>OX243954.1:5032500-7532500 GCA_945859745.1 Synanthedon formicaeformis
AAGACAAAGCTGTCTTAAGACAAGGACTGACCTCAGACCAAACACAATTTTACCGAAATGACCGCAACCTAATATCCTACGAATTAAGGTGCAATATTGCGCAACAAATTTTTGTAGCTCTTCGGAGATAACCGAACAGAATTAAAATTGGATGGTTTTTCTTAAATATTGTGTAAAATATAAAAAAAGAAATAAAAGTAGCCGATTCAAACTTTAGTGTAGAACGTAAGTTAATTAATAAGCCTAAAAACAAAAGAAGTTGTCACGGAAAATTTTTAGTACTGTGAACAGTAAGTTTTTTTATTAGCAGTATTTTACTAAATTTTTTTCTCAGAAAATGGATTATTTGCCCGATTCAAACTTTTTTCCATATAGTCTATTATGCACTGTATTTTTATCTAAATTGTGATTTTACTCTAAGAAGTCAAACTAGGCGACGAAAATAATGCTTTTCTGCTAAGTCCTCGCCCTAAGGTATTTCTTAGTATTTAGTCTTAAGGATTTCGTTTGTTTACGTAATGGATATTCACAGGAAATACGGAATAGTTATGTACATATTTATCCGTAACATAGACTATATTTTATTCCGATAAAAGATGTCTTCAATTTTAATTTTGGATTTGGAAAAAAAGCCGTCAGTTTGCCGGGAGCAATACATGCGCCTCGGATGTTGCTAACACTTAGTGCTCCTTGAAAACTGTAAGCATTAAAAAACCTTCTCTATGAAAATATTTATGCATAGTAATTCGTTACTAAACTATACGTGACTAGAGAGACAAAACAAGCATCGAGCAAAGAATTGTAGGGAGTACCAAGATGAAATTCGATTGCCAC
Source organism: Synanthedon formicaeformis (assembly GCA_945859745.1). Classification (NCBI taxonomy): domain Eukaryota; kingdom Metazoa; phylum Arthropoda; class Insecta; order Lepidoptera; family Sesiidae; genus Synanthedon; species Synanthedon formicaeformis. Next base: position 5,033,335 of record OX243954.1, read on the forward strand.
TTGGAGACTGCGATGAATATCAAAAGTAAAATTCATATTTAGAATACGATGTATCACTTAATAATAGAACGAAACTTGGGAAGGAATGCTTATAAATTATATGAGTTAGTTTTCGCGTCAATAGTCAATGGTATGAATAATTTCAATAATATTTCAAATCCACTTTAATGGTACCAAAGTTTTAGATCGCTTAAACTTCCTGCGTCAGTTTCTTCGGCATGCCTAGCACAAAGACGTGCTTAAAATTTAAAAAGTCCGCGAGTGCTCGTAAAAAGATTCATCAAGTTCTTTAAAGCAGCATTAGGTGGAAGAACTAAAATCAAATTTACAATTTTTATTTCCTCGCAAATTGTAACGCAATTTAAATTTCTGAGTTCTTAAAATTTTCTTGTCGTCATCATTTGAAGTGAAAAGACAACTTATGAAACTAATTAAATCAAAGAGTTGGGTCCTTTTCCTACCCGGATAAAGAATAATTAAGATTTTACCTTAATTAACACTGACGTACTAAGACGTAACTTAGTTATTATAAATCGAAAAACATTTTTTTTATGAAGGCAAGCTTCTAGTTACTATAAAATTAGATGTGACACTTAATTATTCTTTAAACTGAATTGTATTTCTAACCATACATATAATATTCACAGACCTGAATATAAGAATTACAACAATGAAAACACTTGAGTTCCTTGGAATACACAGAAAGGCTGTACTTTATTTTTTAGCCTCAATGTGTGTCAATATATTCAGCTTTGGGTAAGCTAAGAGAAATCTTCGTGTCTAAAATTCTTCAGTGCTTTAAAGCAAAGATTTTCGACCAATTTTGTTGTCAGTGATTAATGATTTAATATAAATCACCCACAAGATGATCTGATTAAGCGCCGCAGGTCGACGCTGGGATCCAGGCTGCTTCTGACCGGTTCTATTGGAAAATTATAGGGGAGGCCTATGGGCGTCGTGCGGTAGATGACGATGATGAATGATGAAATCTAACTATATAATGGAAACTGTTGTGTAACTAAAACAGCAACTAGTTAATTTGAAAAGAAAGAAAGAAAAGAAATTTTATTGAGTTCGAAACACAAATAGCACATTACAAGTTTAATCGTATTGGCAATAGTACCATACTTGCTAGTGCATGCACCAGTGCTGTTGAAAAGCAAATAACTACTGTTGTCCACATTGTATAAAAGTACAAGCCCAAAATGCTAAAGACATAGAAAGAAAAAGGAAAATGAAAGATATTATATGCCAAAGGACATTTGTGACTAGCTCTGATATAACATGTGATACGTGTGATATTGTTCGTGAAAAAAAAACCTAATAATAATTAGTGGGTAGACACATTCACATGAAATGATTAAAGTTTTGTGTGGATATAACACCACTCGCACTCCGTCCAGCTAACCAGCCACAATTGGGAACGCCGTAAGCGTAGTAACAATTGAAACATAATTGAGCAGATGCCGAGAGAAATGTACTACGAGTTGGTTTAATGTTGGGTATGAATAACTTCATCGGAACTTTATTAACGAAAGTAACTTCTAGAACATTCCCATCGTCGAGTTTACAAGAGTGTTATAATAATTTGTACCTATATCTCATCTAAAAATTAATTAAGATATTAGAGAGGACAAAAAATTACTAAAGACTTCAAAGACTAAAGTTGATCTTTCGTTAAAAATATTCACCCAGAATTCATAAAATGAATTTATAAAAGAATTTATCTTAATTTTGCTAAGGTCGGAAGAGCACCTACCATCAGGTGGACCATCAGCTTGTCTAATAACCGTTACATAAAAAATAAGAATTTAAAAATATAACCAGATTTTAAGTAACTAATTGGGGAATATTAACTGCTGTAAACATGTTATCCAGATGCATTATCTGGTGTGAATGGCATGAAACTAACAATTCTTTTGGGAATACAATTGGTGCGTGGCGACTTCAATATCCGGAGCACTCACAATTAATACTCACTCGATCCAATTGTCGGTTAACACGAAAGTAGCTTATGACTATTGTAGATTCAGGCAAAAATAGAACTTAATAATGAGGAATCAAATGCGGGAATCGAATATCAAACATCGAAATGGCTTCCAGTTCCCGATCTAACCCTCGTTTATCGAACGACTGTCTATCTATATCATCGGCACACAGAGGCAGTAACGCTTAATGACAACGGTCCAATACAGGATCGGGGTCACCATTAAATGTCGCATTGGACTTGGCAGCGCATCTTAATTGAGCTGTTATCATATGAAATGAGCGAATACGCCCAATAATTGAAATAAATAAGAATCCTTTTGAAAAATATCAGCTCTTTGGTGTCCGCGACTTCGTCCGCGTTAGAAAATAAAAGATTTAACACCAGACTAACGCCTGACATACATTGACGACATTATACTTTTGCCGAGCGTTGGATCTTTATTTTTAGATAGCTGGTGCCCAATTGCAATTATATATTTTAGCCCATGTCCATCCTGAAATTGTATTTTAACTATAACTAATTGATGAAAGTTTTTTTTTTTTAAATCGGACGAGTAGTTTCGAAAACAAAGCTGTCTATATTCGAAAATTACCTCCTACACACAAAAACAGATGAATATGCAAACTGTAACTCTTTATAATATTAGTATAGATAAGATATGGCAGCAAAAATCAAAAAGATAGGATTGTTATTTGATGACTTTTGATAATATATTATATATTATCCTTTGGTCAGAATGGCAATACCAAAGTAAAATTACAATTTCCCAGTACACCTAATGATAAGAGTGAACAGCTAGATATATAATATTTTAAGTACTAATAGTGTCGCTAAAACAGGGAACAATCTGGTAATGTAGGTCATATTGGTTAGTTAATAGTTCTAACGCTAATGGTTAAACGTTAGTGTCACAATGCCAATACAATATCCGTTCCAGCTACTCTTGTGTATATTGTACTTTATTTTGACCCGTATGTATTTGTTTTTTAAAGAAATAATAAATTTTTGGCAAATGTCTGAATTTTGCGCTTAGCAACATAGGCGAGGACTTAGCAGAAAAGCGTTATTTTTTGTCGCCTAGTTTGACATCTCTTCATAAACCAATGCTACTAATGATAAATCTGTAAGTGTAGGTATTGTATGTATGTTACATGTTCCTCCATAACTCTTAAACGAATTAACTGATTTTCATGAAACTTGGTAGATAGACATTAAGACGTACAGGACACAGGATAGGCTACTTTTTTTCCTTTTCAACGCGGACGAAGTCGCGGGCGCCAGCTAGTAGCAAAATAATCTACATTTCGTTGATATTTGTATTTAACTAGGCAACCGTTTTGAATTCTTTCTATCCGAGTGGCGAACGATCCAATAAAAGTTAGTTTTTCCATTTATTTTAGATACTAGTAGACCTTAATAAAAATAGAGGACGAAAAGTCAGACGCCTCTATCTAATCTGCAGTTGTCCCTCCCGGCCGAAGGCTTCGCAGCTGGCGCCCACAACAATGTTTTTCGCCCTAACAATTTTGCAAGCTATTGGACTATCACCTATCAAATTTTCTTTTACAAAAAAAATTGAGCAACTGTGACAAGGTAACAAGTTGTGAATGAAACATGTATTCCTACAAGTTAATTAAAAATTATATTTTTAATTCATTATTAACACTATGCAATGTTTTTGGAAATAAGTAAAAAGGACAATATGTTAATTTCACTTTACTGTATAAAGTGAGCCTATGGACACACAGGACAAACTACAAAGTCAAGAAACCAGAAAATTGGAACATAAGTAAATTTTTTATACTATTTAGTAAATCGTTATACTATTTAGGAAATATACTAACTAACTGGTCGTTTTGCATTGTAGTCAATATAAGAATTAGGTATTTTACATAGTAGCCATATTACGATGTAGGCAAAACTACAACTAGTCAAATTGCGTTCTAGACCGTCTGCGACCAACCCAAAGTAGGTACCTTTTTGAAGTAAAATATAATATAGTGCGTCAAAACCTAGCAAGTGTTCTGTCATTCCACGTATATATATATTACAAGTAAGTATATAATAGTCAAATCAAGCGAATATTTTGTCAAGCATACTTTCTTTGGCAAATTATAATATTATGGCCAGTACGTAAGTTTCGTGTAACTACGGAAGTAGTGAAAGCGATGTTGAAGTAATAATTTGGCGTAACTACTAAGCAAAGAAAAGAGGAAAGCGTCGAAGCCAATAAAACGGCAATCAATCGACAATTGAATTCACTACGAAATTCCTTCGGCGTGTCTAATAATATAGAGCTGAATATGACAAGTGCGATTCGTTTTTCATTTTTCACATAATGACGCCTCTTCGGGCACAAAGCCCGTTTTATGGCCATCACAATGGGATTGTGCTCTTTTCATCAGCGGGACTTTTATAGTCGACGCGTCAGCTGTGGGACGCCAAAATTGAGACAGTTATACCTAACTAGGTTTTATCGGATAGCCACCCACTTAGTTTAACTTTTATTATCTTACCGTTATTAATGTGTTATCAAATTGTTATTTTATATGATATTTAGGTTCCGTAAACCGTTGTGATAGTTAGTCCATTAATCATATTATACTACAACCATTTTTATAACTAATTCACAATCCAGTTTTAATATATTTTATTTACTTCTTTTTATTTATTTTTGACATACCTATGACACCTGTTGGACTACCTATATAAAAAATTTAATAAATTGGGTTACCATTTCTACTAACTAATGGTATACCGATGTTGACAGTATCGCACATTGTGTAGTTTGCGAACCAATTCGAAACTGTTTCACTAAATGGTCTACGATTACTACTGATCATCTCAATTCAATGATTTAGGTCGCGAGTACAATAGCCACAAGGACATGGCGACCTGACTCAATGACTCAACAATGTTGCCTGACAGGAACTATCTAAGAGCCGAAGAACCGTCTGAGCTATACATGCTATATTAAAACCTAGATTTGTGAACGCGATGTATTCTAAACACGTATTGATATGAGTCAATATGCGCATCGTATTTTGAAAGTGAAAAAGTTTCAGTTATAAATTAGGCTGCCCGTCTGGAAGCAGTAACCAGAAGGCTATCGTGAAATAACTTCAGTAATCTAGTAAGGGATGCCAGAGCCCTTTTCTCTTTTCCTTCCTATCCTATTTTTTTCACTTTAGAGGGTTGTTATGAAATATTGAAAGCTAGTAAGTAAAGATCTGCTACAATTTCATTGGGAGCTACTTTATTAACATCTGAATATTATCCGTACAGACATGTCCGAAACAATTTGGTCACCTTGTAATTTATTAAATACAATACAAATAAGACATTTTGGTTAAAAAACGCACGGTACTTGTTAATTGTTCCAGCATTTCATTCCTTTGTTTTATTTTGTTACATTTTTTTATGTTAAAGGGCAGCAGACAGACTAAAAATCATGGTGATGGTATGTAAATAGCTACATTAAAAACAAATTGAAAACACACTAGTATTTTTGTATGTTTATTTTTAAAGTTTTTCCTACTGTTATTGGACGAAGATCACTTTAGTTGTCATCGCACGGCTCTTCCTTGTTTTAATAATGGCAATAGTTTCTTCTCAAAGTTTTTACTCGTGGGTTTCAGGTATCTTTAATGCCAATCACATCAAGCAATATATTATTATTCAAACTAATCTATACAAATAAGTAAAAAGATAAAGTTTGTATGTTTGTTTGTATGTAGGAGGTATAATCTTCTAAACTATACTCATCCGATTTATAAAATTTTTTCACCAGTAACTAGTTGGAATAGTATTTCAGGCAAAGATTTAAATCTTTGATTTCAGGGTGGACATAGGCTAAATATTTCAATAGGCACCAGCTAGCTAAAAGGGATTCAACGCTTGGTAGGCGTCAATGTATGTCAGCCGTTATATTGCTTTATATATTTGTCAGGCGTTATCTGCTATTTATTTTTCAACGAGGACGATGCCGCGAGCACCAGGTAGTAATGTAATAGTTATCATAATTATTATTAATAATAATAAATCATTTATTAGATGTAAGTTTTTATTCAAAACATATATTCTTCGTCAACATTACAAACTACCACCGATTCGGAAAGCTATTTCTAAGGGGAAGAACTCGGCAAAAAAACAATTAATCAAAAAAAATCAATTAATCAATTTACAACATAACACGTAGCAATACATATAACTATATCAATCCATAACTATAACACAATATTCAACTAGTTATATTCTACTCCAAGGACTATTTATTATAATAATTTCATTGAATCTGAATGAGGATACAGTAAGAGAATAACTAAATATTCCTTTTTGAATACAATACCTATTTATGTTAATTTCCTATGCATAATCATGACACAAAAATAGATTTCACTCCAATTTTAACATACGAGGAGGGGGGGGGGGGGATACACAAAATAACGGCAATAAATATTGGCTTTTCGCCACAAATATTGAACTTTGTACTGTTTCAGGAAAATAATGTGATCTTCACTTTTGTTCGTGCCTACATAATAATACGTGTGATACTATTTCGGTCTCTTGGCAGAACTTGCAAACACAAATGCATATTTTAACATTATGGTGTGCAATCTCCGAATACAAACCCTCGCAAAATCAGAAACGTGATAATACCAAGAAACTGTGTGTTGCGATGTGCAGCTCAATTTCATATTACAGTATACACATATGCAGACATTTGTATACTTACGTAAGTATATGTATGTGTTTACAAATAAAATGAAAATGTATTTTAGGTAGGTTAATGTTGTATGGTATTTTATTATAGGCAGATATAGGTATATAATACGAATAGATATTAGACATTAGACGAACAGACGAATACGAATAGTTAGGCCTCATCTTCGCTGCACGGCAAGATGCTGGCCAAGAGTAAACACAATATCCTTAATAACCCTTAAATGGGACCACACGTGAAGTACCAGCTTTCAAATAAAAAAAGAATTATCAATATCGTTTCACCCAGTCGAAAGTTCTGAGGTAACAAACATAAAAAAAATCAGTCGAATTGAGAACCTCCTCCTTTTTTGGAAGTCGGTTGATAAATAACTAACTCTTTTTAACAAAAAAAACCGACTTCAAACCGTTTTCTCATGGATGCCATTGTCAGAACTGGACCAAATTGAAATTGTCATTGTCAGAACCAACCCACACGGGAAGCACCAGCTTTCAAATAAAAATAGAATCATCCATGATAAAAAAGGACATCTTGGTCGTAAAGTGCTGGTAAAAGTAAGTATTTCTCCGACTATTTCATCCGCGGAACAGATTTGTTCCTTGATTTTACCTACTAAGTAAGTATAAGAAAAATGGTAGGGGTACAGTTTGTTATATATTTAATCAATAGAACTATGTGGAACGGATTTCCGTTTAGTTCTACGGTAGAACAAAACTAGTAGAACTAGACCAGTTCGGATGTGAAGCAATCATCTGAAGTAACTAGATGCTCGTAATTTATCTTTGTTAAATTTAGGATGGATCTTCATTATGTGCAAAGGTTAGTTATGTATGACATTGTATCGTGGGCGAAACTGTAGACAAAAGCCAGAATGTAATTCACGCTTTTTTACTTTTTTTCTAAAATCGAATACCTAACAACGGTTCATAACATTTGTAATTAAATCGACGTAAAATAAACGTCTATGGTACTCATAGGACTTGTAGTAGGTAGGTTGTAGTTGTAGACGTCAATAATACCTACACAATGAATAAAGACATCTGGAAGTAATTAGGGGTATTGTTATGATTACTATTATAGAATTAATACTAAATTGTTTTCCCTTTATTCATTAGTTATAATGTTTTATACATTTATATGAACAAATAATCACTTAATATTATTTTAATACATAATAATAAAATCGTAAACGAGCCTTGTTTGTACATCATATATTTTAAAAAAATGTACGTACTTTAGGTAAAAAAAAAAAACAAAATTTTTAAACTAGGCGGTAAAAAAATTGTTTTTGGATTTTTGTCTGTTTAACTGTCTATTGTCTCAGTAACGGCTTAACCTATTAGAATGCAGTTTTCACTGATGTATTGATGTTTATTTGGATTATACTATAGGATACGTTTTCATCCTGGAGAAATTTTAGGTTCCTGTGGGAATTTCAAAAACGAACTAAGTACAGCACGCACGAAGTTGCGGGCAAATCATAAATTTAAACTTGATGTCGCTGCGTACATTTGAATAGAACAATAGGTATGTATTATTACGTATCTATCTACTATTATCTATTTTTTGGTAGAACTAATTATAAAAATGAGAAAAGGTGAGAAAAAGTGCAATGGCCATCGATTAGTGGAACATTGTGACTGCTCTGCTGCTGACCCATTCGAAAAAAGTGATTAAAAAAGAAATGGGACCCGTCACATAAAGGCGGATATATTATAATGGTGGCATGGTAAGCATTGAAAAAAATGTAAGAGAGTGTGTGTATAAGAAGTAGGTATTTACTAAAAAAAATATTTCAATTGACGATCCTTGGTACAAAATAGTGGACTCATGGTGTAGTAAGTACATACGAGAAAGTATATAAATGTCCAAAGATGTTTACTATTACATTGGCAGCGTTTTTTAATAGTTACCTACCTAAAGCCAATCGTGAGAAAATTTCTGTAGCTATGTTGTAAGTATTTTTGAAATAAAAATTACAGAATTTAAAAATATGTATGTATTTTTTTAATATTGTTAAGTGTCAATAGGTACAGACAACATTTAATTTAATTACATATCTAGGTATTTTCAGTAATTTCTATTCTATCACTAAAATAATGAGGAAACAAACAAATTTGTAAAACAGACATATTTTGCCATTATTTACCTACCTTAATTATTTAATGACAAGTAAAAAAGGTAAGATAGATGAATCAACAATTATGATGAGATCAGATTACTATAACTAACTGCAAATTATCAGTAACTATCAGCACAACATAAAAAGTTGCCGTCGGAATAGGTATTTTCCATCTGACTTTCATTATGGCGTGATACCTTTTCCTTATCTTAACAGATTTTTATCATTCTTTTGATTGATACGTAGTTGTTTCGTGTCTGTAATCGGTCTGAATTACTTTGAAAAATAATAGTAAACAACAAAGTTATGCATTAACTTGAGTCACGTGTATACGTAACAAACCTGTTTTGACGTAAATAAAACGAATAATGATAATAGAAAGAAACCATAAAGTAAAAGTTATTCCCTGCGTCAATAATAAATACAACAAATATACTATTAAAAGATTTATTAAAATAGTTCTTCACTAATAAAGAATTCTCAAAAGATCTTAATTATTTTCATACTTGCACAACATCGAAAATAAGGTTCAAAATAGATACATACTGTTTGGTAATCCTCCTGTACTATTGCTAGCAAGTGCACCGAACGTTTTATAGTTTAAAATACACATAAACAATATAAACCACCACATATTGACACAATATTTGGGGGCTGCCTGATGACAGCCCACCAAAACGATCATTTTGGTCCTGGGAAACTTTCGATTTTGGCAAATACACTGTAAATCCAATGCCGTAGAACACTTTAATCAATATTTGAATGTTAAGTCACGTTCATTACACAGAGAATTTCTTGAAAATGTGTTATCACTGTTGTTATAATGGTAGAGAAGCAATATTTTTGTGTCGTCGGGACTCGATCAGCCGTTTTGAGGTTATTTTTACGTGCCACTAGTGCGAGCGCGACGGAGAATGTCGCGGTAACCGAGGAGAGGAGGTGGGCAGGTGTGAAAGAACCGTTTCAAGGTTGTGGTGCTAGATGGCAGCAGTATAGCGCACGCGTGACGTTCGTAGTTTTGGCGACCGAACCGCGGCGCTGCGCTGATGATTCTAGCTAGAGATTTTTCCAACGCATCGCGTGAACGACACACGTTATTAGGGAACGTTCACATTATTTATGCCCGACCTTTAAGTAAGTTTAACACCGATCTTGTAGCTGGTATTGAAACACAAAAATTATAAGATTCCTAAAAAGGAACATGTCATTATTTTAAAGCGCATGTCCAAAATAAAAAGGCCACGATTAGAATACGCGTAGAAGGGTACCTACCTACAACATGTACTATAAGTAACTAGCGATGAGCCCCTGGCTTTGCACGGAATTGTAATTTTCAAAAATTCTTAACGAATGCATACTTACCTACGTTATAAAATAAACCTATGTTTTTTTGTTTTCTAGACTTAAGTAGTTTTTGCTGTATGTTGATAAAAAGCCAGGATAATTTTTTTTATATAATATAAAGTCCAGATTTACTAAGATCTTCAGCTATTATTACCTATATTATTCAGTATTTAAATGACTATAAACCAACTATCCTTTCTTTATACTTACAAAAGGAAATCATGGAAAATCATGGAACGTTATTTTTATGTATAGTCTAAAATAACAAAATCAACTGCCATATCCACTGAGAATCTTATGAAATGTCCAAAATTGTCTATTTTTTAACACTTCAGGATATTATATAATCAAGTTTACATATTCAGTTTTAATACTTCATAACACATAGTCAATGTTAATTGTATATATACGAAAGTATTTCTTGTACCTGCTCAAAATACCTAGCTTTATAATTTGTTTAATTAACAACCAATCATCTATCCGCTAATTAGCGACTTGATTATGTGGTTTACAATTACGAAGAGTATCGTTAACACATGTTTACCTACTTATTTTTAAATCAATAAAGCTCTTACAAAATAATGCTTATTTTGCCCTTAAAGTGGGTATGTAAAAGGAGCAGTATTAATTCTCACCCTACACAGACGTGAAGCCTTTGACCTTGCATATAATTCCAAGAAACAAGTAAATCGATTGAAAAGTTCAGACTATGTGATCTCACCCTTAGCCGAGAGATGGAATGCGCGCGCATCTTTCAGACGACCGCTGTAGGAAGACATCGCGGGGGAGGGGCGTGGCGGCACCCCGTCATTATTCGTTACGCACGTCCTACACTATGTGAACTTAAGATAGGACGAGGTCCTATTCGACCCACTCACGAACGCAACCCGTTCCGGGTAAATCACAAACTTTAACCTGACCCATCAAGGCACCCGGGTAACATTTTGAATGAAACTTCACTGACCCTTGGACTTCTTTTTCACTACACCCTTGGATTTCAAATGACAACTTTTTTCGGAGACTTCGATGTGTTCGATAAGAATTATTATTTAATTAAATTAGTTAAATTAAGAATATTTGAATTAAATTCATTACTTATATTATTGACCTTTTATTCAATGAGCAAAAGTATTATTTCTATAACACTAATAAAGTGATTAAAAGCATTTCAATTTAATAGTAATCTTTTATTAATCAGGCAGACTTTGTTTATTGTTGTTCGATTAATTTCATTATATAAAGCTGAAGAGTTTGTTTGTTTGTTTGTTTGGTTGTACGCGCTAATCTCAGGAACTACTGGTTCCAAATGAAAAATTCTTTTTTTGGATAGTCAATTTATCGAGGAAGGCTTTAAGCCTAAAAGGCTGTTGTCCATATTTTGATGATAACAGGAGTATACAGACCTTCACAAAAAGGTCTCAAGTTGTTTAGCAAATGGGGATGTGATGGTTTATCAGGACAAAGTGAATACAAACAAGTTCTACAGGATGAAAGTGACTTAATTTCAGACGCTAACTTATTTATAAGTTCATTGGTTCCTTTGAAGCTGACAAATGAAGAAACAAATGAGACGCTTTGGTATAATCCTGCCTGCTCTTCTGTCCGGTATTGTCGCCATATATTAATGGAATTTTCTAAAGAAACTCCTGAGAAAACTCAGTCTGTAGTGGATAATATTAGATCACAGATTAATAATCTACAGAACTCACTTATACATAAAGATCAACAGATTGTTGAAATTAAGCACGAGCTATTTTTAACTATGGTTGATGGAAAGGTTACTCAAGTGCTAACAGATACAAATTCTGGTGCTTTGTGTACAATATGTGGTGCTAAACCAAGTGAAATGAATAATTTAGACAAAATTGCATCGAAACCTGAAAATGCTTACGAATATGGTTTATCTACATTACATACATGGATAAGGACTATGGAGATGATTTTATATATCTCATACAATCTTTCCTTTAAAAAATGGTCCGCTAGAACTCCAGAGGATAAGAAATGTAAAGAAGATGAGAAAAAAATCGTACATCAATTTCGAAGCCAAATGGGATTAGAGTCAAGGAACTGGAAATAGCAATGACGGAAATACAGCTCGGCGATTTTTTGAAAACTACCATTGCACTTCAGAAATCACAGGAGTGGATGAAGATTTTATCAAAAGATTGTACATCATCCTTCAGACCTTGGCATCAGGTATGTCTGTCAATCTAGAAAAATTTGGAGAATACACGCATAGTACTGCCCAATTGCATGTGACTAAATATCCATGGTTCTACATGCCCTCTGTATAGAAACGCCACTAATGTGAAATGGTTTGTAACTAGATGTCGCTTTATAAAATAAATGCCAGTGAACAAAGTTGTCGACTAAGTTACCTACTGGCCCTTTTTTAAAAACATAAGTTATCATGCCTTAAATGAATACAGAAGTTTCATTGATACCCTCTGCTGTGCAAAGTTGAAGTTTAGAAGTTAAACACCCTCTTCTGTACACAAAATCTTGATTCATGGAGAAAGTATAATAAGACATTATGCTGTTCTGCCTTTTGGGCATTTATCGGAGGATGCTCAAGAATCTCGGAACAGGGATTACAAAAACATTGGACTAAATCATGCCAGAAAATGTTCTAGATCAGCAACAAACGAAGATGTATTCCACGGCCTTTTGTTAACCTCGGATCCTTATATATCAAGCATAAGAAAATCATCATTAACTATTTCTAAAGACCTTTTAGATGAGGCTAGGGACTTGTTAAATATTTAAAGAGACATACTTTTACTTTGAAAGTTTGAACTAATAATATAATATTTAAGTTTGTAAATTTTAATGGAGACATGTGTCCTACAGTGTATTTTGTTCAAGTATTACGTTGTTATAACAATAATATCAATACTTTATCACTACTTTCTTACTAATCACCTTCATATTCACGAAATAAGCAAATTGTAGTATGAAAAAAAAATTGTATGAAAAAGTTTATTTATATGTCGTAATAAATCAAATATATAATGTTAGTGGTATCATTTCATAGCCTATATAATATATAAGATCCTGTATCCGAAATTTCGTATCCTTAGGTTTGGTAGAAAAAAAGTTACAGATTTATGAGACGCAACTCACGCTCTCAGCCCATAGTGCGAAGTCGCGGGCACCAGCTAGTTAATAATAATGAAAGTATGCGCAACTCGCAATTAATTCTTTAAAATTATGCAACTAGGTATATTCATTCATAAGAACGAGCAGAAATAATTTATATAAAAATGAAATAATTGAATTTAAGAAATAAATGATTAGTCATAAAACTCTGCTGACTAAAACAATTAATTTTTATATAAGTAGCTTCATACCTACATAATATCTGCTCATACAAAAATACATAAACAAGCGCCGAAAGTTTTTTCGCGTAAACAACGTTTTATGTTTAAAAGACGAAACTTTTATTTTATCGACAAAAGTTTTTCAGACACGTGAAACGCATCCCTAAACTGTCTCTTCGTCGTGATTTACGTTTTCGGGAGATATTGTAACAAATAAATAAAATTTAACATGTTACCATACCTACTATGTCAGCAATCATACATTGGGAGGTATATATGACATCACGTTGGTATAAATGTACATATTACTAATTGGAATGTCGAAGTCGAAGCCTTTACCTTGTCATTACGATAGAACTTTTATTTAATGTTCGCTTTATTTATTTATTTTCCTTCATAATGTTGTTGCTGATGTTTATGTTTAACAACTAAGGTATTCCGTTTATAGTTCACGTATATCATTACCCTACATACGTCCAAATACACTGAATCCCCATCTTGAGACTTGAAGATATTGGATCTCATTACCTGTAGACTGAATTCTTCGATGTCAATTTTTGTCTGTTGATATTACAGACAAAAATAATTGAGTTATACTTAGATAAGTAATATTTTATATGATATTTATAGTTAAGATATTTCGCGATCTGGTGATCGCGATAGGTTCTCTTGCTGACAGGGTCAACTATAGAAAAGGCTTTACAAGCCCCGTTCTTTCTTTCTTTCTTTATAGATTCTAAAAATGTGGGTGCGTGTAATTATGCTTGACCAAAGAGTGTAGGCGTTGTTTTTTCTCATGCAAAAATAATTTTCATTTTCCTGTTCATAAATCATAATTCAATTATCCTTCTGTTCAGGTCGGTATACAAAAGTTATTGTTGTTTATTTCGTTTTAAATAATAATAACATTTTTTTAACAATTACTTCAATCTACTATTCTACTTTATTCATAACAATTAATTACATTTTTATTACACAGTTATGTTTATCAATACCACCATGATATGATGCTTTGCATGAGTACCAAAATACATTTACCATGGTCTTGCACACATGGTAAAAATTAAAATGCAATTATGGCTTGACCATTAAACAGCTGCTAACGTCGTCGTTTATTGCATCGGTTGTGTCATAGCACCAATAAATTGCTTCGTTTTTACGCAATCTATTGTAAATACAAATATAAAATTTTAAATGAGGAATGAGAATGGACGGATGGATAATTGTTGATTTGTTATTGCTCGTTCACGCAAAAACTGCTGAACGAATTTGGATGAAATTTGGCACACAGATAGTTTATTACCTTAATTAACATATAGGATATTAATGAACATACTTTTTATTTTGAAAAAAAAATGTTAGGTTCCCGAAGGATCGTCTAAAAATATAAAAAATTGGGCGCCTCGTCTCAGCAATAAAGATGCCAGGCGTTATATCAGGTGTTATATTTTTCATTTTTCAATTGTAAATAATACAAATTGCAGTTGCTTTAGAAGTACATACATTACAGGCGGACTGCAATTACAGTGATTGCGCCACCAATTGGTGGCTACAATTAACTAATTGTCGCTTTCAGAAATGCACAAAAGGACATAAACCGGCCTGAAGCAGCGAGCTCAGCTAACGCAGACGAAATCTACATAGTAATTTAATGATCGTTTGTCTACCTTCATAAATAGACGGGCATCCGGATTGCATAACTTATTTTCTCCTGTTACCTGCGATCACAAAGTATGGCACATAGTACTATTTTGTACGAGACAAGTCTTTCTTCTTTGGGCTACCTTGGTATACTCCAAGTACTTATAGTAATTCTAATTCTAGTACTTGGAGTGTTGACGGCGTAATCCATAATATTATCCTTACGTAGGTATAAATTGTGGATATAAAGTCGCTTTACGACTCCTCCTAAACTATATATGACTCCTTCAAAATTACTCAACGGGTTTTGATGCGGTTTTCACCATTAGTTAGATAATTTTTACGTCAGTGGTATTATTTTACAGCGACCACCGTAATAGTATGCTTAGAATGGATAATAAATTAATTTTTTCGTTTAACCTAGACAAAAGGATAGTTAGAAAGGTTCTTCAAAGAGTTTCATTTGAATTAAGCTTGAAGTTCATTTGAAACTAGCTTATTACAGACAGTCTTGATAGTATAACGGATTACAGTACAGCCAACTAATAAGCTAATCTGTAAGGTTAACGAAACTTTTAAATTAAAGCTTTATTCTTAATAAAGTTGCTTTTAATACTTTTAATTGTGATCCAGTTTGAGACATGAACAATATTGTGTTCTTTTCAATTTAAAAATGGAACTTTAGTTCGTTTTGTTTTTTTTTTTTTTCAGTTTTATAAGTGACAGGGCACACTATTTTACAGTTACTAAGTTGGCTGCCCGATTATTAAATGAAAGACTTTTAGCTGTGCCTCGAAATTCTGCCTATTCCTTCAGTTTAAAAAATAGTCTGATTAACTGTTAAAAAAAGGATAAATTGCACTCTAATATTTTTCCATTAAGCACTAAAACACGATAGCTATTTTTATATAAAAAGAGTAGACCACTAAGTATAGGTATTCGAAAATTAAAGTGTTTTTCTAGACAAGTCAAGAGTACTTGCAAGTGAAAAGTGTTATTTAATTTGCTCCGAGTAAATATTTAAGCATAAACGCTGAGCAAAAACAAAAACAAAGATTTCAACTCATAACAAACCGACAGGTTTCCGGTAAGTGTACGCTCCAGGGAAATCAAAAGAGGAGCATAGTAAAGTAAGGTTATTCTTTAAAATATAAACGGCCTGATAGATGTATTCCAAGTTCACATTACTCTTTTTAATGTCTAGTGTCATTTATAATTGAACGAAAATATTACTTGACTAAAAGAAAATATAAATTAGCTGGTGCTTCCGTCTTCGTCCAAAATAAAATCAGACAGTCATATGTATTTTATTTTATACTACGATAAATTCAAATTTTCGTGTTCTTTAAAGAAGATAAAGCAACAATTTTTTTTTTCCTTTTAGACCCTTCGCATATCAGTATCAGTACGATGCCAGTACGATACTCGTTGGCGGCTCGAGGCTAATTTTAGAAAATCGTTTTAAATTATTCTATATTACATAATAAGCACACTACATTGATATTTCCGGGAGATCTACTGTATTTTTAATAAAAATCAATGTTAAAGTTTAAATTTCCAAAACCGCGCCAAAAACGCTGTTTCTGTAATGGCGCTGGTCTGATACGTGTGACGTCACACGCTAGTAAACAAACAGAATTGAATGATGACACAGAGAACTAATATTAAGTGAATAAACACGTATCAGAGTTGCAACCAGTCACATGGCGTTTCGGCGCTAAGATAAAATTTCAAAAATTATTATTTTTTTTCATATAATTTGCAAAAAATATACATAATTTACCTTAAAATATAGTGACATATGTTTTTTTACGCTATTTTCTGATAGGATAACCACAATTTGTAGTATATTTTAAATCTTGTCAAATAGCCAATTATGCGACATTTCTATATACACAACACAAAAATTCTGATGTCTTTCATCTGTATAATTATGTCAAAATACTCTAGTGAAGAAGAAGCACTTGCGGTCTTTCCATTTTATAAAAACTGAAGTCGACTTCGAAAATAAAAGAAAATACTTGATATCTTTCTCATGTAGTCTGTAGAAGTTTATGTTATAATTGTATAAACAAATGACTCTTGATAACAAATTGATGTCAAAGGATTACTCCAGTCTCCATCAATTCGCTTCCTCGTACTTACACTTGAAGGATATGAGATGTCACAACAATAGTAACTCTCGAATTATGCGTAGACACGGAAAATCGCGAAATTCCTGACCCTAACACGTTTTCCAGTTGACTTAATCATAAGAGCAAATACGTGAGAGAGCGCGTCAAACTTCTAACTCCATCTTTTGAATTTCCTCCGCTTGGCCGCGTTTTCTTTAACAAATATGTGTGGATCAGAGTTTTAGACACATCAACGCATAAGTAACGAAATCTCGTTGACAAGTTAAATGTTATTCATATGGAATTTGTTAACATACGAAAAATTGAGTTTTTTTTTCTTTAATTTACTCGTAGGACTTTGTAAACAACAATATTCACATATATTTTTGTTTTCTTACATAGCAAAAGAATGTTTGTTAAAAAGGTTTATGATGACATGAACTTTCAAATACAAAAAGCTCATAAAGTATGAAATATTAAAAGTAACTTTTTTTGTTTATTTATGTATACTACTTTAAGAAGTTTAATAAATTCAGAGCTGAAAATTTCTCTGGTATTCTAATGCCTTAATCAAATTAAATTATTAACAATTTTTTTATTATTAATATTAATTTATAATACAATAATAAAGTAAAAAGTTAGGCAAGTAAGTAGGTACCATACAAAGAAATTGAAGTTCACAAAAAATCAATCAATTAACATCAATTTAATCCACAATTTAAATTTTTATATTAGATAGTTACAATATTATGTGTATAAAAGTCCAAAGAAGTCTTTACTCGCTGATCTCTAAAGATTTTATTAAAATGTGCCTATACCACTTCGAGCAGACAAGAACTTTTCTTTGCTGGAGAAAGAACTCGGAGAAAGAAACCTTGCGTAAGCTTTTCTGAGAGCCAGATAAAAAGTCTTTGCAGTTCATTTCTCGATTGTTACTAACTGCACTCGTTGAGTTCCCGTGGGTGAAAACTCTTTATAATAAATTTCACTTCTAAATAATTAAATTCATTGTCTAGCAAGTATTGATTGCTTCACGGGCCCTCGAAACCGCGCGTAGCAAAATTAAATTTCAGTATTACGCGCTGAGGGCAACTCTGGGAAGTTATGCCTTACGTCAATATAATTTGAAATAACATTGTTAGATTACCGTTGTATTTGTGTTTCTCTACATCTCTAACTTTATTAGCTGGTATTTCACTCTATTATATTGTCACATGGGTTCGACATTAAAATCACAGTGTTAAATCCTGTTTATCCTATGTATCTTTATATAGTATATATATATTATAATTCTAATCTATGATATACTCGTACTTCTAGTACTTCATTCACGGATGCTATTTTTTCTCTGAAATACACAAGTTTTTCTTGTTTATCGCTCTTTTTATTAGAGATAATCCGTTAGGTATCAAAAAACATTAATTGGTTTAAAAGAAGTTGGCAGAAAAAGAGACAGAGCCGGTTAGCGTCTTTATTTTATAATAAAAGATTGTATTATAGATTGTAAAAAAATATATACATTTTTATATTTAGCTTGAACATTTATAGCTTAAGACAGTATATATGCTTTATAACATTTTAAGTACTATGTAAGCGCAAAAGTAGGTATTCGCGAATTGTTAGTACTGCATCGAAATAATATATACATTTCTTATTACTGGATTATGCAGTCTTACCCACTCAGATATTTTAGGCTGGACTAACAGAAAGAGGAAAAGTTACACTCATTATTGTATTGTTTTTTTTTAATAACCTTTAATATTTTACACAATAACTATATGAATGAAGTGACCAACGAATTGTTTGCAGGCTTTTGACAATAACATTAGTACATATCTAGGCAAAAGGTGCCTATCATTGTTGTAGTGGGATTGGATTTCACTATACAAAGGATGGCATCAATTCCACTGTCCTCTGGGTGTAATAAAGTAAGGTGACTTCAAGTTAGTGGCGTGCATAGCATATAAGTAAGTCGAACAACAAAAGGGCGAAGTGAATCCGCGCAAACGGCAAGCTCTGCATTAACTTTAGGAATTTCCTGGCGTCGAGTTCACGGAATTCACCTATTACCAGAGTTGTAAAACAGAGAGCAATAAAAGAACTTTATTTTCCCGATCTTTGGGCCGTAAAAGTGTAAGCATCACTTTACTATGTAATTTCCTTTTACGCGCTTTCGTATGACGCCCACAGAAAGGGAACTCATGTCCGGAGAAGCGTTTGCACTGGGAGCGTTGCGTAAAATTTAAATTGGCTCATTTTTCCTTCATAATGTAACACTCTTTGTTGTCATGCTTCATACAACTTAATATTTTCACAAAGATAACATTGTTATACTGTAACCGTCTAAGACCGCTATAACCATGCTGTCCTTGTATGAATAGCTAGTAAAAATAAAATTTAAGTATTATAAATTATATATTATAAAGAGATTTGTATTTTTCATTGTAATGAATAATCAATACTAATAATAAATCTGTTAGGGTCGGTCATGGAGTAATTTACTTTGTTTTCAGGTTCTATACATGATACTGAAATTAAATTGACGATTTTTAGAATTTTTTTCTGTATGTAAATATATGTATGTATGTTCCTCCATAACTCTTAAACGAATTAACTGATTTTGATGAAACTTGGTAGATAAACATTTAGACGTACGGGACACAGGATAGGCTACTTTTTTTCTTTTTTAACGGTGACAAATTTGCGAAACAGGTATACGGCGCACGGGTACTCTTACATAACTCCTCCATAACTCCTCCATAAACGAAGTCGCGGGCGCCAGCTAGTAAAACAAATAAATATTGATAAGGTAGGTTTATTTAAATGTGGAAAAACGGACTAGTTGTTTCGACGCAGTGCGGGACAGTAGCTGTACAAGTACAATACTATAAATCTCTCCCACTATACCAAAGCCTGATTGCGTCCTGTCAGATTTATTTTGCTCTGCACTCCATGAACAACACAATTCATGGAATATCCTAGTGGTTTATTTTGTAGATGCCATTATTTTTATTTGTTTTTATATTAAAAGATCAAGAGTAAAGCTTGGATGAGTGGTTACGGTGCTTACCTTAACGCTCTGTCTAAGGATCCCGGGCTCGATGCTTGGCAGGATCAACTTTAGTAAGTTGGCTCCGGTCTGTTTTTGCAAAGCAGTGGCAGGGCACGCTGTATCTCGCAGTCATTTGAGCAGCGCGTCTTAGGGCAGTGATAACGCCCTTATAGAAGACCACCACAAATATAATTAAAATAAGACTTTTTCTAATTAATTACATTGTAAGTAGAATTCTATTATATTTTATACTTAACTAGCTGGTGCCCGCGACTTCGCCCGCGTTAAAAGTAAGGGATGTAGCGCCTTACTAAATGTGTAAAGCAATATAACCTGAATCTTTGCTGTTATAAAACTTTCAGGGGTTGTATTTTTATTTTTAGTAGATAGCTGATGCCCGCGACTTCGGCCGCGTTGAAAATTATATACTAAAACCTTCCTCGAGGCCACTCTATCCATTGGTGAAAACAGCATGAAAATCGGTGCAGTAGTTTTTGAGTTTATCGCGAACAGACAGACAGACTTTGTTTTATAATATGTAAGGAAGGATATGTAAGGATTTAGCGAACACATTAAATGTGTTCGCTAAATCCTTACATATCCTAAATTTTAGTGAATCATTAATTTTTATTTATATAGATAGATGATTGATCCACGGTTGGCTACAATTTATTAGAAAATATCTAACGTCAACATTTTCTTTCACTTATTTATTATTTCCAATTCCGAACAATCTCAGCAGATAACTTGTACGACAAAAAATATTCGTATATTTTATTAGGTATAAAACTTGAGAAGCTTTGGGAGGAATGCCGATGAGCTCAATCACATAACTTGGGTATAAAAAGGGTAACCCTTTGAAAGTGTCCCGAATCCGACAATATAGGCCATATGCAAATTTGTTTAAGTCATTACTCAAGGCTACAGAGACCGAAGGTCATACATAAACAAAGTCATTAGACACAAGTAAACACAACATATGCGACCTTTAAATTAATTTTCTCTTGAACCGAGTATATAATTAAATGGTATTGAATTACTTATAGGGTCAAAACAATTTCATTTGTTTTGTTTATTGTACCTTGTATACTGACTCAATATCTCATGAGTATCCAAACATTACGTCTAAGGTGCTAAGTAAAGGCCAAAGCAGTGTTTACTTGGAAGGTCGGAGAATTAAAATTGTGACAAATAATTTCTTATTTCATTGAGATCTTCTGTTACTGCCACCAGGCCAGGCTGCTCATTGACTAAGCAATTTCAGGTTTATAGTCGCCTTAAGTGCACCTTTTTTGAATATGGTACGCCCGGAGAAAGCTTGACTATTATTTCGATGAAATCCTCGACAATATTACCCCATCGATCATCCAAAGTTTGCTGCGATTGTGAAAGGATTGACGCTGAAAACTGAATGGAGGGTGACTTTAGAAATGTATTGCTTTCAGCTATTTATTTGATAATGAGTGGGCGATTTACATTAGCAAGAGTTGATTTGAATGTTTAATTTTTTTAGAGCTACGTGCTTATCTCATTTACTAGGCAGAATTTAGTATTTTGTTAAGTATTTTCCATGAAAAAATGTAAATTTCATCCTATAATAGCTAGGTATAATAAAATATTATTTTTACTAAGCCAAAGAGATCGAAATAATTTTTCCTTAAAAAGCATTTTCTCTTCGTCCATCAGCCAATAATATCGTAAGTAGACTGAACTCTTAGCTTTGCCAAGATATTGTGTTTAGAAAAATTGATAAAACAATAACTTGGCAAAGTAAGTCGAATTACCTATGCGTAACGCGTACCCTCGGGACGAGCGGGACGTATTGAGGAATCGCCATCGAACCTCTGTTCCTAAACTTTTGATTTACGACACCATTTTTATTCCTTATATCAAACCTACGCACATATTATATAAGTATAACTATGTTATTTTAATCGCGCGCTCAAAATAATATCAGGCTCAAAATTTGTTTGTATTATCTATTGTATAAAATCAATCAATATGATAAAAGTAGTTGTTACTTCATATGAACTAACAACGAAGAAACAAATTTTATCTCATAATATTAATGTAAATATTACAGTATTTGCACTTATAATAGGAGAAGCGTACATCCATTGTGGATACGAAAGGGGTGGATGATGATAACGATAAAGTTATTTCTACTGTTTATTGAATGAAAGCTCTAAAGGTAACTACAACTTAATGATATAATATTTCTTGAGACCGTTATATAAACGTTATATAACGGTTATATAAATATAACCTTTAAAAAATACCAACTCACTTAAAACACAAATTCAAATGTTTAAAGTAGTTGCGGGAAGCTAGGAAGCTAAAGCAATTTCATGCACTATAGTCCTGGATCTTGAAAAAGTGAAATAGAAAAACAGTCCAAATTGGAATCTGTAATTGGGAAGAGAAGCGTACAAAGAGTTAATAGAGTTTTATTTCAGGAATCCTTAAAATGTTTCAGAGGAAAAATTGAAATTTACCTAACTGTTGCGCGACAAGAAAGAAATAATGGATTATATTTCGTTGTTGGGACTGTGATTGAATTGCTCACACTTACAAGTACCAATCTGTTGGCTTACAGTAAACAATATATGTAAACCTAGATATGTGTTTATGAATACCTTACAAAATCAGTTATATTTTGCTTAGAATTAAGTATTGAAATGCGATCAGTCAAAATACATATAATTTGTGAAATCAAAATTACATGATTGATGATATATTTAACTATAATTTTTGATGAGGGAAATCATCGATTCGTAAATAAGAGAGTTGTGAATGCATGAAATATAATCCCATTATTTTGTCTCCCCAAGTCAAAGTGAGCTGATGAAAAGTTTGAAAGGCATTAGTTTTCCAATAATGTAATAAAACAGCAAAACCGTAACATGGAAAGCGTTTTATGGCCACACACGAAGATGCAATTCTCAAAAATGTATTTTATAATATGTCTACACATTCATGTCAGGCAATAAACTGCTGATACTCGGTAGCCCATAAAATTTTTCAACGTTTCAGCGTTCTTATAAATGGCCATTTGCAGGTAAATTTGTATGAATTTAGAACTATTATTACATAAAAATATAGGATGATATTGTTAGTAGGCCGCTTTTAATCTGCTCTGTAAGAGGAAATCTATGTGTTTAGTCTTGTAACATTTTTATAAGAGTTGCTAGTGATATTTTTGTGTTAATTATATCATTTTAGTTTCTTAATTTTATTTCGTAAATTAAAAAAAATATATTAAATTACAAATTGTTCAAGAATCACAAAATTGCTATCTCACTGCTTTTTTTTTTTTTTTGTAAACTAGCTCTTCGATCAATTTTATTGTACCTAATAAATGAATGCATATTAATCACAAACATCTCTACAGAACACAAACATCGTCCATGCTCCAACATAAATTAATAAAATTATTCCTTACAAATCAGTACATATACTAAAAGGTAAACTTACTCCTAAGAATATAATTATACATTAAACTTTTTTATATAAATGAGTTATAAGGGCCCTTAATATAGGCGTGTTTGTGAATAAAACCCCATAGACAAGAAATAGTTAAAGTTGACAACTTAATAATAAATATAAAGATTTAAACATTTCTAAGGGAGTAAGTTGCCCCGCTTTTCCATGTTTGCAATAAACTCAACCTGCTAGAATGCAAGTTACATCTGCAATGAAACATTGAACTAAAACATTTGAAGTAGTGTAAGACCCTGCACTAAAGATTAATGATTTAGTGCACGAAACTAATTTTAACTTTACGAGTTGGTGCCATTCGAGTCAATTGCAACTTTTAATGGATATTTCCTGAGCGCATGCAAACAAGATCCACGCTTTACTTGTCTCCTTGTTATAAATAATACAACACAATGGAGACGTCTTTCTGTTTATTTAAACTGTACTTGTAAGATTGTGTGGTGCAGTTAACATTCCATCTTGGAGTCATAAACTCGACAGAACTTGTGGCAAGGAAATTGTGGTAACATTTGACTGTGATAACAGTACCAAAACTTTATAGAGCAAGTGAACTTAGTTTACTCTACTAGCTATAAAGGTCTCTGACCCTTATCTTTATGTCGGAGAAGGACAAAAAAACATTTGAGTGTGTAAGGATTGCACCTTTAAGGAATATAGAGTCCTTTATCATTCTTGTCAACAAATGCGTTGACAGCACACTTGTCAGTATAATCCAGAATCTGGCTGTAGTCCTATGGGGAAGTTCGCGTATGGAAATTTGTCTTCAGGAAAGTTTAGTATGAGTGTTAGTAAGTATTTTAGACTTGGGTGGATATACTCCACCCAAGTACAGTATAGTATAGTATAGTACGTAGTACGTGTGTAGTAGTGTAGTACGTAGTATAGTAAGTATAGTACGATTTGACTATTTTAATTTTAATGTTATTTTATTTTAATTATTTTAATTTATGACGTAATTAACTTTTTGTATGAAAATAGGGATAAACGAAGCAGGTTTGTATGTATAAAAAATTGGATCTTGGGCGAAGCCGGGAGTAAGTTACTGGCTAGGTGTATATATTTATATTTTAGAGAATATCTTTAAGAATTAATTTTCGTTGATTAGTTCTGGTTGTGGTTCTGGGGTTCTAAGTTCTGTGGGCTCATTACCCTTACTAGATTTTATGCAATGAGATACTATTACAAAAAAAAGTTTTGCAGGAAAGCCGGTAGCCGGCAGCGTGAAGCGCCAGCGCCACTCCGGAAGGAAGGAAGCAGCGCCGTCGGACCCGCCAAATTTACGACTCACGTTGTTCATATTCTGTTACACAGTTGCACTTTAATATTTATTTCAAAGTAGGAATCTACAACAGCATGATATCTAATATTAAAATTTAAAAAATATATATTTTTAAGATCTTTAATTATCACAAACGTATATAAAAAAGGTATGCCAGACCCCATTTCCCTATCCTAGGATAAGAGATAATTATCCTTAATTCTTCTATTGTCGGCAGCACACTAGCAGCACCTGTGGCGTTGCTTGTATCATCAACCAATTTATAGATCAAGTCATATAAGAACCATCTAGTCTAGGTGAATCATTTTGCTTATATATTATAATATAGTTTTATTATAGCAGTCATATTATTCCAACATTGTTTTTGTAATGCTTCTGAAATAGCGCAATATACCGGGTGCCCCAAGATTATGCGACATGAAGTGAAAGTACCTTAAATATCGTAGATAGGATATTTTGCTGAAAGAAGACTTATTTTTAAAAGTTAGTAATATTGCATTCAAAGATTTTCTAAAAATTACGTCGTCGTCGGCAATAAATAAATATTCTGGAAATTTGTATGTGACGTTGTTCCTATAAATATTAAAGTACCCAAGAGATTATTATTTAATAACTCCTGTTGAGACATCTACAGCATCTTACTGCGTTTTATTTCACATAGCTTCGAATATTTGCTATACAGTTTCGCTTGGAGTTTTCATTAACGAACCGTGAACGGATCGTGAAATCACTTATATGTGCTACGGTGTGCTACGGTATATTAGGCCTTGTATAGTACTTATACAGTAGGGCTGTTCACGGTAGTCTTCTTAAGTGGTGGCTACTGTGGCAAGAAGGGCTGCCCATTAAACTGACCTACAACAATAGAATAGAAAATACAAATATAAAACAGAATACGTTCCACTAGTCAAAAGAGAAAAAGTTTGCCTCGTGCCAGACAAAATGGCTGTGTATTAAAAGGTAAATCTTTAATGTAATGTTGTTACATTTATTGCTATAATCCATTCATAATATCAAATCTGATTAGAATTTCACGTTATTCTAAGAGCTTTTTGACCCAGTGTTTGAAGAATTGATCATTTTTAAAGCTACAATTTAGATTAGTTGAGTAAAAGTTTTATTGAATCAACATTGTGTTTCGTGTTCTCAGGTATTGTTAGGTTTTACGAAATACCTTTTATATAGAAATGCTTGATAAGTTATAGTAACTCAAAGCTGAGAACGAAAGTCCCACCGAGATAAACCCATAAGACTTCTTAACTCCTAACCCAGTTTCGTTAACTGATTCTGACCAAGTTCGGCTTTTCAAACTTTTGTTATATTCTTAGTTTAGATATAGTTTGACATTGGTAAAGGTCCGTTTTATTAATGAAATCACTAATTAATTTTATTTTAATGTTAAGGTCGACAGACAGGCTGACGGTCCACTTGATGGTAGGTGGCTACCGTCGCCTATAACACAAGCAATTCCATAAGTGCTACAAGTGCGCTGTCGACCATAGAAGGATTAAGGATAAGGGATAAGGAAGGGATGGGATAATGGGCTCTAATTAATGTCTAGCCAATCTAGGCATCGTATGGCTATATGTCTGTTTTGTATTAGCCAAGCCTTCTTCTATTTAAGACTCACTAATGAACTCGGGCCTTCTTAATCCGATTTACAATAAATAATGCTAAATCACTGCGAATCCATAATTTTAAATATACTTAGTTGAGTAAACAATAATTTTTTAAATACTTTTATTATTTTTTTACTTTCATTTAGTCTATTAATAATCAGAATACATCCTCCCGAGTCGCTAGTGAGCACCAACGTGGCGTCTATCTAGAGTTATTAATTACCATTAAGTTAATTATATTTTCGTCTCTAGACATATGTGGGGCAGTATCTAGAATTTTGGGCTCCTTCTTAGATCCACAGCTACACATGTGGATCCGCAGATACCTTATGCTCCACAGAACAGTGTGCTTTGAACCAAATAGAAGGTAGGTGACATGAATAATATGTACAATGCGAACGATCGCTGCGACACGCGCCAATTGAAACCAATTAAATTACAGATAAGTACATTATCAATCACGCCAAACAGAGCACATTAATTTGATGCGAAGATAATTAACGACCCGAACAATATCGTACAAGTTACCGATACGTGAAAACGTCCGGACGTTATGTTAATTGGTTTTTGTTATTAAAATTGCAAGGCAAAATTAAAATGTATTTATTTTGGCTAAAATAAATTGGTATATGCGGGACATTGAACATTAACGGTAGTCCGACGGTCGTTAGGTAAACCGCCACACCGGCGGGTATAGGAACTATGTAATTTATTGCGGTGCGATATTATGAACAAATTACAATGTCAATTTATAGGTTCAATCGTAGCACAGAAGGGCCACTGGGGGACAGAAAGTTTTAACTATTGAACAAAATTTAAATTCAACTGCGTAACAAGTCCTGGGTCACATTAAATTATATGTAACGAGTTTTCCTTTTTAATACAAAGGTCGGCAACTAGCCCGACAGTAGAGTTGGTGGTAAATGGCTAGCGTCATCTATATGTTGGTAAAGCACTTAAAAGCGCAAGTGCTCTACCAACCTGAGTAGGACAAAAAATAAAGTATAAAGATAAAAAATAACTGCATTTTCTGTTTACATTTTATAAGTGTTTATGATATTAGTGTTTATGTACAAAAGACAAATGGAAATGCAATATTATGGCCAAAATAATAATTTCGAAATTCTATATGTCAGAAAAATAGATTTCTGCTTATATATTTATTTTACAAGGCCTCCAACGAGGCAGGCATCAAACAAAATCGTCAACGTTCAAGTTAGGTAACACTTGGCGGATGTCGCCGCAATTACTGAAGGCACAGCCTGCACCAATGAAAGTACCAAGTTATATCCGAACTATTAACCTACAGCCAAATGAGAAAAAAATTAGTTACATGTAGGTATTTTAATTTATTTTGTGTAGTTTGAAGGATCATGGAAGGATCTCTTTTGAGGCCCATACACACTAGACTCAAAGTAAAAGTAAAAAGTTATACTAAGGAAATAGAAAAACAACTAAGTAACACGATAAGAGAAACGTCATGATTTCAAAGTTCAAGCTAATTCACTTAGTAGTAGGACTAAAATGTGGATTCAGTGAAACACGCTTCGACAATCAAAACTAATTCACGATTCGTGTTCAATACAAAGTTTCCTCCTATAGATACCGTGGCTGTACACAGTTTGTCTAACTATGGACCAGATAATTGATCCACATTTGTATCAAACATAACAAAAATTAACTTTAAAAAAAAAACTTAAGATTTAAGAAAAAACTTAAGATTTAAGCTGAAATGAGTAAGCCGCGCCGAAAGGACACAGCTAGTACATTATATATTGGTGGCCTAATTCATGGCATATACCCTTCCTCTATGTAAGGAGGTATGGGCTATAAGTCATACACGCAAGCCAACTGCATATTCACACGATTTCATGACTTGTTTTT
Organism: Synanthedon formicaeformis; assembly: GCA_945859745.1. Classification (NCBI taxonomy): domain Eukaryota; kingdom Metazoa; phylum Arthropoda; class Insecta; order Lepidoptera; family Sesiidae; genus Synanthedon; species Synanthedon formicaeformis. The sequence continues at coordinate 5,061,924 of OX243954.1, forward strand.
GAAGATTGATTTATTTACTATGTTTTCCTATACCGAACGTTCAACACATTAATCCACCATCAACACATAACCGTAGTTCAGTACCTTTTCAGTAGGAAGGACCGGTCAAAAGCAGCCTGGATAAAGCGTCGAACCGCTACCCTTATTAGGTCGCCTATTAAAAATCACTACGCTATCGCTATCTATTAAAAATGTTATGAAGCTTATGAACGATGAATCACATAGAAATTTTTAAAATGCGGTCAACACAGTGAACGGATAAGCAGCTGTCCAAACCCGACACCCCTATACGTATACGTCTATACGTCAATATGGATTGACGTGTAACAGACACTTATGTTTTGTTTAACGAGGGGTTAAACGAGACGTCACATGACATGGTTAAGTACATGGACTTACTTAGAAATGTAATGATATAACGGATATGTTCCTCTGGTTTTATGGACTAGAGAGTGGTGAATGGTTTGTAATTCTTAATTCATAAAATAAGAGACTAAGTACATGTATGCAAAATAAATTGCAGATATTCCATACAAAAATCAGAAGAATCATCATCATCCGACTTACTAGTCGGATCCATTCTGGACTGAAGTGTTGAATTTTTTACGTTTGATTGTAATTTTTTGATTCTAATATACATACTAATTTAAGTTTTGAGGTATCCATGGAACGTGTCGTCCGAATATGACGAAGGATAGGATTATGTTAAGAAAAAGGCAAGACGGACTAGATGAGTAACAAAGTGATTATGCGTACTTTACTTAACGCTATTTAAATAATTTTAAAACATAAAACACAGTTTTATAGAAGCGTTCCATGTACCTAGTACACAGCGATACCAAACTTCCGGATATCCGGACATATTTCAGTGGGTGTAAATTTTCAAAGATTTTATAGAGAGAGTTAACTCATGAAGTTCTCGAACGAAACCTCAATAAATACATAACTTCGTTTTAATTTCACTGAAGTAAAATTCTCACGTTTATGTTATTCTGAATTCGCGGCACGAATCCGAAAGGTTTTTATTTTTATTAGTAAAGGAAGCGTTTTTATAGCCATCCGCCGGTAATGCGGGGCTACATCAGTTTTTCAGGATTATCGAAGAAAAACGGCGGCATTATCGGATCTTAGAGAGGTAATCGCTTGCCCTGCGACTGTTTTCTCATTACCAATTCCATTTTGCTGCGAGATTAAAACTCTGATTTAAAAGAGACTACATTTATAAAGATTTATTCTTTTATTACGTTTTATTTATACAACGTGTTGTTGCGTATGAAATTTTGTATAAAGAACATCAAATTACTACAACATGGAACACGCGTGCCATACAAAACACAACGAATTTTATGGAACATTTAAAAGTAACATACATATGCGTAGAGCATGAACTGTCATTTATAACAAAACAAACATAATAATAAGTACGTAATTTAAAGAAAATGTGACTTTACGTCAACCCATTAGTTTAAAATGAAATAGTAGAAGTTGATCGTTACTATCTTTTACCATTGACGCGTGAAGGCAAGAGTCCGCCATTATCTGTCAAAGGCGTTCTTTTTATGTTCCCCTTTGGCACTTGTGACGCAAATTCCATTGTAGTATTTCGATGATAAAGAATAATAAATATGTAACTGTCAACTGTGTGCTTGACAAAAACGTGAGACAAAGAACTTTGATCGCACAGAAACAGATAATAATTGAAATTACAGAATAACCAATAAAAACCTTAGAAAATTAACACTTAACAATCAAGTGATTAAGTTATTATGTTGTTAATTCTAGGCAAGTTGTTACTTATCAAAGTTACTTGGTATGCCTGCACATGCACAAGTTTACTTTTTGTCCTCAGTACAAAAGTAAATAAAACACACAGTTCTACTTAGTCAAAATTTAACACATTTTTTTAAAGTTCAAAGCAAACAAATAACTATTTCAATAGGAGACAGAGTTTAGTTTTATTATAGATACAGGATACGACCACAGGGGGTTTTTCTTTTCTTATCTTTTACCCTCGTTGAACCGAATCATAGCATAGAGGATCGTTAAAGTCGTCCGGCTCACAGACAATATCAATAAACTGCCCCGAAAGAAATGTCGCGTGGCTTTATCCGGAATAGGAAAAAAGATAAGTTTAGAATCTTTTCACATTTCGTTGAGTGACTGTTCCATGTTTCGGGCTAAAGGGAATAAAGTTTACGCTTCACACAACCGAAATGGAATTGGCGACAGGCGACTATTCAGAATAACAGTTCCAGCGTCATGGAGACACAAATTGATAAGATACTACTCCTTCGACCCACTTTTCCTTTAAACGAGATTACTTTGCATACATGTATCTAAAGTAGAAAAAATGACAATACCTACCACACAAAATATTTACATTATTGTCACAAAGAAAATATATATAATATTTACGCTACCTTTTCATCAAAGAAACTTTGATAGAGCTCATTAGATATAATATATAGAACGTCGTTAATGGACTTAGGGCCTCTTTCACCATCTCTGAGTAAAGTGTCAAGTAGACTAACCGCCATTTAAAGTCACCGGTAAGAATGCGTACGAGTTTCACTATCTTCGAGTAACATTGCTCAAGGGTATTTTCAATGAAATTGAAACAAGATACTAGTAACATTTACTCGCCAATTAGCGTTACTTGGAAAGTAACTAATCAACACTTTACTTGTAGTTGGCGAAAGAGGCCCTTAAGTAATACTGATAATAATAATCATTTCTTTTTTTTGACCTCGGTAACATAAGTACAATGTATTTTTTGTACATATACATGTACAAATGTATTTTTTTTTATTATTTAATGTACAGAAACGGCTTGTTTAGGATTTTATTATATGTACAGATAAGATAGTCGCAGACAGTTTTCAGAATGACGTAAGGATGAATTAGAAACAAATAGGTCTCAAGATTAGTACAGGCGAAAAGGCTCTGATATCCCTTACAACAACAACTGATACAAACAATATTGTATGCTGATATTTTGCAAGTGTGGTTGCTGCAAACAGCCAGACTGACCGCTAAGTATACTAATGCGAAATGCAATTTTAAAGGGGCCTCTTAAAAGCTCCAACGAAAGAGTTTTTGTTTTATTTGTTACCATCTCATTGAATAAATAACCTTTTTACTGGTTACGAAGTAGACAAACCGAGGATGTTCTAGCAACCCACACTTACTGCTGTCTGCACTTTACAACACAAAGTTAACTAAACCATAGACGAGTACTTGATTTGGATGATATTGCGTTTTATACGGCATCGGCATACATTTAGGTCATCATTTCCTTTGTCTCGAGTAAGCTTAAGTTGAAGGTCATTAAATTTAGAGGGAACAAAGACGCCGCGCAAAAGGGAAACTTCCGCTGCTCGACTTGGGTTCGTATCGTTCGAAATATGCAAATATGTACTCCATTTTCGTAAGCAGATCCAGTATCGCATGTAAAAAGGTTCCCATCGTAAATCTCTCTTTTATCGTGTACTTCTTCATTGTCGGTTAGCACAAGTATGTGGTGTTTATGTAACAGTTAAAATTAGTAAATCGCATTCGCTAATGCGTTAACTATTTTAGAATTTATACCGTCTCAAACATTACTATGGTAAGCCAATGTATGTTTATTCGAACTCGAAAAATATAACATTCACTTTACACTTTAATTAATGCTGGAGTACTAACCTACATACGGGCCACAACAATTGGAACTCGATAAAAATACCGAGTGCTACGAATGGCTGAATTGGTTTTTATAACAAACTTGCTTTTTGCTCGCAATTAATTTTATTGAATTTGGAATTAATGTATATCTTTTGAATGTAATAAATAGGTAATTGCAATATAATAAATAAATATGAATCACTAAATGTGTTGCTAAGAGCAAAACTTGGCTGGACCAATTCAGCATTTTTTTAATACCTATTATTCGTTGAATAGCCCATGGAATTGGTATTATCTACTTTACATTAAATCAGAATACATACCTTACGTTCTAATTTTTTTATATGTTGGTACTGATAAAATGGTTACGAAGTAGACAAACCGAGGATGTTCTAGCAACCCACACTTACTGCTGTCTGCACTTTACAACACAAAGTTAACTAAACCATAGCCGAGTACTTGATTTGGATGATATTGCGTTTTATACGGCATCGGCATACATTTAGGTCATCATTTCCTTTGTCTCGAGTAAGCTTAAGTTGAAGGTCATTAAATTTAGAGGGAACAAAGACGCCGCGCAAAAGGGAAACTTCCGCTGCTCGACTTGGGTTCGTATCGTTCGAAATATGCAAATATGTACTCCATTTTCGTAAGCAGATCCAGTATCGCATGTAAAAAGGTTCCCATCGTAAATCTCTCTTTTATCGTGTACTTCTTCATTGTCGGTTAGCACAAGTATGTGGTGTTTATGTAACAGTTAAAATTAGTAAATCGCATTCGCTATATCGGATTAACAAAACCACGAAAACCTAAGGTTCAATTATCTCTACCAAGTTTATTTACTGGACTTAAGAAAGTAGTATAAATTTAAGATTGGCGTTAACTTTGTAAGTAGGTATATTCAAAAAAATATAAATGATTCAGTTTAATTAATTCCTTCTCCAAGGGCAAACTATTTTCCTATCAAATATCAACAAAATCGTTAGTAGTGTAAAAGTAAAAGATAGGCAGAATAAGTTTTTCAATTTTATGATATTAGTAAGTACTTAAATAGGTATTGATTTTGTACTTCAGCATTTAAAATTAAACGTGAAAACGTTTCAATGTTCCCTTCAGAGATTTTTTTAAAATGTTTTGAGATTTACGCAATTTAATGTTAAAATAATAGGATTATTTACAATGTAACAGAAAAAATAAAAAAGCAGCTTCCTCTGAAAAGTCAGTGGGTAAAAAATGCAATATTATTACGAAAGCTCAGAATGAAATGCAAATAAGTACTTATATGAAGCGTTTAAAATTTAATTCATAAATTATATGTTATTATACACTGCCTGAAAGCTTGTTACGAATACAGCCATACTTATTCGGTGCGAATTATAAAGTTAGCAGCACATAGATTGATAAAGTTTGTTGCACGCTAACCACTATGTGGAAATTAACAAACTTGGAAGCCCCTCGTCCTTTCCTAGTACAAGTTCATGTTCTAGTGCCGTTCTATTGCAGATAAATTTTACTGTAAGAACATACATAATCAGAACTTTAGCTCTGCTTTCCTACAAGCAAAAGGAGAGTACACTTCTATCACATTCTACTTGACTTCTTAATTATTCTTGACGAGCCCGTTGGATGAATGTTTAGGGTGCTTGCCTCAACGCTCTGTCTCAGGAGTCCGGGATCAATTCCTGGCAGGGTCAACTTTGGAAATGAACTTTTTAAAGTTGGCTCTGCTCTGGATTTGGACTGTGGTGGCAGGTTTCGCTGCGTTTCGTAACTTGACCACAGGTTCGAAGCAGTAACCGTCCCCTTACAGAAGACTACATTCAAATAACACCATGTGTTGTGTTTCGGTGAGTAAGTAATGGATGCTAGAGCCCATTTTTTATCTCTTCCTAATAACTTATCCTTAATCCTAATATCAGTACCGGTGAAAGCCCACTTTCAGTAACTGTGCCGTTTTTGTGCCATATAGGCAATGGTTGTCATTTAACGACCTTAATATATATAACGAAAACATTAAAAACATTAATTACTGTAAATGTAATTACTGTAGTACCTACATGTAGAATTTCTCATTTTCCGTTGATCAAATCTTTATGAACATTGCAATAGAACCAATTGGTGAAGTGTACACAGTGCACAGTGTATTTAAAAATGCGCACGTAATTGAAAAACCTCTTGTGAACTCCAAGTTTAATTAACGCTGAGAGAGTAGGTACAAAAACGGTGGAGAAATATTTTTATAGTAAAGTAAAGTCCTGCAAACCAAGTGGAAGCGAGAGGCAAGTGGGTAAAGGGTTCTCAGTCGGAGTGTTTACTCAAACGAAGTTAGTTGCCGAAAGCGGTGTAGTGGGAGATTCGCGTCTTGCATTTATTCCGACTATTGGAGTTGAACCGAATCATACCTACTACACGTCCTGTATACATATAAGCCGATTTGCTGAACGTCTAGCTCTGAAACGTCAATTAATTTAGGCCAACTCTAACCCTGATGGTAAATCAAGTATACATACATATCATCATCATCAATACTAATAATAAATCTGTAAGGGTTGGTCATCAATACTAATAATAAATCTGTAAGGGTTGGTCATGGAGTAAGTTACTTTTTTTTCAGGGATATCGTGTTTATAGGCTCTATACATGATATTGAAACTAAATTGACGATTTTTCGAATTTTTTTCTGTATGTATGTTTCTCCATAACTCTTAAACGAATTAACTGATTTTCATGAAACTTGGTAGATAAACATTTAGACGTACAGGACACAGGATAGGCTACTTTTTCTTTTTCAACGCGGGTGCCAGCTATTTTATGAATAAGTGCCATAGATATAACATTAGCTATATAAATATTGCTGCAGCCTTAAGGCTAAGGCCGAACTACAAGTAGCCTCGCATGCTGCTACTCGTAGTGACTAGTCCCAGTGAAGAGACGTAAGCGACGCGACTTGCTTGGTCCACTTAGTCACCAATCAAGTCGCATAGCGAACCAACGATTGTACAGTCGCCTAGTGACTGTACCCCCGGTCCTTAGTACACCAGGGTGCCGTCTCTCACTGGCCAACATTCGCGTGGGGCGGAGGACGTCGAAGCTCCAACCTGACCGGCCATCGGAGCCCGCTCGGAGCATCGCTCGTCGTGTGCCTTCTTTGTTACCCAGAGAACAAGCCTAGTGAAGGCCGGTGACCCCACCTGCCCCTACAACCGAGCGCCAACACTACAAGGTCCAATACAGTTTGTATGTTTGGATGTTTTTCTAATTATTCCCCACCAGTTCCCCACAGAAAACAAAATATATGATAACAAATTTACAAGCCATACTCTTTTGAAAACGATCCGATTTAAGTGTTACTTTGTGCATGTTCGTCGTAAAATCCACTTATTCCACTGGTAAATTCGTATATTAACCGAGATGGAAGTATGTGCTAAATTTTACTACAGTTATTCATAGTTAAGTTCTCTCTCACGTTTATATGGAAATATCATTCGAACCCTACTGCACACACGAAGGTTATTTAATTAAACTGAGTCCCACTGCATAGCACACAATATTCTTTAGAACAGTAGTCAATGTATCAAACGATAATTTAAATGTATACAAATTCGCAGACATTAACCACTCCCTTACAGAAGACTAGCGTGAAATAACAGCATGTGTGCTGTTATGTTTCGATAAGTGAGTAAGCCCATTTTCCCTATCCTTTTCCAATCCCTTATCCTTAATCCCAATGTAGACAGCATCGGTGGTGTTGCTTGTGTTATTGGCGATGCTAGCCGTGCCCCGTCAGCCCTAGTTAACATTAAAGGAATATGATTATGATTAAACAAAAAGCATTTTGTATGTATTTTGTTATAAATATGGGCTTACTAAATTCTAAAATTCGCCAAAGAACCAAAGTTGTCGACATAGTCGAGAGAAAAGCTTAAATGGCAATGGGCCGGTCACATCTATCACAGAGCGGATAACCGCAGGCGGACAGACGATGCTTCGCAGGATGCGTAGCGCAGAGCACAGTGCGTGGTGACGAGCCTTGGGAGTCTTATGTTAGGGGAGCCCAAGAGGGAATTTTTGGATTTACTCGAGCGCGTCAGATATTGCCAATGTATATACCCCACTTGTCTCCGATAAGGGATATGTATTAATCAGACGGTTTGGTTGGTGGGGTTGGCGGGGGTGGAGGTAAAATTTTAAATACAACTCGAGCGCGTCAGATTTTTCAGAGGGGATGTTAAGTGAACCTAAACTAAGCTCCCATTTAAAATTCAGACGATTCGGATGTAACGCAAGCTCGTGGCAGCTTTTTGAAAATGCAAAAAATATTTTTGACGATTCTCATTTTATAATACTCGAGCTCGTCAGATTTTCATACAGACGGTTCAGCCTAAAGTCCTGATCGTGCTGATTGTTCTGACGATTATATGGAGGATTTTTTAAAATACAGCGCCTACAAAATTTTGAACGCCTGTAGACGCTCACCCCACCGCTGAAATGAAAAACTTCATATAACCTTTTTTTTCTTCTTACCATCCAATCTTCAAAGTCCAATAGGTCCCCACGATGCTCGAGTGACTACATATTTAGCGTCGTGGGCTCCCTAACCATTATACCCAACGTGGAAAGACACGGCTGAAATGAAACACCAGTCGCTAGTTTTGATGCATACCAACTAAAACATTTTTAATGCGTTAACTATTTTAGAATTTATACCGTCTCAAACATTACTATGGTAAGCCAATGTATGTTTATTCGAACTCGAAAAATATAACATTCACTTTACAGTTTAATTAATGCTGGAGTACTAACCTACATACGGGCCACAACAATTGGAACTCGATAAAAATACCGAGTGCTACGAATGGCTGAATTGGTTTTTATAACAAACTTGCTTTTTGCTCGCAATTAATTTTATTGAATTTGGAATTAATGTATATCTTTTGAATGTAATAAATAGGTAATTGCAATATAATAAATAAATATGAATCACTAAATGTGTTGCTAAGAGCAAAACTTGGCTGGACCAATTCAGCATTTTTTTAATATCTATTATTCGTTGAATAGCCCATGGAATTGGTATTATCTACTTCACATTAAATCAGAATACATACCTTACATTCTAATTTTTTTATATGTTGGTACTGATGAAATGGTAATGACAAATATAAATTTTCTACTAGACTAGACGACTTAATCAATTTTATAAAATTACTATTAAGTTTTATAAAATTATAAGTTTTAAGTTAAAAATTATAAACTTTTCCTAACTATACAGTACCTACAATTCTGAAAGGCGAAGTCCAAGTAATATGAAAAATCGTAGAAATTTTCTCCTCGATCACCGTCAACGTATCGTATAGCGTGCCGAATTTACGTATTGTTTTATAAACGGAGTGTTAATAGTACTACATTCCGTGTACCGAATCGGTACCGTAAATAAACGATTTGCTAAAAGTTTTGCGAACAATCACTTGTTATTTTAAAATTGCAAAAGACATTAAACCATGCTCGCAATTTGACAAATTAGATACGCAGCTGAACACACAATAATAATGTCTTTTCTATTTAAAAAAATTCAAATAAGTATTCATATTCGCTAATGAATAAGCTAGGATTGGTCGATTTCTAAAAGCCAAATTTCTTTAAAGATCTTTTAAGAAGCCATTTTGTGTTTGTAGATTTATTTAAGCACTACTTCCTTTTTAAAAAAATATGTGAATTACATATGTATCAATGATAAAAATGTATCCCCCTGTTTTGTTCCTACTATTATCATTAATAAATGAGATTCTTATTGACTAATTGTATAACAAAGTTTGTTAAGCGAGTGGGAACAATCAAATCGTTTCTTAAAATAAACAATCATACTTAAAAATCAAAGATTTAAATCGCTTAAAATAAACATTTTTGACGTTTTGATTAACGAAATATTAGATAAGATAAACGACCTTGAGATTAGAGACGCTTTATCTCTAGCAATAAGAAAATTGTGATATTGAACGTGTTTTACTTTTATTATTAGTGCAAAAAAATAACATTCAATAAAATACGCGTACAAACTGTCAACGCTTTGCCCTGCAATTTGTCAATTACCTACTATTGTAATTTTTCTAGTTAGATTATATATCTAAGCAGAACATTAAAAAACCCATTTGTTTGGTGATCTATCGAATAACACCAGCAGTAACTCTTATTTAATCTGAGACACCAGCTCCAAAACAGGCAAATTATTATATCGAAATTGATAATTACAGTTATTCGCGGAAGCTTGATCTATTTTATAAATAAGCGATTGCGCATCTGATAATGAAGTGATGGCCTTTGCGGTGGTAATATGATTCTTGACGTCCTTGACAAGACAATACGTTGCAACTTAAGACAATAAGAGGAAAAAGTTAAGTTTAGCTTACGGATTGAGCACTACAACCGCTGCATTATACTTTTCTGTTATCTCTATAAATGCGTTTGGTAATTTTTCAATGGATTATTTTCTTCTCACCATATTCGAAAAAAAAATTAAAGGTTAATCGAAAACAATTCGATACAATTAAAATAAAAGGTAAATTTAAAAAGGTACCTAGCTTTGTGATTAGAACGGAGGAACGAACATTACCTAATTGCGGGTGCCTAAGTTTTTTACCTTTTGGAGTAAAATATGCGAGTCTCATTTTGCGAAACAGGAGATAGGGTATGCATTATGTGTGAAAACAGCGCCATCTTTTATATGCTGTTTCGTTTCTTGTCTAACATTACTGTTAATTTTTGTGGTGTTTGAATTGGTTTGACATCATTTGCACATTTAAAGATTTTCGCAAAAAAAAGTTATAATTATTATTATCTTTTATAATGCGCACTGCCAAGGTTTGGAACTCCCTGCCGGCGTCTGTATTTCCGAGCTCATATAACCCAAATCTTTTCAAAATTGGAGTTTTCAAAACAGGTATCTTCTGGGTGAGCTTGCTCCATCATAGGCCTCATCATCGCTACATAGCTGAATGTTGGTTAAGAGCAAACCCATCTCTAATAAAATCATCCTGATCATGACAATTCGAATTTATTTTTGACAATAATAAATAGATGTCCAGACTGTCGCTGCAACCGGTTTTATGTGAATAATTGACAAGGCCAAAATTGGTCAGAGACAAAGATTTAAAACAAACATTTAGACAAGAGTGTCCATTTTTTCTTACCCAAAAACCGGCTCGTGATAAAAACTAAAATCGAGGCTACTTATAAAACCTAACCTACGTAAAATACAATACGTGTCTAATCTACATACTTACTTATTCTGCTTGGTGCTCAAATGCGATTCTGCTTGGTATTTCGATATTGGGCATAACTTTTTTTCTTTTTAATTCGAGTAAAATGAAACAAACGCTAAATCTTACGGAAAGCTTGCTACAATGCATCAGTGAAAACCGCATTCAAATCATTTAAACCATTTTTGAGATTAGCGTGCACATACGTACAGATAAACAGACAAAAATTATAAAAATTTTGTCTCGGTAATATAAGTACAACATGTACAGTGTTTTTTTGAAAAAGTATTTAATGTTCAGTCACGGCTTATTTACGATTTTATTATACGTATAGAGATACACCTAACACCTTCTGTATGTATGTACCTACTTTGGTAATATTTATCGCCCTTTGTCTGTTGGGTGTGAAAAGAATGGGATTAAGAAAAAGTGAACAAATGATCGCAATTTGTTCCCATATACATTTTCATTCCTCTTACAAATAAAGTGTTTGTAGTAAATAAAATTGAGTATTTCAATTGGTGTCTATGGGCAAATTTTCAACCGACGAAAACGAAAAAACAAAAACGGAGGACGGTGTATGATCACGCATAACTTTTTACAGAGTAGTCCTTTTTTGATAATTCTTTTTTTTTATTTAAAATGGTGTACCCCCAAGGAGGTCCCATTTAAATATGGGAAAAAAATTCCAACCCTAAGGGTAGGAAAACAGGGGATGGTCACTGATTGTAACGTATGACCACGCATAACTTTTTACAGAGTAGTCCCATTTTGATAATTCTTTTTTTAATGGCTATCCATTAAAAAAGGAACAAGCAAAAAATACGTAAAGAGTGATGCGTGGCAGCGACTCAAAATTACTTAGGTAATTAGTTTAAGAACTTTAGTTATCAAGGTTAAATACATACATACATTTTAGGCAGGTAGGCACGGGAGGCGTGTCGTTATCAATCATGTCTACATTAGTAAAATGTAATTCGTGTAATGTTGTCATCAACGAGATGTTAGCGTACTTACAAAATAAGTTATCTATCGCGGATGAAGATACGTTGATAAAAATTTGTGTGGCAACATTTACAAGTTCTGAAATAAAAGAATCGAAAACTTTGTTATATGAAACCCTACCCACAATGAAAAGAAAAATTACTCGTAAGAATGAAGGTAAAGAAAATCGTGATTTACGGGACATAATATCGTTGTTAAAAGTTGTGGACCCGGATACTATACCAGTATTTGTGGCGCGTGATCTGGGAAAACTACCCCCCATCACGTTTGATCACCTGGATGTGTCTCAGCTTCTGAAGGACTTAATGGTATTACGTGAGGAGGTAAAGACTATCAAATCCAATTATGTAACGATGGAGCAGTTTGAAGAGATCAAGCGAGAACTGAAAAATAAGCAGGAGTTGAGTTTTCCTATTTTTCACCCTAATGTTTGCACTAAACGCGGAGGTGGTGTAACTTCATTCCGGCTATCATGTAATGATGTTGCAAATAACTTGGAAAAACCACTCCAAGAGCAGGTAAACTCCACGTCGTCGCCAATGTCGCGCAAAAATAATGGAACTGGTTTATTGATGGGTGAGTCTCACCACAAAGATGATTCCATACTTCAGCTGAGTAGTGGGACAATATATTTACCAGTGGATCCAATTACCAATAATTGCAATTCTCACCTTGGAAGGATGGATTCAGACGGGGAAGCTGATAGAATGGGTGATAGGTTAGTGGATAAAAAAGATGATAACGATGGGTGGGTGACTGTGAACAGAAAGAAACCAAAGTACCGTTTTTCAGGACAGTTGGGAAAATCGAATGTGGTCACTGACAAATTTAAAGCGGCGGAGATTAAGGTACCTCTTTTTATTACAAATGTACACAAAGATACGCTGGAATGTGACATTATTGAATATATACAACAAAAAACAAATGAAGTTGTGACTCTGAAAAAGATGAACATTAAAAAGCGAAAAGACTATTACAATGCGTACCAAATATTTGTACCGAAACATAAAGTCTCGACATTTTTGGATGAGAATTTGTGGCCGGCTGGTATTATATTTAGAAGATTTGTACATTATAATTTTCGTGGAGTTAATTCCGATATCGGCCCTGCTAAAGAAACAGATAAATGAATACAAACGTATACAAGTTTGCCTCATATAATTGCAAAAATGTAAAACGTTCAATTGAATGCATTAGAGGCATGTGCAGGTCTTTAGATATAATTGCACTACAGGAAACATGGCTTTATCCGGATGAGATCTCTTATCTATGTGACATAGACGACAATTTCGGGAGTACTGGGACATCGGCGGTGGACACCAGCGCGGGCATACTGCGGGGTCGGCCACATGGTGGTGTAGCGCTGTTATGGCGCAAGTCAGTGTTTCGGCAAGTGTCAGTGATTGAATGCAATAATCCGCGACTCTGTGCTATAAAGATTGTTACAGACGATAGACCGTTTATAATAGTGTGTGTTTATATGCCGACGGATAAAGTGATTAATCTTCCGGATTTTTCGGACTGTCTTGGAGCGGTAAGTGCAATAATCGATAATGAAAACGTCGAATCTGTGTATATTTTAGGTGACTTTAATGCACACCCTACTGAAATGTTTTTTAAAGAACTTTTAGATTTTTGCCAAGACAGGAAATTAACTTGTGTTGATATCGATAAGCTGGGATTATTATCAGATAGTTACACTTTTATTAGTGAGGCACATGGATCAAGGCGTTGGCTGGATCACTGTCTTGTGACACATTCAGCTTTAATGTCTCTGGTTAATGTTTATATAAAATATGACATCATGTGGTCGGATCACTTTCCCCTTATAATAGAATGCAATATAAAAAATTTGAGACCAAAATTGGTATCGAGTCCTGGTTTTGTTGACAATAGTGTTAAATGGGGAGACAGAGATCAATACCAGACTAAATTGTACAAGAATAAATGTCACGAAATCCTGGGAAAGGTTGAGTTTCCTACAGAATTAGATTCATGTTGTAACCACTGTTGTAATCAATTAGAACATCGGGTGTTAATCGATGATTTTTATCATTCTATTGTATCAGCTCTATCTGTCTCGGCCTCAATTAGTTATAAGTGTAAAAAGACATGTAAAAAAAGGAGGCAAATTGTAGGATGGAATAAACATGTTGCTGGTGCACATAGGGAGGCCAGGCTTAAGTTTACTTCCTGGGTGGCAGCAGGCAAGCCAGGGATGGGACGGATTTATGACGAAATGTCTGCTAGTAAAAAGGTTTTTAAATCTAGATTAAAATGGTGCCTAGATCACAGAGAACAGGTTCAAATGGACACTATTGCAACTCATCACAAAAATAAAAACTTTTGCAGCTTTTGGAAATGCACTAATAAGGTAGCTAGTAGGCCTGGACTTCCTGTGAGCATTGAGGGAGTGAGTGATCCCAAAGGGATAGCTGATTTATTTAAGGATCATTTTTTAGTTAGTTCTCCTCGGGGATCTCCCGGTGCGGGGATGTTGGATGTAGGGGTTAGTGACTCTAGAGTTCTAATTTTCTCTTGTTGTGATGTGCGGGATGTTATTAAAGGTATGAGCACGGGAAAGTCACCAGGCCACGATGGGCTCAGTATCGAACATCTTCGGCATGCGGGACCGATTTTGCCAAAATTACTTTCTATTTTGTACAATCTGTGCATTGGCCACTCTTACTTACCGGAGGCAATGATAAAGACAATAGTGACGCCAATTGTTAAAAACAAGACGGGAGATGTTGCTGATAAGAACAACTATCGCCCCATATCTCTGGCTACTATAATCGCCAAAGTACTTGATAGTCTGCTTGACTCTCATATGGATAAATACTTTGAGTTGCACGATAATCAGTTTGGCTTTAGGCCAGGTTTGTCTACTGAGAGTGCAATACTGGGACTCAAGCAGACTGTCAGGTATTATACAGATCGTAATACACCAGTATATGCCTGCTTCCTTGATCTTTCCAAGGCTTTTGATCTGGTTTGTTACGACATTCTATGGGAGAAATTATCTAAGTTGGGTTTGCCTGTAGAACTCGTAGCTATTCTGAGATATTGGTATACGAGCCAGATCAACTATGTTCGTTGGGCTGGTATTTGTTCCGATCCATATGATTTGAAATGTGGGGTACGGCAGGGGGGGTTAACGTCACCCAAATTATTTAATATTTATATGAATGCATTAATAGTGGCGCTGAGCGAGTGTCGTGTCGGCTGCTACATCGATAATGTTTGTGTTAATAATATCAGCTACGCGGACGACATGGTCTTGCTTAGCGCCTCTATTGGTGGTATTCGACAACTTTTGGAGGTTTGTGAATCTTATGCGGACGATCATGGTCTTAGATATAATCCTCGTAAAAGTGAATGCATGGTTTTTGGGGCCGGCGGTAGGTTTCCAGAAATTGTTCCTGTAGTAACCTTAGCGGGGATTCCCCTCAGGAGAGTTGAGCAATTTAAATACTTGGGGCACATGCTGACTGCCGACCTCAGGGACGATGCAGACATTGAAAGAGAACGCAGAGCGTTGTCTGTGAGAGCGAATATGCTTGCCCGAAGGTTTTCTCGGTGTTCACAGGAGGCAAAAATTACTTTGTTTAGAGCATACTGTACATCATTTTATACTTGTTCTCTGTGGGCAAGATATACGCAAAAATCATACAGCGCTCTGCGGATTCAATACAATAACGCGTTCCGGGCGTTGTTGGGGCTGCCTCGATTCTGCAGTGCATCGGGAATGTTCGCGGAGGCAAGAGTAGATTGTTTTCTCACCATCATACGCAAGCGGTGCGCGTCTCTGCTCTGCAGGGTGAGAGCCAGCCCCAATCGCGTCTTGGCGATGATAGCGGGTAGGCTTGACTCTCTTTACATGAACCATTGCTTGATGATGCATGTGGAGAGAGGCAAGTCTTAGGTTCTAATAAAATAAATTAATTAAAGTTAAGTCTGTGTTTGTGTAAAAATTTTATGTATACTAACTATAGGTTTTGTAAGATGTCTACTAACACTTTGGGTCCAAGTAACCCGAATAAAGAATTTATTATTATTATTATTATAAATAAAATTTATTTTTGCTTTTCAGTTTTTTCGGCGGTATAAACTTTTGTTAAAAAGTTGTTTCAAATAGCAAATAGACTTGTCTCATTTTTCTAGATGTAGATTTTCTAGATGTTTTTCTAGAGGTACATAGATCCCATTTCCCTATCCCTTCCAAATCTATGGAATAAACCCAATGGTAATTAGTGTTTCAGTTACAAAATTGTGTATATTTTATTTAAAATATTCTTTCTATTATATTTAAATGAATATTTAATTAAAATACTTTATCTTTTTTGCCACGCAGATTGTGTAAAAGGTTTTGTGCAAAAGTTATGCACTTGTTACAAAAAAGTGTCTTATCCCTTAAAATTGTTGTTATTTTTATATATTATAGTAGGTAAGTCCAGTGTGGATAATGAGTTTTTCATTAAACGATAACCGTGTCAATAAGCAAGATAATCTGTGCCCCTGGTTTTGTCCGCATGGAATTCCATTTGTGATAAAAAAACCTTTATCGCAAATTTTACAATGAATGGTAGAATTTGACTGAGATCAATAACTTTTGTTATTTTCAAAAACTATTGGTACCCTTATGAATGAATGTAACATAATAATGGTAAAATTCTGATTTTCAAATATTTCGTAAAGTATTATTTAAATGCAATGCAACCATATGTTATGAAAATATTTAAGTAAAATTTTGAAGTAAAATATTTAAAATATTTAAAAGCTGGCGTTGACCTGTAGGCTACCAAAGGGGTCGACAGGTAGTGGATAGTCTAACAGCAACAAGATATGATGCTTAGCTGCGAATATAAGCAGTTTAACTAAATTAAATAAGCAGTTTCCCACCAAGACCTCCAACAGACCACTGGTTGGGATTACAAAGTCGTAGTGGTAAGTTTGGTGGGGCAGGCTTACTTTCTTACTTATAAAATACTGGATAAGGCCAATGACGATTTTTTATTTATAGCTCTTGAGGCATGTAATTTTGAGCTTTTATATTCTGAATAGGTACCTAAGTCAATACAATCTTTCCAATAGTCTTAAAAAAACATTTCGTAGAAGTTTAATGTATAAACTACAAATTTATACATTAAACTGGCAGTGTATTGTTGCTATTAGATACCTATTCATTTCGCAAACACGTCCTTAAGTATAAGAAAAATATATAAGTATTAGTGGAATTACATATATAATTTATTTGCAAATCATTATACAAATGGATGTCGGTATCAGCAAAATCTTATTGAATCTTTACGATCGTCTCTTTAGATGTATGTCGGCCAATAAAAACTATAAATGGCCAATTTCGACCTTCCTAAAATTTATGCGATCCTGACAATAAAGCGGTTATTTTCTTACTCGGTGATAAAATGCAAAATCTAATGTTGTTGTAAAATTATCCTTTCAACTGGGATTTACATCACACACTTGAAAAAATTCCCAGTAACGAGACTTATTTATTTGCACTGTAGCCATAATAACCGGCAAAGTGTGTTTTAACAGTCAAATATTATGGCGTTTAAGGCATGACGTTATGCAAATTGATTTTGACTTCTGACTGATAACGTCAGCGTCCGTGACGCGACTTTATCTCGACGCTATAGCCAATGTGATTGAGGCAACGAGGATTTATCTAGCATGCGACGTACCTACCGGTGGCGCCCCTCAGTGTACACTGGCCATCATTACACAGAGCACACACGCATTGACAGCTGATATCGACAACAAAACGGGAACATTGTCTGCACGAACCAAGTAAACCAACACGCGACTTACCATTCACGATTTCGTCGAATCGCGGGCAGCACGTGGCGTTCTAATAATAGGGCGTCATAATTCTAGTGCGCTAGTGCGTTTGGTCCCACAATGTCCCGCAACAGAATTATCAAGCATAAATGTTTAATCCGAAGTTGTCTGTGAACACCAACGATGGGTATCGGCCGAAAATGGAGGGAATATGTGGCGGCACTCAGCGGTTAGTGTGTTTATTTATTTTATTATATTTATGTGCGAGCGTGTATGTGTCGGCAACCTTTGCCGGCTTTTGTTCGATAACGACCGCAACATTTCCATTGTCGAATTTATACCAATTACATTGTCATTTTCATTCATTAAACTTTACATATGTATTTTTTTAATTAAAAAGCGCTCTCGCGTTAACGTTTTTACTTACACTTTACAATTTCAGCTTGTAGCTTCACAATAAAATTCATTGTAAAAATTTATTTCACATTATATTTGTTTCCTTTCAGTTCATTTTGTCACTAAATTTTATTAATACTTAAATTTTATATACACTTTATCTGATTATAAAAATATCATCAATAAAAATAATAAAACGTTAGACGTATTGATTATTATTTAGCATTGACTTTTCATAGATTTGGATATTTGAAGTCAGAAAAATAAATTCAATGTTAAAAAATTAAGTTTACAAAATTAACACAATAATTATACAGAAAAAAACCGTGCAAATATAAACAATTGTTATTGAATTTACACAACTTGTCAAGATGAGACCAGACCAGAGCCAACTTTGAAAAGTTCATTTTCCAAAGTTGTCCTTGCCGGGAATCGAACCCGAGAACTCTAGAAAAGAGCGTTAAGGCAAGCACCCCAACCGTTCATCCAACGGGCTCGTCAACAACGTCATGTCTTTAGCATCATCTGCAAATAATTTCAAATGATAGCATTCATAATTTCCGCAACACTGCGATCAATCAAGGTGTGAAAGTCGCGAAAAATCTTTTTTCCGCCGCTAAAAGTATTTCGAGAAAGAAGAGAAAGGTCTATGCCTTTTGTCTGTTTTGACATAGTCTGCTAAAAAGTCAACATTGACAAAATAACTCGTCCACAAATTGCCAGTCACTCAGCGAGGCATTTGTTGGCTGAAAGTAAGGAAATCCGTCGGTGAACCAAAGTGAACCAAAGTCACAGCTCAAAAATTCAGTCAACTGAAAAGATTATTTACCTACCTAATAATGGTTTTGAAAATTAACACAAAAATTAATAATGGCATAGGAAAAAGTCATGTGTATAGTTGACATGTTGGCACCTATCCTAATCGTAATAATATTAAAAATGCGAATATTTGGATGTTTGTTACTCAATCGCGCAAAAACAACTAAATGGATTTAGATAAAATTTGGCACACAGATAGTTTATTACCTGAAATAACATAATATGATACTTTTTATCCTTGAAAAATTTAAGATTCTCGTGAGATCGCCTAAAAACATATATTTTCCAGGTGTTATATTTTTATTTCGCCATCACCAGCTATCACCAGCTAGTAGTAAAAAAAAGCTGTAAAACTAGTAGTAAGCGGTAAAAATATTCTAATTTTTTAATCTATCAATGCGAAACCCTCTAAACACGACAATGGAGTGATATATTATATGATGTTCTTGTCATAAAACAGTTATCAGTGATTGTAAATAAGTATATTGATTGATCGAGACTTCATTCGATTCGACGTCCGATTGATCGGACGACGCGGACTTTTTTTCCTCGCACAAAACACTTCCTGACGTCCGCCATTTGAGGTTAAAAGTAGTATTAAAATTCTTGTCTTTTCGCATTTGTATCCTTGCATAAAATAAACCAATTTCCTAAAACTGTGTCGTATCTTTGTCGTCTGCGTTCCAAAATTAATTTAATCGACGAAATTTACTCAAACGGTTTCCTCCACAAATGCTGCATTATTGAAAAATAAATTGTCCTTTTTCAAAATGTTTTATTGATAACACTATCAAATATAAAAATCGATAACACTCGTTTATAGCTACTAAACAAATCCAAAAATAGAAAATGGTGAACTTCTTCACCAACACATCTTCACCAACACATTAGAAAAAAAGGGATCCAAACTTTTCTCTTCACAAACTCATATATTATATTTTTACATTCACTATGGATATTTAAGTAGGTACTAATAATCGTGCATTTTATACCGAGTAGATTTTTTTTAGCGATAATGCAATTTTTATTATAATACCTACTTACTCGCTTTTTCTTCCATTTTAAAGCAGCTCCGGACAAAATTTTGTCATACAAGATAATGTTTTTTTAAGAACCGCTAATATTTGTAGATTTAAAAAAAATGTGAATATTGACAGCTTTTGATACCAGAAGATTTATAATACTTCACTTGATAAAATTAAATCGTAAAGTAACCTCTAACATGTAATTTCAAACGAGTGCTCTTATTTTCTGTATGAATCATTACTAAAAAAATAATACCTACAGGTTTCTAACTTGTTCGAAAAATTTCTGATACCTAAGTATACTGCTGAATCACGACAACTTGCAACTCTGAAACACTCGTTCCAATTTTATTTTTGTGTCTTTACCGTTAATCATTCCCTAAGATCGCTTGTTCCTACTGCTTCGTCCGACTGATCGTCTGATATAATTATCACTGTAATGTTTCATTATTTCTTCCATTCCTTAATGAGTCACATCAGCCGTATAAACAAACAAGTTACCGAAGATTAAGTAGGTCAATTAAAATATTGACGAGACGACAAACCGTTGCAGTATACAACATAGGTAATACAAAATAGGTAGTAATCTCGTCACGAGACAAACATATTATTTTTATCTGCTTGATACTTCATATTACAAAATTTTTTTTTGGAGGGAAAGAATATTTTTGGAGACTAAAATAATTTAAAAAAAAATGTAGAGTATGTAAACGTATTTCTTTAAAATTCTAAAGATTATTAAATTTATTATTCTAAAGATTTACTAAGATCATACTTGTATGGTGATTAGGTTATGGCAACCCCTGACCCTGACATTCAATTAGTCGTACACATTATGGAAAATTATGGGTTGGTTTAAAGTTTTATCAATACATTTCATAAAATCGTAAACGAGTAGTGTCGTAAACGAGTACGAGAGTAGTAAATATTTTTTTAAAGAAAAATTCGTACACGTTGTACTTATGTTACCGAGGTCAAAAAATAGGTGCCTGTGAGAGTTTCAAAAAACGAACTACAGCACGCCAAAAGTCGCCTCTCTTTCACCAACGTCAAGTAGGCTAAACCGTCACTTAAAGTCACCTATCACCGGGAATAATTTAGCTAATATACCTTTGTTTGTACGGTAAACGTCCCAAACATTAAATAGAAAATAATAATAAAAAATCGCCTATCGAATGATGCAGTAAACCGAGTGCATAATTCAATAAAACAGAAAATGATTTCTAAAAGTAACTAATCAACACTTTACTTGTAGTTGGTGAAAGAGGCGCTAAGTGTTTTAGTTGCTTTTGTCTAACGGAGTGAATATGTTTGGTCACAGTTCGAGATTATAATCTAAAAGAAATAATACATTAGGTATTATAAACTTTTTAGCATTTATTAAATAGGCAATATTCCTATTCGCACATTTTTTCATTTTTATTTATCCATATTTATATCTATTTCACTTCCATACTTCGGTTTTTCATACAACTAGGACATATATGACAAACTAGGACATATATTATGTCCTAAATGACAATATATTTATGGTGAATCTATCTATAATCCATGTAGGTATAATCTGCAAACGGTGATCTTATAAGATCTTATAAGGCCCATATATATACATATATAACGAAGTTCAAACAGTGATACTTTGTTAAAATATGTATGTATGTATCTTGACGCAAGCAATAATACATATTAATATTAACCACAGATCGTATGTTTTTTTATTAAGTTCGTGGTTACGTTTGATAAAAAATAAAATAAATAAAAATTTACAGTATGAAACAATGGCATTACTCACTGACAAATCGTGGGAGGCATACAATATAAGTATTTATTTAATAAATATTAATAAGTAGGTACACATAATAAAATTGTAAACGAGCCATTTCGGTACATAAAATATTTTTTCAAAAAAAAAACAAATTTTCCACCACCACGCGCTGACGTACAAAATTGCAGCCGTGCAAAGCCGGGAGCGGGTCACTAGTAAATGATAAAATAGAGATTCTATTGCAATGTTTGTGTTAAATGCGACCGCAATCACCTACCATCAAGTAGACCATCAGCTCGCCTCCGAGACTTTAAGGCGAAACAAGTCGGCGGCCCGAACTCATCGGTCTCATGGCTAAAATGCGTCCTGTCTCACACAGCACAAAGCGCGGGAAGAGCAGTCGAGTGAGATGCACAATGATTTTTGAATCATAACAGACCCTTGGGCATATACTCTTTTTGACAAAACTACTGCATATATCTATTTTATGTAAAGTTATTTGAACTCTAGAATAACTAATCAATGTTTGTATGCAAAGTATTTTGGAGATTTTGTATACTAGTGACCTATTCACCCTCAAAGTTGCATTAAAACTTGTGTTAAAATATGGATTTTTCAAGGATCATATCTTTTAAATTAATACTTTTTTTTAAGTTTGTATGAAAAGGAACCTAGTTAATGACAAGATAAATCGGTATCATGCTTACTTTTGTAAATTAAACATAAAACAGCGGAGTAATTAACGTTCTACGTTTGTATGGAGGAAAACTGACTTGTATCAACCATTAAACTGGTCAAAACAATGCATAATTTATGAGATTAGCTCCAGCAAAGATTGTATTATAATAGAATTGTAGCCTTTACGTTTAACTTGAATTCAGCACTAAAATGCCTACTTTATTGTTTCGTATTTGAAATGTTAGGTATAATTTATGCTGAAAAGAATACAACTCGTGAATGTCAAATAAGTATTGCACCAATAACGCGACAATGACACCCCACGCAACAATAATTTTCTTTGTTATGAACAAGGAATTCGTTCCGTAAAATCTCACAAAACATTCATAAATATCTAACTTTATATACATGTAAAAGGAGAACAATAGATGGTGGTAAACAAAATGTTTGACGCAGCCTTCACCCTTTTCATCCTTGTATGGCATTTATCCAATCACAGCTAATCTGAATAATATTAGCCAGTAATTAATGTCAATGAAGTCTCAATTGCGTCATTGGCTAAACTAGACTGGCTAGCATAGGTAATAAATAAGATCAAACGTCATTGTTTTGTGCATTTAACAATGATTTTCTTCTCCTTTGTAAATCTATATCTATACTAATATTATAAAGAGAAAAGGTTTCTATTTTTGTATGTTTGTAATGAATAAACTCAAAAACTACTGGTCCGATTTTAAAAATTCTTTCACCTATAGAGACATTGGCTACATTTTAAAAAGTCACGCGGTTGCAGTCGCGTGCAACAACTAGTCAAAAATAAAATAACTGAAAATTATTTTAAGTTTTCAACTTTATTTTCATTTTGTTGACAGTCCAGATTTAATTTATCGTATTTATTTAATAACCTTTCATATGCTTTCTTTCTATTTTCTAATTCTAGTGATTAAGGCGCTTGCCTTAGTGTCCCGTCTAAAAGGTCCCATTTTTATTATCGACAGGGCCAACCTTGAAAAGTTAATCTTCAAAGTTGGCTCTCGTCTGGATCTGTAAAATACTGCGGTTAGCAGTTATAAATTGGGCAGCATGTTTGGAAGACATACCGACTTTCAGAAGACTACCGTGTACTTAATAACAAAATGTCTACTGTAGTGATTCGGTGAGTTAGCAATGCCTCATTCCTACCTAATCCCTCATACTTAATCCTTCTGTAGTCTGCAGGTTATCTGTCATCTCATCTGACGATCTTTACCTAAAATAAATAAATAAATTGTATATCGCAAAATAACAAAGAAACATATACTTAGATTTAATTTTAAAATGAAACAGAAATTACATACTGCCTTTCTATTACCAAGAATTCATATCAGAAACCATAATAAATCAATAGTATTAACATGAAGGTTGTGATAAAAACTATTAAAATTATGATAAGATAAGAATTCGATATATTAATAAATTAAATATATAGAAAATCAATTTAAAAAACTAACAGCGTATGCTATTTGCAAATTTTGGAATAGAAGAGAAAACATAGAAAGGAGGAGGCAATACAAGAAAGCAAGTGATTTACTTGTTTTGCATAAAAAGACTGAGATACAAATAAAATCTGAGGAGTCTGTCTGATCGAAGTCGAAATGAATCGAATCGAAATGCTAGTTCTGCCTAACTAGACTAAAGTGCAGCTTGACAGTTTTTTAATGAATTTGTCAAGTTTGCTAATAGGTTTCTATATATCTATATCTATATCTATATCTATATCTATATCTATATCTATATCTATATCTATATCTATATCTATATCTATATCTATATCTATATCTATATCTATATCTATATCTATATCTATATCTATATCTATATCTATATCTATATCTATATCTATATCTATATCTATATCTATATCTATATCTATATCTATATCTATATCTATATCTATATCTATATCTATATCTATATCTATATCTATATCTATATCTATATCTATATCTATATCTATATCTATATCTAGATCTACATCTACATCTACATCTACATCTACATCTACATCTACATCTACATCTACATCTACATCTACATCTACATCTACATCTACATCTACATCTACATCTACATCTACATCTACATCTACATCTACATCTACATCTACATCTACATCTACATCTAAATCTAAATCTATATCTATATCTATATCTATATCTATATCTATATCTATATCTATATCTATATCTATATCTATATCTATATCTATATCTATATCTATATCTATATCTATATCTATATCTATATCTATATCTATATCTATATCTATATCTATATCTATATCTATATCTATATCTATATCTATATCTATATCTATATCTATATCTATATCTATATCTATATCTATATCTATATCTATATCTTTATCTATATCTATATCTATATCCATATCTATATCTATATCTATACCTACATCTATATCTACATATATCTATATCAATATTATTTTATCAATATCTATTACTATTTATACATAATTATAATATAAAATCTCTGTCTGCATCTGTCTGTTTTTCCGCCAACTTTTCTAAACCACCCAACAGATTTTGATACGGATTTCACTAGTAGAAAGAGCGATAAGAGGTCTATAATTTGCAGGAAAAAATTAAATGTATCCGCCTATCTATCTACTAATAATGTAAGGTACGTTTACATATACCGTAGGTATCTATTGTCAGATATATCCATATATAAAAAAATCAATCGCCGTGCGTTAGTCTCGCAAAAACTCACTAGTACACACAGAGCACTAAACCAGTCATTGCTAGTACACAATAAGTTACTTATACAATTCAGATAGGAGATAACCTAAAGTGGATGCTGATTTTTTCTATGATTTTAAACATTTAAAATATAAAATAGGTTTGTTTAACATAACCGTGTTTGTACAGTTGAAAAAGTTGAATTCGAGGTCGACCTGAATTCAGACAATTTAGAGAACATCCATTGTTAAAAAAGTGAACGAACCAAATCGCCTTCAGCTAGATGACTGCTACCAAATGACAAAGCCTCAATTCATTTCGTTGATAGAAAGAGATGACTCGACAGTTTCGAGTGCAAATTTATTTGCCTGTTGAACTGTTATTATTAAATCTCCACAGTATAAGTTGATAAAACAATGGCCTCGTTTGAACGATATCCTTTTGTGAATAAGTATGATTCGGTCTGGGGCATGATTAATTCATTCTTGAAAGATAGGTTTATCATAATTCGCAAGCTAGTACATATCCTATATTATTTGCGATTAATGTTTTATTTACTATTTTGTAATAAACAAATGGTTCTACTAGTTATAGGCATAACGAATATATTAACATCATTGTTTACATTAAAGAATAATTATAATTTTATTATTACATGTAGACCACATACATGGCATTTTTATTATCAATGCCGGCTCTGATAGTTTTTCCACATGTTCATTCTAAGGTCGTCGTCTTTAACAGCTGTCAACCTAGTTATCTACTTGTTGTTTCTTAACACAATAGTATGACCTCATTTATCCACTAAAATAGGACTGTTTCATGTATTATTTTATATAAAGTAGGTTTATTTGTATGTAAATAAAGTTGGTTTCACTTCATTTAATTCGAATTTCCCGCGTTGTAAACTTCTTAGTAGGTATGTGGGTAGTTGTTTATAATTTTAAAAGCAGCTACCTACAACGCGGGAATAATACGGTGGTATAATATTATCTGATTTTAATACGAGTCGTGTGATTAAATAATAAATAATTTAAAGCATTTAAAGAATTCACAAGTAGATAAAAATAATAGCTTTAAATGTTGTTTCTCTTTCAGGTAAGATTAATATTTAGTACGGTGAAATTATATAAAACTGAAAATGTAAAATTATTTTATTTAATAAAAAATTATAATATCTCTTTCAGAGCAACACATTTCGGTTATTTTATTTCTACAGCCTATGATACAAGATAATACTTATTACATGTATATACCATATACGAAGTAGGTATACCAAAATTTAACAGCCTTCACACTTGACTCAAATCAACTCAACCAAATCAAACAAAAAAAAATTTTTTTTTTAATTAATAACTGTGTAGAGTTAAACTGTTTTATTTCCTATTTTACCATTAATTGCGTTTAAAATTGGAATATTTAATTAAATTATGATTCTATTTTGAAAATTTACACAACGGCATAAGGCCTCTATTTAACATTTTATACTCCATTAGAGATCTATTCTAAGATCTACAGATCTATCGTACAGGAGTCGAAGGCTCAAGCTAATTCCTTACAAGACTTAGACATTAGACTTCCATTAGAAAGGATATTTATATTTAGTGTAAGTAGTGGTTTATGTCGGTGGAATTTCTTTAAAAAAATCCGAAGTATCCGTAAATCCGAAGTAAAAAAACTTCGGATTTTTTTAAGTTAAGAAGAAGCCAAGAAGTACCACTCTCAATTTCAATCGTGACAAGGTTTGCTAGAAATAGATTTAAAAAAATATATTACCAAAGTGTATATAAAACCAAATTATATGCCTACTATTAGTAGGCTGCTCTAGAGAAACATGTAATATAAAAATACGAAGCTGTCTCCATTGTATAACAAGCCGTAGGATCCATCAAGTCCGCCTGTGGTATCAATTACGTGAATCGGAGTGTTAATAACGTCTTGTCACTGTGATTAAACATCCCGAACAATAAGATATGGACCGCATTGTCCTAAATTAACTAATAAATGGTCCGCACTCATGTACTATTACTCTGACGAATCATTACTTTATCGCCCTCGGTAAAAAAATATATATTAAAGATTTTTGTAACAATTTATAACCATAAATTACTTGACAGACCTAAATTTATTGAAAAAAATCCTAAAATACCTACTGGAGATACGGTTATTATCTCCCATTAAATATTCCTTCCCAAAAGGTGCGATGGAGTTTGTGTGAAGAAATTTTCAAGTTAATATAAACATACTAACGATCCGCCCCCGGCTTTGCACGTAGGTATTTGAAATTTATGATATAAGACTGTGAAATATTCCTTTCAAATCTGAAATTTTAAATATCTAATCTCTGCTTTTCATACGATATCTATCTAACCACATCCATGTAGCTACGAGTACACAATATATCTTTTATTTTCTTAATAACAATCCTGATTTTATCAGATGCATATTCTTTAAATCTTTTGTCTTAATACAATATACTGAGTCATTTTTCATTTTTATTTACATTGAAATTCTTGCAAATGATGTGAAGAAATAGACAGATTCGGTCTGAAACTTTAGACCTGCTTTGAAGGCTACTGAACACTAAAGAAGCTATCAAAAACTTCTCCGAAAATTTTCGAGAATTTTCTTCCAGTTCATTACGATGGTTAGGTTCTAAGAAGATTATCATGATTAATACGTTATTATGATTTCAGACTGATTGTTCATTTCTTCTCTACCTATCAGACTAAATATACATATACATATCAGATTTCAGACTGATTACTCATAAAAACTAAAAAATCGAGGATTCAAAGGTAGGTAATCAAAAGACTTAGAGATCAATACAAACTGGACACTTTCGGAGTCAAAATGAGTTCATTGATCTGATCTGATTAAACATGCTATTATCGAGAAACAACAATTAATCCAACGTGATCTCAGCAACCTCATTTATTCCGAATTACTTAGCCGGTGTCCGCGACTCCGTTCGCGTTGAAAAAAAAACAAGCAATATAACGTTTGGCATCTTTATTGCTATTACACTTTTGCCAGGCCAGGAACATTACTTTTTTTCTGGTATATCCTTTCCGGTATCCCTGACAACGTGTATGCAAAATTTCTTGATACCCTGTTGAGTAGTTAAGGCGTGAAAAGGTAACAGACAGACATACAGAGTTACTTTCACATTTATATTATTAAGTATGGATGTCATGTTTTCTTTAGAATTGACATTTATTTTCCAATTCTTACAGTATTAGTATATTTAATAATGTCAAGTGTTTCGGTCTCTATTTGGACTTAGCTGTGTATAAAATAAGAAAACTTAATTCCTAAGCAAATAATACAGCACAGGCTTCGAGTAAGGCGCTGACTCGGCTGTCAGATGCCGCTTCATTAAACTCTGTCGCAGTGACCCGCGTCTTGTGCCAGAAATGACGTCGACTTTATTGCTTTCTAAACAGATTGTTAGGACATTAATTGTATAGTTCACTGGGGATTCAATCACGTGAGGATACCCATTTCAATTATATAGTCATACTAGTGGGTGCCCGCGACTTTGTCCGCAACCAATATTTTTTTTTTACATAGAAACCATTCCTGATAATCCCTCTATCCATAAGTGAAGACAGAACTAAAATCGGTCCAGCCGTTTAGGAGGAGTTCAGTGACATACACACGCATGAAGAAATATCATCATACTAATAATAAATCTGTAAGTGTAGGTATTGTTTGTGTGTATGTTCCTCCATAACTCTTAAACGAATAAACCGATTTTCATGAATCTTGGTAGATAAACATTTAGACGTCCGGGACACAGGATAGGCTACTTTTTTCACGCGGGCGAAGTCGCGGGCGCCCGCTAGTATATATATAAAGATACTAGTGGGTGCCCGCGACTTTGTCGGCGAACAATTTTTTTTTTACATAGAAACCATTCCTGATTATCCCTCTATCCATAAGTGAAAACAGAATTAAAATCGGTCCAGCCGTTTAGGAGGAGTTCAGTGGCATACACACGCACAGAAGAAATATATATATATATATAAAGACTAGCTGTGCCCGCGACTTCGTCCGCGACCAATTTTTTTTTTACATACAAACCATTCCTGATTATCCCTCTATCCATAAGTAAAAACAGAATTAAAATCGGTCCAGCCGTTTAGGAGGAGTTCAGTGACATACACACGCACAGAAGAAATATATATATAAAGATTATTTTGGTTAGTACAATTTTTCCTACAAGCAAAATTCCAGCGTTAATTTGATCACGTGCCTGACTGAATACCGTATTCGAACAAATTGATGAGGCTTTGCAAAGACTAATATGTATTATACATCGTATTATAGCATTTTTATACAAAATTCATTTAACTCGTTACATGTTAAGTTCAATTTAATTTGTTTTTTTTTTTCTTATAAAATAAGTATTTACCCTTTTTTCTGTTTATATACACACACACTTTCCTCTTTCCATTACTAAAAATCGGATCAAAATCCTTTAAGACGGATAAATAGCGGATAATAGATGGCTAACGATATATATGCAAGAAACGCCATGGGGGCAAAGACTATATAAGTATATTTGTTAGTATAGACACGGCGTAGCCCACAAAATATGGTAGTAATACAATTCGTCCACTCGAGATGAAGTGGACGAATTCGCACTTAGTCGCTCGCTAGAGTCGCTAGCGTTGTAGCCGTTTGGTTGCAAAGACTTTATAAGTATATTTGGGAGTATAGACACGGCGTAGCCCGTAAATAATGGTAGTAGTACAATTCGTCCACTCGAGATTGTCCACACGAGAGAGAAAGAGAGAGAAGTGGACGAATTCGCACTGTCGCTCGCTAGTGCTAGTAGGATTTTAATACTACCAAAGATTTCGGGGCTTTCTGCTTGCTACGCCGCATCTATAGTTCAGATCAATGTTTGGTTGCTGTTTATTTGTGTTAAAAATTGACAAAATGCCATCGTATTGTGTGAAATTATGTAAAAATAGACCTCAAAAAGGACAAAAAGAAAAAGTATCATACGTATTTCATATAAATAGCCTTAATTACAATATTTTTACAAAATATTTAATTAATTAGCTAAACCTTTTCATATTTCAAAAGGAAGCTTTTAAACCTTATAGCTGTCTCATTCTTACTTATTGTGTAGTATAAGATCGTCCTTTCGTAGAAAGAGATACATATAGATTTCAAATATACTTATCATTTCAATATGTTTGAAGGTTGATCCAGGGCCGCACTTGTAATATTTTTAAATAAAAATAATAATTTTGTTTGTTTTGTACTACATTTTTATGCTTGTGTTTAAATTGGTGCGTGAATACTTCGATTGATATTCAGTAATAATATGTTTATAATAGATTTCCTATTAATCCAATAAGAAGAGAAAAATGGACAATTTTATTACGTACTCAAAGGGGCGATGAATATTGGAATCCAACAAATTCAAGTATTATATGTTCTGCGCATTTCCATCATGATGACTTTTACACGAATCTTAAGGGATATCGGAAAATAATAAATACAGCAGTGCCTTCCATAAATTATAACACAGATCCATCAACACAACAACTCACAAAGCGGCAAAAGTTCAATAAGCTTATTTTGTTTGAGGGACAATAAGAGATCATAATAGTATGTATGTAATTACATAAAAATAATAAGTTTTGAAGTAACTATAATTAAGCATATGCTTATTTTTCACTAATTTGTTAAGAACACTGTGTTTCTTGCGGTTTCTTCTTAACAGCTGTAATCTAAACCGAGGATTATTATTAAATATTCATTTAATCACGTACTATTTGTTGTTTCATTTCTATATCAAACATCTAATTAATTATATTACGTATTTTTAAATTACACGCTTCCAAATGCGGCCCTGTGACACGTAACACGTGTTGTGTACCATCGGCTAGCGGTTTGTTGCTTGTAAGCTAGTCAATATCGTTCTGCAGTATACATTGATGCGTTAGTACAGAACACTTTTAACTAGTTTCTTTTTATAAAAGCAATATACATTTGGAATTTCGTGTCAATCTCTCAGTAAGTTCGTAAGTATGATTTTAATACTACCAAAGATTTCGGGGCTTTCTGCTTGCTACGCCGCATCTATAGTTCAGATCAATGCATGGGGGTTACAAATTCGCTGCCGTTCTGAATAAGATAGGTACATAATATAAGACAAGAAATAAGGAGAGGACAGAAGAATAGACTTTCACATCTTTTATTCTCTAAACGAAACAAAACAGCACACGATCTGTTATTTTGCGGTGGTCTTATCGTCTTATGAGCCAGACTTATGACTTATTCGAGATGATGAACTAATTTCGAGACTTAAACAAAAACTCATTGTTTCTATTTCGAAATAATAATAAGCATTTAATTAATATTTTATTGTAACTGAAGCGTTTAGTTTTATAGTGCTAAGTAGGTACTTAGTTAGTGCTAAGCGTTTACTATATTTAAGTACTGCACCATAAAAAGTTTATCGTTATTTGATAACTTTTGTTATGCTCATTAGCTATACATTAATATATTGTAAAGGAAAATTAATTGTTACGTAAATGTTTAATGTATAATTATTTAAAATGTGTTACTTGCGTTGGTGTTTTGGTGGCAAATTCGAGAACTTTCAATTGTTTACCATTGAATTAAAATTAGGTTGATTAAAGTTTTTTTTATTAAAGTTTTAATTTTTTAATAAAAATATATATTTTTGATTCATTTGTGTGTGGATATTGTGGAGTGCCTTTACTCCATTAAAAATATTCCCCCATAGATATCACTTTTGTACGGTACTGTACTTTTGGTTCAAGTTTTTTTATGAAAATAATATTTGTGCGAAACAGCTACTACATACTAAAATATATATTTAATTTTAGTCACTTCTTCGCACAATTCGTACTAGACAAAATTGTGCGAAACCTCTACTAAACTGGTTTTTTAAAGGTTAAAAATTTATTCAAATTAATTATTTGAATATGCATTTTGCAATTTTCAATAAATATTTAGTTTACGATTCCCAAAATTTCCAAAATTTCTTGTGGAGTATTTTGTGAATAGCTAATAATAAGACAATGGGTTCTGGCGTGCCTTACTCATTACAGGTCCTTGCTTAAGACTGAGGAATATAATGTGCCCTATTACTTCCTAACTACCTACGGTACCTACTACGGTCTACGGTTTCTTCGTGAAAAGAACTCGAACTTCCAAATTATAATCATCAGAAGATCAATCATTTATGTCTCCTGTATTAATATTCTCGAAAACAATTAAAATAAATTCCCATAAACCGTGTACTTATTTGGATGTATTTTATCTATGCTCACAATTTAAGCCTACTTATAATAAATATCTCTTGAGTTACTGATCTAGAAATTTAGTAACCCGTATATTGACATGGTGGTTCTTACAATTTCAGCTACTTTACATCTTCAGGTTATCTAGCCATTGTTACAACCTAAACTTGGTAAATTCCATACCAACTTCTCGAGACAAAAATATCTATAAAAAAAATCCATTTACATCACAAAGAAACAATATTCAATTTTACACTTGAGAAACCTTTCTCCACAGCAAATTAAATGTGTCCATTTTGTATTTTCAGATTTTAGTTACGCAGCAATACTAGGAAACTGTGCGATATTCACATTTGCCTTATTTATTTAAATAATTTACATTCATTCGTGCACACAATACGTGGACTTATTAATATTGTATTTCCGTATTTACACAGATTCAACTTCACGAGAAAATATTATCGTACTATAATATATATATTATATAGTAAGTACTGAAAGATAATACATAATACGTTATGTATGTACTTTACATCCAAAACACAGATACTATTTTATTTTACTAGCTGTGCAACGCGGCTTCGTCTGCGTTGAATTTGTATTTCGGTTTACACATATCCTTATCCTTATCCTTAATTCTTCTATGTTCGGTAGCGCACTTCGGCGAAGCCACCTACCATCAAGTAGATCATCAGCCTGTCAGTCAACTTTAACATTTAAAAAATTACACTATATTATATCACTTGTTTTATCACCATTTTATAAGATTAATATTTTTTTCGTTTCTTTCAGAGTATATAATTACTCGTCACCCTCTTATTGACGCATATTTTTTAAAAAAATCTTAAAAATAACAGTGAATTAAAGTCGTGGCATATTTTAGAATAAATAAAAGGAGAAACTGTCTAACGTGGAGAAAAAATGGAAATGAAAAAATTTTAATATCTTATTTTGCACGCCTCATAAGCGAAGGTATTTTGTTTAACATAGTAAATAAAAACATTAAAAATAAAATCTTTTCTGGACGTTCGTGTGTGTGTTTATGGATCCGTGTATGTGACAGGGAAATTGGTCGAAAAAATTATCGAACCGGAATATATATTTTTTTATCATTGAAAGTAACGCACTGCGGGGTTTCTCAATTAATACGAGCGTTCAATTCACTGTTGTTTAATTATTATTGTGGAAAATGAGATAATGGGGCGTGCACTTTTGGATTTTCCAAACTTTTTATTATTTCTAACGGATAAACTTAGAACGTTTTATTAGTAAATAAAAAAAGAACTAAGAAAGAAAATATATTCTTTCTTAGTTCTTTTTTTATTTACTAATAAAACGTTCTGTCGTGTTCTGAATTAGAGGCGTATGTATTCTACTTTTGTGTCGTTAACAAAGAGGGGTTTCCTACAAAAAGCCCAATTACAATGAAAAAAATTTAAAATTCTGAACGTTTTTACCGCTGTATATTTTCTATTTATTTAATCAACTTGACCGGGGGAGTTCCGAGAGCTTTAATAATTTTCCATTTAATTAAAAAATCCTGAAGCACTTTATAAATTTCCGCCCCTATTTTATTTATTCTATTACTCCTCTCGTGTCTGTTTACCTTTAAAAGTAGTTCAACATTTTTAATATAGCAAAGAAATTACGCTGTTACACATGCCTACGATACGAGTAGCCTACGATACGATACCTGCGAAAATATAGTCATAATTAAAGATTACTTATTTAAGGATTTCTGAAAAATCCTTTTGAATTTTGGCAGCGTTTCGCAGTTATTTGGGTAGCCTTTTTGGTGGCAGTACGAGTATAAACACCCTTACAGAATAACAGCGTGAAGTAAAGATGCCAGAACCTTTTTTCCTATCCCTTCCTAGTCTCTTATCCTTAAGAGTCGGCAGCGCATGTGCAGCAACTGTGGTGTTGCTTGTGTTATTGGCGGTTTATTCCACCTGGTCCCCACAAGATCGTCTGTCACCTAATTTGGCATTTAAAGTGTCCGTGGTCCCCAAATTCGCGGGGTTACGGTAGCCGCCTACCTTAAGTAGACCGTGTGAGCCTTTCTATTGCTCCATAAACTTAACTCAAAATCGATTCAACAATTTTGGAAATTTTATCGAACAGTTTAATACCATTTTTGGTTTCGATAATATAGAAGTAGCGACATATTTTTTTATTAGAGATTTAGGTTTGCTCTTGGCCAACAACCCGCTAAGTAGCAAGGCCTATGATGGAGCGCGTTCACCCAGAAGATGCCCATTCACTCGAACTTTGAATAGATTTGGGTTATATGAGCTTAAAAAGCCTAGTTATTCAACAGAATATTTTACTTTTCCAGCGACTCTGATCACGGCGGCGGCTGGCACGACCGTCGGTTGGACTTCACCAACTCTCCCAATACTACTGGCCCCGGATTCACCCATAGAGACATCAGCCGATCAAAGCTCGTGGATTGCTTCCCTCATGATATTGTGTTCAGGTAATACGCGTTTCTCTTTGTATTGTCAAGAAATAACGCTAGAAATATTAAGGCTTTACTCGAAAAGCCTTTGTCGTGGCTTCGCTCGCAATACAATATACTGTCTATGCAATTTCTAAAATTCAATCCAAATATTAAACCTGTTATAACTGTTCCCTTTTCTTGTCTTCCCAATAGATTTTTATGGTACCTACATAATTTTAGGCATATACGCCTATCATTAATGAACTTTTCAAAGTTGGCTCTGGTCTGGATCTGAAAAGTGGGAGCAGGGCAAACTGCTAGACAAATTATACCTACATTTTCTTTTTTTTATACGTTTTGTCAAAAGTCGTACGTTCTCCGAAGGGAATTGGTGGGAAAAGGGAATTGGTGGGAACGCAGTTAGATCCATGAATACGAAGATTGTTACGTATCCTTCACAAAAACACTGTAGTGTTTTATTATTTTCAGCTGCAAGTCCCATACCGGCGTCATACCTCGCAGACAGAATCGGCACAAAGAAGACACTCCTCCTCGCCGCGGTGCCCTACATCGTAGGATGGATACTCGTTATGTTCGCCGGCAACGTCCCAACAATATACGCCTCTCGGCTCATCTCCGGCCTCGGATACGGTATAGCTTACACCGCAGCACCCATGTACCTGGGAGAGATTGCCTCAGATGAAGTCCGCGGTGCAATGGCCACTCTTATCACTGTCATGTCAAAGGTACTTTTTACGCAAAATCTATTTGAAATATGTATTTCATACGATCTTATCTAGCAATATTATGAAAACATTTTATTCGATTGTAAAACGTGTTCAAATGTTTCACAAAAATAAAACCGCAGCCATTATTTCGCGTTGCAAATACCAATTTCTCAAGTAATGAAAAAGTTTGACGGGAATAATTCGGATTATTTCTTAACAAACTTGTGTTAGTTTTGCGCGCGATAAGAGTAAAATTCAAAGGTCGAAGATTAAGTACGTGATGCTTCTTGTAACGATTCTTGTAACATTTCTTGGCATGTATATTTGATCACCAAAGAGTTTCACTTCTGACTAAAAAGCTTCGCGGTGGTCACGTGACTAGGAGCTTCTGATACGCGAATTTGTTAAATTTCTTAAAAAATGTCAATAATAAACAATTGTATTTTAGCGAAGCTATAATTAAAAATTATTATAATGTAACTCCTGACATTCTATAGCCTAAACACGCTATATCTGCTGTAAGTTGCTAAGGAGTTGAGCATCCCAAAGACTCCTTGACGCTGCAGCACTAGGTCAAAGTAACCATGTCATGGAAATAGCATCGAAGTAACACTATACCAAACACATCAATCCAACATATTTAAGTTAGTGTAATCCCTATTCCCTTCGTCAAACGCCCGAATAAGTCTTCATAAAATGTAGCTAAAAGCAGTCCCGATCACGGGTGCTTAAAAAAAACCGTTTAGGTACATCCGTTTAGGACCCACAGACAGACACGTCAAACTTATAACACTCCGTTTTTGCGTTGGGAATGGGGGGTTAATAAAGAACTTTGTACGCATATACTATACTCTATGTTCGGACCAATATAATATATGTGTCTCGTGCTTTTAAATAGTACGATCGAGGTTGCAACACTTAAGGCTCAGTTAAATCAATTGCAAACAGTTAACTGGTAGATAAATGGTAAAGCAAATAGCGAATGGGCAAGCCATACAAATAGGTATGCTACTGACTACTGACTAGACAGCAAGTTAGTTTTCGACGTCAATCTGTGAGCGAATAAACACTAATAGAATTAGACGAATTACTTACTGAACTACAAATTTAGTATAGTTCTTAATATGATCCAAAAACTATTTTAATTCGCATTACAGTTTTGAATAAGCAAATACCTGTTCTTAGATTAGTCTAAAAGTTATTAATTATAGAGTTGATTTATACTTTGGCACTTGTCCCACCGCAGACGAGGAAGAAACTAGCTATCGTCTATTTTTTATTTTTTTGCATGTATTTGTATAATCTTGCCCGACCCGAGCGAGTAGAGAGTAATCGCCCGTCAAACTCGCATAAAATCGAGTTTTCGCATGGGCTGTAGTTATCCAAACTAGACATATTCTCGTTTTTAATTTACTCTACCCGTTTCTCGATAATCTTCTTCGGAGGGACAGGTTCCTATAGTTTATAACTCTCTTTGCGTGACTCTTACAAGCGAGAAAAATCTCTAGACGCATTGTTAAGAGCACCCTGTACAATAATCTACGGCAATACCTAAAAATACGGTCGATTCCACGGGCTCCAAATCACATTCGTTCCGATATTTTTAACATTAGGGGTACTGAATTTAACAAGTTTAGTTTTCGTGGCATTTAAAAGGATTACACTAAACCAATGTACTACGTTATAAAGTGCATAATTTACCTCATTATAGCATCCAAGTTGTCTTTTAATCTTAAATATTAATTATGTGTCATCAACAAACAATACAATATCGTGTTTACTCACAGAATGAGGTAAATCATTAATATAAACTAGGAACAAAAACGGACCGAGAATCGAGCCTTGAGGGACGCCCATTTTATTTAGAGAACCCGGAGATTTCTTACCATTAACATCGACCCTCTGAATTCTATGGCTGAGATAAGAAGTTAAAAGATCGAGAGCCTTGTTCCTAATTCCATAGTGGAAAAACATTATTGGCTTTCAGTTAGTAATTTTTTATGTCATGTCACAAATTCTGCACATTTTCGAAACTATTAGTAATAGATATTAAATTAATTTTAGTTTTTTTTTTCCATCCAAACACACAGACATTTTTTTTATGCATTACAAAGACCAATAACTAACGAGTCATAATGGAATTGCGCAGTATGGAATTGGTAAGCAGCTCCCGTTGGCAAGTGAGCTCGTAAATGCTATATTTCGGTCGCTTTTGTCCTTCATTCTCATATTCATCGTTTTAAATTTCTTTTGGTGGACATATACTTTAAAAATGAATGCTCAAATTGAAACCGGAGAATATTGACATCGAACCACTACTAATTGACAACTGCAAGGGCAGCGATTTCACGTTATGTGAACTTTTGAAATTTAACCAAACTGAACGCGCGTCATACTGAACGTAGCGTCGCCATTGCTACATGATTAAATAATTTATAGAGAGCGAGTACATAGGTATAAGCTTCTATAGGATTTACCACAGACCACACCAGAGATAGGTATTGGCCGCTCGATCGCTTTTTCTCTTTCTAGAGAGTGGCCTATTTCATGCGGGTATTGCTCCGTCCATATTTTCTCCATATACATACAACATTTGACAATTATAAAATATCTTGATATTTTTTTTCAGTTTGGTATCCTGTCCCAATACTGCATTGGACCGTACGTATCTATGCTGGGGCTGGCCAGCTTCAACATAGCTATACCGATATTATTTGTCGTGACATTCAGCGCAATGCCCGAGTCTCCATACTACTACCTCAAATCGGGTCAACCGGACCGGGCCGATGCCTCCTTGAAACAACTACGCGGAAAAGGATACATGAGAGACGAATTGGACAGTATGGCTCATTTAGTCAACGAAAACATGAAAGAAAAAAGCCGTTGGAAAGACTTGCTAATTATAGGTGGTAATAAAAGAGGCCTTGTAATTTTACTGGGCATATATTTTACTCAACAGTTTTGTGGTAGCACTGCTATAATATCATACGCTCAGCAAATATTCGGTGCAGCCGAAGGAGGATTGGGTGCTAAGGAATCCTGTATACTGTTTGGAACTGTCCAACTGTTGACATCTGCCATTTCATCCCAATTGGTGGACAGATTGGGAAGAAAACCTCTACTGTTGGTGTCATCGTGTGGTGTCGGATTAGCAAATATAATTATAGGTGCATATTTTTTCATGAAACATGAAAATAGTGATTACATAGTTAGCGTAAAGTTCATTCCTATTGTTGTGATACCAATTTTTATATTTTCTTACACTATAGGCTTAGCTACAGTACCTTTCGCTATAACTTCGGAGATATTCCCGACGAATATTAAGTCGAAAGCGACATGCGTCATACAAATATGTGTTGCTCTGATGACATTCGCTGTGACAAAGTTGTATCAAGTGATTGCAGACAGTCTTGGCAATTACGTTGCATTTTGGGCTTTCGGTGCTCTATCGGTGGCCGGCGTTATATTTATTTTAGTATTACTACCAGAAACTAAAGGACAATCGTTTGCTGCGATACAAGAGAAGTTGTACACCAATAGAAAAGTTACATTTAAAAAACGTGATGGTAACACTGGTGACGTGAGGATTAATCTCTAACTTAAAGATATATCTACCTAATAATATTAACTTAATAACTTTATAGTACTTACTAACATCCGTCCGTTCCAAGTCGAACACATTCCGAATGCGTAACTAACAAAGTAAAAATTTTATGTAATACTACTTACTTAGAATTTAGTCTATGAACCAGTGATCATTACTAAAGATTTATTAACATAAATATATACAGAATACAAGGAGACGTAAGACTTTAGTCTTTTGTATATTGACCCTTGTAATATATGACCAATCAAAATAAGTTGTAAATGTAAATAAGTTGATTTGCTTTAGGATATGCCATGGGCAGTTAAAGGATCACAGAGCGTCTTCTACTCTTCAAAAGAAATGTATGTCAGTAACGCTGTGTAACTAAAGTTTTAACTTTTATAGAACATTACATTATTTAACTTTTATAAGTAATGTTACTTAATTACATACCACAACCTCTCCTGACTTTGCTTTTAAACACTAATTCACTTAGTACACATATAAGAAAATTTGTGCCACAGAATGCCACAGTTGAGAAGTGAGACGAGAGACAGGTGAGAAGGATTCTGTAAGGGTGATATACAAAGATTTTAGTGATATAGTAATAAAATGGAGTTATTTTTATTGCATTTAAGTACATTACGTCGCTAAAACCAAAATAATGTAATAGTGTAGGTTTGGCCTATTTGAAGCAACGAAAAAGACCTCAAAAATACCTAAGTATTACTTTTATTATTTCAAAGCATCCATCCGCTTGGAATAATATTTTATTTATTTAAAGATCTTTCAAAGGGAAATAAACACACTGTTTTGTTTAGTTCCAGTATAAATGAAATCGTTTCGTTTGAATCGTTTGAATCTTAATTATGACCTCTTCTTGAAAAACAGTTTAGAATGCAGACCTCAGATTTCCTTCGTGGTCACACCAACATATAATCAATACTAATAATAAATCTGTAAGTGTAGGTATTGTATGTATGTATGTTCCTCCATAACTCTTAAACGAATTAACTGATTTTTATGAAACTTGGTAGATAAACATTTGGACATACGGGACACAGGATAGGCTACTTTTTTCCTTTTCAATGCGGACGAAGTCGCGGGCGCCAGCTAGTTTATTATATAAAAATAAAAATAAAAACAAGAATCTGAATATAACTGGATTCCACATTTAAAACTGTATTAAATATGCCGTTGAGAATTATTTAAAAACCAAATCAAAATTGATTTTACTTGTTGAGATGGCGATACCATTTACATATTATAATAGTGCTCTTATATATTTATTTCTCATAATAATTTTAATACCAAATGAAACTCAGGCAATCTAAGTGTCATTGCTTAATATGTGTTGTTATCTTGTACGAATGAAATAACTCAGTGCCTACCATGTATTAATATCTACTTAATGAGTATATACAATAATTATACAGAAAACTCCAATATTTTACTTAAGTAAGTATATCATTTTATTAAATCCTTCTATCATTTTTAAACAATGTCAACTATATAGTTTAGTTCGTCAGTTATTAGTTCAAAAGGTTCGTTTTAGTAAAATAAAATATTATCTGACAAAAGAGTAAATTGATCCAAAAGTTACATTGACATGGTTCTAAATAGTTGGTGTATTTATTGAACACGACGATACAATTTATACTGAAATAAAGAAATAATTACATATCGTTTTTAAAACATAGTTGTGTTTCTGTTAGTTTTAACTTTTAGTAATTATTCAACATTATCAAGGAAAATAAAAAAATAATTTGAAT
Organism: Synanthedon formicaeformis; assembly: GCA_945859745.1. Lineage (NCBI taxonomy): Eukaryota > Metazoa > Arthropoda > Insecta > Lepidoptera > Sesiidae > Synanthedon > Synanthedon formicaeformis. The sequence goes on from OX243954.1 coordinate 5,102,892, forward strand.
ATTTAACAAGATCGTTGCAGAACAACAATAGTTCATTATAAAATTATTTTGACTGGTGTATACTGCTTACAGTAGTTAGTTTTGAAAAAAACCTTTTCTTTTATTTCTATTGATGTCGCAGAAACGGCAAACCCTCAAATTCCACTTTTAATAGCACCAATTGTTGTCGTTCACAATGCTCGTTTCAACTTCCTTATGAAGCTAATTAAAAAATATTGGGTCACTGCTTCTTCGATGTTTACTGTTTGAATGTTGCCAATGATGCAATCCAATGTAAATTGTACACTTTTGTTTTAATCAAATATAGTTTACCTACACATGCAAACCAAGCAAAAGCGAATGTATGTCATTAAATATATTATAAGAACTACTTAATGAACGCCCTTGACTTCTTTTGAGCATAGTTTTACAAATTCAATTTGTACTTGGGAACTTTACCGTACACAAAGTTCTTCTCTGAATACAATTAAAGGCCAATCAGTTAATTTCAAGGGAAATTTTACAAGTTATTTTGTGTACGCTTCAAAAACTCGAGAATGGATAGATCGATTTTAATTCGTTTTTCATATATGGAAACCGACTTACTGGAATCAAGGTGGGGTTACTCGTAGTTATGATATCTTGGTTAGTTAGGGTTCAGAGTAAAAATATACCATTTTTATTAGATTTGATGTAATAAATTGCCATTTTATTTATTTATTTATTTATTTATTTATAAAAATGGATAATAATATTTATTGAGCTTAAGGCCAATGTATTTTTGTTAAAATATACAACTATAATTGTTATAAAATATGTATTATTGTTGTAAGAGAACGAGTCAGTAGTAAGTCAAAGATGTAGAGCGTCTGAACGAATTTCAATGTAAAAGCCAAGATTCACCTACATTACATTTAAACTATTTTAAACTATTGAAAAAATAAAACAAAGATAGGAATTTCATTTCGCAAAATTAAGTATTTATAAGCAAATAGGCTCCCACATTTTGTTTCTTTCGACCAAGTTTTTTCACAACTTTGCAGTCATTCCACGTTATTTGTTAAGAAGTCTAGCAAACTGATCTGGTTATGGTTACACACCTAATTTCCAATATTCTAAAACAATATTTTTATTTTATTCTGTCTTGACCAGAAGTTAAATAAACTATCATCACTTATTTAAATACGCCATCCTAGCGTAATTTATTGGAATTTGTTTTGTATTTGTTTTGTTGTTGTTAAACCAGAAATTAGTAGCTGATGCGCCGTGGTTCCAAAGTTCGATCGATTGTCTGTTGGGTCCAATGTAAAAGTAATTTAAAATTTATTTAAAAATAAGAATATTATATTGTTTGCCTCTTACAATCTTCACTTTTTACCAGTAAAACCAAAGATGTATGTAGCACATTTTTTTTTGCGTCTTTTAAAAGATAAAAAATATATTTGTAAATTCTAAAATTGGATTGTTAGGATGACAAAGCGACACCAGTATTTTAAAGTATGAAATAATATTTATTTAAAACATTGTGATAAAAATTTTGTCAATATTTAACATCTTGAACTTGGAATTTTTATAGATAACTATGTATTTAATTATTACATTTCATTTATTATTTCTCGCCAAATTTTAAATAGCTCTTAGTCGTTTTATAAAAAACATAGGTTTTTAAGCACTAATTTGTACTAATTTTGCAAACTTTATTTAATTAAAAACATTTAAGTACACCATTAATACCTAAGTATTAATTAATTTAAAAAACACTACCACAATTATCACCGTGCCTTGTAAATGGAAAAATAACATAAAAGTGTATGAGTTGGTAGGCAGGCAGACAGTATTATACAAAAAATGTAGCCTTTTATATGTAGATAACAAATGCAATATGTATATATTTTGTAACAACTGTTCAAATAAAAGAGTTATTTTATTGCTATTACTAATGTATTATTTTTTTTTTTTGACCCAATATCGTGAATAATAATATCTAGGAAAATACTTTAACAATGCATAATAATTAATATTTTAAGAAATTTATTTTCACGTAACAAGTAAGTAAAGTAACAGTTGCAATGCTTTTTTTTTTAATCTTTATTCGGTTGCAAAGGTTGCAAAGCTTCTACAGTATTTTTAGCTCATCCTGTAGGAAGCAGTACAAGGTTAGAGAGGTTTTGAAAATGTCGAACCTTAAAAATTATAGGGAGGCTAGTACCTATGTAGTAGGTACTTTTGCCACTGGAACTAAATATGAAATATATATTAGTTTCAATATATTTTATAAAGAAATTTATTATTACACTTTGATTTATACGACTTTTATATGTATTCATACGATTTTGATTTTTTTAAAACTCTAACTAAATATCCAACCAGTATACATTTTATTTTTCAAAAACAGCATTATTTAGATTCTGAGTCATGGTAGGGGAGCCCAAGAGAGGATTTTTGGATTTACTCGAGCGCCTCAGATATTGCCAATGTATACCCCACGTGTGTCCGAACGGTGAGGTTGGTGGGGTTGGGATAAAATTTTAAATACAACTCGAGCGCGTCAGATTTTCAGAGGGGATCTTAAATGAACCTAAACTAAGCTCCCATTTAAAATTCAGACGATTCGGATGTAACGCAAGCTCGTGGCAGCTTTTTGAAAATGCAAAAAATATTTTTGACGATTCTCATTTTGTAATACTCGAGCGCGTCAGATTTTCATACAGACGGTTCAGCCTAAATTCCTGATCGTGCTGATTCTTGATCTGACGATTATATGGAGGATTTTTTAAAATACAGCGTCTACAAAATTTTGAACGCCTGTAGACGCTCACCCCACCGCTAAAATGAAAAACTTCATATAACCTTTTTTTCTTCTTACCATCCAATCTTCAAAGTCCAATAGGTGCCCACGACGCTCGGATGACTACACATTTAGCATCTTGGACTCCCTAACCATCGCTTGTGAGGCTCGACTTCCCGACTTGCGTTGCGCCTCCAAAATTGAGATTCAGAACAAGGCAACAAGAAGAAGAACAAGAACAACAAGTCAACAAGAAGTGTACCTCTAGACTTGTATAACTTTTCTCAAATTAAGTATTTTGTTAGAAGAGGTAATTATAACTATAGTAATGCAAATATTATGTTTTCCCTTTATATTGGTAGTTATATTATTTGTAATTGATTTTCAATAAAAATATTTCATAAATTGAATTATATTAATTAATTAACTGCGTTTAACATAATCATGCCGACATTACTAATGTTCCAACATTTATCGTAACATACTCGTAAGTGTGAGTACCGAATATCGTATTGTACTGTACATTATTGACATTGCCACTGTGGGCTGTGGGCGTGTTCCACGGACGTCATAGACATCATTTATGCGAGGACGTTTGTGTGTGTTCGTTTGCACGTAACATACCTACCTACCATATCTTCATTGCGATGGAACCACGCACAAAAATGTTTTACGACTTCTAAAGCCACACATAAGTGGAATTAGCAGCAGGACGTATGGTTTTAAGAAATTCAAAATGATTTTCGTAAAATCCAAAAAATCCTAAGAGACCCCAATTTCTTTTCTATAAACTCAACATATTATTTTGGAATCCTTACTAATATTATAAATGTGAATGTGAGTTTGTTTGTTTGTTACGCTTTCACCCAAAAACTACTGAACCGATCACCATGAAATTTTGCATACACGTTGTCTGGGATACCAGAAAGAACATAGGGTACCTTTCATCGTTCAACGCGTACGAAGTCGCGGGCACCAGCTAGTACTTAATATAATGAAGTTCCGATAACTTTTTTGGTAAAATAATTGTGTCCAAAATGTGAAACTTACGATTTCGAAAGCTCAAAATAAACTTAAAATTTGAAACGAACTTTCCAAGCTTTTGCACTGCTGCTAACTACACTGCACGCCGCGCCGTCGTGCCGCCACAGTAATTGCAATGCTTAGCGAAACCCTTTATGTTATTTCATAAGTACATCTTTATTATTAAATAAGTTATTTCAATATTTTGAAATCAAAACTTACATACAATCCGATACTAAAAAATATATTTAAATAATATACTTAGCAAAATAAAAAAGGACATCTGACGATGGATCTTCCCTTCTATATGTATTTCTAATTGACCATACTTTGACTTACCTTTTTAGAAAAGGGGAACAGTTAATACTATTAATACTAATAATAAATCTATAAGGGTTGATCATGGAGTAAGTTACTTTGTTTTCAGAGATATCGTGTTTATAGGCTCTATACATGATACTGTAACTAAATTGACCATCTATGTTCCTCCATAACTCTTAAACGGATTAACTGATTTTCATGAAACTTGGTACATAAACATTTAGACGACACAGGATAGGCTACTTTTTCTTTATCAACGCGGACGAAGTCGCGGGCGCCAGCTAGTTAGAAATAAATGTGAAAAGCAGCGATTTCGTAAAGTCGACGCCACAAGTGCTGCAAGTGATTAAGGAAAGTTATTACGAATGGGCTCTGGCATCAATATGTGCTGTCGATATTTTACCTATTTTACCTACCTATTGGTTCAAAATATCTTGTGAATATTTTAATGAACTCGACTGTATCAGAAAAATAATACACTTTTGACATGTATAGAAAAATAATGCTCACACATATTTAAATTATATTATTCTTCCTTATATTGAACTAGTGACCCGCCAACAGCTTCACTTCCTCATTTATTGCTCTTTCCATTAGTGAAACCGTATCATGAGTAGTTTCGAAGATTACTTCCTACATACAAACAGACAAACAAACTTTACCTTTTTATAATATAAGTATAGATAAATGTATGCATGTACCTAGAATTATTTAAGTGGATATTTATTTGTTTCTAACTAGTAATCTATAACGAGCTATACCGAGCTTTATCTTGACTGATAATTACCTACTCTATTTTTAAATTTTGTCGTATTGTTGACCGTATTCTACTTCTTTTTGCTGAAAAAATCCCGCATTGACGACAGTCGCGTAGTGTTGAAAATAAGCGGCCGCATTTCGGTGCGAATGTGTGAGTTGCCTGTCTATAATAAAAAATATCACACGAATGTAATTGCCAACACAACACACGTAGCCACTTATGCGCATGTGTGTGTGTACCGTCACGCGGTGAACTGCTGATCACACATTCCGACTCGCTATGGTAGGGGAGCCCAAGAGGGGATTTTTGGATTTACTCGAGCGCATCAGATATTGCCAATGTACGAGTATATTCCCCAGGTGTCTCCGGTAATGGATATGTATTAATCTGACGGTTTGGTTGGTGAGGTTGGTGGGGGTTGGGGTAAAATTTTAAATACAACTCGAGCGCGTCAGATTTTAAGAGGGGATGTTAAGTGAACCTAAACCATTTAAAATTCAGACGATTCGGATGTAACGCAAGCTCGTGGCAGCTTTTTAAAAATGCAAAAGAGATTTTTGACGATTGCCATTTTGAGCACGTCAGATTTTCATACAGACGGTTCAGCCTGAATTCCTGATCGTGCTGATTCTTAATCTGACGATTATATGGAGGATATTTTAAAATACAGCGCCTACAAAATTTTGAACGCCTGTAGACGCTCACCCCACCGCTGAAATGAAAAACTTCATATAACATTTTTTTTTCTTCTTACCATCCAATCTTCAAAGTCCAATAGGTCACCACGACGCTCGAATGACTCCACATTTAGCATCGTGGGCTCCCCTACCATACATGATTACAGTGCAAAAGTCTCATGTATTTCCTACCTACAACATAAATATATTTATGTAATATGTACATATATTATGCCGTCTCATTAGGCTGTGTTTTTATGGCTTTAATTAATTTTTAGTGGTGGCAGTTTGTTAGACAAATTCTATTTTTAATTTAAGTTTGCAAGGTAGGTTTTTAATTTAGATAGCTGTTATAACCATTAGATTCAAACTACATCAGAGAAAAGCCTGTCAGCGTCACTTAAGTCATTTTTAGTTCAAATACTAAAAATGACTTAAGTGATCATTATTCAAATCTGATTTTGAAGACATACTAAAAGTTTGTGCTTACCTAACAGGAATGTTACATCACGAATGTTATGTTACATATTTTTCTTAAAAGAAAAATACTGTGCTTTGATCATTTTGTTTTTCGACGAGTCTTGAAAATTTTCTAAGAAGTCTCAGCATGTTTTTTATAATGCGCCCCTCTATTTTAGGTAGAGTATTATTGTAAGGTTCTTCTTTAAGTAACACAAATGTAATATTATTTTGCTTATTGTTTTCGTCTACTTTGTAAGATTCCTATTAGTAATTAGAATAACATGTTTACAAGTTCAATGTGTCGCAATTAACAAATTTGTGTTACGTATATTAATCATCTGTTAATACTAGCAGGTATTAAACATAGTATATAATAGGTACCTATACTATGTTTCATAATACCATTTGTACTTTTACATAGCAATTAAAAATTATCTATTAGTTTGTTAAATAAATCTTTATGTCTGATTTATAACCGAAATTAATTAAGTAGGTTAAAAATCACTGTTAAACATTTAATTTTGACGCATCCTTGGTAAGGTCTTCGGTCTGTGTGAATTTTGGCAGGCTCCTACTAAACTTGCACTGACTTCCGCATTGTACGAAAACTTGTTTCTTTCCCAACGTTACAACATTCGCCTGCTCACAGTTATTTCTTCCATATTTAAAAAAAAATCCTAACGAATAGCTACGATTAAGTAACTAAATTTTAGAACACCCTATAATACGCCTATGAATATCATTATAAACTGCACTTAAAGAGCTCACCTTTCTACTCGAGCAGCTTACCAATTCCATACAACGTAATTCCACCAGTTATTTGTCATAGCAATTATATTAAAAAAAATACATTTTTGAGATATAATATGAAGGTTTGGATGGAAACAAAAAACTGAAATTAAAATTTCATATCTACTTAGTATAATTAATTTCTAAAATGCATAATTTGTGACATTTTCGCATGTTAAATTATTGTAATAGAAGCCAAAATTGTTTTTTGATGAAAACAAAATAGCTAGGACTATAATACCTATATAAAATTGGGTTGTCAATAGCTCTACCTTCTATAAAGGTTTTTCTAAAATATTGGAATTGCTGGCGTATGTTTTTGTCTTGTGGTTATTCGAATCATACTAGTTAAGTCGAGACAACAAATTCTCCCAAATACCCTATACTTTTTACTGACTTTACTCGCTCGTACAGTATAGAAAATTATGTTCATTCCAACAATTGATCTGAACTATACAGGTAATATTAATTTTGGCATGCTTTTTACATACGGCACGTGCGTCAGTGATAGGTCATTCCCATTGCCTAATAAATTCGTGCATGTGTGTGCCAATAAAGCCAGTCTATTTAATGTAATGCACAGGTCAAACTATTGTCAATTATATTTTTAGACCGCGTATATTGTCTAAAAATAATTTCGTCTCCACAAGCATTGGAGAATGGAGACACGGTCGTTTCACCATCTCAGTCACAAATGTTCACGCGGCGCCGCACAACTGTTTGATATCAACCTTATCTCGACAAGAGCACTCGGGCTGGCAAGTAAAGCCGGCCAATAAACAGAAAAGAGAGGCAAAAGTGTGCGCCCGCGCAGTTTTACCTCATTCCATTCCGCTCGGTCACGCGTGCTACGGTTATTCGTTCGCTGTCTCGTTCTGAGACCGTTCAGTTGCTCACTCGCTTCCGTCGCGAAAACACGCTACCGCGCATTTTTATATCGCAACATGAGCCCACAAACCAATAACACATAAACTTTCCAAAATGAAGCCTAATCGGTTATAACGTTTCGTTTAAAACCACAACTAATTTTAGATCGAATATTTAACTTGTGATATTTAGATAGTTTCCTTTATACTGTTAATATCTATTTTTAATTATGGATTCAAATTATAAAAAATAGTATTTTCAACATTTAATTTTTACATCGGTAGTTACTCAAAATAGTCTCATTCCAAAACTTCCAGTAATCGAAAATAAGGTCTAATTTAATTTTAACAAAATGACATCAAAAGCACGTTCACATTGGAAAGAGTATGGAGTTGCCATATGCGGTAAGTCAATAATATATCTCTATCTAACTAACCTACACATTACACCTTTGTATAGTTAACCATGTGTTTACGTGACACATCGCGTTTAATAGACGTTTCATTGTAATCCATTGTACGACGTATTTTCAAATAAATATTTTCCAACAATGTTCAAACATTGGCAAATAACGCATGGTTTATGAAGATAACCATCTAGTTAGAGTTAAATACTAATTATACAAGCAGTTAACCTTTAACCTTGGACTGCGTCAATCTCGACTTCAGCATTTTAAAACACACAGATAAAAGAGTCGTTTATTTTATTAAATCGAGTGAAAATGTTTACTTGATTTTGAATCAAAATGCAATAAAATAAGTTAACAATTTCAATGGAACTCTAGAAACATTCTAAAGAGGTTATGTGAGGTTATCAACCGACTTACGTGAACGACTAATGTTAAACATTGAAATACACTTATTCTGTTTCATAGTGTTAAGACTCGGCTTACTTTAGTGTGATGTAAATGAAAATGAAATTACCCGAAAGACGCCGACAAATCCATAGACCGCCTAAAGCACACAGCTGTCCGCTATTTTACATACTATTAAACCGACTTATATAAAAATATTATATAAAAAATTTATATTATGTATTGCAACAAACGATGTCTAGAACAGAATCAAACGAGTGGGGTTTGTTGGATTAGTCGTGAAAGCGGATTCGACGTTTCTACTGATAACTGCTTTTTCTCGGAAAGAACCTCGTAAAATGCGTTGGACTTTCAATTAAAACATCGTACATCGGTATGGTGAAATGTACATATCAATACGTGAATTATTATTACTGACACGAAAAAGAAACATACGAGTATTAACTATTTCGTGCTTGTTACGGAATGCTGAAAAAATACATTAATCTTATTGTACACGTCGACTTAAAAGTAGAATATTCTGGTAAATCCAGCCATAACTTATTATGACAGAAACAATGCTGTAAATTATCTAGACATTTACAGAAATACTTGACTAAGTAATTAACAGCATTGTAAAAACATCTTAAAGTTGCACACTTGACACTCTCCAATAACTTATGATTAAGTAAACTAAAAGATAATAATTATGGTGTTAAGCAATGCTAACCCTCTGTTAAGACTATTATCTAATTTCTAAAGTATGGTAATTCGGTAATTTATCTAGTTTTTAAAAGCAATTTCTTAGTGTTAATTACTGTTTACAATATCTACTAAACATAGTCTGTTTTTAAGTAGTTTTTTTTTAAATACGGAAAAGTTTATTTGTTTGGTCATCAATTCGTCATGTCCGAACGTGTTTTTTTTGCATTTCATTAGTGTATTTTTTGCCTGACTGATCTAAATCTACTCCTCTATGTCTATATTTCATACCGGAAATATTCATTTAGTCCTTAGGATTCAAAAATGGACCCGCGAAGGGAGTTAAACTTCATTAGCGTTGTCCGTAACAAATTATAGTTATGAAAATTAGATAAAAATGATTATATCTACAGAGAAATATTGTCCAAATAATTATTTTTCTTCGGTAGACACTTCTTAGAAAGCATTACTACTCGCACATTCTCCTATTTGCGTTACATTCCTTTTCGGACTCCTCTACTTCTAGCAGGACCTTACGCACAGATTACTAGTTACTGCGTTATATTTGTAAAAAAGGGAGTCCCGCATTTAGGATAATGATAGATATTAGAGCATAATAATCATAATATAATATGTCTGATATGGGCCACATGTTTAGCCGTGTTTTCCAGAAAAGAATTTCTGAAAGAAATTCCAGTTTCTTTTCAAAAAGTAACATTAAAAGCCAATAAAAGAATGCAATGACCATTAGTATATCCAACCTACACGTGCAATTCTCGGAAGGTTGTGTTCTGTGGTGCGTCCAGGTAGATAAATTTTGAACAATCCCAAACTGGCGCCGACAACAAAGAACCATATAATTCAACTTGTTTCACTACAATTCATGATTACACCAAATGTACTAAAATAGTGATTACTTTATCTACTGTGACTGTAACAAAGTAATTTTTTACTTGAATGTTCGAAACGCGTAACTCTTTACAATGGATTCAATAGTGATTCATTAGGTGTACATAACATAGCAATTCCGGCACATTGTGGCGTTCGCAATTGATACAATGTTACACAGGAATTGCTATGTAGTCTACATAACGCGATTCGAAACATTTTATATACACATACATAAACTCGTCATCTCACAATTGTTAATCTTGCCAATTTGTTCTCAGCTTCATCCTTGTTCGTTCCTAGTATAGGCACGACAGGTGAATCTGCTGAGTTGCCTTGATAGCTCATTTGCACTAAGATAATCGGTCAAGTTCGCTTGCCCGCCAAACGTCTAGTCGTTGACAGACCGATAGACAACTGGCAGAAACTGACATTTAAACTATGATTTTTACCTTGATTAAAAAATAATTTAAATGTAAATATAACTTACCTTGATAAGTAAAATTTACATATTAACTAAGAAATATAGTGAAAGCTCTATTTCGACCTTTTTAAAATATTTTATCGTAAAATCTGTCCCGACAATATCGGTCTCATGTAAACTCGTGCTCTTACTCTCCCATCTTCCTGTCTCACCCCGCATTCCCAAGGAGTAAAGGAATGGTATTATCATAGAGGTATAATTCCAACAATGGGTGGGTACTATATTTTGGCTAAACTATAGATGTGATGTCGTTAGACGACTTTGTTGCCTTCGCCTAGCGAATGGGGTAACCGAAGTCTCTCGCCGAAGGCTTTGGTTTGGTGTAAAAAAACACTTTAACAATGCCGCCTTCGACAAGCGGAATCTGCTTACCGAATGCTTCAGTCGATCTGATGTAAATGAGTCATAGTCCCAAGCTGATGCATATAAAGTGCTGATAAGTGTTTTAATAAAATAGACATATTGTTTTAAAGATATATCTAAGAATTTCGTTCTATTTGCTATTGTACGATTTAAAGCTTAGAGGATGTTAGAAAGCATTTTTTCATAGTAGATCTAAAAAATAATCTACTAACATAATTATAAACTATTATAAATTATAAACTATAGTGTTGACGGAGCCCACTTCCCTAACTATGCCCTCTCCTACTACGGATAGCACACATGCTGAGCCTCTCTATGGCTTTGCTATGCGTAGCCATCTACCATCAATTAGTTAGACAGTCAGCCCGCCTGTAAACTTTACATAAAAAGTAGATTCTGAATAGTAAGTAAGTCAACATAGTTCGTCTAGGACGCTGAATGAATGCGGACAGTAAGATTTCAAATTCATATCCGTTTCACATAACGGTGCTCACGATCACTTGGCTAGACTAGATTCAAAATAGAAACTTACGGTTGGTCAAAAATTAAAATCACATGATTCAAATTAAAAAATTTCCGGAAGATAGGCATTTAAAAGAAAAAAAAACAATAGGCATTTACTCGCAATGCGTGATTATGCGGAACGCCACGCACGTTAAGATTAAGACTCACACACATGCGGGTTTTTATATAACAACTAGCTGGCGCCCGCGAATTCGTCCGCGTTGGAAAAGAAAAAAGTAGCCTAACTATCCTGTGTCCTGTACGTCTAAATGTTTATCTATCAAGTTTAATGAAAATCGATATTGGTATTGATTATTAGTATTGATTGATACTGATATCGTTACTTATATTATGTATTATTATAATTTACTCCATAAATGAGATGATTATTTTATATCCTTATTTCCGTTGCTTGCTTACTAATCTTCCATTCTCTAGTCTAAATACGTCGCAACACTATAATCTATCTATACTTATAAAATCCTTTGTCCTGAATGAATATCAACGCAAAGCCAAAACTATTATAATATACTTATAATTATAATATTATTTATTATAATATAATACAGTCTAGAAAGCTGCTAACATAGGTTATTTTATAAAGTAAGCATCCGCTAAGAAAAGATTTTTGAAAATATCAACTACGTGCGAAATTGGGGGCGGGTGGCTAGTCCTACTAATATTATTATTATTATCTTTATGCGAAAGTTTGTGAGGATGGATGTTTGTTACTCTTTACAGCAAAAATGGCTGAACTGATTTGGATGAAATTTGGTACACGAAAATTTTGATACCTGGATAACATATGGAATACTTTTTATCCTGGAAAAAATTTGGGTTCCCGAGGAATCGTAAAAAATATCGGACGTTATATTACTCATTATTTTTCAACGCGGATAATTCGTGGGCACCAGCTATTAGATTCATTCGCCCCTTTTCACACTCTTTAACATTGTTTTTATCAGTCAGTTAAAGCCTGGAAAGACTCTAGAAGGGGTACTAGTACTAAGAAAATATGTTTACCACATAGCAGAAGTCGCAGGAAACGTTTGTATGCGACAGTTGCTAATTACTGTGGCTATTTCTGTTCAGGTCAATGTGCAGCAATGGGCGTAGTCTAGGTGATAATGATTGAGGTGTGTTTGGATAACAGTTACGTGGGCAGTGTGCTACGCAAATTAGCTCTACGTCTTATCTAAGAAATTAATTATAGTAACTAGTGACTGTGCAAATATGACTGACATGTGATTCATTACTTTCATAATCAACATTCACGGTTGTCTAATAATGTTCCGCATCTTGATAAATCAGATTTATAATACTTAATAACTGGTTAAAAAAGAAAATATATATGTAGTAGGTATAACGCCTGACATTTTTAATCGCTGTAACGACAGTGGCGCACAATTTTTTATTTTTAGACGGTACCTCTGGAACCTAACATATTTCCAAAATAAAAAGTATCCCATATGTTAATACAGGTGATAAATTTTCTGTGTGCAAAATTTCATCCAAATCTGTATAGTAGTTTTTACGTGAAAGAGTAACTAACGTCCATCCTTACTCAAAAACTCGCATTTATAACATTAGTAGGAACTATTATATAAAAGTTATTACTAAAAAGTATAACGATTTGTGCCATTATTAAAAAAAATTATATTATATACATAATTATTATAAAATAGGCGTAGCTGTCCGCCTCTCTCTGTTTCTCCACCAGCTTCTTCTAAATTTACTAATTGAAAACGAACTTATTGAGGCTGTATAACCTCTCAACTTCATCGTTGCTACTTTAACTGAAAATAAAAAAAAAATATTCTTAAAATTAGCAATTGCCAATAAATAACTTTTGGCGTTATCGCATTATTTATGAGACTATTCAGATAGAATAAACTTGTTTATATCGCAAACTTAAACATTTCATACTAATTTTTATTTACTGCCACACATACTGGACCTATTTTTTAAAAAAAAAAATCACCTATGGAAAGCTATATTATCAGCGGGTATAGGTATCGCAAAACTTGATCGGCTCTGACCTTGAGCGGGTATCTTTCGTTTGCGCATGTAGAACTGCGAACAATACAGCGGACCTGCTTTCTCTCGTACAAAATGTTATCATTGCGTCTCGTTCATTCCCTGGCTCCCCCATCCCCGCGTCGCTATGCCTCACAAATAATTCCACAATCGGTTACTGCGCATATTTGACACTTAACATCGCCAGGGCCCATCAAGTTTTGCGATGTTTATAACATAGGCTACATTTTATAAAGTTACGCGGACGAGATCGATTTAGATATTATATAATATTCAAACATAAATTTAAAAGTAACAAACGTTTTTTGTTGCCTTTATCCCTAACTTATCTAACAAAGCTACGATTGGACTTCTATTAAACTTCTATTAAAATCATCATACAATTTAAATTTAAATAGTAGTATTTCGTACTTAATTACATTTTTTTAAATAAAGTAACCGAAACAAAACTGCAATGAAACTAACCCTTGAGATTCGTTGATCAGGCTCAGTCGTAAGTCGTAAGCCTCTGATAAAAAATGAGAACACCCGATAACCTTAATAAATAAAGGAGCATACATTCTGTATGTTTCTCATACCTTCAATCTCCATCTCACTTGAGCACATGACCGTGACACGACTGAATAATTCACTTGGAAGTTACTTTACTTTATCAAGGATTGCATAAGACGTGAAACATGTCCTGTGTATGTTAACGTGTGATTGCTTGGTTGCCTGCCCCTAATCTAAACTAACAAAGAAATCTTAAAACACTAATCGTAAAATTAAATATTAATTTCAAATGTTTACTTTATACTGTTTTCGATTTATAATTTTAAAAATATTATATTACAAATGCCAGTGAGAGGTTTTGAAAATTACCGGAAGTAGGCACTCATTTTTCTAATGCCTTCACTTGATACCTAAGCGTTTTTATTAATTAATATTATTTATTTAGAAGCCATAAAAAAGTGGATTTTGATTTACCCTGATGGCCTGTACCTACGTGTACATCTACACTACAAATCTTTGACTATACTAATATTATAAAAAAGAGAAATGTTTGTAATGAATAAACTCAAAAACTACTGAACGATTTTAAAAATTCTTTCGCCTAAAGGTTATCAGCAAGTTATCTTCGCCTAAGGATATCTTTCGCCTAAACATATTTTATAACAGCTAGTATGGTATAATTTTGATGTCGCTTTCCGCGTCTGTCTGTGTGGACGCTAACTCTTCCCAAACGCACTCCTAAATTTTTTCCTAGGCTAAGTCGGGAACGGATCGCTAATAAATTTATAATTGGACATTTTACAATCTGATCGTACGAAATAAAAACGTGCAAGATGACAACTAAACCGAAAAACATTACAATAAAAAAATGTTTTATTTATTTACTAGCTGACCCCCTCGATTTCGTCCGCGTTGAAAAAGAAAAAAGTAGCCTATCCTGTGTTCTGTACGTCCAAATGTTTATGTACCAAGTTTCATGGAAATCAGTTAATTCGTTTAAGAGTTATGGAGGAACATACATATACTTACATACATACATACATACAGAAAAAAATTGTAAAAATGGTCAATTTAGTTTCAGTATCACGTATAGAGCCTATAAACACGATATATCTGAAAACAAAGTAACTTACTCCATGACCAACCTTTACAGATTTATTATTAGTATTGATATGAATGGTTTTTACCAGAGTTAGCTTTAACTTTTATTCTATTTGCATACTTGTAACTTCTTATACAAGCAGTATTTTTGTTGTTTGGAGACTTAATTTATATATTAGAAAAAGTGTTACAGATATTGCATCATAATTGTAATGACATCACGACATAATCCACACACGCCATGCATGATAATAAAATAATTATATGTATAACAATGTCAAACACAACTACTAAGACGGTATTTATTTTGATGATGTGATAAGTTTCGAGGGTGTGATAAAAACGTGATACTAGTGAAACCATGGCTGGTGATAAACAATTTAAAATTTAATCATTAGTTTCCTGTGTACCTGTATATTTTAAGTACCATTGCTACTTTATATATAGTAAAAAAAATATAAATTATTTCCACGTTCCTTTTTTCTTTAGGTGTAAAAATATTAATTCCTGGTGAAAGAAAAGTAGGTAAGTAATTTGCTAAATCTATTGATAAAATACATATAAAGATGAAAGTTAATAATGTAATAAATAGATTAAAATGTATATATTAGTCTAAATCCGATAAACATCGATACATTGAATAGGTAGTATATTTATCTTATCTATATAGATCAGGAACCAATATAATATAATACGCAGTATTAGTATATCACCTTTGCGTCGCCGCCGTGTTTTTTTTTACTACGTGATTGCAACATGCAATGTATGTGCAACGCTTTGCAATCAAAATGCAATGCAATGTGTATTGCAACTCTTTTTTATCCTAATAATATTATATATGCGATAGTTTGATGTTTGGATGTATGTTCCGCAATAAAGCAAAAACGGTTGAATTGATTTGGATGAAATTTAGCACACATATAGTTTATTACCTGGATTAACATATGGGATACTTTTATCCTGAAAAAATGTTTGGTTCCCGGGGGATCATATAAAAATATAAAAAAATTCGGCGCCACCGTCGTCGTCACACTGATAAAAATGTCGGGCGTCCAAACTTAATGTCTTTTAATTTTAAAATGCGTACGTTAGTTTTCAAAAAAACGCTGTTTTAATTGTTCAAATTTTTATCTACTTTACGTTAATATTTGTATTGTTCACTAGCTATTGGAACAATAACAAATGAGGCCTCAAATCTTTGAAAAGTTGGCAAACGACAAAGAATGTCGCTTCGCAAGTGGCGTTACACGTATTGCAGTAATTTCGTGCCCAATCAGCGAGCACTGATAGATATATAAAATAATTAGTTATAGTTTTGGTAACAAAAGAAAATACAATAAGCATGAAAGTATTTTTATTTTGTAATTTTAAACAATTCAAGGTTTTTTTTTACCTTTTGTTCTACAAGATATTGTAGATATTCGAGTAAATGCACATGCTAATCTATACTAATCTATATAATATAAAGAGGTGAAGTTTGTATGTTTGTTTGTAGGAGATAATCTTAGAAACTTAACTCATCCGATTTAAAAAATTCTTCCGCCAATAGTTAGAATACAACTTCTGGGTGTATACTTAATATTCTACGCTTCCGAAGCCGCGGACACCAGTTATCTAAAAATAAAGATCCAACGCTTGGCAAAAGTATAATGTCAGACGTTTCCTATTTCATTTTCCAACGCGGACGAAGTCGCGGACACCAGCTAGTAGATATTTATTATAAGTCTGCCCTATGGCGTACATTTATTTGAAGATAGTATTTGAAATTGTATGGCCTCCTTCACATATGTCTTTGTTAAAGTAGGTAGTACATGGTATATACTTATTGAAAACTCGAACAGTTGGTATCAAAAATATTTCAATTAAGAATGTCTCAGATTGATTGAAAAACGTTTATATTTAGAACGCGACCGCTTGACAAAATTGACAGTTGTGTTTGCGGTACATATTATTTCAAATGGCAATAATTAACGATCGAGTGTTTTGTGGGATGACGGTTGTCAACTCGGTGGGAGTTAAGGAGCGTAGAGATAGGCGGGAGATTGCTTGCGTCATGGCGCGCCACTGTGCACGCCTCCGAAAGGCGACCTCGCACGCAGGTCACACTCACATATACATATACATAATTATATACTCACAAATACATAAGTATATACTTGCCTTTATTACCATATATATAGGGTAACAAGACCTATGCACTTGTAACAGCCTATCGTAGAGTCATTACAGACTACTCTAAAATAAACGGTTTTCGAGATATTCCAGTTTTAACTCTTTTTTGAAAAATAAAAATACCATTCTATTTTGTTCTACTTTTTAACTGTTCTTGTGTAGCTAATAAATTATTTAAAAAAAAAACTATTCGGCAGATGGCAGATATTCAGGCTTATTATATTACATTACTTGTTAGCTACTAATGTTAGGTTAATAATGATGATAAGGTATAATGGTCCTAGGTTTACCTTGAATATTTCTAGAAAATTGCCATTGTTGTGGTTCAGATTAATTTATTTAACGCAATTGTTTACTTCCCCGACAGGACAGACAGAGCCTAGTGTGGGGGACAGAAATATGTTAAAACTTAAGTTGTTTTTCTGAAATAAATTTCTTTCTTTCTTTCAAGATACCATTAAAATTTTTAAGATTAAAAGATAATCATTAAAATTATTATAGTTTTTAATCTGCTCAATCCTCGATGTTTACAATCAAAAAAATACCTGCTAAGTATCTGGTTCATTGTTTGAATGAGCAGATAAACTAAATTTTACGACTAAAATATCAATTTTTTTTGTAATCTGTATTATTGTAATCTGTACTACTACTATATTTTATAAAAATATTCAATGTAGACCTAGAATCATTATACCTTCTTAGATATCGTGAATGTTTTTGAAAACAACTGTAACCCTGTAATTACACAATGATTTTAATTACAGTAAAAATCTGTTAACTATAACGATCTTCAAGGGGCCACAAATTGGCCACATGTTGGTCGTTGATAGTCGTTATAAGCAGTATTAATTCGTTATATGTTAGTTATAGGGATTCGGCAGAGACCTTGCCCTTAAGTTAAGGTTATATCAGTTAAGGGCCTTAATTGTTATAACCTGAACTCGTTATATCCATTTTTCTATTGTACACTCATAGATTTTGTTATACTTTATTTCAATAGCAGTCCTTCTGTGTCCATACTTTGCTTAGGCTTTGCTACTACTATGTATTGGCATACTGATTAACTAGTTTGGGCGCAGTAGCCTTCTTGTAAAAACTTTAAAAAAACTTCTTGCAGAATGCAAGCGGCATTCTTTCAGAATATGCAACTAGGCACTCTTTCATATGAGTACTCTTGTGTTTCAGTGTATAATTAAGTTATTCCAGAGCCAATTTCTAAGTAGGTACTCATTTTGCCTCTTTCTTTTTATTTCGTTTTTTATCCCCGGGGTTTCAGAGGCGACATCATACCTAATGATATTTTTTCCCAATAGTCACATATTTACATTAAAAAAAATATGTAAAACTTTTAACAGCCCTATTCTTTTAATGGCAATCTCAATTTATATAAACTACGCAGTTCGAAACCACTTATTAAAATATTCGTCTTAAAAACATAATTTGTGGACTAAATACTAATAACTGAGCCAATAATTTCAAACATTATGACGACTACGTCAAACAGAAGTTATAGCGAGACGGACATTAACATATATTCAATGAATGTACCAAAACGAAGTGACGCTAAATGGGTAGCTACAAATTCATGAACACTTGTCTTGATATGCCAACTGGCAAACAACTCTCCCCATACCTGTTTAAAATATCCATTTCACATACAATAACCAGTAAACTGCAGTATTTACACACCTCCATTCAATAGCAACAAACTCTACGTGAGAGTGTCTACTGTTCAATCCTACTAATATTATAAATGCGAAAATTTGTGAGGATGTATTTTACTCTTTAACGTAAAAACTACTGAACTAATTTGAATGAAATTTTGCACACAGACAGTTTATAATCTGTATTAGCATTTATTAGCATAAGTTTTAAGCCTGAAAGAATATTAGCTTTAAGAGAGTTCGTCTAAAAATATAAAAAAATGGGCGGCCTTTTAACTGTGTTGGTGCCACCATCACAAGATTCAGGCGTTAAGTATTACATTTTTCATTTTTCAACGCACATGAAGTCTTGGGCACCAGTTAGTTTCCTATAGTTATCGGTTTGAGTTAATAAAATTAATAGTTGATAAATGTTTTCAACAATATCATGTTCCATCACATAGAGGCGTCTAACATTATGGTATCCCTTATAAAGGCCTTTAAAAATACAGGTAACTATGTGTTATTTATTAGAATGTAAATAACGTAATATTGAACATGACTTCAGTTAATAAACAATCCCGGAAGTTATACACCAGCGCAATCAAAAGAAGACAAAATTTTCCATGAGTATATATAAACTTGCTGATAACGACGACGCACCAATGTGACATTAAAATTAAACAGATATAAAAATGTGTGCTCTGCTTCTGAAATAATTAATTGAAAAAAATAAACCGTCATCGTTAACCGACATTTTGTTTCTTTATAGACAATTTATTTAAATACTAGCTGGCGCCCGCGACTCCGTTCGCTTTGAAAAAGAAAAAAGTAGCCTATCCTGTGTCCTGTACGTCTAAATATTTATATATTTAATGATCATCATCATCATCATCATCATCATGAAAATCAGTTAATTGGTTTAAGAGTTATGGAGGAACATACATACATACATACATACGAGTACATACAGAAAAAAATTCTAAAAATCGACAATTCAGTTTCAATATCATGTATAGAGCCTATAAACACGATATCTCTGAAAACAAAGTAACTTACTCCATCACCAACCCTTACAGATTTATTATTAATAATATTGATTTCTTTCAGTTAATATTGTAATTTATTTTCATATTAAACTTGCCTGGCAAGTCGACAACCTATTTGATGATATGTAGGTAAGGATAGCCTATTTCTTATTAACCATAAAAGAGGATAGCGAAATAGGCTTTGACATCACTTAACTCAATTATCGAAGCACAACAGAATAGAATAGAATAATATTTTATTTGTAGTAAAGGACATTTAAGTACATAAATAATTAACATATATAAAGACAAACCGGCTCCAACTCAGCATAATGAAACATAATGCAGGTTGTAAAAACCTGTGCTGGTCTTCCGTTAGATCCGATGGTGAGCATAATATAAAAAAATAAAATAAATAAAAGCTCCAAAAAACAAAAAAAAGTTTTCAAAAGTAAAGTAATTAAAATTAAAATGCAACCTATAATATATAATACGAAAAAAAAACACCTACATGAAAACAACAACAACACAAACAAGAAAAAAGAAAATATCTACAAGAAAAAAAAAAAAAAAAAAAACCAAAAAATACATTTAGAAGGCACTGGTGTCGTTCCGCAGTTGCTCCTCGGTTTTTTGGGTTCGAATATAAACTTTAATTTATTTCTAAACTTTGATGTGTATCTAATTTCTATAAATTTCCATTAGAATTGATAAGTACGATATCTTTTATTGATCGTCTGTTAAGTGTAAGTAGACTATTTGATAAGTAAGACTTGTCCTCGAAATGTTATACTTTTATCAATGTAAACATTCACCGAGTATGTTTTTCCAACGCAACTAAACGTAAACATTTGTTCCCACCTCCGAGTTAATTCTTGGAAAGGGACAATGCACTACATAGTCTCATTGAGGTAATCAGAATCTACATAATTAAGATACCTACTATAGCTAAATTTAGTGCTGAGATTATACTGAGACTCGACTCAAATCTCAACACGTCTTAGTCCGATAGTTAGTTCGGTTATCGTCATAATTATTTAGTTTTATGTTTATTGTATTCGTATGTACTATATTTATATGTATTATTGGGACTTTTTATGTGTATAGACATGAACTCATTAAAGCCCTTATTGGTTCATAACGAATAAGGAAAATTTGAATTACTTTTTTCTTACGTAATAATTACAATAAGTTACATAATTTTTACAGCTCACAAAAGGTAGTGCGAGTAAGAAATACTAATTTTATTGACTTTGATACATGTGGGAAAAGGGTGGAGGATAAACATGGAATTTTCCATGGATGGAGGATAAGCATCGCATACCTAAATTTGTTTTGAAGTTCTCAAAACTTAAAAATACCAAAAGTAATCGTATATTTTATAATATATAAAATTCATAATTTTAGCCTTTCATAAAAACAAATAAAGATATAATAAAAGCTGCGTACCAGCTAGCTAACTCGCATTTAATTCGCATGATTCGCCTGGAATCCCCCTTCCGGTTCAGACTGTCTTATGTGATTGTCTTACTACCTGCGAATGAGTGAGACAAATGTGTTTAGGGTAGCTTATAACTAATCGACCCTTAAACCCAGAAGAACTTTTTATCGCTCAAATTCCTCTCTATGTCAATTTCTACACACAATATTTTCCATGAAACCAAATTAAATTAAATTTCATAATTTGTTACAGCGACACTCGTCACTGCAACAGCCGGTACCTGCTACGGTTGGCCATCACCAACTGTACCCTATCTACGGTCAGGAGAAAGTCGTATACAAACAACCCACGACCAGGAGTCATGGATCGTTTCCATCATGATCCTGTGCTCAGCACTAACACCGGTCCCTGCTGCCTACTTCGCGGACTGGTTCGGAAGAAAAACTACACTTCTCGTCGGCGCAATACCATTCATTCTCGGCTGGATACTCGTAATCGTCGCTAACTCAGTGCCTATCCTGTACGTGGCCCGGATGTTTTCCGGTTTGGGATACGGCATTGTATACACTGTCGCACCTATGTACACTGGTGAAATTGCTACAAATGAAGTCAGAGGCGCCCTCTCCACTCTCATTACGCTAATGAATAAAGTGAGTGTCCCGTCCCGTTACGTTGCTAAACAAGCTTGTTTAAGTGGCAGATAGTTAACAGTTTTAATTTACATTAAAGTAGGTTCAGATTCAATTAGGCTAAAAACTCTAATTTGTTTTTAGTAATTCAAATTCACCCAAAACATTTATCACAGTTTAGTATGTTTCTGTCATAACATTTATAATTAAAAACCGTGTGTGATAATTATTCTTATCACACATGGTTTTTAATGGGGATTATATATCAAACCATCCAGAAACATATAAAGTGGTGTTTGTATAAATATTATAATTATTCTGTACTTCAATGAACACTTAATCTGCTATACCGATTTTAATGAATTTTTTATATGGATCGGGTTACAGATATTTTTGGGTTCGGGCAAAATAACGTATTCTAGATCCACTAGTATAATATGATATGATATTGTGATAAGCCTCCTCATAATTAATATTAAACATGGAATAATTAATCATATTAATAGGAAATTCGTTTACTTATTACTTTACATTACTTTAGAAAAATAAATGATTACATTAAAATGAATCTTCAATTTGGAAATAGTTATTTTTATATTGAAATAATTCATATTCTCCCAATCTCATTTTATCTGCAAATAATTATTCCGATGAACGCACGAACAACGTAAAAACGTGACTCACTGCCTTAATTACACATTGCATGGTTTCTGCGTATTTCATATAAATTGCACTAGATTGTTATGTAAACATAATAAGTAAACGAAGACATATAAAACAATGTCATTGCGAATTAAAACCATGAAACTGAAGTTTTAAGTATCATGGCATTCTATAATGATGATAAGTCCTGTATACACATTTCCAACCAAATGCAGACCGTGTCGTCAGTAAGGTGACTTGTCTTACCATTTGCCAAGTATTTCTGAGGCCAATTATATTTATGTCCACTTGATGCAAAAGTCACAGTTATGTGTATTCATCGTAAATTAAAATATTATCATTTTCTATTTTCAGATCGGTATTCTTGCCCAATATTGCATCGGACCATACGTCTCGATGAGAACGCTCGCCGGTATAAACTTGATACTGCCCATTTCATTTATAATAAGCTTTATATTCTTGCCCGAATCACCTTACTACTATCTCAAATTCGACCGAAGTGAGAGAGCTGAACGAGCACTGAGGAATCTGAGATCTGGAGACATCAGAACCGAGTTGAAAAACATTGAAATCAACGTTCAGGAGGACATGAAAAACAGAGGCACGTGGTCAGATCTATTCACTGAAGCTACGAACAGAAAAGCCATGGGGATAAGTATCGGTGTGTTTACAATCCAACAACTGTGCGGCAGTGCAGCTGTCGTTGCTTATGCCCAGACTATATTTGAGATCACAAAGAACCAAAGCAGCAACAATATAGCACCACATCATCAATCGATGTTAGTCGGGTGTGTCCAAGTAGCTACGTGCGTACTTTCCGTTATGTTGGTCGATCGGGTCGGAAGAAAACCTCTCCTTCTGCTTTCTGCTGTCGGCGTGGGACTTATGAACGGTACCCTGGGCACATTCTTCTACTTCTACGAAGCAAAATACGAATTCACTGAGAGTATTTTGTGGCTGCCACTAGTCGCCATACTTATCTACATCGTCTGCTACGCCATCGGCCTGTCTACTGTGCCCTACGTCATCATTGGAGAGATGTTCCCTACCAACGTCAAACTGTATGCCTCCTGTGTCGCTCATATCTACACCGGTATTTCAATGTTCACAGTTCAAAAGCTCTTCCAGGTAAATATTAAAATTATTAATTGTTTATAAGAAAGTTTTCGTTTAATATTTTGTTTATGTGGAGGCCTATGTTCAGCAATGGTTGAGATGATGAAATGCAAGAAAAATTCTACCAACGTGCGAAACTGTCACATGTCATCGAAGATATCTAGACTTTTCTTACACGCAATCCTTACGATGTTTTCCTTCGCCTTTAGAGCAAGAGATAATTATTTCTATGTATTTCACATAGGAAATAGTTCGAAAAATATACTAAATACGTGAGACCTCTTCTGGGTTCATGCGATTCCGGAGCAGCTAGATCCGCATATTAATCTTAGTGACCGACAGTTTAATACGGAGTATTATAATGCTTTTTTTGTTTTCTTTTGAGGAGTTCTTTAAACGCAATACCTAAAAAATGTATCCTCTTCCATTAGTGGAAGCCGCATAAAAATCCGTTTTGCAGTTTTTAAGATCATTGTGAACATACATATAGACAGACAGACGGACATGGCTGGGGACTTTGTTTTATAATATATAACATAAGGATGTTTCGTTGCATAAGTAAGAGGTGTCAATACTGACGACTGCTACAAATAATCCATGTTTTTTTAATGTAAAAATTGTCAGGGAGCCTCTCAGTGATAGTTTTCGTTCCTGTAACACTTCCCAATTTTACTATACTTTCAATCCAGATAATTTATGTACCTAATTGTTTTCTGGTTTCAGGTCGTGGGTGACGCTTGCGGAGTTTACGTCGTATTCTGGGGCTTCTCAGCGTTCTCCTTATTGGGTCTGATATTCATGATATTCATACTTCCGGAGACGAAAGGCAAGTCTTTCGCATCTATTCAAGACCAGCTGAAGAGAGACGTGGCCCGGGACAGCGCCAGCAAAGTGATGACCGTCGAGTATTAACTCACTTGGAGGAGTGCTAGCATAAGTGCTTTAGCGTAACTATGTATTAGGGATCAAGTCGAAATGAAACTTAAGAATATTGTTACTTAAAATTAATGTAATGATAGTGTTACAAGTAAGGTTCGTACAGTTTTTATAATACAGAAACTATGTACATAAGGCGTAAGCGTTATGTTCATAAGGACCGCATTAGGCTGTAGAGGGATAACGGCAAGGGAAGTAGCGTCGGAATAAGGTAGGCGGAACCGGAAAAGGCGGTGAAGTCTTCCGGGTCATAGTCCGCTGGCAAGCTGCGTGACCTCACAACACTCGAGTACAGTCGCGCAGAGTGCTTCGGCGTGCGCGTTTTGTTCGGACTCTTGAAGTCGACCAAGTACAGACCGAAGCGGGACCTGCATTTGCATTTACAAAGTGATGAGTGAAAATATATATTTGAAACGCAGTTTCACAGATATTGTGTTTTATTAAATCCTTATTAAATTCAGTCATCGCATATAAGTTTTATAGGAATTTGAAAACTAATTTTATGAGTCACCTAATACAAAATATAACGAGACATCTTATATACTAATTTGTCAATTATTTAAAATCTGCGATCAAACATGGAGAATAGAGGTAATGAGGATTACTCTGTACGTGAGAAAGTGTTTTATCAGCCACCATTATAAAGCATTTTAGTATAGTTGATTTCATGAACTACGCAACTTCATACTTTCATACCAAACCCCATTGCTACTCAAGCGCCTTTCTAGTCACTGTTTAAGCGTAATTGTAGCTCTCTAGGACCTAATTTTATCGTAAGCTAACCGTTTGTTCATTTCACGAGTGTATCGTAATCGATAAATGACTTGCTTTAGTAGTGACCGAAAAATTCTTGAGGAAATCTGCGTTTTCTAAGACAAAACTTTTGAAAACGTGAAACCTGTTGGGATGAGTCATATTTGAGAAGAACGCCTTTTTCCAGATGGGACTTAAAAACCGATGTAGGTATTCGTAATATTTACCGGAAGTTGACATAATAAACTAATACATAAAATATATACATTGACTTTCTTAAGTTGATTCTATGAGTTTGATAAGTGCGTCTGTCGTGTGGTACAAGGTGCCATTCCGCAGGACGCGACAGCCGGCGACGGCATGTTCCGTGACGACAGACGGCATTACTTTGCAGTATTCACTTGTATGAGACTGATTCCGACATACAACTGCATTTGCAGCGCGACAGGACGTGGCAATTGCCGCGCGACATGACGTGGAAAATTGTCGGCAATTGCAGTAGTATGTCGGAATCGGTTTCATACAAGTGAATACTGCAAAGTAATGATGTCTGTCGTTGCGACACATGCCGTCTGCCGCGTCCTGCGGAATTGCACATTTAGGCTTGCCGCGTGCAGCCTTTCCGCTCTGACATAGGAGCACATATGTGCTGTTGTGTTTCAGTGAGTGAGTAAGGGAAGCCAGAGCTCATTTCTCTATTCCTTCTATTCCCCTATACTAAATTAAGGTCGTCAGCGCACTTGCAGCACCTGAAGTGTTGCCTGTGTTGTGTTGAGACGGTAGCCGTCTACTATCAAAAGTGTACCGTCAGCCTGTCTGAAAAAATCTAATACATTGGCATGGTGGTCTAGTTTCTGATGAAATTGTTCACGAAGTTGATTTTCATCAACATGAAAATAAACACCTATGCAGTGAGTAGATAATTACACGTAATTAAGCTGTGACTTGATCATTAAGTTAAACTTGAAACACAAATGCCCTTTGATTAAGTATCACAGACAATAGACTTAATTCATCATATATACACTATATACATGTACACCTGTGCCGGTCTGGATTGAATTGCATCTAATTATAGTATTCTCAGTTCAAGGAGCAGCTTGCAGTGAAACGTTTATAATCAACTTAGTTATGTATACAGACTAAGCTGATATAATATAATATACTTAAGCTATAATTTATCTAGAATTATTGTGTGAAAAGTAACAATATATACCTAAGATCCCTAAGATAAAAGTTCTTAGAGATAATATTAGTTCTGTTGTGAAACTGTCGTGCAGTATTTTTAATGCAACACTGATAAGATACCAGCAACTCTACAACTGCTAATCTGTTTAAACACAAGAAATATCTAGAGCATATATGTAAGTAAATAAACACGAAGTGCATACATCTTTCTTTGTATATAACAAAACATGTTTATTTAGCCAATAAAAAATATTAGCTACTAAATCATTAGAAAAGTACTTATAGGATAACACAATCAACACTAAAGAAATATTAATGCAATATACATATATAAATAAAAGGGATAGAGTCAAGTTTTGTTTAGATTTTCATGAAGATTAGCAAAATAGGCATTTACTGGAGGAAGTTTTGGAAACATTCAAATTAAGAATTCTAAAGAAAAGAGTGCCACCTAGCGTAAAATTAAGGAATGTTGGGTAGGTATATTATGCAGTTTCTACTGAACCCTTAGTCATTTGATTAGTTGTGGGAAATCTCTACTAGATGGCGCAAGTTGTAGCAATAAAATTAATTTAAATATTTACAACAATAATTGGCCTGTTTTACAACAAAAAAGGGTTTCGCAAATAAAATTAGGATTATGGAAAAAAAAATCTGTATACTTTTAGTAGCGGCAAGGTACATTGCGTTTACAAATCATAAATAGAGCGGTGGTAAATCACCCTCTTTAAAAAAAACACCATGAAATAATAAAATAAGTAAGGGATGGCAGATCCCATTTCCCTATCCTTCATCCTATTATTGTCGGCAGCGCACTTCAAGTATCTAACCTGTGGTGTCGCTTGTATGAATAGACGAAACTTTTTAAGCCGTTTTTGCGTGAAAAAGTAATGAACATCCATCCTCAAAAGCTTTCGCATTTATAATAATAATAGGTTTTTAATTAATCTTCAAATCGTTATAATTAACAATTTCACAAAATCCTGATATTATCTTAATATCAATGATTTATTAGTAGATAAATATGAAATTATTTTTAGAGATCCATTGGACTATTAAAATACGAAAACCTACTTATATTATGTTTTTCTGCGTTCTGTAGGTACGCACAAGAAAAAATTAATAAATAAATAGGTATGTGTACTCCACAGAAATCTATTGTATACCTATAGAACGTGCTGTAATGCTAATATGTTTAAATTATATTAGACCTTGTTGATTGATTTATTGCGTTCAATAATAACCACGATTCCATTAAAATATTTTTATGATTAAATAATTCTTTGACGTTGACACTGCTCGAGATAAATAACATTGTTTTTAATACTACATTCAGAGATATATTATTTCGATGACTACATTACATTAGAATCGTATTCTTAAATTAGAGTTAGTTAAATATGTCAAGGTCTGCACATATTAAGGTCATCAAAATCTAGCTGTGATTGATTAAACGGATTCAGATCGCAGCCTAACCATATCTATACTAATATTTAAAAGAGATAAAATTTTGAAAATTCTTTGCCATTTTGATGTACTTTGTTGCCAAAAATACTTACACATATCCGTCGTCCCATTCGAAATTGTCCATCAAACTCCATGCGAAGTATCCAGACACGTTGCTGTGGTCTTCGTGGATAGCGTGAAGTAAGGCGTTCAAATAGTGACTGTAATATGACACACGCGCTTTATCCTCGACACCGTCGAAGTCTGCGTAACCATTCTCTGTTACTATGATGGGGACACCTTGATATGTCTTGGTGATCCATTGAAGTAATCTTCGGAAACCAAAAGGTACAACCTGTGAACAAAATATTCTTCACATTTTGTGCATTAAACTCGTGGCTTCTTATTTTAGAGCTTTTTATATTAGCTAAGTGTTAAAGAAGTGCAACTAATTTCTCTCGTTTGTGCTAGAACTAGTCTAGAAAGTTAAAATTTGGCACATATGGGTTTATTTTCTAACGCAAGCAACCGCTAAGAAATAATTATTGAAAATTTCAATTCCATGCGTATCTGAGTCGAATATGTAATAAATAGGGTTAACTTATCAAAATTTCAATGCGTCACCTTGAGCCAACTTGAGGATGATTTGGAAGGCCAGCTGTCATCTTGTACTCTGATAATACCGACGTCGTTTTCATGCGATGGAATCGCACCCACTTCTTTGTCGGCCATTGTCAATAAATACGTCGTATAATGATTCAGTCCAAAGAAGTCAGCCGTCCCCCGTATATAGTCCACTTCCTCCGGTGTAAATTTAGGTAAACGTGATCTACTATGATTTTGCTGCCGGCTTTTATCGTCCACTAGTTTTATAAGTTCTTGTGGATAATTTCCTTCAGCTGAGAAAATTGGATGAGCGTACCAACCGACCTGCAAACAATAGGTACATAAAATATTTACGTTACCTACGTAAACCACAGATCAAAGGAGCATTGTCATTATGTTTCAAGATAACATCATCTTATTGTGAAAAACTCTTCAATTTGTTCCACTTCACATAGATGTCAAGGCGATTAGAAATACTCAATAGGTCTCAATCAAATACCTTAACAATTATGAATTACCGACTATAATCATTACGAATGGATTATAATTATTAACGATTATATAACGAATGGATACAATATTAAAATATGCTATTTAATTAGGTACTAATCAGATTTCAGACAATAGACTGCTGCATTGTTCCTGGAATATTATGCAATAGTGTTGATTATAAAGAAGAACTTGAGATAAATAAAATTCTTTAGGGCTATTAATTTTTAATAATAGAAAGAGGTGGCGAGCACAAGGATGATTGAAATATGTAGGTAGCCTTTGGCGCCCACAAACCCGATTAATACTAGAAGATATAAGTGCGTTATCTATCCTGATAGGAGAAAAAGTAAGCTGGCTTTCTTTAAAATCCATAACCATCATATAACCACCCCTTTCAGTAAAAGGGTGGTTATTGCCATCAATAAATATACCATAAATGTCCAATATGAGTGGGAAACACAGTGTGAAATGCCACTAAAAAAAGTTGTTTACCTAAATTCTATATTTAAAAAAAGAACTATATAACAAAATACATACGTGTGTTTTTAAATACAACTCAGCTGCATATTTGTCTCTTGAAGTATTTGATTTCGGTTCTGCCCAGTTAGAATCCAAGGAAATCCCCATCATTCCCGTCATACCTGAAAAAAAGATACATAGGAATATCAAATACATTGTGGCGTGGATCTGAAGAAGA
Organism: Synanthedon formicaeformis; assembly: GCA_945859745.1. Lineage (NCBI taxonomy): Eukaryota > Metazoa > Arthropoda > Insecta > Lepidoptera > Sesiidae > Synanthedon > Synanthedon formicaeformis. Next base: position 5,132,732 of record OX243954.1, read on the forward strand.
TATTACCTAGTTTAATAGTGTTGCATACCTTTCACTTGACGATAATGCTCGTTGTATAAATGGTAAACGCTTGCATGGGCCTTCAAAAGGTTGTGGGTGCATAAGTACTCGGCGATACCGTGACGGTTCAGCGCCGGTGCTCTGTAGGTACCGCCATAGCCTTCCAAACATGTTTGCATCGGTTCATTGAAAGTCACCCAGTACTTAACTTTGTGCCCAAAATGATCGAACAGAACCTTAGCGTAATCAGTGTAGTAATCGATTATGTGCGCATTGGCCCATCCACCAATATCTTGCAGTTTTTGGGGGAGATCCCAGTGATATATAGTGACCATAGGGGTCACATTGCGTTTCAATAATTCATCTATTAAGTTATCGTAGTACTTGATTCCTAGTGGATTTACATTGTTCGCCAAACCGTTAGGCAATACTCTTGGCCAAGAAATAGAAAATCTGTAAATGTTTACGCCGAGTTCATGAACCATTTCAGCGTCACGTTTGTAAAGGTGGTACGAGTCAGTTGCGACGTCAGCATTCGTATGATCTTTTACGAAGTTTGGATTCGTATGAATTAAATGGTCCCATATACTTTCGGATTTTCCTGAAATCAACAAACAGGTTTTATTTTGTTGTGTGAATAACATTACAAGCATAAGATCTTTAGTGTAGTTTTATGAGTATTTAGAAGACTTCCTTCCTTAACTTTGTATATAACACGATGTTTGCCTTTATTTGAAATATATATTTGGTAACATTATTTGTTAGAGATAGGTTTGCTCTTGCTTGGCCAACATCCAGTTGTGTAGCGAAGATGAGTACTATGATGGAGCGAGCTCATCATATAATTATAATCATCATTACTGGAGGCATACTAAATTTCTCTAATGGCAGGCAAGCTGAAAGACCAACCAGGGTGACAGAACAATTATTAACTGCAATTTCTATAATTCTTTCTAAAGAAGGAGGTGGGAGAGGTGGTCTCTTGAGTTTTTGAGTTACTGGGTGTACAGTCGGCCGCATAAATCGATCAAAAGTGCAAAACAACGTAACACTCCACGCGCCATAAGTCGTCACGACTAGAGAACAAAATAAACTTCACATACAAACGATCGTAAAAAGCTTCACTAAGTAAGTAAGTAAGTAGTGTTTAGTTGTTTTGCATTTTTGAATGTATTAATAAACTTATGCGGCCGACTGTACCTGCTTTACATACAGGATGGAACCGTATTTAGAGTATTTTCCCTCCAGGTGGGATTTAAAAATTCCATCCTGTATACTCCACCACTAGACGGTTATAAATTATAAAAAGCTCATGCCTTCAAGTTACTTGAATTACATGGAGAATGCCTACCATTTAAAAGCTAAATGTCCTTATGTTTATGATTGTACCTAGTTACGTTTCGCAACCTAAAGAAATATTTCAAATATATTTGAAGGTGGTCAACATTTTCAAACTGTCACTAAACAATTTGTAAGTTGACTAAGTAGGTATAAAAAAACAAACAGATCACGTTTATCAGTCACGTGCGGCTCTTACCATCTATATTCCAAGCTCCTTCGATTTGCGCAGCTGCCGTTGATACGCCAAACACGAAGTCTTTTGGAAACGTATAATTGGTTTTAAAGCCGCCAGCTAAATTAAATATTTCAGCATTCCTGTAAAAGATTTTTCTTTATTATTCTATCGTTCATTTATAAATGATTGAAGGAGATAGGAAAAAAGCGCCTATAAAATTGAATTTAGTTGAAGTTCAGTTCGATTCGTTATAATTGTGAATACTTATATTATTATTATTATATATAACAATCGCTATCTGACCACCTTAATTTTATCTCAAATCTATCTGATATATTATATTACTTTGTCCTTCAAATCTCCTTCATATTATATTTAATTAATTTTTATTGTAATTATTATTTTATGAGTTTATTTGCTATGCGTAATTAATGTGTAATCCTAACTAATATTATAGAGGCGAAAGTGAGTTTGTTTGTTACGCTTCCACGTCTTATTTAGTCAACCGATAATCATGAAATTTTACACACACTTTGTCAGTGATGCAGAATATTACTATTTCATATAGAAAAAAATTACTTCTTTCGAGGGTTCATCTGAAAATAAAAATTCACGCCTGACGAAAATATACGAGCAATAAAGATTGAATAAAAGTTTTAAAGAGGGGCGCGTACAAAGACAAAAGCTATTTTGATATAATTTTATAATTCAGACGTAGGTAATATTATGTTTTTATTTTTTCCAATAATAAATTATGACTTAAAAAAAAATCTGTAAGTTTGAAAAAAAATCCCTATATGTTCTCCATAATATTAAAGGCTTTTCTCTCTATTATTAAAGAGTTATAATAATTCGTTGTTGACTAGATCCAATAAGGTACTAAAAGTAATATACAACATCAACAAAAATGATTTGAACAGATCCTTATTTTTAATTGCAATAACGTTATGATAGAATATATGTTAAACAATCAGCTGACCAACGTTATGTCCACATCAAGGTCGACGGGACAGAAGTCGGCAGAACATTGAACTAGGTCCATTTCACAACTGGTACCTATCTATACCTACTGCCGTCTTTAGATCGGCCATATCGTCTACAATTACTTTATGAATAGGAATGACCGGAGTTGATACTCCTTCTTTAATGTCTGTCTCTTTGAAATAGTTACTTTATGATGAAATCGTGAAATGCCAATGCAAATATTTTAAACCTTAACTGCTTATGTTTTTTTAATAACTTGCAAACGCTAAAGTTTAACTCTGAGATAAGTTTATTGCCTGTGAGGAATACACTGTACGCAATCTTAATTATTTTATGGTTAGACATATATGAAGCAAGATTATTAGATAATACATATAAGTAAGCGGTTTAGTTAGAGCCATAATTGTTTTACTGTTACAATATATTTTGTTTTCAATTGCGGGCAATTAGCAGTCTGCGAATCTGTTGTCAAATGACTGCAAATTTCGACCTCACTGATAGTGCAATAAAATTTGTCAATAGAGAAAGTAGTAATAACCCTCGACAACAATTGAGTTGATTTTGTGTTGATATCAAAACAAAAATAACTTTTAATTTTGTTGTCAATCAAAACATAATTACAGACTAAGTAAATTATATAATCAATTCTAAAGTGCAAAAAAAAGAACTGAAGTTGTGTAAGTCCTGTAACTTTCAAATTGCAAAGTTTGTTAATTTTGATATTACGTATTGTATATAATACGTAAGTAGCGAAGTGTAAGAAACAAAAATTACATAATTAATTCCAGCTAACTATGTCATTGCCAATACACGAGTCTGGGCTCGTTTCCACCAGGAAAACCTTCATCACCTTCCGCGTAAGTTTTACGGAAAAGGACCTACACTCGTCCATTCCTTTAACGACTCTATACATATTTTTTTTGTATTTTTATTAAAGCTTATGTCAAATTATGTGTCTCCAATTACTAGACAAGTCATTAATGTTTATGCAATAATAAAAAACTGCAAGGTTAGTAACGATAATGACATAGTAGTAAGCTTTCATTATTAGTCATTATTAAATCAATTAACTCATAGTGCTATTTGTTATTTTATACTAAAAGAGAATGAAATATTGCCTTTTAACTACTTATTAAACATTGTGTCCTTCTATTACTTTGACTAAGAAACTTTAACTAGTGTCACAAACTAGGTTAGGTACCTATACTAAAACTTATGTAATATTCAATTGGGTATACTTAATTAAAAATTATAAACTGACCCCCGAATTTCTAATGTGCCCAAACACACTGCATCTGCTCTAAGTTGCTAAAGGTGCAATTCCGCAGGACGCGGCAGGCGGCGACGGCTTGTGCCGTGACGACAGACGGCATTACTTTGCAATATTCACTTGTATGAGACCGATTCCGACATACGACTGCAATTGTCGGCAATTGCCACGTCCTGTCAGTACATGCCGTCGCCGTCTGCCGCTGCCGTCTGCCGTCTGCCTCGTCCCGGTACTTGATGCTGCAGCATGAGGTCAAGGTTACCATAGCATGGAAATACCACAACAAAGTAAGAGTATATGTACCAAATCTCACATCAATCGAACGCCTGAAAAGATCTTCATAAATTATAGCTAAGAACGATCGCGATCACGTCACCTTTCAATAGAAATAAAAACGGTGCATCTGTTTCGAAGCTACGATTCTACAGACACCCACATACACAGACACACGTGTCCATCTTATAACATCCCGTTTTTGCGTCGGGGGTTAAAATAGGGTTATCCAATTTGAACAATGGAAAAGGCGTTTTTTTCTAATTCTTTCTAATATGATGTGATCCCAACTTATAACATGCCTCTATAATATCAATAAAATTAATAAGTATTATAGTAATACCGGAGTCCGTTTCCCTATGAGTATAATATATAATATGAGCTAGTTTTAACATCTTTTGTTTTATTACTCTCTGTCTACTTGGCCGAACAGCAAGAGTTTGATTGAGCAAGATTCAGGTCCTTCGCGCCGGATATGAACTGGCGTCCAATAAATGTCAACAATCTGGTATTTATTAATTACTCGTTTCTTAACGTTATATTTTATTGCGGTTCTATAACCTTAATGCTACATGATTGGTAGGATTTCAATAAAAACTCAACTTAATGGCACAATTGAAAATATATGTCTTACATTTCAAAACAAATATTAACTGCAGCATTAAATTAAAAAAATATCATTGCGGGTGCTCCTAAGACTATAATAGGAGATTTTGGGGCACACTTTGCAACCTCAAGCAATTTACTAATTCCATACTACATAATTTCATTATTACTTGTTAGTTATTGGTCGTATCAATATATAAAAAAGTTCTAAGACATAATATGAGGGGTTTGAATGGAAATAAGAAATTAAAATAAAATTCATATCTATAGTACCTAAATATATTCTTACATTTATAAAACTAAATTCCCCGCCGCGTCTTCTGTCTGTCTGTATGTTTGCGATAATCTCAAAAACTACTGAACGGTTATTACCAATGAAAATAGTGTTAAACGAAGAATTAAAATTGCACCCATGCGAAGCCGGGAGTTGGTCACTGTTTAAATATAGAGTTATCAAAAACTTAAAAAGAGGAACAACGATTCGAAAACGTGCCTAATATTGCTGTGGTGTTGAGAACAGGTTTGAATTAATCAAGTATGTTTTTTTTTAAAAAGCAGTCAAACATTTTTATTATAATTTGCAAAAAGTAGTTTGATGCCTAAAAAAGTTGCATTTTTGTGTAAAATATATGTTCGATACATTGTATTATCATTAATAAGAAAAATCTTTACGAATGTAATTTCCAAATCCATTTAAGTTGCCAACGTTATCTAAATTTATTCCTCGTACAAAAAAGGTTGGCTATACTTTTTTACAAAATTATGTAGATGCCAAAAAAGCTGTATAAATTCTAAACAAAGCAATTACATTTCGCAAGTCTATTTTTGGTCTGAGAAACTACAAATTACAACAAACAATATTACAATAAAATATCTTTATCACTGATTTCGAAGTTATGCAATCTTCGTAGTTTACTCGTAAATTACAAAGAACTTTAGTTTAACTTTTGCAATGACAGTTTTAGATTTATATTTATTGGCTTTTGTAATTTTTTGAATTCAAAATCTTTTATTTGTTTGAAACTTATATCACATTTATTATATAATATTAAATTTTGAAACGAAGATAGAATGCGACGCAAGGCATTTACGGCACTTATTGAACGTGCCGCGAAAATAATAAAACATAATTATGCCAGCAATTTAAATATTTTGAAAAAACCTTTATAGATGGTATAGATGGTAGTAACTATTAGCCATTTTAAATGTAGGAATGGAAAAACCTTTAGCTTTTAGTCATAGTGATTTCAAGAATTCAACCCGCCAAAATGTCACAAACTGCACATTTTACAAATTAATTATACCTTAAGTAGGCAGTAAGTAATTTGGTAATTTAACAGACCTCTAAGTAAATTAGTTCTGTGACGTATCTATATCCTAATCATAGTATAAAACAAAGTTGCTGTCCGCTGTCCTTTTCTCCGCTAACTTCTAAACCGCCCGTCTGATTTTGATACGGTATTCACTAATGGAAAGAGCGATAAACGAGGAAGGTTTTTGTATATAATTTTCAGAAAAGAATTAGGTTAATCCGTGCGAAGCCAGAGGCAAGCTGTTAGTTGTATAACAAACGGTACGAAGTTATAGATACGAGTATATAGAACAACGCTTGCTCCGTTATTGGATGTAAAGAAACTAAAAAAATCAAATTAGTTTATTATTTATACAATAAAGTATAATATTTATTATATAAAATTCTCGTTTTACAGTGTTTGTAACCAAACTACTTCTAAACGAACGACTTGACCGATTTTAATTAAATTTTTTGTGTATATTCGGTAAGTCTGAGCTCGTGATAAGGGTTTATTTTTAAACCCTAAGTGATAAGGGTGGCCTAGGTACCCAAAAATTTTTATTTTTTTGTAAAACAACGTTTGCCGGGACAGCTAGTAATGTCTACGTTAATTTTAGTGGTTTCGTTGATTCTATTAATTCCCTACCACATTTTATTTTTCTTAAGGCGAGGTCTTATCTCAACCTTTCAATGTTAAAGCGAAACATTTGCTACGCATTAATGGTGAATGACGCCATGATAATTATATTTTTTATACTTATGTTATAAAAAGCAGGTATATAAAAATTGACTTATAATTTTAAAAAAAGGCTTGCACGTTTTTATTAGCTGGTCAGTCATGTTTTGACAATAAGCTTAGTAGTTATTAGTTTAAATTACTATATAATATTAAATATAAAAAAGTATATTTTTACAGCAACTCCTTTTAATCAATAGTAGAAACTATTTCAAAATTTATAGTTTATAATTTATAGGTTAAAAATGTCTTCATATTATGATGTGTTTTTTTTTTCTTTTAGACAATTGGCATTTCCAAAGGATATAGGTATATAAACAGATTATCTGTTTACATAAATAATAATGAATCGCTAAATCTGTTGCTAGGCGCAATATATTCGGTGAAGTCCCTGAGAAAACATTGAAAAAAATTAACCATGCGAATACGCGGGCGAGTCGCTTGTGGGATACATAAAATTAGTTTCAATAATGCTTTGTTTTTATTGTTATACAAAGGTTAAGAGTTCACCTTGAATATTTTCTTTTAATTTATAAAAAAAAGTAGCTGTTGCATGCGACTATAAAATGTAGCCTATGTTACTCGCTAATAATGTTCTTTCTATTGGTGAAAGAATTTTTATAATTAGTCCTGTAGTTTTTGAGTTATTTTTGACAAACAAAAATACAAATCTTTTCTCTTTATAATATTAGTATCGATATTATTAAAAAGCGGCCCGCACCCAGCTCCGCTCTGTTATAATTTTTTTTTCTGAAATTTATATGCACCCAAACCTTCCTCGTTAATCGTTATTTTTATAAAAAGCGTATAAAAATTTTAAGAAGTTAGCGGACAGACAACGCGTACAAAATGTTTATAGTAGTTCCTGAGATTAACGCGTTAAACCACAAACTCTTCAGCTTTATAATATTAGTATAAGATGTAGAGACATGTACCTAATCTAATCAATACTATGTAATCAATACTAATAATAAATCTGTGAGTATAGGTATTGTATGTATGTATGTTCCTTCATAACTCTGATATTCATAAAACTTTGTAGATAAACATTTAGACGTACGAGACACAGGATAGGCTAACTTTTTTTCTTTTTCAACGCGAGCGAAGCCGCGGGCGCCAGCTAGTATTTTTATAAAATTATTAATATTAAAATACAAAATTTAACTTACCCTTTAAAAAATAGAGAAGCCAACACTAATAAATAAAAATACTCCATTTTTTTTTTTTTTTCAAAAATTACACTACCTAAATCTATTTAAAAATATCACTGTATATCACTGCGAGGGAAAAAAAATAATTTACTTTAAAAATCTAGAGTTCTTTACATGGCTACGAAGTTAGGGTTGAATGGGGGACGTGGTGATTGTGTACAAATATAGTTGAAGGCGATTTATTAATCGTACGTGCAGCACGAGCGGCAAACCACCGCTCACTGTCCGCAGACTGCGCTTGAGTTCGCAATAAACACTATTATATTATGTTGACACTCAATTGTCAACTAATAATACAGTGATAAGGGTCTGTAACTAAGCGTCAGCATTTGCTAAACATAAAACCACTCCCGCTATCTGAAAAACCGTCTAAGGAACCAATAGTCTTGATACTCGTAGATGAACATTTTTACTTGTTATAGAACTGTAATTGAAATTATAAACTAACTCCGGACGTTATATTGAGCCCAAACACGCTATATATTTGTTGTAAGGTGCTATGCCAAGGAGTTGGGTACCCAACTTCAAGTTTACCAAGTCATGGAAATACCACTGAAGTACTCGTATTTTATCAATTTGTAGAAAATAATTGCACCCGTGCAAAGTAGGGAACGGGTCGCTACTTGTTTTTATCCTGTGTTTTATTGAAAAATAGTATAAGTAGGTACGAGTATTTTATTCTGTGAATCTTTCCTACACAGGAATACAATATAATAGGCCGGGGATATAATAGGTCGGATCACACACATATTTCATATTTAGCCAATAAGCAAATATTGAGGATGTTGATTGGGAAGTGATAAATTTTAGTAGGTATTAAAAAAATATAAGTACATATTTGACAATCTATGAAGAATAATCGTTACCGATAAATACGAGTACAAAGGCAGACTGATAAAGACAAATACTTGGTCGCTGCAGTCTAAAAATACATATATTGCAGTATATCTGAAAAAAAATATATTTAAGCCATTGATTGCCGTTGAACTGGTAACTTTGTAACATTACTTATCATTAACTCAGACCAAATAAGAACTATAGACAGAATTTTGAGGAAAACAAAGTGAGGCCGGTATTATAAACATGTGTGTTTAGGCCGTTTACTGCATTGAGATTTTGTGTTCCAAGCCAAAACCTCAATTTTTGTTTATTTGTATTAGAAATTAAATTTTCTATGTTGGCTCTAGTCTAGATTTTAAAAGTAGTGGCAGGGCACGCTCAATTTCTGAGGGCAACAACCCTTATAGAAGACCACAGCAAAATAATAATATCATTTTATACTAGAGCCTATCCCTGTTCTTAATCCTACTATGGTCTGCAACGCACTTGCAGCAAGTATTTAACCACACCCTGGTCTTCTGACCACCCTGAAATTAGAGCATTGTTTTTGTGTATCGGTAAGGGAGTAAAAGAGCCCATTTTCCTATCGGTTCCCAATCCTTTATCTTTAATCCTAATAAGGTAGACAGCCTAAGGGTCAGCGCCGACGGACGGAGTGGCGGCGAAGAGACTAATGAGCTATCATTTGAAAATCGACTTTAATTTCTTTAGCTAAAGCTTCACCGAGCGCCGCTTGAACGCGCATACCGACGCGAGAGTATTTTTTTATTAAACCACTTTCAATCACATACTGAAGTAACTAAAGTCGATTTTCAAATGAGTCAAGTTCAATTTAGTCTCTTCGCCGCCACTCCATCCGTCGGCGCTGACCAGACAGCACACTCGCACAACCCGTGGCGATGCTTGTGCTAATAGGTAACGGTAGCCGCCTACCGTCAAGTGGACTGCTGGCCTGTCTGACGACCTTCAAGTAAACGATATTAGAAATTTTATAATTATTATATTGACGTGGCTATTATTCACTTTGAACACTTAGAAGTTCCTTAGAATTTTTGTCTTATATCTAAATTTGTATAGATTAAGGTACACTAGCGCCACTCATTTAAAAAATATATTGTCTCGTGACATTGTTAATAACGGCTCCATAAGGCCCTCGGTAAGTAGGTATGTCTACAATATAAAGTTTCATATTTAGACACGAAGCAACAAAATTCGATCCAAAAAATAGCAGCCTCATCCTCTAGATCGTATTTTGTTGCTTAGTGTCTCTATATGAAACTTTATAAAAGGTATTAAAAAATTACCGAGGGCCCTATGGAGCCGTTATTAACAATTCCTTCTCAGTCACGAGATAATATTCTTTTAAATGAGTGGCGCTAGTGTACCTTTGTACGCGCTCTTAATGACCTTACTCTAAAACATTTTATCAACATTTTCTTGAATTACGTATGTTAAATTGGTTTACTTACGAGCTAACAGAAGTCGCAAGTTTATTCGCAACGAAGGTCATAGGAAACAACTAATGAGTGTCTCATTCAAAGTAACACAAAAAGAAACAAGTAATGACTGTGCACAATAGTGGCATCGTCTTGTCAGAACTCAGAACACAATGCGATAATAATCTATATAATTGGGTATTCAAAGAATACCAAAATGTTGCTAATGATCGTCAATAAGATTCTCTCATCGCATACGAATAAAAATTATTGTTTATTTTAATGAAGTAATATGTTTTAATCGCATTTTTGTTACAAAATATCAATTGTGTAATTTATGAATTATTGAGAAAAATAAATTTATCAATGAACAACAACAGCAACACCATAGAGGGTAGGAATCATATAGCAACATTGAGAGTATTCTTTATTTTAGATGGCTACCGTTATTTTTTCAACTTGATAGTATGAATAATGTTCAAACGCATACGTCTAGAGTCTAGAATACACTAAGTACATCTAGATTCTAGATTATTGTAAGAGTAAATAAGATGAAAATATGGCCTAAATTAATGCGACGAAATTAAAAACAGTAAGGCGATGAGTCTAAGGATAACATGCAGTGTTTCCTGTCGATTACCTCTAAATTATCTCCGCAATTATGACGTGCGTAGATGGCGACGGGATTTTCCTTGCGTGCACTCGCGGAGACAGTTTTGCAATGGCAAAACCATAAGCGATCTACATTACGTATGCTGGATATGGGGCCTCACATTTTTCCTGTTAAACTTGAATGCTCATTAATTTTTATAACTAATGAATTGAAACCTGAATGTTAGGTTTCCTGGTTTGAACTAAAATTCCCCGGTGTTCTTAAACTACGAATTACTAACAATGATTCAGAATATAAATGAACAATTATAATTATATTTTACTAATATAACTTATCAACCAGGGTCATTATTCTTTTATGTCTAGAAAATCTTAAATATGGCGTAGTCTTACTAGCATTCTCTCTGGTGTAGCTTGTTTCTCTAGGTAGAGTTTCTTTTTCTAGGCAGAGGGATTATTGCTACATTCCCACAAAGTGGACCGTGTAACTATCGGCCATTTCTTTTAAACATAAATAAAAAATATAATAAAAACAAATTCGATACTATTAAAATGCAAACAATTTTTTATTTGGTTATTCTAATAAAAAGTTAAATAATTAAAAGCTTCTAAACTGGTTTACAATTCGTTAAGGCCAACCAGTCACGATTCCAGCGTGCAATTCTAGCCACGCGAATATAACAGCAAAATGCAATAATGTATACAGCGATAGGCTGGATTTTTTAATGTAAAAAGGTGGTTAGCAGGTTGACGGTCCGTTTGATGGTAAGTGGCTATCGTCGCTTTTATACACAAACAACATTAGAAGGGATGCAAGTGCGCTGCTTACTTTGAGATTATAAAGGAATAAGTAAAATAACTTAGATATAGGTATTTCTTTGCGGAGGGGAGTTAACAATATAAAATATCATTTAGCTGCTAGGGTAACTGTTAGTTAACTATGCTAATATGCTAGTTATGGTATGTTAGACGGCGCTGCTAACCTGTTTCAAGTTTATAAAAAAATTAACATGAAACTCAGATGCCAATATTTTAAAGCTAACACAATCTTCTTTGAGTTTATTCTCTTAAAATGACCATATTTTTTATTAAGTTAATGATTTAAAAAGTCAAATATATAATTTCTTTCCAGACTAATACTAATTGTACAATACTAATTGTCGACGAATCTCCAGAAAAACTGCATCTATTTGAAAAATCTTTCACTATTTATGGGTTTCATTTGAAAGTCCGGAGATGGACTATAGATTGGTTGAACTCTACTCTCCCAATCGCTACTTATACTGGCTATAAGCCTACAGCACGATTACACATATAACGTGTCGTGGCGCGTCTAAAATATAAAAAATAAATTTTAATACTGAAAAGTAACGAACTATTTTATTTAACGACATCTGTGCAGTTTTTCACTGAAACTATTGTAGCGTCTATTTTAAAGGAAATGTTTTAATTATTTTGTCAACCATCTATGTAAATCGAATTTATTTCTTGATAGTAACTTAAAAACGTTCTTAGCTTTTTGTACAGATTACTTTATTAAAGTCAAAAAATAAACTTTTTTCCGAAAAGGTATTTACGACCTTTTTTACGAAAAGCGGCTCGCTCCCGGCCTCGTACGGATGCTTTTTTTTGCAAATTACATACAAAAACATTTATCGGAAACAATACATTTTGGTACAATTTTTTAAATTTAATAGTTCCGCACGAACGTTTTTAATTTACTTTAGATTTACATCGTGAGTCACGTTAGATACAAATATCCTCAATTAAATTAATTGCCATTGTAATTAATTGAGACAATTCAAATATACAAGATGCAATCGATAAAGTAATATCAACAAATATAGGTACGTATATAATTGCATTTTATTTATCAAATAATTATTAAAAAAAGTTGAGCGCCTCTTTCACCAACGTCAAGTAGGGTAACCCGTCACTTAAAGTCACCTGTCACCGGGAATAATTTAGCTGATATACCTTTGTTTGTACGGTTAACGTCCCAAGCATTAAATAGAAAATAATAATAAAAATTCGCCTATCAAATAATGCAGTAAACCGAGTACATAATTCAATAAAACAGAAAATGATTTTTAAAAGTAACTAATCAACACTTTACTTGTAGTTGGTGAAAGAGGCGCTTAGCCTAATTTCCGTAACGCATTTAATTTAATTATACATGTTTGTAAAGAATTAAAGTATTGCGACAATGCTTCACTTGTACTAGAACATTGTCTTCCGGTCTACCAAGCTTTCCAAACATATACAACATATACATATACATTTATATTATTTGAGATTGTTTATAACCCGCGACGTCCGACACAAAAAGGGGGTGTTATTAAATTTTTCAGTTGATTTTTTTATCAATCAATCAATACTATTGTATCAATACTGTAGTATTGTATGTATGTATGTTCCTCCATAACTCTTAAATTAACGGATTTTCATGAAACTTGGTAGATAGACATTTAGACGTACGGGACACAGGATAGGCTACTTTTTTCTTTTTCAACGCGGATGAAGTCGCGGGTGCCAGCTAGTTTTTAAATAAACAGAAAGACCAGGTACACTTTCTGTAGGTATACTTTTTTTAAATTTCATGATGATCAGTTGAGTACTTAAGGCGTGAAAGCGTAACATACAAACAAACAAACAAACAAACAAACAAACAACATTTATAATATTTCGCATTTATAATATTATTTAGAATAAAAACTTGATTCATTTTTATTAGGTCAGTTTAGCTTGTATCCAATATTGTTTTACATATTTTTTATAGGACATTGATTTCGAAATGATTTAATTATTTAGGTATATTATTTTATCATTTAAGTATTAATTAACTCAATACAATTTTATGACACATTAGTATTTATTTAATTGCGTACCAATAACGTGTTATTTGGAAGATTTTAAAATCAACATACTCATGTTATTAAGTAATATCTACTTTGTGTATTTTATTCATTAAATTACCAATTCCATGACTAGATATATTACTAAATAACTGGGATTTCCCTAAAATTGTGTACCTAAAATATATTACCTACTTATATAGGTAATATAGGTATCACTTATATTATAAAACAAATTCGCTTCCCGTCTGTGTCTCTATGTGGTTAGATCTTTAAGACCACGCAACGGATTTTGATGCCATTTTTTTTTAATAGATAGTAATTCAAGAGGAAGGTTTCAATATATAATTTCAACGCGAGCGAAGTGCCAGCTATTTACTAAAAATAAAGATACAACCCCTGAAAATTTTATAACAGCAAAGATGTCTAGCGTTATATTGCTTTACACATTTTAGTCAGGCGCTACACATTCCTTACTTTTAACGCGGGCGAAGTCGCGCGCGGGCACAAGCTAGTTATTGTATATAACATCTAGTTGTTGCCGCGACTTCGTCCGCGGTCAAAATGTTATACAGCCTAAAGCCTTTCTCGATAAATGGACTATCCAACACAAAAAGAATTTTTCTATTCGAACCAATAAGTTAGTTCCTGAGATTAACGCGTTCAATCAAACAAACAAAAAGTTATAGAGAGACGAATTTATTGGCAATTATAAAATGAACAATGATAACTGGATGAATTAATTCAGTAGGTTCGTTATTTGTGTATTAATACACAATGAATTATTTTTTCACAATATCGTTGTTATAGTTTAACCCAATTATTTAGTTGTCCAAAAATCTATATCTATATCTTATCTACTTTTACATGTAAGTATTATAAAAAGGTCATTTTATAATATTTTTCATATATTTTTACAGACCATTATAGGTATACATATATTACATATACATATTATAAAAAGGTCGCCTCTACCTGTTTCTCCGTTTATAAACCATCGGATTTTACGGATACGGTTTTTACGGAGTCAAATGCCAAGCCGTGCCGGGCCATGCCGTGCTGGGGCGTGCCGTGCCGTCGCTAATGGAAAAACGAGCCATACATTTTCATACATTTTTGCTTCCCCAATACCCCGCGATCGGTTTCGTGATATAAAATGCGCGCGGGGCGTGCGCGCGATACTTTTACTTTTTATTTTTATAAAAAGTAAAAGTATACTGCTATACTTTTTATTTTTATTATAAATAGACACTTGTCATATAAACTTTTAAGTCGTACCTGTAATATTAAATGCTTCTTTTACTGAGTACATTACTAATTAAAGTATTTTGAGTACATTCATATGATCGCTGTAAAAATTCGAATAGCAATTTCACACATTTAGCTATCGATTTTGATGATGCCCCTTTGCAGTATTTAATTAGTTACTACCCCATAAAAATGGGTTTCATTTCGTTTGCGCCGGGGCTGGTTTTTTTTTTTCCATATTTCATAAGCATTCTCCTTCACGTGTCTAAAGCAGAGAAGGTTTAATAAATAATAAAATATTCTATTTCAGTGAAATAATGAAATCGTTTGTAAAATATTGGTAGGTGTCATACTTTGTAATTATTATGTCGAGTCCATATTCTGATCATTTTGACATTCATTTAAACTTGATATATTTTTATATTGCTCGTATCTAATTAGAGTTTACACGTGCCTTTGTTTCGCATACGTCGTTTTTGCGCTTTAACTTTTTGTTTACTTCAAAGCAAAAAGTATCTAGATAAAATTAATGGCAAGTTGAAGACTATTGCGGCCTTGACGATTAATATTTATCAACATTCGACGACACTACCTAAAGCATTTTTTGCAATCTTTGCATGTCGTCTAATCGAACCTATTGGCCCACTAACCTTGTCCGAATTACATTACGTACCCACATGAATCGATTAATATGTCGTATACGTATATTATAATCTATTTTTATTGTCACGTGCGTGAGTAGCGATTATTACGTTCAAACATCACAAAAACTAATGTACAAACCTAACCAAAACTAGTGTTTATGTTGCTTACTAAGAACTATGAAGTTCATAAAGGGATGTGATAATTGCTGTTTTCTTTTTAATGTTAACGTCAAAAGAAATCCTGATAGTCCACTTGATGGATCCGTATCAGTATCCATTACCGCGGATATCAGAGGGAGAAGAAAGATCCGTACCCTTATCCGTATCCGTTACTTTTTGGCGGATCTTTTTACAGATTTTCCCTTATTAATTTTTAATTAATAGCTGAAATTCTATATATAGGTAATTAGGTCGCAATGAAAAGCTATTAAATTCCACTCAGATTATCTTTTATTTCTTAAAATCAAACATTTGGCACCTTTATAATACAAGCGTCAAGTGGCGGGCATCAAGGTCTCGCGCACCGACACCGATTGACTAAGAAAGTTAAGATCCGAATCCGTATCCGTATCCGCGGATCTACATTTTTAACGATCCGGCACATTACTAATCACAAGCAACGGTAGGATTAAAGATGGGCGATTAGGAAGGGATAGGTGGACTTTGTCATCCCTTACTCACCCCCCAAAACACAATAACACACATGCTGTTGATTCACGATGGTCTTCTGGTTACTGTCGCCAAATGACTGCACAACGCAGTGTGCCCTGCCACTACTTTCCAAATCCAGACCAGAGCCAACTTCGAAAATTGTATTTCCAAAGTTGAACCTGCCGGGAACCGAACCCGTGACCCCTGAGACTTAGCTACATCTCATTGAACAGATGGTCCCTAGCTGTTGGTCTGATCAGAAGTGCTAAGTTTTCGGTTTTATAGACAGAGAAACAGAAATGGTCTTATGGAAGTCGTTATATGAGACGTCTACTACTTATATACATAATATATACTACATAGAATTCATAAAAGAGATCGTTTCGAAAAGGATCGGACGTAGATACCTACTTACGTAATATACCTAACATTTTAATCCTTAAATAATATTGCCTTTGTGGCGACCTTCTTTCAGGAAGGTATTTGACCACTTGAAATTATAATTCTTATAAAGAAATGTAAACAGAGAGCGCAAAACTTGACATCTATCATCTGCTGCAAAAAGCTCGTACGAGTCGTATGTACTTAAATTGCAATGTACCTATTGTATATTTTAGATTAAGTTCTTGTATATAAAAATCGTGTACAGTAAATAATGTGGAGTTATTCATACCATCACCCCACATTAAATGGTGACCCGAAAGGAGGAACACGTTAAAACCTTTTAACGAAATTTTGCATAGTTACGTTTGTTGACAAAGTGACAAATGTCGATGTCAAATGAGATAGAAGCTCTCCAACGATGTGTGGAGGTTCTCAAACAGGAAGTAGCTGGTCTGAGGACATCAGCGCGACCGCGCACTCCTGATCCTCGCTGGCGCTCAACAGCACGTTCCAGCAGCCAGTCCAACCATGCAGACAAGGGACACTGCTGGTACCATCGACAATTTCAGCAACGCGCCACCAAATGCAGTTCTCCGTGCACGTTTGGACGAAAACGCGACCGACGGTCGTTAATGGCGGCTGATGACGGCTGTCGAAACTCGTCGCGCCGCTTATTTGTTAGTGACCTTAGTACTAAGATACAGTTTTTAATTGATACTGGTTCTGATTTGTGTGTATATCCATGTAAATATTTTAAGAATACACGTCTTATAAAAAGTCAGTACCAGCTTTCTGCAGCTAACGGTTCTATTATAAATACTTACGGTTTTCTAAATTTAAATTTAAATTTTGGTCTTCGCCGTGAATTCCGCTGGCGTTTTGTAATAGCGGACGTCACAAAACCCATTATAGGCACAGATTTTTTAGCATTTTACGACTTACTTGTAGACATCAAACGTCATCGTCTTGTCGACAACATCACTTCTTTACAAGTAAACGTCAAACCTTGTATCTCCTCTTCCGTATTTCATATAAAAACCGTTGCAGGAACTTCACGCTACCATAGGCTTCTCACACAGTTTCCCGAAGTCACGAGACCTTCCGGTGAACCATTTGTTCGTGAGGTCAAGCACAAGACACTTCATTTCATCCGGACTACACCTGGTCCACCCGTGTACAGTCGACCACGCAGACTTGCACCAGATCGACTACGCCGAGCTAAGCGTGAGTTTGAAGATATGGTAAGAGCTGGCATTGCTCGTAGATCCGAAAGCTCTTGGGCAGCACCACTTCACCTAGTTCCTAAAAAAGACGGCACCGATCGACCATGCGGTGATTATAGAGGTTTAAACGCTAGGACCATACCTGATCGATACCCAGTACGCCATATTGCTGATTTTGCTCATAATCTTCATGGTTGCACTGTCTTCAGCAAAATTGACCTTGTACGTGCTTACAATTTAATACCTGTCAATCCAGACGACATAGCGAAAACCGCGATTACGACACCGTTTGGATTATTTGAATTTCCATTCATGGGTTTTGGTTTAAGGAACGCTGCACAAACCTTTCAAAGATTCATGGACGAAATCCTTCGCGATCTGGATTTCGCCTTTCCATATATTGATGATATATTAATTGCATCCCATAATCACGACGAGCACGAATTGCATCTCAGACAAGTACTAAAACGCTTACGAGATAATAGCGCTGTGGTCAATGCTTCTAAGAGTGTATTTGGTGTTTCAGAGGTTGAGTTTCTTGGTTTCCTAGTTAACGCCGAAGGAACGAAACCAACACCCGAGAAAGTGAAGGCAATACACAATTTCACGAAACCAAAGAACGTAAGGGAGCTAAGGAGATTTCTTGGTAAGATTAACTTTTATAGAAGGTTCTTACCAAACGCTGCTAAAGTACAAGCACCACTGCATGAACTCTTGTCTGGTGTCAACACTAAACCAAGCACGCCTATTATCTGGACATCTGAGACTAAAAAGGCATTTGATGACTGCAAAAACAGCCTCATTGCTGCTACTCTTCTGTCGCATCCCAATCCAGCAGCCGACCTCATGGTCGTTACGGATGCATCGGATACGGCAATTGGAGCCGTTCTGCAGCAGAAGGTTAATAATAGCTGTCAACCTTTAGCTTTCTTTTCGAAAAAGTTATCTCCAGCTCAGCGCAATTATAGCCCTTTTGACCGAGAATTACTCGCTGTTTACGAAGCCGTTAAATATTTTCGCTTTATGGTCGAATTAAAGCCTTTCACGATTTGGACTGATCATAAACCTTTAATCGCCTCTTTTCGAAAAGCTTCGGAGAAATGTTCCCCACGACAGTACCGACATTTAGATTATGTTTCGCAATTTACCACCGACATTCGCCATATTTCTGGTAAAGACAATGTCGTAGCTGATGCACTGTCGCGGGTTAATGCTATATCGAGTTCGAGTAACGTGTGCATTGATAAACTAGCTCATTCACAGGAGACGGACACCGAATTAAAACATTTACTAAGCACTAAAACTTCGCTGGATCTTCAGAAGATTAAGGTTTCTGGCTCCAGGAGTCCGGTGTTTTGCGATGTGTCCGGGACATCACCGCGTTTATACCTGACGCCGGAATTTCGCAGACAGGCTTTTGATGGGGTACATGGTCTCAGCCATCCAGGCGCGAAGCCTACCATACGGCTTATGACCGAAAGATACGTCTGGCCTCACATACGAAAAGACGTCAGAGAATGGACTAAGACATGTATGGCTTGTCAACGTTCAAAAGTCATTAAACATATTCGAGCTCCGGTACACGCTTTTCAAACTCCTTCATCACGTTTCGCACATGTACATATTGACATCATAGGACCACTCACAATTTCTCATGGTTTTCGTTATTGTTTAACGGCAATAGATCGTTTTACCCGTTGGCCTGAGGTAACCCCTCTCCAGGACATCAAAGCAGATACTGTCGCGCAAGCATTTGTACATAGTTGGATTTCGCGTTTTGGTTGCCCAGAGAAGATAACGACTGACAGAGGCAAGCAATTCGAATCACACCTGTTTCGCGAATTGGCAAAAATTACAGGATCAAATCATTTAAGCACAACTGCTTATCACCCCGCCGCAAATGGTTTAGTTGAACGATTCCATCGCCAGTTAAAAGCTGCGATTATGTGTCACGATAACAGTGACTGGTACGAGGTACTTCCAATAGTGCTACTTGGTGTTCGTAGTGCCTGGAAAGAGGATATATCCTCAACCTCTGCAGAGCTGGTGTACGGAGAGAGTCTACGGTTACCTGGAGATTTGTTCTTGCCGGCCCCAACCGAGGTCGTTGATTACAGCGACTTCTTACAACGCTTTCGAAGCCACATGAATCGGCTCAAACCAACACCCGTCCGTCGACATGGTAACGCGAACACATTTGTTCATAACGACATACACACAGCTACCGCTGTCTTCCTTCGACGAGACTGTGTGAGAAAGCCATTCCAACCCCCTTATTCTGGTCCGTACAGAGTTATCGAACGTTCGGAAAAAGTTTTCAAAATTGATATAGGAGGCAAGATAGTTTCAGTGTCCATAGACAGACTTAAGCCAGCATATATACTAAACAACAATGATAGCGAGCGAGTCGCTTCAAAGACTGCGCCTTCCATTCAGCCTGCGCCTTCCATTCTGCCAAATATTTCTACACGGAGTGGCAGAAAGGTTAAATTCCCTTCTAATTTGAGGTCTTTCGTTACGACCTAACGGTCTCCGGGGGGGCTGATGTGGCGACCTTCTTTCAGGAAGGTATTTGACCACTTGAAATTATAATTCTTATAAAGAAATGTAAACAGAGAGCGCAAAACTTGACATCTATCATCTGCTGCAAAAAGCTCGTACGAGTCGTATGTACTTAAATTGCAATGTACCTATTGTATATTTTAGATTAAGTTCTTGTATATAAAAATCGTGTACAGTAAATAATGTGGAGTTATTCATACCATCACCCCACACCTTATTTACAAAGACTTGTTAAGTACTTACTTCAACAGACAAGTTGACCACATAGATATTTCTCACCAATTCTGATAAAAAAAAGTATAACCAAGTCTAGTCTAGATGGGTGTGTCATGAAAGAAATATAATGTTTTATTTGTCAATTTGTTAATTTAAAAAATTATAAGATACCTGATTATTGTTGTTAAAGTTATTAACCTTGACTCATATCATATTTCCGCCCTTCACTTATGCCTACTCCACAATTAGGTTCTATAAATAGGTAAGTGCATATAACTTTAAATTAATTGAGTGACGTTAAATGCACTTTATACAGGCTGGCTGTTTCGAACAGTTAGCAGAGTAGTCTGTCTTAGTAAACCTACTGTGTCGTTTTAATTCTTTTTCCAGATGGGGGCTTTGTTCATCGCTGTTTAATCTACCTGCCAGGCGATCACGAAAATATAAGAGTTGTCCCGATTAAGCCCCACTACTCCCCAGCCAGGTCTATAGTTCTGTGTTAGGGTACGAGTATTACAGAAGAGTTAGGTATAGGACAAGTTTTCAGCTTGCCTCAAATACCTACCCGGAAATGTCTACCGTCTCTCGGGCCATTACCAAGTCGTCGCGAATATCACCGACGTAACATTTAAATCAACTGAACCTATGGAGGACATAGTGACATCTCTTCGTCTGAAAAGTTCTTCATAAACTATAGCTAAGAACCATCTCGATCACGGCAGCTTTAAAAAAACCGGATCTAAATCGGCCCATCCCTTTGGGAGCTATGAAGCCACCATATACACACAGATCAAACGAATAACACCCCTCTTTTGCGTCAAGCATCGGGGGTTAAAAAGGGTGGCAGTTAGGTTGAGTGAGAGTCCACATGATGGTGAGTGGATAGTCAGTACGGGCTTGAGCCGTATGGGCTTGCTCTTGGGCAATCTCCGTTTGGAGTGTACTTAATGTTGAGTTTATAGTAGAGAATTAGGTAGTTTAGGCACTACTCCCAAATAACACGCAGAATACCAAAGCTTCAGGCTAGAATACCAATGCCTAAGTTTATGTGATGGAATTACAAATAAAAAAAACAGGCCTGTGTCTTACTGGGATAACTTAATGCATTTGAGATTTAATTAAAACGTGAACATTGAGTTAAAATTCAGATTTCAATATGAGAATCTACCAATCATGTAGACATCGATGTGTAGAATAGAAGTAAGGAGGACACAGTCTATACATGAGAAAGTGTCCGTCGGCCACCATTAAATAGGAGGCGCTGTAGTTGCATTGGGGCGTGGCGCTTTAGTAGCATTTTATTTACGGTGGTTTCATGAACTACGAAACCAACCAATATTATTAATTTACCAGCTACACAAGAGCCATTCTGACCAATTTATAAACACTATTTGACAGTTTTTTAGTTTAACACCCATGTAAATTGGTCCTTCTAATCTCTACTTCCATGTTTTGATCCCATCGTTCTTGCAAACTGTCGAATTTGGCAATGACATTAGTAACATTGGCAGATAATATGACTTTGTAACGTCAAAACTGTCAAAATATGTTATTCTTTCTTTGTTGTCATCAGTTTATATTGGCTAATGGCTATTATTGTGGTTTTAACTGGTTTTACTGCTGATAAAAATAGCTAAATAAGCGTTTTTTATTCAGTTTGTGCGATTTGTTTTGTAAATCCTGTATCCTTATATCTATAACGCATAAATGGTATCCATAGGAAGTTAGACTATTATTACTGTCAGTAATTTTTAATTGTGTGCTCTAAGCTTTTATAAATCGATTTATGTGATGTGACAATTTCCCGACATAATACGAATTAACGATGAATTCTGTCCTTGGCTCATTGTATTTTCTACTTAGTCTGCTTGCATTATGCAGAGGATCAGGCACGGATATTGCATTAGACGCAAAAGCGACGCTATTGCACCGTATAGACAGTTTGAATCTCCTCATATACACATGCCTTCTGACCCTAACGGTGCTTACGATTTGGGTCTTTAAACATCGACGTGTAAGCTGGCTCCACGAGACCGGATTAGCAGTAATATATGGTGAGATAAAAAGAAAATATTTAATAAAATTATGGGTGCTTTATTGCACAACATTTAGAGAGAAATCATGTGATCGAACAAGGAAAACAACATATTTTTTTGTTACTTTAGTACTATTTATATCATTGAAGCTGATTTAATATATTTTAGGACTAATTGTTGGAGCTATAATTCGCTATGCAGGCACAACTAATCAAGTCACATATATTGATGCCCATCCAGCACCTGAGACCAAGTACAATTTATCTGTACCACCTGACATTGTACGATTCCACTTTCCGGATAAAATACAAATCTCTTCTGCAGGTATGTTTCAATAATCTTGTTTGTATATATCATAATATAGGCTATGTGAAATATTTCAAAATTTACAACCCTATGTAAAATTGAAATACATCAGGATGATGTATGGCACTAATTGTACATATAAAATTTGCTCCTAGCACAGCACTTTTTTAGCACAAACACTTATTTTAATAACGTAAGCATCGTCTAAGAAAGGATTTTATAAGATTTCAAATCCATGCTAAACCGAGAGAGGTTTGCAAATGTAAAATTTAATAATTATTATATTCTCTTTGACAGAAGTTCCAGTACCAAATAAAACTTATGCCTACACTTTTAGAGGTGAAATAGTAAAAGTGGAACAAAATCAAATAGATCTGAAGGCCACATTTGACCCTGAAATATTTTTTAATATTATTTTACCGCCAATTATATTTCATGCCGGATATTGCTTAAAAAGGGTAAGAAATCACAAAAAGATTTTAATTGTGATAACAAGTATCTCTATAAATGTAATTTTGACTAAGGTAGAAAATGTTTTAACCTTTAATGTGTGTGTATTTGTTACAGAAATATTTCTTCCGTAATTTAGGCGCCATATTGACATTTGCTATGGTGGGTACTGCTCTCTCTGCTCTAGTGATTGGTGCACTGATGTATGGCTGTGTGCAACTAATGCCGGCCTCTTTGGCTTCAAGTTTCACCTTCCTGGATACTTTGTACTTTGGAGCTTTGATTTCACCAACAGATCCTTTGACAGTTCTTGCAATATTCTCACAATTGAAGGTAATTAATTTCTTTTTTATCCTGTTTTCTATATTATTAAACTTTTGTGAGAGTAAATATTATTGTTTAAAAGACTAACAGTCAAATTATATAAATTATATAAATAAATATAAAGCTTCAACAGCAATTTACAATGGTCAAATGAAATTATCTATTCTACTTTTGGATTTTTAAAAACAATTGACATCTATAATGTTTTATTATAAACTTTGCAGGTTGATGTAAATTTGTATGCGATGATATTTGGTGAGAGTGTTCTCAATGACGCAGTGGCCTTAGTACTCAGCGGGTAAATACATTTTCTTTTCTATTACAAGAAAATTTTCTTCAATTATAAAATTTATGTTAAAATACAAATGTCTAAATATATTTTAAGTACATATATTTTTTTTTACAGAGCCATTCAAAACTATGAGAAGAGGTATTCAACTGATGGAGGATTTGAGATAACTGCATTTCTGGCTGCCACTGGAGACTTCATTGGGATTTTCAGCCTTTCTCTTTTAGTCGGTGCTCTAATGGGATGTTTTACCGCATTGATATCCTTTTTAATAAATCTTACATACAATAAACCAATACAACTCAACTGTCAATTTTTTTTAAATGTTAAACTCGACAGAGAGGCTGACGGTCCACTTGATGATAGATGGCTACCGTCGCCTATCTATAACATATGTTACGCCACACTGGTGCTGCAAGTGCGCTGCCGACCATAGTAGGATTAAGGATAGGATTAGGGATAGGGAAATGGGCGCAATCCTAGATTACCTATATTATCTTGATTATAATATCTGACATTAAATTTTTGGTGCCTTATAAAATTAATTACACCATTTTAAATTGCACTTAAAACAACAATTGACGCAAATTGAAAAAGAGTCGGGATTATATCTATGATGTAACGTAACTAGCAATCAAATTCGACAAAACTATCACTTTGTTATGGCTGAACTGACCATTGTAATTTTCTTGTATTATAAATTTATTGCAGATTTTATTGTAATATTAATATTGTCGAAGTAATAACTACTTTATAAGAATGTCGAGTGCTTCTTCACGAATTGTCTTATGAAATAAGTTTTTCCTTAATTTATAATGTGCACATGACGAAGTTCACTCACGTGCGCGAATGGCCCCTCCTCGAGTCTGCCTTGTTCGTGTTGATGTCGTACGCCGCTTTTCTTATAGCCGAAGTTTGTGAACTTACAGGTAATGATAAATTATAATGTTATGGAGTAAATAAATTGGCCGAGGGGGTTTTGTAGAACAGGATTTCAAGATTTTCAGGATTTTAGAACATTTTGATACTTCGGTCATTCTGACATAATGGACTGAAAGGCGAACAATTAAATAATCTTTTGGTTTAATTCATAGGTTAGCTAGTGGTGATAGTAATATGTTTATATTAGTACATACTAATGAGATATTTCGTGTTTCAGGAGTGGTAGCAGTACTGTTCTGTGGTATATGTCAAGCGCACTACACATACAACAATTTGTCGTCCGATTCGCGCAACCGCACCAAACAATTATTCGAACTTCTCAACTTCCTGGCGGAGAACTTTATCTTCACTTACATCGGAGTGTCCATGTTCACCTTTCCGAAGCACCATTTCGACCCCTGGTTCATCATTGCGGGATTTGTATCCATTTTAATGAACAAAAATTATATAGAACTCTTAATTACACTACTTGCTCTAAACCTAGTCAACAGCACACTTTGGAAACTTCATTTCCAAAGCTGGCCCTGTCAAAAGTAGAACCCGGTACCCTTGAGACCTTGAAGCACCTTAACCACTGGACCAATCGGTCAAACGAGATTGAAAAAAAGCCATTTTGCTACGAGTATTTAACACATAAAGCCACCTCAACTCATACTTTTAGTATTACGGTTGAACAAAATTGGTAAAACTATATATAGAATAGACCCTTTTAACATGCCCTAACTCCAATTTTTATGAAGCTTTTGATTATTCGGCATTTAGTCTCTTAATAAAATTCCTTGGTATTCAATAATTTCTTATTGTCTTGATATTCCTGAGCCACAGAACAGATAACTTCAACTCTCGGACGTGCTGTTAACATTTACCCGTTGTCGTTTCTCCTCAATTTGGGTCGAAAGCCTCCAATACCTATAAATTTCCAACATATGCTGTTCTTCTCTGGTATGTGATTAAACTATTTTAATTTTATTTTCAACAAAAACTACAGTAAACACAGTAATATAGAAAACAATATACAAAACATTTATACCTTTAATCATCTAAATACTTTGCAGTAGATTGATGCCTTCAATACTTAACACAGGATATTTCTTTAAGGTTTTTTTCTGAATATTGTTTCAATTGCAAATACTTTCGCAAATAGAACCGACAAAACGAGTAATTCCTTAACAAAAAACACTCCGTTTTTTCCTTGGAAGTAAAAGAGTGGTACCTTCAGATGAACCTTTAAGATTTTCTTTAGTATGTCATTTGGTACTTCCACTCATTTCTTGAGATTCCAACCATTGCAGAAGAAATAGAACGCTATAGAAAAAGTTACAAGGATCGTCTTTACTATAACTCGAATCCACTAGCCAAGGAGCTGTTGCAGACTGGTAAAGTCAGAAGACTGAAAAGGGCAGATGTATTGCCTTAACTTTATATAGAATAGGGCACTGGCCTTATTCTATGCAAACGCCAATTTTCATTCAAACTCATTTGATTATAGTCTAGTGACTGATGATGGCAAATCAACAACAACAACAAAAAATTGGTGTTTCGTTTTAGGTCTCCGTGGTGCGATGTCCTTCGCGTTGGCAATAAGGAATACGGTGTCTGAGGCGCGACAAGCGATGCTTACCACAACCTCTCTAATCGTCATCGCCACTGTGGTGCTACAGGGAGGCGCTTCCACCCACGCACTGCACTATCTACGTATACCCACCGGGTAAACTTTACATAGAAGCCTTAAAAAAAATTATTAACAGTTAAATCATTTTTACAATAACCATGATTGAAGACTCCTTTTAAGCGGATCTTGTGCCAGGAGCATTATAACTACAAAAAAAAAACAAAGTCCTCCGCCGCGACTGTCTCAAAACTACTGCACCAATTTTTATGCTGTTTTCACCAATGCATAGAGTGGTTCTCGAGGAAAGTTTTAGTATATAATTTATAAAGTTACGCGGGCTAAGTCGCGGGCAGCAGCTAGTTTATTATATTCAACAACTTGAACGATTTAGATGTGTGAATTTTTATTGAAAGTTTGGTCATAAATAAATATCTTAACACATATCCTCACAGCACCATCTAGTTCCACACTAGAACCACATCCGCGACCGTCTGGTTAACAGCTAGGGTTACTAGCCACCACAAAATCTTCCGGCTCCTTTATACTTGTATCCGGCTCGAAGGACCTAATTTATAAATAATGGCGATATTTTATGTGGCGGATGAGCTTTGATTTTAAGCATAAAAAACAACCTAACTTTATTTTTATTAATGTTTTCTAAATATTTTTAATAATTCCATATTTTGTCAACATTATTATTATTATTAAATAGAATAAACGTCACTATTACAGGGAAGGACAAAATGAAGAAAGCGACGCACTCCCGTATCGTGATGTCAGAAGTGTAAGTATTTTTTACGTTTGCTAACAGATTTTAGACTTAATCAAACTTTGTACTGAACTTTTTGCAGATCCCCTATGATAGTAATAGTTTTTTATTTATTTTGCCAATAATTAATTATTGTAGTGTAATTATATTGTCCAGGATCTAAATTTCACATCATCAAAATTCGGCTTTTGCTTTTTTAATACGCACTAAATAAATTAATGTACATTTCCATTAACATTCAGTAAAATAGTTAGCAGATTTCGGTTCTCACCCTAAAGAATCCATAAATAACATTTTATTTTATCATAATCGTATTTTGTGATTTACTTATGTTGTAAAATGCTTTGACTAGTTATTTAACACGAACCGAACGTAGTGTTTTTGCAGCAAAGTTACAAATAGTTACTGTTTTGTTTGCACATCTTTAATAAGTCCGTGCATCTATCGCCAATGTAAAATGGGGTATAAAAAGGACATCAAGACACTACGCCATATTTCGAAGCACTAAATGAAAGAGGTTTATGTATTACTAGGTGTTGCACGCAACTTAGTCTACGTAACTTTATAAAACATAGCCTATTTTACTCGCTGATAATGTAGCTTTCTATTGGTGAAAGAATTTTTAAAATCGGTCAAGTAGTTTTTGAGTTTATTCATTACAAACTAAAATACAAAAATAAAAATCTTTTCTCTCTTTATAATATTAGTATGGAGACTAGCTGAACCTTGGCTTGACAGACTTCACAGACAGTTCAATTTTATTTATTAGTATAGAAAAATGAAAAGTTTGCTATATTTTCACTTTATTTTATTTCGTCTCTTATTTGAAAATTTTGTGGGAGGAATATGTCTAGCAATGGACGTCCTGCGGCTGAGATGATGATAATAAGTAAACTATAAATACTTGCTTTATATATAAAAAACAAAATCATAAACTTGATAAGACATTATTAATTGGTTGGTGTGTATCAAAAATATTGTAAAAGAGACAAACCCGATTATACATTGGCAACAACTTCAATACATCAATAAAATTGAACCATAAGGGAACAGGAAATATTCCTTCATTCATCACAAGCCATCATTGTGAAAGGCACCAAAGAAAGCACATATGTGGCGTGCAGTGCCACTTACTTGTAATTAACACGTCATTATTGTGACAGCTGTACCAGGCTACGGACACCGCTGGATCGGTACGTATTCGTAATGTCAAGGACCCAATGCATCTAAGCCTTTACGTGTTAGCTTTCATCCATTGACTTGACTCCAACAAATCGGCCCCAAAAGTACGCATAGTGTCTAAGAATTCATGGAAAAGGCTTTATTACGTCGTTGACATTTGGTTTAGATTCACTAAATGGAACTTTCAAAATTCACCAGAATTACATCTATTATGTCTGTCGAACAGATATCGAACCGCTTCGATATATTATAGGAAAAAAAAAACTATTGTTAATTCCGATTTATGTGATCAAATTATCTATATAAAAAATATATAAAGCTCCGATAATTAGCGCACAGCTAATCCAAAGTCCACATACTTAGTCTCCAGAGCTTAATTTTTTTTTTTCTTTGTAATAAATGTTTCTAAAATTTACGTTGAACGCTACACGACATTGAAAAATTGCATCTTAAATTTAACATATTGGGAAAAATGGGAAGTCTATAGGATTTTAAAAAGTTTATACTTACTAGCGACCCGCACCACGTTTCGCCCAGGAATAAATAAATATACTCTTGTCTAAAGTGTTTGAATATTTTATTGAAAGTAACAATAAACCACAAAAGGCAACTTCCATCGAGTAGAAATATAATCCAACTTCATAAAAGAAAATACTTTTGGGGCTGATTTGTGGGCGTATCATACAGGATATAATATATACTATGCGTCATCGTCATGCAGATTTGTGTACATCTAGAGCATTTTTATATGGTGTGCTATTTCGTGTGTATACGTTACCCAAATGAAATTGACGTTAGACGCTCTATAGCAAAATGTCCGAAAAGAGATGAGTGATTTTGTTTGTTTAACAAAAGCTCTATCGTGCTGGCAATCGAATGCTTATACAATGAAGTCTATTTATTTATTTAGCCAGGGGATGTAGGTTTCGGCCTACGGAATTTGGAATCGACGCAAGCCAGTTGCGACAGAGCACCAGTAAGGAGAAAACAAAGTCTTGCACGCACATCTACTGTCTTGCATATTTAGAATATTCTCTTGCCTGTCACTTTTAGCACTTATTGAACCGTTTAGGTCCGAATATACAGAAAGCGAAGCGATTCAATGGTGCAATGGGCGTGTTTATATGCGTAAATATCTTTAACTTAATTAGAAATAGCTATGAAGATATAAAAACAAGTTTATTAAAACGTTAAAATTTTTTAACAATAATAAAAATTTTATGCAAGCTTTCTTGACGTTTTTCACACAAGCATTTGGAATTATTAACCTTCCTAACTAATATAAATACTTTATTATAAAACTTTCTCATGTAAAGCTCTTTCCATTAGAAAACCGCATTAAAATCCGTTGCGTAGTTTAAAAGCTTACATAAATACACAGGGATAGACAGCGAAGGAACTATTTAAAGATAACTTGTTGAATAAGACGTCTCGTTAGTAAAATTATAAAGTTTCAGTTTGATAGAATAAGACAATATAGAATTGTGAACTTGGTCTTAAATTTAGGAAATAAGATTATTTTTTTATCTGAAGCTAAAGTGACGTTATAATGACATGTTCAGCAATCAATCGCTTCGCTTGCTGTAAGCCAATGCCTTTGCAAATAACTACACACTTTTTAACTACAATTCGCATCATAATGCATCTATGTGAATAATTTTTTTTACATAGTTTAACATCTATATCTTAACAAATTCTACTGTGTAATTATTTTATCCTACATAAGTGCATATTGCAAACGTTGCATGTTCTTAATTATATTTTTACTTTGATCTCCTTTTAATATATAGAGCGGCCGCATGGTAGTTAAGTGGGACAGAGGCGATAAAGGAGTTGTAATGCCTTGGCAACTAAACTATCTGGAAGTATGTAAACACTTTTTTATTTTTTACCTTTTATCGATACGTTTTAAACATTCTTCTTTTTAAAAGTATCGCATGCATTGAGCTATAATTTACTATGTACTAGAGAACACACCTCAAAGCAAGTTGTATTGAAGTCCGACTCAAGAGACAATTGATTGATTTTATTTCTTGAGACAAACTTTTTGATTTAGCGCTGGAGCATATTTATGAAGAAAATGTAGCGTATGAAGCAAAACTTGTACTTAAGATAGCGTTTCTAGTACGTTAGTTACATTATACCTTAATAATTGCATGTAGACTATTGCATGGTTTTCGCATTCTGCTTGTTTTGCATGAATTAATCGACTAATTTTAATTTTGCACACTTGTAAAAAGCTAAAAGTTGAATTATGTTTTCTATGTAATACATAAGATAAAATATTACTTAATCAATTTAAATTCAATACATAGATGAAAATTTTTATGCAAGTGCGTAGAAAGCTGCTATTAATAAAAAATTGACATTTTGGTTGAACATTTTAAAAAGTCCACCAACCACATCTCTTGAATTTTAAATATTTATAAGTACCTTTGTTTGTCACACTTGGATACAAAATGCAAGACGAAACCTTGCAACGGGCATTAGTGGCCTATGTGGCCCATTAGGTCACATAGAGTTAGGGTAATTTTTTTATATTGTAAATATGACGTGTAATTTGACTTAATGAGAATTCAGTTTTATTTTTAAAAATACAAGTCGCATGCCTACTGCATAATGTGCTTTCAAAGATTTTTATTCCCGTTCATTTCCTGAGGCACTCTGTGCCCAATAATATCAACATAATAATTTTATTACCGTTGATGCTTATAATATTTACTAATAAATTCGTATGATTTTATTGAGATTTTTTAAAGTAAGCAAAAATAATGTTAAAAATTCATTACCATTCTAAGACTGATTCTCATTACTCCCTCACTGATGTATTTCTCGAATCTGTAACGTTACATTACAGGCGAATGTATACTGTGAGGAAGCACCTTAAGTGCTTTTTAACTTCTGCAAAGGATTTTAAGTATAATTACTAATCCATAATACTTCGTTTTTGGAGTGTATATGATGTATGATCTCCATAGGAGAGCCCGCGAGGCAACGAGGGCGAGAAGGCGCGCCTGGCGAGGCTGTGGGGGGCGGTAGACTCGAAGCTTCTGAAGCCGCTGCTCACTCACGCGCGGCCTCCGCTCACTGAGACTCTGCCGAGCTTCCTCAACCCGGTTGCGAGGTTGCTCACCACCACCCACCAGTACACGCAGGCGGTGAGTTGACACTCTTTGTTTAACACTCTAGGGAAAATACATTTTTATTTTTACACTATCAGCTGCTGCCCGCGACTTCGCCCGCGTAACTTTGTAAATTATATACTAAAACCTTCCTCGAGAACCACTCTATCCATTGGCGGAAACAGCGTGAAAATCGGTGCAGTAGTTTTTGAGTTTATCGCGAACAGACAGACAGACGCGGCACACGGGGCAGCGTGAAAATTGGTTCAGTAGTTTTTGAGTTTTTCGCGAACAGACAGACAGACGCGGCACACGGGACAGCGTGAAAATTGGTTCAGTAGTTTTTGAGTTTTTCGCGAACAGACAGACAGACGCGGCACACGGGACAACGTGAAAATTGGTTCAGTAGTTTTTGAGTTTTTCGCGAACAGACAGACAGACATTCCTCGGGGACAGTACTTTTTTATGGGTGAAAGGTATCCCGTGGTTTTTTTGTATCCATGGCGTTTGTTGTTATGCTAAATATGATACAAGAGTAGTTAAGTCGCCCTAACTACTCAACCGATCTCATAACAGATTCCACTTTCGCATTTATAATATTACTAGCGACCCGCTCCCGGCTTCGCTCGCCTCAGATCGCTACCAAACTTCACAGGATTACCCGCAGGACTAATCTGAAGATTGTCTGAAAGTTTCATCATAATTGGTTCAGCGGTTTTGGAGGGAACATAGGGAAAAATACACACACCATCGCCTTTTATATACATATTAAGAAGAAGATTATATAGGTTATGATTGTATTGTGACCAATACAAATCTATATACATCTATATAAATAAAAATGAATCACTAAATGTGTTGCTAAGCACAAACCTCTAGAACGGCTGCACCAATTCGGCTATTTTAGTAATTTTAACAGTGTCTTGAGTAACTTAAATGATACTTGAGTTCAATTAGACTGAGTATAGTGAGTCACTATAATCTTTCTTTTTGCTTCTATCTATGCCATTATTCATTTTTAATTAGATTAATTTTAACTAATTATATAATGTAAAGAATAATAACACTAGAGTCCCTCCATAAATAAAAAGCTATAATAATTTCAATTAATAAATTAAATTTCAGGACAACAGTTTGCGTAGAACGGATTCGGATTCAGATTTGTGCATTGACGAAAATCAACCGATTCCCACAAGCATTGATCCTCAGGTGAATATTTTTCATCAACTT
Organism: Synanthedon formicaeformis; assembly: GCA_945859745.1. Taxonomy (NCBI): domain Eukaryota; kingdom Metazoa; phylum Arthropoda; class Insecta; order Lepidoptera; family Sesiidae; genus Synanthedon; species Synanthedon formicaeformis. The sequence goes on from OX243954.1 coordinate 5,165,555, forward strand.
ATAAATCGCTTATTATTCATATATTGAGTTTATAATATTTATATCTAATTAAAATAAGTACTATTATCAGGCAATTTTAAAACTATAATTTTTTCTCGCTTTATATGAACTTACACTTTAAAACCGATGATAATACGATAAGCAGAGTTTTAAATATGTATCCTTTCAGATGAAACATATTGAAATGAAAATATGTCTTTATTGAGCTTTTATTAAATTAAACCTCTACATAGGTTTATAAAATATTTTTATGAATAAAGGTCTCTTGTATTGGAAGAATACAATATGATCGACTTGAAATTTTTATAATTAATCCTAAATTCTATTATAAAAAGTATGTATTTATTTGTTTTTTATAATATATTATGACTATTTTATGGTATGTTTCCTTTGGTTGCAGCTATCAGTTAATATTCGCAACGGATATGGGCATGTCTAAGCTTTTAAAAACATTGGCTACCACCGGCTGTGATTTGAATCATCTAAGTGTAAATAGTTTATTTTTTTTCTTTTATAATAGGATCTTTTTTTTTTTATTTGATTGCACGCAGCAAATATGGCCTGGACTAGTCGACACGAGGATCTCGGTAGAAGGTATTACTGGCAGTAATATTTAAAAAAAAAAGACAAAAATATACATACGAAGAAAGCCGTGTTGAACTCCGAGTGCCACATTTTGTAATCCGCGATTTTTCTAATGTAGATCTCTCTCATTGGGTTTTCTGAATGTAACGAAAACCAGTGTTTTAGAATAGTTATACTTATTCGGCTTTAAGTGTAGCATTTTCGTCCTTAGCTAAAATCTTGACTTTGATTATTACTTTGACTGTCCACACTACACAATTGCTAAAAGCATTTTTCAAAAATATGTATTATACATGTTTAATGACATTGAAAAAAGGTTAGTAAAAGAAACGAAATGACTAAAATTAAATATTAGTTTTTAATAAAGAGACGTTTTTGAATTTATTGTTGAAAAAAAAATATCTAGTCTCTACATATATTATGTATCTTAAATGAATATTTATAATGAATTTTTATTGTTCTGTGATTTATGCAGCGGCTGAACAATTTTGATAAATTTAATAGTAACGTTTCCATTAAATGGGATCTAATTTAATTTAAGGGTCACCCGAATGTTTGAATTCTTCTTACAAGTGTGAATATTTTGACTTAAAATTATTGCTTTTGCTTTGGTTTAAAAAAATATTAGATAAAATTATAATAACTAATGGATTCACTTATGTGATTGTTTGTTTTCTTTAAAACAAAACGAAAGACAATTTTAAGCTCTAAAAACATTTTAAAAGTAACTCAGTCTTGTAAGAAAACAAGTTCGTTTAGGGAACTATTTAGGGGTCGATAGTTCATCATTTAGATTTTGATAATATCAGGATAATATTGGGATACTTTCACTTTATTTGAATTATAAAATACCTACAAAATTCCATAATAATCGCTGTCATTCCATGAAATGAATTTTGACTGAAGTTACGAAATTTTGGATCACCTTATTTCGTGGAGTCCAGTTCGTATATTGTGTTATTTTTTTACCAATACCTGCTTGTCAATATTCACTACAAGAACCAGTATGACTCGTGATTGTATCCAAGTATTCCGTCATATTTTTTTTCGGACTATCTTAATGATCTTAAAAGCATAACTTGTTTAAGGCGTTGAGCTAAGGTCATGGTAGTCGGCGACTAATAGACCCTTAAGTGATTTTAGTTTAGTTCATTTCCGTTATCGATGCGGTAAAATGCATAGTTACATAATTGACTAAGAAGTCCGCGAGGTTTTTGTAAAATTGTCGCAAGTAAAAATAGCTATTGAAAATAAAATTAGCTTAAAAACTTAGAAAAAAAATAGCTTTTCTTTTGATAATGTCATGTTGCTTATGGTACATAATTTAAAAAAAAAATATTACAGCGCACATTTTAGAAATAGATAAAAAGTTCATATGGATTGAAAACAAATTAAGATGCTGTCAAACAACACTTCAGACAGGGATTTTTATTTAATTCTGAAATTACCTGAAAGATTGTAAAAGATAAGGTGATTAATTTTAAATGTTTTCTTTTCTTGATACCGCACGGACTTTTTGGCCAAATTAATGTTTTCTTATAACGAAATTGATTTTCATCTCTGTAAATAGTATGTAGTTTTAGTACCGCCCAGCAATTTTGAGGTTTGTAAAACCAAAATTTTTAATGTTTAATATAAATAAAGTATATTTACTGTCGAACACTTTGGCGCCACTAATTTTGCCCACGTGTAAGTGTAATCACTATAATTATTAGTTGCTTTCTTGTTTTCTTTTTTCTTCGTTTTCCTGTTCAGGATTAAATAAATAAAATAGGTGATTTAATTTTTTTTTTTATTTATGTTCCTATTGAAATAAATGAACAATGAATTTATGTGACTTAATTTAAGCGTGACAACTTGAACTCGAACTCATTTCAGCAATGATTTGCTTTACAAATGCTGTTTTAATTGGAAATTGTTTATAAAATAATGTATTTATGTCTAATAAAAATTGTTTCGAAATATCTAGCGTTTTATTAATTGTTTTATCGAACGACAGACATGTACGACAATTTTGTACCGCCAAGACAAGTTAAAGGTATTGTTAGTACATCATTCCAATAATATATTTTATTTTGATAAAATTATAAATTATCATATTATTCATGACTAGCTGGCGCCCGCGACTTCGTCCGCGTTGAAAAAGAAAAAATAGCCTATCCTGTTTCCTATACATCTAAATGTTTATCTACCAAGTTTCATGAAAATCAGTTAATTCGTTTAAGAGTTATGGAGAAACATACATTAAAGGAAAAAATTCTAAAGATCGTCAATTTAGTTTCAGTATCATGTATAGAGCCTATAAACACGATATCTCTGAAAACAAAGTAACTTACTCCATGACCAACCCTTACAGATTTATTATTAGTATTGATTTTATTGGTTGATATAATATTACAAATATTCTTATCTGGGTACAAGTTTACCTGCTCAAAATTTGACAATCAACCCCTCACATATCAATCAATATTAAATAAAAAAATACCTAGTCTAGATTATGAACAGTAACGCTATACATACACCATTATAGTCACAGAACCGACGCAGTAAAGCAAAATTATATACATATTTTAGGTATCAATTAGTATTACATAGTTGAATAAATTAACAATATATTTTTAACAGGCATAAATACTAATGTCAAGATGAATCCTCTAACTGCTTTTTTAATGAATCTCGAATTTTATCTGTAACTTTAAACTTAATTCCATGACCGGGTATAATCCAATCAACCAGATTAGCAATTATAGATCTGTTTTTAATCTGTTTAACAGGATCTTCACTTCCTGCTTCTAACCATATCTTGGGATCATCTATGTCTTCGAATCTTTCAAACAGATCACCTGAAATTAAATTAATATTTTTGTTTAACAAATAAATAGACCTTTTAAAAATATTCTACATATTAAAATTAGGCAATGTAAATATATGGTATTGTAACTTTCTATAGACGAAAGAATTTTTATTCATTGCAAACAAAAATACAATTCTTTTTATTTAGTTTATAATGGTAGTATAGTTTAATTAATTTATATTTTTAAACAAAAAACGACAAGGAATAATAACACATATTTATATGAGTACATACCCGTAATAGCAATTATTTCGAGTTCATTTGTTGTAACTAATACTGATACATCAGAAAGTGTATGCCCTGGAGTTGGAATCACCTTTACATTATTATTTATAATGAATTCTTCACCTTAAAAAAAAACTCATTTTCATTAGTTACATTCATTCAAATGACAAGTAGTATGAAGCAGGATAAATTGTAGTGTGATTATCCATATATCAATCAAAAATTAGAAGGTCTAAAGAATCTGCCTACTCATATTGTTATAATAAAGATCAATAAATTATTATTGACATTGTCTAAATATGTAAATTTCAATTTTTCAGTAATACTGACATTATCCATACACTGGATATACTTGTCTAGACTTCAAGAGAATAAGTAAGCATAAATTCATGCTTATTTAAAAATAGCGACCCGTTCGAAAACGGGCAGAGGCTTTGCTAAGTTGGAGTCTCTAAGTGATAATGAGGACATTGAAAGGGAGCGAAGGGCATTGGCTGTCAGATGCAACATGTCGCGCGTTGTGCAGGACAGGTGAAAATTACATTATTTAAAGCGTACTGCCAATCTCTGTACACGTGCGGTCTGTGGGTCGACTACTCGCAGAAGGCATACAGTGCTCTTAGGGTGCAGTACAACAATGGATTCTAGGCGCTGTTGGGGCTGCCGCGACACTGTAGCGCATCGGAAATGTTCACAAATGCTAGGACGGACAGTTTCCAAGCTATAGTGAGGAAAAGGATTGCCTCATTGATGGAGCGGACGCGGGGCAGCTCTAACAGCCTCTTGAATACTATATCTATGTGTGTGAACTGTCACTTAAGAAAGATGTGGGCACAAACCACACTTTCGGTCTGTAAATATTATTACTAACATAGTTTTTAAGTTTTTCTTGTATTACTAACACTAATATGGACAAGTGTCTGAAATAAACTTATTATTATTATTATTATTTGCACAGGTGAATTTTTTTTCTGGAAATTATAAATAAAAACCTTCCTCGTTTAATGCTTTTTCCATTAGTGAAAACCTCACTAAAATCCGTTGGGTAGTTTAAAAGATCTAAACGTACATACAGAGGGACAAATGGCGGGAAGCAATTTTATTTTATAGGTCTATGTGAAGAAGATACATGTGAGATATTGTGTTTTATATTTTTCCACTCTAAAATTTTTAGTGTGCTTATGTCGGTTTGGTCCTATATCGTCAGAGTTTCAAATAGAAGTAAAAACAAAACATGACAAACAAAACAAAACATGTCGATGGGAGCTGGAAAACCTGATTCAATGTCACCGAATTGAGGGTATAACGATCACGTAAACTTCAAAAATTAGATAGGTACATACAAGTTGCATCATTCTTCCTGGTTGGTTACAAAAGAATGGTCAATTGAGGTCCCAGCCTGATATAAATTTTAGGTTTTATAAGTTCTTAATGCGGTTAACTTACCCTCTTCAAAGCGGTGCATGAAATATTTTTCCTTAAATGATATACTAAATCCAACAATATGTTTAGCGTTTAAGAATAAATTATTATTTCCTATGTGATCAGAGTGGCCATGTGTAGATACTACATAATTTATGTCTTGTGGATTCATGTCATACTTTTTTAATCCTGAAAAGTTTACTATTATTAGTTTAGTTTGTGTGTTTTGCACCTATTCAGATTATTAGTTAGTTATTTAGAAAGAGGACCGCTTAAAACTTTATCAGCATCCCAGGCAGTCATTGTATCAATAATGATATTATCGACCCCCTTTATTAAAGTACAACTGCAGTTCGCAGTCATTTCATCATTTCCAGACATTACAGAATATCCATCATGCAATACGAATACTTCGGCCATTTTTCTTTTAATTCAATTTTAATAAAGGAATATAAAAAAACTAAATTCCCTATAAATATGGTAAACATAAACAAATTATTTTTATGGATATGGATAAATAAGAAACTGAACACAGAACATAAAAATAATGCTAGTCATGTGTCAAAATTGTCAAGAATTAAACTGCTCTTTATAGCAACCGTGGCAGACTTTTCACCATTTTGTAAATTGATTCGACTAACAATATTTGTATAGAATCACATTAAAAATGCAATTGTATGTAATTTTTTTAGTAAATTCGAAATATATTACAAAAAGTAGTTTTAGATTCACAAACTAAATAGTAGATACTAACGTTTAGATCTGCAATTTCTCTATGTTTCACTGACTTTTTTCTTCTGTATACAGCTGTTTATTTTAATCATAAAAGAACTATTTTTTGTCTCCCTCGCTCATCGTCAGCTGTCTTCACCGGCTATTTTTAGGTTAAAATCTAAAATAAATTCGAGTCTAGCAAGAAAGGTACTACGACGGTGATACTGGTGCTTTCACTTCGAGTTATATGTAGGTTATCATTTTAACATGTATGGTGATCTTTGAAAGGAATAATTGTGCATTTGTTTACCTTTTTTGTCAATAACATGTCTGCTAAACTACAATTTATATTTTTGTTATTCAGGGTTATGAAGCAATAAATAGTCCTCTGCCACCTGCAGAGCGCTTATTCTATACAGAACAATGTCAGGTGACGTACAACCACGAAAACGTAAAGACAAAAAGAGGAAGAAAGGTAAAAGGAGCTAAACGCTCTGTTCCTGAATTTCTGAACTTGGTTCTCATCTTGAAGATTAAAATTTGATGTTACAGATGAGTTGAGTGTCGAAGAACCTCGAGGGACTGCTGCAACTTTTGGTGAAGGCGATGTTTTTATGCATTCCCAGCATGAACATGGTACAGGAGGACACTGGTGTGCTAAGATCATATTCTTCTCTCTTCTGGCTATTCTCATTACTCTAGTTGGATTAATTATCTTGGAGAACAGAGGGCTTTCTGAGTGTAAGTTCTTTTTAACACAATTTAATTTTAATTTGTTTTTCTTTAGACTATTTTATGAATGTTATACCTACTATAGTTGGATTTTTAATTAGATGGACTAAAATGACAGCTGAAATCGACCTTTTTTTTTAAAATGTTGCAAGCATGAAGCGTAGTGTTGTAGTATGACTCATTTATAAGCGAGTTCGATCATTATGGTCGAGTTGTATCTATCACGTTATAGAAGAGAACAAAATGATGCAACTCAACCACCTTATTGATAACGTGACAGAAAGTTTTATAATAAATGTAACAGACTCGGATCCTGAAACTGATTATTCAGAAATAGATAGTGATTAAGAAAGTTCGTTTTTTTATTTTTTTTTATCGAAAGTGTTTAATCTTAATTATTGATCAATGTTAAGCTAATTTTTTTAATAATATTTTATTGTTGTTATCCGGTTATCAATTATACAAAACAAAAAAATATAGCTTGATCAATAACTAACAATAAGTTTAAACACTAAACTTTCTATTGAAAAACAGGCAAATAAAAGTATCTTGAAGTATCCATTTCCGTCACTACATTTATAAATCCACGCTACTTATGCTACTGATCAATCCAAATTCAAACTAACAAACTTATTATAAAATAAAAAAGATTGAATCACGATTTTTACCTAATACTCGATTACTCAGGGTACAACACTATTTTTACATTACAATAAAATGGCAACCCACCAAATGTCATTTTAGTCCGTCTAATTAAAAATCAGACTATAAGTAAGATGTTTTACATATGAGTAGGTATTGATTTATCATCTGATCTCTGTAGGAATCTGCAATCTTCATAGAGTTATAATATACTATCTGTCATATTAGGTGAAATTCCTTTTATCACAACCATGTGTATATATGGATGTCTGTACACTGTACACATACCATACACATCTATGTTGTGTCCTGTACTATGTTGTGGGTCCTGACCAAATATGTCCTGTACTATGTTGTGGGTATCGTATATATTTTACTCGTCGGTCATAAAAATTCATATAAAATATAAATTATATTGATTAATGGAAATTCTATAATAATCAGATAAAAATAAGTGTAATCACTGTGTGTGAGTGTTATCTTGCATTTGTTTGAACATTAAATAATAAAATAAGACGTTAGAAAATTATTCGTGGTGACGATATGAAAAATTGCATTGAAGTACATTGACTGCATAAAATTATGATTGCAAGTAAGTGATAGATAGTGAGATATATATATTACCTCATAAAATAGTAGTACTGGTGCTTAAAAGTAATAATAAATAATACAAATTTGACATGATAACAAAATGACGACTACAGAGGGTATTTCTAAGAAGCAGTAGAACAATGAATAATATTGCACATGTACCTACTTATATATATATATATGGATTGCTTTCACTTACTACAATATTTTGACATAATAAGCATTATACCTATAAGATAAGATTATAAGATAATAATTATAAGATATAAGACAATTAAAAGATTATAAGATAAGCCGATAATTATGGCACCTCAATGCGGAAATTCAAAGTGCAATAAAGTCATAGCTTCTAACGAATTCTTAAAATGTGTAACCTGCACAAAAGTATTCCATATAAATTGCACAACTGTTTCTCGGAAAAGATATAACTCGTTTTATGCATGTAATAAAGAAGAAAAAGATAAATGGAATTGTAAACCATGTTTAACTAAATCAAAAGATAAAATATGCACATCATCACCTAATCCCAAAACCACATCATGGCACACTCCTTTGCATGATGTAACTAAGCGGAAGAGAAATGCTGATATTCTCTCAATTGTAGATTCCTTTCAATCATCAGACACAGAAGACGATGAAGATGATATTACCTCGCATACAGACAATTCAATAAACCTAAACAGAAGCTGTCCAAATATAGGTAATAAAAATGTCTATGTCGAATTACAAGAACTAAGGACCAAGCTAGCTGATGTACAGAGTAAACTAATGATCGCTGATAATGAAATTGAGAATCAATTAATTGAAAACCGTAGGCTGAAGCGAGAAATTGAAGAATATAAAACAAAAAATGCAACCCTTTCCCAGCTTTGTCGTACACCACCAAAAGCTATGGGGCAGAGGAAAGGTATGGACATCATAACCTCAAATAATACCCCAAACGCAAACTCATCAAGAAAGGCTGAAATCACTAGTCTAAAGGGAAGAATCAGTGAACTGAAAACTGAGTTGCGAGCATCTCAGGAAGAAATAAAATCCCTTAGTCAGTACATCGAAAATCTAGAGGAACAATTGTCTTTATCCCAACGAAAATTAAAGGAACCAATAAACTCTAAATTGCTGACGTGGGATAGGAACCTAAATACTCCACCAATTTACTCCAAATTAACACGCAGTGAAATAGGTGACAATATCTATCCACCGCGCACTGTTAGCAATAAAAGAAATATATGTCTAATTAGCTCAAATAAATATAATGATATATTGTCAAATATGGAAAAACTTTTATCTAACTATAATTATTGTCACTATAGGATTTCAGGGTGCGGGATAAAATACCTGCTAAACGATATAAACACTAAAGTAAAAAGCTATACTATGAATGATTATTGCATAATAATGTTGGGAGATCAGGATTTTAAGGCATCCAGTAACTATAATGCTCTAGTAACATATATTCGAAAAATATTAAGTCAAATTACTAATACAAATATTATTATTTGTGTACCAACATATAAATGTAGTGATTTCGCTAACATATTCAACTGGAGAGTGGAGCGTTTTAATGATTTATTGTGCCGTGATATTAATAAATATGAATATGCTTACCTTGTAGATTCTAACCTGGATCTGAATTATGATTATACTATGTTTGACAAATATACGGGAAATCTTAACAGTTATGGTATGGAAACATTATTCCAGTCTATATCTCGAACCATTACCTTGGTTAGGAATTTGAATGATGCACGGCTTATTAAGCAAAAACCTGTCTCTCAGATAATCGATCAACATGATGTGGGTATTAATGACAAGTGTATAAAAACGCCTATAAATTCGACTAAGGGTTCAATTTTGACAGAAAAAGGCACTATACCTTACTATTTTCCAATAAAGAAGAAAAATTTGTTTTTTCGATCCTAAATCGGACCGACAAAGCCATTCGCAGATATATATAAACATTCTTCACCAGAACATAGCCAGTATATTGTCCAAAAAAGAGATTCTAGAAATGACATTGCTCGAGCTTGTTTATAAAAATAATGAACCTGATGTAATTTGCTTATCGGAAACTTTTTTAAAGAAAGGAACAGAAAGATACTTAAAAATAAATGGGTATGTATTGGCTTCATCCTTTTGCAGAGATCAACAGAGGGGAGGAACGTGCATACTGGTGAAAAAAAATATTATTCATAAAAAAATTGCGATTTTAGATCATCACACTATACAGAGACAATTTGAATGCTGCGGAATAGAAATTCCAGGAAATAATATGATTATTCTTTGTTTATATAGAACTCCTAAAAGCGACGCTATTATATTTCTGAATAAGCTAGATTATTTATTAGCCCAGTTAATTATAAAATATGGCTACAAAAAAAAAGCTGGTATTAGCAGGCGATTTTAATATTAATACATTAAAAGTTGATAAAACTACAAAGCTGATGAACGACATTGCTTTGAACTATAATCTAACTCTCCACATAACAACAGCCACAAGAAAAAATTCATGTTTAGACCATATATTGAGTAATATTAAAAATGCAATCTCCGCTATCCTGCCACTTCAACTATCAGATCACGATACTGCGCAATTATTGAAAGTCCCTGTAAAGTCAATTAAGAGAAAACCGGAAGCATATTTTATATATGAAAGGGATTACAACAATGACAATGTTGAGAAATTCAATGACTGTCTCAGTAGTTTAACATTTAATGATATCTTGCAAGAGACGGATCTAAATACAGCATTTACTAATTTTCATAATCTATTTTGCCTCTTCTACAAACTATGCTTTCCTAAAATAAAAATAAAAATAAATAATAGCTCTACGAAAGCAAAATGGATAAGCAAAGGCTTAAGAATCAGTTGTAAAACAAAAAGACTACTACGATATAAATACTACACACATAAAGATACAAATATAAAAAATACATACGCAGAGTATTCTAAAATATTAAAGAAAAGTATATACATCTCTAAAAAAATCAATAATATTAAGCTTATAAAAAAGAGTAAAAATAAATGTAAGACGTCATGGTCTATTATAAAGGATGAAATAGATATGAAAAGTAAAGATTTTGACATGATTAATATTAATGATGACCAAAAGATCCTGACATGCCCAATAGAAATTGCAAATAAATTTAATAATTTTTTTATTAATCTCACTGATATGCATACAGGCCTAAAGAACTTAAAAATCAAGCCATACCACACTAAACTAAATTCAATGTATTTAATGGGTGTGACAGAATATGAGTTGAGAGGTGTGGTGATGTCACTTAATAACACAAAAGCAGTGGGACATGATGAAATTCGCACAGATATTATTAAACGTTCCATTAAAAATATTTCTCAAGTCTTAACGTACCTTATAAATCTATCTTTCACAACAGGAAAGTTTCCTGAAATCCTGAAGATTTCGGTGGTCAAACCAATTTTTAAGAAAGGCAAAAAAGAGGACGTCAATAATTATCGTCCGATTACATTAATATCGATATTCGCCAAAATTTTTGAGAAATGTATGACAAAGCGCCTAACGGAATATTGCAATAAAAATGATATAATTGTCCCAGAACAGTTTGGATTTCAAAGCAATAAATCTACAACCTTATCTATTTATACACTAGTGAAGTCAGTATTAAGTAGCATAAATAATAAAAATAGAACTACAGTTCTATTTTTTGATCTTAGTAAGGCATTTGATTTCGTAAATCACGAAATCCTGCTTAACAAACTGGAGAGAATAGGTATACGAGGAATTCCTCTCAGTTGGCTAACATCATATTTGACTAACCGTAAACAACAAGTTGAACTAAAAAGACTCAATAGAAATAAAGAACTTGTTTCCTACTTTTCTGAACACAAAGTAAATAAAATTGGTGTGCCACAGGGAAGTATCCTCGGGCCATTATTGTTTTTAATTTATGTTAATGACATACCTAATATAACTAATTTTAAAAGTATTCTTTTCGCTGATGACATATCTATTATTGTAAGTACTGACATTAAGAATAATGATTTCAATCATGAGTGTGACATCAATAAAACAATTAAATCTACTATAGAATGGCTTGACCAAAATAAATTGAAAATCAATTTGACAAAAACGAATTACATTAGATTTGACAATTATAAAACTACAAAGCTTGACATTAAATATGAAAACACTAAAATAAAGGAAGTACATGAAGCTAAATTTTTGGGTGTAATAATAGACAAAGAACTTAACTGGAAATCTCATATCGATTATGTCTGTGAAAGAGTAAATAAATTTGTGTATGCCATAAAATGCCTAAGAAAAATTACAAACCTGGAGACGGCTATTACTACTTACCATGCTTACATAGTTTCGGTTCTACGCTATGGTTTGATTTTTTGGGGCAACAGTAGTCACCTACGGAGAGCCTTTGTTGCACAAAAAAAATGCCTGAGAGCCATGACTTTCAAGACACAGAGAGATTCGTGTAAGCCTTTATTCAAGGAACTTAAATTACTGACATTGCCTGAATTGTACATTTATGAAATGTGTATATTTGTTAAGAAACATAATTATTTATTTATTAAGGATTCATCTAATGGCAGGTATCCGGATAGACTAATAGTGAACGAGACAGTCAAGTTAGCTAAAATTAGAAAAAGTTGTATATATATGAGCATCAAACTATTTAATAAGATTCCTCCTAACATGAAAACTTTGCCTTTAATGCAGTTTAAGAGAAAATTACACGCATGGCTTACTTCACATGGCTTCTATGACGTCAGGGAATTCATGGATCACAGATTTTGAAGAGGTGGCTTAATATCATATAAATTAAATTAACTTTACATGGTGTTTTTAAATATTTGCATGCCCTTATAGGGTGGAATGTAGGGGAACATTATTGTTAATGTAATTATTGTAACCTATGTTTGGCAAATAAATGAATTATTATTATTATTATTATTATCTCCATCTACACATCACAGTGAACTGATTTAAATTGCCAATTATTTGTACGACTAGCCCAATTATTGAACAATGCCACTCATCCACAAATCTAAATGTCGATTAGTGGAGTGGCTGAAGATAATGTTCAACTTTCCTATAGTAGCTAACTAGTTGAATGATATTAACTGTCAATCTCCTAGAGTAACTATTGTGTATTAAATAGGAAAAAAAACTATATTAATGTTATTGGGTGATTATAAGATTGATGGAAAATAATTTTATCGCAAAATGAATTAGATATATAAGAGCAAGCCCATTACAGTGGCTTTTTAATTCAGCCATGATGTTGAACACCAAACCAAATTCAACTACCAAAACTAGATGAGTGGTTGAGGGCCATTATTCATTGAATGGGCTAATTGTGTAATTAAACAGCTGCTAACCAGTTACAAATAAATATTTACAGAGGTGTATTTACATCTTTTAAAGATTTTTGTTCTTATATCTTTTTAAGAATAAACTTATAACTAATTAAAACATCGGTTAATTTTACAGTAGAAGCCAACTCTGTAGAATCTCGTTACTCTGGCGTTTTAGAAGGTTGGTTGGAAGATGTTCCCGATGATGATCACCATGATGAACACACACTTGAGTTAAAACATCATGTAAGTATAAAATTTGAAGGCTTATATGTTTTTTTAGTATTATTCATAAATTTTATAACTTGGTATAGCAATTTCTAAAAATTCTTTTGTCTGTAGAAACTTTTTCTGATAAAATATTATAGGATGATGATATTGGTCATGAAAATGAATTTGATGATGACGTTGACGATGGTCATTATAACAATGGTGAACATGATGATGAACAAGATCATAATGAAGATGATGAAGACAATGAAGATGGTGACGATGATGAAGAAGAGGATGACAATGAAGATGACCGTGATGGTGAAGATGATGAAGACGATGATGACAATGAAGATGGTCATGATGATGAAGATGATAATCAAGATATAGACGACAGTCAAGAGGAATATTTGGAAGAAAATGATGAGGTGTGATAGTTTTCGTCTCTTAAGCTTGTATATATGTTTAATAAATCAAATTTGATTAATAATAACTTAAAACCAATACTTACTGTATTATACAGGATGATGATGACAAATCACTGTTTAGTAAATATCTGAAAGGTGATGATGATGATCAAGAGGACGATGATAATGATCAAGAGGATGATGATGATACTCAAGAATATGATGCATATGATAGTGGTGAAACCCAAGATCCGGATGGTAATAATGATGACGATGACGATGATGTTAAATATGAAGAAAGAAGTGTAGAAGAAAATTACGATGATGATGACATAAATGAAGAAAGAAGCTTTGAAGGAAATGATGATATTAATGAAGACGATGACGATCATCTCGAAAACAGAGAATCTAATGTCGATAGTCATCAAATCGATAGAGATGATGAGGTGCTACTGATTTTCGTGTGACACATAATAATAATAATAATAAAGAAACAAATGTCTTGATGATTGGCACTAACAATATCAAAAGCTTTTCTAAAAAAACGCGAGTGATTGTGCGTGTTTGTTATAATACACAAATATTATTTGTTTTCTAATTTATATATTATTATCTGCATAAATATCTTGTAATACTTTTTTTCTTTTCTTATAATACTAGACTAGACTTATTAATTATAACCAAGAATCTTTGTTTTCTTCTTCTTGAAGCTTAACAAATTGCAGGAGGCAGGAGGCAACCTGTTATAGCTTCCAACGCAATTACAGGTCACGCATAGTATTTTCTTTGATTGTATTGTAACATTTGTAACTATATTTAGTGTGTGTGCATATGATGTGTATATTAGCAATTATTATATTTATAACCATAAAAATACGAAACTTTAGGTTGATTATCATTTTTGCCTTTTGGATACTTAATTCAATATTAATCGTAATATAAAATCGTGGCCCTGTCGTTTTAAGTGTTTCAATCAAATTTCGACTAAATTTTGATAGAAGAAATGTAGATGTATCTTTCACTTAAGCTACATATGTGGCTCAGCGCAAATTCCTAAACCAAAAAATGTTTAAATGATCCTGAGCTATTCAAACCATTCAAAGTACCTCGAAAGAAATGCCTCAAGTTTTGTATGATTTGGACAGGATGAAGATAACGACGAGGAGCACGAGGAACAAGATGAATTGGAGCTTGAAATAGAAAGAATCGAACGTGAAGCATCAGAGGAAGAACCAATATCAACTGAGCTACCTCCTCTACCAGAAGCTGACGAGGATGATGGTGATGATGATAATGGGGACGGGGATGATGACAAGGAAAATGAAGAAGGTAATGATTAAGAATTTTATTTTATTTTCGTTAGCGTTAGTTTCGCGATAAACGAGAAAGGATTGTGTATACAATTTGTAGAAAAAAATGCATCCCTGCGAAAAAAAATGCAAAAAAACAGCAGCGGATTTTTGCACTTTTTTCTATATATAAGTAAACTAAATGTTATATGTTATATATGTTATATGTTAACTAAAGTATAGATTATACTTTAACCCCTATCGTTACTTTTCCAGATGATAACAAAGACGATCACGACGAAGACAGCAACGAAGCTGACAATGATGATGAAAACGATGATGAGGAAGAATATTTGGAGCAAGATCTCGACGAAGACGACGAACCGCCAATTGAACGTATCACTGCTCCATCAGGGAAACCTTTTGATGAGGTATTGTCTTTCAACTTATATTCTCTTCTTATTCTTAAAATAACCACGGTTTCATACAAGAGTTTTTTTTAGTCTAATGTCCATGTACTGTAGATTTTCCTATTCGGTGTCTCTCTACCAAAAACTAGAAAGAGTTTTGCAGACAACATTGTGGAGCCGGTTTTATAAACATGTAGTGCGTATGCAGGTGTTGCCATAATAATTCATTTATTTTTTTGTTTATTTTTGAAAATATTGATTTCCAAGTTAACTTACGTGTTAAATGTGTTTTTACACCCTTTGACTACGCAATTAAGCATTTTCAATGATAAATATTTTAATGAGGCGAGGCGTAGTTTGATTGCATTTGTGTGCGTGTAACCGTGTATTATCGGCTTCACTCTGCCGTGCACAAGGGTCTATCTTAAGTTTTTATTTTATCTGAGGTCTTTCATAAACTCGTGGCTTGTAGGTAGAAGAGGAGACTTCGTCAGAGAAGCCCCCAGACACGTTAGAGGAAGAAGAGGAGTATGAGAAGCGGCAAGAGGAACTCCGTCGCGAGGAGGAGCAAGCTTCACACAGTAAGTTGCATTTCACTCTATAACAAATAAACACCAATTAAATATGTACTAAAAATGTTTTATGAAATTAACTGCCATGATTTTAGCCCTTCGCACATTATGCTATTCATTAGATACGGTACTCTAGTCGAATACCAGTTGAGTAATCGATCGAAACATGACGAGCCCGTTGGATGAGTGGTTACGATGCTTGCCTTAACGCTCTGTTTCCATTTTCGATTCCCGGCATCCGGCAAGGTCAACTTTGAAAATGAACTTTTCAACTCTCCCCTGCCAGAGCTCATTCGTTCTACTTAAAGGACTAAGTAAGACTAGTCGCGAACGCGCAGGATACCAGTAACAAAGTATGCGATTCACTATACAAATGTATGTGAGATACTCTGAGGATACTGAATCTCGAAACTTGCATAGGATACTAGTTGTCTTTGAGTATCGCAATGTGCGAAGGGCCTAAAACATTATGTAGCTGCTTAAAAACTAAAGGGCCTTAAGACAAAAAAAAAATCCAAAAATGTTTTTATTGCAAAAATACAATCACAATCCTTCATATAGTATCTTGCAAAAATAATTATGGTTGTTTTATTAAATATTTAGTATATTTTTATAATTTTTTTTGTATATTCAAAAGTAACATATGCTTATATCTATCCTCTAGTATTCAGTTTATTATAAAAGTACTTAAAACATTTAATGCTACTTAAAAATACGCTTCTAACGATGTATAATATACATATATCTAATAAGAAAAAAATAAACAAAAAATAATTTAATTTTTTTCGATTAGCTCTCCTGTAAAAAGTGTAGTTTGGATTTGTGGCACTTTTGATTTTAAGCAGCGATGTATTGTCCTGACGCTTTTATACTGCTCTACTAACCTGTGTTGGTCATGGTTTTAGTTGCCTTCCAAATTTGCTATAGCTGTATAGATATTTTTTTTTACAAATGCTTGGTTACATTCATACACATGTAGCTAAATTATATGTATGTATGTACCTGCTTTTCTTCTACTGACCACATCGTCTTATATTTTAACGATATAATACTATAATAAATACTATTACATTTATTTAATTTTTAACTGTGCACAAATTTTGAAATGTAGTCTAGCTTGCAAATAAATATGTTTTCTTAGACAACACTTCTTTTATTTTTGGCCCTTTATTGCGCTTTGTCTTTTTTTTATTACCTGGACCTTATTATAATGTTACATTTATATGATGAAAACGTTGTTGTTTCGTCTTCTATAATATATAAGTGTACAACTTAAACGTCTTAATAACGTATATTTGTTTTTAATAAAAGAGATAAATCAGTTTTGTATGGAGATCAGGCCGTCAGTTTATTTTCGTTTTAAAACTTTGTACCATTAGGTAAGAAGAAATTATAGATTTTACTGGGAAAATATCGTGTAAATTGGTATTTGAAAATATTAAAATACCGTGCATTGCCCAAATACAAGACATCATTTTCATATTTATTTATGAAATCTGTAAAAAAAATTAATGTGAATTGTATAAGTCTGAAATATTCACAGGAAATTACTGAAATTAAGAAACACTTATATTACAAAATTCTACAAAGTGTAAGTTTAAAAAAAATGCCTGATTTGGAATGATGTCGAGAACTAAGATAAAAAGTTTATTTTTTAGTCTTAATATTTAAGTACGGGTATAATAATAGCTTATACTAAAATATTGTGAATTGAATTTACAATGTCTGTATATTATCTCTAAGTGGATTCCTATTTGGTAGGAATTCCATTCCTTAATTTATAATTTATTATGGTTTATGAATTTCCTAAATCCTTTTCTTATTATCCAGTCTCCATTTAAATGAACCTGTTACATGTTCACAATTTCGTTTATGGCAGGTGATTCTTAATTTCTTATGCCTTTCATGAGTTTGTACAAATTAAAACCCTTTTGTGCTAATACGTTTTAACAAAAATAGACCAAAAATGCGATGCTATTTTAGGTTCGGATTGGTTACGTATGAACACAACCTTATCTTTCAAATCGTGTTTGGAATACTTGTGGATTAACTATTTCCTCAGTACAAGCCGTTACGTTTCTCTAAAACTTATATTGCTACCGCATTGTATAAGAACCACGAACAGTATTTGATGTCCACGAACAGTAATCTGAGACTACATCAACTATCTTAATATTTAATTTATATTTCAATTGATATTGTTTAAAATGGATAGTTGTCATTACTTTTGGATTGATGCTTTTGGAGACTCAAATGGAAAGTTTTCATTACCGAACCCTTATTTGAAATTACTTTTCGACCCTTACGGTACATAATATTTAATAGAAAAGTTTTGGTGGGTTTGGTAACTGTCTGATGCGTGGGACGCGTGTGTTGCAGTGTGGCTGAAGCTCGGCGTTGGCGGCGCACTTCTGCTTGCAACCCACGCGATCATGCGCCGCGCGACCACCGCTCGCAGTGCGTACTTTGAAATTCATAAAACAATACCATGATTCTTTGTTAATGTGAAAGTGATTAAAAGTAAGTAGATTACAGTGTCATCGAAGTACAAAATACAAGAGTGAACGTACGAAAATAATGAATGTTACAAGATAATGCCGCTTCATAAAAAAATAACCGTGTCTCATAATAACAGATGATTCGCCAAGCGAAGAGAATGAAAGCAGAGAGGCGACACCAGATCGACGCATGACTTTAATACCAGAAGAGTCATCAGAGCCTTCCACACCAGGTAGGCTCATTAATAATTAACTACAAAATAGTTAAGTGTGTAAAATATTAAGAATAATATGTTAAAACGGTATGTACATTTTATAGAAATTTCAAGAAGGGTCGCTGAGCCAATTTTCGAAGAAGTTGTGAAAAAAATACCTTCCATTACGAGGTCTGCTCCAACTCCGAAGCAAATAAGCGAAGAAGAAGAAGAACAGGAGGCTTCAGAAGAAGTAAGGGATAGAGAATAATATGAATTACTGGAATACATTACGATTTGCATATTGTCGTTGTTATTGCAATGGGTCGTATGTTAATAATTATTGTAGGTTTTGTGATACTAAAAAAACATTGTGTTTTAATATTGGTTTCTATTTTAAAAAGACAAAAGACATGTTTTCCAAATCACACCATCTCTTGTTTTGCAAACCGTGGACATGGGAGATTTTGATTAAGTTGGCGTAATTAACTAAAACTACGACATATTGCTGTAACAACTACAATTATTATTTATCTTAATAATGTATTGTACTATTTATAGTAGATGTAATGTATAAATTGTAATGTTATAGGAAGTGAAAGTCGATAAAGAGTTGTACAGTGACGATGAAAATGACGAAGAAGAATCGGAAGAAAAAGTTGAACCAAAAAAAGCTGCTTCAGAATCGACTGCTAAGACTTCACAATTGAAAAACACTCCAGAGCCTGAAGAAGAAGCAGAAGATGACGAAGATCCAGATGACGTTGAAATAATAGACGACGAAGCGATAGAGGAAGCGATAGAAGAGGAGATCGAAGATGAAGACGAGGATATATCGGATGTAGACGATGCGGAACTGCTAAATCGTCTGGAAGCGAAATACGGACGTCTGCCTGAACCTGAACGATACGGGAAACAGAGTAAAACACAAGCGTTCATGCTTCTGAATCGGCTCGTCCTCTACCATAATAATACATTAACGTTACCCCTTTTGACATGACTAACACTGTGAGTTTGTTTGTATTAACTGTATGCTTTCCATACACTACATTATACTGATTTGTTCGATGTGTAAACAGATAAAGAATATATTTGTTATCTGTCGTTGTTGTAATGTAATAGTATTTACTTATTAATTAATCAATTTAAGTACCTACTTATTTAGTATTCCAACAGTAGAAATAGTATACCTACTATTTCGAATTTCCAACATTATTTTATTATTTCAAACGTCATAGTCTAAACGTCCATAGTAGTGCACTCCTTATTCTTTTTTAAAGATATCATATAATATATTCATTAAAGCATAAAATAACTGCAAAATATTAAATTGTCAAATGCATTTTAAAACAAAATTGTAATAAGTAGTAGAATCGTCTCAATTATTTGTCTGCATAGATTAAATAGTGTTCGTTTGAAACACGGCATTTAAAAGAATATATAATATTTTACAGAAGACGGCGGAAACAGTGCAGAAGATGAGTGGCCTGGCGAACCCGTAGACTCTTTCTGGCAGGAAGAGCTTACGACTGCTGAACGCGAGCTTCGTCAGGTAACTAATTTTATATTGATGTGTCTTTAATATCAAGAATGTTTATAAGAAGAAACATTATACCATTATGTAATCAAACTGTAATACATTATAGGTGCTAGAGGTGGGGAAAGCTTAAGTTGAATTATACGAGTAAATAATGCAAAGGAAAAAAAGACCAATTTAACATAATAACTGATCGTATGGACAAATGCATTTTATCAACACGACATGCCTAAATTATGACTAGTGTTTTAATGAAAATAAATTTAGTATTGTTGAAAATGTCAATTAAATCTTCATTTTTCTTTAATAGAATCTGAATAAACATTATTAAGAGATTACTTGTTGGTGTATTACAAAAACGTGTGATACTTTTTTAACTGTGCATGAGCGTTTGTACAGGTTCCTTTCTAAATAGCTTTGCATGGTCCCAGCGAATACACCATCAAGCTCAAAAGAAACCGGACTTCTATTGTTATAAAATGCGTATAAGTATTTATGCTAGATCGTAATTTAGACACTGCAATTTTCTGCAATAAACGTAAAAATTCGCCTCTATCGTTATAGAATTAAGATAAGAGTAAGAGTGCTTTCACAAGACGCTACATTTGACATGTTAAGCATTGTAATTAATTATATATTTTCATTACCGTCCACAGGATTGGCTCGAATAGATTTAATTTGCTACTAATTTTCACTCCACTCCCTTTGCTCGTTGTGCCATTTCCATTAAAAATTGTGAGCGGCTCCGGCGGGCAACGTTTCGCGCCCGCACCCCGCGCGTTGCGCCCCCGCCGGGCCACTGACGATCGCAGTACCCATCTCCCATTATATTATTATTATGTATACTTTAAGTTACGCGTGTTTCATATTCGGATAAAGTTTTTTTGATATCTTTCTCCCGAAGTTGTTTGAGTGTGTGTTTGTGGCTTTACCGAAAGGCTGATGGCACTTTTGACGCGTTTCCCTATGAACACGTACGTAGTCATTAGCTCGCTGTGCTACGTACGTGTTTAGATCCAGGCGTGCAGATGTACTCAATTTCCACTTTTTATGATATGCTCTTGAGAACTTCATTTCCTTTTTTTCATGTGTTTCATGTGAATCATATTCATGAAACAGATAAAATCTGTTTATTTTTTCATACACCCACCCTATCGTTTTCTTCCACGACGCCCCGTCGCACTTTCAATGTAGGCAGTGTTTATTGTTACTTACGGCGATTGTCAATATACCTATTTGCGGTACAAATTGACTTCAAAAGTGCGGTCCGCCTAAGTGTTGTGTGTGTACTAACACTCGAGGGCTCCTGGGACGCTGTGGCGAGACGCGCGGGGGTCGCGGGTCTGCGAGGCAGTGCGCGTGCGCAGCTGATACGCGCGCAAGCGCTAGACCGCTCGGCCGAACAGCGACGAGACAACGCGCTGCTGTCCGCCGCCATCGCCGCATACGTACAGCTCCTCAAGATGCACGAGCGTCTCAACGATAAACAGCTGCTGCTAGTCGCCGAAAGAGCGCTTGACAGAATACGATTTAGAGGTTAATATGTTTCTACTAGCCTTTACCAGCGCTTTCGCTTGCATGAACAGTTAAAAAGTAGCTTATGTTCGACCCCAGGATACGAGTTATTATTTAAATTTATATTTGAAAACGCAACAGCAATGCAAGTTACTTTTACTTTAATGGTATCTGTAATCTTTTTACACTACTCACACGAGTATGATGTTTGACGATCAGACGAACAGCAATAACACAAGTAATGTTATTTTACTGTGTCTATGAGACGATTTGTGTAATTTTTTATTATAAAAAAGGACTCCTCCTTCGTAATTTTATTTTTCGAGCCTTCATGAGTGTCAACTATAAAGATTGGATTGACGCTAATTATTACTACTTTTTTTCGATTTTCAGGTAATTACATGAGTGCAGAGCCCGTGTACCGGCTATTAATACGTAGATTCCCAGATGAAGTGGTATACCGAAACAACCTCACTATCACGTACCTTATGGTAAATAGGTATATGATGATTTTTCTTTTAAAAACTGATTTTTTTTAAATTATGTAAACTATTTTCATTTTTTGTGTGCTCCACAAAGTAGGTAAAGCAAAAACAATGTATTTGGTTTTTGTCATAATATGACTAGAGAAAATAGCGTTGCGATTATAATAATTTTTATACGTATAAAGATGAGCTGTGATTGAAATATCGTCAGAAGTCATCAACAAATGACTGAAATTATGAATCGAGACACGTCATGTTACACACTTCAGATAATTATAAAATATAGTGTCAACATTGCCACCGATCGTTTGCAGAGCGGACCTCGCGACGGACGTATTGAGAGAAACGCTGAAGCGATGGCCCGAAGACCGCGTGGCGCTTGCTCATTACGGATTCGTTCTCAAGACGCACCACGGCAAGTTGGAAGAGGCCGTGGAAGTGCTTCGCAAGGCGCTAGACGGAGACGCCGGAGCAGCGAATGAGCCCCGATTCCACTACCATTTAGGAGACGCACTACTGCTGCTCGGGCGGAGAGATGAGGCCGATGAAGTGCACCGAAGAGGCGCACAGCTGGGCCATTTCCTATCCCCGATGCAGAGGTCGCTGTACAACGTGCCCCGCCTCAAGAGTAAGCCTTGGTGGGACATAGAGGAAACACCATACATACATTTCGGCCGAGAACTGGAGAGATCGTGGCGACAGATCCTCGAGGAAGCGAAGGCAGCCCAATCGCTGTACGCTCAGGTAATCTTTAAATGGTAATTTTTGACGAGCCCGTTGGATGAATGGTTAACGCTCTATTCTAATGGTTCACGGGTTCGATTCCCACCAGGATCAACTTTGCTGACAATGGGGGAGATATGTCCATTAATAGACGTTTGCGGCTAATGGTGATGAATATCTAATTGTGATGTGTGTACATAAATGTATAAAAGGACAAGTTATTAAAGTAGCCCTATACTCGGCACTACCAAAGTGTTGTGCAAATTGAAATGTGTTGTTCAACGATCGTGTACGGACTACGGACACGAATGTCACTAACAATAGATAAGGGATTCTATTGCTAATAACGTTTGTGGACGCGTATTATGAGAGGACCTAACGCGACCATATTAAAATGCGTCCTATGCATCTGCAGGAGAAGGAGGGTCTGAGAGAGCGAGGCGAGTGGTCGCAGATGGATCTGTGGGTCCGCGGGCGTGAGGTGGAGGGGAGGTGCAAGCAGGCGAAGGTGACGTGCGCAGTGGTATCGCGGGAGGTGGGCGCGCGCTGCAGCCGCGGGCAAGTGAAGTTCAGCGCGATGGAGGCGGGCACTCACGTGCGCGCCCATGTCGGCCCCACTAACTGCCGCCTGCGCGTGCACTTGGCGCTCTCCAACACCACCGACACCTACATCAGGGTCGGCAAAGAGATCAGGTGACCGCATATGTACCACTTTACTAAAAGGTTATCTGTAGCGCATAACTTTGAGCCTATCTCTAGGCCACAGTTTATTGGTGGTTCGAATTGTTTCTCAATATATATCGTAATTAAACGTTTCCAGTAGCATTGTGAGCTTGACGGACAGGCTGACGGTCCACTTGATGGTAAGTTGCTACCGTCGCCTATAACACGAGCAACGCCGACAAGTGCGTTGCAGACCATAGAAGGATTAAGAATAAGAGATTAGGAAGGAATAGGGCTCAATCCTAGATGATGTCAAACTCATTCCCCTATTCCAATCTCACGTATACCTATTTTGACCTATGCTGTTATCCTTCTGAGTTTTTTATGGTCTCCAAGCGAAGCCTGTCTGTACATAAAAGGTTTTACATAAACCTTTTTTTTATTCGTCCTGCATTGTTATAAAAAAACCAAAGTTTAGTTTGTTATCCTCAATCCAAATGGCTGACGAGTTTGAGTTAGCAGTTAGGTAGTTGTGATTCGATATAAATAATGTCAATTATTCTCAGGCAATGGGAAGTGGGCAAGGTGCTGATGTTCGACGATAGCTTCGAGCACGAAGTGTGGCACAATGGAACCGGACTCCGGCTCGTGCTTATCGCTGACGTCTGGCATCCCGATCTCACCGAACGGGAGCGACAAACGCTGGCCCCCATCTAGCCATCGAACGACATATCGCACCTTCGACAAGACATGGGCATAACTGCCCTTGTCTTGCCATTTAAAATTAATTTTTTTGCATTCAATATCGTATTCTTCTGCTTATTTATATTGCTTTTAAACAATTCTTCATTAAATAAGCCCCATAGTCTTGTAAATATTTTTTAATTTAATTATGTTTTTAAGACATTTCTGCACATATTTTAAATTTAACTCATTTTTAAAAAAATGTAAGTTATGCCCTTGTTTTACCGAAGGTGCGATATCGTCGGCCTAATTCGTTAATCTGCTTAGTCCATTTTTGGACAATTTCACTTTTTATACTTTTCGACAGGTTTAGACGATTATCTACCGTTTGGTAAAGGAATAACGACGATTATCAAACTAAAAATCCCAAGTTTTGTACTGTAATGTCGCTCATTTCACATGCCTGATGCAACGCACAACATTTTGTCATTTCATTTTTTCTTCCTCTATGCAAAATGTGACTTAGCAGGTTAACGAGTTAGGCCGACGATATCTCACTCAAATTGCTAATATACTTAGACCAATCCCGATCAAATTGCTATTTAGACCGATCTCATTGGACCAATCTCGGTCAAATAATCAAATTGCTACTTAGACCAATGTCATTGGACCAGTCTCGGTCAAATTGCTACTTAGACCAATGTCATTGGTCCAATCTCTGTCAAATTGCTACTTGGTTAGAGTCAAGTACATAAATTCCAAAGAATCGTTTTATATTTTTTTAAATCGTTTATTATAAATTCCCTGAATTTTTTTTTTACTTGCATATTGCATACTATACATATCTGAAGTAAGGTAATGATATAATTGAAATTTATATTTTATACTTATTTGATTAAAAACTTCCTTTTATTCAAAACTTTGTCTATTAATGTCTATTTTTGGGACATATTATTGCTGGTGTGGTAATTGATAAAATTTTGTCACATCTGTTCTGCGAAGATATATTGATGATAAAAATATAATATTTAGTTTAGTACATATATTTTTACATATTAGTACATATAGTTTAGTACAAACACAAATTGTAATTGCGCTGTGACCACAGCCTTACGTGCATTTGTTTGTAATCTCTTGAGTGTTCGAATGATTTCTGTATCTATTTATGTAGATTAAGAATATTTAAGGCTAATTTTTGAATAAACGTTACAATGCTCGATTATGAATTGTTTTTCATTTATCCTCAAATAGACAAAAAAAAACTTTTTAATTGATACAACTTAGTCGGGTCGGGGGTTATTTTATAGTTTAAATTGTAGCTTGTTTTATTATTTGCATCAAGATCATATCGAATTTTAATTATACCCATGAAAGAGACGAATAAAGTAGTGTTGATTTAGCCCAAATGAGTATTCTACATTGTAATTTGACTATTCATTTCATTTTGGACATTGGAAAAAAATAAAACAAAAATTTTTCATTGTAAGTATATTTGGTATAAAAATAAAGTTTGGTTCAAATGTAACCTATGAATATAACTAAACCTAATAAAGCTTGATTTATAAGTAGGTACTTAAGAATATGATTCACAAAAATAACTGTGCACAGTTTTATGAAAGGTCACATGAATAAAAACTGATATTCACATGAACTACTTTCAGCATCTTATCAGCAAAATTCAATCGCGGTGAGACTCTCTCCTAGTCTGTGGCTAGACGAACTAAAATTATTATAAAGTCACTGGTTACTCAGAATAAAAAGTAATACGAGTTGATTGTCAATTTTTAGTATAAATACTTATAAATGTATATCATTTAAGCTCTTCTACTTAAAGTATAAAGGCCAGCGCTGAATAACAATATGACACGGTGTGATAATATAGCACTTGTTGCACAAAGGCATTAACGTGACATGACACGAAACGCCTACGGCTTCTTGGTATTGATATAAAGGAGTGTGAGTTCTAAGGTAATTGAAATAAGGTTAAAAATAATATGTTCAGAAAAAACCCTGTGCCATACCGTCAGTCAGCGCCGCCCCTAAAATCCTAAACCAAATTAAACCCTTGTAAAATAAAATATTCATAAATATCCAACCCTCGTGAAGCCCTACACTTAGTTAAAAATTATGTGTGTAGAAACATTATGTGCTCACATACAAACATACATACACATACTGGTCACATACAAATACGTATAAATGGACGGACAATTTCACAACAGTGGAATCATAGTACAATTATTACAAAAATCATAGTACAAAAAGGAGTGCACAATAATTGATCGGCAAGTTTTGAGTATTTAAAAATAATTCTTAGCAACAATAATTAATGACATAGTAAACATATAAATAAAACTACAAGTACGCTTACGTTAATTAAAAAAAGGAATGTATTAAATACTTTAACGATAACCGAGATTCACAATAATAATTGTCAAGAAATATAAACGTCTCAGTGAGCATAGTACACAACAATGCGTCTCACAGACGCACCTATTACTACAAGAAAATATTGTCAGAACTTCTAACCAATTTAATTTTAATATCACTTGTTTATTTAAATGAAGGTTGTAAGCTTCCTTATTTTGTTAAAAATATTATGTTGTAACCTACAATAAGGCAACATTAAAATGCACTCATTTTTTTATTTAATAATCACACTTAAAATAAAATTACACAAGACATCTTAAATATTACTAAACAAAACGATTTGATTTTTCTAAAAATATACCTTTATAATTAGAATATTTTCCTATTGAACATATTGAATTGAGAAAAATGCTTGGAATAAAATAAAATATTTCTTAGCTGGAAACAGAAGTCATTGGTTTAAAAAATTAATTAAATTGTGTTTTATTTATTTATGTGAAACATCTTTTGCGACGGGCGCGATTAGGCTGTTGGCGTGGCGATGCCAACATTTGGCCAAACTTTGGCGGAACTTGTAACTCTCTACTTGATTTGGCGATACTTTCAATCGTATGTACAGTTTTTAAGGCACGTTTTGAGATATTGATATTTGCGATTTTCATACATTTTTTCCTTTTTAATTGCTCAGTCAACGGTTAGAATATCAGAAGTTCCGACAATAATGAAATAAGGCACAAAGGACAGGACTAAACTAAACGTACACAAGTTTAAGGCACCATATTGTAACCGTCGTAAGCGGGTGGACCGGGTGCTTGCGGGGTGGCGCGCGCGCTATAAGGGGGAGCCGGCGCGGGGGGTTCCCACTCCCCCCCGTAAGCCCCCCTAGCGCAATACGGACTCGTCTCACTTCCCACATCGCCCCTACCCTCATACTCCAAACCGTTCTCGTAGCTACGACTCACATTATCATAAGCCGCTTCGTAATTTCTTGAATCGTATCCCATTTTAGGTTCATTGTACGGACCGACTACATCGTAGCCTGGCCGTCTCACTGTGTCATACCTGTTTGTTAATATCGGCACAGATTCAATGGGTGGTGGTGGTGGGTCGTAAGTTTCTTGTGGTGTCTCCTTTTCAGTGGGATGATATGAAGCAGGCCGAGCCGCGTGGAAATTTGAGTACGACGAGTGAGCTGAAGTGGGCCTCGTGGGTCTGGACTCGCGTGGCAAGGAGGCCGTGGAAGCCAGGTATCCAGCGTTCCTGTAGGATCGACGGGAACGTCTCACCGAAGAACCCGTCCCTCGAGAGCCCGAGCGACGTTTCACTCTGCGAGGTGTCATGGGCTTCAGCGAACTCTCGCTGACGTTTGTTTCCGCTTGGCTCAATTCAATTGTGTATACAGGACGACGAGACAAGGTTCCTTTATCTGTAAAAACGTAATGTATACCCTCATTATAACATTTTTCCGCAGAAACCTTTGGGAATGGTTACCAAATAATAAGTGTTCAATTGTTAGTGGGGTTCAATTGTTTTTTTATAAACAATAATCATGAAAGATTTTATATTTTTGGTTGATCAGGGTGATATTTTGTTTAATTACTATTGTTTTTTTATATAATAAACATCGAAAATAAGCATAAGTAATACCTATACTGCATATCTTAATAATAAAATTCTACAGAACAAAACATAGGAAACTGACATAATGCATGACAGAGAATCATCTTTTCCACAATTAATAACATATATTATCTCTTAATAGATAACTAGCTGTTGCACGCGACTTCGTTCGCGTAACTTTATAAAATATAATACATTCGTGTCTGTGAAACCATGGAAATACACATACAAAATTTCAACCCAATCGGTCAAGCCGTTTAGTAGTTGACCTACCGACAGCAGCGCCACCTACCGGGTCCAATTGTATTTTTATCATCCAGGAAACCATCGAAATACCCATATAAAATTTCAACCCAATCGGTTCAGCCGTTTAGAAGTTATGTGAAAAAGATAAGTACGGAAGGATAATTCTTACTACCCGTTGTCCTATTACCCGTTTTCCCATAGGAATGAAGCATTTTCCACGGTAAAAAGTAGCCTATGTTCATCAGGGATAATGTCGGCTTCTAATGGCAAAATAATTTTTCAAATCGGTCCAGTAGTTTCAGAGCCTATTCAATACAAACAAACAATCAATTCTTTCCTCTTTATAATATTAGTATAGATTTAATACACATTTATTTATATCATGTAATAAATAATCACTTTATTACCTGTTGATATATCTTTCTTGTAGGACTGATATGCGACAACAATGGCCAGTGGAAGGGCTGTGGCCGTAAGTAAAGTTGCAACGACCGACTGTCCCAACTCGACATAGTGCCACTGCATAAAGCAGCCCTCAACCTTTGTGGGCCTCCAAGTGCCCGGACCATCCACCTCACCCCATACAGGCTGACATCCCCAACCGTTCCCTTCCCACCAGCTGACGCTGCCAGTTCCCAATGAGAGCAAACCACTTTCCTGTGATCAAAACACATTTCATTTTAATAAACTATATTTGACACTGCCCAGTTTATAGTTTCAATGGACCATTTAATAGTAAGTGGCTATTGTCGCCTATAAGACAAGCAACACCACTGATGAATTAGAGTGAACGATATTATAAAAAATGAAATTCTTCCACACAGCTGTATTCCCAGTAGTCTCGTTCTCAGTCCAGTTGACCAAACTAGACTTTTTCGAAGAGTCCAATCATCAATAGCAAAAGGCCTAGGTTTGAGAGATGAGTACAAATACAGGTAAGCCTTATATATAATTTTTTTTATATTTTTGATTTTTACCTCATATTGACATATTAATAGAAAAACTAACTGTTCAAAAAAAGGAAAAATCTGTTAAATAGTTATTTTACTTACCCTATTTAAATTACCCAAATTTAAATAGTAACATATAAGAAATACATTCCATGACAACCACATGAAGCTCCATATTGCATACTGTAATAAGAAAAAAAAGCACTGAATTATAAGTTTGTACATATAATTCTTAGAAAACTTTAATAATAACCAGATAACTTTAAGGTTTCAGTTTTCAACTTATGTTTTTTATGTTAAGGTCAAAAGACAGACTGACGTCCGCTTGATGGTAGGTGGCTACTGTCGCCTATAATACAAGCAGTGTGCTGCAGAGTTATGATAGGGCTATTGACTCAATAGCATCCCTTACTCACTCACCAATACACAACAGCACACATGCAATTCACTGTGGTCTTCTATAAGGTTAGTGCTGCCAGACAGGCTGCCTGGCAAAAAGCATTACTGCAAAAAGCAGTCATTACTTTCCAGATCCAGGCCAGACAACTTTGAAAAATTTATTTCCAAAGTTGGCACAGCCGGGAATTGAACCCTGAATCCCTCAGACTGCGTTAAAGCAAACACGTTAACCACTTGTTGAGCTCGTCAAACCAAATCTAATGTGTATATAACATTATCTGATTACAAATTTTAGTAAATTGTTTACAATCATAACAAAAGAAGTTAAATTTTTAAAAAGGTACTCACAGCGAGAAGATATTTAGTAATGTATTGAACAGCTCCAAATGACCCAAATATTATGAGCAAAATGTTTACGAAGTTAGCTATTATAGGCAACCACATATAACCCAAGAAGTCAAATATTTGCCTTTGCACAGTGACGATCTACAAGAAAATGGTCATTAGTAATCTTTATTTTAACTGTAAGTTGTGTAAACCATTAAAATAAACATACCAATTCGAGAACACAAATGATTAGAAGTAACGTTCTTAGCCCACAAATAGCCATTATTACAAAAACTCGTAACAGAACTTATAGTTATCATAGCTTATAACTATTTAAGTAAATGTATTAAACAATTTAAATAAACTATAATCACTATAAAATAAATTCATTAAAAATATCCATTTCTTTTTTCTTTTTTGGACATGATAATTGATTGATTGAAGGATTGAATATTGAATGAAACACTCAGAAAAACGGAACGGAACGGATCATGCTAGGAATCTATGCTTTGGTTTTGTTCCTCAGACATCTACACTGTCCAAAAATACTTGATCCTAGGTCAAAAGGTCCAAAAAGTGTAGAAATTAAAAAGTGGCAATACTGGAGTGTTGTCCTGTTCTAACCATATAGTTTATAAGAAAGAGACAACACTATAGTAGAGTAGTGCCACTTTTTAATTTGTACACTTTTGACAGACTGTAATATAAAAAATAAAAATAATGTTTACTAAAATTATAGAGAAAATATTTGTACTTTTATTCAATTATTTTTTGTTTGTTTTCACAAAATAAACGTTTTGTATTGCAGAACTATAAACCTAGGCTAATTTTCATTGACTGGTAAGTCTATGTTATGTAATATAAGTAGTTGGTGTATTTAGTTATTCTGTAGTATTGTCTATTTGGATTGATTGATTTTGACATCATAAACTATATAGAGTGAGGTGAGATCAAAGACTCAGACTTCATTTTTTACTTGTCACGATCGTTTGCGAGTTTTTGTTTCTTTCGAAAATTCATTTAAATCTTACATATTACTTAGTAATCAGTTAGAATTACTTACACATAAAAGACATTTTTATATATTTGAAGCAACTGGTAAGAAATCTTATATTTCTTTATTATACCTAGGTATCGCTTTAATTTCACTTTAATTGAAAACACCGGCAACCTATTTCAGATACTCCGCATCAACAATGGCTGGCGAAGCTCTTGTTCCTTTGGAATCAAATCCTGATGTTATGAATAAATTTCTCCAGAAGTTGGGAGTACCTACCAAATGGAATATTGTTGATGTAATGGGACTTGATCCAGAAATGCTTAATTTTGTGCCACGCCCGGTTCTCGCCGTAATGCTTCTCTTTCCCATATCCGATGTCTACAATGAGCATAAGCAAAAAGAGGAAACCGAAATACTTGCTAAAGGGCAGGAAGTGTCAAATAATATTTTCTATATGAAGCAGAATATAAGTAATGCATGTGGTACCGTGGCACTGGTCCATTGCATTGCGAATAACACCGATAAAATCGAACTCGCTGCAGATGGCCACCTTAAGAAGTTCCTAGATGAAGCTGAATCCCTCGATTCTGCTGCTCGTGGAGAATTATTCGTTAACTCCGAGGGGATTATAAAAGCTCACAAAGAGTTGGCTCAAGAAGGTCAAACTAACACGCCAGGAGCAGACGAGCCTGTTAATCATCATTTCATTGCTTTTGTAAATGTTGATGGTGTCTTGTACGAGTTAGATGGCCGTAAGGCATTTCCTGTAAACCATGGGCAGACTACCGAAGATTCTTTCCTGGAAGATGCTGCTCGTATCTGCAAGGAGTTCATGGCTCGTGATCCTTCTGAAGTTCGCTTCACTGTTGTTGCTTTAACAGCAGCTGATTAGATTTTCAGATTGAGATCTAATGGATGTCTAGCTATGCTTTTTTTCAGCCAGAGTGAGGAAGTTAATGTGCTACTTGCGATTATTTATTTAATAATTTGATTATTTTTGGAGTTCTTGTGTTATGACACTATGTCAAAACTTGTCATAGATGCCAAAGAAAAAATTTCCATGCTGTATAGCTTTATAATGCGATACTGAATATAATTCAAGAGGGTATTGCTGAGCAAGCTTTTGTGATATTATTAAACAATTTTGGAAATAAATCGTTTTATTATTGAATTACCCTTATATTTAAAATACTAGTGACCCACTCTAGCTAGGCTTTGCATGGGTGCAATTTTTTTGCACATTAACGCTCTTTCCATTAGTGAAAACAGCATTAAAATATGTTACTCATACATCAGTGTAGAGACAACGGAGAGAAGCCACTAATATGGCACTAAGTAAAGTTCTCTACATAAAAACACATATTTCCAAAATTTGTAATAAGATCTAAATAATATGCTAAGAACAGTGGCGTAGCGTGCCTTGGAGGGACAAAAAGAAACAAAAATGCTTGCATTAAATTAAAATAAATATTTATTGATTATAAGTTTTCACTTCCTCCAAGAAATAGAGCTAGCCAAACAATTCAAATTAAATATACAATTAAATCATCTATAGCTGAAGACGATTTCAGTCTTTCTAAAATTTTAAGCACGAGATTAAGTGACATTGTAGATAACATATTACTAATTTTATGCTTATACACGTTAGGGGGCCCCGTATCATTGATACGGCTCGGCTGATACGGCGGTAGCTACGCCTCTGGATAAGAATAAGAGTCCCTGCAGACTACACTTTCTATCGGCCGATAGTTTGGTCGGCTTTTTAATTAGTATGAAGAGGTGAATCACTAATGTGAACACTTGCATACCTTCATACTGATTAAAAAGTCTGTAGTTAAAAAGGCAAATGCTTGCCCATGCTCAACCAAAATCTTACTGAAATTATATTTTTGTAAATAAAAGTTGACGAAACAGGCAGGAGTCCACCATTAGGGAGTAACTAACTTACTTAGCTAAGACAGTTCCGCTTCTATCAGCCTTGGATTTTTGTTATAATACTGGCTGGTGCCTGCAACTTTGTACACGGTGTATTTCCTTTTTTGAAAATCCACAAGAACCTAAAATTTTTCCAGGATAAAAAGTATTCTCAATACACAAGCGAAAACCGCATTCAAATCGGTTAAACCGTTCTGAGATAGCGTGTACAATCGTACAGACTAAAATTCTAAAATTTATTTTTTTGACAAGTACTTACAACCTGTAAAAATCGTCCATCGAAATATGAATGGAGCTGCATAAGTGTAGCAGAAAAGGTAGAAAGTAATTTTTTTGGGGTAAAAATTCTTTGTAGTTGGTTTTAAAACGCAGTGATAATATATTATTATTTTTATTGATTTTATTCAAGTGATATTAATAACAAAATATATCTATTTATGGGTTTACAAGCATCTATTGTACATCATTACTACGTGTGCGTATTATATTTCATTTAACAGTATTTTTTTTTTTTTTTTTTTTTTTTTTTAAGGTGGTGCTTCGTAAGAGGAAACTTCGGAAGAAATGGCAACTGACAAGATGTCCGCAAGTAAAAAAAGAGCTGAACTACTCAATTCGACAACTGAAAAATGCACTTGCACAAAACCGTAATGACAGCTTTCAGGCTTATCTAAGTGGGTTGGACGCCACTGCAAACACAGATTACTCCCTATGGAAAGCTACAAAAACAATTAAACGACCCAAAGCTGCCTCTGCACCCATACGTATGCCAGACGGAAGATGGGCCCGAACAAATACTGAGAAAGCGGAAACATTTTCTGAGCATTTAATGTCAGTTTTTAGACCTCATCAGTATGAAGACTCTTTGGATCATGACCATGAGGTTGAAAGCATCGCATGCCGAACCGGAACATGAGCTACCCCATTTTACCAAGCAGGAAGTAATGCGAGCAATTAAAAAAATCAACCCTAAGAAGGCTCCCGGATATGATTTGATCACGGGTCGGCTGTTGACGGAGCTACCGCGTTCTGGACTAATTCGTCTCACATCCATATATAATGCCATGACTAGGTTAAAATTCTTTCCACCACAATGGCAAGTTGCAAAAATTATAATGATCCCAAAACCTGACAAGCCACTGGAAGATCCAAAATCCTACAGACCCATTAGCTTGTTACCTATTGCATCTAAAGTTTATGAGACACTTACTATCTCGAATGCTTCCACTGATTGCGGAAATTAATTTGATACCCAATCATCAATTTGGATTCCGCCAAAAGCATGGTACCGTTGATCAGGTACACAGACTTACGGATGAGATAGGGAAGGCTTTTGAGGCCAAAGAATATTGTTCGGCTGCATTTTTGGACATATCCCAGGCATTTGATCGTGTGTGGCATGAAGGACTTCTGTACAAAATTAAAACAGCTTTGCCTGATTATGTGTTTAAGCTTATTAAATCTTTCCTAACCAATCGTCACTTCATGGTTGAGTATGAGGAGGCAACTACAAACCTTTGTCCAATACTGGCGGGCGTGCCGCAAGGCAGCGTACTAGGCCCTGTCTTGTACCTGATTTACACCTCTGACTTACCTACAAATCCGACAGTTGTCACGGGAACCTTCGCGGATGACACGGCCATCTTAGCTATTCATAATGAGCCAGAAACGGCAGCAAATAACCTACAGAGAAGTCTGGACGACGTTGCCACTTGGCTCCGGAAATGGCGAATCAAGGCTAATGAGTCAAAATCCGTCAACGTCATCTTTACGCTCAGAAAGGCAATCTGCCCTCCGGTCAGGCTGAATAATGTCGAAATTCCTCGTGCTGAAAGCGTGCGATACCTGGGAGTACACCTTGACAAACGTCTAAATTGGCAGAAACACATATTTACAAAGAGAAGACAACTCGGCCTTCAACTCAGAAAGCTTTACTGGCTCATAGGGAGAAATTCCCAGCTATCGTTGGAGAACAAGCTCCTACTTTACAAAACCACTCTTAAGCCTGTGTGGACCTATGGGATACAGCTCTGGGGCACAGCGTCCCATTCAAACATCGAAATTATCCAAAGATTTCAGAATAAAATGCTGCGTATAATCACAAATGCTCCATGGTATGTGACCAATGAGCAGCTACATAAAGACCTGAAAATGCCTACAGTCAGCGAAGAAATCTTTAGATATACAGTAGCATATAAAAAAAGGATTGCCAACCATCCAAATATACTGGCTCAGACGTTGATGGATGCGAGACCACTTAAGCGGAGACTAAAGCGTAGGATGCCCCAGGATGTGATAAGCTAAATATCACAACATATTAGCAGGATGC
Organism: Synanthedon formicaeformis; assembly: GCA_945859745.1. Classification (NCBI taxonomy): domain Eukaryota; kingdom Metazoa; phylum Arthropoda; class Insecta; order Lepidoptera; family Sesiidae; genus Synanthedon; species Synanthedon formicaeformis. Next base: position 5,201,036 of record OX243954.1, read on the forward strand.
AACACAGGTTGCACTCCTGAACATGCCCTGAACCCTTGCCAAACCTACTGTTGAATGTCCGATCAACGCGACAGTTTACAGTGAGAGAGAAGATTTAACAGTATGGAGAATAAAGACAAATTTTATACATGACAAAATATCCATCGGCCATTGATCGGCCACCATTAAAATATTCAATTTAATATCCATAAAAATTAGTCTTCATTACCTCTATTCTCCATGTTTGGGACCATTTTACTAACACATTTAAGCAAATATAAGTAAAAAATAATAAAATATTAGTTTGAGCGAATGAATAATGTTATTTTGTAGCTTTATGCACCAAATCACAAATTTTATCGTCATAAACATATTATATTAAGTACAATGGACATCATGCAAACACTATTCAACAGATTACGTAATATTACGTATTTCTATTTTTAGTTCCTATTTTAACTGAGACACATAAATATTATTTATTTATTAAACAATGATTTTTCTGTTAACATTATCAAAAAATTAAATAAAAATAATTAGATTATATTTTAATAAAATAATGCCTTACATATTTGTAAGAAACGTATAAAACGACACAATCTGCACAAATCAAATATCACAATAGTACAAATTGTGTTTTTATATGCTAATCATAAGTTCACTGTTAACAGCGCATAATTATGTTGGTTCCTTTAAGTTCCCACACTTTACTGGCTAAGTTTTAAAATATAAAAAAAATTGTGCAAACATTGCATTTATGTTGGAATGTAATTAACTTAATAAAATTAATATCACATTCAAAATAATACGACCATTAAATGACTGCTGCTATATAGCAATCAAGAATGGCTGTCATGGAACATGTTCAATGGCTAACAATTGATGGTGAGATTTCTTTTAGATTAAGCGACCGGTTCCATAGTTTCTTCTGTCACGTTCACCGCTGGATTTTCTGTAACATTAAAATTCCATATTATTAAATGTTTTATACATCCTATACTTCCCTACTGACGAACGTTCTATGAATATAACTATGCTGGTGCCCGCGGCTTCGCCCGCGTGGAATTTTTAGCCTTATGTCCATCATGAGATACTATTCTAACTATTGGTGAAAATTACATGAGCAGTCATTTGGGCTGTAACCACCCTTTTACGGAAGACCATTCCTAATCCCTTATTCTTAATCCTACTATGGTCCGCAGCGCACTAACAACACCTGTGGCGTTTTGCTTGTGTTATAGGTGACGGTAGCCACCTACCATCAATTGTACCGTCAGCATGTCTGTCTGTCGACCTTGAAATGAAAAAATACTGTACAAAAACCAAAGCAAACATTTAAAAAAATAAATGCCTGGATATCGTCCTAAAGTACTAGGAGGACAAAGGACGAAATATTGCAAGCTAGCTGGTGCCCGCGACTTCGTCCGCTTTCTGGATGAAAGGTACCCTATATCCTTTCTGATGTCCCAGACAACGTGTATGCAAACTTTCATGGTGATCGGTTCAGCAGTTTTTGCGTGAAAGAGTAACAAACATCCATACAAACTTTCGCATTTATCATATTAGTACGGATTAGCCTATTTTTGTGTTGAGTACATACCTTGCGGCAGTCGCACGTGAGGATTGTCTCGTAGCGCGGGCAGAAGCAGCGTCAACAAGAGACCCACAGAAGCGGCGCTTGCGCACACCCACGACACCGCGTCGCGGTAGTATGAAGCGCCCGCGTCGTCCGCACTAATCAAAATAACCAATGAACGTTATTGTCAAAAGAACCACACATCCAGCAGTTTCAATATTCTTAACTAGCGACCCGCCCACGGCTTCGCATGGAGTTCAAGTTTTCAAAAAAACCTCTTACTTAACCCGGCGTTATGGGGGTGGAAAATTACTACACGGACGTGACGGTGGGTCATCATGACCCACAATTTCAAACTCGGATATTTGTATATTAAAAAAAAAATCAATTAATATTTTTATGAGGATAACTTTATTATGTAAAGGTTTAGGAAATGAGAGAGGTTATTGTATTACAAAACTTCAGTTCTCAATCTCCAGCTACTGAGAAGAGTGGCAACTGCTGAGAACACTGGCTAAATAAAACGTGTCGGGTAATTTTGACCCAACCCCCATGACGCCGGGTTAATAAAATAAACCTATGTTTAAAATTTCAACTTTCTAAACTTATTAGTAGTTTCGACTGTGCGTTGATAAGTGAAGACAAATCATTTTATAAGCAGAGATGGTTGTAAAAATGTTGTGAAACAAGTTGGGAAAATGTACTGCAAAAATTCTTCTAGCACTAAAGACATGTTTCTTCACTAGTTTATTTGTCAACTATCTTTTGCCCGCGACTTCGTTCGCATTGGAAAATGAAACACATAACACCTGAGCGCTGTGACGACTGTAACTGTGACAGTGACGCCCAATTTTTATATATTTAGACAAACCTCGGGGAGCCTAACATTTTTCCAGGATAAAAAGTATCTTATATGTTGATCCACACATAGTAATTTACTATGCGAGTGCCGAATTTCCTCTAAATCCTTTCAGCCGCTTTTGCGTGAGAGAGTAATAAACTTTCATACATCCATGCTCACAAACTTTCGCATTTATATTTAATAGGATTATTCCATGATAAGTACAAGTGACTGATAGAGCAAATAAAGTGTAATTAACTTACTACAATTGTATGAGAGCTATGGCCACGCCGCACGACAGTTTATCAGTGAAACTCATGAGACCGTACACAAACGCAGAGGACTCCGTCTGGTCACCGACGAGGTCTGCTGTCAAGGCCAAACCGGTCACCAGCACCACAGCTCCCCCAAAGCCTGAAATACATTTAACCATTGCCAAATAAAAACATAACCAATGACGGGTAGGACCGTGTGGTTATTTCTACTCACGACTAGCTAAAACTAGAATGGAAAAAAATTGTGTCTTTTATATGGCGCCGTATTTATACAAATAAAATTCCAAAAAAATATAAGAAAGAAATCTGGCAGTATTCAAGAAAACATTCTGGTGGAAAAGGTCACACTATTCCCTCAACAAATTTTTAAATATGAGACTATATAATGCAAAAAAATGCCAACTATTATAACAAATATTAAATTTGCATACCGCTTGTCGATTGCATATATGGAACATATACCTATTGTATTAAAATTTATAACAACTTTTGTATACTATATTAAGCAAATAAAATATTTTGTTAAAGCAAGAACTAACCTCAGACCGAACACAATTTTTACCAAAATGACCGCAACCTAATAATAATAATTAATTAATAATTAATAATACTTAATTAATAGGATATTATCCTATTAATTAAGATGCAATATTGCGCAACAAATTTTTGTAGCCCTTCCGAGATAACCGAACAGATTTAAAATTGGAAGGTTTTTTCTTAAATATTGTGGAAAATATGAAAAAAGAAATAGAAGTAGCCGATTCTAACTTTAGTGTTGAACGTAAGTTAATTAATAAGCCTAAAAACAAAAGAAGGTTTTCACGGATTTTTTTTATTACTATGAACAGTAAGTTTTTTTAGCAGTATTTTACTAAATTTTTTTCTCAGAAAATTGAGTTTTTTTATAAATCTGCCCGATTCAAACTTTTTTCCATTTATAGTCTATTATGCACTGTATTTTTATCGAACTTGTGATTTTACTCTAATAAGTCAAATTAGGCGACGAAAATAACGCTTTTCTGCTAAGATATTTTGTTAAGCAAATAAAGTGTTGACTATGAAATCGAAACACAATGAGTTCTGTTTTTGTAACATTGAAAGAGGAACTCTTAATTTTTGTTTGTTTTAAAACAAACAAAACTAAAGTGTCTTGCGTTAGTAGGTGTACAATTTAGCACAGGAAAATAAATAAATAAATAAACAAAAATTTTGTACATACCTATCAACACGGCGACGAGATAAATATAATAAGTTTTATAATTGTAATCGGATCCGAAGTAAATCCACGTGAATCCGGCGAGCGAACATATAGTCCCGAGGGTGTAGTTGATCTTTCTAGTGCAAGAGCGTGGCGCTAGTCTTAGGACACCTGCGGCTGCTAAACTCCCCAAGTACATAGCCAGCGGAACAACGGCCAACGAGCGAGCTGCGAGACCCAAAGTGCGATGGAGATACAGAGGTATCAACACTTGGGATACGTTCACTACCAAACGTGTGCACATATAGACACCGGCCACCTGGAAAATAATTTATTCATAATGTTAAAAAGAAACAAATTTTACAAATTAGGTATACAGGTTTGAATATCCCTATATTTTTTTATTATATACTAACTACTGCCCGCTCCCTCGCTCGCGTAACTTTGTAAATTATATACAAAAACCTTCCTCGAGAACCACTCTATTCATTGGTGAAAAACAGCATGAAAATCGGTGCAGTAGTTTTTGAGTTTATCGCGAACAGACAGACAGACAGACCCAAGGTATTTTTTTCATTTGATCCCAAGGTTGCGAACCCCAGAACGTGTGTTTACAAACTTCTCGTGATGGGGACTTCGGTTTAAAGAATTTATTCTCATAAAAGAACAATTTGTTCACTTAATCTATGAGAACTTAATAACTACATTTATACAATTAATACATCAGAGATAATTGAGCTAATTTCCATATGTATATGTATTGGTCCATGTGTATTCTTTCAATTTATGTTTAAAGCTAGACATGTTACTACAATTTGTTACAGTAGGTATAATATCATAAAATAGATTATTATAGAATTTTTGCATACACATTATCAAAAATACAGAAAGACATAAGATAACTTTCATCAGGGGAAAAAAAACCAATGCCTGTCAATACTATAACAAGATAAATATGTCAGTCGCGGGAACCAGCTTTTTAGTTTATATAAATCAGAAGTTTAAATTGAAGGTTTTCCTTTCGATCCCTTTCCACTGGAACATCAAAGTAACTTTTTTTTTGTTACTTATTATCCTCACCTGATACATCCGTGGCATGTACAGCAAATTAAGATGTGTTCTCGAAGTCGTCTCATAATTAACAAGGGGATCTTGGTTCCTGTAATTTTGTTTTTCTCGAACACTTGTATGAAATATTATTGAAGCTACAGTACCAACGCTTAAGACTATGTACACTATATGTCTAAATTTCCACGCGTCAGATGGTCCCACTTGCTGAAAATAAAAATAAAAACAAATATTTCACAATGCACTTTACTTTCTATAGACAAAGGTATATTTCTCAGACTGTGGTGATAACATTGATGAGATCTTGTTGTTGTAAAGAATCAATGTGAAGTAAGTTTTAGTTAATTTTAATATTTTACTTGAAATTGTACATATATATTACTAGCTGCTGCCCGCGTAACTTATATACTAAAATCTTCACTCTATCCATTGGTGAAAACAGTATGAAAAGCGGTGCAGTAGTTTTTTAGTTTATCGAGACAGACAGACGCGGCGGAGGACTTTTTTTATACATAATATGTAAGGATAGTACATGATTAATAAAAAACCAAGCCTAAATTATCAAGTCATTTTGTATTTCCTCTGATTAGTAGACATAGTGCCGCCAGTCCATTGAAGGCCATTATATCCGGTTTCAAGTGTAGAAGTTTTAATTTATGTAATAAAGACATTTGAACTAATACATACATGTTTATCACACTCTCCTGTGACATGTAATACAACCCATGTTATAATGTACACAAAGAGATTAGAAAACACTGTAAATCCATATCTGAAAACAAAATATCACTTTTTTTATCTATTTATCCTGTTTCAAAGGAAATAAAATGAGTCAAGTAGTTGATAAAAAAAAGGGAATTATTGTGCAAAAATTTGTACAAATTTCAATGCTGTTTTTCCTGTTACTTGTTTATGCATTAGGCATTTACAACAAAAAGGATAATAGAGCATTGTCCATTGCACTTCCATGTTTTTAGACTTTTGAAACATAGTTTTTTATGTTAAGATCTGTCTGTCCTCTTGATGGTAGGTGGCTACCATCGCCTATAACACAAGCACGGCACACATGCTATTATTTCACAGTGGACTTCCGTGGGATGGTGACAGCTGCCTGCCGCTACTTTGGGAAGTACAGTGAAAGGCTTTGAGTTTATATTTCTACAGCCAGTCAAAAATATTAATTTTAAAATTTAAATTAAATTAATTTTTAATTATTATTTTTTTTGTTAAAATAGCACTTAATACTATACCTAACTGCTGTAAGATGTGTTCTTGTATGGTCATCTTCTGATAATTCAGGTATAAGGCTCAAATGCGATATTTGCACTGCAGCCCATCCAATTTGGAAAATGGCTATGAAGGCCGCGAAATAGAACATCTGTGCCCACTTGTGGGCTAATGAACATCCTATACACTGAGAGAAAATAAATGGAAATGATCCCAATACACATGCTGTACCTGAAACATTAATTAATTTATTATTTTAAAACATGAAATTTGAAAGTCATTTGGTTGAATTCATTTTATATTTTTCTCATGAATCATGTTCTTGGTTGTTGTTCTTTTATATAAAACTAGCTGATGCCCGCGACTTCGTCCGCGTTCTCTAAAGCCTTACTGGATAAATGGACTATCCAACACAAAAAGAATTTTTCAATTTGAACCAGTAGTTCCTGAGGCTAACGCGTTTGTTGTTGGCGTTGTTTCCGGCAAGTTTGTTGTTTGTACAACCAAACAAACAAACAAGCTCTTCAGCTTTATATATTTGTATAGATAAACTGCTGATCATATTTTTATTTTACTTTATACAATCGGATCAGCCCGCAGACGTCCCCTGACGGTTCCAAAGTCCCCTAAGGACTAGAACCACACTCATCTTGAGGGGTGTTTAAAAAAAGATTAACACATATGGTAATATATAATTTATAAAAAGACACAAACAAAGCTAAAAGTTAGTGTCAGAATATTTAGTTGAAACAAAAACCTATAAAATAGTGAGTCATCGTTATCTGACCGCAATAGAAATAATATAATGTTACCGTTTCTGAGAATCCTATGGGGCCATAACAATAAAATTGAAATGTTACCCTTGTTATTGTTACTAACATAATGAAATTAAGTTGTAAATGATACTGTTGATACAGTTTATGTTACAATAAAACTCACCAAATAAGTGCCACAATTTTCTTCTACCATACTTTTCACTGAAGGAACTTTTAGTATGATCTGAATAATAACCAACGAAAGGCGTTGACAGAGCATCTACGACTTGACCTATTAACATTAAATTGCCTGCTTGTGAAGCACTAAATTCTAGAACTAGATGAAAAAAAACTAGAAAATAGGTAAACCATAAACTGGCACAAACATCGTTTAAAATATGACCTATTCCATAACCCAACTGAAGGCGTAAACTTGTTGATATGTCAATAAATTCATTATCCATTTTTATTTTATATGCTACTGTTGTAAAATAAGTTGGTTAACACCCACAGTTAATGCTTATTATCATATAAGCCTACAAGGTAAAAAAGAGTTATAAAAAGTGCCTCCGTATTGATAACTTGTCTTGTCTGTTTATGTTTGGTTTGTTTGTAGCACACTAGCACAGGTTTTTAGTTTTGACTTTTGTATTGTACACAATTGCACACTGATCTCTATATTATATACCTCCTGGATTGGTTATCCCATATACAAATTACAGATGTCAGATACTTCTGTGTACCATTGTGAAGCGCCGCCGTACGTAAGTACTAGAACTAATTTTGATGTTAGCGTATTTTTAATCCGTAGATAAGTATAATAGTGTCTGTTTTATTCTATTTGTTGATTTCTTAGGGACTGTTGAAGTTTATTTGTGTCATTTGTGTCCGCTTGAGTTTTGAAACATGAAGAAATGTGTATTCTGTAAATGTTCCTATCATGCGGACATCACTAGTTTTAGTTCCATGTACTTCCACTCCATAGCTTACAGCGCCAAAATGGAGATTTTAAAATAGACATAAAAATTATTTGACAGCAGCCGATCCAGAGGTATATAGAGATCAGTGGACAATTTCATAAGGAGGGTAGAGATAAGGAGCGCAATTTTACATGGGTGTTAAACTGAAAAAGTGGCAACTAAAAGCGATAAATTGAGAAGGCGTTAGTGTGTACAGAGAGAGTTTGAGAGTATGGAATGAATGTAGCAGTAGTTGACGGACGGAGTGAAGTGCGCTGAGTTGAATTTTGGTTGAATTGTTTACTGTCACTAGGCTCTCTAGCGCCATCAATTTATCGTCATTCGACGGATACTTTTAAAACTCAGAGATTGCCCTCCTTATCTCTATTCCTCCTTGCAATTTCAAATTGTACTTTTATTCCACAGAACAAACAAAAAGTGCTCAGCCCAGAACACAGACTAAATACAATATTAATAAGAGAACTAAAGAAATAATTACAGGATCAAGGATATTAAAAGGTGCCACTACTTTACGTTAGTGACGTCCCTTTTTAGTAGAGATGGTTAGAACAAGACAACAGGTATAGTTTTTATGATGATAGTTTTTATCTAGTTCGGAATTACTAGTAAATGTATAGTGTTCTGTGGTCCTGTGATTGATTGGAAATCGCAATCTGACAATGACAATATTTGACAATAGTGTCATGTCAATGTCATATGTCATGTATGATATGAAATGAAGTGTTATTTTTGGGAAATTTGAAAAAAAGATTTAGTAAATAAAAATAATAAGATTATTAAAAGTATTTTTTACAATAAATGGCGAAATTGTTTTTTCTGTCGTTCATCACTGTATTGCTAATTGCATTAAGTAATAATAATGTTATCTGCGATGATTTCAAAGAAGAAATATTTGTTAAACCTTTACCACCGAATCATCTTTATTCATATTTTCAATTCATAACTTTAGTTAGTAGTGAAACATCTTGTAAGTTTTCTATGCTTTTTACAACTTATGTGTTTCTGTTTTTGACACTATTTTCTAATAGTAAACAATTTTCAATTGCAGTTGACCATTCCAATTTGTCACCAAGATCGTTAGGAGAAGTAATATCCCGGTTTCAAGTAGATGAGTTGCATTTAACTTTAACTGAAGGACAATGGAGGCACAATCAATGGGGTTACCCAATACTGGATGCTGCCCCAGGTGCAGAGTTGTACGCCTGGTTTTCGGAAGATGTTGAGGATTTGGACACACAATGGAGGAAGTTAAGTGCAGCACTTTCAGGTCTCTTCTGCGCGTCACTAAACTTCATCGACAGTTTTAACACAGTTACACCACGAATGGCGTTGTGGCCTTTGGGAGTGCATAAATCACATGAAAACATCACTTCAAGACTGAGATATGCATCTTTACCAAGGGAGATTGTTTGCACTGAGAACTTAACTCCTTGGAAGAAGCTTCTTCCCTGTGAATCAAGTCGAGGTTTTTCATCGTTACTTAATTCAAGAATGATTCATAATACCAATTACCATTCAATAGGAGTACATTTTAGAACTGTGTGCACTTCGAAAGATTGTTCAAACACACAATTGGAAATTAAACAAACAATTGCACTTGTTTATGATTATAAAATATTGAACGGTATGGATTGGTCTTTTAGAAAACTATTTGGACAAGGCCTGCCCGGAGCGTGTCCACTTTCATCCAGGAGCAAAATATATGTCGATATAACATCAAATAAAACGCAACCATTCAAATTGACTTCTCAACCCGATGAAATAGTTTTTTCAGAGAGGGGTGGTTCCGAGACATTGTTGGCTATATACAATATCAAACCTGATGGTCAAATGGTTAATGTTGGAGTGAAATATAACAATAATGATAAGCTAGTTGTAACATTTCCACCGCCCTTATCATTCAATAGATATGTTCTGGGCTATGGTAAAGAATTTGGTGGAATTGTTACAGAAATAACAAACAGTTACTATACTCCTATAAACATTGTTTTATTAGAAAATGCACCGTGGTGGTTACCAATACAACTGAGTTCCTTAAGAGTAAACGGAGAAGCAGAAAGCAAATTAGTACTTAAGCAATTTTTCTCTCCTGGTCGCAGTAGACAGAAACCATATCATTTGGAGCTTTTGATCAAGTTACCACCTAAATCAACTACTACAATTACAATTGATTTTGAATTTGTTTTCTTAAAATGGCAAGAGTATCCACCGGATGCCAACCATGGTTTCTACATTGGGTCTGCACTCATTTCAGCCAATCTACCTACAGCCAGAAATTATACAAGTCTCCCTGTTACCGGTAGCACTTTTGACTCTGTTATAAATGGTTCTCTCTCATGTAAGTATAACTCAACATAATTACCTACCACTCACTTTTAGACATAGACGTTTTTGTTATCACTGACTAGCTGTTGCAGCGACTTCGTCCACGTGACCTTATAAAACATAGCCTATGTCACTCGTACTGATTATGTAGCTTTCATAGAAGAAAGAATTTCTAAAACCGGTCTAGTAGTTTTTGAGAGTATTCATTACAAACAAAAATACGTAAATACATATTTTTTTTTTCTGAGTTGTGAGTTGTGTTTCATTTCAATATCATCAGTCAGATTAATGATTGGAATCAATATCATATTTGCACACATCATTTGTGTGTCAGCTTAATAGAACAATCTTCATGGTCGGAATGTGTAATAATTAAAGTGATAATAGATAATTGTGTATGAAAGTTTTAAATTTGTGTCAAACCTTTTTGAGATATTCAAAAAAAAATCTCTCTTTTCAGGGTATCCAGCAGTATTCAGGACAAATGGAGCAATGGTGTCACTACCCACCCCTGATTTCAGTATGCCATATAATGTAATATGTCTCGCATGTACCGTTGTGGCTCTGGCCTTTGGCCCACTTAATAATATTTGTACCAAAGAATTAGTGTTGAGGCCTCTAGGCGCTCCTTTATCATTAAAACAACGAATAATGAATTTATTTAAGAAGAAGAAGGATTAATATGTTTCTTCAATTAAATATTTTCTAACATATTGTATCAATATTGTTTTATTACTTTTTTCTAATGAAATGTCTTGATATATTTTAAAAATATATATATAAAATTTATTTATACAAATAGATCTATTAGATGCTATAGTGTGGCGTATTTGGCAAATGTATTATCAACATACAACAAATGTTAATACTTAAACATTCATTGAGTATAAAGATTACAGTTTTGGCTGTTATGTATGATTGTTCATCTTGCTGTACACTAACGTGTGTGCTTAAGACTTGCCAAGTGAGCTTTCGAAAAAAAATTCCCTGTTCTATTAATAGAACAAAAGCAATAATAATAATTTTTTGAAGTCAAAAAAGTAATAAGGTATCATAGTCCAGTATCCCTCACCTGGATTTTTTTCTGATTACTAACAGGCTGACTAGCTTCGGATTGCCAAGACGCCTCTTTCCTCTGCGAAAAGAGGTAGCTAAAGTAGTGCACAGCCTTAAACAACTTCCAAGCCATTTTATTATACAAATGTTTACTAAGCTGCAGACAAAAAATCAGCTGGTTAGTAATAATTTTTATGACCTCGTTATTTTGATATTTTGGGAGAGATGGGATTACAAACCAGCTGATTTTTTGATACTGGACTATTGCAAAATATTGTATCTTTCAGTAATCTTTGCCTACAACTGAAATAGACATTTAGTGTCAGTTTTGGCGGATGTATTTTATACACACGTTTTTATCAGTCATGTTTTATAAATACATATAATTTTTAGCAATTTTCTTTTGATTTGTAAGGAATTTACTGAATCTTTTATATTTTATTGTTATTATAAATGTTACTGAAAATATGAGTTTAGGATACGGGTAAGCTTACTTGTATACTAGGTATCCTAATTAGGTCTCAAAAATTTTCTATGAATTAATATACTTTCTCTGTTCCATTTTAGAGGACAGGAATGCTGTAAAAAGTGTAAGGCCTACAAAAAAATATTTAATATTCAGAAGGCCGATTTCTTTATTCGCCGACTTACAAGAAAGACAAATGTAAGTACAAAAACACTTTGATTTATTTCGTTTTGGTGTATCACACTGAATTATTGGTAAGTAGGTACTTAATTGGTTATTAGCCTGCTTTAGTTTCTTGCTGTAAGTAGGTATACCTAACCAAGTATCTACGAATCTTTATAATATTTTCCCAGGTCACAAGTAAAACTAATACAAGTTTTGACACTGACATAGTTAATGATATAAATAATTTTATTACACAAAATAATGAAAATGTAGAAATTTCGTCACAAGAATTGTTTACATCCATTGGTAAGTTATTTTTAACTTTTATTAGTTAAATAATTAGTTCTTTCTTTTAACAATTTAATTTTTTAGAGACCATATAATTGTAATTCTAGAACATTTTGAAATAAAATGCTTGAGATGTAGGAAATTGCTACAACAAGCGAAAAATTCCCGAGATAAAGATCCTGCACTTGCAATATGCAACCATTGTCGGATGAATAAATCGCACAAACTTTATGCGGAATGTGAAAAAACTGTCACAGAATTATTTTCTAATATCAGCGAAGAAACAAAAACCAATAAAATTTTCACACAAAAGTTTAACATAGTACCAAATGCTACTAAAGAGAAAGAAATACATGAAAAATACACATTTCGTTCTAATTTATATCATTATGAAAAATATGAAAAACGGATAAAACAAATTGATCATAACAGAAAATACAACAGTTTCTCATCACTACTTTTTGAAAAAGATCCAGGTTTAATACAAAGCTTATCTAACTTCAAACTTGCACATTCTGTTAGAAAAGATGAAAAAGATGTTCCAAAACTGAAGTATCAAGTAGCAACCGACATCGAATCGAAAAATGAAGAAAGTTTAGAACACACATCTTATTATCGTAATATACAATCTAATTCGGAGAATTATTTATATGACAAATATAAAAATAGTTCAATTTCCATTCAACGGAACTTTCAAGATATTGACATAAATATTAGAAGGTACCATTCAGAAGAGATATTGTCCCAATCTTTCATGAGTACAATAGACGGTTTCATCAGGGAAGATTTCAGTTTTTTGTTTCCTCAAGAAAGAGATGTAGCGAAAACCATCAAGCCTATTGCAAGTTCTTCGGAGCTTATAAAAGATACCATAGATAGAGTTCGCAAAGAAAAGGAGGAACAACAAAGGAAAAGAGCGGAAGAGCAGTACAAAAAAGAACAGGAAAGAAAAATTAAAGAAGCTAAGAAGAAAGAAGCAAAAATGCAGGCAGAAAAAGAAAGAAAAAGGGAAGATGTGATTAACACTGATATGGAGGATATAAATGCTAAGGAGAAGGAAAAAAATACATTTGATGATGATAAAAAAATAGAACCTACAGAAGAAGCAACTCAAGAAGAAAGGGAGCACGTGAAGGGTAAGTTAAAATCAGAACCTAAAGAACATGTAAAAGAAAAAGATCACTTAACGAAATCGGAAAAAATATTAGTCAAGAAAAAACAAGACAAAGAAGAGGAACTCAAAAAAGACATGAACAAAATAAAAGCTGATCTTAAAGAATTTAATACAGTAAAACAGAAATTAGTAGAGAAAGCGTCAACTATTTTATCTGGCGGAAAAAAAGATAAAGAAAAGAATAAAAAGGCAGAAAGAGAAATAAAGCCTGAGAATGTAGATCAACTTGGAAAAAAGGAAAAAAAAGACAAAAAAGAACCCAAAATAAAAGATAATTCGGAAAAAGTAATAGAAAAAGAGGAAACCACGAAAGCTAAAGAGGGGCCAAAGAAAGAAAAGGACACAGCTGATGAAGCTGGTAAAAAGTTTAAAGAACTTTTGGCGTTACATGCAAAGGAGCAAGAAGAAATCTCAAAAACTAATAAAAAACAAGAAGACGATGAGAAAAAAGCCAAAGAGTTAGCTGAGAAAAAAATAAAAGAAGTGCCTAATGAAAAAACGTCACACAAAAGTGACGTAGTTGATGGTCTGAAGCCATCTAAAGGCGAGCCTAAAAAACGAATTAGTGATTCTAAACCTTTGGTAAATAAATTAGAACAAACAGAGAAACCGGTAGATGAAGTAAAATTGACAAATGTAAAGCTTAAAAGATCGTCTTCTGAAGACTTAATATTGAAGTTGGTTAAAGTACAACCGACAAAACGGTCTGATAAGACAAATAAAGATAAGGAACAGAAAAAATTGTCACCTCTTAATTTATCTGCTTATCTTATCCCGTCACCAAAATGCCAACTAGATTCAAATAAAGATTCGCAACGTTCGTCTGATTTGGAACTTGACATTGAAAGTTTATTAAACGCAAATAAATTTGAAAATGTACTTGATATGATTGTTGGGCAAAAAATATTAAAGCGTACACTTCCTGCAATTGAAAAAAGTAAAAATGAAGAAAATGATAAAGTTACCAAAGCACAATTAGAAGAAGAGCCTGTATTTTTGGAAAGTTATAAAATTAAAGAGGAAGTTCACATAGATGTAAAACAGGAATCAGTAAAATCAGTTGGAAAATCCGGAAAGTTGTTGGTCAGTATATTACCTACTCAGGTGTTATTATTTACGTATACTGACACAAATTGTTTTTATTGTAGGTATGCTCGAGAGTTAATTATACTTAACTGCTTGTTATAATGTTACAATTTTGACTTATATTTCGTCGTACTTAGTACTCGTAGTGATATCGGTAAGATAAAATCAACGAACTTATAAATAAAGACGTTATAATACATATGATAGTTTAGTACGAACACTTATATGTATACTTTCAAGAGTAGAAATTAGATATTTATACACTGCTTCATAGGGTACTGGATTTCGTAACAAACGAATACTACCTACCAGAGTATACCAGTTCCTAATAAAAAAATATAAAAAATATTGTTACTAGTTCCTACTTACTAGGTTAGTAACACAATGTATCATACAGGAAGTGTAAGTAATTAGAAAAAAGAATAATCAGTTCGTTTAGTTATGTTAATAGTTAAAGCTTTCACTTCACACAAATGACGTTTCCGAGATTTGAGAAACCATTGCGATTTACTGCGTTACATCAGTCAATATTATTATTAATGTTGAAACTATCGAAATATATATTAAATTAGCTGGTGCCCGCGACTTCGTCCGCGTTCTCTATAGCCTTATAGCCTTCCTCGATAAATGGACTATCCAACACAAAAAGAATTTTTCAATCGAACCAGTAGTTCCTGAGATTAGCGCGTACAACCAAACAAACAAACTCTTCAGCTTTATATATTGGTATAGATATGTTGAAACCCATTTTTACTTTTTTTGGTTTTCTTTCTAAGCTTTTTAATTTTAAGAAAAACTAATATAAAACTTTTTGCCTTGTTAGACTATTTATATTTGTCTTTGAGTACATATTGAATTTATGCAATTAAGTATGCTTCGAACAAATAAACTTGCTTCTTTTCAAGGTGCTCGAGCTCATGTCGAGCACTAAAATCAAATAACTTTAGCATGAAAAACTTGTATTTTCATAGGTTTTATAACAAATTTCATAGGTTTTATTAGCAATAAATATCTAATTTAGGATTTCTTTAAATTAAATTTAAAACTGGAATACGGAAAAAATAACTAGTTTTCGTCTATATAAAACATTCTTTCTAAATGGTCTAATATATCATCGCCTTTCAATTGATAGCTTCATTTTCAATAGATAAATTTATTTACTTAAAAAAAACTGTACTTTGGGTATACTTTGCATACCCCTATTTCAATGAAATTTATAAAAAAGGTCGTTACAAAGATGACCTCTTTTAAAATTCATTAGAACGTCTATGAATTTCATAGAGGTCATGTCTAATGACATAACGAAATTGACATATATTTTTATATATTCATATTTCATATTATGTTTACTTTATGATTTAAAAATTTGCTAGACCTTATTATTTTTGTAAGACTTTATATTTTTATTTATGTGAATTTTTCTATTTTACCGATGTTGAGGAATAAAACAAATAAAACAATAGAACCAGTAAGTGGGCACTTTTAACTTAAGTAAAAAAATGAATTTTTCCATATTACCATCGACATTATCAGAATCTTAAAACACAATATTTTCTTTTAAAGTTAAAAAGCTTTATTTAAAAAAAATTACAGAAAATTAACATATTACAATTTAACATTAATTATTGTGAAAGAGGTGCAAAGAGATATTTATTCATACACTCTTCATAAAGTTAAAGATGGGTTAAAATAAAACCGATAGGTACATAATTACACATCTTCCTATCAGTTGTTAGTAAAATTGATTTAAGCTTAATAACTTTGTAGGCAGAACAAGAAATCCCGAAGGGTATAACAAGGTATGCATTATCAGACCGTTCTTTCATTGAAAAAGGGTGGACAATGTTGCCTACTGAGAAGGTCGTACGTAAGGTATACATAGAAATGTGACTTTTTATTTTTACATAAAAATATTTTTATTCATACTAGATGTACTATCGCGGTCAAGGGAGCAGTCCCACCGTAAGGAACAATTTCGTGTGCACATTTTGTATTTATCTTTGTTCCTACTTCAAATACCTACTCGTATTTCGTATTATAACATTTACGTTACTATGACAACCTCAATTCAACGTTAGACAAATTTGTATGAAAAGTGGGTCTGCTCCATTGACCGCGATAGTACATATTACCTAATCTGCATCTGCATATACCTAGGTACTAGATGCATTTAGGTAAACTGGTTTTGTACCTATTAATACCTAACTAGACTGGGTGACCGCTCGTTCCAATGAAAGGTTTAAAGTTTTTTACATGTACCTAAGGAAGAAAGTCTATGAAACATTATAGAAAAAAAAATTCAAGAATACTTGAATTAATAATTTTATAAAACGAGTAAGCGGTATTACTTTTGTAACCGTTTCATTAAAAAAACTACCTAAAACGAATTTTCTCGAAGAAAAACCCTGACAGATCGATTTCTAGACCTAAAAAAACCCCTAACCCTAGATTTTCGTCAAAATCATTAGAGCCGTTTGCGAGATCGTCGTGGCATACAAGAATTCTTCGTTTAGTATTACAATAATAATAAGAAGATACTTTACCTCTTATAAGAACAATACCCACTAACCTAAGTTATTAAGGTTCAGTTTCTTATCTAGAGATTTTTTTTAGATGAACGTGTACCGCATGCGTCCTACACATCCTGAATTCGATTGGTTCACAAGAAACAAGAATAGACGTCACATGGAATATGATTCGGGTGAAAGATTAGCAGAACTTGACGATAACGGTCGTGGGCGCTGGTACTATAAGAACGGGCGGCTGGCTCTGGACTATTATGATGCTGAAGGTTACTAAACTACACCTTTTGTCTGACATTAGGTACTTAGCTGAACAGAAACTCCTAAAGACACCAGCATTCAATTCTCGGACTCTTATTGTCATAATATTATGCTAGATTAAATCCTTTTTACAGTCGATAATTGTACAGTAAGAATACTTTCTCTTCAAATTTGTCATATTTTCGTCGCTATTCTCAAATCGATTAGCTCAGGTTTCTGGGTATAGGTATACGTTACGAGTCTGGCGATCACTGCCTTTTGTTCTATAAGTATAGTTTGCGACTACCCCCACGTATTCAAAGACGAGAGGTCCGAATGTATACCTAATTACCTACCTCTAAGTTTAAAGGGTAGATAGTTAAATTTACACACGTCGGACCCCTGTAGTCCGGTTGGCCATATAATTGATATGATATTTATTCGGCCGTAGCTACGCCTCTGGGTCACATCTGCGTTTTGACTTATTAACTTGCCTATTTGTCATTTTTCTTAGAGCCCAAATGGCACATTTTAACTACCTAACATGTAGTTTCAATGATTTTTTGTGTAAAAAAAAAATACTAAAATGTTAACTTTAGTGAAATAATTATGTTTCAGAAATAAATGCACAACAACGAGTTGTCATTTATAGTAATGGGCAACCGGATGAACTCGGAAAAACACGCCCCATAACTGTTTTAGCAACATTCGATTATCTCGGAAATGGTATTGTGTTTGATCATAGTGGTAAAATAAGGTGGGTACTTATAATTTTTTAAGTATTTTATTTATTTATTTACAATAATATATTATCGAGGGATTATTAGGGAGAGATTAAGATTGAATAATATTGTGGTATACTTGACGATAATAGATGTAATATTTTAAGGTTAAAATATAATCAAACCGAAGGTGTTGTTCTGGATCAAAACATTGGCCCCGTATCACATTGGAAGTGGCACACTTTAAATGATCCTCCCATACTACAACAAGTAATGATAGACACGCAGATGCCACATAAAGATAATACAATATTAAAAATGGGGGATCCGAAAGACACTAAAGTCGTGGTGGATAATGAAGAAATGCTAGCTATTGAATTCCATAACTTTGTGAAGGAAAAAAGTAAAAAGCTAACGCAAAAATTTAAGCCATTTCAAATTAAAATGAAAGCTTTAAAGATAAATGAAAACTTTTCCTTGAGAATTTTGGATCAAGCGACAATTTATCTAATTTTTAGAGATGGTTCAACAAATTTAAAACTTAATATTGGAATGGTCTTAGACCATAAAGAAATAATAGATACGGAAAGTGCCGAAGTGGGAGAGGTGACAAACAGTCTAGAGCATTTGCCTGCTCGAACCAACAGTCTAGCGGGCCTACAACGTTGCGTGGTAAATGCACAACATTTCGCAAAACAACGAACAGAACACGATCGACGTATTAGACCCACAAAATCCATACCCAGCGCAGATAAATTGATTGCAGCCGCGTCAAAACCTTTGCGATTACCTTTTCGGGTTGTGCCCTCCGATTCATCATTTGCAGCAGGAGAATGTCAATGTTATCGTAAGAAACCCGCTTGTGACTTACATTATAACAATAAGTTTTTATAATATACTTTTTTTTTTAATAAATGATTTCAAAACTATTTTTCTTTGTTTTTCCATTTTTCTACCTTTTTAAGGATGCCTAAGTATCTAGTTAAGGCATTTCTATTGGCAAACCATTTCGGTTTTAAAGAAAGTAGGTATCCTTCAGATATCCTTAGGTATTTTGTTACCACATACCTACGCAACGTTGTAAATTTTAATATTGATCAAAACACAAGTATATATAATACTAATGTTTTATTAATTACAATATTTTATAAATTAAAATGCTTATTTCACAACAGGGCGTACTTACTTCGTTTTACAATGTATAGCCGACCAGAAAAGTGCTTTATCAGTTTCGATAACAAATTCCATTCATTTCTAAATTCGCTAAGGTGATTTGAAATAGGTATTGATTACTGATTGACATAATTGTCAATTTGAATTTTCAAAGCAAAACAGACCTTATCATTCTACAACATACAAAGAATTTTCAATCATAGTGTGATAAAGCACTTTATTTGTCGACTTTACATACCACCTTCCTATAACTACCTCAATAGCTTTGAACAGCTGTATCTCAGGAACTATCAGGTCTATGAAAACCTATTTTATCTCTTTTTATTGGAAATTCAGTGCACTTTAATAACTTAGAAGGTAATTTTGCCTTAGGGTTTAAAATTGACGAAAACTAAAAACATCATTTTCTTTAGAAATTTTGATTATCCGTATCAATATCATTAAAACTATTTGGCCTACCAAGACAAAATTATTGTCATTCAGTTGAAAATTAAAAACTGTTTAAACCTGAAGATTTTAATATGCTTGAGATAATGCATGAATTTAAAGAAATTAAAGATTCAAGTTTCATATCTTTAGTTTCGCGCGAAAATATCAGTTCACGGTTTAGATTTTTGCGACGTTGCCAGATTTAACAACACGCTTGTATATAGATGGCGCTGGGTCAGGACAAAGAAAAAGGAACATATATTAAGGAGTTTAGAGATAAGGAGCGCCATCTTACATGGGTGTTAAACTGAAAAAGTGGCAACCAAATCCGATAAATATAGATGGTGCTAGTGTGAACAGTGAGAGTTTGAGAGTATGGAATGAATGTAGCAGTATTTGACGAAGTGCGCCGAGTTGAATTTTGGTTGAACACTAGCCTCTCCAGCGCCACCAATTTATCGTCTTTCGACGGCCACACTTAATACTCAGAGATTGTCCTCCTTGTCTCTACCCTTCTTAATATATACTATGTAGCGAGAGGTTCAGAGTGCACAGAGCGACGTCAAAATTTAAGCGTCATTCTCATTCCTTTTATTATTGCTCTACCTACTTACTTACTGTCAGCTGTCAGTTCGTTCGTAATAATCTTTCTTTTTTCCATTTCTATCAAAGAATATAGTAATAATATTTCTATTCAATCAAGTAAAGAGAGGAACATAATGATATGCTCTTGCGAGTTCTATATAGTTTCTACTTTTCTAGTTAGTTCATCTTCATAATTTACTGTTCTTGTTATAATATTAAATTTTGTGCCGAATTCAATGTATTGTTCTTTGTGCTTGTTGCGGTAGTGTGAATTTGAGCTGAGGGATACCATATTAATCACGATAGCCACGAATATTTGCCTTGTTTATTTATGTATACTAATTTATGTACTTAATATTAATGACTGTCGTCACAAAACGATAAATATTGTAAGCATTCTCGTGTCTTACAATGAGATCAATGTATCAGTAAAGTTAAATACTCTATAGAATAGTGGTTAAAACTTGTATGTGTTCAGTATAAACTGTATAAAATGGTAAGTGCTAAACAAAAATAATCTGTACAAAGTATGTGTCCTATTTGATAACTATATAATTAGGTTGACCCGCTTTTACAGAGTTATCAGGATGAACCTAGTGGTTACAACGTGGGGTCATTTCCCAAGGACTTTAGTTATGGTCCATTTGAACAGAATGGGGAAGGTGACAATTCATCGCTGCATGAAGATCACAAGCCAAGAATTCTTTTAATGGGCCTCAGAAGGTGAAAGGGCTACAAGTATTGCGAATCTTATCATTTTGGTTGAATTTTCATGTTTCATAAGTGAATGTTTTTTGTTTATAGATCGGGAAAATCTTCAATACAAAAGGTCGTGTTTCATAAAATGTCTCCAAATGAAACACTGTTTTTAGAGTCAACAAATAAAATAGTGAAAGATGATATAAACAATAGTAGCTTTGTACAATTTCAAATTTGGGACTTCCCGGGACAAATTGACTTCTTTGATCCCACATTCGACTCTGATACCATATTTGGGGAATGTGGCGCCTTGGTCTTTGTTATTGATGCACAGGTATATTCTGTTTATGTCATGCTAGCTATACTCGATCAACATTGAACATTTAAACTTTTCAAAGTTGGCTCTGGTGTGGAAAGTAGTTGCAGAGCACTCTAGTTTTCGCAGCCTGTCTGGTGAAAGTGACCACCCCCTTACTGAAGACCAGTGAAATAACTACATTTGTGTTTCGGTGAGTGAGTAAGGGATGCCAGAGCCAATTTCCCTACTACCTTATGCTTAATCATACTAAATAGCATACACCGGCCAATTAGCTTAATCTAGCTGATTGGATAATAAACTTGATAGTGTATGGCTGGTATTAAACATGGTTTTGATTCATTTGCAATCAACTGACCTGTTTAGATAACACAATAATTTTATTGCAGGATGATTACATGGATGCACTTAATAAACTACAGTTGACAGTAACCAAAGCATATCGGGTCAACAGCAATATTAAATTTGAAGTTTTTATCCATAAAGTAAGTTATTACCAAATTTTGTATTTTTATATGAATGGCTTATATTTGCTTATTTATTTTTTATAGAATATGTACCTATGTTGAAAAAAACAACAAATATCGTAAAAAAACTTAAAACTAAATAGAATTCCACAGGTAGTGGGCAAGGCCGATTTTCATCCAGTTTTTTTTTGTTTAAAAACTAAAGTTATTGAGATGATATTTAGCTATAGTTTATGGAGATCTATTCAGGTGTTTTAAGAGTACATGTTTGTCCTCATGTAGGTAGATGGGCTCAATGATGATTACAAAATGGAGTCACAGAGGGACATTCACCAACGTGCAACAGATGACTTGGCGGATGCCGGCTTGGAACATGTTCATCTCTCTTTTCATCTCACCTCTATTTATGACCACTCCATATTTGAAGCCTTCAGTAAAGTTGTACAAAAATTAATACCGCAGCTTCCAACACTTGAGAATCTACTGAATATACTTATATCTGTAAGTATAACTACACTCCACTATATATAATATATATATCCAATTTTACTATACTACACTACGCTATTTGTATTGTTTGTTTTCATGACTAACTAATAAATTCTCTTGAAATATAAAAGATTTTATTGGAAACAATAATTACATATTATAATGAAATCCTACTAATATAAATGCGAAGTTTGTGACGATGTATGGATGTTTGTTACTCTTTCACACAAAAACGACTGAACATATTTGAATTAAATTTGAGATACAGGTAGTTTATTACCTGGGTTAACATATAGGATACTTTTTATCTTGGAAAATGTTAGGTTCCTGAGGGATCGTCTAAAAATTTAAAAAGTTGAACGCCAGTGACGCCGTGGCGGCGCCACCGTCTTCACAGCTATAGAGATGTCTGATATATTTTCTAGGTGTTATATTTTTCATATTTCAACGCCGAGTCGCGGGCACCAGCTAGTATTGCTATATATAGTGTAAACTATATTTAGTGTTAAATTATTTTTGAAGATATGAAAGATGTTAATATTAAAATAAGTCTTATAAACATTATTATAGGTAATGTAATATGTGATTTCAGAATTCTGGCATAGAAAAGGCATTCCTGTTTGATGTGGTCTCGAAAATTTATATAGCGACAGACAGCTCGCCTGTAGACATGCAAAGTTATGAGTTGTGCTGTGACATGATTGACGTTGTACTCGATATATCCAGTATCTACGGGTATGTAACAAATTGGGTCCTTGGCTATATTTTATGTACTTTTTTCCTTTATAATTTATTTCCTAAGTAGGAAATTCACATGAAATCTGATTTTAACTTGGTTATATTGTTTTATGTGTAAAGTTCATTAATATTGCTTATTACAGGATGGTGGACGAAAGTGTAGTGAATACATTCAACAACGAAAGTTCAAGCCTCATCAAGTTGAACAACGGCACTGTTCTCTATTTACGCGAAGTCAATAAATTTTTGGCTCTAGTGTGTATTTTGCGTGAAGAAAATTTCCAAAAACAAGGTAATATAATTGATATAATCATTATCGCTTACAGCGCAAATAATTCATTATACTCTATTTTACTATAACAGAATACGTGCTCTTATTTTGGTACAAAAGAAACAAGATCTCCCTTATCTCTGTTATGACTCAAATCATCCTTACATATTATAAAACAAAGACCCCCCCACAGCTTTTGTCTGTCTGGATGTATGTTCGCGATGTGTTCATTTATTAACATATTTTTTTTAAACAATAAGTTTGATTTGATGCACATACATAGATAGTTTTTTTTTTTTTTAAATAAGAAAAATTTAAAAATTGATTATATTAGAATGAAATTTTAATTTAAATATTTTTTTGTTTCAGGTGTCATAGATTACAACTTTTTATGTTTCCGCGATGCTATAACTCAGGTGTTCGAGTTGCGTAACAAGTGTCAAAACGAATTGTCGACGAGAGCACATTCCGGAACTCCTGAACAAGTGGCGAATGGCGCAGTCGATTCCACTGAGAGCACCTCGGACCGATCGCAGCCGCAGATACCCTAGCACACGAGACATTACAGTCTTGAAAATGTTGCGAATATCTGAAAAGTAAATTGTGTAGGCTGGTTTTCGTGTCACGCCGACCGTCAGCGCCGACAGGCCAATATGTATTGGGTGCTATGAAGCGTTTTAGAGTAACGCCGACCGCTCAGCGCTGATGGACGTCAGCGCTGAGCCGTACGCGCCGCCCGTCAGCGCCGGGCGCCGCTGACGGTCGGCGCCGACCGCCGTCCACACGTCTCTGTCTTCAGTGATCGCTTTCGTGTCACGCCGAAGAGTACAATCATAATTATATTGGCCTGTCAACGCTGACTGTTAGCGCGACACGAAAGCGAGCGTCTCGCAATGACGCGCTGACAGCTACGCGCCGAAGCCTCGGCGCTGACGATCAGCGCGACACGAAAACCAGCCTTATAGTAAAGGATTCGAAGAGATGTCGTCCTTCGCCCAAAGGTTTACCAGACTAAAAGTATATTTTATCAATTATTATCTATGAGAGAAAAAAAATATCGCGGACTACCGCGTACAACACTAGTTGCCTATGAAAAAAGAATCGTGAGTGCGATTGGGAAGCATTAAGCGTAATGCCTTAATGCCTCTAACAGTAGTGCCATACTGTTAGAGTGTCCTATGCCTAGTAATCTACCAAATCAATATTGGTACATAAATAAACGGGATTATTCGCAAGATAACTTAATTAAATTTCGAAACTACCTCAAAAGTCTTAGTTTTTCAGAAGTATACAATATGTCAAATCCTAACGAGGCATACAATATTTTTATTGATATTGTGTCTTTGTTACACAGCCAATGTTTTCCATATAAGAAAATTAAAATAAAAACTAATAATAAATTAAAATGGATATCCAGAGGAATAAGAGCCTGTACGAAGAAAAAAAGGGAAATGCTTTGGAATTATAGATTAAACCCTACTTTAGAAAATAAATACAAATATAAAACATACAGAAAGCGTTTAAAAAAGATAATGATACTTACACAAAGAGCCCACAACAGTAACTTTATAAGCAAATCAAGTAACAAATGCCGAGCAACGTGGAAAATAATAAATAACAATAAACTAACAAAACCTAAAGACAGTATCAAGAAACTTATTTTGGATAATGGTACCGTAATCACGGAACCTATTGACCTATCAAATAAAATAAATGACTTTTTTATAGAACAAACGAATGTAAATTTTAATAACGACATTGAAAAGCACTCGTCTGACTTAACCTATCCCACTCCAATTGGCTCAATATTTATTACACCTACTACACCTCATGAAATTTTTAAAACTATAAAAAAATTAAAAAATACGAATAGTGTTGGTTATGATGAAATAGGCTCAAGGGAGATAAAATTCTGTGCGGAGGAATTAGTACACCCCTTGACGTTTATTGTTAATCTTATTATTGAAAGTAGTATTTTCCCAGATAAACTAAAGAAATCTATAGTAAAACCATTGCATAAAAAGGGAGATAAGCACACTATAGAAAACTATAGGCCAATAGCTCTATTACCAGTATTTTCAAAGATAGTCGAGAAAATAATGTATAGCAGACTTTATAGTTTCTTTGAACAACATAACATCCTCGTAAAAGAACAAAACGGGTTCCGTAAAAAAAAGTCGATCTCCTTGGCCATATATGACTTAGTAAAAAATATCACAATAAATATAGACAAACACATTCCAGTATGCGCACTGTTCACAGACGACAAAAGCTTTTGATCTCGTAAATCATGACAGATTACTAGATAAATTAGAGTTATCAGGTATCAGAGGGGCCGCATTGGAGCTGCTGAGGTCATATCTGTCCAATAGGAAGCAGTGTGTTCAGATAACGCATATATGTACCAAATCAAGGATGGAGCGGACATGTATTTCTAAGTGCAGAACGATATCTAGGGGTGTCCCACAAGGAAGCATCCTTGGTCCGCTTCTGTTTTTAATATATATAAATGATTTGCCAAGAAATATTGAACATCCAATGATATTATTTGCCGATGACAGCACTATAATAATCAACAATAAAAATAAAAACGAACACAATTATGAAAATGACATAAATAAAACACTAGCGGACATGATAAATTGGCTTACGGTAAATGAATTAAAAATCAATTTGACGAAAACAACTTACATGCAGTTTCACCAAAGTAAAACCAAACCACTAACTTTAAACATACATTACCAGGGAACACCAATCAGTAAAGTTACTGTCACAAAATTTTTAGGTCTAGAGATAGACACAGACACTAAGTGGAAATCGCATGCTCAGGCTATAAATAAACGTATAAACAGCTACGTATTTGCCCTAAAGAGGCTTTCTAAAATATCTGATCATAAAACCGCAATAATGGCCTATAACGCATCTGTTGCTTCTATATTGAGGTACGGTATAGTCTTCTGGGGAAATTGTTCGGACAAACACACTCTATTTAAAACTCAAAAGAAGTGTATAAGGGCCATATTTGACTTGCGACCTACAGACAGCTGTAAAACCTATTTCAAAGAACACAAAATATTAACACTTCCTAGTCTGTATATCTTTGAAGTTGCAACATTCGTACACTCAAACCTACCTCTTTTCAAAACAAAAACTGAGAGTAGAAGCGTGCGGTTGAAACATATAGATGTTGTATGTGGACAAACAGCTCTTCTAAGAAAGGGCATATTGGGTATGGCGTCCAAAATATATAATAATTTGTCAATAGATTTAAGAAACAAAGACATAGTAGATTTTAAAAATAAACTGAAGACAGTGTTGGTCGAAAGGGTTTACTACACCATTCATGACTTCTTTAATGAAAAAATTTAGTATTAGAAATTATATACTTGACATTAATGTTGACATTAAATAATATAACTTAATAATAACTTTTAAAATTAGATTTAAGATAAATATTTTTGTATGCCAGCAATGGTAGGTCATATCGATCCAATATATTATGTAATTAAAATACCTATTATGTACATATGATCAACAAATAAATTATTATTATTATTATTATTATTATTATTAATGTGTTGCCTAATAAAATATTGAAAAAAAAAATGTAAAATAATTCCATATTTTAATAGTCAAGATTTATTTTCGAATAGATAACATTGATAAAAATATACTTTTTGTCTGGTAAACAGATGGGTGAAAGACGACCTCTTTTCGGTTTACTAACATAGTCAAAACAAAACAAATTGAATTTAATGGTATCAAAATGGTGTAATTGTTTTATAAAAATAGCATGACAAAAAAATCTCATAAATGAATACTTTTAATATTTAATTTAAAGTGCAAATATGAATATAACACAAATATAATGAATAAATTTTGCAGAATTAATTTACATTTTAGATATTCACAATAACCATGTGTCTATATTCTATTCGAAATGCTATTTAGTTATGTTAATATATTTTTATAACATTTAATATTATGAATAAAACTGTTAATAATATAGTGTTGAATATTATTTGATACCATACCCTGACGATTTTGTCTATGTTCTGCAACGAACTTGCATTGAATCGAGACAATCATAAGTATACAACAGATTTCTTTAAAACTTGTATTATAAAATAAATAGATAATAATTTCCATAAAATAGTTGTTAGGTGCCATGAAATCAAAATATCTGAAATTGTAATGATTCAATTTTTCTGCCCTACGTATGTCACTGAACTGAACTGCTGAACCAATTTTGATGAATCTTTGTAAAGCGCCACCCAGTGAACGGGCATAATTCACTAGGTTTACCAATCCGAGCGTAAGAAATCTCAACGAGTTAAGAGGGCAATGCTTGGGATTAGGCTGCTGTTGGAAAATTAAGGGGTGAGTCCTATGCCCAGCTGTGGACGTCCTGTGGCTGAGATGATGATGAAAGAAGGTTTCACTTCAAAATCTGTATGTTGTAATCCCCCCCGCGAGTGAGGAGACTTCACTTCACTCAAAATGTTATTAGTCTGCGGCGTCGCTAAATACCTAAATATACTGTTATTAGTGATCTGTGGGATTGGGATTATACGACACAGGGGTCTGTCCTGTCCTGTGATCCTGTCTTTCTAATCACCGCACAGATTATCTATTCTAATTTATTGGTCTGTGGTGTAATGTAAAATTAAATATTTTATTTAATTTCATCGGTAGTTCGGTACATACATAAAGGAAAGGGTAGAAAAAGTGTAAAACTGAAGGAATTTTAATAAGTTATTCTATTCAATTTTGTGTATTTATATTAACTGTTTACGAAGAAAAATATTGAACCAGCGAAACTGTACCCAGTACCCACGTAAGTATAAAAATACATTGTGTTTAATGTGGATTGCATTGTTTTCTGAAAGTTCATAATTTATATTATCTTCTTTTCATTTGTATCTATGACTCTGTTATATGTACGTATAAATTTTATAATAATAGGTATTATAATGGCACATTTTTTAGAATATTTTTTAGTTAATTTGTAGGTAAATATTTGGGTTATTTATTTCAACAATTATAAATATGGTAGGACCTACCTAGCCATATTTTTTTTCTTTTGTAATAAGTTTAGTTTTATTGTTTATTATTGAACAATAATAATTTCTAATAAATTAATAATTTAATTGTTTTAATTGCAATATTCTAAACTTAGACAAATAGGCATAGGTATGGCCGACCAGAAAAGTGCTTTATCAGTTTCGATAACAAATTCCAATTTCCATTCATTTCAAAATTCGCTAAGGCTTAGATTTGAAATAGGTATTGATTACTGATTGACATAATTGTCACTTTGAATTTTCAAAGGAAAACAGACCTTATTATTCTACAACATACAAAGAATGTTCAATCTTAGGGTGATAAAGCACTTTATTTGTCGAGTTTACATTAACTTCCAAAGACTTGTTGGTTTAGTAGTATGTAAAATAAAATTTATGGTGTGTTAGTAAAATGTATGGTTAGTATTTTATTCCTTTTTACTAAATTAAAATAGAACAATTCAATGGGTTTCCATAAGACATACAATGATTAGTGCATGATGTATGTCGCTCAAAACTGGTCTTGTGTCCTTTGTATCCAGCTGCTTCCTGTGAAGCCTTTCAGGTCATCTGTCACCTTGGCCACAGGGCGTCCCACGCTACCCTTTAAAATTCGTGGCCTCCATTCCAGAACTCTTCTACCCCATTGGTCAGCCTATTGCCACTTCAACTTGCTAATTCTTTTGGCTATGTTGACTACCTTGGTTCTTTGGCAAATTTCAGAGTTTTTGATCCTATCCACCAAAGGAACATACGAGCATAGCTCGCTCCATAATCTGTGGGGCAACCCTAAACTTGTGGACCAGTGTTGCAGTGAGAGGCCACACTACACGTCGGGAAGATGACTTAGCTTCCCAAAAGCAACCCAACCCAGCCAGATTCCTCTGTCAACCTCTTTATCAAAAGTTGTTCCTGCCTAACTGAATTGTTTGTCCCAAATAGATGTAATCCTGCACAACTTCAAGTCACACCTTCTACGGTAACAGGTCCTGAAAGAATATGCTCATTGAACATGACTTTCACCCTCCAAATTAATCCCAAGTTCTACACGCCGAGAGGCGACATTGTTTTCTAACATCCCTCCGTGGTCTTCAAGCTACTGTGCTGTTTTTAACTATAAAAATTAGAACCTAATAAAACTCATTTAATACAATCTTTTATAATAATTTGCCGTAGTAGTGATGCTACATTTTTTTAATCAGTGATGTGTCAAACTTTTTCAAAAGTGAAGATTTTGTAAAAAATACATGTCAGCTGTAGAACTCCATGTCAGAAGTGAAAAACGTAGCTTCACAAAAATATTTGTATGATATTTAAATTCCTTGGCATTATCGAATTAGGTAAATACAATTATTGATCGCAAGAAATACAAGAGAAAATAATATATGACATTGAGACACAATGATAATTAAATAGAACGTAATTATTCAACATGAACTTCAGTTTGATGTTGATATGAAACTATATTATTGGTCAGACGTGTATTACATACCATATTGATCCTTGTTACTCATATCTAGTGAGTTTACTTTCGTATTCGTCCGCTTAGTACTTATATACAGAGCTGTCAGTTTCGTTTACATTACATTACATGACAGTGTCGCGAGATCAATGGTTTTTTCCCATCTCAAAAAGCATCGCTTTCGCTTCAAAAAAAATTTGATAAATAAATTCAGTTTCTTATAATTCATAATAATATACTTTATTCATAAAGAGATTTGGGTCTGTTAACATCAGCTTTACCAAATCAGACGTGTCTTATCTTAGCACCTACCTACTAGTGATGTGCCGGATCGTTAAAAATGTAGATCCGCGGTTACGGATCTTTAATTTTCTTAATCATTGTCAGTTCGCGTGACCTTGAAACGACAGTTGACGCCTGCCACTTGACGCTTGCATTTTAAAGGTGCCAAATGTTTGCTTTATTTAATATAAAATTATATATATTTAATATAACCAATAAAATATTATTTGAATGGAATTTAACGGATTTTCATTGCTGCCTAATCACCTATATATAGAATTACAGCTATAAATTAAAAATTAATACGGTAAAAGATCCGTAAAAATATCCGCCAAAAAGTAACGGATACGGATCTTTCTTCACCGTCGGATATCCGCGGATACGGATATCCGGCACATCACTATTGCCTACATTTGGTATGAGGTCGATACGATTCGATACTGCAGCGGCGGTTTGTTTACCGATCAATAATAATCGAGTAGTAAATCGCGGCCGATTGTAATCTGTCTAGATTTTAGGAAGAGACTAAGGAAACGTTCGGAGGCGGAAACAGTAGTTCACAGACGTGCTGTCGCTCAAAGGTCAGCAGACACCTATCTCCAAGTAGATTGCGGCCTACCTGCACTAGGCTGATGCACCCCGATTTCGACCGGGAGCAATTGGGGTGATTAAGTAGTATCTCTTCTTAGTCGGTTTCACTCTTGACAGAGTGGTCGTGGTCATCATTTTAGGTGTTGGTGGCAAGCTTCACAACACGCCGCCAATTGAACCCTCATGATGACTCTCATGGGAAAAAAGATATGCAGTGGTTTCCCCTTGCCTTCTGCATTTAAGCATATTATTAACGGACGATTTAGTAGTATATAGGTTCATAATAAATAAATATTATAAAATAGTAGCCCGCTCCCGGCTTCGCCCGAATTCAAAATAAAAACTATACTATCTTTTAAGTTGACCTTTGGTTACACATACTTAGTTACGAAATTTTATCAAAATCGATTCAGTAGTTTAGGAGTTCATCGCGAACAAACATGTGACACGTAATTTTTATATATATAAGGATAATATATAGCCTATATCCATCTGGATTATTCCATTATTATAGATTTCCAACACAAGTTGGCAGACGTGATGTTAAGGAAAATGCGGAACAGCAACATCAAGTGTTCTCTAGAAGCACGCAGGATGTTTTGAGTACGTTTATACGCTACATTGTAGTGACATGGGCCAATGGGCACGCATATTGCTGTCATTTGCATTCTCTTTAAAATGAAATTTTATTTTGTTACTATGGCACGTTTATGTTGTGGGACTTTGATAATGGCTGTAATTAAATGAAATAAAACTGCTAGATTGTGAGAATGGATGCATACTCTCTCACGGAAAAACGGCTTAACGGATTTTTAAGAAATTAGACACACTGATAGCTTATTACCTGGATTAACATATAGCATACCTTTTGTTCTGGATGAATGTTAGGTTCCCGAGGTATGGTCTAAAAAATTGGCGGCGGGCGCCGCGCATCGATACATCGATACAGATGTCTGGCGTTATATTACTCTTACTAACTACCGCGACTTCGTCCGCTTTGAAAAAGAAAAAAGTAGCCTATCATTGTGTCCTGTACGTCTAAGTTTTTTGAATTAAAAATAAGTTAATTAAGTTAAGACATACATACAGAAAAAAAATCTAAAAATCGTCAATTTAGTTTCAGTATTATGTATAGAGCCTATAAAAACACGGTATCTTTGAAAAAAAAAAAAAGTAACTTACTTCATGACCAACCCTTACAGATTTATTATTAGTAAGTATTGATTGATTGATGATTGACAATATTTTCTTTTTTTCCAACGACGACGAAGTTGCGGGCATCAGCTAGTTTTAAACTAATCGTACGTACAAAAGCTAACTCAATCAAAACAACACTGTAGAAGGTGTATTGCGATGTTTATAACTAGGTATAATTAAAAGATTTGTTACCTAACAGCTAAACAGCTTTGTTTGTTTGTTGTTGTTTTTGTACAGCACCTGATCCTATGCATCTACATTATTTTTCTTAGATAAATATGAAAAACATGTTATTCGTCATTTTGCGTTACGAACGACACGAGTAATTCAAAACTGCGCGCGTTTGTAGAAGGCTATCTAGGCGATAACATGTTGTTTATGCGCGCACGCGTATTTTTTTACCGTTAGTATTTTGAGTTTTGTAGTAATAGTTTTACGGTTGATTGTGTGTCGCAGTTAGCCATTTGTTTTGCACTGAACGAATAATACCCACTGACCTTGTTTTTAAAATACTACGCGGCGCTACGCACCAAACACATGCGAATTCGTAATTCGCGCGCTACGTCATGACACACCCATCCACACACTTCATACGTAATCCTACCCCCGCTTATGAATATATATTTTTTTAATTATTAAGTTAATTTTTAAAATATACTACATAGTTGTAAATGTCATACCTTTTAGCCAAAAATTTCTCGTATAGTTAATTGAATTCAGTACTCCCCCTCTCTCTGGTAATATCCACAAAACATGGCTTGCAACAAAATGTCTTGAAAATGCATTTAGATTTTACAGTCAATCTACCAATTCATTTAATTATACCTAATACGTATACACACACCATACATACTACACAGAAAAAAAAACAACAAAAATACTTTATGTAACATACCTAATCGATTTTAAATACCATTCTATATAATTCATTAATTAGACACAAATTGCAGCAAATGCTGATCGAGAAATCGTAAAAGTAGGTATCTAAGTATTAATCAATTAATTTTATGAATACATACTTACCTTTATTTTATAAGTAGTATTAAACTTTCCTTTAAATGATTTGATGCCTAACGTGATCATGCATCACATTTAAATCTTTAAAAGAGATTACTTTAAAAGGTAGCGTGTTTTCTTTTCTTTTATCAATAAAAATAATAATAGTTCAATGTAGTCAGCTAAACAATTATTGATGAATTTTGAAATTTAGATTGTAGTGATAAACTGAAACCCTTAAGAAAAATATTGACCAACTTCATTCTATTGTACCCTTTTTAAATATATATATCTCTTAAAAAGGGTAAAATAAGTATTAAATAATGTTTGAATTTCAAGTTCAAAATTACAAGATTTTTTTTAAGATGAATTAGATAATTTTACTAGATGAATTTACATGAAATTTGAAGATTTTTTTTGTTAAGTACAAATTTACAGTAACAGCTTTTCTAAACACCTCAAAACAGTCGACTCATTCTTAATTCTAATGGGAATCCAAGTAACTTTAGGTAATCTTAAGTCTAATTTTTTATTATTTACTTTCTTAGCTAGCAATACAATAACCGTACTTATTTGGTTAGATGGTTTGTTTGTGGATTGTTTATTCATTCAATTACTTCGATTAAAATTACTTCTAGAAAGTAATCTTAAACATTTCTTATTTAGCACAATATCCAGCGGATCAAAGTTCACTTGTTTGTTGGCTTCAATCGGCCACAGGCGGATATTGTGTCAGACTTGGTTGGATAACCTGTCTCTTTTATCTTATTAATTTTATTTATGTTATGTTCACTTTCATTTAGAATTTTTGTTAAAGGGGATTGGGTAACCCTCCATGGTTGGCATCATTTTTTTTTTCTAGCGGCCATTGATAAAAACTATTGTCGTTTAAAGTCCTTGCAAAAAGAATTACTCCAAACTATATCGATCGAACGAGAGATATAAGGGTTTAAAGATACGAATTTTACGCCTGGTTGCTCTTCAAGAACAAGCAATAAAATAAAAAATAAAACTTTTTTTTTTTTAATTTAAAAGTTAATGAAAAAAGTTACTAATCATCATTTTCTTCGTCATAAACTTCATTTTCTATGTCATTCCTTATTATAGTGTCCAAGAACTGCGCCGGAGGAACTATATCTTGGTGTCTTCCCCATCCCATGTATTTTCGAATTGATTTTTCAAATTATGCTACTTTTATGAGTGGCCGCAAAAGTTGAAAATGATGCCAACTTTACCCAAACCCCTTTGCGACCGACTTAATTAATAGTTTTTGTTTGGGTAAAATGTAAAACAGAATTTTTTTCACGTGGTGGAAAACATTCAAAAATATAACTTATGAGGTGTATCCAAGCAGGTGTCTATGAAGTTGACGAACATCTTCCACATAGAAAGCATATATGCGTATCCTACCCATTAAGAACACCCCCTTAAATGGGACTGATCCTAATAGTGAACTGACCGGTAATTAATAGGTATAACAGAGACAATCCGTATCTAATATTATAAATGCGAAAGTTTGTATGGATGTTTGTTACATACTCTTTCACGCAAAAACTACTGTACCGATCACCATGAAATTTTGCATACACGTTGTCTGGGACACCAGAAAGGACATATTTTATCGTTCAACGCGGACGAAGTCGTGGGCACCAGCTAGTGTTATATGAGAAAAAGAAGCCACTTAAAATTGTTCGAGTAGATTGTGTGGGCAGTAAGCAAACTCATAAGCCTTAAAAGTTAGTTTTAAAATCAACTATGTCTGTAATGTCCATAACGTCTTAAGTACAGGCTAACAGTGAAACAGTTATTTATTCATTAAATAGGTGTCAAAGAAATACTATTAAAAGTCAATTTACCTTTACCAAGGTTTCGAAAAAAAAAAAAAAACGCCCAGATAACTCCGAGAAGAAACCCCATTTTTTTTAAAGCTGGAGTTGTTTCTATAATAATTAATTATTTATACAAAGAAGAGTACTTACCTAGTACCAAATATTTGCATTTTGGATGCATCATACGCAACACTATCATACGAGTAATTATTTGAAATATTGCTGATTGTGGGTCATCGGTTGACGTAATAAAATTTAATAATGAACTCGGAGAAACAGATACTTTCGCAACCTGGTGGTTCGACATCACGCCATATCGCGCTATCGAACGACCAGTCTTGCGATATAGAGGCGGTTTCGGACACGTAGTGCGGTCTGTATGTGTGTATGTATTGTACTGTGGTATTTACATCCGCAGCACTTTTTACGTCACCACCGCACTTTGTTACTGGCTGGTTCGAATCAACAGCCAACCAAGCCAATTCATTTACACGACACGACAGTTTATCAGTAGAGTTTATGCGAATAGCACGCGTCGAAGTCGTACGATCATTTACGATAATTGTACGCGAGTTATCAACAGCTGACAGGAAAAGACAAAGACTTTTATAACGACAGTGAAAATTGTTTGTGTTCACGGATTTTTAAAATTTAATACAAGGAAGATTTTTGAGGTAAAGTAAACAATGAGTGATAAATAAATAAACTTCTGCAATACAATCACCAATTAAATTATGAGGTGTTTACCACTCGCGTATCATCAAACTTGCTTTTTAAGGGTTTAAATTATTAATTTGCTAGCAATACTATTCTTATTCTTTTTTAGCACAAGTCTTACATTTGCAAATTAAGTTTCTTTTCTATTAATAATTCCGATGAATTTTTCATTGGAACACAAATTGTAATATGAGATGAATGTATTTTTCAAGATCTCATAAGAAATCTTATGGGATCTTGAAAATTATAGTATTTAAATGTACATATTTACTTTATTTTTTTTTTAAATTAGAATAAACCAAACATTTTTATTGGAATCGCTTCATCGCAATTTCTATATATATGTACACATAATTTTTAAATTTTCTTTATTTAAACTTTAAATGTAAGGTATTTTGTGTTCTTGAGGTCTTTCTACGTTTATATCTTTATATAAGTTAATGGACTATATCGAATTGATACTTACAACTAATATAACTTAATCAGAACGAAAACAAATTGTCCATTTCACGATCTATGTCAAGGTATTCAACTTTATTTTAAAGTTTCGATGGATTTTAGTCTAATTCATTTCTGTGAATCTTTATTATTTTTTCTAACCTTCATATTATTTTACACACGTGTAAAATTACCGTTAGCTGTCAAGTATTAGTTATTTTCTTAAATAAAAATTTGAGAAATAAACAAGTGAACCATATTCTTTGTTAGGTTATTTTCTTTATGGCTTTTGATCACCACTTCGATAGTGGACGATAATATAATGTTGATGATAGCGATTGGCTAAATTCCAACATATTATGGGGCAATGTTTATCACAAACAAAACATCTCAATAAAAATTGAATATGTTTTATTATATCTTTTGTAACATTGTATAAATCATTCGAGATTTTTGAGAAATTGAGCAAACTATAATGCAAAAACGGTATTTTGTAATACCGTTTAAATGTAAAATATTGTTTAATGTATCACTAGCGACCCGCCTCCGGCTGCGCACGGATGCAATTTTTTTCTGCAAATTATGCAGGTACACAAATCGTCCTCCTTTTACATTATAGTCCATTGAAATGTTACAATTTGAGGGCCGAGTATTGCATTTTTTAGAGGACGCAATTTTATTTTTGGAACATGTAGAGGGGGTCAATAGAAGCTTAACCCCAAGTTTGTGGGGTTGCCGCCCTTGTCCCCCGGCCGCCATCTTGGAAAAAGGGGTGCAAACACCTTTTTCTCTATATCTTCGAAACTATGCGTCCTACAAAAAATTTGTTAAAACAAAATTTGTAGCAAATCGCTTTGCCTACAAATATGTTTATATAACTTTTTACCTTAAATTCAAAATTAAAAAAGTTATAAGCAAAAAAGTGAGAAAATTTCTATAAAAATTTTCTTTTTCTCTAACAAAAATTTTTGAGAATATATGTACAATAAAAAAAAGATCATAAAACTAAGGAAAACATTTCGTTTTGACCGGATTCTGGTGAGCATTGACGAACCCGGTCAACTTAGGAGCGCTGTAACAGCATTTTAAATGAATAAAATTTAAAAAAATTATAGAGAAAAATTTTCCTCAAAAGACCATCTACAAGATTGGTCTGAGGTAATTTTCTTGTAAAATGTATAAAAAAAAAGTTATAGAGCGAAAAAGAAAATTTTTATAGAAATTTTCTCACTTTTTTGCTTATAACTTTTTTAATTTTGAATTTAAGGTAAAAAGTTATATAAACATATTTGTAGGCAAAGCGAAGTGCTACAAATTATGTTTTAACAAATTTTTTGTAGGACGCATAGTTTCGGAGATATAGAGAAAAAGGTGTTTGCACCCCTTTTTCCAAGATGGCGGCCGGGGGACAAGGGCGGCAACCCCACAAACCTGGGGTTAAGCTTCTATTGACTCCCCCTACATGTTCCAAAAATAAAATTGCGTCCTCTAAAAAATGCAAAGCTCATGTAACATTTCAATGGCCTATTACTGAAAACGGTATCCAAATTCGTTGGGAGGCTTAGAAGAAGTTATATAGTAGAGAAACAGAGGCGAACAGCGACTACATTTTATAAATGTGATATTTATGAATACTGCTTATTACATGAAATATCTGTTTGTTCCAACTCAAGCAAATTGAGTTAATGGACAACTCGCCCGCTTATTTTACTTACTTATTAATATTGTTATTTGTCATTGAGTTAGTCGAGACTAGCTACATATTTACGTAACCTTTTCTACGTTTTAAGTCATGTTTTGTTTATGCCGCTATTACCAAACTAACTTACCCAAGTAGGTATAAATTCAACTGTCGCTCGAGGTCAAGGAGACAGAGGCGCGTTTATGAGTGTTTTCGTAGGATACTGTAAAAAATACTTTATGTACATAAATGTAATGTTTAGTCATATTTTAAAGAACTTGTTTTGTAGATGTCAAATATTAATTCATTACTAAAATATGTCTCTCGGTCAGTCTTTCATTATTATTTTTTATTGTCCTACCGGCTAGGGTTCCTTTAAAAAAGGTCAGAGTTCTTTTATAGCTGGCAGAGTATACAACATGGTGTTTACTTAGTCTGTGATGTGAACTTATTACGCCTATACATAAGGTACAGAGTAGATAGTGATCGGCCATTTTTTTTTTGTAAATACATGGTCTGTTACAAAACGAGAAGGTACAAGATAGTATGAGCCGAGTTTTAGTCATGCATCTATAATATATTATACTATATTAAGTTGGATGATACGTCGAGCCATTTGCTCTCGCCACCACGGTCAGTCTTTCATTACTGAGGATCGTAGTTACGAAAGCTCAGTTTCGACTGCACTTTCTGCCAACATCGGCCCCTGACCACGTTTCACCGCTTGGCAGAGTATCCAGAAGAGGTGACATCCTTCACTTGATTCATCCATCTCGTCGGCGATCGGCCTCGAAATCTTTTGCCTTTGACATTGCCAACAACGGCCAGCTTTTCCCGATTGTCGCCACACCTTCTTAAAATGTGTCTGAAATATGTAAGAATACGTTGCAGACATACAGTAAGACTTATGTTATGTACAGTACAGACATACAGTAAGTACCTACTTACGTAAAAATTATAAATAGTGTCTGGCATTTGTAGCCATTTAAGTTGACGCACATAATGGCTTGGTGACACCTGCCACCGTCTATAATTTCTTTACTTGCCCACGATAATGGTATTGAGTGACAAATAACACTTGTATGAATACCTACCTTATGTGTGTTTATTATGTGCTTTCTATACTTATATAATTATCATATATATGTTATTATTATGCACTTTGTTTATGATGATAAATAGTTGTTACGTTCTTGATGAACAACTGATAGTACCTAACTCTTATTAAACTACGTTAGATTTTATTTGAAAAAATATGAGTCAGTTTATTCTGTTCGTCAATTAAAAATACGCATTAGATGGCGCTAAAAATAATTTTAATGATTTTGAATTTATAAAGAAAACTGAATATTATGGATTTTTAACCTATAACTGACGAGCACATTGTTCGACTGGTTAAGATCTTAACGCTTTGGCGCTGGGGCCCAGGTTCGATTCCAGGCAGGGCCTACTTTACAAAGTCCAAAGTGTTTTGATCTTTACAAAGTAGGCTGTCAGGGTTTGGCAAGAAGTGGCAGAGGACTCTGCGTTTCCCAGTCATTAATTGGTCAGTTCGTCTGGAGGCAGTAACTGCTCCCTCACAAAAGACGACCGTAAAAAAATACCCACTGGACGACCCGGGCCATTTCCAATCTTGTCCATTTCCTACCTTGCTTACTTCCTAACTTGTTCAATTCCTTAATCGTTTCCTTAATCCTCATCTTATTTTGACTATTTACCTCTCTGCCGGTGTCTGTGTTTCCGAGCTCATATAGGTACCTAACTCATCTTTTCAAGGTTCGAGTGAATAGGCATCTTTTCTTTTGGGTGATCTCACTCCATGATCGGTCTCATCTTTTTCGTCCATTTGTGAGTGAGGTATCAATCGATAGCCGTTTCTTTCTATACTAACTAATATTATAATTGCGAATTATTATATTGTAACTCTACTAAGATAGGAAGCGCACCTGCTGCACCTGTGGCGTTGCTTCTGTTAATATGCGACGGTGCCATCAGCCTGTCTGGACAACCTTTACATAAAAAATAGCTCCAATAATAAGAACGTATTTACCGATATCCGGACAAGCGTTGGAATTTAATTGCATAGTTACCTTTTTGCTACATTCCATAGTCGAAAAGGTTACACTATCTATGTAAAGGTTATCAAATACATATGTACCTACGTAGATCGTCATACAGGCATATTTTACATCAGTGTAACTACCATCAGGCATATTTTTTCTCTCTATGGTCAGTGAAAAGAAGCGTGTTGGACAACTTTTTGTACGATACACGTCTATTCTAATTTAATACGGATTAGTCATTGTAGCGACCGGTAAAGCCGGGGGCAGAGTCCTCAACTCGGAGACGTCACGCACGCAGTACTCGCGTGCCACAATATAACGAACTCGCAATGTCACGGCCCGTGGATGCTCAATTGCTAACTGAAAGTAGCCTACTATCGTTTGTTTCGGTGCCAAAAATTTGTTCGAATTCACCCAAACGAAATTCACCCATGTTTTAAACTTTTCTCAGCATTTTATACATGTTTGGTGTATAAATTAGACGTTGGAACATCCTTAAATTGAAGTTGTTTTCCCGCGTCTGCTGTCTGTTTTCACTATCACCATAGGTAGTATGTATTTTTTTATAACACGAGAGATTTATCAATATATCATCAATACTAATAATAAATCTGTAAGTGTAGGTATTGTATGTATGTATGTAGATTGAATTTGGTAGATAAACATTTTGACGTACAGGACACAGGATAGGCTACTTTTTTCTTTTTCAACGCTGACGAAGTCGCGGGCGCCAGCTAGTATTATAATAAAACCTAAATTAAATTTTTATGTACGTATGTACCAAGTACCTTCATAGAGAAAAATTAATATTTTGCAACCAAATCGCAGAAACGATACGCGTCTCCCTGTTTCTCCGCTAACTACGTACTTATATAAACCACCCAAAGGATTTATAAAAGAAAATACATCCCGGGCGAGGCCGGGAGCGGTTCGCTAGTTTACAATAAGAGGTATTGAGCGCGTGCAAATTTGCACGCATACATAAGTGCTGATTAAATTGAAATATTTAGGTTAATAACATTATTTTTCGGTACCTGCTCGTGATTGTATGATATTAGTTTCTCAATTTTTCTTGCATTCATTGGTAATTGAATGTACTCGTACGTAGGCAAAGCGTATTTATATCTAGAACCGTGCAATGTTGAGTAACATCCTGTGCTCGGTGCCTGGTAGTGCAACGACCTATAATTTTGTTTAACTAACACTACTGATACTGCTGACACTGTGCTGAATTGACTGACATGACACACGTCTGCGTAGGTACGTTCATTAGCACTCTTATAAAAAGATTAATATTAAATACATTTGGAATTACATATACTAGAAAAGAGATTTGAGATGCTTGAGATTCTTAAATGCTCGTAAAGTAGTGTGACTAATACGGCTGGCAATACCTATTTGGTTTATTTTAAACGCGCTTACACCTTACCAAACAGATAAGACAGATCAGATAACCAGCCATTTTCTATAATCGAGGTCAAAGAAATGAATATATCATGAGAACATAGGATGTGACTAATAGATGTTTCTACCACTTAATAATTTATCTAAATATTCGCTCCATATTTAGTTAATATTAAAATAACAATTGTTTATTTATCTATACTTAAGAACTCATTCTAATAAAGCAAACAAAATTTGTAATTTCACCCGCGTGGCCCCTTGGACATGACAGTGACACAAAATACGTAGAACTACGCACAAAATGCGACGGAAGATAGCGCATCTCGCTCAATAAAAATGTTATAAGTGCCAAAAGTATTAAATATTAATTATTCGTAAACTACAATGTCAAATGAAAAATTGTTACATACAGCCTTAGATAATATGTAAAGTGAAATTACTGATACATTTTTAGCTTTGTAATGTGTCATTTTGAAAATAAAACTAAAATCGATGGAAATGAGAGCTCACTTGGTGATTTTTTTCTATCGAGAAAATTTCATTATATTATGTTTTCTGTTACAGACGTCACTTTCATTTATAATGTATTTATCTATTTAAAAAAATTAATTAAATTAGACTTTGTTTACTTAGATAAAATTCAAATCTAGGATTGGCTATTTCTCTTTATGCCCGCTCTTAAGTCGCTCCGATAATTTCTTCTCTAAACCATCCAACTTTTGTATATATTTTGCATATATTATACAATTGGGTTGTTGTTATAAATGTAGATGATATAAAACTCTATAGTAGCTAATAATATGTAGGTTATTACCGTACAGTGTACGTATTTACATACTAATGGAGAAATGTGCTGTTATAAGTATTATTCAATCTACTATTAACTGAATGTTCGAGTTAAAAAAAACACGGCTTGGAGGTGGATCCCACTAAACTGGAAAAGTTTTATTCTCTCATAGTCGTCGTTGTCAAAATTCAAATAGAGAATCAACATACAGTCTGCATTTCTATATCTTGACCAAAGGGGTGTTCAATAAGCAGTGTTTAAAATATACAATACACTACTGTCGCGGTTCGAACAAAGTATGCGGTAAACACATTAAAAATCCGTTATTTTTAACCGATGTTGTTGTGGAGTTTTAACGTTATTTTTTTTTTGTTGCAGGATAATACGTGTTCTGTCCGAGACTTCAGTATGGGGTAGTCCATAGTGAGGGTTAGGAAAAAATAATCAAAAGTAGTGTTTTATTTCGACTGTGATTATTGTTGTGAACGAGTGATAAGTAAATAGGACATTCATCATGTATTCTATGAACTATATCGGTAAGTTCATTTCGAACTTCCGCGACTTCTACAATGAGATAAACAGCGCTACATTGACCGGAGCCATTGATGTTGTGGTGGTCGAACAGCCGGATGGCAGTTTCACGTGTTCGCCTTTTCACGTGCGATTCGGCAAGTTGGGTGTTCTACGTTCAAGGTTCAAAGTGGTACGTTATATATATACCTGTTTTTTATTTTCTCAAATCTTATTGAAGACTAGCTGTTGCACGCGACTTAGTCCGTATAACTTTTAGTCTAGGTATGTTATTCTCTGATAATGTAGCTATCTGTATCTATCTATAGGTGAAAGAGTTTTTAAAATCGGTAAAGTAGTTTTTATTCATTACAAACAAATATCCAAATACTTACTTAGTTAGTTAGGTATAGAAGGTATAAACTAGGTGCGGCCGCGACTTCGTACGCGCTGTAGTACCTACGTTTTTTGAGAATCCCACAGGAACCTAACATTTTTCTGCTATTAATCTAGGTAATAAATCTAGCTATATACTTATGCCAAATTTCATTAAAATCCGTTACGCCGTTTTTGAGATTAACGTGCACGAATGCACAGACAAGCAGACAAAAGTTCTAAAAATTATTTTTTAGCCTCTGTAACGTATAACGCGTACAAAATTGTTTTTTTTTTTAATTATATTTAATGTACACTGTACAGGCACAGCTCGTTTACGATTTTATTATATTTATAGATTTAGCGAAGAAAGATTCTTACGTGTGGTGTCATTTTAATTACATTGGATGATACAAAGCTCTTGGTTGACGCCTATGCTCTATAATCGACTTGATGTCCGCTGGCTGATAAAAATTGATGACTTTTCAGGATATTGGTACAAATAATAAAATGAATCCCGTGTAGTGTTTATCGCAATTAAGCTAATCTAATCTGTTTAAGTCTGCGTGACATATTATGAATGTCCTTTAAATATATTCGTGATTATGTAAAATGATGACGCGCTCTTTAAAGAAAATCACGTGACGTAGAGGAAGTAAATACTAGAATTAGTGAGAAACAAATTTTATTGCTTCGAATAGGTACACAATGCCAAAATGAGATAAGATGCTGCGTCTGACTCACTGTGAAATTTGGCCAAAGGCCAATCGAGGAATATCATCTACTGTACCATCCAAGAAAATGTAAAAAAAATTGGCACGAATATTTTCGTACTTTTGACCACCTGCTTGTACAGAAGCTGTGTGTAATAATTTCTTTTTAATTGCTTCAATGATTTGGTAAAAGACAAGCTAATGATGATATGTTTTATTTTTAACGCCCTACGCAAAAAGGGGGTGTATCTGTGTGTCTGTCTTAGGAATCGTAGCTGCCAAATGAATGGACCGATTTAGATAGTTCTTTTTTGTTTGGAAATGGAAATTGGCGCTATCGGGATGGTTCTTATCTATAATTTGTGAAAAAGTTTTCAAACATTTGAAGACTATGAGCCCATTTCCTAGTTGACGAGTTCCTAGTTGTACATTGAACTTAAGGTTCGATTGATGTGAAATTGGGTATACTGTTACTTCGGTGGTATTTCCTTGACATGGTAACCTTGATCTGATGCTGCAGTATATAGTTGTCTGCGGGATAACCAATTCCTCATAAACTTACAGAA
This sequence comes from Synanthedon formicaeformis, assembly GCA_945859745.1. NCBI lineage: Eukaryota > Metazoa > Arthropoda > Insecta > Lepidoptera > Sesiidae > Synanthedon > Synanthedon formicaeformis. The sequence continues at coordinate 5,244,820 of OX243954.1, forward strand.
GATAATAGCGTGTTTTGGCTCAATAGAAAGTCGGGGTTAGTTTATAATTATAATTTGTTACTTCGTAGGTTGACTTGGAGTTGAATGGGGAGCCAATTAATATTCACATGAAGTTGGGAGAGTCGGGCGAGGCGTTTTTCGTGGAAGAGGTGGGAGAAGATGAAGCCGAGTGTTCGGCACATCTCGCAACATCGCCGATTCCCGCTGGACACTTCGATGAATTGTATGAACCGAGGCGACGCAATTCGCTCTCTGTCGTCGAGCCGGATCACGGACAAGCCTCCGACTACACCAAGCGGAGGTAATTAAATAAAACGTTCATGTTAGCATTACGCCAGAATACATTAAAATGCAAAAAAACGTGTAGAAAGTGCATTGTATCATTTATAATTATTTCATTTACATTTACGTGATTAGAAAGCTTCAAATAGCGTTAAGTGTGTACAAATACACATCACTATTAACTAAAATAGGTAATTATGAACTTAGAAAGATTTGTAGCTGTTATGTGCATTAGTATTAGCTGCTTCAGAAGAAAGGTTCAGTGAAATATGCTTAATAGTGAGCTGTAGATTATAAGCTCATTTTGTCTCACGCCTCACAGTTCCTCTTTCTTTGGATAGCTCAACAATGAAGGGTCATTGTTGAACTGGGCAGGACTTAAGCTTGAGCAGAGCTGTTAAGCAGGGGCTTAACATGGTTTATATTTAAATTCACATAGATATTATGTACATGTAATTAGCTAAATTTGGAATGTTTAACATAAAATATCAAGATTTTCTTCCTGATGTATAATTACTTGGTAATGTAAATATTTAACTTTTTAGGTACACAGCAGACGGTCAGACAATGCAGAAACCAGACTTCAGAAACCTGACAAAGCAAAACGATGCCAAAGAAGAGACTAAAACAAAAACTGACAATGACGAGGCTCTATTTGAGATGGAAGGCATAGATGAGACACCAACGAATTGGAGTGATACAAGAACTCCTAAAACGTTCTCGGCTACTCAACTCGGCGAGGCACAGAGCGAAGCTAATCAGACTGTACAGAAAATAAGTGCAAACAATGACTTCCGTCCTATAGAATCTGCTTCGACTAATCAAGATGAAGCTAAACCAAATGGCAACGGCAAAAAGAAGAAGAAAACGAGAAAAGTTAGTTCAAAAAAGAAGCATCAGAGGAAGTCTTCTACGAGTTCCATATCTAGTCAATCTGACCGCGCAGAGTCCTCTCAGCCGGCCTCAATTCACAACGCTAGCGAAATCAATTTTTTCAATGATAAAGACGCCAAAGCCGCTATTATTAGGTAAGTGTAGCTAACATTACATGTCTTGAACACACAAGTTTAATAGCCGGTCCTGAATCGTTATTTTATATGATCCGACACAGATTCGGAAAATTGCAATTGAGTGAAAGGCAATTTTAATCAACGTTTATTGCCCAAGCTCATTCGTTGCTAGGGTACCTAGTACCTACCTAAAGCCTGAGTTAATCAAGCGCTTGCGACTAGTTCTTTTTGATGAGCTCTTAACAAAAAAAAATCTAAATTGAAATCACAATCCAAAAGTTTATGTTTGATGAATATTTTTAAAAAAAGTCTAGTATTGCACTCAATTCTAAAATAGTGAAATATTACTTGAGACAAAATAGTCTTAAAATTAACGACTTTCATGTTTAACACGCGCTGCGGCCTAAGACACGCGATCCTGCAGTAACATTTTTTGGGTTCTTTAGGTGAAAATTAATGGCTGAAAAAATACATTGGAAATTAAATTAAATTCATCTGTTATATGGATGGATAGCGGTAATTATGTCGAAATCCGTCTAAGCGGACAAGAAGATAGACTTAGGAACCGATGATTAAAGAATTGGTAGTCTTATTAAGGGTATGTAAGTATTTACATGACCGACCGCCTTCGTATTGAAGCAGATATTGTCGTATTCAATCTTAATGGTGGCACTGAACAATCTTATTAGTGCGCAGAACGCTATACATATTAGATACGCAATATTGACTGTGCCTGCGCACACCTCCGCTCGCAGCTAACTTCAGAGCCACCATTAAGTGTGAATCGAAATCGAATGACCTTCTTCTCCTTTGACGCGGAGTGTTGAGCATTATGATGGCGTTATTGCAGCGAGGAAATGTCGAATATGAAGCTGAACGGCGACAATCGTATCCCACTGGCGCTGTCGGACACTGCGTTCGAGGTGCACGCTGCCTCCAAACATGCGTAAAAACAATATACATATTTATTATTACTGTAGCAAAGCGCACACCCCCTTGCCACCCACTTGCAGAGTATTTACTATTTAGTTGTGACGTCACACACACCATTAATGGCTTCGTTGCGCTCGCACGCAATCGAATTATGTCCGTTTCCAGATAACACTGACAAAAACACTCCATTTTGAAGTGGCTTGCAAATGGCTTTTTAGGGTTATGTTATATTACTTTATTATTTGCATATCAAAAGGATAAAGGCCGATATAGTAACTATAGAAATATAAATAAAAAAATACGGTTACCTGTAGAGATGTAGCTGTACTGAAGCGTTAAATCAAGGATAAATTGTAGCAAATCACTTTCAGATCCGATATTTATTTATTTTCATTAAAGCGATGTGCTTCTGAAAACAGTTCATGTAATATGTCTGTATGCAACGTGAACCGCTCACTGTTTTCTACAAGTGACAAAAGGCGGGAAGAGTGAGCTCACTCTTCCCAACGATGACACATTTTCGGCTGCCTGGAGTATGGCAAGGGCGCATCTGTGATTTAAATCTTTACGTGTTGGTAATATAGTTAATGTGAAAAAACCTTTCTACATTTTGATCTCTGAAAACATTCCTCGAAGCCATATTTTTAGGTATCATGTTAATCAAAATCAATAATCTTCTTCTTTCATACACTTCTGGCAGAGTGGTCGTGGTCACAGATCGTCTGATAAGTTAGTCGCGGTCTCTACGAGATATCTTTATAAAATATATAATAAATAGTTTACAATAAATAAATAAAAAAATCCAGTTTCTGAAAACGGTTATGATTCTATTTAGATAAGAAATGTACATTATATTGATGAGTAGTTAATGTTGTTATTGTCAATTAACATTACCTATGTAGTGAATGCAATTTGATATGTCTATAATTTATATGTTAGGTTAGTACATTTCTCAGAATTACGCCTTATTCAGTAGATGTTTACACTTGTCAAGAATTGTATAACAATATTTTTATATGTTGGTCACGCTTCAACATTTAGTTAGATTTAGTATATATTCATAAAACACGTTTCGTCTGGCTGTAGAATATTTTAAATTTCACGATTCTCTCGTTCACACTGTTTATATGTTGCTAATAAGAATCTGAAATGACGGCACTAAATCGTGAGAATCTACCATTATTGATTAAATTTAAAGAGAAATATTATTGAGTGTATTAAAATATTATTCTTCATTATTTTATCAATGAATTACTAGACGAAGTACCTACCCACGCGAATTGTCTAATTTCAGTTCCTATTTTAGTTGATGGCTCTGTTCCAAAAGTGTTTTTCATTAGGATTTACTTTAAGGAATTCGTTTTCTTTAAATTTATTATTTAAATGAACAGTTGTACACTTAACTTTTTAAAAGATATTATTGCCTTAAGAATGCTATTTTGTTACCATAATATTTCCGCTATCATTACTTTTATTGCCATCTACTTCTGCGTAAATTGTTTATTATTTGTTATTATATAAAATACGGTAGTGCGAACGCTTTCATTAGTCATTTATTTCGCTTCTTTAAAATTAGGAATTTTATACCAGGGGTGCTCAGACTTGAACTGCTGTTTACCTCGAAACTGTTAGGTTACAAGCGATCAACTTGGTAGATACCGCAAGTATGTGCGATGCTCATATAATAGCAGTGACCTACATCATAAGCTTCCAGAAGAATCGACGGTATACAACAAAATTGAGAACTGACCGTTATCACCAAAATTTACAGAGATCGACTCAAAAAGCTGTTGACTGTTTGAGCACCCCTGCTATAGTAGACAAACTTATGCTAGTGCTCTAAGTTTATGGCTATTTTACTTCGGAAGCTATACCTACCTTTTTTAGAAACGTAAGTGATCGAGCGCCGTTCAAGGTGGTTTTGTTTCAAAGAGTATTTGGTCGTTAGCAGAGAGTCACGCGGCACCACCCCTGTACAATCCGACACCGAGGTGGAGTTGTCGCGGACGACGACCGGAGACAAGTCGTCAAGATCGTGGCGTTGGGGGGAATTGCCGGAGCCGCCGGGGGCCGAGTCGCCGGATTCCCCGTCGTCCCCCGCCGAGCCGGTCTCCCCCCCGGAACCCGCGTCCCCGACAGAGCCGCTGAGTTCCGACGAGGAGCGCCCCGGCCGCCGAGGAGTCCTAAGTGGAATGTTCCGGTTCATGTCGACCAGAGAGGAGACCTCCGAGGGGGTCTACCTGGACGACCTCGATCGCGGCCAGGTCGATCCTGATCTTTACTTCCCCAAACATCACGCCGAAAGATATCGTACAGGTGAGCAAGCGTTCCATACGATCTCCTTGAAGATCAAAACTGAACTCCTTTTTGTGAAATCGTAGCCCCCAAAAGAATGGACCTTAAAATGGGTGTTTGAAAGCTGACGTGATCAGGATGGTTCTTAGCTATAAGTTATGATATTCGGGCGTTTGAAGACCATCAACCCTGTTCCTAGTTAACGAAGGGATTTAACTAACTTTCATATCCTCGATTGACGTGAAATTTGGTAACTTGACCTAAACTCCTCATCAACTTACAGCAGATATAGTGTGTTTGGGCTCAATGAAAGTCTCGAACACTCTCTATCCTGCTCGTTTCTCATACCGCCCAGCCGGCGTGATTTAGCTAAAGTGATCCCCAGTGACAGCAATGTTTGAACGTGATCACAGGGGCCGGTGTCGCAGGCGAAGCGGCCGCCGGCGGCGGTCCCACCGAGGAGGAGTACGAGTCGGGCAACGGGCCGTCGCTGCCGCAGTCGCCGGGTTCGCTGCCGCCCTGTGACTCGGACGACGAGGAGAAGGTGCTGGGGCGGGGCCAGGTGGGCGTGTACGTGCGCGAGCAGCAGGTGACGCGCGCGCTGCCCTTCGAGGAGTTCTGCTCGCGCGGCGACTCGCTCGCCGCAGACGGGCTTCTCGTAGTGCGCTTGGGCGACCGCTGGCTGCCGTGGCGCAGCGCCGGACCGCTTCTGCTCTCTCTGCTCGCCTATCGCCGCCCGCTGCCAGCGGTGAGTCTGTTCGCCACTTCATTCGGTAGTCGGTATAACTTTTTTGTTTGTGAACCTATTGGAATGAAACAAACACTAAATGTCACGACAAGCGATGTATTCATCGCTAAAAATTGCGTCAAAATCGGTTAAGCCGTTGCTGAGATTAACGTGCACAAACGCACAGGCAAACTGACAAAAATTCTAAGAACTATTTTTTTTACCTCGGTAGCATAAGTACAAATATTTAAAAAAAAAAAATTTTAAGACGGCTCGTTTACGATTTTATTAAGTACTAGCGTCCTGTTCCCGGCTTCGTACGGATGCAAATTATATACCAAAACCTCCTCTGAGAACCACTCTATCCATTGGTGAAAACAGCATGAAAATCGGTGCAGTAGTTTTTGAGTTTATCGCGAACAGACAGACAGACGCGGCGGAGGACTTTGTTTTATAATATGTAGTGATATGATTTACTAGCTGCTGCGTAGTCATTGTATTCATCCGCTTTCAAAAATAAAAAATACTAGTGGTCGCCTATAGTGGTTGAAATTCGACTGTGATTCATTATTAATATTAATCTCTTCTCAGTTTAACCATAGACTTTGACCATAAACAAGAGTACACATACAACATGTGTGCGCAGCGCATGTCAAACACGCGGTATAGTGTAGATATTTTTAATTTTTTTTATTTAATTTTATTATCTATTAGCGTTTCTGGTTTCAAAACTTCAAAACACAACCGCCATTGCAACCATACCGTGTGAAAAATATAAGACTTCCTTCACATGCGAACCTTATCAATCTTCTGGAGACGATCGGTATTTCCATTTTCCATCACTGTTGCAATATTTTTAACCAACACATGAAATCGAAAGAAAATAATATGAACCAGCGTTACCTCAAGGCGGACTGATCTATCATTGCTCTCTGATGATAATAATAGCATTTTAAATAATGATGATTATAAATAATAAAGTAAATTCTCAGACAAAGAAACAGTCGACTACCGATAATCGAGTTTAATTGAGGAAAACAATGTTGCACTTGTATTTTTATTTACTCTCGTCAAATTCATTGTTCAAAGTCCAGCTGATAAAACCATTTCTTTTTTGTTGCTAATCGCAAATTTTTTAATACTTACGTTGTCATTTGCTTTTAATAAAAACAAGGTTAATTAATGCCGACATTAACAGAGTAAAAAAACATGACGTACCTACATACCTACAAGGATTTTAAATTTTAAAGTTTTAACTATTTACTCATCTTTACGTGATTATGGTGGACTATGTAAAAAAAAAGAAACTACATATATTTATAATTATAAATATTCAAAATTTCATCTTTTTTTATATACATACTGGATGACATTTCATCGAGAACTACTGTAGTTCTAAATTCTCTCTCGAAAAGGAGTCCCTCAACTTAATAACATCGATAAATCAATTTCGTCTTTGTGTGCTCGAGGCGTGAAGCTAAGTAAATATAGTTACTACCTTAGTTGCAAACTCAATTGCAAACACTGTACATAATATATAATTCCAATTGTATCGATTACAGTGCGTTCTGGAGCAGCTGGAAAAGGGAGGAGTGCACGAGAAGGAGAACACAGATGCTACCACCGCCAACGCTGCAAAGCCACGCGGCTATTCCTGGTGGAGCTGGAGACGCTCCAATTCTGAGGTCAAACGGTAAGAACAACAAGCGCACATTCTGCTCTATATTAATACTAGCCACAAGCTCCCGGCTTCGCCCGGGTTCAAAATTAAAACTATCCTATCTTTCAAGTTGGACCAAGTTACACATAGTTACGAAGTTTTATCAAAATCGGTTCAAGTATAGTTTAGGAGTTCATTGGTATCTCAAACATGTGACACGTAATTTTTATATGTCCTATTCCTATATGTTATTCCAGATATATATTATAAAATCTATCTGTGAGCCAAATTTTATCCAAATCCATTGAGCCGTTTTTACGTGAAAGAGGTAACAAACGTCCATACATACTCAAAAACTTATGCATTTGTAATATTTAGTAGAATGAGAGACAAAAACAGAACAGAAACAGAACACAGAGGAAAAACGGTTCTCTATAGTTTTTAAGGAGTTTCGTAATACTTATTTGTTGTTCCAGTGCTGATATATCGCCCACCAAGGGTGAGGCTCAACAGGAAGTCGCCACAATAGAGAGTGTAAGAACGGATACCACTGTACCAAACCAGATGACCGAAGAGGAAACAATATTGGAGACCAGCGTCGAAGAGGTGGTGGAGACTCAGGCGGTGCTGGAGATGGATCCCACTGGCAAAGAAGTGCGTATTATCGAAGAAGGTATGTCATATTTCAACTCCTAATATCAGAAACATTAGGAACTGTACGGAATTTATTGTGTAAGATCAGAACATAGGAACACTATAAGTGCAGAGTTTATCTGAGTGGTTTTGTGTTCGACAGGGGAGAGTGGGGAAGGTGGGGACAGTGGGGAAGTGCGGCCTGCACGCGAACGAAGCTCGTCAGAGTCGGAGACGGAAGGCGGCGAACGTCCTGACCGTCGCCACTCTACCTTCCGCAAGACATTGAGACTCTCTTCCGACCAAATTGTAAGTACTTTTATGTTAAGGACGACAGACAGGCTGACGGTCTACTTGATAACATAAAAAGATACGGGGTAAGGAAGGGATGGGATGGGGTAATGGGCTCTGGCATCCCTTACTCACTCACAGAAACACTACAGCACATATTCTGTTATTTCATGGTGGTCTTCTGTAAGAGGGACAAGAGGATGGTTACTGCCGCGAGTGCGAAGTGCGTGTGCCCTGCCACTTAAAATAATTATATTAGATCGGGGAAAAAAGCTTTTTCACATTTTATTCAGATAATTTTCATTATGTTCGATAAATTGTTGCTATTTTGGACGTAACGTAACGTAATCTGACCAAAAAATGACAACTTGCAGTTTTGACAGTCCTCTCTTGATGTCAACCTAACACTATCTAAAGAATTCTGAAGAGACTGAAACAGGTGAAAATCTGCGGGTGCAAGGTCAGGTGCTATGTGGTGGGGGATACATTAACAATTCTCAATATTTGCTAAATGACAAAAGATCACAATGAAAAAACAAACCAATTGAGAATTAGTATTAGCACTGTGTGAGTACTAAAGTAGAGTTTGTGGGTGCGTGTTTGCAGAAAAGGTTGAATCTGCGGCCCGGTATGAACGAGATGGTGTTCAGCGTGACGACGGCGTACCAAGGGACCACTCGGTGCAAGTGCAACGTGTTCCGCTGGAGGCACGACGACAAGGTCGTCATCTCCGACATCGACGGCACCATCACCAAGTCTGACGTGTTGGGCCACATTTTCCCACTCGTGGGCAAGGACTGGGCTCAGTCCGGTGTAGCGCAGCTGTTCACCAAAATCAAGAACAACGGATACCAGCTGTTGTATCTTTCTGCTCGCGCCATCGGACAAGCTCGGGTAAGACAAAGGAAATATTAAATATTTTTATTTTTTAATATTAAAGGAAAAGGATAGGTGGTGGTGAATTGCATATATCGTTGCTGCCAAACCCAAAACTGAAATGTACACTTTTCGAGATTTCAACATTTTGAAGGTTTATTTTAAACTTAGGATTGTTATACGTAGACTTATTTGTTTTTTTTATACATAAAAATTTAAAATTTAATAGTTTATGTATTAATGATAAATGACAATACAGTAAATGCACGCAACAGATTCTAGCACATAGCAAATTTTACTAAGACTAAGGCCAAAATGTTGAAATTGGAATGGTTTTGGTTTGACGACGACACGTTATTATTCTTTATATACCTGCAAAATTAAGTTCTCGCGAACAGGATATATAATAATATATGGGAAGCATATTGATTGGAATGTCCACGTGCATTGACAGGTAACCCGCGAGTATCTGCGTTCAATCCGTCAAGGGGAGACTTGCTTGCCAGACGGACCGCTTCTGTTGAACCCCACATCGCTACTGCGCGCCTTTCACAGAGAGGTCATCGAGAAAAAGCCAGAGGAGTTCAAGATCCAATGCTTGGCCGACATCAAGGCGCTGTTTCCGCCCTCATCCAGCCCCTTCTACGCGGGCTACGGCAACAGAGTCAATGTAATGTCATTTTCAATTATCTGGAACCCGATTAATATTGAAGTCCTTTTAACTTTAAACTGAAATTATTTCAGTTTTTTAACTTAAACTGTTTCAATTTTGTATTAAGAGCTCGATTACTTAATAAAATTCTATTAAAATGATCAATTACATACATCATTTGTTCTTGCATTAAAAAATAAAAAATAAAAAATTAATAATCAAAATTATTAAGAAAAACGAACGTGATCCTCGAAAAATTCCCAGCCGTATCCGTATCCGCGGATTTTGAAAATTCTGCATCCGCAACAACCTTTTTAAAATTTGCAACTTTTCTGACTGCTCTTGAATTGTTACAGGATGTCTGCGCTTACCAAGCGGTCGGGATTCCTATTGTGAGAATATTCACAATCAACTACAAGGGCGAGCTGAAACACGAGTTGACGCAAACATTCCAATCGACGTAAGTATCGAATGTCACCTTGACACGTGTCACTTTGACGTGTGTCAGCTGTCACTGATTTAATTAATCCATAGTCATTTTCGGGTAACGCTGAATTTTCATCGGCCTAATTCTTATTTCAGCTACAACGTGCAAAGTGACTTGGTCGATGATATCTTCCCGCCATTGAAACGTGATAGAACTCAAAGCTATCTTAAAATTTAAAATAAAAAAAATAGATATTTTTTAAATGCCGCACTAAACGGGAGTCTTTATGCCGGTAAGCCGTGTGGCATGAATTTTGAAGGGTTTTCACGAATGATATTCTCATCAGAATCAGAAAGTTAACTTACCATTGTCAACTTCATGGCTGAAATAATATTTCGATACTTCTTGTGCAATCATCGCTCATGTCATCAGTCCTGTCTTGGTCTGTTTCTTGTCTTGGTTTATGCTTTCGTACATCCGCCCACATAAAATATTGTCTGCCACTTTCAAAATAACGTGAACGTTGTCACCGGTGATGGATCTATTGAATGTTCTTCTCTGGTTTTCACTTTCCATACTAAGTAAATAGTTTTCTATGAAACAAGCAAGAGAGAGTTGAACTCTCGTAGGCCTTTAAGGCAATCTCTTCTTACTATATTTGTTAAATACTATATTAAATTCACTACCATCTGAAAGAGCTACAACGAAAGTAGGACAGCATAAACTAATACACATGAAGGGACACTCTTTTTTATGTGAGTTGTGCAAAAAAGATTTGCATCGTAAAGTTTAAGTTTTTTTTAGCAGTAATGTGACACATTTTTTGTGAACACATTTTTACAACCTTACGTGAAACTTCTGAACCCGAATAGAATAATGTTTTATGACTTTTTAAGGAATACCTAAGTAGAAATATGGCTAACATAGTTTTAAGTTAGTTAGATAATAAAATGGGATTTTTATTTTTATTTTTTTAATGAACAATGCCAATTATGAAATAAAAACGTGCGCAAGCACACACAGCTCGGCCTTATACTTAAAAACTTGTAAAAAGTCGGAACACACTGTGTTGCGCAGAAAATATTAACACAAGACCTCCAAAATGCTGCCGTTATGTTCCGGTACATGATTAAGATTGCAAGAGCTTTTTGAGTCGATCTCGGGACATATTGGCCGGCCCATGTCGATTTATAAAATTTTATTTGATATGATTTACATTTGATTTGATTCACAGTTAAGCTACAACAAACCAATTATTATTATTTTTTAATCAGAATAAACCCCTGCTGTGATAATCGAAAGGCGGTTTTATTAAAGGAACGCGCGGTATATGTCAAAGGAAAGCCGCGGCGTGCGTCGTCTTCGAATCCCACCGATTCTTGTGGAAACTTTATTAAGTATGTGCATTATACATACTTGCGGCATTTACCGAGTTGATCGATGAGATAGATCGCAGAAGTTTGAGCACACCTTAGCCTTAGCCCATTGCCTTATCCTCTCACATCAGTGAAACGAGGCCGCACTCTGCAACATTCTCTTAATGCAGTACATATGTATAAGTTGTGTGTTGTTTGGACAGGTACTCTCACATGACGGTGCTGGTGGACCAAGTGTTCCCGCCGGCGATGTGCGAACCGTGCGGTGAGTTCTCGCATACGGTCTACTGGCGCGACCCTCTGCCCTCGCTCGACCTTCCGCTCCTGGCGCCGGCCCCCAACCACTGACTCGTCACTTATACGGACACGGCAACCATACATTTTAGCCAGATAAAAAATCATACAAGGATATGCTTGAACACAGACGCTACAATAGTTTCACTGGAGAATAGATGGCGCTTAATGATTTATAGCGTTACATATAAGTTTATCAAGACAAATGGAAATCAATTGGCCAGAAATAGATTTTTGTATTTGTGGCGTTAAAACAATACACAGATGCAAAATAATGTATAAATACGTGTGTAGAGACGAATGCGGAACGACAGCGGACTTTCATTTCGTTTTCATGCAGGCATTTGGATAATAATAAGGGTGCGGAAAGCGCAAATGAAACATTTAAAACCACACTAAACCCGATTCACTGAAACGAGCTAATATAGCGCTTTCTCTTTCATTCAATTCCATAAAAAAGACAAGGACAGCAGATCTTGAGTAATACAATAATAGGTGAACGTTCATTCTACGCTACTTTTAGCTTTGTAAACCATATAATAACAGTGAGAGTTCTACGAACAGACTAAAAAGTACATGTACTGTGTACACTCACATTGTCTGTTATCTCCACCAATCACAGCCGAACGCTTTATCTCCCTATAAGTTCGTTTCAGTGAATAAGGTTTAGACAAAGTTTCGGCTAAATAACAGCCTTAGCAAGTAAAACTTGACAGTGCTATGTTAAACGGCTCGTACAGGGAAATTTTTTTTTAACCAATTTTGTTCTGATATTAGATATCTGCGTTTAGTAAAGAGCGACATGCGTTTTAGTAAGCGAAATATCATTGTATTGCATCTGGTAATGTTAAGAAGTATATGTCTAATGTTTACTGTAATGGCCGGAAACTAATTTGAAATGTGAAAACAGTATTCAAAACAGGGTTACCAACTTATTAAATTAGCCTAAAAATTGTGTAATTTTAATGTAGGCAATGCGTATTGCATAATGTTCCTAATATTTTACTCTTGGTAATGGATTGTGTCCGGTAGAAAAAAATAATCTAAATTAATCGATGAGAATTACTTCAATTTGAAGCATTTTATGTTTAAAAAAGAAATTAGTCTTGAAGTTAGCTGTATAATTATATTATTTATTAGAACACACCCAATTGGTCTTTTTAGAACTGAAGAATTTAATGTGCCACAGAAATACTGAAAAAAGAAAAATGAATTTGTCCAATGTGTGTGAAAGTCAATTCGAAACGTGGTTTAATCTGCTTGCAAGTTTCAATCTAAGTTTAAGTAGAAATTATATCTAAAACATCTTCACATACTTTCAAATATTATATATGTAATATTTAGTAGAATAGTAGAAATTTACAAATATAAAATTTAACTAGCTGCTGCCCGCGACTTCGCCCGCGTTACTTTGTAAATTATAAACTAAAACCTTCCCCGAGAACCACTCTATCCATTGGTGAAAACAGCATGAAAATCGGTGCAGTAGTTTTTGAGTTTATCGCGAACAGACAGACAGACAGACGCGGCGGAGGACTTTTTTTTAATAATATGTAAGGATTTGACTTAAAAATAAAAATTAATCAAATTTAAAGTGAAGCTTCAATGGGCGGAGTAGTCAAATAGTTGGTAACTCTAGTCTAGTTGAAAAATTGAGAGACATTCTATTTTTCTCAGATTTAAGGTGAGACCGTGTATCAGAAACCTTAAAAAGTTTAACCATTTCAAAAGGTTTTTGTAGATTCTACAGAAAAATAAAAAAAGAGCATAAACAAATCATTTACAAGGAAATTGCATATTGTCTTTGATAATATTATATTTAGTTTATTTCTATATTTCGCCCTGATAACATGTTATGTTCGTATATATATTTTTTATTAGTGTCTAAATTATATATTATTATATTTCTCGATTCACCATTTTTTTTTTCATTTATATTCATTTATTGAATTCTTGTACATATAATATTATGTTCTAGTATATGATAATTATTCGACCATAATGATAATAATGTTTTTAAGTAATTTAGTTCGATTATTTATTAACTTTGTTTTACGGAATTTCGAAAAAAAAAGAAATACCATCTTATAAATATAATTAGTTGAAATTCATAATTTTGAAATAAATGTCCCTTATTTTAAAAACACCAGACGTAATAGACCAAAAAGACAAGCTAACGTAATTAAGTAAGTATGAATGTGTGATATTAAAGCCACCGAACGCTTCGACGTGCTTGAAGTTTTTATTGCGTACATTAAATAAGAAAATAGTAATAAAATGATTGTTTAAATAACAATCAAACGCTAATGGCTTTACGAAAAATCCCCTGCTTAACCATCGGTCAGAGAAAACATATTTTGTCTACATTAAAATACAGAAAACATATTTCGGTTTGATGAGTTAATTCTTTATTGACGCCATCTTAACTCGTGTAGGTGTAGGATTGAGCTCCCAAAGATTTAAATCACAGATGCGCTCTTGCCATACTTCAGGTGGCCGAAAATGTGCTATCGTTGGGAAGAGTGAGCTCACTCTTTCCGTCTTAGTCGCTTGTAGAAAGCATTGAGTGCGGTTCACGTTGCACACAGACATAAGTTACGTGGACAGTTTTCAGAAGCACAGGGCGCATCTGTGATTTAAATCTTTGAGAGCTCCTATAGTAGGTACATGCCGCGAAATAATCTGCCAAATGTGATTGCAAATAAAGTTCATAGTAAATATTTTACTTTTTGTGTCCGTAACTGAAAGAAAACTTGGTCAAAAACGCATACTCTCTTTGGGAAATACTTTTCCTACAAGAAGTTTGTCCTAACAAATTTCATCAAAATCGATCCAGTCGTTTAGGAGTTCAGTCATATATACCCACGGACAGAAGAAATATATTAAGTTAGAAATATAATATATGTTTTCTTTAATCGATGTTTAATAATTTTTTTAAACTTATTGTTATTCCTATAATATGTAGTTGGCCTACTTAAAACTTCAATACCTTAATAATATAAGAACAGCACAACTTTGATGTATCTAATAATAAATGAATGTTTCAAACATGTATCTGTATGTTGTCTGTGTGTATTAGCTTAAGAGCAGTAAAATGTAACGAAAGGAAATTACTGTGTGTGTGTGTAAACTAGACTTTATGCGCCGGACGATGGGAGATTTTGTTTAAAAAAAAACCACTTAGTTTTGACATTAAAATGGGAATCGAATCTTACCATTTCACTTGTTAATTTTATTAGCAATAGGTACCCATCTACTAGACTTTGTGATCGTGTCTAGTATATAAATGTCAATGGTAATTTATGTATAGGTACCCAAATGTCACAATTGGTGTGTTTGTTTACTTATATTAGAGATATGTTTAATTTTATTAAATAAGGAAGAACCCTACTCACCGCATTACCAAGGCAGAAACAAATTTGTTGGATTGCTTAATAAACCTTCGTAAACTAACTCGTAAATCCATAGTAGTAAGCGACGTTTTTCGTTGCCTCAGATTGGAGATAGTATATAAAATACATGTCACATGAAGTGATTTGTAATTTAATTAATTTTACAATCATTTTTACTGTTTTGGAAGCGATTTACATGATGCGATTTTATCTCCAATGAACAAATAGCTTATGAAAATGGAACTTTATACGTGTTCGACCCAAACTGTTTCTGGTTTGATAATAAATGTGGAGATTCTTATAGACATAGTTTTATTTTATATTTCATTATTTTAATTTACAAAGGCTGACTGTATGTTCCATTTGCAGTTATGTATGTTGATTTACAAAAGTAAGTCCTGGATGCTCATGAATTAGTTACCTACACGTTGAAATTAGTTTATGTTAGGTACAGTCAGGGTAAGAAAAGGTTCGTTTTCTTTAATTGCCCTGGTGCAAGCAAATATCGACTCAACTCAAATATAGCCATCAGCTGGCGACGCCCTTGCTATAGCGTCATCATAAATTTATCAGTCATTCCAAAATTTCAAACGTCTGTTTAGTGCTTTAATTTCAAAAGGTACTAAGACTCTACGGACTTGATAAAGGAATGAATTAAAAAAACTGACTAAGGCTTTCGTACCCCGACTGTACAAATGGTATGAAACATAAAGGCTTGTAAATGTATTATGGGCTAGTTAGTACTGAAAGTAAAATTTTATAATTAATTCACTTTAGTGTTATGTTAGTAGCATTCTCGGTCACACTTTTTGCTTAAAAAGTTAATAAATAAACAATATGAAGCGTCCATGAGACAGTTAAATTAGGTAACATACTGTTAATAGTTGATTTGGTTTCGCCGTATGATGCAAGCTGTGATGTTTGTCGACTGATGAAGCGATTGCTTTATTTTTGTACTGTGATTATCTACTTTTACGTACACTTAAACTTGTCTTTGTGTTTATATTGTATAGTTTGGTTCAACACCACAAAATACATTCACAAGAGGCTTAGCCTTTTATAGATTATTATTATTTTCGCATCCATATCGAATGGCGAGTAGAAAATTAATTATTTTTGTGGCAATATTAATGTAATAAGTTTTTTCAGTTTTTATTCGGATTGGTGGCTTTTCATTCTATATTAGTTTAGTATTTTTATACAATAATTATTTATTGTTGCTGTGATTGTCGAAATAGACTTTAGTTGCATTACTGGTATAATTATTGTAATTTCTTCTTTGTCATTAAGAAGTCTTTGACCACAACCATGTTTCGGTAATAAAGTTTATGAAATTGTCTACGCGCATTTTTATTTGTGAAAATACCTGTAAGTAAAAAAACGGTCGTATATTCTAAATTTATGGTAAAAAGTATTTAAAGTAACTCACCAGGAATGGCGAACCAATGGCATTTACATTGGTGACTAAAGTGACCAAGAAACATAATTCTGTTAAAAGTAACATGTTACAACCCTACCTAATATAATGCAATACTTTTGCTACTTTAAATTTCGCACTTGAAAGAAACGAAAATAAGACTCGAAAAATCAGTCCTTTCATTTATTACTAACTAAATATATTCTAAAATGTTTTATTCAACACCTATTTGTTCTTTTACTGGTTGACTTTACTAATTACTGAAAACAAAGAAGAATTAATTTACTTTGTTTTTAATATTCTTGGGTCATCTGCTCTCATCACTAACTATTGCTGCAATGTCTGAAGACCAGATTATGCTAGTAGAGATATATGGTGATGAAACGTGGCCTCTGACAGTACTGATCTACAAGTTTGAAGTTGCTCAACAAACTTTGGAACCATGACATATGTTCATATCTCCGTGCGTTAATCTCGGCTAGACCGATTTTCACATAATGGAAAGATGGATAAACAGGGAAGGTATATATAAAAATTGCATCCCAGGCGAAGCCGGAAGCGGGTTACTAGTAGAGAAATAAAAGAAAGCAAATTGAGTAACAGGTTTACTGTTCTTAATTTAATCACTCGTCTTGTTCCATTCCCTCGTCATTGCTTTCATCTTTGTCATCCACCTCATCTTCACTCTCAACTTCAACGACTTTGTGAAAACCTTTTCCTTTTGTCCAATGGCATTTAATTACTATTTTGAAGTCTGCCATTTGAATTCCCAGCAGTTTGAGTATGCTTGCTTGTTCTGGTGTCAAGGGGGAGCCTTTTTTGCATACCTAAATAATAAATAAGAGAAAATATTTAGCATTACTTTTAACTTCATCCAACAATCCAACAATGAGTAATATAAATAGAAATTTTGTAAGGATGGATGTTACTCTTTGGATTGGATTGGACTCTTTGGATGCACACAGCACAGATAGGTATTACCTGGATTAACATGTACCTAGGATACTTTTTTAGGATTTACATATCTTGTATGGATAATTAGTGTTCCATAAGACGAAATTTTAAATTTATTCTACTCGTGTGGTGGAACATTAGTGGAGAAGAACTCTAATTAAATAGCTCATATTTACCTGATACTCTTTTATAATATTGATAACACCTCTCTCAAGAGATGTGGGAAGCCCCAACCTCCTGAGGTGGGGTTCTATTGTATGTGAAAAATCATTTAAAGGTCCCACTGGCAATACTACATCGCGAGTGGCGATAAAACCAGATCTTGCATATTCAGTGTCTTGGAATCCTTTGAACCAATCTAGTACTTCTGGTACATCTCTGTTGGTCATCAGTAAACCACACTGCCCTTTCAATCTTTTAGATATCTGTAACAAAATAGAGTACAGGTTTGCTTTTTACACAAGGTATCAATTTAGTTTAATAGAAACCAAAATAATTATAGACCCAACTCTAAGCTCAAATCTGTTGTATTAAAACATTAATTTTAGTTCTCAAAACTGCATTGCATGGATGTCCTAGCTAGCACCAGAGGCCCTTAGTATAACTTATAGACAGTAAAATTTTGACAAAGGGTTTATAAATAAATCTCAGTCTTGGTTCTTCTAATACATAGTTTGCAATATGTTCCCTTTCTCTTTAAATATTTTTAATTTACTAATCATGTGTTTTAAAGGCACAATCTTCACCATGTTAATTAGCCCATGTAAAACTGTGATTAATCACATCAAATTATTAGCTTATTTGAGTGAGGGGGATGCAATTTTTTTGCTGGGCTGTTCACAGGGTTGTGATACTAAAAAGGCTGAGAAACAATATTCTAATAAATGCAAAGATTTAAATCGAGAGATGCGGCATTACTAGCGAAAGTGTGTTACAAAATACAACATACATTATACTAAAGACAAAGGTATAAAATATATATAGCTTTGTCTAAACACACTTTTAAACATAGACAACACATTCCTTACTTCAAACGTGACTGTGACGATAGCGACGCTCTCAAAAAGCGACCGTCACTCACTGTAGCTGGCGTGCAACTGTAGTTGGGTTGAGCGCCTGCGCCCAACCCATTGTTAAGAATTTTCGGTGTGTTTTTAGTATGGTGCGAGGAGATTACGCCGCATCTTTCGATTTAAATTTTTGAATAAATGTTAACTTTTACAGCATTATTTGAATATTTTAAATGCCAAAAATCACGTTTGGTAATCATGATAATTTCTGTGAATTTGGTTATGAGTAATTTAGTTTTTCTAAAAGACAAAGGAAAGAAAGTCATGGCTGAGAAATATCCGAGAGTGGATTGAAATTGCCTTGGTCAAGCAGCTATTCTAGTTAGCTCTTGACAGAGACCGGTTTAGGAAGTTGACGGCTGACCTTCAAGACTAAAGAGGCACAGAGAGAGAACGAAAAGAAAATTATATACTTACCAAATTTAAATCGTCTTCCACTTCATCGCTTTTTGACCTTCCTAGTGCCACTGCCATTATTTTATTTTTACCAAAAAAGAATCTAGAATCTTTCCAATCACTACGAAGATCCTTTAATTTTGTATTCCTCATATTATCAATAGTAAATAAGAAAATGTGCTCATATTTGGTCAATGAGCTTCGAATATCTTCAATGGTTTTCTGTTTTAGTAGTAAACCTTTTTTGTTAGTTTTAGTGAGCGAAACTGAAATAATAAAGGTAAAATTATTGTAATATAATGGTAAGTTCTTAGTAAATTCACTAATAAATTGGTACCTAGTACTTACTTTTTTTATCCCTTTTCGATTTTGGCATATTGAATTATTTTTATATATGTATAATAAGATAGGAAAACCTATAACCTATTTGGAGGTTTACTTATACTTTTAAGTTTTATATAAACATTCAATCAATCCAATACAAAATTACAAGAATGCATGAAAGTTGATTTGAAACCACGTTTTCATTTGTTGGTTTTGTATATAAGTTTGTGAAATGTCATTTGTCACTTGCTTTGTTGAACGTGCTTTTGACTTCCGCATCTCACGTGCTTTAATACCACAGAAAAACACAATAGAAAAATAGGCAATTAAGACACAGAATACAAAATGTAATGAAACTTATACTTTTTAGCTAGGTAAGAAAAACGTTCATGGTTTAAAAAAACGTTCATGGTTTTTTACGCCGTTGCTATTTTTTTAATTGCTTTCAATGTATTCCAGGTGATCACATTATTAGGTTCTCGATAAATCTAATGCTACCGTAACTACAAGTTTGAATCAGACAATGTAATATGGAATGTCATTGAACTTATTGCAACTAATTAAACATTTTAAGCATTAGTATCTCATGATACATAGGTATTTTTTTAGTTTTCTGACGCTAACACATGTTAGTTTTCTAATTTATGATCAAAATTCAAATTGTAAGTACAATTTACAAGCAATGGATTTATTTCAACAGACAATTGAAATTGGAGTATAACCTCAGATTAAATAATAGTTACTAAAATACATAATATCATAGATTAAGTAGACACTTTTCTCGCTAGAGAGTAAAGAGCTAGAAAGTAGAGGTTAAAGTTCTGAAAAAATGTATCTTTAATTTAAATAAAGTACTTAAGATAATTATGTATAAGATATTCATCTGAAATTTTAATGCAATAATTTGTAAGTACTTACTTTTCTTATTTATGTAAACAGAAATTGGATAAAGTAAATTATTGGGTTTTTTTAACTAACTTATAAACTCTTATAAACTATAATGATGTGTGAAAATATTCTCTCACGACGACGAAGTTAGAAACACATATTTTAATTTGTTAATTTATTAAACCAATAAAATAAGTTTATTTCTTTGTCACAGCTGGTTATAATTGTTGATGACATTATTTAATAAGACTATATTATTTTTCTTATTTTTCGCTGAGAGTTTCTTGGTGATTAAAGCAATTGCAAATTTAAAAAGCGCGCGTGAGATGTCAACTTCCTTCGTGAGTGATTCAAGATGGCTTACGTGCCCTGAGAACCCCGTTCCGTTTTTTGTTTCCCCTCTGGCCCCCGCCGCCGTCAATGTAGTGTATCGTTCGACGCAAGAGAAAAATTGAAATTGTGTACCAATTTGCTGTTTTAATAACTTTTTCCCCTTCTAACAAGTAAGTGATTTGAAATTTTATAAAGTGCATTAGTTTTATTGTGTTTTTAAAAAGTATTAAAGTGTTAACGCCCAGAAATTTTATTCTTGCATAAATTTTGTGACTGACGCATAGGAGTGCCCGTTGCAGCCATTTTGCTTGAGCCGGCGACACGATTTCGCGGCGCGGTTAGCCTATACTACAATAATTTTCATTATTTCATTGATTTATATTTATGTGATTAATACTAGATCATTCTTCAACTTATTGGAGTTATTTATCGTTATTATCGTTTGGTTACTGGCGGGATATACTAGTAAGTTGGTTTTTTGGCTCTTATTACATTACGGCTACGTGACTGTAGTTATATTTTTGGAATATTGGCATTTCTCGCATTTCCAACTTATTACAAATTATTTGCTTTAAGTTTGTACAATGAATACCGCCCTATTAGGGTCATAAGAAGTTGCGTGGGCTTAACGGACATTTAGCTTATTCGTAGGTAGACGTAACCAGCCAGTGATACACTAGTGCGTCGTAATTTCGCTCGCCGTGCATAGTCACGCCGTTATCGACGATAACGAACTTGTAATGGCTTTCGTTGCTATGTGCCTAGTGAAACGAATCGCCGAAAAAAAATTCATGTGGTTTAAAAGCACATTAATTTCTCTGATTTGAAATTGTAGGTAATTTACGTTTCGATGGTGTGCCTCTTTGTTAACTGTGGCATGGCATGGCCTTTATATGCGGCTTGACAATGGTCTCGTCTCGGAAGTTAGTAGGTGCAGGTAGCATACAGATACATGACATTGGGGCCGAGCAGTATCGTAGTACTCGACACCTACTTATGTTGGAAGATTACACATTTTTTTAAGGTTTTCGGACCAAAGAAAAGCTTTCAACAAACTTGTCTACATAGTATGCTACCTACAAACGCATATACAAGATACCATAAAGATACGAAAGAAATGTATGAATTCGGTTAACACATGCTCTTGCTGCATGGATACTTTTTCAGGATTTTGTATTTGCATTTAAATGAAACTACATGTGGACCCTATATGTGATCCAAATAATCCTTTGTAAGGGCTTTTTGCAGCTGAAAAAAAAACAATTATGGCAAAAAATGTTTTTTGCAGGTGTCATTACAACCCTGGTCAAATATAATTTCTTGACACTTCTTGATTGAGTGGGTACTTACTTACCTATATTTAATTTCATTAAGTTCCTATAAATTTATTAGTTTTATGTAAAAACTTAAATACTATATATAACTACTAAGAACACTAATAAATGAAAAAATAAAGATATTTGGGATAAACCTGACTATAAAGTATATTCTGAACTTAACATCTTCCTGCAGTTAAGTCATGCTCTTGACACGCTTATGAATAACTATGATTCATCAATCTAAGCATGTGTTGTCACACCTAATGTCCCATTAACAACTTAATCTTTGTTTATCCAATTCATTGTAATTTATATTTCAATCCATGCCTATTATATTTGATTTTATAAAGTTATCTTTCAAGAAACTAGTAGATGTATGCTCAACAAATAAAGCGCTTTATCACCCTAAGATTGAACATTCTTTGTATATTGAGAATGATAAGATCTGTTTTCCTTTGAAAATTCAAAGTGACAATTATGTCAATCAGTAATCAATACCTATTTCAAATCTAAGCCTTAGCGAATTTTGAAATGAATGGAATTTGTTATCGAAACTGATAAAGCACTTTTCTGGTCGGCCATACATGATTAATTTATATGTATACACTAGCTGGCGCCCGCGATTTCGTCCGCGTTGAAAAAGAAAAAAGTAGCCTATCCTGTGTCCTGTATGTCTAAATGTTTATCTACCAAGTTTCATGCAAATCAGTTAATTCGTTTAAGAGTTATGGAGGAACATACATACAGAAAAAAAATTCTAAAAATCATCAATTTAGTTTCAGTATCATGTATAGAGCCTATAAACACGATATCTCTGAAAACTTACTCCTTACTCCTTGACCAACCCTTACAGATTTATTTTTAGTATTGATATAAATTTGTATACATTTTTTTATTGTCATAAATTAAAACAATATAATTAACACGTTTTAATTTTTTTTTACTTCCTATCCTAAGAATTAAAATCTAATTGATGATCATAAGTGACAGGGAATGCAGTGAGTGGAGGAAAATGACCAAAAGTAAATAAGTATAAATATTTTTCTCCTTGTCTGAGTTGAGTAAGAGAACATCAATCTGACATCAACCAACCAATCAATATACTTACGTTTGAAAGTAAAAATCAAATGAGAAAACATGAATTTGCGGCATATTAATCCGCCTTTGCTGCTTACAAATAGATGTATATCCATCCATAGGTAATTTCTAACTTAACTGGTGAATATGGAAAGTAGCGTATTTAAAATGAGTTTGTATATTCATCTAACAGGACTATTGATTGGTTTACCCTTCTAATCGTGTATATGGATATTGACAAATTGGCAAAGCTGGGTTTTATAGGAGCTGTGCAATGTCGTTAAAAAGATAGTAGTTGTATAATTAATTTAGAATGAGTCCGTACACGGACGAAGCCTAGCAACAGGATCGTATAGTAGGCGCCGGGACGACGGGCGCGGTGCAGGCGGGGGGCGGCGAGGGTGAGGGGCGTGTGCAAGCGTCGCGCTAGCCGTATTTCGTCTGGAGTGTTTATCCCGCGTCGGCGGATCAATACCGGTGGCGCAGTGGCGGTGGCCGACTGCACGGCGCGTGCCTACCGCCTAGTACTAGGTGCCTCGATCGAGTGTGTGAGATGCTGTCAAACTGTACGGACGCCGCGTCGATGTCGCGATTGATGTGAAGGGGTGTCGCTCTTTGAGCTTAGTTCACTTTTCACGTTGCACTCGTGCACTGCCCAGCCTCTTTGAAGGTGCGCTAATATGATGAGAATAACCCTAATTGAGATTCACCTCGTGAAAGTGACTTCGATGATTAGTCTTTCTGATTGCGCCCATTCGTGTTCGTCACATTAGGTACGTCTCCGTTGCGGGTTTCTTTAGTCATTTGTGATTCATCCTTGGTTGCAGGGGCATCTGTGAAATACATAACTTCCATCGTCCACGATGTCCGTCGATAAGGAGGAACTGGTGCAGCGCGCCAAGCTTGCGGAGCAGGCCGAGCGATACGACGACATGGCGACCGCGATGAAAGAGGTCACGGAAACCGGCGTCGAGCTGAGCAACGAGGAGAGGAACCTGCTTTCCGTCGCCTACAAGAACGTCGTCGGCGCTCGACGGTCATCGTGGCGAGTAATCTCTTCCATTGAACAGAAAACCGAAGGATCCGAAAGAAAACAACAGATGGCTAAAGAATATAGGGTTAAAGTAGAAAAGGAGCTCAGAGAAATCTGCTACGATGTTTTGGTAAGATTTTTCTCTAACTTAATTGGTTTTATTTTAAAATAATGATTAACGTAGCTTCACGGCTATTCAGTACGGAATAATTTAAAAGTAGCGGCCGTCCTACATGAATGACGTCATGTTTGCGCGTCGCCAATTTGAAAGGGTGATGCAAGCGTGTAGTGAGTAATGGTCATTTCCTCTAAATAAGTATATTTTTGATAATCACGTAAGAAAGACGCAGGGGCGCGGTGCGGCCTTCAGCAGAGGGTGGGGGGTGACGTACTGCGCCGCGTCATTGCGCGCGCTGCCGTCTCTTCGTTCATTGCCCTTTCAATATTGCTACAATTTTATATTGTTTTAAGCACCTTTTTAGAGATTGACAATGTACAAATTATTTTGTAATAAAAACCTTTTTCATTTTTCAGGGTTTACTCGACAAGCACCTTATTCCTAAAGCTAGTAATCCAGAAAGTAAAGTATTTTACCTTAAAATGAAGGGAGATTACTACAGGTACCTCGCAGAAGTGGCCACAGGGGAAACCAGAAATTGTAAGTTATTTAAAAAATTTTTTTTTTCATTACTTGAATTTTAAAATAAAATAAAATCATTTGATTAGCAGTTATTTGTATCCGTATTTTGTACACATAGACAGTGATGATACATTTGTATTACAGCTGTCGTAGAGGACTCACAGAAAGCATACCAGGATGCTTTCGAGATCAGCAAGGCGAAAATGCAGCCCACACACCCAATCAGGCTGGGCCTCGCGTTAAATTTCTCCGTGTTCTATTATGAGATATTAAATTCACCAGACAAGGCGTGTCAGCTCGCCAAACAGGTCATTATGTTGTGTCAGTTGGGCTGAGTGCTGGCTGGCACGAGACGTGTGTAGGCACTAACCGGCTCGCTTGTCCCCAGCCGTGGTGGAGGACTCGCAGAAGGCCTACCAGGAGGCGTTCGACATTGCTAAGGCTAAAATGCAACCAACTCACCCCATCCGGCTCGGTCTCGCGCTCAACTTTTCGGTCTTTTATTACGAGATTATCAACTCCCCGGCGCGAGCGTGCCACTTAGCTAAACAGGTTTCTTCCATTCACCCATTGGTCATGTGTGGAAATGCCATTTACAGACAATAACTCACTAACTACTAAAGATATCTTATGCATGGACAATGAATAGAAACAATGTTTAGTTAACGGTTGCAATTCACTAATTAAATTATTAGCATGGCCGTGTTTTCGATATACTGCATAATTAACCTTTTAATCCTCGATCCAGCCAGCATCAGTGTTTTTTTTTATATTTTATTATTTTTAATGACAGTGCACATGGGTAACTTAGTGACAGTGCCTTAACTATCTCTGGATGTGTATGGAGATTTTTTAGATATACATTTTCATACTACTGGACAGAAAATTTATAAAAAAAATGAGCTATTTAAAGAACTTCATAAGAAATTGGGCTGCTCAGTGTGTGAAGCAAGAGGAACCCATTCTATCCTCACCTAGACTTGTGTTTTATTTCTGAGGGTTAACAAAGAAATTGCATTCCTCATTATGTTACTTGGATTCTCTGGTGACAAGTAAGGGTTACATTTATTCCGCTCAATTTGGCTTTTGTCAATAGAAAATATTGGTTTTGTATGGAGATGAGTATGCGTCCGTTCAGCCCCGTTTGTATGGAGGTGTTACTTGTGTTCTTAGGCTTAGGTGATAGTTATTTTGGATAAAAGTTGAATAGAGCTAAATTGCCCATGCGCACGGAGCACGTAGTGGTTGAGAGGGGTGTTTAGAGCGCGGTTTGTGTGCAGGCGTTCGACGACGCGATCGCTGAGCTGGACACGTTGAACGAGGACTCGTACAAGGACTCGACGCTGATAATGCAGCTGCTGCGCGACAACCTGACGCTGTGGACGTCGGACACGCAGGGCGACGGCGACGAGCCGGCCGAGGGAGGCGACAACTAGGCGACGCGCCTTCCGCTTCTAACACAATATGTTCAATGTCGTTCGCAGCGGACCTTCACGTTCCGTCTAAATGTTATGTGTCATCTTTGACGGTTTTGTATCTCTGTATTTACACTGATTACAGATATCGAGCTGACCTGATGAATATATAAATATTTATGACTTAAGTTATTAAAATTACGGTTTCTTAAGTTAAAAGTGTTTTCCTTTCGTGTGATGGTCATTTAGCGTCGACTCATCTCGCAGCCCGGTCGGCCCCTCCGAACTAATTATATTCCTTTTCGCCGTCCGACTCTCGTGCGAAATGGAGTAGTAAATTTCTTTTTTTTTAATATAATATTTTATTTTAATTAAAGGTTGTTACTGCGCTCCCTAGTTTTTACAAAACGAGATTACACTCATAAGAGTTTCACAAACCGTAATGGCTGTATGGAATTGGGGCACAAAAAACTCGTTAGTGTCGTATATTATCTTGTAATTCACTTCTAACTTTCTGAACGTTTAACCAAAAGAGATGTTGTATTTTTTGACATTAACTAATTTGTTGTGCCCGTTGAAGGAAAATAATATTAGCATTCTGAATTTTTTCAGGCATTTATTAGCAAAATAGTCTTTGTGATGAAAAATATTGTAACATTTCTGCTGCATTTTATCAGCCATTAATCTATTATATTTTTCATGTTTTCACCAATAAACTTTTGTATTAAATACAATTTTTAGTTTTTAGAACCATTAAAATAAATAAACCGCCACCTTATTAACCCCCAAAAAGATGTTTTACGACAACCTCTGGTGGAGACTCACGTTACCACCTCTCCCGCTACAATCTTAAACCAACCCTTATCACATACCTATTCATTTAGATATTCTAGCTCTAATGTTGACAAATTCTTCTAATTTGTACAATATCATAACTTTTTAGTGATTTGCACTTGTAACAATCTAAATGAATAGGCTTGTTGCGGTTAACAATTACAGTTTATAAGTACATTCATTTGTCTAATTTAATTGTAAAAAAATATATGGTCACTACCTCGTCAATCACTGAAATGACTTAAGTAGCAATTAGTTTCAAATCAGATTAAATGTGCATAATTACCATTTAATTGTCTGTTACATAAATGTTTTGCTTATAATAAACTCTGAACTTTTGCTGATAATAAACTTGAGAGAGTTGCAGAGTAATTTCTAATGTTTTTTAAAATTACATACCCTAAACTAAACGTTCACAATTCTTTTTCTTGACGAGAGCGCGTATCTTACGCTCGGTAGCAGTAAAATGCACAATATAGGCCTAATCAATGTTGACAGTATATAAGCACAACTTGACACTAATGTTACCAGTAGAAAGAAATTAAATTTATCCGTTGCAAGCGGATCATTTCTCTTATCTGGCAATGAATAAATATGATAAAATTTTATAAGTGATCGTGGAAAGCATAATAAAGCGTACGTTGTTATCAAGCCTAGAGACAATTTTAACGCTGCATTCGTTTCTCCGTTATCTGATGATTGAGGTTTCTTAAGTTTTAACACAACAAGAACGAATGCTATTATTAAAATGATACTGGGAAAGATAAAGTTAAATGCAGCAAGCATATTGTACATATTATAACGATGGGTTTCATCTGATAGAGTGCATAATATAATTTTATTCTCAAGCGGAATAGTAGTAGATAAAGTGAACGCTGGTACGCTTAACGAAGCAGCCAGCACCCAAACAAATGTGGTCGGTGGTGTTACTGGCACTCTAGTGTCAGGAAAACTATAGTCTACATTCATTGTTCTCGGTGGCGTAGATGAATCGCTGTTCACTAGGCTGTGGCGTGAAGATCTCAGTTCCTCATCGTCGCTCTGTTTTCTCTTTTGCCTGGTAGCTTCCTTTTCTTCAAGGTTGACAGTTGCCAGTGTATGTAGAGCCACAGTGACGACCAAATATAAAGATGCAGTCGAGGCAAACACGTTGAGGCCTCTGTATGATATGCAAGCGCTGTTGCCGAATTGCCACGTCCTTGAATTGAGTAACCACAGTTCGGGTCCAATCGTCGTCAACAGAAGGAAATCAGCTGCCGCTAACTGTATTATTATGGAGTACAAACCTGTAATGAAAATAATGGGAATGAATAATAATTTATTATTGGTAAATTATTAATAATAATAACTGAATATAGGTTACAATGGTTTTACAATAGATAAGTCTCGCTACATTCTACCCTTCGAGGGTGTCCAAATATTTTAATTACCTATAGGTACTACATAAAATAATAAAGCTAATTAATATTACAATAAATTATCAGTCTAATCTTTTACATTATAATAACATTTGTCAACGAGTAATTGCTTCATTTTCTTCTTGAATAAATTAATATTGAGTTCTTTAATGGTGTTCGGAATTTTGTTGTATATAACTGTCGCTTGACGAAAAACACTTATGCATCAGGGGCCCTAGACAAAGTGCCATAACGATAACGATAACGAAGTTCGATAGTTATAAATGTATGGGAAGTATCACGTGATTTAGCGAAGGCATATGTCAATCCCATATATTTTATTTTTAGCGAATCGAATCGCTACGGAGCGAATGCAACTTGTCTAGGGCCCCAGGGCTGTTTTTGCTTTTGAACCATTTATATTTCGGTAGGATTATAATAAATCGCCCAGACTAAGCATACAAATTGTATGGCCCAAGTAACCTCTTATTATAGGATGACCATATAACAGACAGCACCTTACTCGGCCAATAAATAAATAAAATAAAAATGTTTATTAACAGTTGGAAAATCGACCAATGCCACGTGTACCTGTCGGCCTGACCTAGACACCCTTCCGGTTTTGCTTGCTTTGGTTTCCGGTTTCGCACGGGTGCAATTTGTTTTCTGCAAATTATATACAAAAACCGTCCTTTCTATTAGTGAAAACCGCATCAAAATTCATTGCGTGATTTAGGAGTTAGCAAATAATAGCTACACAGACAGACGCGGAAATCTACTTTAATTTATAGTATGTAAGGACATGTGTCTATATAAATATGTAGATTTCACATCTAAGATGTGGCTAGTTCATGCTAACTTGCACATAATGCTTTAGAATCCGACTGATAGGTAAGTCTATGATCTATGAAGATATAAAACTTGGCAAAACAGAACATGTACGAGGTACGAGTTACTACCAAAACAAGAGAGTTGGCGAGTAGGTACGTCAAAGCTCCTTAGTATTGAAGATTGTTGGCTAACACGCATTGTGTATAATGCTCAACTGCCACCACGGAAGATGCTAATTCGAATCTCGGTTGGGTCTGAACCAAGTTTTAAATTTCGAATTAAAAAAGGTTCGTAAACGGTAAAAGAAAATCCGAGAGCATAAGTTAACATATCCTATCTACCTTATATTTTCTCACTACACAAACATGTGTTTAATCCCCAACAAAAAAACAGAAAAGGACATAGGGAAATATAAGGACATCAAGAAAAAATACTGTTCCCGAGGACAAAATAAAATTTAGATAAAGTAAGATTCATCCAACGCCTTGCAAAGCTGTAACAGCAATAAAGATGTCAGGCGTTATATTTTTACTTCACAAGGACGAAGTCGCCGGTCGCTGGTAGTATTATATAAGTACTTATCAATTTTTATTGTAACTTCACAAGAGCAGGACAAATGGAAAACAATTAAAATTGTGTTAAAAGGAAGGATAAAAATTAAATCGTATGAGGAAAAAAGGAACTGGAGCATATTTATTTAGGGAATATTATAATTTTGAAAGCATTTGCTTTTTGGACGTCTATCAACCATAGCTGGTACCTACCTATATACGAGTATCGATACATCAAAGCAACACTGAGATATTTTGCTAAATTGACGATTTTGAGATTTCAAAAAAACTGTTCTAAAACATGTGTTCTATTTTCCACATTAGGAGTAAAACCGAGTTATATCTCAAAACTTATCATTGACGATATATATCTGTTGCTTTGTGGTATATATCATATACCATATATATGGTAATATGTACCTACCTACAAATTATAAAGCTCACGACTGATTGATTTAATCTATATTTATACCTAACTACACATTGTTAAACAAAAGATACCTAAAAGAAATTAATATACTTTAATCAAGGATTTTACCATATTTTGCTTGCTTGAGCAGTGACGCCAAAACTGCACAATTGGCAAGGCATCCAGCGCCGGCGACACACGTGATGTACACAATCAGGATAAGCGGCGGGAATAGCGGTTCGAGCGCAGACGCGACTTCGGACATGGCGTCGGCCGTCCGGGAACGTATAGGGATCAATGACTTCAGACGCTTCGTCACCCGCCGCCCGCCGCGCGCCTTTACACGGTCCAAACTTTTTTTCTTCACTTGTGAATCACTACATTCTGAACATGTGTACCAAGTTACCAACTGAACTGGTACCTACTATTTTCGATAAATTAATGTTTCGTAAATATTATAGGAATATTTATAATAAGCTAAGCACGCCACGCCACCGTGCTCTGCGCCATAATACTGGAGAAATTATAAGGCGATCGTGATCGCACATGGTCGTGCGAATATTTTATTAAGTAGCCAAGTTATTTTTGTGTGAGGGCTGTGTTGTTCCTTCCCATTCTCATCATTATTCAAACCTCGACTCGAAAACCTCTATTGGCACGTTACGGCCAATGTGTTTTATAAAATATAACTATAGCTACTATAATAAGCTTAGAAACTGAAATATACCTAGGTACTAAACATCCTACTGCTTTAAAATGAATATACTTACTAAATTCAGTATAATTAGAATATTCATCATCACCTCAGCCGTGGAATGTGCACTGTGAGACATAGGCCTTCCTCATAATTTTCCAATAGGACCGGTCAGAAGCATCCTGGATTCTTGGTCGACCCGCGGCTCTTATAAAACCGTCTGACCCGTCTGTCCACCGTGTGGGTGGAGGTTCTAGTTCTACACTAAAAAAGTAGGTAGGTATACCTAATTGTTACATATTAAATTAAATACATAAATAAATTAAATAATTAATTAATAAATTTAAGTATACATATTAAATTTTAGATTTACGAGAATTTACTTCATTCCATTGTTATTCAAGCAGGAGTAGGTACCTAAAACTTGCCAAATCTCCACGGTGCTGTAGATATCAAACATTCAGCCTGACTTATCCAAAAAAGTATGTACCTAATATGAATGCGATCAGCGTGAATATTTTTGGATAACTTTCCTGGACACAAAATAATGACTGAAAGATCAAAAATTTACTTATATTGAAAAAGATAATCAGTAAGGTTTGTGATTAAATGCCAAATTGCATATTAGAAGTGGAATTGCTTTTAAATGATCTAATATTGTATCCTAGTAAGGAAAAAATACTTAAAAATTGTCGAACAATCGGTCGAGATCCTTTATCAAGAAATTAAAAAAAAATAAGGATCATACATAGTAGACAAATAAGGATCGACTGGGATCGAGTTGGAAACTGAGATAAGTACCTAAACTACCATTTATTTGCTCTTGCTTATAGTAATTACCAATAAGTTGGACAGCTTGTCTAGTCTAGCGGCAGTAGGTAATAAACCACCTCTTTTCAGAAGACCTGTCTGAAATATCTACAATCATATGCGGTGTTGTGATTCGGCCAAAGACCGTCACACTACCGATATTAACATACTAAATAATGTTGATAAAAATGTTCCTGGAAGTATACTAATATTTGGTAAAAAAAGTAAATATTAATCCGATTATTAGTATTAGTAAGCCGTTCTCGAATTTTGCGCTTAGCAACACATTTAGCAAAAATAATATTGCTTTATAAAAGATGCCTTTCTATTTCTCTGCCCAATAGGTGTTACATAGATTAGTAATTCTCGAGCAATTTCAATATTTCAGTTGTTACTATCACATTGCCCTCTCATATTTTTTCATTTTGCGCCATCCTCGTATCGCATTAGTTAGTGAAAAGCTTATCAAAATCTGTCGGATAGTTTATATATTAGAATATAACTACCTATGGATATAAAAACTACATTGCTGACGTATTTTGATATTTTTTAGATGTACACGCGATATCTGATAAGTCGGCTCGTAACGGAAGACGGCAGTGGGCACTTGAAATAACGGTGTGAACATTATTCTTAAGTAATGTTAGTCATCACTCCACCAAACCGCAACCTGAAAATACACATAAATAGGTACCTACATTAATGAATGAGTAATGACAGGCGTTATGCCGTTACGTTGCATGCTAAATCGCTGTTGCATGTGCACCTTCATAAACAAAAGAAAAGAAAATTAGTGAAACCAAGTAGGTTTGTAGGCTTCGATGAATGAGATGAAACGTCTGTCGCTTGTGCATACACAAATGAACACACGATAGTGTTATAAAAGCTAACGAGTATACTTTATGTAGGTACTTATAAAAACATAATTGTCTGAACTAGAGGTCGCCCAGTGGTCTATATGGTCAAATCTAAATGGTGACCGTGACTTCGTCCGCGTTGAAAAATAAAAAATATATAGCACTAATTGATGGCGCCATCAATTAGAATTAAAATACAATAGAATCGAGTGATACATTGTGCATATTATTCTCCAATTTGAAAACCCTCGAGAACCTAACATTTTTCCATGATAAATGAAAATGAGATGAAAACCGATGAAAACCTTTTTAGGAATCATTGACAGATGACAACCGCATGAAAATCTGTTAAGTAGATTTTGAGATCATCGCGAACATACATACAGACAGACACACAGAAGCGTTGGAGGGCTTTGTTTTATAATATGTAAGGATAAAAACTGAGTACCAAATTTCACACTCCTCCGTCTAACCAATTTTCTTAAAAAGGGATCCAAATTTTGCCTTAATAACTTCGCTTCCTGCGATCAGCAGTTTGAAACTGTCTGCACTTTTATATACGTCTTTTATTAAGTGTTCCAATGATAATATAAGCGTGGTATTATGCGGGTGTTAAGTTGTACCTTCTAACTTAAGTGTTTAAGTACTGATAAGAAACGTCAAATGATTAAAAGAGGTTTGCTGTTACCGGAAATGCACATGTTTACGTACGTAGGTGCATATTTAAATGGTTTTTACCATCATTAAGAATTGGTTTTTGACATCATATTAATTAAAATACATAAAAAAACAATTGAGTATAATCTCAAAACCTACTAATTTTACAGAAGAGCGGTTTAAAGATTCAACGTGTAATAGTTTTAATAATAATGAGCTCTTCAATGTTTATTTTTAATTTTTGGCTAGGTACGTTATCTATCTTACAAAGTAATTTAAAACTATTATATTTTTTGCTACATAGTAGTCAAAACAAGGCTTAGAAAAATAATCGTTTTGAGTTTAAATACTTTTTTTGATAAAATGTTGCCAAACATAGTTTTGATGAAAAACATAAGGCAGTATTATTCATTATTCTATCACAAAAACTGTACAATTACCTAATTATACAATTTTGAACGGAAAATTGATTCAAATTTTGCAAAATATTTAAAGCAATAAGAGTGTATTATTTTGAGATTGTATAATATTAATGAAAAAGAATGCTTACTCTTGCCTAAAATTTTCGTTTTTGAATACTTTTGAAGAGACACAGCGCGTGAACTGCTCGGTCGCTTGATCGTAACGATCGTAACTAAAAATTACATATTATTCGCGCGACAATATACATAAAAATTACATACCGGCCGATTTAAAACTATACATAGAGCTCTCAGCTAGTTCATAAATATGTATGCTGTTGTGCTGATATGTTTCAATGCGTAAGTAATCGATACCAGACACTCCAGACAGAGCCTTCTACAGCTTGGTCTTTATCGTATATTCTGTAAAGGTAACAAGTGCAATTGGATTTCTAATGGGGTGGTTTTAGGTTTGCTATAATAATAATAATATATCATAGTATAGTAATAATAGCTAAGTATAATTAATTTTTAAACCCATTCATATACTATTTAAAAATTATCATGCAGAGACCTATCATACGCAAGTATTACTGCGTTCGTGAGATTCATGAATAAGTAAGTATAGTTTTTTGAATTATTTCTCTACTTAAAAACTTAAATGATTTTCATATTGTTCGGAAGCGATGTTGGTTGCGTGTTAGCGCTTGGTTAGCGAGTTGAGGTCACGGGTCGGCAATGTTCGTTTGTTTTGTTTAGCGGAAGCCGATGGACATTGGGTTGCTGGTTCGAGTGATGGATGACTCGCGACAATGCTCCTCCGGGGACGAGTGTAGGCGGTGTCTTGACAGCCAAAAATCTGCACTTTCCTTCGACTTTCTCTCGGAGGTGCGCTCGGGGACTCGCAATGGTTATTCGGTAGCTGACGCCGCATAAGTGTACGCGTTCTAATAGCGGCACAAAAAAATTGGTACCGCGAACTTACGCGCGAGCGCAGTGCATCGTGCGTTTTACATATTATTCAAATCACCTGCATCTTCCTTCCGGTCGTAAGTTTATAAGCTCTTGTGTAAAGGAGGTGACGCGCATTTTTTTTGTAATTAGTGACTGCAATGCCAGTGTAAAGCATGACGCTGAGAACTGAAATAGTGACATTGACAATTCTGTTCGCGCTACGAACCGGTGCGCCTGCACATTTTCCCGTAAGTAAAGATTTTTTTGGGCGGGCGGATACGATGTCTTAAAGCTCGACGTTTATACTTGTTCAAATTTAACTATAATATGTATTGATTGCGCTGCCCTTGCGGCACCAATGGGCCTTTTTCAGCCCCCTAGGATGCACCCGGATCTTTTTAATATAAAAATTAAGGATATTTTTTCGAAAGAAATGTTTGCTATATCTTTATTTAACTTTTCACAATTTTTAAAACTTAATAAACTTATATACTTACCTATATAATAAATTATATTATATTACATTTTTCCTTTTACTTCGGACATTGAGTGTCCCCTTCCAAATCCCCGATCGTTCTTCCCTTTTTTATTATTTTCAAAAATTCTTTCGCATTCTTCTTTTTTTTAAGAACCCCCCTTATTTTCATAAAAAAAAGGTTCCCTGTAGTGAGGTTTATATCTCATTGCAGTATTCATAGTAATTAATATTTGGCTTGAAGTATAATGACTTATGTAATGACTGAATTAAAATAATGATAATTTTTCGATTTGTATAAATATTAAACTAATCAAATTTTTATTTTGATGATTATTACCTAAATCGTAAATTAGAGGTCTGAGCAGTGAATATGTTTTCATTTTCAATCGCACACTAGCATTGTGAAAAGAATTGTATAAAATCGACTATCCCATACAAACATTTTGGATGGGGTTAATCACGATAAAATGATTAAGAAATTATTAAAATACACTTCAAAATTACTTCTTAACAAGTATTGTAAATTTACTGTAAGTTTTGTAGCTAACTAATGTGGGTGTCATATCTAAAATAAAAGTTTTTTTTTTCATAAATAATAAGATGCGGCAGCGATATGAAGGATGCGAACCATAACATAAAAATATATTGCATTATATTGGCATATATTTTTTATTTGTATGACAATTTGTAGGCAATTTTTTAATCGTAAATTTACTTTCGAAATAATTTACCAAATTTATATAGGTTTATATAGGTAGGTTGGATTTATATAGGTAGGTATTCGTTATTACAGCAAAAGTTCTTTGCTATACGGAAGTAACGGAAGGAATCGTATATACCTACTATACTTGCTGAAGGAAGTAACAACAATACTGGGAACTTGTAGTTACAACTTACAAAATGGATTCGAAACGAAACCCAAATACTTTCGCCTAAAAACAAAATAATTCAATCGATTCTGTGTTCAAACCTATCATTTTATTTTAACAATTACATTACATAATAAAGTTGAGGTAACGCGAAAATTAGACGGTGCTCGATTCATTGTACTGGATCACGTATTGGCGAATTACACAACAGCGAACGCACCGTATACCTACATTTTTTCCAAACAGTTTTGGCGAATGATTCATGTCGATCGCTTAATGGTTCCCGCGCCGGGGGAGTCTATCATTGAATTGCGTGTAATTGAGATCGATCAGAACACTTTCAAACGAATAACAATCACAATCGAATTGGAAAATTAAAGTAATAATATCTATGATACAATCCCGATTCACTTTCCGGCGACAAATATTTACACAACAGCCGTCTGTTAAAGAAGAAAATGAAAAATAAACATTTTTACTTTCCCCTTTCGTTGCATTCGATAATGTAAGACATGGGTGTCTAGCTGACTCACACGTGCGTTGGTTTCGGTTTCACTCGATTCAATCACTGTGTCGCAGACTTGTCGAAATACTATTAGTACCTCTAACATACTCGACTACTTGAAAAGAAATATCAACACACCTATTAGTAAAGACAGAAGTTACATACATGTTATTAAAGCTCTGGCTACACTGGGAGAGAAGCGAATCGACGCTTAGGTTGGGTTTCTTCTCACGCTGATGACGGTCTGCGCTGATTGGCCAATACCTAAAAAAATAATGTTGCTGTTAATCGTTGCTCGATCAATGGATGAACGTGTAGTCTTTTTTGTTGCAGACGTTTTTTCATTCTTAAGTAGTAAGTGCCAATAATTTTTAAGCTCATTGTTTGCGTCGTAATTGCGGCGATTAGCGTCACACAAAAACTAATGTTCAAATCGTAAGTTTAGATGTGTAATGTAATTTTCTGTGTGATTAATCCAAATATGAAAAGATGCGGCAGCGATATGAAGGATGGGAAACGAACCTAGTTTCGCTTCGCTTTGTTCCCAGTGTGGCCTGCGCTTATGCTTACCTACGACGATCATTAATCAACCGTTGTAGTGAAAAGCTTGTTATGTGGGAAAAAATATTTTTATGCAGTCTTCGTCATTGTAAAAAATATTTTGATTTAATCGTGTTATGATACTGTTGTTTTTTTCAGTAATTGCCATAAATTAAGTTAATATTAATAAACATCTCATAAGTTTCTGTGGTGCTTTGCTATCTATGTTTTATAAGTTAACTTCTGATAAATATTTTTTAAAAAAGGTACTCTGTTATTATTTCTAATTGAAGGGAAAATGAAAAGGTTAAAGTTTCAAGATTCTTAAAAATAATAATAAATTTATACCTATATATGTATTTATACAGATCGATTAAAGATATATTGTGATTAACTTTTTTTTTATAATCTTAGAGCAAAAAGTCCGGCCGTGATGACGCGAGCTTGCACGCGAATCGCCAAACGGCTTTTATTTGCTATATCTACTTCTCACTACTTCTCAGGCCTTGTCACTCGACCACAACTTGACCCCGTTCATTATAATATTTATCACTAAGTGTCACTGGCTCGTTGAGTCAAGATCATTTCGGCTTGTTCCTGATACCCACATTGATTGTATTGTCAAATAAACACGCCTAATTACCGTGGGTGAGTAATCCTCGAGTGAGTTATTTCTAACTTCAACTTAATGGAATAGCTTCTGTGCTGTGTGGGTATTAAAAAATGAAATTAGAAATCGAATTTGGTGTCTTTTTTTTTGCTTATATAGGACACTTCTGGCAATGAATATTTTAAGGTGGGTTGGATTTATCGCATTACTAAAAATAAAGAAAAATAAGACACGTTAACTTTAAAATGGATTTTAATATCCTTAAAGGTAAAGTATCATCATCTATTTTTCTAAATTAGTGACTCGATTGTGAAAATCGTAATAAAATCCGTTGGGTGGTTTAGAAGTACTTAGTTAGTGAGAAACAGTCATAATGGATTTTAGAAGAACTACAATTCTCTAGTAGGTACATCATTTTTATGTAGGTCTCTTAAGGTCAAGCCTACGTAAACCATTTACATGGCGACTTGGTTGTAAATAAAAATTTATTAAGATTTTATTATATAATGTATATGTTCTCTGAAAAATTATCTAACTGATGGTGGAAACCGCATTAGTGGCCATACAGACAGACGCCAAAAACGACTTCATAAATTATACCTACAACGTAAAGATTATGTGAACAAAGTACTTATGTAAACCCTTAATAATTATTATAAATGTGAATGTGAGTTTGTTTGTTTGTTACGTTTTCATGCAAAAACTACTGAATCGATCACCGTGAAATTTTGCATACACGTTGTTTGGGACACCTGAAAGGACATAAGGTACCTTTCATCGTTCAACGCGGACGAAGTCGCGGGCACCAGCTAGTTACTTTATAAACGTATATGTACATATGTAGATATATGTGAAACCTAGATACCTTTCTGAAACTACTTTTTTAAAGTGTTATTGCACTACGTGTAATGATATTGTTATTGTAACAGTTCTAGTCACAGAACGCAATGCATTTTGCAGTCATAAACATGGTGGCAGATTCTTTGTTGACAGACGCGTGAGTACCTACAGGTTTCTAGAGCCAGTTTCCCTATCGTAAGCTTTTCCTTTAGAAATTATTGCATTCCCCTGGCGTTGCGTTGCTAGCGAACCGTCAACCTATAACGGGCCCTAGCCAAGAGCAAACCAATGCAAACGGGAGCGTTGTGTATTTACGAAACAATAGAAATAAAGCCCGATGATTGGTTGTTATAACGCCCACATAAAATTTTGACCAATCACTGGGTTTTATTTCTATCGTTTCGTAAATACGCAACGCTCCCGTTTGCATTGGTTTGCTCTTGGCTAGGCTGTTACCGTTTCTAATAAACAACAAACTCAATTATATTTTTTCTTCAAAAAGGATATTTAAAAAAAACATCGAGATGTTTACTTTACTATCAACTTCGTCATGGCTAAGTACTATATTCTGTAGATTTTTTTTTAAAGTTGTTAAATAGACGTCGAGGAAAAACTTAACTAACTTAGGAAAAACCCATTTACTCAAATAAAATGAGAACAACCTTCCGTGATCGGTGCCGTCCTGAAGAAATTAGAACGTCAATACATTTTAGATGAATCACTGCTGATATTAAGTAGGTATATGATTTTAGAGATCGCACTTAAACATAATTATAGCAATAACTTGCAACATTTTAGCACATTAAACACTTTTTTATAGTCATTAGTATCACTAAAATTTCGACAGATATTTTTCCTGTTATTATTAAAGTTTTATTATAAAGTAGCGACCCGCTCTCGGCTTCGCACGTGTGGACATTTATTTACACGAAACGAAAATTAATTTATTATAATTTTTTACCGCGCCATTTTTTACTTGTAGTATTTACTAGTAGTAACTTCTAAAGGAAAAAAATTCCAATAATTTAAAGAGGAATTTACATGTGCTTAATCAGTCTTGATTATTAAAGAAATATTTAGTTGTATATTCGATTCTAACCATGTTTTGATTGACCACTTTGAACAAAAAACCATATTGTGAAGATTAGTGACTATATCGCTATTTAACTACTATTAATTCTAGATTATTTTTTATTTCTATTTGTCATGTACTTAACGAAAAACAGGTCACTTTGAAAAATATGAGAGTTCACTTCGCCTTAATAAGTAAATTATTTCAGGAAGTGCTGTCATTGCATGGATGGTGGAGTGGAAACTCGGATGGCTCGGATACTTCTTCGGATAAAGTTGGCGATACAGATAGCGCAGATGTGCAAGTTGTCTATCTGCCCGCCTTATTACCGCGCGAGGCTCAGTTAGCGTCCGACAGGCAATACGATGACATACCTTTACCGTACAGTTTCGATGCTTTCGGACGGTAAGACTCAAATCAATATTCATGTACAGTCGACGCCAAAAGTGATAATCAGAAAAATTATATAATAAATATTATTAACTTGTGTTTCTTTTATAGAAATTTTGAGCTTCAACTGGTGCCAAATCGTCGTCTCGTGTCGCCCACTTTCAGCGTTTGGTCCGATCAGGGTCAGGATACTCCACTGTCTACGGTCGATGCGACTTGTCACTTTTTGCATTCTGGCCCAGGCACAGTCGCTGCATTTTCTTCGTGTAAAGATCGCGCCCTGGTGAGTAATCTATCGACTATTTGGAACTCATAAGGAACTGTTTAATCTGACTAAAGTTAATTAAGGAATAATAGTTTGCATTACTTGCAAAACTCAGACCGTAGCCAACTTTTGAAAAGTTCATCGCCATATTTAGCCCCGCTAACTGGGATAATTGCTTGCTAGCAATTAATAAAGAAACGTAAACGAAGTAGCTACTGCGTCCGCGTATCTTAATAAATTAGGTACATCATATCTTTCACTCTGCAACCAAACATACACATTCACAAATTTTTATTGAAATCGATTTGCTGGTTTTGGATATTATAGCGTAAACAAACATGTGACTTTAATATAAATTTAAAGGCGTAGAAATTGCATAGGCAATTAGGATTTCATTACAATTATTTATTGAAAAGCACTATCTACTCCTCTGTACAAAGGTACAAGGTACAAGTGACTTTATAACCAATATATATATTTTGCATGTGTCACCTAAAAAGCTCTCGAAAAAAATGTAGGTCAAAAAATTTCACTGAAACAAAAAATCCGTTAGAATTATTAGTAATGTGAGGAACACCCACCAACAAACCGTTGGTTCTAGCTAACCTCAGCACGAGATCGTTGTAAAGCATCGACACTATAATAAAAAAAAAACTTTTTTGTTAGATATTGTTGCTATCGGTATGTCTTAGAAGTTAATTATTTAGATATCTTTTTTGATTATAAATAACTAGCTGCTGTCCGCGACTTCACTCGCGTAACTTTATAAATTATATACTAAAACCTTCCTCGAGAACCAGTCTATCCATTGGTGAAAACAGCATGAAAATCGGTGCAGTAGTTTTTGAGTTTATCGCGATCAGACAGACAGACAGACGCGGCGGAGCACTAATTAATCCTCAATGTTACTAATATAATTAGAAGCTTTTACTAGCGACCAGCTCCCGGCTTTGTCCAGGAAAAACTCAATTATGTTTTATTATATATATAAAAATTATGTTAAAAAATTGTATAACCGATGGTGAAAACCGTATCAAAGTCCTTTGCGTGGTTTAGAGCTTCCCCATACATAACTACAGACGCGGAAAGCGACTTCAAATTATAGTAGTATGAATAGTTAAACCAAGTTATGAAGTTTTGAAAAAACTGCTGCAATTTGGCCAGTTTTTCCTGATTTTCTCCTTAACTAACGGTCCGATCGAGTCATTCGACCTCTCATTTTCTTCGTGTTTTCGTTCTCTACAAATTGTCTATGATTACCCTGATAGTTTCAATTTTATAAGCAAAAAACTAAAAAAACAGCGATTTTTTTGATAAAATTGTTAATGACAATGTTATAAATAATAAACTCGAGTGAAAAACATGTCAATGTATCATATGAAACTATTCTCCACACAAGAGCGCAGTTGGTTTTCTTCTAAGACTTTTTACACAAAATACACCAAATCTCTGCAGCTTGATCTATAGGTACTATGTAAACATTACGTTTACATGTAATATGATTATGTCTGATATACTTATATCTTACTTAATGTGAAATCTGTAAAGATTAATCAATCGCGCATGAATATTTTCAGCATGGGCTTATAGTGGCTGACAACTCAACGTACGAAGTGCG
Source organism: Synanthedon formicaeformis (assembly GCA_945859745.1). Classification (NCBI taxonomy): domain Eukaryota; kingdom Metazoa; phylum Arthropoda; class Insecta; order Lepidoptera; family Sesiidae; genus Synanthedon; species Synanthedon formicaeformis. The sequence goes on from OX243954.1 coordinate 5,286,116, forward strand.
CCCTTTGCCTCTCGGGGGTGGTCGTGCAGAGAGCGGCGGTGGTCGCACCCCTCACGTTATTCGTAGGGCGGCTTCACCTTCGATACCATTGGACGATGCGAGGCCATTACACCTGTTGCGGCAACAGGTGCGCACGCGCAGGCCACGATACAAGCTGCAAGTGAAGCCTGGGCCGCCCAACTACACCATAGAGATCGCTCTCTTCTTGGATGAGGCTGCCTATAAAATATTCCATCCTCATTTTAATTACAACGAAGCAGATCTGCGCGATATGTTACTTGCTTATATAAACGGGGTGAGTTTTTAATTATTTTCGTAAAAACTTTGTGTAGTGTGAAGTCTGCTTAAATGTTTTTTTTTTTTTTTATATATAAATGTGCGACAGACAAACCTGTATGAATATAAATATGAATATTGAAATATAATATGGAATAACACGTTTACTGTGCTCATCTTCAAATGAGTAATGAATTAAGGGATCCCCTATTCTCTGATTTTGGCCTTTGTTTCCCGTGTTTAATATGCTTATGGCACTTTCATATAAAATTAGGTTAAATGATAACGTGAGGATACTGTTTTCCTGACGGTGACGCAAGACAATAATAACACATGTTTTTTCTTCATTCACATGTTACATCCAAAAATTACTTTCTATAGTATTCATTAAACATTTCAGGTGCAAGCTCTTTATCAGCACTCTTCATTGGGAACTCACATCCAGTTGTCTTTGGTGCGGCTTACACTTTTGCGTTCACAACCGTCGTCCTTATCGTCTCACGCCGAACGTGGCCGTCTTCTGGACTCGTTCTGCGCTTACCAACGGACACTCAACATCGAAGATGATGACGACCCACAGCATTGGGATATGGCTTTACTACTATCTGGGTAAAGTATGATTTTATTATATGTTAATTATGTGAGGTACTTACTCGTATGTTATGTATGTGTGTATGTGTCTTTTACAAAATAATTAATTTAGCATTGCATCGTAAAAGTATTACAATGTTAGTCCATCTAGCCGCAATAAATCAATTATGACAACATGAAGGAACTAATTTCCCTATTCTAGCCAGCAACCAGCAAGACTATCCTATCCTTTACCAACTCTTGTATCTGTAACTCATTAAAAACTAATTCTTTCAAATAATTAGTATCGATTCCTATGGGATTCGTACATGAACCTTCCAGCCCCAGCGGCCGTCAGCTCTCCGTACTATGTGTCCTCCCCATTGCCACTTATACTTACTGTAAATGCTGATAAAACAATATAAATTTTCAGATTAGACTTCTACTCGGATGACGGCGGTCACCGGAGCGGAGTAACGATGGGTCTGGCTCCTGTCGGAGGCGTCTGCTTGCCGGCGCACGCGTGCGTTGTCGCCGAGTTTGGGACTAACGATGTCTTGGGGCGTCCTTACCCCTCCGCCGGGTTCACTTCCGTATACATACTTGCTCATGAGATCGGACACAAGTAAGTTGCTAAATTTAATAATAAATCAGTAAGATAGTGTTTGTACATTGAACAAATTTAAAAGGGGCAATAAAAGAATAAAAAAAAAAATTTATCTTTCTGGATGTTTATCCCTGAAACTACTGGACACATTTTAATGTGGTTTGCACAGGTAGATTAAGCTTAGCCTCTAGCAACATTTATGGTTTGTTTAATCTAAACCGGATATCATAAAGAAAAGTTATCATTATCATAAAGAAAAACTATCATTTCAAATTCGCTCGATTACTATAAAAATGGCATAGCAAATTTTCAAGCGTAGGACTTTTCTTGCAATGTTCAAGTCTTAGGGTCGTTTGTGTACAAATATAACTCATAAAATATTGCTTAAATCCCCTAAAATTATGTACCTTTTAAATAGCAAAATAATTTTTCAATTAAGCGGAGACGTTCTGGAGATTATATACCCTCCAAATATAAAATTAACTTACTTAATCAGCTGTCTCTCGTTATGAACTATGAAGTTAAGGATTAAGGAATACCTAATCAATTGCCTGATTACATCTGAAAGGCAAACAATGTACCTTTCATTTAATATAGTGAAAGAATTTTTCAAATAGGTGTAGTTTCCAGAGATTTGAAAACCTATTTTAAATATAATTGCTTGACATATAGTTAAACAACCTTACAAAATCTATTCTTTTTACTAAAATATTAGTAGGTATAGATTATTTTTAATGGGACCTTTTTGTAAACTAAATAAAGTTATTATTCTAAAGGTTCGCAGTTACATTATGTGATTTAAACTTAAAGTAATACGAAAATAATTTCTTTAAGTTTGGGAATGCATCACGATGGCACCGGAAACTCCTGCGCACGTGATGGCTACATTATGTCACCATCGCGAGGCACCAACGGCGAAGCTACTTGGTCTCCGTGCAGCGCCCGAGTGGTCGCTGATTTGAAGTAATAAACATGCATTTTTTATCTTAACGATCAACAGACAGGCAGACAGCTTATAAAAAGACCTGTGCAACACCAGAAGTGTCACAGTGACGCAATCGATTATATGGTGTAATATAGGTAATATGGGTTAAAATAAGGAATACCATGAGAAAGATGTTACTGTGACTCCTATCTAGCGATTTATTTGTATGGCAATCAGTGTGGCGCCTCTAGTGAATAGATAAGGAACTAAAATCTGCATCGAGAGTTTTGCCGTTTTCTGCTATAGATGCGGAAAGTTTTAACTAAAAACTAAATCGAAACACATGTTATTACATAACGGTTGGTTTTATGTCTTATACATTATACTTAACGGGTGGTTACTACGTCAAACATAAGTGTTTAAAGTTAAAATCTCTTTTCCAGATGGGCTACATGTTTACTGGATGGAGGAGACGATTTAGATACTCCAGATGAACTTCGCCATGACAGATTTAATGGAGCACCCGGTACTATTTGGAGTGCCAAGAAACAGTGCGAGGTTAGTTTAACAATTGGACGATTTTAACTTACAAACTCTTTAACCAAATGAATTTAAAAGTATGTAGGTTAAAAGTCACATACATACATCAATATCAATATACTAATAAGGTTGGTCATGGAGTAAGTTACTTTGTTTTTAGAGATATCGTGTTTATAGGCTCTATACATGATACTGAAACTAAATTGACGATTTTTAGAATTTTTTTCTGTATACGAGTATGTATGTATTACGTTCCTCCATAACTTAAACGAATTAACTGATTTTCATAAAACTTGGTAAATAAACATTTAGACGTACAGGACACAGGATAGGCTCAACGCGGACGATGTCGCGGACACCAGCTAGTACATTAATAATGTTATATCATTAATAATTAATAATAATATATCACCAATATATATTTTATGGCAACGTTAAAGATACGTTCAAAGCATCTCTTAAGCAGATGTTCTTTTACTCTCACTAACTTCCATAAGTTTGATTGATATGAAATTTGGTATACTGTTACTTCGATGGTATTTCCATGACATGGTAATATTTCCCTGATGGTGCAGCATCAATAGCCTGTGGGGATACCCATCTCCTCAGCAACTTGTATACTTAGCATATTTTGGCTCAATAGAAAGTCTATAATTAAAAATATTGGCTTTCTATAATTAAAAATTATAAAAGCTATAATTTTTTTAATTATAGCTTGTCTAATATGTCTTTTTTTGTAAGTCCAGTAAGGATAATAAGTGCAGTGAATGTAAATTTTTAACTTTTCACAATTTTACACGGGGATTAGTTTAATTATAACTTGTTATATTATCGAATGAAATATTGTTTCCAGTTGCTCCTGCGAGACCGCGATGCGGCACCAAGCGGTGGTTCGGGAGCAGCACTGTGCGCTCAACTCTCTTGCCGATCTCCGCACAGAGCGGGCTTCTACTACGCGGGGCCTGCGCTGCCCGGCACCATCTGCGGAGACCGCATGGTTCGTCAAACCTTCTCCATTTCTAGCACTATATTTTGTACCATAATTAAAGAAACATAAGGTTGAATACATTTCAGTTTTTTCTCTTTTATTAGGGCAACTATTGCAGAAAATTGTATATCGGCCGATAGGTATATCGGCATCGCCGATTATAATACAACCGATATTAAGCAGTTGTCACTGTATAATAATATTCCTTTTTGCCACTTTTCTTAACTATTGCAGAAAAATGTAATGTTACTTCATGAAAATACAATTATGTAGTTTATATCCTATAGTGCACGAATTCTACGGCGTAAAAATCAGATCACGATGCTATAGGTATCTGTGAAAATGAAAAAGAAAAAATTAATGAAAAATGAAAAAGAGAATTTCATGGAAACTTCTTGTGATGGTCGCTTATTGTACTTTTGTATACCGCGAACGATTCTAAAACTGTTTACAGCATTTCTTTAAAAAGTGAGGAATGATTTACAAAACATGTATAAAGGTCAGTTCCTTGCAGCACATAAAATTCATTCATATTCATATTTAGATACTAGCTGGTGCCCGCGACTTCGTCCGCGTTGAAAAAGAAAAAAAGTAGCCTATCCTGTGTCCTGTACGTCTAAATGTTTATCTACCAAGTTTCATGAAAATCAGTTAATTCGTTTAAGAGTTATAGAGGAACATACATACATACATACAGAATTTTTTTAAAAAAATGGTAAATTTAGTTTCAGTATCATGTATAGAGCCTATAAACACGATATCTCTGAAAACAAAGTAACTTACTCCATGACCAACCCTTACAGATTTATTATTAGTATTGATTGATATTAAAAAGTTCGGTGCTCAAAATCAAAATAGGATGATATGTAGGTACCTAATCGTTGTATTGAACAGTGGTGCCAAGGTGGCGAGTGCGTGCCGGCAGTAGGTGCTGAGCCCGAGAGTAGTAGCACTCTGTCTACGCCTGCAGGCGGCTGGGGCGCCTGGGCGACTGGCCAGTGCCGCTCAGGTTGCACCATGCGGGCTCGAGGGTTCCGCGAACGCAGACGAAGCTGTGCTGCTAACTCTGCTTGCGAAGGAGCTTCATATGACGTCGTACTTTGCAACGATTCTAAGGTTTGTTTCATTTTTAATTTTTTTAACTATAGACTGATGTCTAAGCAATATTGAAAAGCAAAACGCAACACGGTAAAATATTTGATACCCCATTCTACTGCCTTTGAAATACAACTCTCTATATATCTCGCTTCTGTTTGTATATGTATTAAATTTTGATGTCATTTTTTTTTGCACCTGTTAAGAGATGCAAAAGTGACAAAAAAATGAGAGAAAAATTAAATTCTTGTACATTCTTAATGGAAAACAGTTTTAGGAGTTAGAACCATTAAGTGTTTTAAGTTTTTCTAAACCATTTGTTTTAGGTGTGTGGTAAAAAAACTCGTATAAGTGCGAATGAACTGGCGTCTAGGAAATGTGCGGAATACGCTTCGTTATTGCCGGTTCTTGATTCGCGCGGAGGCGGGCTTCAAGCACCACACGACCCAAGTAAGTATTTGCAATGAAAGTATTTATCTATAGTAAAAACTAGCGACTGACAACCCTATTTGTCGGTTAAGGTGCTTGCTTTAGCGCCCTGTCTCAGGGGTCCTGGGAACTTTCCTGTATTTTCTCGTAAAGAATGCTTACTGAGTGAGTTACATTTGCAGCCCGCATGTGGATGGGATGCGCAATATTCTGCCGACGCTCCTCTGGCGGAGGCTTCTACGCGCCGCGAGTGGAGCTGAACGACGCCGGACTCGATCCATACTTCCCGGACGGCACCTGGTGTCACCACGACGGCTCGCAGAACTATTATTGTCTACAACATCATTGTCTACCTGAGGCGAGTTTTCTGTTTTTATTAACTAGATAATAGATACATTAATACAAAACGAAATATACTAATAGCAAAAAGTTTCGGTATAGAAATCAAATCCATCAGTGGTTATAACAATTACCGCGTGGACTTATTTTGTCTGATGCTTGGATATGGACCTTAGGTCAGCGCCGACGGACGGAGTGGGAGCAAAGAGACTAATTTAGTAATAATTTAAATTCAACCTAAAATGCTCGTGAATACGACTGTATTTGGTACAATGAAATAAAATGACGGCGAGCGACTCAAAGCGCGGTCGAGAGGCGCGCGGCGAATCGACTCCAAGAGCCGGCGAGAGCAGATTCGCGGAGACGCGCGTGGGGCTTTGCGACCTGTAACTGCTCTTCGCCGCCACTCCGTCCGTCGGCGCTGACCCTTAATAAATTGTTCTACACATTTCCATTTTATGCTATACTAAGTTTTACCCCATATTTTTTACTTCTTTAGTTATCTAGTTTCTAAAAAATATAACTTTTTATTATTTGTGCTCAAAGATATAAATTACTGTTATGTTCTATCTTCAAAAACTTCATATAGCAATACCAATTTTCTATGATTTTATTTTTAAATTCCACCTAAATAAACGCTTCAAAAATCAGTCCAAGCCAAGATTCACTCCTCTTGTCAAAATTAGGAGACCTAAAAGAGGAGTCAATAAACCACGGGCAAAAAAACATTGTCAAATGTTTTTTTGCATATATTGCATAACTAATATTACAAAAAAAATCTAATTGGCTGTTTTTGAATAGTCACAATTTGTGGTTTAGATTTTATTATAAGACGTCACTAAGTTTTCTCGTCACGTGCAGATGAAGGTACCGACGATATCTTTATTCTTATACACAATTACGTTACTTATCATGTATACTTTAGGATTGTTATTTTTAAGAAGAAAAACATAACGACTTAATTACAAGAAAGGTAAAGATGAACAATGTTCGAATAATAAAATATTTATGTAGTTGCGATTTAGTACTTGAATAAATAACAAAAACTAGGTATACTGAGTTTCTTCTTTAGGTAACTTAGTTCCTCACGCAATAAATAGGTCATTAAAAAAATGTCTACATTTGTGTGGGATATATTTAGGTATAGAGCCAAAATAAACATTTATAAGGGTTTATTAAAATGATTTTTAAATAAAGTTTGAAAGTTCTCTGTATCAATTATATCAATTAACAACAATTAATTTCATAATAATAACTAACAGAGAAAGTAAATAACATCCGAGTTCGAGTAAATAACAACATAGAGCTACATACATAGGTACTATAAAGATACGTCATTATTAGATACATCAAGTAACATTGGTTTCCTTTCTCGTTAATAGGTATACTCCATTGAAGATAAATATTTTTCATAGAATTTTTAATTAGCTCAGGTACTCGGGGATCAATCAGTTTTGAGATCCCAAAGTAATTCAGGCTGTGTTACGCATTAACAATACTTTCTTTTTTACCTACATTATTATTTTAAAATAATTATTTCAAATTTCATACTTACTAACTTCGTTAATGTTATAACATTAAATTTACCTCATTCTATTCTACATTTTCCTTATATAATCCACTTGCATATAGATTTTTTAGCGTTGTTTTTTTTAATGTCAGAACCTAAACGTTGTGAAAACCAACCGACAGACAGACAGGCACAGACACTAACTATTCAAAATTTTATTCGGCGACTGCAACAATTGTTAGTTTGTAAGTCCGCTCCGCACAGTGTGCCCTAAGCCTTAGACGTCTAAACCGCAATATGCTTCAATGTTTGAAAAGCAAATAACTACGAGCAGTCTAATCCCATTGTTTGTCAATATTGATGCGTCACTGTCACGTGCATTGTTCTTAAGTGTTCATAAAACATTTTATTTACAGTGCGTAATCACATTCGTTACATAGGATAGAGTAATAAAAAAACTTGTAATATTAAGATATGGATTTAAGTATACGCTGAAGTAATAGTGGCGACATTGAAAACCTCCTGTATACTTATTTGGTAATACGTTCTAATAAATTAGGAGCTAGCTTTTTGTCTGTTTGTGTGTTTGAGTACGCTAATCTCAGGAAAGGCTTAAATTATTTCGACGAAATTTGGCACACAGATAGTTTATTACCTGGATTAACATATAGGAAAATGTTTGGTATTTTCAAAAAACGAACTGCAACGCGTACGAAGTCGCGGGTGCAGCTAGTTAATCATAAAATAGACGTAGGTGCAAACTTGGTAACTTATTAATTATCATGTGAGGTTAACGATGAGTCAATTATATATGATTTACTTTGATAAGAAATTGATTTAAATAGTTTTTCATGAGTAGGTGTTTGTTAATGCATCTGTATATGAAACTGAATACGTAGAGTAGGTACGATACGAGTATGTTACAATACCAATATAATCAGAGCGCCCATTAATTTCGAATCACTCAGTTCAATTAAATTCGGTATACAGCGCAATATGGGGAGGCTATTTGGTAAGGGTAGGGGCTGAAATATGAGTCACGAAAAACCAAAATGAGTCATCAACAGTGGTGGAATATTTGCAAACAAAAACTAGATGTTTATATAAGACTATACCTGTCGATTCATTAAGATGATTTCATATGGAGGAGACTTTTTTGAAATTGTATGACTTACTTATGTGTATAAGCGCCTCTATCACAAACGTCAAGTAGGCCAAACTGTCATTTAAAGTCACCGGTAACCGGGGATAATGGAGCTGATATACCTTTGTTTGTACGGTAAACGTCCCAAACATTAAATAGAAAATAATAAAAAAAAATAGGCTATCGAATGATGCAGTAAACCGAGCGCATAATTCAATATAACAGAAAATGATTTCTAAAAGTAACTAATCAACACTTTACATGTAGTTTGTGAAAGAGGACCTTAAAGTTTTAATTTCAGAAGTGATTAAGTTTTAATAAGGATAGGTCATTTTTAATGTGTTAAGAAAAACTAATTATAAATTACATATATCAATAAACTCTACGAATGTAAAAAATATATTAAAAACTAAAATTCCAAAAAAAATGTAGTTTCAGACTTTATTCACGCTGAATCTTTATAATTAAACACTGAATGATATTATATTTATAATTAACACAAATATAATATTTATGCATATATTTTATTTCAACACAATTGCAGCATATTAAAAAATTTACATAAATAAAAAAAAATCTGTCTAATAGGGTCGCGGAGTGTTATAGCTATTATAAAATTTCGAGCTAAAAATTTTATTTACTTCTTGTAATACTATTTATTTAATATATTTTTAATGTAATTTATTGAAAATTTCTCTGAAAACTGACCTGTCGGGAAATTTAGAACTCATAATTCACCCTAGGCTGATTTAATAAGCGCTATATAATTTAGCATCTATACATGTACCAGGTGGTTATTATTGAAAAAATATGTTATACTCAAAGATTTAAATCGAAAGATGCGGCGTAATCTCCTCGCGCCATACTAAAAACACACCGAAAATTCTTAACAATGGGTTGGGCGCAGGCGCTCAACCCAACTACAGTTGCACGCCAGCTACAGTGAGTGACGGTTGCTTGTTGAGAGCGTCGCTATCGTCACAGTCACGTTTGAAGTAAGGAATGTGTTGTCTGTGTTTAAAAGTGTGTTTAGAAAAAGGTATATTTTTTTATACTTTTGTCTTTAGTATAATGTATGTTGTATTTTGTAACACACTTTCGCTAGTAATGCCGCATCTCTCGATTTAAATCTTTGGTTATACTCGTATTTTGAGCCATACGTCAAAGGAGCGTTGCGATCGGCCTCTTGACGAACTTGTTATTGTTTGTCTGTCAAATATTCGCCAGAGTCGCGTGCGTCACCGCGGCTCTTTTATGACATTTTTTGTTAATTTACCATAAATCGTTAAGTAATTTGTCATAAGATATCTAGACGATGAAAATAGGCCATGATAAATTGTGGACAGCTTGAAGTGACGTGTGGTATGTCTTTGTTTACATTGCAATGATTTATCAATATGCTAATTAGGAGTAAGTTAGGCATATGTAAATTGTGGGCACATTGCGCTTTTACAATAATGAAATAATAATGAAAATAGCCGGTTCAGAAAATAATATCCACTTTAATAATTATAATTATTAATAATAATACATTCACAATTTTATAATTAAGTAGTAAGCTTTCAGGTAGAATATATATACTATACTATGTGAACATAGGAAGGGGCGGAACAATATACGCATACCATTGCCAACTTTGATAAATAAGTTAGAATAGTTTAATTTTCGAAACTTCCAAAATTAAACTATGCTAACTTATTAATCAAAAAACCTTTTTTGACACATGAACGAACAACTTGGCTCATCTATTGCGATAAATAAATTATAATTTAACCTTAAGTATAACATTTGGTTAATTTTCCCGGTGTTACTTTATTAAAAGCCTTTAGACTAAAAGCATAAGCGCCTCTCACCAACTTCAATAAGTAAACTTTTAGTTACTTTTAGAAATAATTTTATGTTTTAGTAAATTATTCACTCGGTTATTCGCCGAATTTTAATTTTAATTTTCTATTTAATGTTTGGGACGTCAGGCTATTTAATTTACTAAACACGGGTTAAATCAATATCATAAAATTATACTTCTTAAAGTAATTGCCAAATAATTTATCGTTTTATTTGCCATGTAAATACGGAAAGTGTATATACACCGTGCCGGGTTGACCACCCTCCTTTGAGGGTGAAAGATCGCCTTTGAAGTGTAATTTTTATTTTAGGGGGGGGGGGGGGACAGTTTCACCTAACTTAGATTAAGCTAACGCAGAGTTGTTGGTCTTGTCTTTGACTTGTTAACAAATAAATTATTTAATTAATTTCTTTCGAAAGTAATGATTTAAATGTAAAATTTCACAGTAAAATTCCTATAAAATTTTAAATTCAATTTTAGTTATAAAATCAAATAATAACACACAGGCTCGTTTTAAATTTATATATCTTTATATATATTTATTTCTTCTGTGCGTCTGTCACTGAACTCCTCCTAAACGGTTAAACCGATATTAATTCTGTCTTTAATTATGGATAGAGGGATAATCAGGGATGGTCTTTATGTAAAAAAAAATTTGTCGCGGACGAAGTCGCGGGCACCCAGTAGTATATAATAAAACCATAAACAAGCCATGTTTTCAAAAAAATTTAGGTTGCACTATTGGTTGCACTAAGTTGTTTGCAGTATTCAAATAAAAGAGCCGAAAATCTATTATATTTTATAATGTAAAGTCTGCCCACGTGAGGCACAAATAAATGGTAGGTAAGTACTTACCTCTACACCTAATTTCTATCAATGTTAAGCGGAAGTAGACAAGGGCGAGATTATATATTTATTATGATGTAGATATTATACATCAAGGTCTATGCCAGCGCAACGTGTTGTAACTAGATACACATTTAGCTCTGACAATTAACTTAATTATCCTTTGAGTTTATTCTAAGTTTAACAAATAAAATATTATTTCCATAAAAACTGTAGATACAGTCACACAGTAGATAAACCGTAGATATTTATATGTTCACGTCTAAACGCCATATCGTCATTCTCACTCCAAAATCTGCTATATGCAAAAGGTACCTTACTTTGTGATATTAACAAAAAAAATCCTGAATAATTTTACATGAAGTTTTATATATTTTATAAAAAAAGTATTTTATTTGAAACGTAGAGTTTTACGTAAACTTATTTGTCTTTTAAGCATGAAATTCTTATAGCTTATTTACGTTGCTTCTGTATTCGACTGATTCGTTTTTGGACAGATTCGTAATCGTCAGAATCTAATTAGACAACTTCTGAATTCTTAATTAGACAACTATTATTTTGATAATAAAGTAAATTTTGCACATAACATTAAGAGGTCATAGTTCGACAAATACTACTTATCAGTTTTTTATACTGTAAGAAGGCAGGGAACTATTCACTAAGGTCAAAATGTCGAATAGCAATAGCAAAAATCGAGTGCAATAACAGATTTTGGTTTGACAACGACGACGATATAATAATGATGATACATAATGTAAGTCAAAATCTTATAACAACATACCTTACCTACATTATGTCAAGTTGTCTGTGGCAATTTTAAGCATAAGTGATCTACATATAAACGCAGTCGTTACATTAATAATGTGTTATTCGGTTCTTATTATTTTCAAATTTTTTACACCATTAGGGGCGTACTAGGAGAAGGTACGTTGTTATTTTGACGCTCTGCTTAATGTTTGCTGGCTTGATAAAATTCCACATACCGTCAGAGCGTTGTTCACACAGACAAATAGTCGACAAGGCAACGGTTCTCCTATAATATTTTGTTTTATTGTTTATTACTGTAAAGCAGGGATGGATTATCCGCTTGGTAATGGATAGGGAAATGGGCTCTGGGTAAGGGTACTCACAAACCGAAACACATCAGCACAAATGCTGTTATTTCTCGGTGGTCTTCTGTAAGCTGCCCACATGACTGCGAAACGCAGTGTTACTTACCTACTTATACTTACTTATCAATCATTTAATTTTTAGAATTTCAAGATGACTCCGCAGTTTCACATTTGGGAGTTACCCAGTAATGACATCGGTGGTCCGTTCAACGCGAGAGCCCGTTCATCAACAGGCGACGCCGAAGCCGAGGCAGCTATACGAGCGTACTTAACTCTAGATGACACTGGGATACCCCTTTTGCGTTCCGCACTTCCACCTCAACTGTTAGAAGAGCCGGAACAAAATTGGGAAGTTGTTGACTATGTCGAAATCCCCCCGAAGAACGATACAAAGGAACCATGATCTTTAAATTGTAACAAACCTCATTGAAATAATGTGAAGTGTTCTCGTAGAATAAGATTACATTGAACGTGTGCATACGCGTATTCAAGTTCAGGGACTGCGGTCCTGAAATAAGTAGGTAATTAATATATACCTACCTTCTAATATTCAAGTATGATGAGTAATTAAGTAAGCCAGACATACTATATTCAAGTATACCTACTTAAATATGGTACCTACTAAAACGAAATTTTGCATTTCGTTAAAATTTGCATTTATTACGCGTTAGTAATTTTTTTCATATTTGTTATAAACCTCGTAACTCGTAATTCTATTATTATTTTATTTTATATGTTTATATATCAGATATAAGCACATGTAATACACATATAATACAAATAAATAATACTTGTATTTATAATAATACATAAAGCGAAAACATATTGGATCCCTTTTTAAAAAGTGACCGAGTAATGTGAAATACGAGCTAAGTTTATATGAGGAAGAACTGGAAAAAGCTATTAATTTTATATAATATGCACTAGAAATACATTAAATTATTATTTAAAATAAACGTTGTCCTCAGTATTTTCATATAGACTGAGTGTTTTGATTTTATACTTATAATGTGGCATACCTATTATAAAATATACTTAGGTAAGCTAAGTTATAAAACATGGTTATCCTTACCTTAGGTACTTATTTTGTAAATACCTTAGGATTTTGGGAAAGTGTATTTTATCTATCTATTACGTATACGAAAGTATGTTAACATGACAGTATTATGCTAATGCAATTTAGATATAATTACCACTATACAAAGTGCTAGTCTCGATTTGTCTATTAACATAATCGCTCTAAGTTATGATCTAGCTATAAGATACATAAATAATAAATAGTTACTATAAGAGTGTATAATTCTGTGAGAATAATTTTATTAATTTAAGTTTTTTCATTTTAAAAATAAATGAATCCACATTTTTTTGTTTTTTTTTTTTCATATTTTAGGATTATATTTAATACCACACTTATACTAAGTAGCACAACACAACAACCCAACAACAAACACAAGAAAATTACTTTTCTAGAAGTTTTTTTTTAAGTGTTTTTGGGTATTTTAGGGCCAATTGAAATCTTATGAAATAAAGGCAAAGAAAGGCTATGGTTTGAATTCATATAATGTTACAAGCATTTGCAAAATATTCTTTGATATTCACTCTATATTCTCGTTATTGTGAACGGAACGACTTGCAATAAATTAAATGGTACTTCCTTGTGATTGACGACGGTTCCACATGAGAATACATGATGAGTGTGATTTAGTTGATTCATGCTAATTCCACTCGTGACGTGGTTATCTAACAGATCCATTGTAAGATATAGTATCTAGCCGGAGCATATAAATTAGGTTTTACAGACAAAACTAATTGCAGCTAATGATATACTTAGATATGGTCACTTTGTCTATTTTTCTGGAGTTCTCTCTTCTGAGGTAAGTATGGACTTGTGTTCAAATTTTCCGGGTATTTCCCGTCTTATAAAAGTCGGCAAGCAGGTTCATGGTAAGTAGATACCGTTGATTACTAACATAATCAACGCCGTAAGTGCTGCATGTGTGCAGCCAACCTTAGTAGGATAAGGGATTAGAATGGGATAGGGAAGTATGAGTTCTGGAACCCCCCTTTATACTCATGCCATAAGTTTGTGACTATTGTATGGGTTAATAGACAGGCAGATGGTGCATATGATATGCTTATGGTAGGTGGATACCGTCGTCTATTACAACAAAGAAAATAAGAGAATAGGTAAATGCATAACATGCATAAATACCGAATCTATCAGCAAAAGTAATTACTGAACAATTAGGAATGTATTTAAAGTGTCATTAAAGCTTTAACAAACAGTTTAAAGCCTTAACGAAACTACTCAAGTACACATGCATTCAAAACTAAAACTGCTAATTTCACAGCAGTTTCTGCATACAATAGATATGAATTGTCTAGCTAGAGTGTAAGTAAGTGCTCAATTACATACAGGTAAGTACATGATATTAAAAAGAAGATAACACACTTAGTAAGTTAAGTAACTTACCTATGTGAATTAGCACACAATAGTCGCGCGTGTAAGGAATTAATAAATATAATTGTTTCAAAAAATTTGAAATAAATTTATAGTTGGTTCGTCAGATCCATTAGTGATTTCAAAAACGTATTTTATTACTTAGTAACTTCATTGAAAAACAGGCAGTAGAAATGGCAACAGTTCAGTAATACGTTTAGTACTTAAGTCATTACAGCACTAAATTAGAGTAGTTTATTCATTCCTATTTCTAAAAATTATTCTGAAATTATTTCTGCACATTACGAGTATTCCTGCTGATCTTGCTATGTTCTTGTTATAATAAATTATCGACTTCAAGTTCATATTTTAGGTTGCAAAATTTGTTCTAATAAAATATCAATAAAAGCAAAGAAGTACTAAATATGTCGCTAAGCGCATAATTAGAGAAAAGGGCTAGATCAATTCGTCTAATTAATAGGCGAAAGAATCGGCAAGTTAAAGTGGCAATGGGCCGATCACACCTGTCGCAAAGCGGTTAACCGAGGGATAAAAGAACTTGGTCCTCAAATGGAGGCCACCGTCTTCTGTAACCACCCACATGTAGAGTAGAAGACCCCTTGAACAATGCTGTATATTCTTTACTAAAAGAATATAATAAAGGTGTTACAGTAATCACACCAAGTTTTATGCCATTGTAAGATAATTTCCAACATTCTGTTTTGCCAATATAATTGTTGTATATGCTTTGACAAAGGAATATAACTTTAAGACAGATAAAGTTTGTAATAGGTACATCTATAATACCTAATATTATAAAGAGTTGTAGGTTTGTTTATTTGTATGTAGGAGGTAATTTTTGAAACTAATCCGATTTAAAAAACTCTTTCACCAATAGTTGGAATAGAATTTCAGGTTGAACATTCCACACCAGATGTCTAAAAATAAAGATCCACTTGACAAAAGTATAAAGTCAGGCGTTATATTGCTGTACATATTTTATCAGGCGTTATATGGTTTATTTTTACAAAAAGACGAAGTCGCGGTTTCGGACCCTTTGGACCCACTAGTTTTTACCCACTGAATAAAAGTGCCAGTTGGACCCACTTTTAAGTTCCCGTCTGACCCACTGTGGGTCAGAACAACGCAGGAACCATGTGGTTAAAAATAATTTTGTTCAATACTATGTATTGAACAAAATTATATATAATATTAAAAATATTATGTAAATTAATGCGTCACCGTTATCATATCTCTATGACGTCTGATGTGGTGTTTCTATATTATGCCAATATCATGAAGGTTTCCATTTCACTCACTCCCACGCCGGATTAATAGATGTAAATAGAGAAGTTAAATAAATCATGGCACTAGAAACCGCCATTTACACTGAAAAAACAGAAAACAGATAGTTATCTAAAAAAGAAGTGATGATAATTGGAATTTAAAAATAGTTTTAATTTAATTTACACATAATGCAAAAAGCATAAATAGTCAAAAAATAAATAAAAAATGAGTTTATGAATTATGCCATTAAATTACCTAAAAATATCTAGAAAAAAAAACATAAATAAACGACAGTTAAATAATCACAAGTGCAAGACTCTACATTTCACATGTAATCATTACGGTTCGCGGGCGGCGTATTATGGGGAAATGCGCCGTCAAATCATGCGGCCCAGGACTGGGCAACACCCTAAGCGGTCGGGGTGTTGCCGAGTGTTAAGGGATGCGACTAGCATCCCTGGGAAGTGCCCTTCCATAAAGCGGAGGGCATAGCGGGGGAGGGTCCTGGCGCGCTAATGCGAGCCCAGGATCCTCCTGCTGCTGTGGAAGGCCGCCGCTTGGTTTTAGTGGGTATCACTCCCTCATTAGGGGGAGGAGACTCCCCCTGCGTAACGCATTTCCTAGCGTAAAAAAAAAGACATATATAAACAACGAAACAATTTTCTCCTTACATCATGTTTGTCTGATTGAGTAGACGACTGTATCACAATGTAGTCGATATCTTATTTACAATTTATAATAATTTATATTTACATGACATCATTACAGGAAATTAAATATAATAACAAAACTAAATAAAAAACAAAACTAAATAAAAACCTAAAACTAGAAACCTTAAAAATATATAATATAATACCTAAAATATATTATTAAAAGGAGTCCCTTTGGGCAAGGTAATTATTTGTCCGAGGTAGCTGCCAGCTCTTCGGTCTCCTGTGATGTCGACTAACCTTTTTGCTATTTCTTTAAAAAGCCTTATAGCGCTAGGACCCCACGGACCAATTCAACACCGAATGGGACAAAATTATATTCGGAGCCTAGACCCTTGTATCTTATTTGTATATCTACTTGTCTGTCTAATTGTTTAGAAATGATTTTGAAATTAGATAGTGGATCTTTTCGCTATCTACGTGTAAATTTGTAAATAACGAATTTTAACAAAAGATTAACGTCAGACTGTATATAAATTGAATATAAATTGAATTAGCGTAATGGTGTAATAATATAGATATGTAATGCAAACAATGTAAACATGAAACATGTAGATATTTCACTTGTATAAGTCATAGGTATTATAAAAAATATATTTTACTAGCAACCCGCTCGCGGCTTCGCCCGGGATGCAATTTTTGACAATGCAAGGATAAACCTTCCTCGTATATCCTTTTTTTAATAAGTGAAAATCGAACTAAACATACTTTGGATGGTTTAGAAGTGTAGTTATAGTATAGTTTAGAAGGACAGTTTTAGTGAATTGGTTGCAAATTAATGTTTTTTTTTATTACATAAAAACTGAATTATGTTTATTATGAATTATGTTGAATGAAAATCCATTGCGTGGTTTAGGAGGAGTTAGAGGATACAGCCGCGGTCAGCGACTTCAAATTATACTATTATGTAAGTATAAAAAAGTATACCCTAAACTTTTTTATACTTACATATTAGTATAATTTGAACAGCTACTTAGAATCAAACTCTACAATTTTATTCTGTGGCTTCATCTTGGATTAGTCAAATTTGTAACTTAGATCACACTTTAATATGAGTTGTTATATAAGTAGATTTGTATATATGAGTAAATAAGAAAAAAGGTTTTTCTCAGGCTTAGGGATCCTGTTTTGTTAATCTAATTTCGAAGTTAACTTTAATCACTGGTTACCTACCTATTGTGGGATTAAAGTCATGTCAGTTGTATGAACTCCATGTTACTTGATATAGTTCCATATTTCTCAACTTGGTGCCTTCACGTAATTCTAGGTACTTTGTCCTGGCCATTGTTTTATTGAATGTGTCATATCCTTTTATGTTATTGCAGTGCTCAAGTTGAATACTAAGCTACACTAAGGTAGAATCGGAAAGGTGTTCGGAAGAAATTTTAATCAGGAAATAGGAATACAAGACTTTTCAGCACCATCATTGACTCACTGCTGAACATGGGCTTTCCTTATAATTTCCAAAACGATCAGTCAAGTAGAAGTACGCTTTTCAGAACGTTTCAGGACGTTCGACGCTGCGCTTGGCGATCCGTGGCTTCCAGGCCTCCAGTCCAGTCCTCCGCTGAGAACCTGGGCTATATCCTATTAACTGTCATCCACTAGTAGGTACAGACATAGTGTTACTATCCACTGTCAGCTATGTGCCACTGTCATCCACTAGTACAGATATAGTGACACTATCCACTGTCACTATATCAGTACTATAATATATCCTGCCCATTGCCAACCACTGCCACTACCACAGTACTTATATATACATATAACTTAATAATCCACAGTAACTTTTATATATGTAATTTCCGTTCGTCTATGCGGATCTCCTCATTCCTGATTTGATCTCGCAATGTAACGTTGGGCTTTCTTACGACGCCCATAGGAGACCACGTTTCGACTTCTATAAAAGATATAAATTATTCTTAAAGTTATAAGTTTATAAGACTTCTGAACGATGAAAACATATAAAAATTGTCCATTAGAAGATAAAAAAAATGTCGAAATTCTTTTCGTGGTTAGTTTTTTAAGAAACCTGATCATAGGCATAAGAATCTGTAATTTTATTGTTGAAGTTGACAGAATAACTATCACTAGTCCACGATAGAATCGAGTACACAACCCTGGACCGCATCCAAATTATACTCACTTTTGTCATGTAGTATAATCATATTCTTGTCACATTTTCTACTAAAACTTATGTGAATTTTATATAAATTCAAAACTCACATAATAGGTACCTGTACTAGATATTTACATATCTAATTTATAGCCTCCTATCTACGTATCTAATTTATAGCCTCCTTTTGTAATGCTCGTCGTTGACATGAAGAAAAAAAAACATAAATTTTATCGACTTCTTAAAATACTAATTAAAATATTTGTTATTCCTCACTCGTTACATGAATGAATGAATGTGATAGACAAGCCTTTTTTACTAAAGTAGATTTTAACACTAATAAATTTTTTCTATAGGTTTTTAAGTTTGACATTTGTGCTTGTAACAGATTTCAAAATCCTATTAAAGCTAATAGTGGATTGATTGATCAAAGAAATCGTAGAAAATAATTATATTAGTTACTGGTGACCCGCCCCCAGTTTCGTACGGGTCCAATTTTATTCTGTTAATTATAACACAAATATTTTTTGGGGCATAATTTGGGGAATATCTAAAAAAAATAAGTTCATTAAACCACGCTCTAAAAAATAAAGAACAAGAAAATATTCCCATCATTATTCAATTTTTATCGTCTATAATTAAATAGACCAATTAGACGTAATATATTTTACAGAATTTAATACACATTCATATGTAGTCATGTTCTAGGGATATCCGTGGTCATATGTCACCCATCCTACCCTAAAAAAAACCAATATATGTAGGCCATTTTTATACTAAGAGAAGTAAGCGATCATAAACTTTAGGGCAAAGTTTCGATTTGCCTTATTATGAATTGTAATGAATGAACAATTTTATTCATCTGTGAATATTTATTTGATATTGTATAAGAGAAAAGAGTTTTACATGTTTTGAGCTGAACGACATTGCAGTGTAATATAGCTTCAGTTCCCGCTTTCGTATGAGATGCCTTGGCATAAATTTTGAAGGTGATTCACTTTTAACAAAGTACTCGACAGAGCCGGCCTATATCTTGTCATTTAGAAGTCTTTTTTATTTTAATTGTTTAAGAAGATACCCATGGCTTACAAATAAGCAATATGACGTGCGAACCTACTCAAGATTGTAAAAATAAATGCCTACGTGTGGCGCAGTTCGTACATTCTTATCTACAATAGTTAATAAGATTATCAAAAGAATTATCTCTTTATGTCATAATGACATCGAAGTGTGCAGCATCCTTTTTAATTCTCTTAACTCTAAGGGCCTCTTTCACAAACTACAAGTAATGTGTTGATTAGTTACTTTTAAAAATAATTTTCTGTTCTATTGAATTATGCACTCGTTCTACTGCATCATTCAATAGCCGAATTTTTTTAATTATTTTCTATTTAATGTTTGGAACGTTTACCGTACAAACAAAGGTATATCAGCTCCATTATCCCCGGTTACTGATGACTTTAAATGACAAGCCTACTTGACGTTTGTGAAAGAGGCGCTAATAGTCAGAAAAGTGATTATCAAAATATTCATATCATCTTAATGTAGGGGAGAGGCCTACATATCCACTGCTAGATTTAGGCCTCTCCCCAGGTTCGCCACCTAGCCGCAGCCACTAAATCCTAGTTATATATGTGTCGTTCATTGTAAAAGTGGTGTAACTCCCTATTTTTAAAACCATCTTTTCTTGCCTAATTGTATCAAATTTAGTCATAACTTTCAATATAAAAGTGAAGTAACTCCAATAGTTGGATTAAAATCCCATAGATGAAAACAATGAATGAATGCTTATATTTTTTTCCTACACTATAATTCGCAAAAAGCTCGTTATTCTAAAATTCAGTTACAAGGAGATAGTTCACTTTTACAATGAACGACACATGTTTGAACCACGTTATAGGTGATATAATAAAAAAATAAGTGTAAGATTTAACTGAGAATAAGAATAATAGGAAGTCACTTCATTTTAACATTTTCCTAATTAAGCATAATTAAATAAAAAATATTTTCAACCTTTTACGATTAAAATCATCACAATATATTTTTTTCCATTTAGCGTTCACGGTGGTCTTTTTTAAACGTATTTGAAAATGTTTGCAACGTAAGCAAGTTTGTGCATTACCTACTGCGAATTTGATCAGTCAGATTATTGCAACGTATTCGCTCAAAATTAACCTCTTCTGACTTCGCCCAAAATTGCTTTGATATCTTTGCTTTGTTTTTTTCGAGCCTAACAATTACATTGCTATTGCGTAAATTCAAAAAATATAATTTATTTACGATCATCTCAACAATTTACTGACAGTATTAGGCAGCAAGTTGTTTCTCTAGCAGTTACAAGGAAAGCGTCTCTTAAACTAAACTTGTTCGTGCAGTAGTAGGTTATTACTATATACCTATCTACATAGGCTATACTAATACAATTTACTCAAGGATTTCCCCATTTAAGCAACTCAAAATAATTTCGTAACGAAATGAGGATCTCAATAATGGATAGTGATTTAGCAGTAGGTTGAGTCTAAACCAGTCACAAGGAAAGTCTCTTCTAAACTTGTTTGTTCAACTATAGTGTAGGTTAGTAATACTTAGGTATACTCAAGGATTTCCCCGTTTAAGCAACTCAAAACAACTTCGTAATGCAATAGGGAAAATATTAAAAAAAATAAATGGGTCTCCGGAAAAGGAAAGTGAACTGGGTTTTTTATTAATTTATTAACTCATGAATAAATCTAATAGGTATATTCTAATCAATATAAATCGTTTGAAATATTTTTTGAAAGGATAAAGTTTTAAATATGGTGCCTGTTAATGTTATGTAATAAGATTTAAATAATACATTTATTAGTAGTAAATCGTTTTGATGAATTCAGTTATTTTTCAGACTTTTATTTTTAGTACTCGCAAATAAGAAGTATTGTTATAAACTTGAGACAATGTAAGTTAAGTTTATTTTTTACGAAAAAAGATTAATTTGGTAAAAACTCAGTTGCTTGAACCCTGCCAGACTATGTCCTACTAACTAATAAAGTATTAAATTTAAAATAATCTTACTACGATATAATAACACTTTGCCACTTAGTTCTGATTAGCATTATAATGTTAATCTTCAATATTATATCTATACAATTATTATATATAGATACGCTTCTGTTTCTGCGCTGAATTCTCCAATGGAAAGAGCTAAACGAGAAAGGTTTGTATAATTTTCTGAAAATAAATTGCATCTGAAGAGGGTCGCTAGTGATTATACTAGTCAAAAATATCTAAAAAAATAACTGTCTATTTTCCTAACATACTATATAATAAAAACTTGAGTTTATTTGAAAACTGAAAGAAGTCACAAGAAAATGTAATAAATTCAACTCCATTTGTATGTATATGCATTATATTTTAGTTACGCATTCTACTAATTTAAATCTCGACGAAAGACATCACACATACGACACAGCCGGTTTCACCCACTCGCAGTCTTCGTTTGAGGTCTATACAACAAAACACAAAAGTAAAACGCATCAAGTAGGACGTTGCCCTTTTGACACAAAAACGCATTTCACTAAAATGTTTCAGAAAACACTGCTCATTATGATCCTTGCATGCCTATTTATACCCAAAGATGTGGAATTCCACATCTTATTCAGTTTATTATTATTATCTTATTGGTCCAGTACTATACTGGATTAATAAGGTAATAATAATCTATACCTACTATTATATAAAGCTGAAGTTTGTTTGGTTGAACGCGCTAATCTCAGGAACTAGGTACTGGTTCGAATTAAAAAATTCTTTCTGGCATCCCTTAAACAACAGCACACGTGCTGTAATTTTATGGTGGTCTTCTGTAAGGGTGTGGTCACTACCGCCTTACCTGCTTCTACTTTTCAAAAGCGGTATGTATGCCAGCTATAGCAACCTACAGTACAGTCGAGGCCAAAGTTAACAGTAGCTCCTATTATGGGCAATTTATCAGTTTCACACCACACACATTTCGATCTTAGCATGAATTGCCCAAGTATTCTTTCTGATTGCAGCGAACTAAAACTACTGAAAAAAAACTACTGGTTCAAATTGAAAAAATATTTTTGTGTTGGATAGTCCATTTATCGAGGTAGGCTTTAGAGAACGCGGACGAGGTCGCGGGCACCAGGTAGTGTTAAATAAAATTTTCCGTATAGTTGCAGTTTTAAATAAAACACAACTTTAATATTTCAATAATAAATTTTAGTCAGAATAAAAATTTAAATTAGAAAGAGTATTGCACCTTAAAAGGTCCCATAATGCCAGAGTTTCAAAACGTCAGAGTTTCAGAAGGACAGAGTGTCATAAATGTCAGAGTTAAGTTTACTTGCCAATGGGAGCTGCTTACCAATTTCATTACCAATTCCATACGATTACTCCTTATTTATTGGTCGTAGCAACATAAAAATAAACATGACATTTCTAAGGTATAATGAGGTAAAAAAGTGAAATTAATTTCATATCTAGTACAATTAATTTTTAAAATTTGCAGAATTTGTGACATTTTTTTGGGTTGAATTTTTGTAATTACTGACAGGGCCCTGTACAAGCGAGTGATGTCAATAAGCTATTTTAAGAACTTTAGTACAATAAAGGTTCAAAAGAAGCACAGGTTTTGTTTGACGTTTTCTAAACATTTGCTATTATTTTTTTATTATTATTTCAAACTTTTTCCAAACTTTAAGTCGAGTGCATTCACGATGTGCAATGTACAATTATTTTACCAAATTTTATTTTCTTATACAGACTACTTAATTTTAGACTTTTGATGACCCATAAAATATGTACAGTTGTACACACAAATATACCTAAATAAGATTAAACCGTATGTTATTTGGGCCAATGTGTTTTTTATTAGTCACTGAACATAAAAACGTTTCTTGTTATTCGATGCACATTTTACTCTTTCTTTATACATAAGCATCTTGCAGATTCATCACTTTGATATATTTATAGATAAATGTAGGTCCATACATGTGTGTTTCTTATCTATCGCATTGATAGGCATTTAGGTAAGACTTTTGATTTCGTTCAAATGACGCCAGCAGACTACTAAGTTGTTCGTTAACTCGACTGAAAAGTTCTCGTCAGCAAGGTCGATTTGCTCTATTTTTATTTTTAACCGACTTCAAAAAAGGAGGAGGTTCTCAATTCGACTGTATCTATTTTTTTTATGTGTGTTTGCGGATAAATTCGTCGTTTATGATCCGATTTTGATGATTATTTTTTGTTGGAAAGAAGATATCCCAAGGGTGGTACCATGATAAGGAAACCAGGATCTGGTGGTGGCGTCCCAGAGAAATCGAGGGGAACCTTCGAAAATCGTAGGAAGTCGGTTTTTTTGTTTAAAATTATCCATTTCCCTATACCTTCCTAATCCTACTATCCTTAATCGTACTATGGTCGGCACCGCACTTGCAGCACTTCGTTGCGTTGCTTGTGTTTCGAGTATAGGCATGTATGGCATGGTTGCCACATACTTAGATTTTTTTTACATAAATAAAGAAGTTAGAAAAACACTGATAAAATCAATTGCAGTCCTATAAGCCAAGTCTAGGTATATCTTCTTTATTTACATAGTATAAAACAAAGTCGCTTCCCGCCCTCTGTATGTGCGCTTAGATCTCTTAAACTACGCAACGGATTTAATGCGGTTTTCACTCATGGAAAGAGCGTTAAATGAAGAGGGGTTTTTATATATAACTTGGAGAAAAAAATTGCAACTGTGCGAAGCCGGGAGCGGGTCGGTCTATAAATAAATGTTACTTACACATTATTGGTCACAGACCTCTTCCTCTGTTTAAGCAGAGCAAAAGATACAAGAAGTTAGAATAATGTATATCCAAAAAAAATTGTTCCCGAGGTGCCATCTAAAAAAAAGTAATTTAAAACTTGAAATAAAAAAATAAAAGAAAATTAAGTACCTACATATTACCTACTTATAAATTATGAATGCAATATAAATTGAGTCCAGATAGCAAGATACTTAACATTCTAGCTGCTAGTAGATACGTGTCTCAATTGCCACACTTAAATCGCTAAGAAAGGTAAGTAATTCCAAGCCCTATCATCTTAAGCTTTATTTAAGTATCTAATTAAATTATTTTTGAACATCAAATTAAGTACCTATTTATATTAATTCATTCAAAGATAGTACGTTTTATTTGAACTCGTTAAATATTAATGAATGATTACAATTACTACAAAGTAAACCGATATATAAATACATACACAAACCTATATGTAAACAGAAAAACACGTGTGGGGGGCAAAGAGAAAAGCGATTATTGAAACGCAAACGGCGAACGCAGCCGACCGCAGTGGCGCGGCTTCGCTAGAGCGCAGTGCGCGCTTGCTTGCGTTAACTGTTCCCGCTTGCGCCTCGGTTTCCGCTTACGCGTCCGCTTCCGCGCCTCGCGAGCGGAACTCTTCAATACATCTCCCATGATAATATAAAGCGGAGGCACTGCTCGCGCCCGCACACAGTCACGACTCAGCCACGCTCTCTCGTGCACTCCGACCTAACTAGCACGCGCCCCGCAACTCTACAACCGTTCAAACACACTCAAACTTTCAAGTGATAATATTTATAAACAGGAATTTAGTGAAAATGTCTGACAACGACTGGGGATACAGCTGTGATAATGGTGAGTTTTTACTGTAAACAATTATATTGTTACATTCATTGACAGCGGTTTGTGGCACGACCGGTTTGTTTACAGCGAGGCACGTGACTGACCCCATGTAAATAAAGCCTTTCATGGAACTAAAAGTGCCGATAAGGATAATATTATAAATATTGAGACAGCTTCACGCTTTGCCATCTTTTTAATTGTAAAAAATCAATTAATATATTTTTTAATTATTTAATACGTAAACAATTTTAAAAAAGTTTGTTCTTCAAATAGTGAATGTTCAAATACACAAACTTTTCTCCGTGGCTTAAAAGACGTTACCGAAGAAACATACAGAAGCTGAAAGCGACTTTATTTTATAATATTTTATAGATATATAATATATTTATACTTCAAGGTGATACACATATCATATATGTAGTAAGTATTCAGTGCATACTTAGATTGCTTGATCCGAATTTGTCGTTATCGCAAGTGTTGAAAATATTTCTCACTATTATACTCGTATGTAGTCGTCATATTTTTAATTACCTATGTCATTATAACAACAATTACCATCGGTTTTCGGAATGCTGATTCGGATTCGTGTATCCTAACAAAAAACTCATACTAAGTAATGTTACAGATTTATAAATTTATTCAAAACAATAAATCGTTTAAAATTTTTTTTACAAAAAATATAAATTCAATTTGTTTACAGTTAGGTAGAGATTGAATATAATTTGGAATTATATCAAGTTGAATAAGTAGAAGTGTTTAAGTTTCAACGAATCTGCAAGTTAGGTCAGTGTCACAATATACATTATATATTTTAATATTTTTTTAATAAATTTCTAATGAGCCACATATTGCTAAGAATTAAAAATTAATAAAATTCAGATAAAAAAAAAATAAAAATTAATAAAAAAAAATAAAAAAAATAAAAAAATTCAGATTAATAATAAAATAATTTCAGATAAATTAATAAAATAAATAAATTAATAAAATAAATTAAATATATATTCCATTATTCTCATTAAAGCTTATGTCTAACAATAAAAAATAAAAAAAACAATAAAAAATGTAAAAACGTTACATTGAAAAAAATTAATACATCAGGATCATGCCATAAAAATATGCAATTGAAGGATTTATAAGTTCAAATCTAAGCCTACAGCTTAGATTTGAACTCTCCAAACGATTTAGCATTTCTTATTTAGACATAAAAAAATCTTATAGTAAAGAAGTTAGAAAAACAAAAAATACATTAGATTTTTAAGTACCTATTGTAATTTTTTTTACCTCAATCAGGTTCGAAAAAGTGCAATTAAACGTTACCAGTGCATCATTGCGTGCGAACGTTGGCCTAGATCTGTCCCCGTTAAACCGATACAACCAATTGAAACTTCTTTAATTGAACACCTTTTTTTGTAAAAAACAAACTACACTAAAAGATTATTAAGTGTACCGGCGAATTATGTTATGGATACTTGCAGAAACGCGCTTTGTACCTATCTCATATAAATAATGCCGAATATCCTTTATCGATTGCTTAATCAAACCAAAAATGTCTTCGTTCGTGACTTCATACTTGACAAAAAACTTCTTACTTGTATCTATTTACCTTATAGATCAACAGCAAGCGTAACTAAAGTTAACTTAACCGACTTAATGCCATCTAATAAAAAGACTCATTTGAGTTTATTTAAATTTTTTAGAGTAACTTTTAAGTCATTGTTTGTTAGAGTCTGCGGTTATTAGTGACGTTCGTCACAGTTGTAGGTAATTAAAACAGACAATAGACTTCCACTTACACAATAATACATATAATATACATAAATGAGCATTGAAACAGTGTATATAATTTATCATTTAATAATGTTTAACAGAATCCATAAGAAAGGATGTAAGTTTATCCTTCCAAAAAAGGCTACTATAATTTGTTTACCGGAATAATAATGTTGAATATTATAGCTTTTTCTCTGAAATATTATTTTGAAAACGCCTTTGCTGAAAACCAGTGTACATATATATTACAAGCAAAGCAAGACAATGACGGGATCCTCTTTTGAAATTACATTTGTAACCACTTTGTAACAGTAGTATAAAAATAGGTTCATATTATTTAAACAACAGATATTTACTAGCGACTCGCTCTCGGCTTCGCACGAGTGCAATTTTTTCTGCAAATTATCGATAAAAATCTTCCTCGCTTCCATTCCACGCTCTTTCCATTAGTGAAAACCGCATTAAAATCCGTTGCGTATTTTAAACAGAGGCACAAACCGCGGTAAAGCGACTTCATTTTATACTATGCAAAGATTATATTTAAAAAGGTAGGTAATAAAACAATGTTATGCTATGGTTATCAATACTAATAATAAATCTGTAAGGGTCGGTCATGGAGTAATTTACTTTGTTTTCGGAAATATCGTGTTTATAGGCTCTATACATGATACTAAAACTAAATTGACGATTTTTAGAATTTTTTTCTGTATGTATGTATGTTCCTCCATAACTCTTAAACGAATTAACTGATTTTTATGAAACTCGGTAGATAAACATTTAGACTGTACGGGACACAAGATAGGCTACTTTTTCTTTTTCAACGCGGACGAAGTCGCCGGCGCCAGCTAGTACTTTACTAATATTACAAATCTGAAGAGTTGGTTTGGTTGAACGCGTTAATCTCAGGAACTACTGGTTCAAATTGAAAAATTCTTTTTTGTGTTGGATAGTCCATTTATCGAGGAAGGCTTCAGGCTTTATAAAATTTTGAACGCGGACGAAGTCGCGGGCACCAGCTAGTATAATATATACAGCCAGTTACTTTTTCAAGTAGGTTACTTTCAGGTAAACTTTCAGGTTTAGCTCAAATGCTTCCCAAGTGGCACTTAGAGAACAATGATTAATTTCAACTATAAGTATTAAATTATATATAAGTAATAAATAAGCATTTATAAGTATTAAATGCTAAGTGTAGGTATTGTATGTATGTATGTTCCTCCATAACTCTTAAACGAATTAACTGATTTTCATGAAACTTGGTAGATAAACATTCAGACATACAAGACACAGGATAGGCTACTTTTTTCATTTTCAACGCGGACGAAGTGAAGTGGACGAGCGCCAGCTAGTTAAATTATAAAGTAGAAATGAGCGAGAGATTCAGTTATTTTTTTGTGCGTTTGTTAGCACCCGTGTCTGTAAGACATGGACATGGAATCAGTTAAGACTTAAAAAAAACATGAAATTAATTTCAAGAAATATGACCGACGACAACAAAGTAAAATTTATGAAAAGTGAAGTTGAAGAAAATCTCATTCTTCTTTATAAATTCTGTGTCCCTTTGTAAAAGGCTTAGATTTAATAAACTACAGAAAGGATTTTAATGCGGTTTTCACTAATGGAAAGAGTGTTAAACGGGGAATGTTTTCATATGTAATTAAAAACTAGTATTACTAATAAGGCCGCTAGTAAACCTATAAGGCTAAAATGTATCTTTCAAACAATGCATTGATAATATAGAAGAAAAAATACTACGTATTTAATATTTGCAATAGAAGGAATAGAAGTAAAAATATATTGTTTATAATACATACTTGCAAAAACAACGAACTTTTTCTAAAAAAAATTTTTAAGACAGACGTAATACCTACGTGTTAAATTGTAAAAAAACTTGAAAACGGGCCAACGCCGACCTAAAAATGCTCGCTTATTAGGTGAAATTCAATTGAATAATCCATACAAGCGGAGCGGCCAAGTCCTGTTTTATACAAGGAGACTATTACTCAAACGCTTAACTCCTGAGGTGTAGTTAAATTTCTGACAAGTTCAACACTTAGTAATACTTAGGTACTCATTAGTGTATAGATGAAAAATATTGTAAAACCTCCCATTATATTCCCATAATAGTAAATTATACTATACGAGCCCATTATTCCTATCCCTTCCCACGTATCTACCATCAAGTGGACCGTCAGCTTGTCCACCGACTACACAAGTAAAAAATATATCTATATAATATATATAAAAATTGTCACATGTTTGTCGCCTCCGAACCGATTTTGATAAAACTTCGTAACTATGTATAATTTTGTCCAACTTAAAAGATAGGATAGCTTTTATTTTGAACCCGGGCGAATAAAGCTGTCTTCATTTTTGTTACCACTCTGGTTTGTTTGTCTGTTTGTTTGAATCCGCTGTTTTCTGGAACTAGAGCCGGTCTTGATAGTCCAATTCATGAAGAACATTATAGGCTATTTAACATGAGCAAAAAGTGAGAACAACGCTTAGCGAAAACGAAGTAATTGCGAGGGTAAGCAATGTCAATTGCCATTATATTAGGTGGGTCGGTACTTAACGAGAACCGAGCATTACCGAGAAAAACCAAAATATGAAACCACGGGGCATATTTTGGTTTCATTTCATTTCAAAACCTAGTTCAATAACATGCGTTTCAATTAGTACCTACTCTAAGCAGGTAAATGATAAATATATCTTGGCTCATCTGTCATTAATTATCAGCTATAAATCGTTTCATTGTATTGTGAAATATTTTTCAAAGTACATAATAGCAATAAAATTCTTTTTATATCTCTCTCATGTGTTGTCGCGATATTCACACGCAACACTAGTACGTAGGTACAAATATTAATTCCACTATTTTTTTAAGTTCACTATGTATCTTATCATAGATCTTATATTGTAGCTCAATGTAGATATTATCTTAAGTTATTAAGTTATCTTAAGACCTTCTTAGAATAGGTTTCTGAAAAGACGATCGATTGAAAAAATTTTTTTTTCAAGTTTTTATATTATTATTGTGATTTAATTATTGTAAGTAGTTGTTTGTTGAAGTATGAAGATAAGTTTATTAAATTATTAATAAAATTATTTTACATATCTCATATGAACTATATATTGTATAAAGACCGCTGGCACAGTAGATACAAATTTCATTAAACCGACATTTTGCACGAACACACCCTTTTACAATAATTATAGCTCGAGTACCTATGTAAGTGTATTAGGTATGAAAATGTCAGTAAAGCCCCTCAAGTGGTGCTATTACTTATCAGAATAAGAATGAGGTAGTTTAAGTTATTGATAAAGAAAACTATTATCACGTTTAAAAATAAGCACATTATTAAATCAATAATTTTATAATTATATATTATATTTAGATATTTATTATGACATAAAGGTATATCAGCTAAATTATTCCCGGTGACACTACTTGACGTTGGTGAAAGAGGCGCTAAATATATTATATGAAAAACAAGTCAATTTGGTAACATATCTATGTCTATACATCTATATCTTTAATTAGAAGTATCAGGAAACTTCGTAAGCGCGATTTTCATGCGTTTGGTAGAAAGATAAAAAACAATTTTAATCATAGTAGGTACTTACATCGAAGTGCTTGGTTTTTAAGTATAAGTAGACAATTATAAGTATTTAGTTAGTAAACTGATTCGTAAGTTATCAAAGTGAGTATGTCTTTAGAAAGATAAAAGTAATTCAATTTGAATCATAGTACTTTTAACGGAGTGTTGTTTTAATTTTAAGTATACAGATTACCTAACTAACCCTAACTAATTTGTAAGTTATCGAAGTATGAGTGTTTCCTTAGAAATATAAAAACAATTCAATTTGAATCGTTTGTACTCCAGGGAAGTATTTGGTTTTATATTATAATTCCAATAATAGGTTCGCGTGTTGATAATAATAAGTTATTAGTTGGTGTGTAGTAAAGACATCGGGTCATTTAATGAGACATCAGTCACTGATGCGAGTCAGACTCCGCCCACAACACTTGTGGCTAGGGCTGCCATTCTGTTTATCGTAGCGTAGTCATCGTACATTTAGCATTATATTAATATTCACCTTATCGATGATGTTACAATACTTATATGTTCCACTATAATATCGAAATATTCAACTGATTCACTTCAATATACTTCCGATAATTCAAAATTAAATAAACTGTACGTTTTTGGTAGTAATTTTGTTTTTATTTTATAAATATGGCTTACATTTTAGAATGTAATTAAATGTCGAAATTCAGATTCAGTAAACAAAATAGTACGGCACCAACGGTTATAGAGTTAAACAAAATTGCATAAATTTTATTTTTAGTATACAACACAAACAAAAATTTATAATAATAAACGTGAAAAATTCAAAATTTACAAAATCATTAAGAAAGTAATAGTGAAATATGTATTTTTGTAATAATGCTTTCTAAAAAATATATAATTATAACCGCCACAACCCGACATCGAGAAATTTGAAACCACATCCAATAAGATGGAAACCAACCATAATATCATAGTTATCGCAAAAACAAGTTACTTATTTACTTAGATTGTTATTTATTATAGTTTATTTTACTATTACAATACAATAATAAATACAAGGTCCCATTAAAATAAAATACCGGAAATGAGAAAATTTCGACTGAAGCAGACAAAAAGATTATTAGGCAAAAAAGGATCAAATATTATAATGTTTAGTCCGATGTTGTGAGTTTATCTGTAAAAGAACCTATATAATTTAACATTGTGCATCAAGACATTAAGACTAAATCTATATAAAAAATTGTATTTCTAAACGCAAGTCTCGAAAAAGCAGGAACAAAAAAAAGTAACTTTTAACTTATTTTAATTTTAAAAAAATAAAAAATAAATCTTATTAAAAGGCGATGTGTGTATGTATGTCCCCTATAGACTCCAAAACCGTTGAACCGATTTTGATGAAACTTTCAGACAATCTTCAGATTAGTCCAGCGGGTGTTCCTGTGAAGTTTGGTAGCGATCGGACGCAGACGAAGTCGCGGGCAAAAACACTAGTTAAATATAGATAATAAAATAAGCAGTGTTCGCCGCAGCGAAGCGTGTTCAGATAGTTACAAAATAAAACAACTGAAGTATGTAGAGTGTAGAAAATTATAAGGACATATTTGAATATTCAGACAACCATGCAATGCGCTCGCGCATCTAGTCGAACGGAATAGTGGTGCAGCCTGCGACCTCGTCCGTGTCGGTCTACTCCACTGCGGAAATGAAGGTTAAACGGTAATCAATCGGTCATTACATTTTTTTCTTAATAGCTTCTAAAAGAACCCAATGAGGAAATTAAAACTGCGTAAAACAACGTTCACAAAAAACACTACCTTCAACAGTTATTTTTTATTGTTCTGGAACATTATACTAAAATTTAAAGTAAGTTTAAGAAAGAGGTCAACTTTGTGTCAGTACCGACACAGTTAAGTGGGATGTCTATGTAAAATTGAGAGAATAAATCTTACTAGAGATAAGCAAGGCCGAGGTCGTGCGGTGCATCGCACGCCGCTATGATGACGTTCTTTGCCGGCTAAGATGCGGAAAGCGGCGTGGCTCATTGGCCACCGCCGGATAAAATTAAATGGTAATTATATAGACGTTCAATTTGTAGGTTATCTTTTGTACGAGTATAAAATTTTGTACGAGTACGTTTATAATGGATTTATTTGTTTATTTATTTATTTACTAGCTGGCGCCCGCGACTTCGTACGCCTTGAAAAAGAAAATAGTAGCCTATCCTGTGTCCTGTACGTTTAAATGTTTATCTACTAAGTTTCATGAAAATCAGTGAATTTGTTTAAGCGCCTGTTTC
This sequence comes from Synanthedon formicaeformis, assembly GCA_945859745.1. Lineage (NCBI taxonomy): Eukaryota > Metazoa > Arthropoda > Insecta > Lepidoptera > Sesiidae > Synanthedon > Synanthedon formicaeformis. The sequence continues at coordinate 5,319,184 of OX243954.1, forward strand.
ACAAACGTCAAGTAGGCCAAACTGTCATTCAGTCACCGGTAACCGGGGATAATGGAGCTGGCATTTATTACGCAGAAATCAAAAATTTAGCGGCAAATGGGACAGTGTAAGACAAATTAAACGAATGACTTTAGCGTCCCTCACTTCCTTCAACACACGTCTTTTTTATAGAAATATACCACTAGTCCTTTATAGAGTAGGTAACTGTAGCTAAGACAGGCTAATGAGCTGCAAAGTATCTACCTATTTAACTGCAGAACGCAACTTACAACTTACCCATTATAACAATAATGTGTCTAATACAATAATAGCATCCGACAACATAAATAGAACGAACAGCTATTGAAAACAATTTAAGTCAATTGATATGCAATGTAGTGATAGTAGGTACAACACTGTATTAGTAGGTATTGATACATCAATGCGTGGATGTATAAAGAAAAACAGATAAACCATTTTTCTTTATTTCACCCTTTTTTTAATTTATATATTTAAAAGTGTAATGATGTTAGATCCTGCTCAAAATAGAGGAATGCCAAAATTAAAAAATTCGTGGGAATATAAAAATGGAAAGCTATTGTGCTCAATTTTGTGATCGTAGTAAATTAAAAATAACTAAAAATGTTATTAATATGTATGTATGTAAAATGTAGAATACAGTAAAAAATGTTCAGAATTCCTTTTGGGTTCTGGGTAGCAGTAAAATACTTTCAGGGTCAACAGCGCAGTTTGACGTTATTTTCGTATAGCTTGTGTCCTTAGGCGACGTCCTTAGACGGCTACCTATCTACGAGATTAATAAAAAAACACTATATAAAACTTTTAAGTTAATCTAAAAATCTTTCAAGTTTTAATTAATTAATATAATTTTTTTTAAACCAAACTTTCTATTCATTTTCTTTTCATAACAGCCGTTCATTTTAAGTTTTTAAATATAAAGCAAGAAGACAATGCGATAGAGGTCAATAGGTATCCATTGTGATAATAAAAAATATATCAATATTTATCGCGTCCCATTATTTGGTGTCTCCAAGACGGACGTCTAATAGACCCTCAATTGACTGAAATGCTAATAAATATAATAACGTCAATTTATTCAATGACGATCTCCTTTATATTGGACCAATATTGTTTTTGGCTGGTTATTGATATTGCTCATATCCGTTGTTCGCACGCAACGCAGTGTTGCCAATTGATAAATTGATGCCTCCTCTGAAATTACTTCCATAAACTAAATAGGTTCATACGTAAGTACCTACATATGATGTTTCAATTTATCTGTATCGTATTAGAATCCCATACTTATACATATTACATCCCACTACTGGGCGCAGGCCTCTCCACAGAGTACAAGAAGGTATGGTCTTCGAAGATGGTCATTATTTCTAATCAACACGTGCAATGTTCCGCCAATTGTGGGAATTGTGGAAAATTCATCCGACGGGGAATTTTATATCTCCGTATTTCAGATCACATCCCTTAACAGACTTTTTTAAAACTGCCAAGTATTTTTACGTACTTTTTATATTTTAAACCTAAGAAAACTAAAGAATAATAAGTAGCTTATTGATGGTATGGAACAACCACAATTAAAACGAAAACTTAAAAAGAAACTTTGTTTTTTTCTGTTCATAATTGCTTCTACCATCTATTTTACATCGAAAATGCAATTTAATGACTTTAAATGGATTGTTTGTTCACCTTAATTCATCACAAACGCCGTTTCAGTTCAAATAATTGAGTGGCAGACGACAGTTCAAAGATAATTGCATACTGTTTCCGCTTATACGAAATTAGTAAGAAATGTGGTTATTTTCTTAAATTATGTAGCCACAGTGAAGCAACATTTTTATTTCAAGTGCTCTAGAATAACTAAAACATATTATACTAACATATTATACTAATAATTTTTAGTCTCAACTAGAATTATGTTTCTTCAGCGAATAGGTGAACTTCTAAAATAATGATCTTGTTTTCAATGTTGATAGTCATTTTTTAAAATTAATACTTTGCAAACACACAATAATAATTAAGTATCATTGAATATTGCAGTGAGATTGCAATTCCTTCAGAATGTTTTATAATAATTTATGTACTAATAGAATTATGTTTGTTCAGCGAATAGGTGAACCTATTTGGAATTAGGAAAAATCATAAGAACTATGAAAAATTAATTATTTTGAAAAATAAAAAAAGAAATTTTTATAACGCCTCAAAAAGAAAATAAATTTATTTTTTTGCAATTTAAAAAAAATCCTTATTCTTTTTCTTTCTTAAGAAAAAACATATAGTTTTAATTAAAAATATTTTAAAATCAACTTCAAAATTTTTTTCTTGTTTAGATAAGCTTACATGATAGTTGAGTCTCTTACTAAAACTCAATTGTTTTGGATATTTAATATAAGATGGACTCCAATTTAGATTTAATTTCATGATGATTAGCTGTGTTAGTCGTGAAAGCGTAAGAAACAAACTTACTTTCGCATTTATAATATTAGGATGTGGAAAAAACGATAATTTTCAAATGAAGTCTACGATTTACATATTTTCATTTGATATCAAAACATTTTAGTAGTTTTAGCAAAAATAATTACCATAACTTTAGATTTATATTCTTATATTTTTTTTAACTATGGAACCTTTAAAAGAGTGTCGTTTTTGTTCTAATTAAGTATCTGTTCTTTTATATTTTATATTTTTAAATATAAAATTTAAATTTACTTTAAACCTGCATTTATTTTGTTTTTATTATAATTAGTATTATACATACATCATAAAATCTTGTAGAAAAACAGATTAATTATTATAAAAATGTTATTCTTAATAAAATGTCAGTGTTTACAGTGTGTCATACAGATAAGATAAAAGTGTAAAAAGATGGGTCGACACCACTCATCTCGCCTAATATATTAATTATTCACCATTTTGATACGTCTACAAATATTGGATATAGCAACTTTTCATTTTTACTTCCTACTTGTTACCTACTCATAAATAACATACTCGTACGTAAAATAATGACTGGTTCCTTGCAAAAAACAAATCTCTCAAGATTTTAAGCTTTTAAATAAATTTTAATTTTTAACAGTTTGGATTCTACACATATTACCTAAAGTCGCAGATATTTTCTGTAACTCCGATAACTACTTCGAAACCATAGTGAACGTATTTTGAGGCTGTTTTCAGTCATGAAAACAGTGATAAACAGCGCTCTCCTAATACCTTCAGACAGCGCACTTGCAGTACCTTTGCTGTTGCTTGTGTTTTAATAAACGGTAGCTATCTACTATAAAGTGGGCCGTCAGCCTGCCTTTATATGAAAAATATAATTGGGTATTTTAGATTCGAACGATTGTGATTATAAAAACCAAATAAAGATAGCAAAAATGTTTTTCCAGGTCCTGCAACTTGGATAGAGAAGTTTCCAGAAGCTCGTGGTGCACGACAGAGTCCCGTTGACATAGACACCTCACGCGCGAGAACAGGAGGTTCCGCACCTCCGCTTGTGTGGAAATATTCAGTCAACCACCCTCGGTCCGTCGTCAACCCTGGCTATTGCTGGAGAGTTGATGAAAACGGATTTCATTCAGGTAATATTCATTATGAAGACCAACGCGACCTTTACTGCTTTCTAAAATAATGATCTTGTTTTGAATGTTGATGGTCATTTTTTTAAATTAATACTTTGCAAACACACAATAATAATTAAGTAACATTGAGTATGACAGTGAGATTGCAATTCCTTCAGAATGTTTTATAATAATTTATGTACTAGAAGGTCTATCATCATAATTATTATTATTAAATGCAACGTCTAGAAGGGAAACCGGAGGAGAAATGATTTAAAAAAAATTTTTAGGTCATCTAGCCAGGTTAGGGTGAATTTTTGCATTATGCGTTTCCTTTTAGTATCTCTCTTTTTTGGGGTGGATAAACGGAATAACGGGCGGTACGGAAAACTCATACCGAATCATCAAAAATCCCTTTTGAAAAACCATTTTTAAGACATAAGAAATCAAGAAAAAAACAAAACTAGAGATTTGTTACAGTGCAATAAACTGCCTATGTAAATTTTATTATTTACATATTTATTGCATCCGTACTCGTCAGCTTACCTCGTGTTGAATAAATGATTCACGCATGCAATTCTAAAGTAGACTGAAAGTTAAATAAACTGATAAAATTATTTGTTTTATTTAGAAAATATATTTGTCACTTTGTATAGCTAATTTTACAGTTAGTTACTCATATATATAAAAGTTTCATAGGTGTCTTATCTACCTATATAAATTAAAATGAATTGCTAAATGCCAAATTGCTAAGCGCAAACCTCAACAACAGCTGGACCAATTCGTTTAATTTTTTTTTTTTTCAAATATTCTTTCAAGTCCGAGGAAAGTTATGAAGAGAAAAATTGAAAAAAAAAATACCCGTGCGAATCCGCGAATTTACTAAGGCGTTTGATTCTTTGAGCTTTTTTTAAAAAAAAGTTACTTTTTGTAATTTTTTCCTACTATGCAATCTGGCAAACAGACTGACGTTTACTTAGGTGGTTGCCATCGTCTAGGGATACAAGTAACACCAGAATGCTGACATTTGCGCTGGTGATACGGAAAAATTAAAATTATAGCATCCAATAAGTTCTTTAAATAGATAACAATATATGTATAGTATCTTGAAAAGACCCAAGTTCTTATCAATATAACCTTAAACCAAAGTAGAACTAAAGACCAGTGACAAAACCAATTCCAACTGAGCAGGGTCACGACACTACAGAAACAGGATAGTCGTCAAGGCATACCAGTTACGATCCCTTCATAAATCCGAAATCTTTAGCAAAAAAACTTGAAACATTTTTTTATTGCTCCAGGCAGTATGGAATAAACAGTTAAAAACAATTAAAACTGGTCACTAAATGTTTAATGACTTGCTATTAGTTATATTTTAACTTAAAAAAAAATTGGGAAATATTTACTAAGACAAAAAGTTGCCCAATGGCATCCGGGCAAAGCCTATTAGGTTATTCATTAAAGTCATAGCCTAGCCTAATCATTTATTAAGAACTAGCTGGTTCCCGCGACTTCGTCCGCGTGGAAATAAAAAAGTATATAAACAATATAACAATACACTTTTGTCAGGCTTTAGTTTGATTAAATTTCAGTTGATCCTTCGGGAACAGTACTTTTTTCTGGATGAAAGGTACTCCATGTCCTTTACGGTATCCATGAAAACGTGTATGCAAAATTTTATAATGATCCGTTGAGTAATTAAGGCGAACAGACAGACAAGGTAACAGACAGACAGAGTTACTTTCACATTTATTATATTAGTATGGATTGTTACCTACTTTATTCTGGAGGTCTAGTAACGGTTTCACTTCGAAGTAAACAACATCTGAAAATATAAATTTTCAGAATTACGCGGTGGCCCGCTAGGCAACGACGTATACAAGCTCCAACAGTTCCATTGCCATTGGGGCGCTCTGAACGGTGAAGGGTCAGAGCACAAAGTCGATGGCCGCTCGTTTTCTGGTGAACTGCATCTCGTACACTGGAACACCTCCAAGTACGGCAGCTTCATGGAAGCCGCGGGGCAGACCGACGGTCTAGCAGTACTTGGCGTTCTGCTGATGGTATGTATACAATAACATCTCTATCAAACAAAAAAATTCGTTTCTCTTTATTGTAATTTAACGGTCTCGGGATAAAAGGTTCAATTCATAGCTTTGAAAATTCGGTAGACATATACATTAACTTAGGTATCATGCGAAAAAATTATAATATGGTGCTATAAAAAATAATATATATGATTAATACATTTTCCAAGTGTATAAATCTGACTGGCTTTAAACTGTTGTTATTCTGCTTTCTGTAATTTTGAAAAAAATTGAACTGGCTCTTTAATAGTCTATACTTACCTTAGAACTTGTCTTAAAACAAAACTAACGTTACAGTCACCACAACAACGGCGTCACACAATGCATATCTATACTAATATATAAAGCTGAAGAGTTTGTTTGGTTGTATGTACCTACGCCCTAATCTCAGGAACTACTGGTTCGAATTGAAAAATTCTTTTTGTGTTGGATAGCCCATTTATCCAGGAAGACAATAGGCTATAGAGAACGCGGACGAAGTCGCTGGCACCGGCTAGTTATATATATTTTTGAAACATTAAACTGAACATTGCAAAATTTATGCACACAAAAATATCCGCTGACACAATCTCAAAAAAAGAAGTAACAGGGCGCCAGTTACTCAATAATACTCGTATTAGCTGATTAGTTAGTTAAAAAAGAGCTCACCGCTTCCGAGTAAAACTTTCACCGGCAATTACGTGGCCACAGCACATCAATGTCACAGGCGCACAGATTTTATTATAATACAGCACGGCCATTCGTTTTGCTTCCTTATTGTTTTGTCAAATTGCTAATAGGTAATTTGTCAATATTTTTTTCAAAATTTAATTACATTACTCGACACAACAGCTAAAGGACCAAAGAGTTTTTTGGATTTTCGAATTACCTAGGTACGCTTAAAGAAAATATAAGAAAAACTCGTACGCGTATTTACGTAAAACACACGGTGTGTTGACGACACAGCCACACCCAATTTTTTTTCAATATTTTTTGTAGCCATCAATGTAATTTTTAAATTTTGCACACATAAGCCATGAGTCATCGGTGAGTGTCCAAAAATAGATTTTACGCAACGTGTCGAACACCGTTACAGTTTAAGGTTTTGAGTAAAAGTTTTAATGCAATAAATATATGGAGGAATTAGTTACATAAGTATGCATAATACGTCATAGGTACTCGTAATCGTATAAGTTAATAGTGAGAAACCTTGCAGTTTCAATCCTTTTAAAAATAACTTTTTATTTATGTCATTGTCAATATTCTGCGAGTAGTTGTTGAACCGTTTCTTTATTTTTATTTATATACATCGATTCGTCAAAGTAGATATAATAAGAGAATGCTAACTACTCAATCTAACGGTGTAACTTATTGGGGTCATTTCCAAATGACTGTATGTTATAAGAAAAACAAACATTTAGTAGTACATTTAGTAATCCACTGCATTTCGCTCGCAGTTATTTGGGCAGCCCTACTGGCGTCACCTCCTTACAGAAGACCACCGAGAAATAACAGCATGTGTGCTGTTGGGTTTCGGTGAGTAGTGATGCCAGACAGAGCCCGTTTCCCTGTGCCTTTCTAGTTCCTAATCCTCCTATAGCTGACAACTCACCTAAAACACCTGTGGCGTTGCTTGTGTTATAAGAGACGGTAGCCATCTACAATCAAGTGGCCCGTCAGCCTGTCTGATGACCTTAAAATAAAAAATAAAATCTCTGTTCAAAAGAGAATTCTTGAATTTTGTTGTTGTTGGATTTTTGTTTTTTGAAAATTAAATTTGAAATTGAATTGAAAAAAAAATTCAATTTAATTTCAGCCCAGACAAGAGCAAACCCATCTCTAATAAAAAAAGAATATTTTATTTCGTTTATTTAATACACCGAAGATATGATTTATTTATCGACACCATTTTTATTTTTAACTTTATGAAACCTAAGCTAAGCTATAACTTTTTATTGCAACTGGGCACTAAATTATAACGGAAATTGGTTGTTGTTAAGTTTTTAATATCTAACGTTCACTGATCTGTTTACTGAGATATCTATAGATTAATTGTTGGTTCATTTAATTCCGTTCCTCATAATAAAAAGTTACATATTTTATACTTAGGTATATGAAAAAGTAAATAAAGATTGGTAACGGCATACTCGAGTGGCCATGTAATTAGGTAGGTAGATATTCGTTTACTTTGTCTGTTCGAAACGTGAATACAATGGGTAGAATAAATTAGATTTACATAAAACCTACTTGGTTATCATTCCGTCGCCCTTTCCACTCAATAAGACTCATATCATACATACGAAATACAATACATATTTCATAAACAATAATACCATTCCATAATGTCTTATATCTCAGAGTTGGTCGTATTATTTTTAATGTCAATGAAATTGGGACAAGTTAGAGGTATTTTTTATATTTTTTAAAATTTAACGCGTTAATTGCGAGCACGGACATATACGGACAGTTCGCCCACCAAATATTCTGTGGGCGCGATGATGCATTGTGTTGCGAAATGGCTAAATAATTTGAGCGTACGAGTACAGTATTGTTTCTAAATCGAAATAGACAAATAGGGTCTGCGATTAAATTATATCACAACATCGGCCAACATACTTGTCGTTTAGAATTTTAATTTTGTGTTTGGTAAAAGAGATCAGTTTTGTTTGAAGATTAGGCCATCAGTTTTAGTTTTAACGTTTGTACTCTAGTGTGTTGAAAACAAACAAATTTTGAATGATGTTCTTTAGTTTTAAATGGGATCTCGAGCAATTCATATAATAATTAGGTAGTACTGTTTGATAAGATCAACAAATTTTCGTAGGTAAATTAGTAACTATGATTTATTGAAAAAATACAATGTTATGATAAAAACATAAATAGGCAGTTATCTCACTACCGTGTAACTAATTACAGGTTGGAGAGAAACATGAAGAATTAGATAAAGTGGTCCAGCTGCTATCGTTCATTCAACATAAAGGCGACAAAGTGACTATGTCTGAACCACTTGATCCCGCCAAGCTGTTGCCTCCGCGAGCAGCTTACTGGACCTACCCTGGCTCACTCACCACACCGCCCTGCACAGAATCAGTCACTTGGATTCTGTTCAAGGATCCCGTACAAGTTTCTGCAGAACAGGTAATTTTAATTTTTTTTTAATGTAACTTCGTCCCAAACATTTATTTTGTTGAATCAATTTATTTCATGCTTACTGAAATATGTAATATGTAACTCTAACAGGACATAACAGGCATAAGGCAATCCTGAAAAATCTTATTCCTATAGTAACTTCAATTTGAAAAAGAAGACTATTTTTTGTTATTGCGCAAGTTCCAAATTCATAATTTCCCTATAAGATACGTCAACCGTAATCAAGACGGTGTGCCTATTGACCTAAAAAAAACTTCTAGAACATTTTATTTCTATACTGATTATAGCGGCTATAAATTCTGGAATTTCTGGAATATCACTAAATAAGGTTTGGAACTCCCTGCCGGCGTCTGTGTTTCCGAGCACATATTAGCCAAATGTTTTCAAAGTTCGAGTGAACAGGCTAGATGAAAGAAGAAATCCATGTCTAATAAAAAAAAATACTTTAAAAATCTAAAAAACTTAAAGAAAATTTAACTTATAAAATCTAATATAATATGACATGTTATGCAGTGTACCAAATTGTCTAAACCGAGTCTCCTTAAATATATTGAATAGAGCCTATTGAAGCGATAAGCGACTACAACAGGATGTAAATTGGGTTGGTTTTAGTTGGCGTTGATGCGGAAACTGAGGTGTGGTGAAGCGTCATGCGAAGTGGAGGCCATGGAACTGCTGCACAACTACCGGCCGACCCTGCCGCTTGGCAACCGTGAACTACGCGACTATGGCGGCAACTAACACCCGTCAGCAACTGTAGCCAGTACTTTTGTACGGCATTCACTTACGCTCAGCACTGACACTGATTAGTGTGTTGTATTCAGCGATATCCAGCACCTACTAGAGTTTACTAGATGTCTTAACACTCGTGATTTCATTAGCCTTCCATTCGAAGGAAGACTGGTAGAGCTGGAATCTACTAATCAACGGGAAACTAGTGGTAACTAATTTATAGTTGCCAGTAATTGAAATTTTATCTATATTCGCTGCGAGATCGGGTTCGAGGAAAGATGCTCTTTTGCTTCGCCACAGTGCCCCATGCTAATGAACTCGCGCGTGTATAATACCATTTTTATTTTCAAAAATTTTACTTGAAAAAGTTTCTCAAAAAGCGAAACTAACTTAGCAGCAGTTTAACTTGAAAATTAAAGTTATTAGATGACCAAGAAATAAATAAATCCACGTGTTTATTACAATGGTCAGAAACATATAAAAAAATGTGTTATTATGATTATTATTACTTCGCTGTAAGAGTACCTAATCACTTAGGAGTACCTACAGCATACAAAAACATTTATGTTAGTTTGCAAGTATCCTCAAACGTGTAATTATTGAAAAGTTCTTTTTTTAAAGGAAAATAAACGAGAAAATTATTTAGGATATAGAACTTTTTATAAAACAGCGCCTTTTGTTTAACTAAAGTCAAATCCAGGCCTTCATATGCTCAACAAAAATATACTTATATGTAATGTGATTGTGTATGATCGTCCTTTAAGTATTTTCTTATAAATTGATTATTGAAATTCTATTGAATTGGTGTAAAATAACATTGCAAGTACGATGTATTGTACTTAATTAATTTTTCTAAGAATATACACAACTATATACGATTTAAATGTGTAAAACAGTAATTAATCTTATACCTACTCGAAGTGCCTGAAAATTTTAGAATTAAATTATATAATATTTCGATTAAGTTATCAAATCGGATATTTAAAAAAAAATACTGTCGAGATTTCTATAGTAATATAATTTTTGGATACCGAGTTACAAAGTGGATAAAAAAATTTTGAAAGAACAAAATGATAAATTATAATCAACTCAAGAAGCTCATTAAAAACTTCTGCATCTTTTTAACTCGATAGTTCAGTCATGTTTCATCCCTTTAAAAAGACAGACACAGTCATATTGTTGTGCCTAATTAGATCGTATTAGCCACAATATGCAAACGTCCGAGAGGGTAAACAATCAACAATGAATTCAATTGTTCCAGTATTGGTACAATCAGAAAACTGAATGCATATTATAACTCCATTGTTAATACAATACAGAATATTTTATAACAAACATATGTTATTCACAAAAAGATGATTTATTTATCTGCTTGCTGGAATAATTCTTTCAAGGCTACACAGATTTTTTTTAACGTTTTATCTGTCTGTTTGTAAAGGTATTTAGTATATTTCACTAGTACAATATATTTATGTGTATTTAATTTTACATAGGTTTCCCTCTTTCATTTTTGCAATATTTAAAAAATAGTGTAAAATTAAATTAAATTGTTTATTAATTTAAAATTAGCAATACCATCGCCATAAAAATGCGAAATAATTAATATAATTATATTAAATGTCAACACCACAATCACATATCTTCAACACATCAGTTCTATTTCAGCCAATTTTCCGTTATTCATTAAATTTTATTTCCAAATATAATTGATAGCGGACTTGAGTGTTGCGTTAAAACAAGTAATTCCTTTATCCCAGTGAGAGTTTAGTCTGATTGTAGAACAACGCTACTGTGAACTATGTCTTATTGATTGATTTGACGTCACTGTGTAACTGAAATATACAGGATAAAAACCCTTTATCCTTTCTGAATCGGCAGCGTGCTTGTTACATGACAAGGTTAAACACCTATACGTATAACTAAGCGCATCGTCAGCCTGCCTATTACCCTTTATCGCAAAAAACACATCACATTTCTTGAAAACTTGAAGCCTTACCAAGTCGGAGTATGTATAATAAATTTATATACATATAGCTTTTAGTATTATTTAATGACTAAAGTACCTACTTATACCTATGTTAAGTCAAATGTGTGCCTCGAATAAACTTCACAGTTATGTTAACCGTGTCGTTGTAGATAACTATAGTGTATAGTCAATAAATTTGTAAGAATACATTTATTTTTAGGAAATGTAGCTGTAAAAGCCCTACTCCCGGGCGAGCTTAAATAAAAGTTTTGCGATATATTATTTCGTGTTTTATTTATAATACGATTTTTCTATTATATTTTGGACATCCTATTATCCTTTTTTATAGGATGGTGTAGGCCATGCCTACATATCAACAAGTTGCCATATTTATTGCCCAAAACCCAGTTTTGTTTCTTTTTCACAATTATAAGTGAAAATTATATTTAAAAAAAAAGAGCCTAGAAATTAGTGAATTTACTTACAGTAAGAATAAAATAAATACACTTTAATTTTATTATACGTTTATTTTAAAATATATAAAGTACAAAATATATAAGTATGTACAAATTTTTATAGTCATTTTTTATGTTTAAAAGAATAATCTTTTTTACAAGCGAGTACATAATATAATAATTAATGCACAGAAAACAATCGGAATTATTAGTGTACAATGTTTTTCATTTGGTCATGAAAATGTAATTTTCGCACTAAGTAATGTAGAAAGGTAATGAGTAAACATCGTATTTTCACGAATGTACAATATACACACTTTGAATGCCCGTTGAATTGCATTTGAAAGTGAAATTAAAATTCACAAGATGATAATATAGAAAGTCTTTAAAAATGACATGCACAAATGAACTTTCTCTAGTCATATTTAACCAAGAGCCAGTTTACATTTCTCACTCAAAATGGAAATACAACAACTTTTAAACACTGCTATTATTGAATTACATTCAAAAACTTCACTGCAGTTATGTTAGTTACTGTGTTAATTTTTGTTTTTAATTTAAAATTACCGCAAATATCTCTTTTGTACACAGTTGCATAACGTACTTGCACCAATAAACATATTATATAATTTTTTTTATTTTTATTTTTTGTCATGGGGAAAATACAGTACAAAATATCACGCATTGCTTTGTCTTTTCATTTAAAACACTATACACACACAATGATATTAGCACGAGTATGAATGTTATTCTGACTAGAACGAACTATTGTCATCGAAACTACTTGATTCATAATGAAACAATGTCAAGGTAATGACTTTGTGAACCTATTAAATTAATTATTAACAAAAAAAAAATGTATACGAGATTGGTGTTCCTTATAGATGACGTAACAACATGCCTACTATTATGTATGACGAGAAATGCTGTTATTGTCAAATGAACAAAAAATATTTAGATATAATTAAATAAATTACAGCATTTTTTTTTTAAATCTCTCAATATGATTTTGTTTCTACCTAATATTTCGATAGCAAAAAGTGGCAAGGTTTCACATGATTTGATGGTCAAACTATCTTAGTTTCAGTGTGAGTACTAAATATAAAATATAAAACACAGACCATTATAAAATAATTGACGATATTAAAAATAGGTCCAATTTAGTTTAAAAATGATAAATGATATAAAAATTTAGGATTCCCATTTTAAATATTTCTATTAAATAAGTTCTAAATGCTTTCATTTATATATTATGGTATTATACACCTACATGAGCTTGTTTATGTATTACATGCACTTATCGGAAATAACAACAATTTTTTTGCCATATAAATTATTAGTCTTTTGAGTTGCATTCATAGTTGATTTGAATCTACATAATTTAATTCAAAAAATATATAAAATTAATTTCTTCAGTATCACACTGTTTAAGTGCAGTTCAATTTATCACCTATTTGTTACAATTGGCAAGTTTACCTACCTATATTTAATAAAACAGGTGGGACAAAAACTTTAAAAAAAAAAAGAAAAAAAAACATTAAAACTTAATTAGATCTTCACTGGAGTCATGACCTCGTGCACTAGAGGTAGAACTATCAAGATCGTTTACATTTGGCGTTTTGGGTGATATTTTCCTTCTGGGTGGAACTGGAGTCTCATCGAGTATGCCAGTCGAGCCTAACAATTTCCCTCTCTCGGAGAGCAATTGCACATCACTATTGATTTCAACACGTTTAACGGACGGAGACAATTTGCTCCTCAGGGGAGGACTCGGTGCAACGCGAGAGTAAACTGGACGATTATCGAAAATCGACGAGTCGACAAACAGGGACGATGTCTGACTTCTCTCCAACGGTCGAGTCGAACCTTCCCTTTCCCCTTTACTCGTGTGCGTCTCTGTGTAGAAAGTAGTTTTTTTGCTGTGCATGTGTTTGTGCGCATGCACATCGGACTTACTGCGCTCGAGTGTGAAGGTGCCAGTGTGAAGGTGGCAGCTGAACGAGCCGGTGTTGACGGTGCAAGCAGCCGCCGTGGAGTAAGGTTCCGCCGGTGCCCAAAGACACGCTCCTTCGTTCCTCGGCACGAGCAGGAGTGGGTCCTAAAATTATTTATATACCTTTATTATAATCTAGCTGGTGTCTACGACTTCGTCGGCGTTGAAAAAGAAAAAGTAGCCTATCATGTGTCCTGTACGTCTAAATGTTTATCTACCAAGTTTCATGAAAATCAGTTAATTCGTTTAAGAGTTACGGAGGAACATACATACACTTACAGATTTATTATTTGTATTGATTGATTCCTCAGGAAAGACCAAAATAAAAAAGGTTGGAGAAGGCATTTGCCGGTTGGCAAACAGATCTACAGAAAACAAGCAAGCAACAAATCACTCACTTAAAAAAGACCACAGTGAAATAACACCATGTGTGCTGTTATGTTCCGGTGAGTGAGTAAGGGATGCCAGAGCCCATTTCCTTATCCCTTCCCGATCCCTTACCCTTAATCCTACTGTATTTAACAGCGCACTAGAAGCACTTTTGGCGTTGCTCGTGTTTGACCTACCATCAAGAATTTATATGTATTTATTTGTCAATCAACAATTAACTAATTATGGTTATCGCTTTACTACTATTATCTACCTACAGTCAGAAACTTGATTAATTTCCTGATATCAAGCTCACAAACATGCAAAGGTTATCCAATAAAAGGATAACCATGTTTTTCCTGTTGCCAAAATATCAGTAGATACTGCAAAAGTGAAGAAAAACTTGTTTATATGTAGGTAGAGCTGGTATATTTCAGTATATTACTTCAATAAAACTTTCAATATCAATAAACTCATTATATTTTTTTGTGCACCCTTAAAATAAAAATAAAAAAATATTTTTTTGTCTAAATTAATAATGCTCTAAACAGTTGAGATGTTAATTTTGTAATAGCCACTATAATTTTACCTTTCCAGTTATAGAGAATATCTTTGACTGTAGTGTGTGTAATTGGTTGCGAAGATATTCATATGAACACTCTCGTAACTTTATCACCCACTGCACTACATTGTCCTCGGCACGGGCCGCAAATATGTGACGCTTTTCTGGTTCATCACTGAAATATTACAAATTTAAATTTAAAATAATGCCATATTGTAAGGTCAATTATCCAAGCAACAATGAAAATATGTGTTTGTCTTCAAAATCAGTAATAGGTACCTTAAGCTTGTGTAGATAATTATTCTATTGATAAAATCAATTAACTACTGCCAAAATAAGTCTTGAAGGATTCAATAAGTAAATCAATCATATTGGTCAACAAATAATGAAACTTTAAGTTATTTATTTGTCCTGAGAATATAACTCACAGAAATGATATTGAGAAAGAAAATGGTATACTCTGTCCATGTTCCATTTGAATTGAGGAGTTTTCCATTATAAACATACCAGCTGGGCTTTTAGTGTCAAATTTACCCATTTCACTGAGCTTGAAATAAAATAAGTAATTGTTGATGAGTCGGAACCACCTTTCCTTGAATACTGAAAATATAATTAGAATCATTAGAAATATTAGAATTATAAATTTAAAACACCTATTTAAATATTAAAAAAATTAATAAAGAAGGTCTCTGTATGGTTGCTTAGTTAATATGTAGAAATAATAATAAAAACAACAGAACTGAGCTGTTGTTACAGAATATCAAAGTTATAAAATTAGTTAAATTTTGTTTAATACATAGTTATCCTTCCGGGTTTCCTCAGGTGTCCTAGATTGAAATGTGTGGACAACTCCTTTTTTTTATTTAGATGGAAAAACGCTTAGAAAATTTTTGTTTTTAGAAAAGTAAGATATTTTTTACGCAATTAGAGAAAACTGAAATTTCTGGATTTCAACTCCAAATCGGTGGTTTTCAGATGACAACCCTATAAATAAAACAAGAACTGGAAAATTAAATAGTATTTTGTTATTACCTGACTGATTGCGATACCCGCCATTGGAAACTTTTTTATAGTTTAATCTTCCTTCAATTATACAAGGTTGATCGCTCAATTGAGCAAGCTCACGAGTGTTGCATTTCATTAGTAATGAATGGTGATGATAACCTTCCAGATAAAAAAATTAGGGATAGGAAACCATTTTCACAACAAGCACAAGACGAGAACTGCAATGTGAAAGTGTTCACTGTCCACTTAACTTAACTTCACACAAAATTTGTGTTTCTATGAAAAATCAACAAAAACAAAAATAATTAAGCGGAGACTTAGCTAATTATAAATAAATCATTAAATCAAACAAATAAGAGAAACAAGTTACGAAAATGTCAATGTCATACACAGAGCATAGAATAATAACTAAAGCAGTTATAAAGGTGCAATCAAACTAGCGGACGCGTCCAGTTGCCACGGCCTTAGCAGTCCTCATTTAAGTCGCGAACTAGTTTGTAGTCGCGGACGTGACCTTTGAGCGTTAGGCTTAGGACGTCCGATAGAAATCTGGAGTACTGGGACGTGAACAACCGTGCACATTAGCAGCCGCGTCCGACTACCGCGGCAGCTGGACGCGTCCGCTAGTTTGTTTGCACCTTTATGCTTTAGTTATTCTATGACCGAGTTCCTACCACAGAACTGACAGAACACTATATACTCATATTTGATTTCTTTTGTAATAGTACCATAGATGTTACTAGTCAAACGATTGAGTAGCACTAGCAAGCACAGGGGGCTGTTCTGTTTGTACTCGTCTTGTAATTGTATGTCGTCCACACAATTTCATTAGACGGCGCCATTAGGTAACGACTACTTTTTACTAATTGACGGATGTGCAAAATATGTGGAATTTTTGACGATGATAACTCAAGAATAAAGCTTTTATAAATCAACCGGTAATGAACGCACGTAAAAAGAGCTCCAAGCACCAGTGGTGGCGATTTGTTTGCGAATGATCCAATAGCGCGAGCGCAAATCGCACATGTCAACTGATAGATCCAATGGCGCGAGTGCAAAATCGCAAATGAAAATGTTAACTGAAAAATCCAATAGCGCGAGCGCAAATCGCGCCCCCTCACCTCTTACCGCCAATTTGGTCTGTACTTCGCTACTGCGCAACGTCGTCGCCCAGAGCTCTTTTTATGTGCGTTCATTCATCCTGTGGAATTACCGGTGTCACTGCTATTAGTGTCAAGGGTAATTATGTTTTACTAGTATTAAGCTGGTATTTGCTCACAAAAGTATTTGTGTATTATATTGGTTATTGACAAAGATTTAAATCGAAGATGCGGCGTAATCTCCTCGCGCCATACTAAAAACCACCGAAAATTCTTAATGGGTTGGGCGCAGGCGCTCAACGCAACTACAGTTGCACGCCAGCTACAGTGAGTGACGGTCGCTTGTTGAGAGCGTCGCTATCGTCACAGTCATGTTTGAAGTAAGGAATGTGTTGTCTGTGTTTAAAAGTGTGTTTAGACAAAGGTATATATATATTATTTTATACTTTTGTCTTTAGTATAATGTATGTTGTATTTTGTAACACACTTTCGCTAGTAATGTCGCATCTCTCGATTTAAATCTGGTTATTGATATTAAAAATAACATTAACTTTGGTTATTTTTTTAATTTACTTAACTACTAAATATCGCCATTTCTTCAAACTTGTCAATTATTGTCGAAATGATTAATGTCTGTTATGGGTTTCTTTTTATACGGTCATTAGAAATGGAAACTATTTTACATAATTCATTTCGTCACATAATTTTTTTTTTCTTCATTTACATAAATAGAATACTTAGAACGGCCTCATTGGCTCAGTCAGGGAGTGCGTAAGTAAAATTGAAACATAAATGTTATATAATTACTTTTATTTTTAACTTTTAGTACAAAATAAAACTAGTACACAGGGATACATCTCAAACCTAGCATTTTGCAATGTTGAATAGTCCGAGGCTTATGACAATAAGTCTTCTCATTTGTACTATTTTAGACACTATAACGTCACACATATTAACTGCTTTTTTTATCTCGCCAAAAATAAACCCTAGTCAACTCTGAATAATGTAATCACTTCCTACAATTTCCTGAGAGTATGAAGTCATTATACTGCCGTAATAGAACTACCCTAACCAATGGTATTTCAGAATAAATTTTAGCTTACTTAGTTTAGTTTTATACGTATTTACATAATTTTGAGGTTTGGAGCGGCATTGATGAGTTTTCAGGCACATTCAAACCAGTGCACGCCAATGTTCAAAATACATAAAACGACATACAACGATAAAACCACCTTTTGCTTGTTTAATAAAACTATTTATAAAGTAATCCTGCAAGTCGTTTATGTATGGCGAACATTTTAAACCTTGTAATAACATTCAGTGTCCAATTGTTGTGTGTTTCTTTCGCAAAAGCGATCGTTTCTCAACTGTTAAAAACGTTTCAATTACCTAAATTAGTTAACAAATTAATACTCACCCTTAAAATATTTTTGTTAATAATTCTTAAAAAAATCGTTAATAAATAAAGATTCTTTTTCTTACATACCTACACTTTTTTTTTGCAAAGCGAATGCGATCCTATAATTCAATTCAACCCTCAACTCTAAGTTGAGAAACGATGCACTACCTATTATATCCAATATTTTGTGTCATTCTTAAAAGTTACAATAACAGTGCTCAAATATAAAATTAATAAAAGAATTATGAACAATTTTCAACATTTACGATTCTTACAAAATTTTGACAATTTCAAAAATTTGTTTCACAATGACGAACACGAATAAAAGCAGTTTATGCAATACTAGTAAAAACTTTTAATTCACTTATATCTGTCTTACTTCTAAAAGGCGGATAATGATCTGTACGCGGGCGAAATGTTTCGTCGCGCGCGCAGCATTTTGGTACAGCTTAGGATTTATAGTCTCAAGAAAAATAATGAGAAAATAATGAGGAATTATTTGCGTTCCATTACAAAAATAGTCTCTTAAGAACCATTACAAGCTTACAATTACATTTCAATTTAACTTCTCTACGTTTATGTGACAGTAATAGGACTTCATTATTAGAATTTTATTATAAAATATTATATCAATGAAATTGTGATTGTACATTCACTTCGAGCTTATTCGCCCAAAACAAAAAAAAACTACAGCAGCCATGTAAAAATTTAATATTGAGATTTTCGTAAACCATGAAAAAACTTTAAAAAAAACACATTCTAATCACGATTTAATCTGCTGATAAAAAATGACAAAAAATAAAAAAAAAACTGATTTTTTTTATATTACTAAACTAAATCAACAATGATTAAAACACAAATATAATTTTATAGAAAATAATAGAAAAAAAAAACAGTATATATATATGTATATTGGTCAAAATTACACGGATTTTACTTAAATGTAAGTACTTTAGCCACTTATTTCCAATCCATTACGTTTTTTTTAAATTGATTGTGATGTTTGTTTTCATAGTCTCAAGTTTACAAATAAATGAAATGCCCTGCATTTCTTTTATTGTGATTTAATAAATCAATGATTTGACAACTGAGACATTGTGATAAATAGCTAAAAATAGTGCAGAAAAGTATTTTATATATTATATATATATATAAACTTAATCTAGTACCTAGTTAAACACCCACATTGTGGGTTTGAAATTAATGTGATAAAACTTCATTGGTGTATTGCAAACATGAAACACTGTACCAAACGTAATTTTTAAACAAAATTGATCTATAAATTTCATGTGTACTTTACTATTTATAATACAGCTCTAGCATTTCGACATTTTAGTGAGACCTACGTTTACGAATTTTCATTTAATCCTATTAGGTATATTTATAAGTATACAACAATGATCCACTCTTACAATTTACTTTGTATATAAAGTACACAAAATCACTAGCGATTTACTAACTGAAACTATTTAATTTAATGTGTGCGCTTCCTTGTGAATTTACCGCAAAATTATTGTTGACGAACACCGAAGTAAAATTTACATTTTGGCACTATTATACACTCGATAACACATCGTATAAATAATAATAATTATAAAAAGCTCCCAAGATCGAGGCTGTCTTAAGGAAACTAAGCTGTGATGGATTCGTAACTTTTAAAATTGTACTACTACGACCACTTAATACACAACAGTTATGTTCAAATGAATTGCACCAATTAAAAAAAGTGAGATCGAGGCAAAGATTTCATTTTGAATGTACCATAAATTAATATAGAGAAAAAGAATTCTTTGTAAATAAACACCCGTAATGTTATTGTAAGAAGTGATTCACCAGATTAAAATATAATCTAAAATATTATACAACAAACATGTTCATTCGACAGGGTTTCCTTCAACAATTTCCGACAGTGACCGACGGAAACACCTGTTAAAACTGTATTGTATGTTTAAATCTATGTAAAGCCGGATTTCAATTGGGCCGGTCGCTTGCGTGTAAGTTTGACGTCGTACTGGCGCGAAAGCCACATCTCATTTTTCTTTATGGGGTTATATACTATTTAAATGACAAGAAATAACGTCGTCGCAAGAAATACAAAGAAACACCAAGAAGAAGACAATAAATAGGCCTGAACAATGAATTGGATTCAAAAAAGACCTTGTCTTCCAAGAATTAATAAAATCAAATGGAACCGGCGCGCACACAACTAGTGCGATTAGCGTCATGCGCAATTTTATTGTTTACTTACGCGCAGGTTTATCGTAACATATTCTACTTTCAACTTTATGAGCAAGCTATTGGCCCAATGGAATCCCGGTTTAAGCGAAATCAGAGGAATATTCCTCGGTACGACGAAATTAACAAATTCATCGAATTATTAAAGCATAGTGTTTCTATTATTGTGATGTTTCGTTTGGCTAATTAAAAACATAAATTAAGATTTAAAAAGGCGACAATAAATAACACGTGATGCGATACAGTGACCCCAGTTGCGCGGCGCGGTGTTGTGGTGCCACACATCACTATATATACAAGATAAGACACACGAGCCGCTCACATTTAGGCAGTGTTGAGAACTTACGTAATGCGTTATATTATAAATTATCTAACCGTGACCGTTCCGTACGCATATTTACAGTCTTTACACGAGACATTACTCTAGTTAAACATTACAATATTATTATTATTATTATTATATACTTATTTGAAGAAATGATTAACATTATTCAGATTGAGCTTTTAGTAACATCAAAAAACAAAAATGATAAAAATAACAAACATTCATCGCACGACCGGCGCTTTTGGGCACGCCGCACTCCGCGTTATCAAATTATCTATTCCAGACTCTAATACCTAAATGAACACATGAAATAGAATCTGTCGCGACGCGAAACGTCCACTGACGCGGCCGAGAAGCGGTGGCGCGGCCCACGCGTGGGTAGGTGTGGGCCATCTATGCCCATAGCCACTAATGTGTGATTATTTTATTATTATATTATTAATTTTCTAGTAGGTTAAAATACTGCAAAGCATCAAAATAAATGCCATTGTATTTTGGATTTCATTATTTCCTCAATGGAAACTTTTTATTCTATTATTCGTTTCAATATCTTTATAATATTTTGACATTTGGGCAATGTAAATGTAGTCTGCATTGCATTCACGAAAACCGTCGGATATGTCCGGAACCAAAAACGCAACTATAATGGACCAAATACACGGTCAAGCGTTTGACGTGGCTCCAAACGATTTAAATCAAATGGAGCCACGCCAAAAAATTTGCCCACACACGGTCAGTTCAATTTTCTGTCATTTATGCGTTTGACTGGGTCGAGTGACATTGACATGAGCTCTGATTCGGAAGCGCGACAAGATGCCACGGCGTAGTGTTTCTACCAAGGCGGATAGAAAATGTATTCTATCCTCCTTGGTTTCTACACTCACGATCAGTTGGCGCGATTAACTGACGTGACGCAATGGCGCGATTTGAAATCCAGTGTTTGACATCAAGCCATCAGTTTTTACCATTCACGGTCAAATTTTGGCTTCACGCCAGTTAATTTGACGCGATGAACTGACCGTGTATTTGGTCCATAACGTTCGTTCTTACAAATTTGCCTAAACAGAGATTCTGCATGGATCATATTATATCCATGCAGAATTGAAGAAGGACTCGCAAAAGCCTGCCCACGCCTGAATAATTCACCGCCACGCCACCGCCGATAAGAATGGCGTCGCAAACCTAACGTTAAATAATTTTACAAGTCCTTAACGTAAATAAACTCAATAATATACATAATTACAATATATTCGAAAAAGAAAAAAGTAACAAAAGGATTTCACGAGTGGGTCGCGGCGTTGCGGTGCGCGAAGCGGCACACGCGGCAGCGCTAGAGGCGCGGGCGTCACATCGGCGCGCGCTCCCACTCGAGGGCGGTCGGCGGAGGCGCACCGCTCCACGCGTCCCACCGCTCGCGCCGGAAGAAGCGCTTTTTGAAGTGGTGCGCGGGCAACGGAGAGGGCGAACGCGCCTCCGCTACGCTGCCCGCGACCGTCTCCGCCTCCGCCCGCACTGCGCCCGCCGCGAGGCCGCCGCCCGCGCTCGCCGCGGCCGAGGCGCGCGCGCTGCCCGCCTCGCTGTGGCCAATGCCCGAGTCGGGTGACGTATTGCACGCCTCGTCCGACCGCCGCCGCTTGTCGTCCATCGCGGTCGACGCGAACGATATTATCTGGTCGAAGCGAAACGCGATCCGATCCTGCCACTTGCTCTCCTCCACCTCCTCGCCGCCCTCGCCTTCTGAAACAACTCCACCGGTCTCATTCACTAGTCCATGGTGAGACGCAACTCAAGAAACATATGATAACCAAATTGGCGGATACGCTTTGATTCTGTAACTACATTTATATCATCTACATCCAAAATTTAATAACACCACTAGATAGTTAAAATGTCAAACTATTTTTTGGTATATAATGATATATTTGAATTAGGTATATGGCCAAAGAAAATATTACTCGTAACAGTCGTAACGTACACTCGTCATGTAAAACACCCACATACCATTTGTTTTTATGTTAAGGTCAGCAAACAGGCTGACTTGATGGTTGATGGACTTCATGGTCAAGTTGATGGTGGCAACTATTGCCCATAACACAAACAACACCAAGCGCGCTGCCCACTATATTAGGATTAAAAATAAAGGAAACGCTAGCATCCTTTACTCACTCACCGAAACACAAGAACACACGATGACGATATTATATATTATTATGGCGATGATATGTAATTTATTTGATGCATGTGCGGCACGTACCCGTCGGTCGGTGTCCGTCGGGCAACTCGTCGACGAGTGGTGTCGACGTGTTGGAATGAGGATCTGGCTCCGCTTCGCCGCTGGCGACGCTACCGCCAGCGCCGCCGCCCCCACCTCCACCGCTCCTTCCGCGCCAGTAGTCGGACGCGAGCACGCGCGCTTGCAAACACGCTGCCAAACCTATAAAAAAGAAAGGTTATTAGTTATTGTCATAGATACCTGGTGATATAGAAACTGGGGGACTCGGTGGCCTGCAAGGGGTTATCAGCGGAGAAAAAGGGGGACCAAATGAAGTATGAATCTACGGCAATTAAAATACGAGTATTAAGAATTATTTTAAAGAGGTGGTGACTTTGTTTTAATTAAGTTCGACTTTGGTTATGGACATTCTACAATTACTAATACTATTTTATAATAATACACATATAATTTTCTTTCTACATAAATAAATTATTAAACTGCACATGAACTAAAAAAAATAAAAATAAACATGTTCATGTCACTCAATAAAGAATTATATTGGAAATAAATGTGTCAACATTTTTGCTAGTCCAACTTTGTATGTGCAAGTTCAAGAACTTTTGTTTTTTTTATTTTTAACATGAAAACGTAACACACCGATGATACCCTTTACAAAATAATTTATGTAAATATTTTTTGAGTATCAAGAGAAATTTTATAGTGCACTTTTTTATTCCATTTACTAAATTCAATTAAAAACTTTATAGATAATTACATTGTAATTTAATTAGTTCATTTCATAAAATTGTTGGTTAAAAGCAAGACATGCGCTTGGTCGGCGCCGATGGTGAGGTCACATTATAACTAATATCACGTTAAGCGAGTTTCCGGAGTTTTGTAAAGGAAATTATTAAGAAAATTTATTGTACATATAATCTAAAATGTTCAGAACATTCAAGTAAGAACGAAATAAAATTCTACTAGAGGACCGGCGTTTTGTTAAATATTGTAAGGGAAAAGTACACTTTTTCATAAAAATTAAGTTTTGTAGTCTTTATTGGCAAAGATACATCAAATTATGTCATTTATGACCTTTCTTTAAATTCTTTTTTCAATAGTTTCCTTTTTCAAAGTTTCAGAAATTGGCAATACAATACATATTTGTCTACACGGTACCCACATGATTCCTCTCTTTACCTACGTGGTGACAAGTCCGGCTTCCATCTTTTGTTTTGTTCTAAAACTCTCAAAATACACGTTTAAACACAATAAGGTTTTATACATCCGAAACATTTTTTATTATTGCTATGATCTATTTAATTAGCTTAATTTTGTACACTGACACTAAGAAATATATGTCACCGTAAAATTGCACGAACCGTTAGTTTGTAATTTATCTAGTGAGTTTATAAACTGTCGACAGATTGTGAACGGACATTAAAATTTACAATCTAACGCTTAAATATAAACCGACCATGTCTAGCTGTCAGTTTATAATCTAAGCCGTCTAATTACAAACAAATGAACCAATCACTGCACAGTCTTACAATTTATCACTCGCGAAATGTAAACTGTCCATTGATTGGTCGGCGAAAATTTCGTTGGGTCGACGTTATAGGTGGCACGTGTTCGTGTGCATAAAGTTACAAACAAAATGAATTGGAATTATTTGTACAACTGGATTTAAATGGAACTTTCTTTTTAGACCGGTGTAGTGGCAGTGTGGCCTACCACTACTTTTCAAATCCAGACCAGTCAATTTTGACTACATTAAAATTTCCAAACTTGACACAGCCGGGAATCGAACCCGGGACCACTGAGACGTTAGGCAAGTACCCTTGCCACTCGTACAACGGGCTCGTCAACAGTCATGATGTCATGTTTTTTAGAATGATGGTATTACTAATCAAATTTTTCATTTTCCATTTGTCTATTCACACTTCTTACTATTTTGCTTATGTCCACTGTGGTACTTTTGTCTATAGTGAATTGTTGTTGGTCAAAATATCACAATTTTACGGCTAGTCATGGTCAGTTTATAAACTTACGAAAATTTAAGCGTTAGCTTGTAAATTTTAATGTCCGTTCATAATCTGTCGACAGTTTATAATCTCACTAGATAAATTACAAACTAACGGTTCGTATAATTTTACGGTGACATATACACTTAGACAGTTCTTGTTATTTTAAAATGCACATCTTTTAGGCATTTTATGACTAACAATGCCTGTATTGTTATTAAATTATTTTAGATGAAACATATGGTCTAACAAGATTTCACCCGGAAAACACAAATGATTTGAAATAAATTTAAATACTCAAATATCTTCAAAATCAACCTATGGTGTATAATAAGCTTTTGAAGATATACACTGTATATAGTATTAGCTGGCATCAAAATATCATTAAAAGAACAGTTTAAGAACGTATGCGGG
Organism: Synanthedon formicaeformis; assembly: GCA_945859745.1. Taxonomy (NCBI): domain Eukaryota; kingdom Metazoa; phylum Arthropoda; class Insecta; order Lepidoptera; family Sesiidae; genus Synanthedon; species Synanthedon formicaeformis. Next base: position 5,344,760 of record OX243954.1, read on the forward strand.
AATGAGTTTCTATATTGAAAGATTCTTGTGAAATTATTTGAAAACTGTTTTTTTGGTCATGCATATAACTGGAAGAGTGGTCTGGAACTTTGTCCTTTATCAAATACTAGCTTTTGCAGGCAACTTCGTGCGCGTACCTTGTTTTTAAGGCGTTGTAACATTCATTGAAATCGTTATATCTCATTTACTAATTTATTTTTGTAGGGCGAAAAATTGTTAATATTATTTATTTTTAGATGATTCCTCGGCAACAGAATTTTTTTCTGGAGGTAAGTCCTTTTCAGTGCCCCTGACAATGTGAACTCAAATTTCATTGTAATCGGTTGAGTAGTAAAGCGTACTAAATTCACTTGGACTAATTCAACTTTGGAAATAAATTATCTGGATCTGGATCTAGCAAGTGGTAGGGACAACCACCACCATTTAGCAAGTGGTGGTGGTAGGGCTACAACTATCGGTTGGAGCTTAACCGGTCACCATTCGCTAGGTCGAGGATCCGTACTCAGCCCACGTGGGCTTTGGTCCGTGTGAGACGGTATCCCCAGTTTTTGTCCGTCGGACCGAGGTATGAGTTTCGGTTCTGCGCAGGAAGACCTGTTGTTGCTCAGTGGTAGTTAGGCAACACACACGAAGTTCGCGCTCTACGGCAGGAAGGACCGCCTGGCAGAGTACCGCAATCGTGGCAGCTTTGTAGAAGGCGGTGAAGACCCGGTAACCACGGCCGGCCTAATAACCTCTCTCTGCAGTCGTTCGGAAGAGTAAACACCCGTGCCTCGGGTTGCAGCGATTTGCTGTGAAAATGTCAGGCGGACACCCCTTTAAACCGCCCACCCTTAATGCAGTTGAGATAAGCGGCCACACGAGCGAGTTATCTTAGTGCTAGGTGGAAGCGCCCTCCGCGGACTGTGGTAGGTTGTGCCGCAGAGAAAAGGTTATGGGGTGCATCGCTGACTAACCGCTGCGAAAGGTCATCGCAACACCGGGAACGAATAGAGACGTGCTGTGTGTTTCCGGCACGTCTCTTATCTGCGCGGAGGTCAAACTTCGCGCCTAATCGAGGTGGAGTCCGCAGGCGCGGGCCTCATCTGGCGGGGGAGGTTTATGGTCTTAACGCCTTCAATAGGTGTCCTGAAAGTAATGAAAATACCTTCGAGCGGCGGCTGATGGGGCTGATGCGGATGCGTCTGGTGCGGGTGCGGGGTGTGCGGAGTGTGCGGGGGTTGCGTCGGTGCGGAGTCGTGGTAGCGCGCGCTCATGTTGACGGCGGCGTTGATTATGCTCTGGTTGGAGATCTCGAGGGTGCGCTCGATCTCCCCGTTGACGAGGTCTCCGATGGTGCGCGCACCGCCCGGCGCCGCCAGCCGCTCCTGCGACAGGTGCCGTCGCAGCGCCAACTTCGCCGGCGATACCTGCACACCAATCCTCTTTATTAGAATGCATTAAATGTATAAATTTTTTGACACAATATTATTTTGATGAGTGTTAAATCGAGTTATTGGGGTGCTATCCACTATTTGACTAATTTTAGAAAATCGTTTTAAATTATTCTTTTACATAATAAGCTCACTAAAGTAGAGCCATCGAGAAGCGATACCAAATGTAAACAAAGTTACCGCAAGGTCATTTTTTATGCAGGGTTTTAACGCGGCGATGTCCGGGTTGTCCTTGAATATTATTATCAAACGCAAGCTCGTATGCTACATTGTCTCTTTCTATCTTGTGTCAAATAGATACAACATAAAAAGAGATACTAGACTGTGGGGTGAATAAACTTTTGTATCGCTTCTCGATGGCTCTACTTTAGTAAAGAACTACAATCAGTCGCGGAAGCAATGTTTACTAGCGTATGACGTCATCAGTTGCAACCAATCACAGGGCGTTTCGGTCGCAGATAAAATTTCAAAAATGATTTTTTTTTTCATATAATTTGCAAAAAATATACATAATTTAGCTTAAAATAGTGACTGTATTTTTACGCTATTTTCTGATAGGATAACCACAATTTGTGGTATATTTTAAATCTTGTCAAATAGCCAATTAACGCTCTGTTCTAGGGTTCCCAGGTTCGAAAACGAATTTTTCAGTTGGTTCTGGTCTGGATCTAAAAAGTAGTGGCGTAGTGGCAGGGGCACACTGTTAAGTGAAAGTGAGTAAGTGATGCCAGCTGAAACCTATTTCACTTTCGTTTCCTATCCTATTATCTGTGATAGAAAAGTATAATACTCGAGTTTGAAAATAACCAACATTTATTTTAGTTGTGGTAATGGCACCCCATCTTATTTGATCTGTACGAGCGTGAGGTGAATTTACCTGTGTGTAGTCGGGCTGCGCGAGGTGATGATGCCGCCGCTCGTAGGGATGCCTCTCGCGGCGGTAGTCACGCGCGCGGTACACCGAGGGCGGGGCGGCGGGGTGCGGCGCGGGCGCGGGGGCGCGTGCTGCGAACGGCGCGTTCTGCTGCCGCACGTAGCCGTTGCTGTAGCCGTGGCTAGTGGGCGCCGTCGGCTGCCGCGACGCCTTCCTCTGCTCCTGGTCCTCGTTCAGCACCGACGTTATTATGCTCTTCAGCCGGTCCTCGAAGTTTATCACCTTCGGTGACTCTTGCACCTTGGAGACCACGTTCAGAGGTTTCTGCGGTTTCACGGGCGAGTGACGATGCGAGAGTGGCGACGGCGGCGGCTGCCCCGGCCTCTGAGGCTGTGGCTGCGTGCGGTGCACCGGCGTCACCTTCGGCTGTCTGTGCTGATCCGAGTGTCTGTCCGACTCCCTCGCGTACCCGTTCACGATAACATTCGGCTTGGCTATCTTGCCGGCCTCGATCTGCCGGCCCGTCTCCAGTATCTTCTGCGCCAATATCTCCGGGTTCTGCTCCTCTATCTTACCGACATCGGGCACGTCCGGCCACTCTTGCGACCGCGAGCGGTGCTCTCTCGACTTGCGCGGCTTGCAGTTGACCGTGTGCGGCTTCACCGTCGCCACTGGGACCGTGGACGCGGTCACCTTGTGTTCGCTCGGTCTTTCCATCTGCAGTATTTCGCTCTGTAAATGGCTCACTTGCGCGTGCAGCCGCTTGCGTTGCGCCAACGTCGCGGATATTTCCTTAAGTATACAATCGTGAGCTATGCTCTGTGTGATCTCTGCGTCCGGTGGTATGTGACCTGCTTGGCGATATTTTTCGGTTATCTCATAAGTCCGCTGTTTAACGAGAACGGCTTGATCCGCTTCTATACTGTTAACCTAAAAAAAGACAGTTAATCTCGATTGAATGTAAATTAATATTACTTATGCAAGGAAAGCCAGAACCTAAGGCCTTTATTCCCCATATGTCCAATCCGTTATAGTATTAGGGTCGGCGCTGACTGACTGATGGCACGGCAAGGAACCATCTAATACGAAAATGTTATGAAGAAAGACATATGTACAAACCTGCGCTTGCAGCTTGCTGGCCTTGCTTTGCAACTCCTTGTGGCGACCGACGATCTCCTTTGCGCGCGCCAGTAGATCGACAGTGTTGCTGGCGTGAATGCCGAGCTCGCTCATTCGCGCTTTTAGCAATGCGACGCTGTCGTTTATCAATACGCTTATCTGTTTGTCTAGCTGAGATGCGCGAGACTTTAATTTTTGGTTTCTTTCCTGGATGCAAATAAACACGTGTCAAGTTTAAGTGCCTTATATTACATACATTCCATTTTATTTAGAGCTTAGAGACTAATGTTTTCCCTTTATGTAAACTTCGTTAAAACAATTTTTAACGTTGGCAGTGGAAATCACCTATAACTAAGTTATATCCTACAAGTTAAGCTTGTATTATAAAATTAGACTAATGAAGTTTTTGGGTCATCAGTATACATATTTACTTTTTATCTTTATTAATTGAAATGAAAGGACTTTTTTTAATTAAATGCCAAATGACTGCGAAACACAATGTGCCTTGCCATTACTTTCCAGATCCAGAGACAACTTTGAAAAGTTCATTTCCAAAGTTACCCCTGCCGGAAGTCCAACTCGGGAAACCTGTAACAGAGTGTTAAGGTAAGCACTTTAACCACTCATCCAACGGACTCACAAAATGTTCGAGTGTTCAAATGTTGCCTATTATCACAAATTTCTTGCCCTGACTACAACAAATGATTGACCCTTAAAAGGACAAAGGGAAAACGAGTACCTTCTCTTTCTCGATGCTTTGCTCGACCTGTTGCTTGTAGTCGGGCGTGCTCATGTGGTCGATGAAGGAGAGGTACTGGTCGCGCAGCATATCGAGCAGCAGCTGCAGGCTGTAGGGTGTGTGCGGGGAGCGCGGGATGTCGAGCTCGGAGTGCAGGCGGTCGGCGGGCTGCAGATGTACACCGAGCGCCGACAGCCGCTGCTCCACGCAGCCGGGCGGCGGGGCGGTGACGGCACCGTTGTGGATGGTGGAGGCGAGAGTGGTCGAGTGCAGCAGGTCGAGGCCGGCGATGGACGCGGGCGCGGCGCGGCGTCGCTTCGCGCGGGCCGCTCTTCGTCGTGCGCCGCCGACGCTTGCGCTCCGCTTGTTCGTCGAGCGCCGGTTTCGATCTGTCCAATCACATATACACCCAATGTAACATTTTAAAACACACATACAATCGTTGTCAAACCAAAATCTGTTATGTGCACTTTTTTTAAATTCCAACATTTTGAATCTTCTATGTGCAAAATTTACATTATTATCGAAATAATAAATCTGTTAAATGTTCAGGGCAAGGCGATTTCAAATTTAAGATGATTGCTATCTTCCTACAATGTGCCTCTTCACAATTAGAACGAGTCATCGCCTATACAGGTTCATGCTTTGCTTTGCACGGCAATGTGAGTGTTATCGTGGAATGAAAACTTACTTGAGTCTGAGGAGGAAGCCCACGGCGCGCCCCACTCGCGCGGCGCGGGCTCGGGCCCTGGCGGCGCGTCGTCGGTGCCGCTCGACTCTTCGTCGCTCTCGTCGCTGGACCGCTGCCTCCTTCGCTTCGCCGCCGCAGCCGCCGCACGACTCTTCACATTCTCGCTGCTCGAAACAATTACCCATTACTGACCATAACCTTGCCACAAAAACACTTGACTGTGACTCGATCTAGTTGCTTTAACAGATCTAGTCACTATGTATGCGGATATGATTTCATAATATCGCACCTTCGGCAAGACGAGGGCATAACAGCACTTTTTGTAATTTTACAGGAGAGCCATTTAAAGTTAATTTTTTTTGCATTCAATATCGTATTCTATATATCTATAGAATATCGTATATATCTATAGAATACCTATTCTATATCGTATATTTTAAGTTTAACTCATTTAAAAAATGTACTTTATGTATGTTCGCGAAAACTCAAAAACTACTGAACGGATTTTCACTAATGGAAAGAGACAAGGGGAAGGTTTTTAACATATGCCGGGAGCGGGTCCCCTAGTATGCAATAACTCACCGTGCGGCCCGCGGTCGCGCTACCTTACGCCTGCGTTCCGGCAACGAGCCCGTACTGTGGTTGCTGTTCCCGTTGAGAAGATCTGGCGTAGGCTGACGAGTCGGCGGAGCGCTCAAGTTCCGTTTGCCACTGCACTCGCCCTCCTCCTGGGACTATATCCAAACCCAAACAAATAAATCATTTCAATATGTGTATTTTACAATATCTCTCACCCCTACGCTTTTTTTTGGTAATATCAGAAACGGTTGCAATATATCGACGGACAAGTGCTAATACCTTCTAACATTTTAAACACAATTTTACACACAATGAAAAACTATAACGTTTGATTTCATTGCAACTTTAAAATTAAAAAAATAAAAATTCGCGTTGAAATAAAATAATTTGAGAGTCAATTTCTTAAAATTGTGAGAATGGAGGTATTGATTGGCACTTCGCCGTCAATAACAAATCGTCACATCATGAATTTTGTAAGTAAATTCGGACTACAGAACAACTTGAGTTGCAGTTAGACAAAACATACAATAATAGAGTTTCTTTAGCGCTATCTCTTTCTAACATTACGAATGAATGCGAAAATTGACCACGTGGTCCTTATTGTGACCAATCACAAAGTGGCAATTCGCGAACAGAAAGAGATAGAAATAGAAAGAACCATATCCAAGGTGACTTTCTTTACTACAACAAGTCGGTCATCCATACTTGCCTACAAAATTCTTGAAATGAAAAGTCATCAATTTTTATGAACAATCCTAACCTGTGACGAAGGCCACTTTGCACAGGTTTACGTCACCCCATTATGTAAGTAAGTAATATTACACGTGCTATCGCGTTTTTGACACACTTGTGAATTATTTAAGCTGATTTATAAAATTCGAGGTATCATAGTGCGAAGTCAGCACAAGTTAAAGTGCGACCTCTAACGGTAACGGTTTATATTATATTGAAATATTTGTTTATGCCTACATGTCAGTTTGGCCTACTTTGAAAATAAAATAGTTAACATTATTCACATATTGTATTTTAAAGAACAATGGTGAACTCGAATTATTATACAAATTTTTATACTTAATTAGTTTTGAGTCTATGTGTGCAGTGTGCATTAATCTTCCAGAGTATATCATTTAAAATAAGTGTAGAAATAAAAGTACTCTAGTTTGAAGTTTTAGAGGTTATGTGTTATCAAATAATTCATTTAATAAAACATAGTTATGCATTTATCAAAAGACCAGATGTATTTTCTTTTCTGGACGTTTGTAGTAAAATCTAATCAATATCTTTAAATGTATATTTAGTATATAATAATATAAAACAAAGTCGCTTTCCGCCGACTGTCTCTGTATGTACGCTTAGTTAGATCTTTTAACCTATGTGATGGATTTTAATTTGGTTTTCACAAATGGAAAGGGCATTAAAGGAGGTAGGTTCACATATATAATTTTCAGAAAAAAATTGCTAGTATGTTAATAAAATTGATATGCTAGAAGTTAATTTATTTGGTCAAAAGATAAGCCACAGTTAAATTAATTACTATTGAATTATTTATGTACATAATGTAAAATTTGGATATGATACTGTAAGATTGGATCTCTTTCCTACACATTAGGTAATACCGACAGATATTAGACATGTTCTTTAATCCATATCCAATCTTAGATAAATCTAAAGAAATAACTATTTTTTCTACATTTGAAGTCGCTACAGAGTACTTTAACAACTTACTTTTAACAAGTGTTTCGCCATGGTTCTTTATTCACAATTTCTGTAAATTGACTCTATAATGTTTAACTACTTATTCTTTAAATATTTATTCTATAATATTTAACTATTTTTAACATTTAAATATTTTTAAAAACAACTTTAGAAAGGGAAAATAAACCTTAATTTGCTATTCATTAAAATCTACCATAGCTTCTTGCATATTTTTTTGAAGCTGTTTGTATTAACTGTAAAGGTTTAATTAGTATTTTCTATTTTAAAAGGGCGATTCTTTTCAAAAGGAAGTTCGTTTTAGGGTTCAAAGTAAGAATATGCATAAATACTGCACACTGTTTTAAGTGCGAAGCATCTACTAAAGGTTAACGAACTTAATTTAATTTTGCCTCAAAATGTAGGCGATAAATTTAAAATTAAACATAATTATGTAATTTATATGAACTTCAGCCACCGAACAAGTGGTTCCAAGCAGGAATTATTATTAAAAGAAGTTGAATAAAACAAAAAATAAAACAAAAAGTGAACAATGAAATAAATTAGTGGACAGTTTTTTTTTATTGTTGGAATACCAGGGAGGATTTTTAAGTAAGACACAACACAAATTAGATAATAAATGATTTATTACTTTTAGTTAAAGGGTGAATTGCGCTTCATTTTCAACAAAAACTAAAAATGAAAATAATAAAATAACAGATAATTTGGAATATGGGAATATGGGTGAAGCAAAAAATCAAGGAACCACCTGATTGAAAATATTTAAAAAAAAAATCACAGGCGGTGGGCAATCGAAAATGAGATAAATGAATATTTCAACACAATTTTAAATTGTTTAACAAATATTAGTATAAGTTCATATGAGAAAGAAATTTCACGCTGAAAACACAAGTGAAAGTTTTACTAGAAGTAGAAAACTTTTATTTTTCTTCGCAAATGAGAGAAGTGTTATCAAGAATCAACCAAAATAGCAATTGAATACCTTTTAAAGGAAAAAAATCACTAAGTATAAGAGCTCGGCATCATATCATCATACTGATACCGATTAATAAAACCCCAAAACGCCAATTACTCTTTGTCTAGGCTTTAGCAGGGAATCGCTCTGTCTAGGCTTGTCCAGACAGGCCCATAATTTTTATACTATAACTAAAATATTAACTAGAGATTGCTAAGGTAAATAAAAACTATTATATATGTTGGTAATTGCAACAAACCCTTTTGCTGACCTTGAGTTTCGGATTTTTCAGTCTTTGAAAATATCTCTCCAATTTGGTCCTATCTATAATATGTAAGTAGTAAGAGACCGGCTTCCCCGTCCACGAGACGGACCCCTTCAGCGGTGACATCTCACTCACGTGCATGATGGTCCCAATATCACTCAAGTTTCTATCTGTTATTCTAAAGTTCAATGGGCAAAAGCTCTTCGAAGACACGATTTTCGCACCATCCTTCAGATCGGCAAATCTCTCTTTCAGCTGATGATCCACGTGCGGCCCAAACGCAAAGTTATTTACGAAAACAATGGTCGCCGCGTTGATTTTCTCCCGATGTTCGTCCATTAGAAAGTCCCCCTTTATTAACTTATATTCTCCATACTTTTTGCCGTACCATTTCATCCATGTTCTAAAATAATTATCCATACTCTGAAAAGCAAAACAATTTCAAACATTAGAATCATTGCGTACATCGAATTCAGTGATTCATTACAGAGAAGTTCATACCTCAGCATATTTACTAGGTACTTCGGCTTTTTCAACACCGAGACAAACACGACACGGTGACGCGGCCGCCATTTGTAGTACGACCTGGCCCACACCAGAGCCCAAGTCCACAAACACATCTTCCGAGGATATATCGATTTGATCTATCATTTGACACACTAGCTCGTACGACGTCTCTCCATACACCTACAAGGATTAAAATATAACACATAAATCATACCGTTAGTGATTGTGCGATTGAATAAAAAATTATGTGTCAACTGACCTCAGGTGAGAAGGGCTCATATTGATTAAGCTTATCCGGATCGGACACCGCTTGATTGTATGTCTGCTGTAGGATATGCTTCAATAAACCCCTGGAGGGGTATTTGTTTAAACGTTGAGCCGGTAGAGAAGTTCCTTTTTCCTAGAAATAAATGAAAAAAATATATATATATATAAATCACATTGCATCATTGCATACTAAAATTTTCATAGCAACAACCTTGACATTGCCATTTCATATGAAAATAATTTTAATAATAAATTATGTTGACTGCCTTGAATTCGTACACGGCAAATACGCACACGGCTGTATACTATGTAACTAAGTACTTATAAATAAATATTGCAATAACATCAAGACAGGCGGTCATTAGCTTCGCTATACATAGACAATCAAGGAAGACTGGGAGGATACGTGATTTGCATTCGTCACAAATGTTACATGGTAAGTCGATTGGACATTCAATAAATAATTAGAATAAATTAATTAATCACTATTGTGTTACGCATTTCAATGCCAACAAATCGAAAAGTAAAATGCGTCATTTAAGCGATTACCTACATACATATATGGCGTTGGCAGATCAAAAGCCATTCGTTTCATTGACTTGACTGTCTATCTGTTGCGTAATAATTATTGTTGAGGTACAGATATGGTGGTGGATGCTATATTAAGCTGGAATTGGAAAATCAATAATCTCCCTTATAAAGTAGCGGGCGCGGTCGGCTGGCATGGCGATGGCGGGATTCGTTGTGGACTCGGTACTATCGCTGTCGGTCGGTAGGTGTCGGTCGCGGGGCGCGTGGCCTCGTGTTTTATTCACTTGTTTGTTTACATTCCGTACGCATTTCATTCACTATATTTACACCGCATTAATATGGTGGGTAATACAATTTAATGTCTGCAGCATTTCTGTAATGCACATCTACAGCTTCATTAATTGTATAATTGGGTCGACGATTAAAAATACAGTAAATTTGCAAACCAGAGGAAGACTTAAAATTATTGCCTTTTATTTCATGCTAACGATGGCTCTTCCGGCTTCGCACGGATTTTTTTTTGCAAATTATATATATAAAATGCTTCCTCATCGCCGTCTGTCCCTCTGTATGTAGGTGTATGTTTAGATCTTAGATAACCTAATTAAAATAGGTCTATACATTCTCGAGTTTTTAAAGCGTACACAAACCAGCGTAACATTTTTACTTATAAAATACTTGCAATAAAAAATTGGACCAGTGTGAAGCCGGGAGCGGTTCCTCGTAACGTAATATATAAATAAAAAGGACTCTTAAATTAGTTCAAAGTTTATTTGATAATTTGTAATGTGTTTGCTAGTTGCTACGTATTTATTAATTGCTAAATTTTTTCTTATTATATTTTAAACATCTAATCCAGTCTGCCACATTGATGATAAAAAAAATGAAATGTCTGGACAAAGTTCTAGTTAAACCATTCGCTTATTCATGTCACACAGCAAAACATTGTTTCGCATTTTAATAAAATAAAAATTGTTGACATAAGGGCCATGATGCGTGGCAGAGAACGCTACCGGCTTGTTGGGTTCGTACCCTATATTCATCCCTCACTTTATTCATGTAACTAGGTTAGGGGAAGCTGTGTCACAAATCAATAACAAACAACTTTCGCAGTGGCGAGAAATCTTTTCTACCTTTAGATAAGTATCATAAGAAAGCTTAAAGATCAATACGTTTCATTCAAACTAAATGTTGTTATGTTTGGTAAATTTATATACAAACTTTATGAAATAGTAACATTGGAAAGTTGGTATAACAGGGTTATAAACTTGCTACGTATGCTACTAAATGCGATGGCGCCAAAGTATGTAGGAACACCATTGCTACGTCCGCAATGATGATGCAATTGGGTCTCGTAAGTCGCGATTGCCCAAATAGTCCATAATGATGTTAAGCGTTGCGTCACAACATACCTACTCGGTGAAAATTAGAAAGCGGCCCTTCAAATTCATCCTACTGCATGCAACAATGCGATATCACTATTCAGATGTTTAAACTTCGTATAACTACAAACAATCAATATCAACTTGTGTTTGCTAAATACTAATAATAAATCTGTAAGTGTAGGTATTGTATGTTGCTCCATAACTCTTAGGGCCTCTTTCACAAACTACATGTAAAGTGTTGATTAGTTACTTTTAAAAATCATTTTCTGTTATATTGAATTTTGCACTCGGTTTACTGCATCCTTCGATAGGCGATTTTTTTTATTATTTTCTATTTAATTTTTGTAACGTTTACCGTACAAACAAAGGTATATATATCCGCTAAATTATTCCCGGTTACCGGTGACTTTAAATGACAGTTTGGCCTAATTGACGTTTGAGATATAGGCGCTTAAACGAATTAACTGATTTTCATGAAATTTGGTAGATAAACATTTAAACGAATAGGACAAAGGATAGGCTACTTTTTTCTTTTACAACGCGGACGCAGTCGCGCGCGCCAGCTAGTTATTTTATAAATTTCTAGAACTCCGTAGAACGTAAATGGACTTCATTGAGTGTATATTTTGTTTTTCAAATTCTAATAGCGAATTATTTATTTGATCGATACACCACCGTGCCGCCGCAGCTTTAGTTATGAAAATAAAAAAAAACTCAAATCGTTTATCGGAAAATATGTTGCCTGATCGCCTAAACTGTTGCTCGTCTTTTTTCTTTCTACAAAGGTAGTAAAATTTATATCTTTGTGTTTGCAGACCCCCTAATGCAATGTCCTAGCTAGCACATTTAACAATATTTATGTAACCGTAAATCACCGACACTAACGACGTATCTCTTTCCGAACATACTTTATTGGAAATCAATTCAACGAAACAAATGAACTACTACTATACATACATGCTTAAAACTGTGCTCAAGGTTATAAATTAGTTTGGGGGTTTAACCCAAAACAGCTAGACCATGACTGAAACAATATAATTTATTTTAATATTAATTTCTCCCTAATTTAGTTAACCTAAAGAAGGGAGACAAAGTGAAGTGAAGTTTTTTTACGGGTAAAAACCCGTAAAAATAAAAACAAATTTTAATACGTAAAATAAAAATCTATGTTTGAAAGAAAATATGCAATTGAATAATCATGTGCGGCAAAATATCTATCTATAGTAATGAATAACAATTAGACGGAATAAGTTTCTATCTATCTAATTGATAAACATGTTTATATCTATTTCATTTTAAGTAATTTATTTTCACTTTTGCCGCTGACGCTGATCCTACCTATCTGATACCATTATTAGGTGCGATTTTTGAAAATTACCCAAAACCACTCGAAAGAGCTCGTTAAATTTTGGAATATAAAAATGCAGTTATACTTTTTAATATTTAATACTATTGAATAGTACGTCGTTTCGGCTGTGCATTGGATAGATATACCAGTCATACATATAATGTAGATAGCAAACGTTTTTCTAAGAATAGATAATAGTTACGTCTGTGAAGCGAATTCTCTTATTGTCCAGTTCTAATATACTAGCTTTTGCCAGCGACTTTGTCCGCACCTCTTTTTAATAGGTTTTCTGTTAAAACATTTATTATATTTGGTCTAGCGTTAATTTGTACAGCTGTATATGTCTGTAACTGACAGTTATAGTTTTAAGAGTTAAGCTTCCATAGAAGTCTAATAAAAAAATCAAAACCTTCTGTACCTATATGGATGCAATAATATGTACGTGTTGGTCAGTATGATGAAATTATATTATGCTTTGATGTAGATAATTAATAAATGTAGATTATAATTCAAAATTATTACTTGTGCCAATAATACTTACAATAATGAAATAAAATGTTACTTGAATTGTCATTGCGAAGCCACTCTGGCGCAGCCAAAAAAAAAGGTCATTAACACTACGTGAGACATTCGCGTTCGCTCAATATTGCGGTCATCGCCCCCACATGCGGCCGTCATAAAGCTATAGAACAACCCAAACACTCTTCAAACGGCAACTTTTAAAGTTGACATAAAAGCCCATCTTTCAAAATCACATATACACCTATCTTCCTGTAAGTGCTAAGACGGATTGATTCTATTTTAATTTCCGTAATTCATTGTATTTCAACTCAATCGAATCGATACCGACAAACAGTTAAAAAAAGCGCTGCTTACACAGTGGGTGAAGTGTAAAGGATTGCCGCAAAAAGATGATGTACGAGTACGTTAACGTGAGAAAAAACCGCCATATGGGTCTTTCAAAACAGATTAATGTACTTTGTTTTTCCACTATTTATGCATTAAATTCGAAACGTGTTTGTACGTTCAAGTATATAAAAAACAAAAACAACATAATAGGTATTATTCGACATGCGAGCGAACGGTTCGGGAGAACTTTGAACCGTCCAAGTCTTATGCAATAAAATACTCGTAACCAGATAAAGTATGTATAATCATGCTCAAAATATGTTTCCTCATTAAAAAAACTAGCCAACACTTTTTGTTTGTACGGTCACTGAACTAGTGATGAATTGATGACTTATTTTATTACACTATTGGCGGTGTGACCTTCAACCTCGAAGCATAAGTTCAGATTGGACTTAAAATATTCAATTAATATCTGAATATTTTCTTTTGATTGCAAACACCCATTTTAATAAGAATCGTCGTTGTTATTTTGGAAAATAAAATATTGTTTTAAAACATTTTTTTTTTTCAAATAAGTTGTACCTAGATGTAACTTGATTTAGAGGTATTAGCACTTCAACTTCTACATAGGTAAATATTTTTAGAACTAAGCTTGAAAATATTATGAACTTAATCATAATACGTATGAAGGTCATTCAGTATTATTGTTGAATAGAGAGTAGGGTAGCACTTCATCAGTAAGAACTGTACAAAGTACCTAAGTGCAAGGAAATGCAAAACGAAGATGTGGGACGGACGTGCGACTAATTATTCGTGTTGTTTGAAATATTATCTTACATAACAAAATATTCCTCATCCGATTTTGAGCTATCCGAAGACTGGTTACAAAAGGACGTGTTTTATGTTTAGAAATAGTAATGTTTGCACGTCACACTCCAACAGAGACAAATGGTATTCAACGTGTATAAATAGATGGAGTTTGCTTGCGTTCAGCTCGCGCGGCGTCTGCGGACATCGATCGCTGTGTCGTCGCCGCCATCTTGGCCCTCGTGTCTCCCTCCTGCGACCCACGCCGCTCCCCCCGCTTTTGCCCCTCACTGCCACTGCCCCACATTCACCGCATCGTTTCGCACATGCTTGCTTTGCTTTACATTTTTACATTACACTCGGCTGTTGTTAGTCTGCTAAGTAGCTGAGCTGACAGTGATACCACTATTTTACACTTAACCGTAATTTTAAGGCAAATTCAGATTTCAGAAATACATACATACATGTATGTGTACGCTTGTAAAATCTACTCCTCTTCACCTTAATAAGATAATTATATCCTTCTCAATCTTTTAGTTTTCATGCGGTTTATTCTTCATTTAGGTGTTGTAAAAAAAAATATATAAAAGTAGGTTCATTGATTGTGTCAAAGATTTAACCGAAATTTTTATTAGGAAATTAGATAATAAAAGTTAAATGACATACTCCATAGAAAATGTATTAAGTTAACCCCACTCTCTGTTAGAATTAGGTAACTGCCTACTTAATTGTTAATAAATAAATAGTGCAAAAAGAATAACAATTTTCAAATCTTTTTTCCTGAAACTCGGGTCAGTACTAGTAATTATACACCCTAGATGAGAATAAGTGTCCTAAAATTACTAAGTAGATTTTTTTCGACTAAACATCGACGAGGGGTGCAGGTGGCGGCTAAGTCGCAGCACAGCTTCTTACATTAGTATATTCTCCTGTATCGTAAACGGTCAGAGTTTTGAACAGGCAAAATGTCATGATGAGCGTCACTGACGTTTCAAGTGATCCGTGATTTTTATATTGAGGATTGGTCTTGGTTGACCTTTTTGGCCCGTTTATCTTTAACTAAGCTAAACAAAGTAATTACCACCCATTCGATCCAAATACAATATGAAGTTTGTTTTACTAATGGAGATAAAAACAATGGCCCTGTGGTAAATGCGGGCAAGTCAAGGTTCTGTTGTAAGGACGCCGCTTTCGCGAGAAGACTTGAAAGCTGCTAATCTTTCTCTCAAATAATCACGCTTGATTATTAAATGCTATTAATAATCAATTATTGCTTATTAATAGCATTTAATAATAAATGTTATTACTCGAGTCGACCTCCTTTGCGTGGTTTAGGAGGAATAAGGGGATATACAGACAGACATTTTATTTTTTGTATAGATAATTAATTATTTTTGCCAAGGTAGTTCAATCATCTGTACAATGCGATTTAGAGACCGAGTAGTAAAAAAATACTAAGTAAAAAATTGGAGTAAGTACACTGAACATTTATTATTCGTATAAATCGTACTTTTAATAGTCATTACTCACTTAAACATTACTTTTTTTTCGTACTTAGTTTTAAAATACTAAATCGATCCAGCGTGCAAGTGGTCGGCCCACGGATCCCTTGTTTGCTGGACTGATGACAGCGGTAAGCGGAAAATCTAGTCTGATGGCGCTCAATTTAGTAAGCCTATGTCCTAGTGGACTCTTATGATGATTGATGTATTACTGAATGTACCTATCACGATTTGAATGTCCGAATTAGTCTATTGTTTCATTAGATTTTTATATTATTAGTGGAGATTCCGGGAAAAAACTCATGGAAAAATGAGTTTCACAGAACAATACATTTGGAGCGCGACGGAATAAGGCATTGTCTTTTGACAGGCAAAATGCAAAGGCTTTTGAACGGCCACGCGCTAGGAACAGGTGTGTGCACAGCAGGTTTATGTAGGAATGTTTCTAAAAAACAGAAACACCTTTCCTTAACTTCTCTATGCTAATGCTTCATTCGTACATTTATTGAAATGTTTTAATGAAATTACAATAGGCAAAAATAAATAGTTATATTAGTTATAGTCAAAACAAATAGAACGCTGAAACTATTCTCAGAGATGTGCGGTATGTATATTCTTAGAAACGTGTTGTATGTAGTCACACATAAATTATCACGCGTTACTAGTGTTGAACATAGTACTGTAAATAGTTGAAGGTGACATTGACGACATTTCCGCGATTCATAAACTGCCTATCGATGCCAAGTGGTTTATCCAATGACTTGACATCATATCGTTAGCACTAACCCATCTTTCCATTTTTCTTTTTTAAACTTTGGAAGAAAAATGCCAGCACAATACTTGTTAAAATGTCTATTTTAAATATATTCAGGCCTTAATAGACATACAACCAAATATTTAAATACAATGAGGTCAATAGTCAATACATTACGAAAATGTACTTCATTACATATTATAAATTGAAGTTGCTGTACGCGTCTGCCAGTTCAGAATATTGATACAGTTTTCACTAATGGAAAAGGCGATCAACGAGTAAGGTTTGTGTATGTTATCGTCAAAGGTCAAGGTCGTCAACGCATTTCGGCAAACCCCTAAATAGATTTTAATTTCAGCCTTAGACTGATGTATTTTAAGTCATATCTAGATACTAGCTTTCTAGTCAAATGTCGAAAGTAAAATAAACTGTTTTGCGTTTTGCCTAGTCTTTTTTTTTTATTTTGACTAAAATTTTAAGGTTTGACTATAAAATATATCATTAGAAAATATTGCGAAACCGGGGGCGGGTCGCTTGTATTAGGATCTAAAAGTACGAACTTTTATGTCCTACATGTTCTATTAATGTATTTACATTTTAATTATTACTTTAATTGACACATATAATATTTTAATTTAAAAAGATTCGACAAAAATAATCAATACTAATCCATTTTTTAAGTGCCTGGTATAAGATTAAGAATACAACAATATCAAATCTCTAATAATGGCTTATACAATATATATTTTGCTACAACGAAAAACATAGTTATGTAAAATATGATGATCTGTTACAATGTTAGAATCGTTGCCAACAACGTAAATGTTACGAAGGTGAACCTACAGTCGGAGTGACCTTCCGAGATAACACCGAGTTAACTCACGATAACAAATCCCGAACAGTAGGTACTTAACTATGTACTCATATTATGTTGCATTAACATTTAACAACAACGCGTACGTATTAATAAATAACCACCAGTCAATACACCTCTATTATAAATAGATGAACAAATACGTGCCCACACAAAATCACGTAGTTATTTGTTTAGAACTATAAATTACCTAACATACACACAAGACTGTTAGAATTTCACTGAGAGCTTGATTTATTCCCAAAACCAACAGAAACGTGTTTAATGTAATAAAGTGGTCCATTCATACCATAGCAGTTTTTCAATTTTGTGAATAATATTTGAGTAGTAGTAATTGACATAAATAAAGTCGTTGTTAATTAACAAGTTTGGCATTTAAATTACAGTAACATTTTTTATTTTAATTTATTATCTCAAGCCAATTGCTCGACTGGTAAAGTGCTTGGCTTAGCGATCCGACTCAGGGGTCCCGCGGGTTCCATAGCCGGCAGAGCCAACTTTAAAAATGAAAATTCAATTCCGTAGTTAAAGTGCTTAGTTTGAGAGACATACAAATTCTGTATTTAATCTTGACGATTTATTTATATACTAGCTGATGCTGACACAGTTACTTTCACATTTATAATATTAGCATGGAACATGGATGTGGCATGGTATAAATTCATTAAATGGAGGAAAGTATTTGTCTAAAATACTTCACAATTATTCTTTGAAAATGAAATTGCAAACGAGTGCAGATGTGTTTATAAATTGAAGCACGTGGCCGAGGTTAGTTGGGTGACGGGATGATCGCGAACGGACGACAGCCTGTTCTCAGTGCACGGTGCACCGACCACCTCCCGCCCGGTTAATCGACCTGCCCACCCGTTTACTTATAAATAATAGTAGCTACACAACAATATCGATCGCACCATGAGGGCGTAGCCCCCAGATCATCGCTTCTTTTAGCGAATCTTTCTTTGCACAATAAAAAACAAACTACTCCTTATCGAGGTAATGAACTGTTTTTTTATTCGTTTTATTTGTTTGATAGGCAACTAACACAACGTTATAAACTAATTCAATATTAAATATTTCGTCATGTTTCAGTCGTATAAAAATGAAAAAAGATTACTAAAATCACATTTGCTAATGCGCAGTAAATGTGTATGTAACGTAAACGTTAAATAAATTGAGTGGATATGCGCATGAATAAGTTGAATGTTGTAAAAGTGGGTGATAGCGATAGACATAATAAGAGTCAGTCGAATATAGGTCAAGTGAGCCCGCGCGCGTTTAGTTCCGAGTGTGAGTCGCGTCCTATTTTGAAGCTTTTCACTTTCAGTCGCTGCCACGGTTGCAGTTTCAGAGTGGCTCGACGGTTAGCGGCTGAAATATGAATTAAGTGGAATGCGGAGATGAGGTAGGGAGAGGGCGCCATCGACACCCGGGCCGCGCGGCCGCTCGCACTGGTATAAACATCAATATGTGGAGTGTGGAGGTCAGCCTTTACTGACGCGCTATATTCACGGCCATCTACCTACCTTAATAATGTCACATTTAGTTAAATCAATTACATATTCCTATTTTACTCTCGTATTTAAACAATTATGCATCATTTTTTTTAACATTATATTATAC
Organism: Synanthedon formicaeformis; assembly: GCA_945859745.1. Classification (NCBI taxonomy): domain Eukaryota; kingdom Metazoa; phylum Arthropoda; class Insecta; order Lepidoptera; family Sesiidae; genus Synanthedon; species Synanthedon formicaeformis. The sequence goes on from OX243954.1 coordinate 5,363,572, forward strand.
GAAACCGTCAATAATGTAGAATTATAAATAAAAAGTTTACAATAGGCAACTTAATTCTGAAGATGTAAATTTGAAGGTCATTTGAAAGAGTAGATACGAGGAGTACAATATCGATTTAGTCTCAAATAGAACATACAGAATTCGCGACATATTACATAATATTATACATAGAGGGGGAACTAGAAATCGCAACAAATACAAATAGTACATAGCAGCATGCTTGACTGCTATCGTGCTAATTATAGTAATTATGTAAACATATATGTACAAATAGAGAAACAGGTTTATTTTGTACCTTTTAACGAAATATTTGTTACATCTTTGAAACGAAGTAGGCACAAGCTTAGAAGGCACAAGTATGTAACGGACTGTAGACATTCTACGTAGTTATTTTGAAATTGCAAGAATATCTATTATTTACTACAAGGTAAGTAGGCGAGGAAATACACAATGAAGGTGTTTTAAGATATTTTTTTTATTATTTAAAACGAAACCAGAAACAATTAAATATTCTTGTCACATAAAAGTCCTTGTTTTGAAGACTGTGGCATCATTAGCGTAAGTTTTTACTAGGTTAAGCATTTATTATATTGGGAAATAAGTAGAATTTTTGTAAGTGAATAAATTTCTCTAATTAGTAAAATTTTGATTTATTAGGAGTTGGAATTATTTACATACCTACTCTGAACATGGAAAATAGTTATTTATAAATAAAATTGAGAAAAAAGTTTTCTTCTTAGACTATATTTTTAGCCACATATGAAAAATGCAGTTTAAAAGCCAGTTTTTAGATGAATCTTTTACAACTTTAAAAGATGTCTGCTTTTGCATCAGACAGGTGGTTATCTCAATGAGCAATATCTGAAAAATGAGCGCAAGTACGATAGTTATATTAACTATGTTACGAGTTTTTCGATATGAGTACGACAATTGTCGCGCTGCAAAACCTTGAATGGCAGTTGTTGATTTTTGTTTTATAATCAATCCCATAGTTTTAAACACGTTTTCCAGCTAATTAATAATTCATAACAATTCTTGCAATATTCAACTGAGCGTTCTGTTGTAAACTTTTTTAACCGTTCATGTTGTATTCATATTCCAAGCTAAATCAGCTCTTTTAAAACGTGCAAACCATTTCCGATACACCATGATCAATGCAAACACCAACATACGATGACTTGCGATATAATAACCTTTTTCTTGTTAATTTAATGAAATATTTGGCACAATATTCGACTTACGAGACGATGAAATATTTGCTTAAACTAAATGTTATTTATACTAATAGGGATGCGAAATTACATCTATTTTTCTAGGAATATTTATCTAAAATGACCTACATTTTGCGCCAACTCACTCAATACAGCATCAAACAAACAAACATTTAAAATTATAGTACGTATAACTATATGCAATACTTACTAATGCGACGACGGAGTCGATAGCCCTGTTGAAACGATCGCAAAGAGATCGCATGCTATCGTAGGAGTGGGTGTCGTAGTCCGACAAGATGTTGTTCTCCAAGGCAGCCTTCATCTCCGGCAAGTCGTCGCACACCCACCTGAGCAACATATCAAGTTGGACATAACTACAACATAAATAACGCTACTACGTAGACATAATTAAAACGAGGTAATATTGCGTGTGTATTAGTGATCATCAATTCTAACGCGTCACACTATTTATTAAATAGACCCGTTTCATTGTAATTTCCGTTTATTCAATGACCTTGAAAACTTGTTTCCGTTAATTTCCGTTTATTCGATACACGTTCTTTCCTTCCGAATTAAATACACACTAAAGATTACACGACAGCCTTCATAGTAAATTTATCTAATTCTTTATGGAATAAAATCATTAAACTCCATCTATGACTACAAACTGATATTTTTTTAAATATGGCAAATTGGCAACTTTGACTCCGAGCGTATATTCGCGGCAATATAAATTTATGGATACATGTATATCGATAAAGGTGTTGTTTTCAAATAAAATAAAAAATCAAATGAAAATAATGCATAACCTAAAGAATCAGAATAGGTTAAACAAGTTTGGGGGCACTAATGTCAACCTTAACATAGAGTCATAGACGATAAAAGTGTTGCTAACCTCGCTAATGGGAGCTAGCTATAACTGAATACCTATTTCATTTTATTCGTGCAAGCGCACGAGTGTGGAGCCCTCAATTAAGCAACACTGAACAAACATTCCGGCACACTAGGTATTTATAATATTATCGAGACAGGTTTGTGTAGAAATAACAAATTTAAATTAGAAATTGGCACATTGAATTCAAGTTTGCACGATGTATGTGCACAAGGTTAGCTTTATTAGATGACAACATTGTCGTTGCTCTGATCAAGGACAGATCCAAGGTCACAAAGGGTGAGCGAGCACGTCCGGTCGATAAGAGGTCGCGGCAGCAGATCTCACTTCTCAGGGCGGAACAGACGACCTGTCAAACTGGTTCCCGATTTATATCCATCGTGGAAGCAGTTAAAAACAGGTGGGCAAATACATTGCTCTCATAACAAAAAAACCTCGTAAAATTATATTTTTCACGAGATTTTTTAGCAATTTCTTTTATTAACGTAAAATTAAGAAGGCTAGGATTTATTTGAGTTTTTGTTATATACATTTCATATGTCTTGATGCTTTCACAACTATTTATGAGTTTTTGGGTGATGGTTACTACAATATTTTAAAACATGCAAGGATTTTATATATGCATTCATATCGAAATATTATATTAAAAAAGCAAGGGAAAAGTATTACTAAAAATTACAATGGTGTTTTTTTATTATAAAACACCATTGTCAACTTTAAATTAAGATTCCTATGAAAGAATATCATTCTCATTTCTTTTAATGTAACTAATAAAAACTAATAATAAAATTACATATTAATAACTTTACTTATATATCATATTTTAATATTCATAATATTTTTTATAAGTTAATGAAATCAAAGAAAATAGAATTTAAAATGATTTTTATAACTATTTAAAATTCTATTTTCTTTAAAAGAATAAAAGACAATACAAGAAAACAATAACTTTTAAAAATATCACTCACCGTATCGTCTCTACAATTTCCAGTGCTCCATCGTGCTTGTCCTGCAAAAAAAAAATCTTATAAAACTCATTCTAATACAAAACATACAGTTTCTCATAGGGTGTGGTGACATTCAGAGCTATTTATGAAGGGTGCATCAATTAAGACTCAAACAATTATGTTGTTTGACTCTTTACTATAAATCATCAACCTTGAATTTTCCTTTCTAGGGTCATAAAATTCCCTAGATTGATTTTTTTTTAAATAAACAAAATATACTTCAATGCATAGGACCAAAATTCAGTCACAATTGTTAGTATTTTACAATTACCACATTCCTTGTGAATATGGATTCAAGAATTTGGCAAGAAACCTCATAGGTGCTCTTTTCAACTGTTACCGAGCTGGTTGGATGAGTGGTTAGGGTGCTTGCATGAATTTGGAAAGTAGTGGCATATTGCATTTCACTGTCATTTGGAAACCCATCTGGCGGTAGTAACAACACCCTTACAGCAAACTACCCTGAAATAACAGCATGTGTGCTGTTGTGTTTCGGTGAACAAGTAATGGAAGCCATTAACCAAGTCAGCAGTGCACTTGCAGCAACTTATGGTGTTGTTTGTATTATAGTCGATGTTAGCCAGCTACCATCAAGTTGACAGTAAGCCTGTCTGTCAAGATAAATATATAAATACATTAGAAATAAAATAATAGCAATTTCACCTAATTGTTGATACCTATTAATAAGTAGTACTTCGAATATATACGGAATAGTCGAATTAATAAGGTTAGAAAGTACCCAGTTTATAAACACAGAGGACTACTACATATGGTAAAGAACTATAAGAACAATATACTTAAATGAAGACGAATGTCAACAATGTAAATTACAAAGTACTTTTAAGAGTATAAATTATGAAATACTATTTTATTTGTGTGAGGTTTAAATAAAAACAAATACTTTAAATGTGTACTTAATTTATTAAATATATGTGAACATGCAACTAAAAGTACTACTATAGTAAAATCTAATAACTTAGAACCAGTTTTTTTTTAACATAGACAAAGCTATTCATGTATCATTATGTCACAATTTAAAGTGTGCAGTTGCATGAAGATACCGTTTATTTATGTGGAAGTTGTGTGACCCTGATTCTCATAATTGCTTTCAATATATTTTTTCAAATAAAATGTAAAATTTAATAATTTGGCAAATTTAGAAATTATTGCTAAAGCTAATTTTTATGGTACAACTAAAATAATAATGTACCTAATTGAATTTAAAACATATTAATTAAATAGAATAAAAATAACTAATTGAAATTTATTATATACCTATAATAAAGGGAATAAAAATATCATAAATAAAATCATAAAAATAGTACAACTAAATTTTCAATTTAGCAAATATTTTTAAAAAAGGTCTTTAGTTCGATATTATGTTGTTAATCGATTGTGATAACTGATAAAAATTAGTGTGATAATTGATTTTATATTTGAAAAAGACACTGTTTTCTATTTGTGACAGATCCTTACTATTATTATGTTTATTGATGGTTTATTGTATATATATATACAAAATAATGTTGTTGTGTAAACTGTGGTTGTGTATTGTAAACATTGCTACACAACCTTTGATAAACTTCATGCAGCAACTATAAATTCATCTATCTATATGTAATTATCGAGTGAAAACTTCACAACAGTGTGTACCTATTTAAAAAAGCCGACACCTTGACAAAACACGAGGTCAATACACTCAACTGCACATCCATGTGACTGAAATAGATGATTTAGGAATATCTCTTCATAAAACGTCTATTTTTAAAAGTTTTATTTAAGTGTAGGCAGTCTATAATTTAGCACTGTGTGGGGTTTCAGATGGTTACTTTAAAAACAAACGTTTTCTCCTTGTTTTTAGACAGTAAATGAATGAAATCCTAGTGGGTGTAAGATTTATGGGATAAATGTCAATACTTGAGCATGTTTAGAAGACTTGTATACCGTTTGCGTTTTCAAATATACTAAGGCTGTATTATCTAATAGGTAAGCAATTAGAACTAAACATATTTCCTTACCGAGCCATGACCTGAAGTGAGGGGCCATGTATAAACAACAGGTTCCGCGCCTGCAGGGGAATGCAGGCGTAAATCCAAAGCCATGATAGTAAAACCGCTGCATTAATGCACACACTTTTCACTTATACACTAAAAATATCACTAAAAACATTAAATATTAACTTATTTTCACTGCACTTTCACACACACACACTCCGCACAACCGGGCGCCATGTTGAAATATTTCAACATGGCTGACAATTTCGGGGTTGTAATATAAAAAAATGCAGCGTATGATCTTTATTTTATTTTATTCATCGTAGGTCTCGGTTATTTCCGAAATATTTTAAGTAGAAGTAGACTTCTGACTTACTAATTCAGCTTTATCTTCGGCAATAAAGGATCTCAAAAGTTGGGTAACCAAGATTACCACTTAAAAATAAATTCCAAACTGTCGCTGTCATCATGACATGACAATATGATGTCAAAAAGCGAGCCGAGCAAGACGTGTATGTATGATTTATTCTTTTTCTATTAATCAAAAACGTAAACAAATATAGCGTCGCCATGGTCACTGGACTGTTTTAAAGATGGAATTTGTACATTAGGCATTATCAAAGAGAGTTGACTCAGTGATTAACTCATTTAGAATTTGTTCGTATTGTTTGTTTAGTTCTATATCGTGAATTGTTTGTTTATCTTTTTGATCAATGAAAAAAGAATACTTATAGTATTTATAACGGCTGTGTGTGTGTTGTCTCTTTCTAATAGGGTGACAATAAGTTTTTTATTATGCGAGACAAATGTATATTTTATAATATACCTACATATACGGTAGTAGTAGTTTCTTATAAAAAATTCTTTAAATTTAAATATTAATTAGCCAACAGTTTTACCAGTTGTAATTTTCACATTGTTCATTTTATTGCTTATAATAGTTTTGCACCAATGCCACCAATTGTACATAATCATAACCACCAACGCTACAAAATGGTCATTTAAAAAATTGCATTTACGAAAATTAACTGTATTACCAATAATTAAAGCATATTTTTCATTGTGTCTTATTCAGAGGCTAATCCGAGTCCTGCTCGGCTGGCTTTTTAGCTGCGAATAAATGTCTTGCTTATTCTTCTTCTTCTCTTTTAATGTCTTGGCTCCATCAGATCTTCTCCGATGATTTGCCAGTGTCATTTGTAAAAATACCAATTTGTAATAGCCTTTTTTAAAATAAAAAGGGAAAATTAAAAAATTAAAATCAAAAGTAGCAGATCCCGAGACTAGTCAGTCAAGTCAAGTCTTTAATTTTCCTTAGAGTTCGTAAAATATAGCTTGATCCCTGTGAGATGTCAGTGACATGCCTAGTGATGAGCAACATGTTTTTATTTGTTCATACTTATCGATATTTTTAGTCCAATATTGTCATTATAATAAATAGTAGTGCATTTATAAATAACTGTACATAATAAATAAAAATTAGCTGTACATAATTTTAATACAATAAAACAGGAGGATTAAAATGTCGCATTACACGTAGGTGCCATTAATATAATGGCTTACAACCGAAATCGTCGTTGGTGTAGGACGGATTTAAATTGTTATTTCAGTTCAAGCAAGGACTCAAAACCGTCAAAACAATAAATAACAGAAATGTTATATTACTTTAAAGGACATTGGGACCTTTACCTACTATGGAAAAAATTACCCACGGCGTACAATGATGAAACATGCATTATTTTAAATAATTTGATTTATTTTTTTTACCTGAAGGGCTTTATTGTGGTGCACGGGAATACTGAGATATTTAAGTCATAGTCTATAACAATAATATCGACCAAATAGACAACCAGCATTAGATTTATGTGACGATCTTGCCCAGGAAAGATAGATTATGCTTGTGACATGTGCATAACACCCAGCAGTACGGCAGCCATGAATACAGGAGCCCTTTAGTAGTAGCCCTTTATGCCTAAGGTTTTGTCTGGGAAAATCCGCGAGGTCAAGGTTATTTGCTACCAATCTTACTAAAACCGCCCGTTGTCGATTTAACACATAATCTGCAAGGGTATTTTCTGTATTGAATTTTTCATTTTCAACCAAACAAACCAAACCGATTGGACGAACAAACCTGAAACCTGAACCTAACCTGACGCTACCCCCAGGTTACCACCAACCCCTAAGACCCCTCAGATTGTCGAGGGCAAGCCACCCCAAAGTGTGGGGTTATGGGGATGCCTCTATCTATACCCTTACCGCACTGTCGCTAGCATCCATTTCATGTAATCATAGCTTTCCTTGGGCGTAAACCTATCTTGTCGATGTTTATGTAAAGTAAAAACTTTTCTAAATATTTAGAAAAAATAACTCCACAGAGAAAAGTAGGCAACAGTATCTAACAATTTTACTAGATTTTATTTGTGTACGTTACTTTTCGCTAAGCGGGTCAAAAAGTTCTCAATGTCACTTGTTTTATTCACATGATCGATCACGTCGATGGACGTCACTAAGTTGACGTTCCCAACAATAAAGTATGACATTATTGTGCATACATTGTATGCTCATGAATGATGAAACACGAAACTTCATAGGCGTGGTTTCAAAGACAGCTGTCACAGGGATCAAGCTACATTTACGAACTATAGGGCTTAGTTTTCCAAAACGTCCAAGTCCAAAGCAGTCTCGTCCTGCTTATTATATTAGATCCATGCTATCACTCATCGTTATTGATGTCAATGTCATATTAACATGTTATGTCAATTGTCAACACAACAAGTCAACAACAAGAACAACATTCAATAAGTTTACGTTAATAAATGCAAGTTTAATTTTATTTATTGTATATTTATTTTAAATAGTGAAAATGTCTGACTCCGATGAAGATATAAATCCTATGGATTTTAAAGAAGTACATGAACAAATAAAAAAATACAAATCAAATCCAGACACACGTGGAATGTTTGTATCTGGCTGGGATGATGCTGATCAGGATATAGATATTGTTAACAACCCGGAAGGTCAATTTTCTTATAGATTTCGTTGACATTAACACTAAATTCGGGAATATAAAAACAAAATTGTTATTACAGAGAATCCAGTCCACCATGTACTATCAGCTGCTGAAAATGGAGATGTAGAACTCCTTAAAACACTATTGTCTTCAGAACCAAACTTGGTACATGCCCAAGATGACGATGGTTACACACCGCTTCACAGAGCTGCGTATGGTAATCATGTAAAGGCTTTGTCTTATTTAATTAGTGTTGGTGCAAAAGTAACTAAAAAAACTGAACTTGGATGGACTCCATTACATTCTGCTTGTAATTGGAATAATTATTATGCTGCTGCTAGACTACTTGCTGCTGGTGCGGACCCTGCATCTGTGTCTGATGGAGGTAAGTTATTTTTAAAAAACAAATTGTATATGAATAATAAATAAGTACCAAAGTTTTTTGATTTTTTGTTATAGATCAAACACCCATGCATTTAGCAGCAGCCGTAAGTCACAGTAAATCTACTTTATTAATTTTAATGTTCCAAGAAGATGCTGTGGAAATAGGTAAAAAGAGAAACAAGTCAGCAGAAACTGCAGAACAATTAGCAATGCGCCATGGAATCTATGCACCCCTGTTTGAAATGATCTCACCATCAATTTCCTATATTAAGTCTCAATCTTTTACTTGTAACCCATATTATGTGAGATGAATTTAACAATGACTAATAAATTAAAAATATAAAACTATTTTAATATTTTTTTATTTTGTTAACAATCTTGATATAGTTAATTCTATATTGAAATAATGGTTCATATACGATTTTTTATTTACTTACACTTATTTAGTTGACCAATTGTATATGGTAGGTTTTTTTTTGTAACAATAAGTTTTCTCATATTGTGTTGGAAACGGTGCTCTTGATTAGTAAAAGGAAAATATCAAAACTTATGAAATAGATTTGGAAATCAATTTTTTTTGTTATGCAAGGCATTTCAATTTCTCTGGAGATGTTTTAGCCTGAATTATGCTGGGATCAAATTATTATTACCCTAAAAGTATGCAAGTATATATTTTTTATGAATATGCCTGTCATCTATCTCGACAGACTGAGTTCATAATACTGGAATGTTTAACACATTTCCTGTCCTCCATACAAAGGTCAAAAGTTAAGTTGATATATTTATTCATGATTATATTTTATATCTAAACTTGAGATATCTTGCTAAGTACAAATTTAGATAGTTTCTCTCTAGAAATCGGTATCATGCAATCCTCTTGGATACATGGACTCCAGGGTAACAATTTTGGTATCCAAATTGTATACACTGGACATTGGATAATGTGATCTTATAAAAAAAAAAAAAAACTTTTTTAAAGGTAATTGGTAGAATTTATTAATATAATATATTGTTTCTTTTATTTTACATAATTAATATAATCATTAACTTAACTAAATTACACTTAAAAACCTAAAATAATTATCATATGAAAGTTGTTTTCCTTTCAATAAGTAAAGGGTTGTACAAAACCATAAAAGATACAAGCTGACTGACACCATTAGGTTTTCATGTTAAAAATAAAAAATCTAGTGTTTTCTATAAAAATAAAAAGAGGTGTTTTAAAATGCACCTGTACCCGAAACTCAGCAAGAAAAAAGTAATTCACTATTTATTAGGGTAATGTATTAGTTTTATTAATATAATAATTTACTACATGTATGACAAAAATGACCAATTTTTGTTCAGACATAATGAAATTATGCTTACATGAAACTGAGTTGACCAGAGTAAAAAGATAATCATAATGTAATTTTTATCATTTTTATGGGCAACTCAGAGGACAAAAAATTAACTGCTCTAAAATTGGTTTTACAAAATATACCTGTTGTTTCCTAGTCAGTTTCTCCTATAATTTCGGGTTTCTAAATAAAAAGCACCTGTACAAGTAAATTCCTATTCAAATCTAAATAATTGTTGCAAAATGTTCATAATTACATTTTATCAACTCATAATTTTCTTTTCATTTTACACAAAACTTCATTAACGATATGGTTTTGAAATTAAATTATCAATAACATGCATGGCACTAGACACAAGATAAGTTTCCGAATGCAAGTTTTTTAAATTTACTATCAAGTTTCGTTTATCAATAACTTTAAGTTCTTTTAATGTTTGTCGTGTCTGCATGGTCATATAAGGTAAAACCAGACAACCTAATCCGAAACATTTACATCTTACGCAGTTACGCCATATTTCAATTAAATATTCATCTTTAATTATTGGACAAACAGGTAATAAATTAATGACCTTGAGACATCTTGCTTTTTGACGGTCTGTTATAGGATAATCTGCTTTTTGAAATGGACTTAAGATGACTGCACGCCACCCGGCGTAGACAATATTGTCTGGTGCCGTCGAAGCGGAAAGCAGCAAAGGTATAACATCTTCAAGTAAATCTGCTTTTAACAATAGAGGTATGAGATTGTGAATAATTTGTAAATCACCATATCTATACGCAAGACTAGCTGCTATCTTTAAGCCCTTAATATTACTGTCAACAGATTGCATAAGTTGTTCGAGTGCATTATATTTGTCTTGAATTAGAGTTGAAACTATCCAAGGCATATCAATGTTCTCCAGACCAACGATATCCAATAACTCTAGAAGGATCAGCCAAAGATGATTACGGTCATGATTGGTTACTTTTTTAGCAGAATCTGTGTCGACCACACTCATTAAACACTGAAGAGCTCTTAATTTTTTGAGATTATTAAAATCACTTTCATCGTCAAAAGCAATTCGTGACAAATATATGGCTCCCATTTTTGGACATGTTGCCTTTAATATATATTTCGCCGTGATTAATTCTTTGGTTTCCAGACCAAATACATTTTGATTTTTTGGGTCCTCATTGGCTTTTTGTAGGAGATCTTCTAGAATCTGAATTCTAATTAAACTTATGTTTATGCCATTCTTATCTGCTATTTCATTAGCAACTTGATTTACATCAAAGCGGTTGATCTTTTCGACAAACTTAGGATGAGAATATAAAGCTCTTATGAGTTGAACCGGCTCTGTAGAGAGACGAACGAGTTCCTCACAGGCCCAATCTATTTTATATAATGCATGTCGCGTTGAAAGTGTAGAGTGCAATCGCTCCATTTGCCTAACAGCTCGGTTGTCTGGTTGATAAGCAGCCCAGCGTTGGGCAAATTGGTAGCACAGTTGCGCTGCTGCTACTTGGTCAGCTCCGCGAGCACAACCTTGTAACACGTAAAAGAGACATGCTCCAGCCCATTCCATATTTGAAATATTCTTTACACATTTGTGTGCTGCACGCAGTAGTGATTCTTCTCGAGATGTTAAATTCCAAGTTTCTGCCTCTTTTACTTCTACATCGTCATCTTTTCGTTTACGAGTCGTCATAGTTTGTTTCAATGCATTACTACAAATCATGTCTCTCGCTACTTGTGTTACTGCGTCTAGTGACAGTAAAGTTACAGCAGGCAACCAGCGCTCATACGTATCTAGTGTAATTTCAGATTTTAAAGTAGACCACATATCGTCCCGCATAAATAAGTGAAACGGTAAACGATAATGTCCAATTTCAGGGAACAATCCTTTTACAGAAAAGAGCTCAACCTCGTACTGTTTTGGAGGGCTTTTCCTGATGTAATCTTTTAAGAAATGTAACAAAAAATATTCTTTTGTGGATTTTAACTCTTCATTGGTAGAAAAAATTAATCTATGTATACATAAATATGCTTCAAAAAAATATGGATTTATAGAAACCAGTCGATCGTGAATTGTCACTTCTCCGCGTTTCCAAAAATCGTTTAGTATATCTAGAAGAAATTTTTTGTCGCTTATGCTGTCCCAGATCATCAAACATTTTGATATTAATTCTTTTTCATCATTCTCATAGTGAATCTGTCGACAGCCTAAATTATCATTAAATACTTTATAATTTAAATCCCAAGTTGATATTAATGATATCAATTGTAGTGACAACCCATCATTTACAGAAACTCCTAATGTTCGACAAATTTCCGATAATCTATCAAAGGTTGTATTGGGGTACTGTTTCAAGACGTAAAAAAGAACAACTTTGGCATCCAACATTTCTTCTGTTAAATCTGTATCTGCCAAATTCAAGTTGAATTTACACTTAAGAATGTACTGTGGAGTATAGATGTTAGGTGATCCAAACATAACATTGTCAAAAGCAAATATTTGATGAATTAATGGGTTAGAAATATAACATGAAATTGAAGGAGATTCATTGTGATTCTGTAATAATTCTAAGAGCCACATTTTGTTATCTACTTCCTTATTGGAATTTAAAATTAATAACAAACTTGTTAATAAAACCTCATCGAGATCTTGAGATATTGCCACTTTAGATAAGAATCTAGTAACCACCTTTTCCCTTGTATCAATTATATTATTATTAACTTCGTTTGCGGTAAGCATATTAGATTCTAAAATAATTGCTATCAATCTTAATGGCACGAAATCGTTGTTATTATAATTATTTCCATATAGATATTCAAAATTAGCAACAGACGGTTTTTTAGCATAAAAAGTGAGAAGTGCGTTCATAGCAAAATTAGAAGACATGGGCAAATATATATAACGAAACTTCCAAGCGATAGCCAAATTTTTCACAACTATGTTAATATTTTTCAATACATTTAATATTGATAAACTTTGTAATAAATAATGTATGTGATTCTCATTACAATTTGTTACAAGTTCCACCATAACATTGAAAGTGTTTATAAGCAGCGACGAGTTGTGTCCGTCTTTAAAAATGGATAAAGCTGATGCTATAGTTTCTTGTGATGATGGGTCTTCACTCTGATTCATCAAAAGAGTTTCAACTAACTGACGTTCTTTATGACTTGTAGAAGTGCGTTTTAATAAATCAACCATAGTAGACTCTTGTGATTGGTAAGTATGTATAAGGCGAGTAATAATTCCACATTTACCAGAACTGGAACCACAGCTTTTAGTTTCGTCAACACATTTTCTTTCACTGTACAAAATATTAGTATTCATTCTGACATTATAAGAATTCTTAAGGTGATATAAGTTTTCCAAATTTTCAGTTTGTACTGAATTGAGTAAATGGGTTCCCTTTAAAAAGTCCAAATAATTTTTTTCAATGTTGGCGTTTTCAACATTGCCACTTATCTTTTGTTCATACTTGCTCATTAAAGTTTTAAGTAAAATTATCTGATTCTTCTTAGACAAACCTTTGAAATAATCTAAAGCTAATTTTGTTTCACAATTCTTAAGACATTTGACTATGTACAAAACACTACCATAATTTTCGTAACCTGTCATTACACTGGTCACTAATTCTAGATCACTCAAACTAATACTTGGCGCGTTTATTATTTTGTGAATAACTAATATGTAATCGGTGCATGTCAAAGGAAAATTATATTTTTTCAGTATTACTTTAACTTTTGAAAAATTTAACTCTCTCAGAATATCTTCGCTGAGTATTTGTTCTGCATCAGTGACTGTGAATTCTTTAGAAGCAGAGGCTGCTGCAGCTACTGCTATTTCAACAATATTTTTATTCCAAGGAACATCTAGAAGTTTTAAAACTTGTAACAAACACTCAAGTTTACAAGTTGGTGAATTGAAACCGTTAAGAATGATTTGCAAACGTGAACCATCCACATCGCCACCACTAGTCGTTGCATCACTCTCTACATACAAGCGCAAAGTATCATCTAGATTTAAAGAATGCCGAGCTGCATAAGATGGCAAATAATCCCGAAGAAATTCTACCAAATCTTCAGTGTAGCAACGTCTCAACATTATTAGTGCCGTTTCGTTTGCATTCTGTGATCCGAGCTCAGTAAGCAACATATTTATTTTATACTTTTCTTTCAATTCCAATATATAGCATAAACGATCTTTCAACAAATCTAAATCGTTCATTGAAATTGGTCTAATAACAATTGTTTCCATTGATTTCTCTAAAACAGATGTTATTTCTTCCACGAATTTGAGTCCTATTTTTGGCCAGTAATTGGAACGTTCTAAGTTAAATATCCTGTCTGTAGTCCATCTTACAAACAAATCAATGTAATAAGGATTTTTGTTTAATAATGGTGGGATAAAATTCCTCAACCAGACGACGAGTATGCCCAATTTAACATTATGAGGTATAGCATGCATGATGGCTACTATGTCATCAGAATTGATAGTATCTTCTGAGCCAGAAAATTTTAACCAGCAAATACAAGCAATGTCCAAATCAGAATTGCTTAAAAATATAATACAAAGTTCTTTCAGATTCTTTTCAAAGAAGTTGACACCATCATAATTATTATTCTTTGTAAATTTAATGTATTCAATCAAATCTACTTTTATAATAATATCATTGACAATATTATCATAGATTTTGTTTTTGTAATAAAATACTTTCTTTTGAAAGTAATAAACAATAGATTTATAATGAGTATTGTGTAGACACAACTTGACACAAACATTAATTAAATATTCAAAATCATCTATCTTGTCAAATAGTGGTTGCATATCAGGCAATACCTGAACAGGTTCAGGAGAGGACAATACAATCTCCATTAGATCATTCAGCTGATTCTTAAGGATATCTTGGCGTTCAGGATCCTGTTGAGTTTCCATTAGGGTAGAGCTGTTGAGATGTCCAGTATTCGAGTTAGTTGTGTTAGTAGCATAGCAAATGCAAACCTGTAACATGTCATTAAATAAAATCAATTATTGAATTTCAAAATATGGTACTTTAAAAATAAATAACACATATATCTAACCTATCGAAACAAGCTTATTTAATAACTTTTATTTTTACCCAGTGCATTTTCATTAATGAAAATTAAATAATAAGTATTACATCATTTAATCAATAAAATTCTCTTGGTAAACTTAAAAAATATAAATAAATATAATAAAACCTGTTTTCCATTTTGATGGCCTAAAACGCTTTTACCCACTGATTTATGAAGTGTCACTCTAATATGCTTTTACTCACTCTTACTTTGATACACTATACCTTTGATGCAGTAAAGGTATACTAAAAGTACATATTTATTTTTAACAGTTTATAAAAGATAAATAGATAACTCCATTAATTAATACTTTTAATGATTAAGATTAAACAACAGAATTTTAATCCCCCTTACAGAAGACCACCATGAAATAACAGCATATTATGTGAATGCTATTGTGTTTCAGTGAGTGAGTAAGTGATGCCAGAGCCCATTTTTCTATCCTTTGCAAATCCCTTATCCTTTACCTTACTATGATTGGCAACAGTTACAGAACCTGTGGCATTGGTTGCTAGTTATAGGCGAGTGTAGCCACCTACCATCAACCGGACTGTCAGCTTGTCTGACGTCTTATGGCTGATAAATGTGGCAAACAAGCTTAGATATCAAAACACCTAGTAGAGAGGATACACATTAACACTATATTACTCTCCATTTTTAAAAGATATACTTATAATCCCAAAACATAAAAAATACAAATTGTCTCCAATCCAAATAAAAAGTGAAAATATGTACCTGCAATAATTTTATTTTATTTTATTAAGGATAAAAATCTTGAACCTTCTTACCTCCACTGAATTCCATAAGATGTAATAAAAACAATCATTTTGTATGCCGAGTGGATAATAATTAGATCCAACATCTTTAAAATCATGTATGATTTCATATTCCTTGACATCAATAATCCACATATTTTTTATTGAAACTTTTGTTAGAATCACCAAATCATTCCAACAAACAAAATGGTCTACATTTGCAGACAAAATTTCAGATAAATCAGTGATGGGACATCTCACATACAAAGTGTTCTTTTCTATGTTTGCCTCAAGACCGTTAATAAATTTCTTTATATTCAGTTCTTCTTTATGTAATTTGTAAACTTTTTCATAACAAACCGCAACCTCCTTTATTCCTTCTTCAAGTTTCATAATCAGCTCTTTGTTTGTGTAAGGGGCTGTAAAATATTCCTGACTTTCACTCACCAGTACTAGATTAGAACCATGGCATTTGATTTGATAAATGTTGTACGAAGAACTTTTGCTGTTCACAATATTAATACGAGCACCGTTAAGCACATTGACCACTACAACAACACCGGATTTAAGAACAAGCCAGAGAAAATTATCTTGTAAGGCATTATCCACAATTTCGCTATTTAAATCATCCTTGGTTACCTCTTTTTCAATGTTTTCTCGGAAATCTATAATACGAACACTTTGTGGATTCTCTAAAATAATTAACTTCGGATAAAAGAAATGTACTTTTAAAACATCGCCAGTAAAATTAAACTTCTTTAATTGTGTGCAAATTATTGAAGACATTTTGACCCTCTTGCTTGTTTGAAAGCTTATAATTCTGAGTTATTTATTCCATTTGCTGACAGTAATTAATTAGGTAACTTAAAATCCACATATATTTCTCTGATTTTTTTTTTCGTGGCGTAGGCGTAAACCTAAAACAAATCGAAATTATAAGTAAGTATAAGTAAAGTAAAACTAAAACCGCTATTTCAAATTCGTTTTTCTGTCAAGTTATAACGTATTAATTTCACAGAATAGTTGTATACCACAGATTATGCTTCAAATATTAACCATAATGATATGACGTTTACATCTATATAGTCTGTGGACCGACAGACCATCTTTAGTTATTATTCTATGGCAATTTCATTCGGTGTAGAGCTCAGAGTAATATAAGTACATTTTTTTTTCTTTTCTTCAAAAATCATAATTAGCATTCTTCAATAGATCAACCATAAAAGTTATTGTTAACTGTAACGTAAATTCTGAAGGTAATATTTTTTTCTGAAACTAAAAAAAATACCTACATAAACAGCCATATTTAACCAAATGTTGAAATATATATATTATAGTTCCTTATTTCTTGACCATTTATTCTTAAATGGTCAGCAGCACACTTGTAGCACCTGTGGCGTTGTTTGTGTTATTATAGGCAACAGTAGCCACCTACCACCAAGTGGACCGTCAGCCTGTCTGTCTACTTTAACATTAAAAAAATGGAAAAAAGGTTCTATCAGTTAAATGTTTAATATCATTTCTGAAGTCATAGTAATTACTATCATGAAAGTGATCAATATTTTGCATCTTTCAAATATCCAAGATAGGTATACAGTTTACTACTAGTCTGGAAGCAGCACAGCGTCCCAGGAAGTCTGAAGAATTTCCACCATAGACTGTGCCAACTGATTTTTACAAAAAATATAAGGGAACTTTTTTTGATTTTTTGAAATCAAAGATCTTAAAATTATTCGTGGAATGTAATATTTATTTGTTTATAATTTTTTTTAACAGACATAATTTTAAAAATTACCTTTCTTTATTAAACTACAAATACAATTTAATATCAATAATAGACTATAAATAAAATGCAACTTACTATGCTAAAACGTTTAAAATAATATGTGATTTGTTCTACTTATTGCTATTTAATGATATGAGAGTCTATATAAGCTGTAGAGCGCAACTTTATAAAATAAATACCAAGTACGAACATGATTAATTGATTGCACTTTTTCTGTCGAATAAAAAATCTGGCAAAACGAAAATCTGTCCAAATGGTAATAACTCATTTTAAGAGCTGATTCACACATAGCGTATTTTGCGTATAAAACATTATATTCAATTTGGAAACAATCGTTCACCACCAAGAGAAGCTGAAGAGTGAAATCTTCAACTGCTGATATGTGTAAGTAGCCCTGCAGCTTACGCAACACAAACAGTGACAATTTTGTTATTCATGATACTATTTTCAAAATTCGAATAATAATTGAAAATGACTTTTTGATATGGGTAGAAACTAGATTTTTTTCTCTATAGTTTTTAATCATAATATCTCCTCGTTTTCAAGTCGCTTTGATGTAAAACGGTATTCAAAAATCAAACAACTCCACGTGTACGTCTCGAATTTGACAAATAACTCCCGACGTGATCTGTTATTTTGTATGGCGTCTCGTAGATTGACATACATTCTGTTTATTCGACTACTATCTGTTTTATATGGTTTTTTATTTTACGCACTCTTCAAATAAGATTTAGATTTAGGTAATTAATATGAATGTCAAGAATAAGTTAATAAAGTGAGTTGATATAAGAGCTCTATAATATAAACCCATTAGAGAAATATTTTACAAACTAAGGTTTACATATGAATGGAAACTGCTTAATCAAAGGAGAAACTCTGTTGCACCTATTTTGGTGGAAAATTTAAAAAAGTTGTATGACGAGCGTCGCAAAATTACAAAAAGTAAAGTCTAAAAGAATTTAGAACTGCAACAATTAAAATCTTCCATGCCCCTTGATTATCAGGGTTATTATATATATGATACGCTACCACACTATGATTAAATATTAATATTAAAATACCCAGTTAGGCTTAGTTTTATAACATTGTAATTATTAAATATATGTAGTAAGTAAAAGCAAATAACTCCATTTATTGTTTAATTTCTTATTAATATAAAATATATCAACTCCAAAAAACCGCATAAAATCTCAATGACAGTTAGAATTTAATTTTTAAAATGTCTATCGGTTAATACGAGCCATAATTTCAAATGTAATTCTATTTTTTTCTTTTCTCGTATCATACAAGATTTTTTTATAACGTTTTTAGTCTCCCCTGTTAAGTTTGCCTTAGAGGAGTTATTTGGTTTGTGAATAAAGGTATCGAAATGCAAATTCCAGTCGCTCTCTTGAATATAATTAGCGATTATGACTAGTGCTTCATAACCAAATACGAAATAACACTCTTCACTATTTGGCAAATAGGTAATTTAATTTTTGTATATTTCATAAACAATCCTTTTAGATATGTTTATCCCATTTGGTTTCAAATTCATTAATAATAATTTCTCGAAGAGAAAAAAAATTGAAAAACACCTTTTTAAAACCACCATTATAACAGCATATTATGTGTTGTGTTTTGTTGAGCCGTTGTTGAGTCAGGGATGCCAAAGCGCCTATGACCTCTTTATCTCTTATTCTTTGCCACCAAGTAGACCTTCAGCCATAAATTCAATTTCGTAGTTTCCCTTATGAATGCAGTTCATCTAATCGTTTATTAAAAAATTTCCGTAGTGCATTTGTAAAGAAAATGTGTATTGGAGTAGTTGGTTACGAATCCCTTCATCAGTGCAGTTATTATCCCATGTGAAGGTCGTTAAGGGCGGACGGTGTTGGTGGTGCGGTGGCCGGAAGTGGCGGAGGCGGGGCGTCGGCCAGTGGAAGTGGCTTTGCAACGCCGATGCGAACAACGCCTCGTGGCGCCCCCTTTAGTGCGGCCACTGCTTGCTCTAAACTTGCGTTTTCGAGGTTCTGCAATACAAGTAGATGGTATAATAAAATAAGGGACTAATAAATCATTTATATTAACTTGCTTATATTAACCACAAACAAACAAACAAGTACTTTCCTTTTCTAGAGCAATAAAATAAACTGATTGTCTTTAATGTTCTTTGCTTTGAAGTAATTAAAATATTATTTTAGACTTTTGAAAAAATGTAAATTAAAAGTGCAGGAAAAGCATGAAAATGGTAGTAGCTCCGACACTATTTCTTTTAATTCGATCATGTTTATTGATCTCGAGATAGAGTAACCTGGTCGTTGACGAAGAGCAGCCGGTCGCCGGGTATGAGGCGGCCGTCCTGCTGCGCCACTCCTCCCGGCACCAGCGAGCGGATCACCACCAGCGTGTGCGCCGGCCGCACCGGGTCCTGGTAATCCAGTATCGAGAAGCCGAGGCCGCGCTCGCCCTTCACCAGCTCTGCAATCGCATCTTTCACTCAACACCTTCTCACACCGTTCGTTTGTAATAAAATATAATAGAGTGCATGCACAGTGTATATAATCTGTAGCTGAGAGTTAAAGAATCGTGTCACTTTTGCAATGTTTTATGATTTTTTTAAAATAATAAAATAAAACAAACTATTTAATAACACGATTATTATTATTATCGATTTTTTATTTTTATTATCGATTTGTACACAATGACCTTACTTCTGCAAACTTTGGCGATTGGTCATTTTTCTATTTTTAATACATGATTTTGTAGCATATATAGTAATATATAACACACGTGCTGTTATTTCACGGTGGTTTACAAGGGGATGGTTACAATTGCCAGATAGACTGCCAAAATGACTGCGAAACGCAGTGTGCACTCATGCACTGCCACTACTATAGTAAAAGAGTGAATACAATGTGGAAATAGTAGTACAATACCAATGATCTGTGGTTCAGAGGACCACATGGCAAGTCCGGTGAGTGGTTCCAGGCTGCGCGAGCGTACCTTTCCGCCTGCACCGAGCGCGCCGCCGTCCTCTGCGCCCGCGCCCGCCAAGCTGCCGTCCGATTTCGCCTGCAAACCAAACGCGATAGCTCCATTCAGCGCCATCTTCAATATAGTTTTCTACAAGCACAAAACCTCCACGAAGAATAACAAATGGAAGTGTATCTCGCACAGCAACAGTAAACGAAACATGCTAATTTGTGATATGTGTTTTAATAGCGGAAAAGCAAACGCCAGTTAAATTGATCTACAAGTAAAAAAAAATCAGATTGAATTATCATATTGTTTGTTTATTGTGACACAATGTGTCACTTATGTAACGTGTCTCTTATGACGAACGGTCCAATTGAACTTGAACAAAGATAGTTAAGAAAAGGATGCTAGTGTTACAATTTTGTTCTATTGATTTATCTTTACTATTGAATAAGGATGTGGCACCTTGACGAGTGTGGCGGCAGGCGGCGCTAGATCGAGGTGTGGCGCGAGTGCGGGCGGAGAAGGGCGTGGTCTTGCGCACACCATGCACACCTCGCTCGACAGCTCCTTAAGTATCGACACCACCTCCAAGTGGTTCATGCCGAGCAGTCGATGGCCGTTCACCTCTTTGAAACGTGTAAATAAACATCGCATTATTATTTCAAATCATAATAATTGATTCATTCATGCAATTTTTTTTTATTACATACAAAATATAATTAAAATTATAAACTAACCCCCGACTTTCTATTGAGCCCAAACACGCTATATATGATGTAAGTTGCTGACGAGTTGAGTTTCCCTCATCAGGTGATGTCATGGAAATATTACCGAAATAACAGTATACCAAATTACACATCATTCGAGAAAGTAGTGCAAGTTAGTGAAATCCCTTCGTTAACTAGGAAATTGGCTCTTGTGTCAAAGCGATGCCAGATCGACGTTCCATTTTCCATTTGACGTTACGATGCCACAGATACACACGTCTAAAGTATTATTAACTAGCTGCTGCCTGCGACTTCGTCGGCGTTCAAAATGTTATTTAACCTAGTCTTTCTCGATAAATGGACTAAAGAATTTTTCAATCCTATAGTTCCTGAGATTAACGCGTTCAACCAAACAAACTCTACAGATTTATAATATTAGTATAGATAAAGTCGTGTATACAAGTAGAAATTACCTAGCAGCTCGTCGCCGGGGCGATGTACTGCGGCGCGGCCCACTGGCCCCTCGGGCAGCACGGAGCGCACGTAGTGATGGGGCCGCACCTCTCGCCCGCCCTCCACGTCCACCGTGCCCTCCAGCGAGATGCCCAGGCCCCCGCTGCCCCGCACCACCACGCCCACCACTATCTCCACCTCCTCACCTTAGCAAACAATTCACATACAACTCTTTATCTAATGTCCTTTATTTACTAAAAGAAGCACAATAATCGAACAATGCGTACTAGTACTACAGTCAAGTGCGCCGCATTGGGTCGCTTACTGCGCCACCACACTACTCGCGATGTTTCTCGACGAAGTATTCGGGAAAGTTGACCGAAGTATGAAGTGCGTCGCTACACACTCGTTCGAGGTAAGGCGAGGTGCCCGTCCACACTCTCGTATTCCGTTAAAATTTTATCCAAATTGTAGAAACAAATAAAATGTTCACATTAATTCGGTTTGTTAAGTACTTTTCTAATAAGTATTATATCAGGAAGAAACTTACCAAGTATGGCTTGCCACTTTCGACGAATAGCTTCCTTTTGTTCTTGTGTGCGCGGCATTTCGAAAGCCGGATTAGTGCTGACCACGCGTTCAGCTTCAACGCCGCTTTCCGCACTTGTTTAACCAACGAGAACTGTATTTAGTAATTATCACAACCACTATGTGCATTTGCAAGCAGCCGTTGGGGGTTACTTATCACGACAGAGTTACATATTTATTCTCTTCAGGCCAAAAGACGGCGCTAAAGTGAACTGTGTGTCACCAAGCAAAGCGCCTTGTATGTGGCACACTAAGCTCTGAGCTTGGCATATATAGTGTGTATACTAATATGCTACGACGAAGCTCTCTCTCTTCTCATACCTGGCATAGGAGAGCCTTTGCAATTTGTGTTTGGGTCTGAGACATGGTTGGATGCCTCATTTAAACAAAATATTATTATAGTTTGTTTTTTAATCTCAGACAAAAATGACATTACATTTGACATGCATTACATACATTTCATGGTATCATTATATGCAAACTTGACATTTGCATGTGTCATTTTTGTGTCTGAGATTAAAAAACAGACCGTATAAACATCGCAAAACTTGATGGGCTCTGACCTTGAGCTGGTATCTTTTGTTTGCGCATGTAGAATTGCGAACAATACGGCGGACCTGCTTTCTCTCGTAGAAATGTTATCATTGCATCTCACTCATTCCCTGGCTCCCCCATCCTCGCGTCGCAATACCTCACAAACAGTCCTAAAATCGGTTACTGCGCATATTTCACACTTAACATCGCCAGAGCCCATCAGTTTTTCGATATTAATACCGTGAAGAGTCAAAGACAAGATTGATTGTAGAAGTAGAGAGTAATGGTTACTTGGTTTGCGGCGGCGGAGTGACGGAGTGCAGCGTGGTCATGAGGATGTCGCGGTCGGTGGAGGCGGCGTCGGGCCGGTGCATGTGCAGGAAAGGGTTGTGTGCGGTGGCCGAAGCAGCTGCCGCCGTCTCGCCCGCCGCGATCGCCTGCTGCAGCTGCTCGAACTTCGGTCCGCGGAGATATCTTTAAGACGGGACGAAATTTTTACGCATAAATTAACAAAATGAGCGGAACCTTAACGCATGCATTTAAGTGCTATATTGTACAAGTAACTGTACAGATTTAAAATTGGAAAGTGTTTCTGGAATATTTTGTAAAATGTGAAAAAAGAAATAAAAGTAGCCCATCAAAACTTTAGTACAGAATTTAAGTTAATTAATAAGCTTCAAAACAAATGTAGTTATCGTTGATTTTTTTTATTAGAGACGAGAAAGGTTTATTTTGCAGTAATTTATTGTTATTTTTTCTCAAAAAATCTAATTAGCCTGGTTTAGCCACTGCCTGCCTGTACTGATTAGTGTTTTACCACTAATTTTCATTAGCACCGCATTGTTGCGAAGTGCTGATATATTTCCGACGGGTTGTAATATTCGTGTTTGGAGTCGAGATACTTTAGAAACTCCTTAGGTGCATCGTGGAGCCCCTCCATTCAGCCTCAGAACACTTACCTCTCGAGTTCGAGCGTGACCAGATTACCGCTCTGTTTGAGGGCGTCGACGGCTCGCTGGTTGGACTTGCCGGCCAGCGATACGCCGTCGACGGCCACGATACGGTCGTTGACGCGCACGCGACCACTTGCCGCCGCCGCGCTGCCCGCCGTCACCGACTTCACGAATATGCCCGACAGCTCCTCCTTCTCGCACACATACCCTGCAACAGACACAACTCTTATGCAATATACTTATGTTACCATAACAGTCCATGATTACTATAAATATTTAGACTTACCGGCAATAGTAATACCCAAGCCGTTCTCATCTTTCTTCAACTGTACAGTAAATCTATCCACCTCGGGAGAATCGGCATCTGAAAAATATAATTATTTTTCGTGACCAATGTGAGAGGAGGTTTGTTTAAAACTGCGCCACAATAAATAGTTCACACGTTTCACATTCATTTAAATTGGGAAGCATGGATGGCGGCAGTAACCACACTTTTACAGGAAAATAAAAACATGTATGCTGTGTTTCATTGAGCGAATTAGGGATGCCACAGTCCAGTTTCCCTATCCCTAACCAATCCCATATCCATTTTGCTACTAAGTTCGGCAGCGCACTTGCAGCACCTGTGGCTTTGCTTGTGTTAGAGCGACGGTAGCCACCTACCATCAAGTGGACCGTCAACCTGTCTGTCGACCTTAACATAAAATAAGAAAAATCGAGTTCTAGAAGTTTGTACATGTATTGTACTTGGTATAACAAAAGTTTGAATATCCAATTATCATACGATTTTAAGATGCAATGATGAAAAAAGAGAAAGGTAGACACCTGCGTCAGGGGGAGGAGTGACGGTTCGATCGAACACGAACCGAGATGGTGCCGCGGCTGCGGTCGCCTGTGTGTGGAACACCTGCTCGAAGCCAGCGTCTAACAGGTACCGATCCAGCGCTTCGGGGTCTGACAGAAGTCTACAAACCAATATTGACAAGTAAAATTTATGTATTTTGTAACATTTGCTGGTGATTTACTCAATTTAAGCTTACAAAGATATCATGTTAGATTAAATTCTAAATGACGTTAGAAGACATTCTTTAACAGATCTATTGAGACTGGGCTGTATTTTGAAGTAATTAAAAAAAGTGCTCTAAACATATTTACAGCAATATGCTAACGGTAATAAAACTAATAAAATGAAGAAATAATTTTGAAGAATTCCATACCTGGCCGGCACGATAGGTGCGGGAGAGGCGAGCCCCGGGTTGGCGGGATGTGCGGGGTCGGCTGCGCGTGCCACCACGAGCCGCACGCGAGAGCCCGACGCTCGCAACACGCCCGCTACCTGCTCCGAGCCCATCTCCATCAGGCTCACCTGACGCAACTTGTATGTCAACCCCTCACCGCCCCTCACCATTATACACGCTAAAGCTAACACTGCACGCCCCTAATCTCTTTTTAAGCCGGGATTACATTTGGCGCGTGTGACGTCACACTGGCGCGTATGTTCAAATGTTGCTTGCGCGTAAGTCACTTGGAAACCTATTTCATATTTTTTGTTATGGACTAAGGCCTGAAGTGGTGCTAGTTACTCATAGGTCGCAAAGATTATTTGCGCATTAAATGACAAGAAAAGGTGTCATCGCAAGAAGCATGAGCAATGGATCAGAGATAGATTCAAAGAAGATCCCGCTTTGTAATGAATGAAATCAAATGGAACCGGCGCGCACGTAACTAGTGTGAATAGCGTCATGCGCTATTCTATTGTTTACTTATAAACCGCTATCACACTATTTAGTTTGAAGTTAGTTTGAAGGAAACCAATTTAGGAAATCGGAAAGTGTAATCGCAGTTAGAACAGATTGGATCTAATTTAGACTTTAGATTCTATTATCTATTTTCAACTATATCTTCGATTTAGAAATCAATTTATTGTAGTGTGATCAACTAGTTCACTACTTAGGTTCCTAAATTGGTTTCCTTCAAATTGAATAATGTGATAACCGCATTACGCGCAGGTTTACCGTAACATGCTTCGATTGTGCAGAACATTTTCAACTTACAACTTTCGTGCAAGCTACCGGCCTAATGGAATCTCGGCTTTACGCTCGCATGCAAGTTATGCATACAAATACACAAAATGAGAGTCAAACAATCCAAGTAATGTTTTAATTTAACTTTTTTTCTTATAAACTGACGGACTCATAAACTGCATCAAAGTTCAGGATTACTTTGAAATGATTTTTTTTAATAAGTATGCAAACTTTTTAGATTAAATTATATAAATATGGAGAGACTGGCTCTTAATCTTAAAAAAAAGCAAAATTTAAAAATAGAACTGCAGTAAAACAAATGAATATAGCCGGGAAAAGAAAATTTACTCGTAGTATCAGATTTGCGTGTTATTTAAAGCAAAGTTTTAAATTGATTCGCATTGATTTTTTATTGAATTATTGTTACCAGCAGAATTGTAGGGTTAGTTTTTTAACTCATCGAGAGTTTTTGAACCATAATATGGATTCTTCGTCCGAACAAGCGGCTCAAATTGAAGCACTGGTGCGGGAGGGCTTGGATCAACGAACGATTGGTAGAAATTTAAATTTAAACCAGTCTACGGTTTCTAGAATATACAGAAGGTTTGTGGAGACAGGTTCTTACAGAAGGAGACGTGGTACAGGCAGGACTCGAGCAACCACCGGTCGTGATGACCGATTTATTGTTACAACTTCCCTGCGAAATCGTTTCCTCACGTCAATTAACATCAAAAAAGGAGCTTAATGAAGTGCGTGGAGTAAATGTGAGTGCACGAACAATAAGAAGAAGGTTAAAGGAAGCGGATAACATCCCTTTTAGACCAGCAAATGGTCCAAATTTGTCTGTAGCTCACAGACAAGCTCGCTTAAGATTTGCGCGTGATCACCTAAATTGGACAGAAGAGCAATGGGCCTCCGTATTGTTCACGGACGAGTGTAGGATATGATTGTATGGTGCAGATGGTCGCAGAAGAGTCTATCGTCGACGTGGGGAGCGATATGCTCAAAGTTGCATTGAGGAGAGTGTTCCTTTTGGAGGCGGTTCGTGTATGGTCAGGGGTGGCATATCGATGAACGGGCGAACAGAACTTGTGTTCATAGACATGGTCCGTCAAAACGGTAATAGAGGGGGTTTGACTGCACATCGCTACTTAACAGAGATCTTAGAAGATCACGTGGTGCCTTACATGGGATTCATTGGCGAAAATTTTACTTTAATGCAGGATAATGCCCGGCCGCACGCTGCTGCACAAGTTCGACAATATTGCGAAGAGGTTGGGATACGTACAATGAATTGGCCAGCACGCAGCCCGGATCTTAATCCCATTGAGCATGTTTGGGACAGTATAAAAAGAGCTGTATATGCGAGAAATCCTGTGCCCACGACAGTGGCAGCACTAAGAACAGCACTTTCAGAAGAATGGGACAATATTCCGCAAGATCTTTTAATAACCCTAATAAAATCTATGCGGAACCGATTAGAATCCGTAATAAGGGCACGTGGGGGTAATACACCCTATTAAAACATAAATAAACCCTTGCATAAAGTTTGTGTCTATTGTTAAAACCAATTTTTTTATAAAACCAATTTTCCTTAAATTTCTGTTTTTTCTTCAAAAAAGTCTTAAGGTCCTTTCCAGTACACAAACTTAAACTTAAGGATACGCTGTTTTAAAGTTCACGAACCAATCTAGAGGTTTCAATTTAAATCTGTATAGAAAGTTTGCATACTTGGTTAAAATATTTATTTCAAAGTCGTCTATTACTTTGATGCAGTTTATGAGTCCGCCAGTGTACATTGAACTTAGTGGAGGGGCGAGCAGTTTTAGCCTATAAATTATCTACACATTTAAACACGTTCACAGTCCCCATACAAGACGTTTTATTCACCCCATAAGTTTAGCACGGTTTTCAATGAATTTGTGAAGAATTATGCCAAGATATGTAAAATTCAGTATTATATAATCTATCATTTGTGGAAACCGCATTTAGAGAAAGAAGAAAGAATATATCACCCATTTATATTTAACTATTTGCTACTTTTCAACCAACTTCCAAAAAGGAGGAGGTTAATGTTTGTTACCTCATAACTTTCGACTGGGTGAAACGATTTTGACGATTCTTTTTTTATATGAAAGCTGGTGCTTCCCGTGTGGTCCCATTTCAATTTGGTCCAGTTCTGACAATGGCATCCATGAGAAAAGACCATGAGACGGTTTGATGTCGGTTTATTTTTTGTTAAAAAGAGTTATTAAATCTTAAACTACTTGGAGGGAATTTCTATGTAACTATAGTAGCAACTTTACTTTTAGTAAGCAACTTCAAATTTAGGCTTTATATTATAACTAAATTTCAATTTTGTTTGAATGAAAAATAACTTACGTCTCCTATTTGCAGGATATGGTCCCCAGATTTGAGACGTCCGTCGCGATCAGCAACGCCGCCTGCTAAAATAGTCTTAACGATTACTCCACTCGTTCTAGCACCAATAATTCCTGAAACACATTTCGTTTTCTACTAGAATAATATAATGTACGAATAAGTACAAAATTCAACGACAGGTTGCTTGAGAACTTGGCATAATAACAAATTGAATTGATCGTGAGCTTTATGCACAATATACGTACTATATTGTATCCCAAGAAGGGGGAAACCATAGAAGGAAGCAGAAAGAAAGATTAGTGATTAACTATCCCAATATGGACCTCATATACTGAGTCCATTCAGTCACTCCATGGCAGTGAGTCTTGCATACAAGTGATAATCTGAATACATTTGTCAACACTCTCTCTAATATTACATGTCTTGGCTATTATTACATGAATTACATATTACATGAATTGTAGTTGTAGGGATGAGTGGTATTTAGGTATAAAGTTTTATGAGCCCCATTTATCGATTACTGATCCAATTTTTATTGTGGATATTCGCCTAAAAAAACACTGTCCTGCATACATGTGATATGTTAAAAATACGAACAGGAGGCCATGAATCGGAGGGCGCAGAGTGGGAAGCGGCTGGATGGGTAGTGCAGAGGCCTACATACAGCAGTTGAGATTTTGCATTGAGGAAATGCTAATTCCTTAAGTGAAACTTTTCTTAAATTCTATAAAGAAAATGCATAAACACAACTTTCAATAACACCTCATCGAGTTTGTTTATTACATATCAACATAAGAAGTAATCTTAACTTTATATGAATAATTGTGTATTACCAAAACCAAGTCCAGTGCCATCGTTGACAAGATTGATAACCTCAACTTGTGCCCAGTCACCGACCACTATGTTGTGTGAACCTGAAGCTAAGGAGTCATCATTTCGAGACAGTTCCAATAATCCACGAGCCTAGAAGAAATATTATATTTACATAAAGAAATTAAAGCAAAAAATAAGTAATTAACACATCAAACATGATAGTTGTTGGTATTAGAGCAGCATACTTAGATATAAAATAGATACTTAGACAGTGACTTTATTTTATAAATATGTATAGAAGATATAGATAGAAGAATGATTTTAGGTATAGTTGGATAAGTCAGCGACATTTTTACACATATAAGTATGACTTTCCGGGTTAATTTTGCTAATTTATGTACACTGGCGGACTCATAAACTGCATCAAAGTAATAGACGACTTTGAAATAAATATTTTAACCAAGTATGCAAACTTTCTATACAGATTTAAATTGAAACCTCTAGATTGGTTCGTGAACTTTAAAACAGCGTATCCTTAAGTTTAAGTTTGTGTACTGGAAAGGACCTTAAGACTTTTTTGAAGAAAAAACAGAAATTTAAGGAAAATTGGTTTTATAAAAAAATTGTTTTTAACAATAGACACAAACTTTATGCAAGGGTTTATTTATGTTTTAATAGGGTGTATTACCCCCACGTGCCCTTATTACGGATTCTAATCGGTTCCGCATAGATTTTATTAGGGTTATTAAAAGATCTTGCGGAATATTGTCCCATTCTTCTGAAAGTGCTGTTCTTAGTGCTGCCACTGTCGTGGGCACAGGATTTCTCGCATATACAGCTCTTTTTATATTGTCCCAAACATGCTCAATGGGATTAAGATCCGGGCTGCGTGCTGGCCAATTCATTGTACGTATCCCAACCTCTTCGCAATATTGTCGAACTTGTGCAGCAGCGTGCGGCCGGGCATTATCCTGCATTAAAGTAAAATTTTCGCCTATGAATCCCATGTAAGGCACCACGTGATCTTCTAAGATCTCTGTTAAGTTGCGATGTGCAGTCAAACCCCCTCTATTACCGTTTTGACGGACCATGTCTATGAACACAAGTTCTGTTCGCCCGTTCATCGATATGCCACCCCAGACCATACACGAACCGCCTCCAAAAGGAACACGCTCCTCAATGCAACTTTGAGCATATCGCTCCCCACGTCGACGATAGACTCTTCTGCGACCATCTGCACCATATAATCATATCCTACACTCGTCCGTGAACAATACGGAGGCCCATTGCTCTTCTGTCCAATTTAGGTGATCACGCGCAAATCTTAAGCGAGCTTGTCTGTGAGCTACAGACAAATTTGGACCATTTGCTGGTCTAAAAGGGATGTTATCCGCTTCCTTTAACCTTCTTCTTATTGTTCGTGCACTCACATTTACTCCACGCACTTCATTAAGCTCCTTTTTTGATGTTAATTGACGTGAGGAAACGATTTCGCAGGGAAGTTGTAACAATAAATCGGTCATCACGACCGGTAGTTGCTCGAGTCCTGCCTGTACCACGTCTCCTTCTGTAAGAACCTGTCTCCACAAACCTTCTGTATATTCTAGAAACCGTAGACTGGTTTAAATTTAAATTTCTACCAATCGTTCGTTGATCCAAGCCCTCCCGCACCAGTGCTACAATTTGAGCCGCTTGTTCGGACGAAGTATCCATATTATGGTTCAAAAACTCTCGATGAGTTAAAAAACTAACCCTACAATTCTGCTGGTAACAATAATTCAATAAAAAATCAATGCGAATCAATTTAAAACTTTGCTTTAAATAACACGCAAATCTGATACTACGAGTAAATTTTCTTTTCCCGGCTATATTCATTTGTTTTACTGCAGTTCTATTTTTAAATTTTGCTTTTTTTTAAGATTAAGAGCCAGTCTCTCCATATTTATATAATTTAATCTAAAAAGTTTGCATACTTATTAAAAAAAATCATTTCAAAGTAATCCTGAACTTTGATGCAGTTTATGAGTCCGTCAGTTTATGAACCTACCTGTTTGGGTGACATATTTGAGCCAACTGATCCATTATCAAGACCTAGAATGCGTTCATTATCAGAGCCAGAGCCAAACTCAAGGCTATGGGGAGGTGACACTTGTGGCACTCGTTGTTCTTCTTCTCCTTCATGACCACCATACAAGCTTCGTGACTGGAGGGCCAGTTCACCTGTAATAAACAAGTAATTAAAAAAACATAATTATAATTAAAATTATAAACTAAGCTATACTTATTATGTTTGACAATTCTTTTCAATTTTCTTTCATCTTGTTCCTTATACTAGTTAATCAATACCAATATTATAAAGAGGAAAGATTTGATTGTTTGTTTGTTTGCTTGCATTGAATAGGCCCCAAAACTACTGGACTGATTAGAAAAATTCTTTCACTGAACATTTAGAACAATACCTAGTTGATTGTTTACGTTTACAAAAATATTAAATAATTGTAATGTAATGTAATGTTGTACCTATTATCGCCTATCAAAGGATAATTTACTAATTGTATGCTGATTTTGAAATAAAAAAAATTAAAACTTAATTTTCTTTTTTTGGGTTCCTAAAATTTATCATTTGATTTTTATATTCGTGCATTATTTCAAGCATTTTTCATGCATATATGCATGAAAAAAGCTTTTTATGTTGCATATAATCCGGTCTCTAATAATGACAAATAGAAAAAATCTTATTTTACATTGTATTTTGAAAAATGTGGGTGTGAAATGTTGATTCGCTTAATAATTGAAATGAGAATTTATGAGCCTAATTCAAGTAAATGTAATCAAGTTTTATTACATACCTGCTGGTGTAATGTCAAAATCTCCAGGCAGTATAGAAGGGTGATGCGCCACTTGAGTTGCCAACATGCTTACTGAATCATGCAATGTGGCAATGCTTCTCAAAATTGGACTATCCAACAGGCTAAGAAGCATATTCAAGTCTTCATTAGTTGCAGCCTAAAAATTAACATTTTTCCCAACATTTATTCACTTGTGACATAGGACTCCCTTATGATCCCCATAGGACCCCCTACAAAAATAAGCTATATGTTCTCTCTATCAGAAGTGAACTACACTTGCAAGACAGGTTAAATGTTCTGGTACACTTCCTTTTCCCCTACTCCTTAAGGAAACCTTGTCCACTTGTTTTCTTTTAACACATTCATTGCCGCACCAAAAATTGCAAGTCTCATATAAATGGCTAGCGGTATAATATGTTGAACCTGTGTGGTGAGTTGTCGGCCATACGAATGAGGAGAATATACTCACAACGAGGCTTTTGAATTGCAAATCTCCACATTTGAAGGTGGTTTTTGAATGAATAAGTTGTGTTTTACATTAATTCCCAGTATTTTTGAAGAAAAACCTATAAATAGTTTGGACTCACGTAGCAAGTTCTAAGCCCAGCATGCGATTTTAGTGAACTCGCCAGGCGAGTCCTTGGTAATAAACGGGTTAAAAAATATAAGTACTTGGTCTAATTTTTAAACAATCAAATTTTTTTCAAGACTGCCTTAAGGTTGAGGATCAACTGTTAATTCAATTAATTAGTTCAACTATTTTGTTACTGATCCTATTTTTCATTTCCACATTCAAACAGGTACCTACTAATATTTTTTTTTCCCATTTAATTTGCAATCAGTCTGTCAACTATAAGCAGATGAGTCTGATTAATGCCGGAATCACTTAGAGATTTGACCTTCCTGTGAAGATCACTCTATCCTGTTTGATTAACATTTACTTATTAATTTTTCTTTTTGAATTTTCTACTTAGACAGTTCCATGAATTCCTGCCTCTTTAATCTTTTAATATGGTCTGGTTTTGTGAGTCTGGCAGCCAAAGGGTTAGGGTGATTCGTCAGTCGCTGTTTATATTTTCTTGCATTCAGCTTAATTTCCTCAGAAACTGTTGGTATCGCGAGGTGTTCATGCAGTTCTGAGGTCTTGATGTACCAAGGGGCATTGGATATCCACTTCAGGATCGAGTTCTGGAGTCTCTGTATGATTAATATATTGGAGGAGCTAGCTATTCCCCACAGCTGTATACCATACATCCATATAGGCTTTAGAACCATTTTGTATATAAGTAGCTTGTTATGCAGAGATAAGCGGGATTTTCTATTTAATAGCCACCCGAGTTGTCTGTATCTCATATTAACCTCCTCTCTTTTAGTCCTATGGTGTTTGTTCCAGGTTAACCGGCGATCAAGATGCATTCCAAGATGCACCTACTAATATTAACAAAATTACCTATATATGTATTTCAAGATGTTAGTTAAACTAACTCATTGCGGATTACAATAATAATAGCCTGCATAAAAGAGATAAGTCCTTACTGAAAAGGTACCTACTACAAAGCAGTAGGTACTCAGAGCTGCTCAAAAAATTAGTTTAGGTATATATTATTTTGCAATGAAGGAAGAACCTTTTTACCTTTAGTTTCGGGTCATCGCTTTGATCGACAACGGCCTTTACACTTTCTAATTGCTGTAATGCGTTCGATATATTTACTCCCAAATGCATGCTAAAAAGAAATAAAAACATTACGTTAAAATCTTTTTTATTCTTGCCAACAAAATTTACAAAAAACACTTGTAGTAATTAAACACTGACATTTGTATTCTTGATTTACTTATTTATTTTATTTAAAATGTAGTAAGTTGGTAGTAAGAATCAAATTTGTTTCCACGGGTCACGTTTCCACTTTCAAGAGTTTCAAGTTACGTTCCACCAGCCAGTCCATTGGGTTAATACATAATCACCAATATAAGTATGTTCCTTGATTACTACGTAAGCCAGTCACAATATCATTCGGAAAACGGAGTCAGACGAGAAAATACACTGAATACTGGTTGGTTGGTTACACATCGATTCTTCATCTAATATTTAAATTGTTTTAGTTTATTATAAATAAAAATTGTTTATTATATATATTATACATAAAAATGAAAACAATTTGATTGACCTCTCCTCTATAGAGTAACTTATAAAATACTTGCAATTTGCACGACTTTTATTTAGATTGGAAAATTTAATGTTCTGTGGTTTAGGATACAGAACACTATCTATTATTAGATCATTCCATGTGAAGCGTCGAATGCCCCGGGTAAAAATGTTGATTTTTCCGATTTTAAGTAGTTATTACACTATTCAATTGCAGTTAGAACAGATTGGATCAGATTCAGATAAATTGGAGTTCTTAATCCCTTCTAATAAGGAATATAGTACTCTAACGGAGGCGCTCTATATCTCCCGACTGCGTGAACAGTGCTGCCTCCTCCATAATTTGTGGAGGCAAATTCAAAATCTTTATGTACTGCAGCTTTCTAAAATCTGTATTGAGTAAATTTAAGAAAATCTGTATATATCTGTACGTGTAACTTAATTATTTGGTTTGAAGTTAAAGAAATAAAATCAAAAACTATTTGTAAATGTGTTTATTCATCTTAGATATTAAATCATATTCTTCATAATAAGGCTTATCATTTAGTAGGTAATTTATCGATACCTTTGACATGCAAAAATTCGGTTTGGATTTCTAAAAATATAGATACCGAGAAATCTGTATATCTGGCACATATTAATATGACGCAGCGTAAATCAACTTAGTGTAGGTAGTGATTTAGGTTCCTTCCTGTCTAGATTTCCTACAAACTGATTAATGTAATAACCGCCTTTGTAACAAATTATGATTATGTTATCCAGTAATATGTGAATTGTCCAGGTGTATACCTATTATTGATCGTTATAAAGAAAATTTCGGGTTAGTTACATTAACTAAAAAAAACAAATGAATTCAGATGTTTTTTTTATTTTCATTACACTATTTCTTGGTCTATTTTATCTCTACCACTGGGGATACTTAGTAGGAGTAAGTGGAACAGCCGAATTTTACGACTATAAGCTAGGTACCCTAATTAATTAGGTACATTTAACTTGACGTGTCGTTTCTGGGAGATGCAGATATCAAAGTAAACATAATTTCCACATTGAAATTATGTTCATAAAAGTACAACAATATTTTGTAATAGTTTTTTTTTCAGTATGTCGGTGGTCCTTGTTTGAGTAATATGACGTCAGACCACGTGCCGACGTATGTTTTTTATTATCATAGTTATTATTAATGCAAAACAAAAAATTTATGAATTGGGCAATACCTTATTAAAAAAGAGATTTTACTGCAACTTACTTATAAAATAAAAAAACATTTTTCCTGGCCTATAAATTATAAAATGTTAAATTAGTAGATACATGGCGTCATGTTTTATCATCAAAATGTATTTAATTATAAAATTTAATTTAATAAAGTTGGTCAATACTATCAATCATTTGTACATAGATTAAAATATTTAAACAAATAAACATGTTTTTAACATATATACCTACCTAGTTTTCTAAGTCTGCTTAGGTATATATTGCGATTTCGGTGAGTGAATAATGAAGATTTTCACAACAAAACAATCTCCATAATCCATACATTGGTAGGTATGACTTATGAGATACTTGAATCCCTGTGACTAATCATATGAGTCTCTAATTCTTCTTTATCTTTACAACGTAAATCGCATTGAATACAAACAAGTTGATCACTCTGACATTTGGTTTTCACTAAGCGATTCCATTTCACAGTTTTGTTTTTCTTTGAAAGATTTTTTCTTTTGTTTATTTTTTTTTGAATAACTTTAAGTCTTGGGAGTGAAATCTTGACATTTAAACATTTGTGATTTGGATGTTGACTGGCATAGTGTTCGCTAATTTCATTCCAATCCAGAGGTATTCTATTTTTGCACATATGGCATATTATCATTTCCAAGTTATTGTTTGTTGGTCGTTTGTCTGGTTTTGTTTGTAGGTCACATGTATAAGGACAGTTGGTTGGTAATTGTTTTATTTCATCGTATTTGCATTTGTATGCGAAACTTCTTTTGCATTTACTACATCTTTTCACTACTCGATAAATTTTTGCTGTTGAAACTTCACTCTGTTTGCTCGCCTGTGAGGCAGAGGGCGATGGTGTGAACAGTTTCAATGTTTTTTTTTCGTCATGACTTTTGCCATGGTGATTAAGTAATAAATCAACACTTTTATAATAGAAGCCACACGTCCAACATGGATATACACATTTAGCAATATTATGGGTTTTAAAGTGACGTTCAGCTGTACTAATATCAATAAACTTTTCTTGGCAAACTTCGCATCCATGCAACATATAAGGTTTAGCTGTTGAATTGTGACCACTTATGTGAGCCGTGATATCATCTTCCTTAAAACAAGCTACTAAACAAACTGGACATTTGAAAATCTTTATATAGTGTTTTTCTCTAATATGTTGTTCAAAATAAGTTGGGTGCATAATTTCACACCTAACCATAGGACACTGCAATCTTGAAGTAGCCCTCATCATTCGAAAACCTTCACAGTCATGATTGTATGGATAATTTACATTTTTACCTGTTAAATACACACCACATTCTGGGCAAATGTATGGAGGTCTTCTTAAATGTAATCGCATGTGAGCTTTCATACCACATAATGTTGGCAACGTAAACAAACATATAGGACATGTGTGCACATCATCTGTTAACTGCATATAATGTGCAGCTCTATCTTTGTACATGAATCCATTTTTTTTTGGAATATCTTTTTTACATTCCACACATTTACTCATTACTTTAATATGCGTACTTTTCGGGGATGTAGTAGAACTATCCAATGTTTTATCGTATGGCAAAGGGCCTACAGACAAGTCAGTAATATTAATTGTGGCTGATTTAACAGTATGTGACCTGATATGAGAGAGTAAGTTGCATCTGTTATAGTAAACTTTGGAATACCCACAGGATTGACATGCATATGTTATGAGCATTGACTTTCGATTGATATGGTAGTTGTAGCTGGATTCAAAAATAAACCTGGAAGAGAATTTAAAAACACGTTAATTTATTTGTTATAATTAGAGATTTAATTAAGATTTTGTCTATAAACTTATAGACAAAATCTTAATTAAATTACCCATAAAAGCACATAAGTATATCTATAAATTCACATAAAGAATACTCATTTATTTATATAAAAGTATATATTGTATATTTCAATAGAAACAGCCTAGAATCTAAATAATAATATAATAGGTACGTGTAAGTACCCAAATAAGGTTTTGTTTGAAAGGATGTGATTCATTTTATGATGGGAAGTGTCCCGACCATCGATGGTCCTGACACTTGGTAACGACTGATGAACTGAATGTAGATGTTTTTAATATTCAATTTTAAAGAAAAGTACATAGATTTTAAGTAAAATAAAAGCAATAAGTATAAACTACTTACTCATCACCACACTCTTTACATTTGTATGTTTTATGGCCATTTA
This sequence comes from Synanthedon formicaeformis, assembly GCA_945859745.1. Lineage (NCBI taxonomy): Eukaryota > Metazoa > Arthropoda > Insecta > Lepidoptera > Sesiidae > Synanthedon > Synanthedon formicaeformis. The sequence continues at coordinate 5,400,875 of OX243954.1, forward strand.
TTTCTATTGGTATAACATACTTTGGCATGGCCCTAGAAAATATAACATTTAGGAGCTCCCGTTTTACAGTTCCGTAATCCATTTTTCAACTTCCGAGCCTGTAGTAGTTTTTATTTATTACTTAGATGCTGAAAAAAATAAATAATTAAAAAGTTTAAAATGAACTTTTTTATATGGCAATACAAAAACTAGTTCATTGTACGCAAATCAATGTACTGGAGCAAAATTTACTTGTGGAACTAAAGGTTGTGTTTTAAACGAATATTTTTTGATAAACATTTAAATAATTAGTTTTACCTTTGAGTAGCAATGCTTGTAGTGTGTTTATTTCTTAAAACTAGTTATATTAGGTGTTTTTTTAACAGAAACTAATAATCACTCGCTCACAATCAGTGACAAGAAGAACCTGTGAGCTGTGACATAGAACACTTAATTGGTATGAAGTGAACTTGAACGAATGAAAGTGACCATTCATTTCATTGTATTACCATTTAAAAAAACATTGAAATGTTGACAGCACAAAAAAAGAAAACAAAATATTTACGTTGATTTATTGTTATTTTCAGTGCCTAATTATAGAGCGTGTGCAGAAGAAAAATTGGTATTATTGATCAGCAAGGAAAATGAAAGTTATTTTCTCGTGCATACAACCGTTTAATTATGCAATACTCACGGTTCATGCAGTGAGCATACCATAAACAACTTTATTACATGAATTCATTATTACTTGAATTACATCGTTTGACCATGTAAATTTATCAATTGCTATTATGACTATGCTTTTACTTATATAGTAAAACAAGTTTTTTCTTTCTTTAGTATTTTTTTTATTAATATTTTGGTAAAAACCAAGGAAATTTTGCATTCCTTTTCTATAAATTTTGTTTATACTTTTTGGATATTATTGAAAAAACAACGAAGATATAAGTACATATCTTATCCATTTTTTTAACGGTACTTTTATTACTTTCGCGTTATACGTCGATATAATATATTCATACATTAATTTTTTTTCAATAGGTATATCGACTAGTTATTCTAAGTCGAGTAGTAACTATTTAAAATATACTGTACTAATGTATTATAGCAATAGGACCTGCAACAAAGATTGTAAACTATGTATGTGGCACTTAGAATTTAGTCTTTAGACGTATTTTAATTAGTCATTTCAAACTTTGATAAAATAGTAATTACTTATAGGTAAATTGATATTCACAATGAATCAATAAAAACCATTTTAAATCACTTATTTGGCTATAGCTAGCTAAGCCTTAGTTACGGTGGTAACATAATAAAAATGGTTCTGTGGAATGGGATATTAGTAATTAAGTAATAAGTAAAACAAGTCCATGATTGTTTTTTCTTTATTGGCCTTTAGACAGAAAAACGAACTTATGATAAAAAAATTAACATTTGAATTACCATAGTATTATAGGTTGTGTCCACATTACTATTTGGTTTGTATGCATAACAGCAGTATTCATAGCATACTGCTAGTTTAATTATAAGGCGCTGGACCATAAACATATTATTTTTATATATCCTTAATTTATTACAATAGTTGTTGCTTCTGAAGATGAACTGAACTTGTAAATCTTTCTCTGCAAAAAAAAAGAGTAAAAAAAAGAAATAATATTTAGACTTAAATACAATAATATATTTATGGGAATTTTTTGTGTCCAGTTTGGACTATCAATATTCAAAGCACCATTAAGGCAAATTTGCTTCAAAGTTGTTGTTTTTGTCCATCTGCAAAATAACACACATCTAAATATTAGGTACCTACATAAATACATATATACATACAGAATTGCCTGCTTTCGGTTTTCTATCAGATTCATTTTAGAGTTTGCACAGGAACTTCATGACTTAGTTCCTCGATCTCCTTTTCGTCATCGGACTACTAGGCGTGGGGAGGTTGTTCTGTTCATCCTTATGTTTTGGTTATACCATCTATTCGCATGAAGCATTTTGCGTCTTTTTTTATAATGTGTACAGCGAGGGACTGGAATTCTCTCCCTTCTTCAGTGTTCCCTGAAATTTTCAACTTGGGATTTTTCAAAAACAGAGTGAATAGCTATTAATGTGAAAGCGAACTCCATCTTCACTTATTTTCAGGTTGATCGCTTTTTCAAATACAAATTAAAAAAATGGACACATTATAATTATATTATTAGTACAAACACTATAACAAATTATAATATTGTATGATAACAGATGATATATTGCAAAATATTAGAACTTTTTGTAAAGGCAAGGCACACAGTTTCTACAGTCATAATCTGGGAAACCCACCAAGTCCAAGTAACCACCTTATGTTACTTCTGTAGACTGTAATGTCTGTTCTGCCCGTCTGGCTAGGTATAGGTTGCTAGAGCCCCATCACATCCTTATCCCTTATCTTTAATTCTTCTATGGTGGGCAGCGCACTTGCAGCATGTATGGCGTTGCTTGTGTCTATGGTGGCCACCTACCATCAAATAGACCGTCTGCCTTTTTGTCGACCTTAACATATATTATAAAAAAATTAGAGATTTCGTATTACAGTTCAATTTAATTGTTAATTTGTATTGTAATATTTTAGTTTATAATGTGCAGTCACTGTCAAAGAGACCGTTAATAGAAGAAGAAGAAAACATTTTGAACACAAATCATGTGTTTTTATGTGGAATTAAAAATAGAACATTGAGATCAGTTGACTTCTTCGTACTTTGTTGGAAATTTGCTCGAGGTGCTGCATCCTCCCAATGAGACACTTTTTTACTTGGCTTTACAATACAATACACATTTATTGATGTGCTGCAAACAAAACAAAATAGATGGAAGGTAACGAACATGATTGGAGAATTAAGTAGGTAATCAGTTGACAACACAGGTGTAACTCAAAGCTTATTTACCTTTGCAAACTTCTATTTTTAAGCCTTTCAGCTTCAGTTAATTAAATATTTACTCGTCTAGGTTTTATTGATCCCTCAGGTTTTATCAACCACCTAGGTTTAATAATACCTAGGTAACATTATAAATTTATTTCACTTAGTAACTTGGAATTGGAACTGTGAATAAGATACAAACAAAACCCATAGATCAGCTATAAATATACGTCCAGTTATATATTATACACGTAGGTACGTATTTGCTTGGCGTGAATAAAACGTACAAAATAGCGCACAAACCTGGTGAGATGAGAGAGATTGTTTATTTTTTCCTATTTTAAGAGGTCCTTGGGAGACATGAAAAGATAAATTTCCTCGGTACACTTGGATAGCACTGACTGATAAATAATAACGATTTGATTCTGATCACTACTGATAAGTGATCTGTCTGTTCTTGTTCCTATATTTTAAATTCACATTTAGCGCATTCATCATAATTCACATAATTGATCATAATCATCATTGAATGTTGATCATTGTCAAATGTCAAAAGTCATTGTCAATGTCAAGTCAAACATACATGGTTTCGATTTTCCGTTACGTTATCTATGGTCAATTGGTATTTTCGTCATGGTCACTCTGCCTGCCTCAACCGCTTCCACAAAGGTTCACTACCGCTTCCAACGAATTTTTTACGTAAAAATTCGTTGACCGCTTCACAAGAGGGCAGCCTCGGGAGATGTCTGGGATTTTTTTGTAATTTTATAGCCTGGTAACTAAACTTATAAGTCGTCTTTATTTTTAAGATGATTGGATTAGTAACTATTGTTGAATATTTTTTCTAATATTTCATAGACTTTTTTCTTACATACTGTACATACATCGAAATTCTCACATATTAAAAACTATAAACATTTCATTGGCCCGAGCGAAGCTCGGCCACCCAATCTAGTATTATCTAACTAAACTATTGAAAGTATTTTTTCATATTTTACAGGAAAAGATTAAACAAATTAAAAATAATAATAAGTTACCTATTAAGTTAGGTTTGATTAGGTATACTCTATGTGTTCAGTATATTAGCTCTATTGCTTAAGTATTGTCTAAAATAGCTTATTATTTGTTATTAATTGTCATAGGTATATTTTTCTTACCAATTTCTTACTTTACAAGATTGTATGTCAAATAGGGTATAATGTATTAAAGCAAAATAACAAGATGACTTATAATAATTCTGTACTTATTGGTAATTGGAGCGAAGAGAGACTTAAAAACGAAGTAAGTTATTTAGTCATATTTGAATTTAGTTTACGAATAATGTGATGACGTATGTAAATGTGAATTCGAACGTAAATATTATTCCAAGAATGTATTTGGCGAGGTTATTCCGTTTTCACAATGGGCGCTTCTTCATTGGCCGACCCGACACTGACAGACAGTATACGACGACGGACGACCCAACACCGGCAGATACATTCTTCATTTTACCGACATCGACACTTCGACCCGATGACGCGACGGCTCACGCACGCCCACATAGAAGCTTGCGTGTGTAGAAGCCGGCACCTTGCTGCCGACGGAATGTCGGTGCCGGGCTAGGCCAGTGGGACAGCGTGCGTGCAGTACAATTTCATAGAATGGGCGTTTTTCCACTTACCGGCCCGGCGCCGTGCCGGTGCCGGGGAAGCAAAAATGTATGAAAACGACGGCCCGGCGTTGACTCCCGCCGGCGTCGGCAAGTGAAAAAACGAGCCATACATTTTCATACATTTTTACCGGCGCCGGGGTAGCAAGCTTCCCAGTCCCTGCCGGCCCGGTTAACTGCATGTGTATTGTATATAATATGAATTGTAGCCGTGTGCGTGAATGAGTGCGCAGGGCGGGTAGGAGGACGCGGAGCGGAGAGAAACTCGTGTATTTGGTTTTTGGTAACACCGGCTCAGTGGAAAAACGAAGCCCCGGCGCCGGTGCCAGTCTAGGAAAATGCCGGGGTAAATTTTAGAATCCATGGCCAAACTTTTGGAGTATTTATAGGCTTCATCAGTTAGGAATGGATGTTAGTTTTGTAGAAATATAGTTTTAATGGTGAGAAAATTCATTCACAATTAATTTTATAAACATTTTAAAACATAATCTAAAATTGGTTTAGCACAATTGTTCTGCTACAACCAGTATTCCAGTACCCAATCTAACCTATTTTCTGCAATGCAAAGTATTGTAACACATTTTGTAATCGGGTGAGCTCGCTCCGCTGCGCTCCGCTCGCATTTTCATAACATTCCTGAACCTAACCTAACCTATTTGTTTCCAGTGCAAATAGTCTTGTAACACATTTTGTAATAAGCGCACAACCACACAACGTTCTGCTACAACAGAGTACTAATATTAAATAAATAAACACTATTTATTACTCTATGTCTAATATAGTAAATATTAATAAACAATTTCAGAATTCGTTTTAAAATGTTTATAAAATTAATTGTGAATGAATTTCCTCACCATAAAAACTATATTTTTATAAAACTAACATCTATTGCTAAATAATCACGCTTCCAAACACACTACTGGTATGTACATATTTATTTGTATTGTAAACAAAATCAGGTTATGTTTTAAAATTAATTGTGAAAAAATTATTTTTGAATGAATTTTCTCACCATAAAAACTATATTTCTACAAAACTAACATCCATTCTTAACTGATTAAGCATATAAATACTCTAAAAGTTTGGCCATGGATTCTAAAGCCAACCCAAATGCCGGTGTCGTGCCCGGCAAGTGAAAAACGAGCCCTAGGTACATTTTCATACATTTTTGCTTCTCCGGCACCGGCTTCTGTGCCGGTGTCGGGCCGGTGAGTGGAAAAACGCCCCTGAATGATGTCGGAAATCAAAAAATTTGTAGGTATTTTTTTATAAGTATAATTAAATTTACAATCTACCAATATATAAAGCTGAAGAGTTTATTTGTTTGGTTGTACGCGCTAATCTCATTAACTATTGGTTCGAATTGAAAAATTCTTTTTGTGTTGGATCAATGGATAGTTCTTTTATCGAGGAAGGCTACAGAAAACGCGAACGAAGTCGCGGGCACCAGCTAGTATTAGATAATATTTCTTTCGTTGGTTTATGTCGTTCACGTTCTTATTGTATCGTGATATAAGTTTTAGATTTTTGCCACTTTGATTTACTCGTAATTCAACCAATTATAGAAGTTAAATATTAAGTTTTACCTATACCTACCTATACGTATGATAAAAGCTACGAGCCTTTTTATATAACTACATATTTTAAAACTTTTAGTATGAATTTAAAATCTTTCTTCGCAAACGTGATCGGCGCGAGTTGTTGTTGCAAAGGTCTAGGACTTTGTTCAGCAATTTATTAATGGAGGTACGCAATTGTTTCAAACTTTTCACCTTCAAACTTTGTTTGGGCAAACCCCAACTCGACCGTACCTCGCTAGCTCTGACCTTTTTGCTTTTATTTTACTACTTTAGGCAATACCAATAGGTCGAGTGTAGTAGCTTTTTGAATCGAGCCCTTTTGGTATTATTTCTGATATGAAATTATGAAAATGAACATTTTAAAGATTGCCTTGGTCGAGTAAGTACTGGAGAGCTAGTCCCTGCTCCTTTATACTGGCTTTCGGTTATAGAGAACAGATCTATAACCCCTATATATTTATAGTTTGGTTATAGACAGGCTGACAGTCCACTTCATGGTAGTTGGCTACCATCGCATATAACACAATCAACGCTACAGTTGCTGCAAGTGCACTGCCGACTACAGTATAGGGTTAAGGATCAGGGATTCGGAAGAGATAGAAAAATTGGCTCTGGTATTCCTTACTCACTCACCGCAACACAACAGCACACATGCTGTTATTTCAATGTGGTCTTCTGTAAGGAGGTGGTTACACAATTTATTTTATTAGTTAAACTAATCTTTATTATTTGTTACTTTTATGTGGACATAAAAATTTCATAAATACATTTTGTTTGCATAGAGACCTCTAGCTATTAGCGGTACCTTCGTCCTATTTGGTTACAACGTCCAGGTCGTTGCCTCCGATATGCCAGGTTCGTAGTAATAAGAATCTAATAAGTACTTACTTAGGATTATAAACGTAGAATATATTAAGTTATCTTAACTTATCATGTCTCGTAAGTAACTATTAATTAAACCGTGTGCACCAATAAAGCGTGTGCTCGCGAGTTCTGTGTGATAGGAATTTACATTTGGTGGACTGTTTCATCTAGGTATATTATATAGAGTTTTTTGTATTCTTGTTTGAAAGCGGTAACTCGCGGTGATCGAATTCTGCCGCCCGATAAAAAGCGACCAAGAGAGAGAGTTGAGATAGAGGATAAGATTTATTCTAAATTAAACGGCGGGTCAAACCGCGGGGGTCAGCTAGTATAATTTCTCTATAGATTATTTCTAAGAGCATCTTTACTGCCACAAGAACTAAGTCTGTCGAGCTATTAACAGGGGACGCTAACGGCGTTTTTCCATACAAATGTAATCCCCTGTTTTCTCGCTGGATAATCCTTCTAGAGCAAAATTTTTTTGTTATAAATTCTAGGTCTGCTAAAGCTATGTCCCTATTATTTCTTTTTTCCACCAACTAATTACATAAGAAAATATGATCTCAAAAATCGTAATAAATGGCCCTTTTTAGGTCACCCTAATCAGACTACTATAAAACAAACTTGAAAGACTTTTAAGATAAAAAAATAATAATAGGGACATAGATTTGTTCTTCTTGAAAATATTTGTGTAAAAATTATTCGATATGCTCAATTTTTAGAGGAGAAAACAGGGGAATACGAAACCTCGATTTAGTCAAAAATTTTGTAGGTATAATCGGTCTGAGCTGCATTTGTCCATTTGTCCCTATTGCACAATACGGGGGAAGGCTGGAGGGCAGCGCGATGGCAATAGTTTCTTCAAATAACTATTTTTCAAATTCTGCTGTACCCGCGTCCTCTCTTAAATCTATACACTTTTCTATCATATTGTTAAACTAGCTGCTGCCCGCGACTTCGCCCGCGTAACTTTGTAAATTATATACTAAAACCTTCCTGGAGAACCACTCTATCCATTGGTGAAAACAGCATGAAAATCGGTGCAGTAGTTTTGGAGTTTATCAGATAGATAGACACGGCGACAGAAAGACATTGTTTTATAATTAAGGAGGATTAATGCAAAATAATAGGAGAAGTAGGTATACATTTTGGCGAAGATACAATATATATTTATATTTTACTATATGTATAGGATACAGATTTTTGTAAACTACTTCACTATTTCTAATACTTACTATTTTTGGTTTGTCATTTGAAATTGGATTTTATTAATTAAAATTATTCTACATGTATTCATTTATTATTAAAATTAAAAATCTATTTATTTGTTAGTTCCGAGCAAAAGCGCTGGTAAGACACATGGTCTTGCATTATCAACTCTGGTAAGTGATCGCCAAGTGGACTACATGCAGAACATTGGCGACGGATGTCAAATGACTCTGTCACCAATTACGACGCCATGTTGCCGGAACACATTTGTAATACTCAGGTTGCGTATTTTTAATTTAAATTTAATAAGTCACCGCATCTACCATCGCGTCCTGTTCAGTCAAGGAAACATAAGGGCAGCAACATGCTAGTGAAATCTAATTAATCATTAATCAGGTTTGATATCACTTATTTATACTCGTTAAATTATTACTTCGACATTATTTAAAGGTATTTTTTCAACATAAGGGCAGCAATATGCTAGTGAAATCTAATTAATCAGTTTTGATATTACTTATTTATACTCGTTAAATTATTACTTCGACATTATTTAAAGGTATTTTTTCAACATAAGGGCAGCAATATGCTAGTGAAATCTAATTAATCAGTTTTGATATTACTTATTTATACTCGTTAAATTATTACTTCGACATTATTTAAAGGTATTCTTTCAACATAAGGGCAGCAATATGCTAGTGAAATCTAATTAATCAGTTTTGATATTATTTATTTATACTCGTTAAATTATTACTTCGACATTATTTAAAGGTATTTTTTCAACATAAGGGCAGCAATATGCTAGTGAAATCTAATTAATCAGTTTTGATATTACTTATTTATACTCGTTAAATTATTACTTCAACATTATTTAAAGGTATTTTCTAGTGATATCTAATTATTCAATTTTGATATTACTTATTTATACTCGTTAAATTATTACTTTGACATTATTATGATGTTCCTAAAATTCGTGACATCGGGGTCATAAGGAAACACTTCATATGAAAAATAATGATTAATTTATTAGTTCCAATCAAGTTTGTTATAAAGATCGGTAAAAAAATCTGTAGACATCACAAAATTATGATCGTCACAAAATTACTGATACCTAATTGAAAGTCTTTCTCATAAAATTATATTTCACTATTCAATGCAATTAAATACTCACTGTATTTCAATAGCTTGTTTTCTGCCTAATTTGTGTTAGTTATAATAATACCTAATCAATTTAAAAAATATTTTAGGATACGGAAATCATTTAAAATTAATTTTCATATTTCATATGAAATGTGATAGTATTGTTTTCAGTGCTGAAGATGAAAGTGTGCATGGGGAGAAAATGAATTATGGCGATGAGTTTCTATTGAGAAGTGAAAATTATGGTGATCCAAAGGTCAGTGACTTTTCTGTGTATTTATAAATAAATTATGCCAATTATTCTTACTGGCGGTATTTGTAAATACTAAATGATTGTGTACTCAAAATATTTGAATATAGCTGGGGATATTTCGTTAAAGTTATGTAGGTATAATCTCTTAAGAAACTTTCGCTAACTAAAACGGTATAGGTAGCTGCCTCAGCCGACACATCCAAAGTTACCACCATGTATAACAGTTATTAAGTCTATTAATTTATTGAGTTACTAAGTCTGGTCAGCTAATTTCACTCTGTTTTCTAAGTTGATGGACAACTTAGTCTAGCATAACTTCTCTCAGCGCAGCTTAGTATATAGAGGAAGATAACGCGTCTACGCTCGTTACAAGGCTTAGCATTTTGTCTACTTCGTTTCTTTCTTATGGACGAAATACACGATCAATCATTTGACGTGACTCCAAACGACAAATCAAATGGAGCTACGCCAAACATTGTGCCCACACACGGTCAGTCCAATTTTCTGTCATTTATGCGTTTGACCGGGTTGAGTGACGTTGACATGAGCTCTGATTCGGAAGCGCGGCAAAATGCCACGGTGTAGTGTTTCTACCAAGGAGGATAGAAATTTCTTGGTTTCTACACTCACGATCAGCCAACTGATCGCGATGAACTGACGTGACGCAACGGCGCGATTTGAAATCCAGTGTGACATCAAGCCATCAGTTTTTTCCATTCACGATTAAATTTTGGCTTCACGTCACTTCATTTGACGCGATGGACTGGTCGTGTGTTTCGTCCATTAGTTTGCAGAGTTATAAAGTAGTACTAATATCCACGTACTTCAAAATTAAAAAAGGTATCTGGAACAATTTGATTCAATTCAAGTTTTTCGTTTAAATTGCCTACGGTCTTATAGTAGTTAGTGGTTTAGATCTAGCTACATATCTCAGAGTACAAAACAATCTTGTATATCGAAATTATATCCGGTACTATTGGACTTCTTTTCTATAGCTTTTTTTATTATGAGCATCCATTTTATAAGACCGGTCAGAAGCAGCCTGGATCCACCTTGTGAGTGGACGTCCTAAGCTGCGCTTGCCGGTCCGTGCCCTCCACTCGAGAACCTTCGGCTGCCTTATTATCTAACAGCACACGACTTGCGACCAACTTGCGACAGGCGAAAACGTTCTATTAATTTATGAAATATCACACTAAATCGTGTTTTTAGTACCACGTAACTCATAACAAAGGTGTAGTTTGCGATACTGACAAGGGCCTCTTACTGACAACAACTAAAATTAAAGTACATCATTTTTGTATGGCAGCACACTCGATCGCAAGTCGTCTGCTATCGTCTGCTGTTAGATAATAAGGCAGCCGGCCCCAGCGGCCGTCGGCTCACCGTACTAAGTAATGTGTCTTGCCTACAGCATTTGGTAACTTTCGTTTATTTACGAATCTCCTCATTCCTGATTTGATCTCGCAGTGCAACCCCGAGCGTAGCCCACTCTATAACACATAGACTAAATTTTATGTTAATTATTATATATTGACTAGGCTGATCCACTTTACGTGCGTTATACGGCCGACGCAATCCCAGGACCAGCAGATCGGATGCCCATACAGTTGAGTTCCACGAAAGATACTAATTGTCGTTGGTGTGTAATACCTCTCCTTCCGTGCGATCGCCTGGAGGGAATTGGAAGTCCGGTCAAGGTTAGTATTATGAAATATTATTAATGTACAAATGTCTTAATGTTTAGTGTCAATACCAGGTAATGAAAAAAAGAAGAACTTCCCCTTATATTTGAATGATTCCTTATGAATATTGTCCACGTTTTTGAAGTTTCGGATTATGTTGTATTGTCTGCTAATTTGGCGGTGACCAATATTTAGACGACCACCTAACATAATATTATACCCAACAGCCCAACAGCACTCAGTCGCCAGACTCATAACACGCTAAAATGATAGTCCAGAACACGCTTGAACTAGATATACCTAGTAATCTCATTTACTTCTCAGTATATTACCTACATACATTATGTTTTATATGTAAACTATGTTTTCAGACTGGTGCCAAACTTTTGGTAAAAAATTTAGTAGCCGATAAAAGTTTGTGTGTTATGAATCAAAATTGGATGATGACATTTTTCGGACCGGTGAGTAGGTACAGCGCCGACAGTACCTAGCAATTACGATGTTCTTTTTACATGTTCATATAAAACTGTATATAAACCATAGATCTAGTATTACTACCAGATCTATGATATAAACTGTCGACACGTTTGGTCTAATTGCTAGTAACCCTAGCTGTTAACCAAACGGTCGCGGGTTCGAATCCCGCTAGGGGCAAATGTTTATGTGTTAACATTTTTCCTTTGTATCTGAGTTTGTATTTATAATATGTATGTATTTACAAAAAAAAGTAATCTGTAGTAGTATATCAACTGTCTGGTCTGTCTGGAACTAGATGGTGCTATGTGAAATGTGTGAACATATTTATTTATTTATTATTTTATCATTATTTATTATATTGAGCGTTTAAAATTTCCCTTAGAATAATATGGAACTTAGCACATTATTTAATAAAGCTATGAAATTTACAGGAATGCGGAGTGACATGCCGCAACTACATCGACATCCACAAGAGGTTTACCGCTGAAAACATTTTCACTCTAGTCAGCGATGTGGAAACTAAGAAGAGAGAATAAATTAATAATCAAATATACTTATATATTTTCTTTAAATAAACATGACGTTTGTATAACACCTTTTTCTGAAAATCTTGTTTATGTACCTACAAATATTTTATGTATTTCTTTCTTTATTGAATGAATTTGAATAAACCAAGTTCTAGAAAGTTTTCTTGCATAAGCACTCACAAAAATTAAATAAAAAGTTTACCCCTCCCTCCCAAAAAAGCCACTCCCAATATATAAAAATAAAGAGGTACAGGCAGGTACAGTACTACAGGGTTAAGAAGGGTTTTTGGTCTGCCCTAATAATTACATCACGGATCTATATACTCCGAGATCTATTTCTCTAGTGAAAACTTTATAATAAATAACACAACAGGTTTGACTTCAATGTAAGAAATAAATCAACTTTATTGTCCGTAGTATGGTAATAAATAATAATTAACAAATTTGTATTCTTAATAAACTTAACACCAAAAGCAAGTCATCATTGTCCGGTGAAAGTTCATCGATTCGGCATCTGAATACGTCTGTAAAAAAATTACAAGCTTATTCACGAGATAGAAATCATCTAGTGAAAAGGCATCAAGTGAAATTATTATCATCACCACTCAATCAGCATAGAGAACATTAATTTTAAAGTGATCTAATAAAAAAATTGTACTTATTAAAAAAAAAACTGACGCTATGTTACCGAAAACAGTATTTACTTTTGTATAATCGATAATAAACTAATGAAAGTTAGATTGTTTGGCAGTTCAGTTAATTTTTATTTGGCCTTTTTACAACACTGTAATAAAAGTAAAAAAAAAAAATCTTGCGGTAATATGGTATAGTCGGGGTAAGAAAAGGTTCGTCACCTTTAAGTCGACATTTGCTTACATCGGGGCAATTGTCAGTCATGCTAAACGTCTGTCAGTTTTCTGCTTAGTGCTTTAGTTTCAAAAGGTCTACGATTTTGATAAAGGAATGAATTTAAAAACTGACCCGTATTTCGTATTTTCGTACCCCGACTTTACCTATAGGTTAAGGCAAGCACCAACAGACTCGTTAACGGGCTCGTCACCCAACGGGTCGTTGAAACATTTAAACATGAGAAGAAAATATTAAAATCTTATCATTTTATTAAATAATTATGAAATCTAATAAACACAACCTTCTAGAGAAAGAAGTGTGAAGACGACTCACCGCCCCACACATTTGGCACGAATAGAGGTCACTGTGCGTGAGTGTATGCTGCTCGAAGGTTTGTGCGTCGTCGAACATCGTGCCGCAAATGTCGCACAACAAGGGCGTCGTCATCTCACCGCCCTCGACGCACGCCTTCCTCACACTTGACGACACAGTCGACACTCGCTTCTTCTTGGGGTTGAATGTTTGGCGCGGCTCGTAGTACGGGCACGCTGTAAAACCAAACATTTATACCTTACTGTGCCGGTGCCCGCGACTTCGTCCGCGTTCTCTATAGCTTAATAGCCTTCCTCGATAAATGGACTAGCTTTATATATTGGTATAGATGAGCCACACAATAAATTACAATAATAAAAAATCATTGCACAAAGGGGATTGGGTAACTTTGTATGGAGGGTTGGCATCATTTTTTTTTCTAGCGGCCATTGATAAAAACTATTGTCGTTTAAAGTCCTTGCAAAAATATGTTATAATGTGCAAAAAGAATTACTCCAAACTATATCGAACGAGAGATATAAGGATTTAAAGATACGAATTTTACGCCTGGTTGCTCTTCAAGAACAAGCAATAAAATGAAAAAATAAAATAAAAAAACATTATTTTTTATATTTATTAATTTAAAAGTTAATGAAAAAAAGTTACTAATCATCATTTTCTTCGTCAGAAACTTCATTTTCTATGTCATTCCTTATTATAGTGTCCAAGAACTGCGCCGGAGGAACTATATCTTGGTGTCTTACCCATCCCATGTACCATATTATTGACATCACATGGGAACAACAACCTAATGTCCGTTTTCCTACGACACAAGAACAATAGTGCCCTAATAATGCATCAGATCCTTGTAATCCTCGTCCCAAGAGAATATAAACATAATACATGATGTACAGACATGATACATAAGATGATACATGATACATGATGTACAGACAGATACAACATAATTCATAAGACATGACTGTACAGTTTAAAAAACCAAAACCCATAAAATCCAATTCAGAAGTAAATCAGAAGTAAATCAGTCGGCAATCCGGGCGGTTGCAGGGGCCAGTGGGGTCACCGGCCTTTGCTTGGCTGATCGGATTGTCGCTAGGGAACAAAGAAGACCCACGTGCGTGTGCTCCGAGCGGGCTCCGATCATCGGAGCTCGTGGCGGAGCAACGGTTTGGAGGCTCCAACTGTCCGTTGGAGCTTCATCGGTCACCGCTCGCTGAGCCGAGGAACCGTACTCGGCCCACGCGGGTGTAGGCCGGTGAGAGATGGCACCCCCGGTCCTTGTGCGTCGGACCGAGGTATGGGTCTCGGTTCTGCGAACGAAGACCGGCGCGGGTCGCAGCGGGCGGATTCTCTCGGATAGCTCTGTCGCTCAGTGGTAGTTGGGCAACGCACGCAAAGACGGAGCTCTACGGCAGGGTAGGACCGTCTGGCAGAGTACTGCAATCGCGGCTTTGTGGACGGTGGTGAAGACCCGGTAGCGCGGCCGGCCTAGTAAACACACTCTGCAGTCGTTCGGAAGAGTGAACACCCGGACTCGCCACCCGGCCTAGTAACTCTTCCGACGATATCACGAGGTGAAGCTTGTCTCGGGCTGCCGCGATTGATGTGGAAATGTCAGGCGGAAACCCTCTTTGGGCCGCCCACCCTTAATGCCGTAGAGATGCAGACGAGCAGGGGTTTTCCGAGAGTTTCAGGTGGAAGCGGCCTCCAACTCTGCGGTAGGTTGTGCTGCAGAGAAGAGGTTATGGGGTGCTTCATGAGTGAAGCCCCTCGCTGACTGCCTGCTGCGAGAGGTGGAGAATAGGCGGCCTGTGCCGCCTCGCCCAGGGGCGGCGGACATGGGGTCGTCCGCCGTCATCACAACACCGGGCAACGAGGGGTTTCCGGGTTCCGTCTCTTCACGGCGCGGAGGTTACACTCCGCGCCTTATCGAGGTGGAGCCCGCAAATGTGCGGGCCTCGTCTGGCGGGGGGACACCGTAGCGTGTTTAAACGTCCCCTGACCCCCGCCCATAGACGGCGTGAAGAAACACAGCGGGGTTTTAGTGGGTAGAAGTCCCACATACCCCACCGATCTGCCCATGGTCGGTGCGGATCTGATTCGCAGATTTCCTCGCGTTATAAAAAAAAAAGGGGTTTGGCTGAACCATTCGTCGATTTGGGACTTTTGTGAACGTGAATCTATTTCTAGGAAGCGTTTTGTATCAATAACTGTTAAATTATGTATTTTTTACATCGAAGTAGTGTACATAGACGATTATAATCGAAGTAGTGTATATAGACGAAGTAGTGATTTAAGTAATATATAAAGCCAAATATCTCAGTTTCGATGTTATTTAGCGGTATAGTTCCATAATAATAAATGCTACTTTCGAACTGATTTTTCAAATTATGCTACTTTTATGAGTGGCCGCCAAAGTTGAAAATGATGCCAACTTTACCCAAACCCCTTTATGGAAATTGTCGCATATGAGCGTGATTTGAAAAAGTTTGCAATGAAGTTTCCTTAATTTAAAATGGAAGCCCAAGCGCCTCTTTCACGAACTACAAGTAAAGTGTTGTATAGTTACTTTTAGAAATCATTTTCTGTTTTATTGAATTATGCACTCGGTTTAGTACATCCTTCGATAGGCGAATATTTTTTATTATTTTCTATTTAATGTTTAGGATGTTAGCTAAATTATTCCCGGTGACAGGTGATTTTAAGTGACGGTTTAGCCTACTTGACGTTGGTGAAAGAGGCGCTTAGTTCTAAGAATAAATTCCTGTAAATCTTTAATGTTTTGAGATTTTAAATATAGTAACGGTTCGAGAGTTGCCATCACTCACCCATTTGGATTGTAAGTAAAACTACACTCACCGTCATGACCAACGTGTGTCGTGTGGAAAACGAGCAATACTTTGTTCGCCGTCTGAGTAATGACCATTTGCGCCGGACACGCTTTGCCAGTCTTATAAATTTGACGCTCTGGCGCCGGACGTTTGCCTTTGCCCTGTAATATATTAATATATTATCTACAAAAAATAAATACCTAAGTAATTCGTGAACATAACAGTAAAGAATTACCTGATAAACATAAACCCCAGATTGGCTGCACATGTAATGTGAACGGACGCCCTCAATCGTTGGTTTACTAGCGGTTGTTTTGCGGAAACGAAATTTGGTTTCTTCTTGTGTTTTCGCTTTATACGCCAAAAAATCTAGAAAAAATATCACTATTAAGTTTTATTCTGTTTAGTAGCGTTTCGCAGTCGCAACGGCTGTGCTGGATTGTCACTGGAATAATAAGGTATAAACACCTTTCAATCCAGTACAACTTCCACTATGCAACACTGGATTGGAAACGAACTATACTCAGTCCAGTGACCACTATATACTCAAACATGCTAGTTAGTTCTTTGACAACATTTTTATTCGCCTTCTCTGTTCAATACGCAATCCAATGCAGTAGCCATAAAGGTATAATTTCAACAAGTAGGTAGCAGTAGCATTCCAACGCTGCTGGATTGTTGGACTGGACTGAAAGGACTGGAGGCAGCAACCACGCATTTACACAATACCACCGTAAAATAACAGCACGGCAAGTCTTGCATTACATATGACGTAGTATGTGATAATAGCAGACCATCTAGTGGAACCGTCAGCCAGCGTCATGACATGTGACAATAAATTAATTGTATGTAATTTCGACGACACGTTTGGTCTAGTGGCTAGTAACCCTAGCTGTTAACCAAACGGTCGCGGGTTCGAATCCCGCTAGGGGCAAATGTTTTATGTGAACATTTTACCTTTGTACCTGAGTCATGGATGTTTTGTATTTATAATATGTATGTATTTACAAAAAAAAAAGTAATCTATGTATTATATCAACTGTCTGGTTACCATAATACAAGCATTACTTGCTTACTTTGGAACTAGATGGTGCTGTGTGGAATATGTGAAGATATTTATTTATGTAAGGATAACAACTAACCGTCCATAGTGTCAAATGACAACTTTATAACTTCTACCGGAATGTCATGTTTTTGCAGCAGATGATCACTAAAATCAACGCCATAGCTTACTTTGTCCGGGCAAAGGGGACATTCGTACGCCTTGCGTTTCTCTACCTGAAAATTTCATATACATCTTACTGCTTAAACGTTCGACTATATAATTGACAGACAGAAGCTAATTAAAGTGACTCATTGTTCCGTAGTAATCAAATAATTTAACAAGGATTTAATCAATTACCAATGTATATATAAAATATTAAGTAAGTACAATGTATTATATAAATAGCTGGCGCCCGCGACTTTGTCCGCGTTGAAAAAGAAAAAGTAGCCTATCCTGTGTCCTGTACGTCTAAATATTTATCTACCAAGTTTCATGAAAATCAGTTACCTAATTCGTTTAAGAGTTATGAAGGAACATACAATACTTACACTTAGATTTATTATTAGTATTGATTGTGTATAAATTTCTTCACACATATTTATTAGTATATGTTCTCTGCTTTATGTAAACTAAAATATCACCCATCGTTTCAAAAGTAGATTAATCCTTAATTCGTAAGCATAAAATTTAATAGCTCATTATTATATATAATACTAGCTGGTGCCCGCGACTTCGTCCGCGTTGACGATGAAAGGTACCGTATGTCCTTTCTGGTGTCAACGTACCAGACAACGTGTATGCAAAATTTCATGGTGATCGGTTCAGTAGTTTTTGCGTGAAAGAGTAACAAACAAACTCACATTCACATTTATAATATTAGTAAAGATTTACTGCCTCTGTAGATGAATACTAATATATGTAAATAAGCAGTATGTACCTATATATATGTTTGTGCTCTTCTTAGGGCCTCTTTCACAAACTAAAATTAAAGTGTTGATTAGTTACTTTTAAAAATCATTTTCTGTTTTATTGAATTATGCACTCGGTTTACTGCGTCATTTGATAGGCTAACTTTTTTTATTATTTTCTATTTAATATTTGGGACGTTTACCGTACAAACAAAGGTATATCAGCTAAATTATTCCCGGTGACAGGTGACTTTAAGTGACGGTTTAGCCTACTTGACGTTTCTGAAAGAGGCGCTTAGTCCTAGTAAGTTAATTCCTAAGTAACCTTGGAAATAATTTAGATTTTTGTATTTCCTATAAAATTAGCAACGATATATTTCTCCGGTTCACTTAGCCTGCTCCTCAAGTAGGTATGGGGTTGACTAAGTGTTGTGTCTTCGTGTCAAAGTTGTATGTTCATTTAAACAATATTATAGACGAAAACAATACCAATATGTGTAAAAAAACTTATACTTTTACCTGATAACCGTGAACCTTCAGAAGGTGTTTATTTAATATCTGTTTCTGACTGAAGTCACGTTCGCACAAGTGACATTTTTGTCTGGTGCGCGGGATGTATTTGGGAGTTTTATCATTGGTCAATTTTACTGAAAGAGAAACAAAAAAAAAAAAGAACAAACAATGGCTGTGACAATTTTTTTAAAACAAACACAGTAAATGTTAAGTGCTTAATAGGCGCAGTAACAATCTCCTCACTGAAGTTCATCATGAAATAAAAACACTAGCGCTGCAACATAAAAACGCTTCAGCATTAGGTCAACTAATAGGATTTAGTATGTGAAGAAAAAGCTTACTTACCTCCGTGTTTCAATCTTATATGAGTGAAGTAGCCCTTCATCTGTGTGTAAACATTGTCGCAGAATAAACATTGGTATTCCTTTGGTTCAAGATGTTGTTTATTGCTATGGCATCTGGAAATAATTGTACACTTCTTTTAACCCTTTAACCACTTGCTTTTGTAGGTGTTGTAATTCTTCTTCTAGCGTTTGCCTCGTAAACCGATATTTAAGTATTAAATTGGAGAATCAGGGTAAAAAATATAAAAATATTTATTATTTATACTTAACAAATATTTAAGTATATAAAGCTACACCAACATTAGACTGATCTATCTACAATAAGTAAAGGATAAAGTCAGACACACCTAAGTTTGTGGTCTTCGTATGAATGTGAAAGAGTAACGCTGCAGAGAGGACACTCTCGTAACGGCTCGCCTGTGCGAGGATCGAGCGCATGAACTGACGTCACGTGAGCGTACATATGTGACGCATCTTCGAGAGCCATCCCGCAATATATGCACGTTGTATCGTCCAGCGTCTGTACCCACGTCTGTCCATCTATATGTAATTACACATATCTTATGATAACCTTACAGAATACATAAAAAAATTAGAACCTGCAAACCGGGCACATTTCGTGTGTGGTTGTTTCTAGATTTGTGATTTTTTGGAGTTGACTCCTAAGAATCGATTTTCATATAAGGCCCCCGGTATGGAAATTTTATAAGGAGTAAAATTGATTCAAGCGTTAAATAAAAAGTGTTATGTTCTTCTGCGCAACGTAACTTGCGCACCTTCCACTTTGAAAACATGTATGTATGTATGTAGGTATATACTTATATTTAAGGAGTAGTGAGTGGATCCATGATATCCATGAGTGGATAGGTTCCTAAACTTTTTACGATGTGCACATTTTGCGAGCTGCACTTTTTACAATGAGCACACTCTGCGACTTGCACTAGTGCACATTTTGCGACCTGCACATTATGGTGTGCATCCATATTGAAAAAAAAAAAAAAAACAATGGTTAAAAAGTTTAGTTAATAGAAAAAAACTTGCATTGATGAATTAAATATGTTATAAATGTATGTATATAATACCACAATAACTCAATGAGAATAGAAGACAATCCATCAAAATAAAATAACAGTATCCTGAGAAACTTACTATTGAAGGTTTGGTTATTTTCATTAGTTTCACCAAACAAATTCCTCTTTATTCTGACCACGAACAAGTCAAATTCAATGACAGTCTTGCAACATTGGGGGCAAATATATTTAGTATCAGTTTTAATCTGAAAGGAATACAAAAAGTGGTACGTTAAGAACGTATTAAATAACGTAATATACGGCACTAAAGGCAACTAATTAAATGTTCTTACAGAGGCTATCAATAATCACTATTTTATTATTTTATTTATTACTTTTCTACAATCGCCAATATTGGAGAAACGTACTTCAATTTTGAAACATCTCTTAAAAATGTCAGCATAAGTTTCTTCATCGTTTATGGGAGCAAATAGGTTGCATAAATTATCTTTACTAGAACACCCGATGCAACCTGTGTTGTTCGTTACCTCCATATTAAAATGATTTAATTACTTATATGATAAAATTTATATGAATGTAAAACTCTTTTAAGTTTGAAGAATGCAAACGAATAAACACAACAAATATTTCGAAGATCAAAAACAAATGACACGTGTCAGTGTTAGTGGCCAGTCACAAGTCTGTTGCACTGTTTTGATTTTTTGGGTTATTTATTTGCACTGTTTAGATATAGATCTGCTAGAGCCTTCGCTCTCTCCGATTATTCGGAGTGCAAACTCCACGCAGTGAGGAGATGCGCCGGAACTCGTGGCCCATCTCCTACACACTCGCTGCCGGTGTTGTGAAGACATCGGACGACCCCGCGTCCGCCGTCCCCGGCCGAGCAGCCCAGGCCATCCAGATTAGTCTTCCGCAGCGGACAATCAGCGAGGGGCCTCCTCTGAAGCCCCTATAACCTCCACTTTGCGGCACAACCTACTGCAGAGTCGGAGGCCGCTCCTACCTGTAAAATTTGCCCATATGTCCTCACGCGCAGGACCGAGACCCATACCTCGGTCCAGCGCGCAAGGATGTCGTCTCGTACCGGTCGCACGCCCGCACGCGCCTACGCGCATGGTTGGATCGGGCGACGACCGGCGCAACACCTGCTCCGTCACGGGCCCCGAAAAACGGAGCCCGCTTAGAGCCCTCCGCGTTAGTGGGTCTTCTTAGTTCCCCAACGGCAGTCCGATTGGTCAAGCGGGTGGCGGCTCCCGCGACCTTCCAGACCGCCGAAGGGTTAAGCCCCCCACCTCGTTAAGGTCATGACCCACCTAGGGGGGGGGGAACTATTTTCATACCTGGGCCAACTCTAGTCGGTTATGGTCGGCCGACTAGTCGGCTATGGCTGGACACCTATTTTTTCTTTGTATCTTGTATCTTTTCTTTGTATTTATGATCAAAACAATTCAATAATTGACCTAATACTAAAAAAAAAAATTCCGCTATTTTGTTTTATATTTATATTTTTTTTTAGATTTGCGTTCGGAAATTGACATTTTTATGAAAACCAAAAATGATAAAATCCGTCTATCCGTACTAGGAATGTAGAGTAGATAAAAACAGGAACGTAGGAAATGTAAGATTAGAAAATTTGGTCTCTTTTCTCAATATTTGACATATAAAGATAATATTAACTATTACCTTTCACGTCAACTTCAAAATTATATGGAGTTAAAAAGCGTTTTTCTAACTGAATATTGTATTTTTTACTGTTACTTTTCTGCTGGTTTTAGAGTAAAGTATACAAATTTATAAAAGAACACAATGCCGAAATTGGATGAAGATAAGGGTATCGTTTATAGCAATCGAGTTCGTTTGGGCAATTGGTATGAAGCTTCTCAATTGGAGGAGGTAGGCGTATTGCGGCCGTTGGGTGAATGCGAACAATATCGGCTAATGTTACATTTATTGTATTCATAACTTTTCAGTACAAGCTAATGAAATTCCTTGAACAGATGAAGAAAGGGGATTTAATGTTAGCTAGATACCGTAAAATGACGGAAAATCTCAATGCACCTACAGTTTTGACTCAATCTTCAGGGAGCATTGGCTTTGGAGCCAAGATCTCTTTGCTTGCTCCTCATGTGCCAGGTAATCAGTAACTACACCATCAACAATAACTCTTTCTTTTACAATCACAGTTCTGAAAATGTTTACAAGCCAGCATTTAAAGTAGCGCACTGCGGTAAACCTCTTAGTAAATGCTGATCTACAACACACCACATATGGATATGGATTTATATTCTAATCATTTTTTTAATGTTAAGGTCGATGATCCACTTGATGGTAGAATATTTTATAATATACAATGAAAAAGCACTCTATTTTGAGAACGGAATGTAGGAAACAGAAACCACGGTCATTTATCGATGTATTACTTACCTATTTGTTTAGTGGTTATTTTAGATACCTGTCATCAATCAATCAATATTCAATATACTGATAATAAATCTGTAAGTGTGTATTGTATGTATGTATTTCCTCCATAACTCTTAAACGAATTAACTGTTTTTCATGAAATTTGGTAGATAAACATATAGACGTACAGGACACAGGATAGGCTACTTTTTTCTTTTTCAACGCGGACGAAGCCGCGGGCGCCAGCTAGTTATCAATAATACAGACTTGAATTTTTTGCATGGAGTTAAAATTTTCAAAATCTTTTGATGTTTTTAGTAATAGAAGATTTATTAACATTTACAATTAATAACAATTTGTTGTAAATTTATTGCTTAGAAAGTCTTGTTGGAAGCTTATTATAAAACTTACGTCGATTCATTTTATTAATGTTGTACTGTTCTAATCAGAATTATTGGCAGGAATCCTTACTGAAATAGAAGTCAGGATTCAGTTTGAATTTAAATTCAATTTCGCATGGAAATGACAGCTCATTTCAACTCCTAACAGTCGAAATGAGAATTGCATGAGAATTTGCGAAATTATGTTAGGGGTTCGCTTGGATGACCGATTTATTCCAAAACTATGCTAAGCAATTACCACGACAATACCGTGACTATGAAGACAATTGATGGTATATTTGAAAATGTTATTAAAGTTTTAGGTGATGTATAAGGTGTTTTCAAAAGAATGTCATTTATAGAACTAGTCATATGTAGGTACATTCGGGGTAAGGAATGTTTGTTTGCACCAGGGCAATTATGCCAACGTTTAATTTCAAACGAAACTTGACGTTTGCTTAGACCTTTTTTAAAAGATACCAAGAGTCTACGAATAAAGGAATGAATTTTAAATTTAAGATTTTCGTACCCTGACTGTACATACTTACAGGTTGTGTCAATACTTGAGAATGTTAGGCAAATTTTGTAAAAGCATCACTTCTAAATTAATAATTCAATTTAATTTATTTTTAGCTTCTGATCCACCAGTGGAGGGCAAAAATGGACTTCTTTTAGGCGGCAGAATTTCTTCTAATGACATAAATTATTCACAAGAATTAGTGGATGGATGTTCTGTAGTCGGTCTCTCTACTACTCAGCCGACCGAACGTAGCACTTTCGTGATTACAAGTGCAGATTATTGTAATCGCGAAGGTGAAACTCTGAAATATAATCAAGAATTTCTGCTCACATTGTCGTCATCTCTGAGTAAAAAGGTATGGAAGTATGTGTAAATATAATTTTTATTAAACACAAAATTTATATATGTAGTTGATTAGTCTGACGGGTCGAGTGTTGTAGGTACTTTAACTAACTATGAAAATGAACTTCTATGGGAACGAATAGAAGTTCAGATTATTTTTTGTAAACATAAGTATGTGTATTTTTTGTAACAAAAAATGTAAGTAGCTCTATTAGAACTATTTACTAATTTATTAGAATTTCTGGTACTGTTGTGTAAACACCAACCTAAAAAATGAGTAGTCATTCCGGGATTATTGATCCTTTGATCGTTAGCGGCGTTGAATAAATGAATACTGAATGAAAATTGTTATTAATTTTAGTATTGATTGTTATTTATAATTACTAAAAGAAATAAATGTTTTTTATATTATGTTTATAAAATATATTTTAAAATAACCTAATTAATTATTGCCTGAATTACACAAATCGTTAACTTCAAGTGAAGTACTATGAAACTTGCAATATCTTACTTGCCCAAGATTGTGTTGAAACAGAGCTGCTAGCACCTCAATAACTCTACCATCGAGCTCGTCATATTAAATTCAAATAATATATCAAGTGTTAGCTCACTCTATGACACAAATATGGCAATAAGTTCCCTTAAGATATTTGCAAAATTTGTTTTATGTTTCAGCCGTTATACATAAGGTACGACCCCAACCCGGTCCCAGGCCTCTGCGGCATGTACCCGCTGTATTTGAGCGAACACTTCGTCTCCAACACAAGGTGGCGCATTCTTCCCGTTCGCACTCCTAATATCACCAGATTTGAGCTTGAAGGGAAGCCTATTACTGTAAGAGCTTTTTTTTCCTCTTCCTCAGTATGAAAGTAATATTGACGTCCATAGACTTGTGCTAGAATTTTTTTAACATTGAATGTAATTTCCAAGTTTAAAGTGGAGTTACTCGTATTATGCATTTTTCTCAGTTTTTGAAATGAAACTTTTTTGCGCGTGATGAGAGTAAAATTTCAAGGACAATTTAGTGCTACGCCTCATACTTGCTAACAGTCTGGTCTAATAAGTTTATATTTATATCAAATTACCGTGACCGTGCACGGTGCATAATTCAAAACAATAAATTCGACTTCAAAAGATGTACTGTAATTATGTAACATGCGTTAGCCCGATTTACAAGCGGTTCAAATAATAATTATATTGTTGAATGTCCCGTTTTGCAAATACGATCTGAATTTAATTTTACCTCTAAAACTTAGATTTCTCGTTTAGGTTCTATTCCGATTACATAATAATTGCTAATTTAATACAGAATACGAGCCTCGATAGAATTTCTCGTTATATTGTTATCATAAGCAAGTTAGGTAACTACGTTTGCGAATTTAATGTGATTTTCACTTTGACTATGTATGTATTAAGTTCACACCTGTCTAAAATTATTCACTTGATGAAGGTATTATTACTAAAAATGGGCAACGACATCATATATATATGTATAAGTAGTTTTTACGTAAGAAACATCCATCCATCCGTACAAACTTCCCCATTTAAATTATTAGTAGAACTAATTAGTAGGTTACAGTGAATTCAATTTATTTGTAATCTTTCCTCCATAACAAGCTACCATAAAGGAAATTTTATCTTTACTGTCTTATAGTGTTCTTATTATGAGAATAATTTTTCCACTTTTCTAATTGAAAAATGTGTCCATCATCATAAAAAAAATAATACGAAATAATTGTTAAACTCTAAAATGATTTATGTTTTAAAAACATCACAAATTGAAGTGCACTTAGAATGTTGAATACATTTGCATTGAATAATTGAAATGAACATTGTCAAAATATTATATATTAGTATCAATTAATTACTAATTCTGTTTGCCCTTGTTTAGTTCGACTGAATTCCATCGTACATTGTTGTACTAAAGACAATTATAGCAGATAACACAATACACAAATATTAATTGAAATTATGTGAGTTTGTATGTTGTATGTGAGTTATAAAAGGTAATATTTTCAGGTAAACACAGATATTGTAATAAATCACTGTGCGACTAACACTAATTTGGGGATAAATATTGGAAGTTGGGCGCTTGGGTTTCATGGTAAAGTTAGTATCATTAATATT
The DNA here is from genome assembly GCA_945859745.1 of Synanthedon formicaeformis. Classification (NCBI taxonomy): domain Eukaryota; kingdom Metazoa; phylum Arthropoda; class Insecta; order Lepidoptera; family Sesiidae; genus Synanthedon; species Synanthedon formicaeformis. The sequence continues at coordinate 5,426,748 of OX243954.1, forward strand.
TAAAGTTCTTTTCAAACATAACGCTGCCGAAATACACCCAGAAATAGTTTATATATGCGGCAAATATTAAATCATGTTGATCAACATGACTCAGATAGGGCAACTTTGTTGAAAATCACAATTTCACGTAGATATATTTTAACTACATACTTATTATTTATGTGCAGGATGGGATAGTATCCTCTTCTCATGCGTATCATAAATCTACAGTCTTACAGGGGACTTTCTCGTTACACTGTTCTCGTTTTGTAAATAAAAGTCTTTTAAATCAAATTAGTCATTTAAATATTAAATTTATCAAACGATTTTAACTTTAGATAACAATTAAATCTTTGGATAACAATGTATAAATCTCATTATCTACCTTTTAAGGAATTTAAAGCATATCAAGGCTCTAAAGTAAGTCAGGTATCATCAATCATCATCATATCATATATATCATTATCAATACTAATGATAAATCTGTAAGGGTTGGTGATGGAGTAAGTTACTTTGTTTTCAGAGATATCGTGTTTATAGGCTCTATACATGATACTGAAACGAAATTGATGATTTTTAGAATTTTTTTCTGTATGTATGTATGTAGGTATGTATGTATGTTCCTCCATATTATGGAGGAACATACATACATCTTAAACGAATTAATTGATTTTCATGAAACTTATATTGATTATTATAATTATTATAATTTCAGATTTGTGTTCCATTGATGAAGACCTGTTTGGATGTGTACGGACGAGAACAACCGAATAATATTTGGCAAATTTATATTCCTATAGCAAGTTAACTTTTGTGAGTAAATTAAAGGTTGATGTTATGTACTTAATCCTCTTTTTATTTAAAATTTTATTTGCCTTTTTATAAAGTTTCTCTTCTTACTTAAGTACCAAAACACAACAGCGGAAGTGCTGGTTATTTTACGGTGGTTTTCAGTAAGAGGTTGCCGTAAATGGGATGCCCAGTTTATGATACGTCTACCAGTACTAAACTGAAATATTTCGTCTCTTGTCGCCATTATGACAAGTGATTCTAACCATGTATATTTACATAATAATGTTGTTGAATACTTTACCAATCCATTCCACCTTCGTTATTGTCTCGTTTATTATACGAAGCAATATCTGAAGAATCCCGACTTTTTACGTCTACCTTCGAGAACATGAATAAGTCATATGCTTCGTTATAAGACTCGCTATAAGTGTCATGATTTCATGAATATCTCCCGATCAATGTTTAGACGGTAATTTTCTCTTTTACTGTTTTAAATGCAATGAGATATAAACTTCAGTAATCTAATTTTTCGCTCAAGAAAACGAACGTTAGCCAAACTGGATAAAATTATATATTATACTTGAACTTTATATAATCAAAATATTACTCATTAAATGGAACGGGACATAGGTAATTGCTTACTTCAAAGCTGGGTTCTTAACGTTACAAAACTGGTGTTACTTTTTGTTGTATCAAATAAACGAACATAATAAACTCTAAAGTTGTCTATTCTTCAACTGGAAGCAAAGGAGTGGAACCTTAATGAATACCTCGACACTTATCTTGAAAATATTATCTATAGATATATTTTCAAGATATATTTTCAAGATATTATATATTCACATGTTAATAAACATATCAACAGAATTCATAGTTTACGAGACTAGTTATAACCAATAAATAATATTAGATATTAGAAATTTAATCAACACCCGTCCAAACTTTATAGAGAAGTGGATGGTTGTTTTCGATCGATAGATACGCAACTACTTCATATTCTGCAGGACTCCATTCGAGCAAACTTGTTAATACAGATTACAAGAGATAACCAGAGACCGAAGCTGTCGTTGTGTAATACCTATTGTGAGTTACGCTTTGAACGAAACCTCTCACACTGTGAATTTATGATAGTTTCTAAAGTTTAGTAAAGGTTTCACGCGAGAGCCTTGTAGGGAAACGAGGACGTGCTCTATTCTATTCGAAAACATCCGCTCTACGAATAACTTTCCAGCATGCATCCGTGCATTCATGTCTTACGTAGACGATCTAATAATACACACTCCTCTATATTATCTACGTGCTATATAAGATCCGCATTATCTCATCTCTATATGAGTGTTAGTAACTTTTCTGATACATCAAACTTTTCTGATTCTGATAAATCGAACAGCTCTGCGAAAAATTCAAGTAACTCCATATTACAAATTTCTGCAAAGAATTAAGTATTTGTTACATTTAGTTTAAGATTATTCCTAGAAATGACGGAATTAACTTTAAGATTATACAATGGTAATAAAGTTTCATTTCCCTATAAACTGTATTAAAATATATTTATTTGATTTAATATTACTGCGTGCATAACAAAGGTATGAAGACGTAATTTGACGTGCTCAGAATAGTTATTAAGTAAATTTAATAATCTTGCCACCGAGGTTTATTGTTATTAACTTCACTCAAATTGCGTAAATAATTAAATTAACACAATTAAAGCTTAGTAAGTGTAGTGTTATCTCTCAAATTAGAAGTAGTGGGTATTATTGAAGCAAATATAAATTTTGTTCAAAGATAGAGATCAATGGACTAAACGAGTTAATCAAGTTTAAGCCGATGTCAGATAAAAAGTCTGACGTCTTTTTGAACTCAATTACAGTTTTCATAAAGTTTTTTGTCGTCATAATTTATTGGCTTTTTCCGTCTTTACTCTTTGCTTACTCTTGCCAACCAAGACTAAGACTAACAAAGAACCGTGATATTTAGTTTACGATATATTCTTAATACCATACAATTTGCAATTTACTGTATCTGTCATCAATTTTTGCAGCTTATTTTCAAAACCTTTTTAAACTAACTATATAGAAGAAATCAGGAAGATAAAATCCCACATTCCCCTTAGTACCACTGACTGAGCAGTGCCATTAATGGTTCTACTGGGCTTTTTCTTCTCATTAATACCTACCACTGTACAGTCAAGCGAACACATGGATAATAAAATTTTAAATAAGATCCAGAAAATTGCCTTACAAAAGGTAAAGCAGCTTAATTAGTTTTCGAGGTTAACTCGAATACATGTGGATTGTTTAAATTTGGGAGCAACCCCGCCCTAATTACCTTTGCTTGTTTTAACCCGGAGGGGAGTGAACGACAGCAATTCCGTCCCCTATATTTACTTTCTTAAAAAATTTATAATACTCTTTCGGTGAGTGAGTAAGGGATACCAGTTCTCATTTTCCTATATAGATGTGAACGGCAGAAGTGACCTTCATCTAGCAGTGGAGAGACACGGGTTGATGATGATGAATATAAGTAAATAATATTTAACAAATATTGAACTATTGAAACTGAAAAGTCTCAATAGTCTTTTTGAACTCAATTACAGTTTTCATAAAGTTTTTTGTCGTCATAATTTATTGGCTTTTTCCGTCTTTACTCTTTGCTTACTCTTGCCAACCAAGACTAAGACTAACAAAGAACCGTGATATTTAGTTTACGATATATTCTTAATACCATACAATTTGCAATTTACTGTATCTGTCATCAATTTTTGCAGCTTATTTTCAAAACCTTTTTAAACTAACTATATAGAAGAAATCAGGAAGATAAAATCCCACATTCCCCTTAGTACCACTGACTGAGCAGTGCCATTAATGGTTCTACTGGGCTTTTTCTTCTCATTAATACCTACCACTGTACAGTCAAGCGAACACATGGATAATAAAATTTTAAATAAGATCCAGAAAATTGCCTTACAAAAGGTAAAGCAGCTTAATTAGTTTTCGAGGTTAACTCGAATACATGTGGATTGTTTAAATTTGGGAGCAACCCCGCCCTAATTACCTTTGCTTGTTTTAACCCGGAGGGGAGTGAACGACAGCAATTCCGTCCCCTATATTTACTTTCTTAAAAAATTTATAATACTCTTTCGGTGAGTGAGTAAGGGATACCAGTTCTCATTTTCCTATATAGATGTGAACGGCAGAAGTGACCTTCATCTAGCAGTGGAGAGACACGGGTTGATGATGATGAATATAAGTAAATAATATTTAACAAATATTGAACTATTGAAACTGAAAAGTCTCAATAGTTCAATCAATTTGAATATAGACCACATCCTTTTATTATATTCAAAGCCTTTACTTTGAAAAGGACAGTCTTTTAGATGGTCAGTTTTCAAAACGTCTTAAGGTCGGTTTGGTAGGTACTAAAATTACTTTTGTTTACACCTGAAACAAACACTAATTTATATAAGTGTAATTGATAGATAACAAAGTCCTTAATTTTTGTTTTGTTTACAAAACTAATGAGACAAAAAGTCTCACTAGTTCTGTGTACAGAACTACAGCATAGAAATAGTGGGAATAAGGGAAATTTATTATCTCTCACTGGCATTTCATCTTGAGACCATGGAAATTTAATACACAAAAGTAAGTATGCTGGTCTTCAAAGAGAGCATAGGTACAATTAAAATGTTTTATAAGAGTTAAAACAAAATAGGTTAAAATGCAAGTCGCATAATCCCACACACTGTGACATGTTAATGTCCGCATGCAATGTGTTACCCTCGACCGTCGCTTGTCTATGTACAGTAAAATATAATTATCGTCAATTTTCACCCTCCACCCTCCATTTATCTCTGTTCAGGCAGCACTTTCCGTGAAACGTCGTTCATTAACGCCCACAATAGACTCGATAACAATTCTAAAAACTCGTCACAGTCAGAACAAAGGTTTATCATTGCGACAGAGTACTCGATGCTCCGGTTCGGCGCGTTCTCAACAAATCACACAGATTTCGTTACATAATCATTTAAATAAATATCTGACAATTTATATATTTAGTAGTAAAAACAGAAAATGGTAGACAAAGATTTTAAACGGCACCTCTTAAGTCTTTTCTGTTTTAATTTTTGTGGCCCTGACTCCCTCACAGATTCTAAGTTATTCTGGTGTGCTAACTGTTTTAATGGAAACTAGCTGGTGACCGCGACTTTGTCCTCGTTGAAAAATGAAAAAAAATAACACCTGCAGAAATATCTGACACGCTGTGACGACGGTAGCGTCAAATTTTTTAAATTTTTAGATGATCTTTCGGGTATCTAATTTTTTTTTTTCAAGATATAAATCTAATATATAAAATTCTCGTCTCACAGTGTTAGTTACCATACTCCTCCGAAACGGCTTAACCGATTTTGATAAAATTTTATATGTACACTTGGTAGGTCTGAGAGTAGGTTTTTATCTATTTTTTATACGCGAGCGAAGTCGCGGGCAGCAGCTAGTATCCTATATGTTAATCTAGTTAATAAACCATCTGTGTATCAAATTTCATCCAAATCAAAATCCAATCCAAATTTCTCATATAAATTAATATTCAAAATAACTTAGCAAATAAATTAATGGTAAAAAAATATCTTTTTAAAAACAAGCTTTTTAATTAAGTGCCCTAAAAAGAAGAAAATAATCTTTAAATTAAATATAAAAGCTTGTCGCGAGATTTACCTGTGTACTAACTGGTCTTGCCTAATTGCCTGCCTAAAATATGCAAATCTCGCGACAAGCTTTTATATTTAATTATTTTCTTCTTCTTAGGGCACTTAATTAAAAAGCTTGTTTTTAAAAAGATATTTTTTTACCATTAATTTATTTTTTATTTTTTAGCTATGATTGAGGACTAAAAAAGTTTAGTTGTATTAGTTTTTCGTATTCTCCTCAGCAAGCCATATTGTGGTAGTGCAGAAAAAAAAACTAGTCCGCCATCTTGGATGATCCGCCATATTGGAATTAGGATGACGTCACATAGCTAAACATGCATTGTCATGCAAAATAAGCGTGTATAGCAAATTTCAGCTCAATCGGTTACAGAAAACTTATTTAAAATTCAGTTGCAAGATTCCATACATACATACATACATACATACATACATACATACATACATACATACATACATACATACATACATACATACATACATACATACATACATACATACATACATACATACATACATACATACATACATACATACATACATACATACATACATACATACATACATACATACATTGCAAGTTAATAAAAAGCTTGTAATGAAACATTTTCACATTGTTACCAGTCAAATTATTTATACTAAATAAAGTTTACAAACTCACAAAGCAAAAGAAAAGCTTATGAAATAAAATAGGAGCTCAACTTGGATTGAGTGCCAAATAGAGAAGTGTAACATTTCCGTTTTGTTTTTAATATTATTGAGTACGAGTATAACAGTGTAAAAGTTTTTGTTTCAAACTGTTGGTTATTACAGTTGTTCGATGTCGGCAACCTTTCCCACGTGAATAATTCATTTTCGAGGCTTTACAATAACATTTGTTAGTACGTTGAAAATGATGAAAATAAACGGGGATTATGTCAAATACTCGAAAAGGCATAATTCCCATCTACAAATGTACAAATTTGGTTCAATAGACCATATCCATCCATACTAATATAAATGTGAAAATAACTGTCTGTCTGTTACCTTTTCACGCGATCATCATTAAATTTTGCATTCACATTTTCAGGGATACAGGAAAGGACATAGGGTACCTTTTAACCAGAAAAAAAGTACTGTGACCGAGGATATCGCAATTATAAATTATTCCCCGACTTCCTTTTGAGCCTCAATACGCTGTATCTACTGTAAGTTGCTGTGAAGTTGGGTACCTGCAGACTATTTGATGCTGCAGCATCAGGCCAAGATTACCATGTAATGGAAATACCACCGAAGCAACAGTATACCTAATTCCACATCAATCGAACCTCTGGAAGGTAGTGAAATCAATTAGTTAACTAGGAAATGGGCTGATTGTCTTCAAACGCCTGAACATTATAGCTGTACATCATATCTTTACAAATTATAGCTAAGAACCATCCCGATTACGTCAACTTTCAAATAAGACAAATAAACCGGATCAAAGTTGGTGCATCCATTTTTACGCCACAGCCATCACGTTTTTGCGGCGGGCGTTAAAAATGGCGGTCCGCAAGAGAATAAAACGATTTTTCTAGCTTCCTTCCGAGAGCGATAACATTTCAAGTTCATTGGTTGCAAAGGTCATGTGTCAAAACAGATATATTGTTTGGAGTGGAAATTCAAGCAACAAGTGTTCGATTAAAGTTTGACTTTAACCCTTGTAATATGACGCCATCGGGGTGTATGTTTAGAAAAAAATAATATTAAATAAAGATTTTCGTAGTGTCTGGCTGGCGGCAGCCGCCCTCTCAGATCACCGTGAAATAACAGCAGGTTTGCTGCTGTGTTTCGGTAATATATGTATAAAACTAATGTCACTGTAAAGTTTCGTCAAAATCGTTTTTGTGCGAAAGAACATCGAGGCGAAAGAACAAACAACTTACAAACTTTCTCATTAATAAAGGTTTTATTTAGTGCTTGTTTCCCAGAGTTATGTTTATTTAATCGAACTTACTCCTTTACCTTTTGTGTTTCTTCGTAGAACCTGTATATTTTCCGAACATGCGGTAAAATATTAACGAGCTTGTGAATGAAATTTGCTACTATGCAATTAAAGAATATTTTTATTTTATTTGTTTATTTAAAACCACTTACAATTTGATTTTTATTACAGTCAAATTTGAATCCAACATTAAAGAAAATGTAAAATTAATTTATACGAAAGTAAAGAAACATTTTTAAAGAACTTCTATCCTCCCCGTTAGGAAAATTTGAGTGCTCCTTTTGAAAGGCGAGGAATATTTTAGGGAGAAATTCAGTTACAAGTAACGATGAGTGATAATTTGCATGCAGGCGATCATCCGTCCAGAAAACTTTATGACATCATTAAAACTTATTGCGTAGGTAGATAGATCTTTTTTTATAGAGAAAGGCGGGCGAGGGGACGGCGCAAGTCGATTTCGGTTATAATGAAGAACCAATGTGTTTTTCATTTGCGTGAATTATATCAGTAAACAACCTTCTATTTCTATAATTATTGGTGTTATATCTATGTAGAAAATCGTAATATAGATAGGTACGGTACGTTCTCATGAGAATCTGTTTTTTTGAGAATCCGTCCTTTTGCTCACAAACCAAAAGTTATATAAAAGTACATACTAGCTGGTGCCCGCGACTTCGTCCGCTTTAAAAAAATATAATGAGTAATATAACGCCTGACATTTTTATTGCTGTGATATGTGGCGCCACCAAGGGGAGAAGTGCCGCAATTTTTTTTTCTTGTTTTACAAACAATGAAAAACATGATTTTTTTTTATGTTATACCACTTGGAACACTGCTTAAAATCGAAGTAAGTAATATTAAAAATTTAAATAAAATTTGAAACCTATCAAGTTGAATTTATTTATTTCGATCATAAAAGGTTATAATCATAAATTTAATAACAGAATTTAATCTTCAAACAATTTGGTTAATACTCGTATCAACCACATTTAGGCTTGCATGTAATTTTCAATTGTCTTTAATTTAGTCTCGCACTCATGAAAATTTAAACCTTTGAGTCATTAACTAAATAATATTAATGTTAAGCGAGAGACGACAAAGGCACTTTGGTTTGTCAAAAGCCATCTGCTTTTACAACTAAGATAAATGGATTCTTATCTCTCCCCTGAAAAACATCTCAGGTAATCTCGTTGGTCTCGTCAGGGGCGGTTTCTTTTCGCCGACAATATTTTTACCTGTTAATAAAACGGGGACATTATTCAGACAAGTACATTTGGTGCTTTAGCTAACGTCTTGAGGTGTTTAGGGTACAGTCAGCGTCATAAAGTTAGTAGAAGTAAAGATATTCTACTTGGAACTAAAGTGAAAAGTTATTACACAAAATTACCCCAAGAAATACGTCTTCGGAAGGAAGTGAAGGGGATGGTCTTCTATAAGGAACAAGTTGTATCTGTCTTCTGTTTACTTTTGCCAGAAGGGGTGCTTTAGTTTAGAACTGCAAATCGCAGTGCATACTTCCACTCCTAAACGGATTATTAACGGATAAAAGTACGGATTTATATCCGACGTTCTATATGATCTTTTTATAATGTGTGGGTATATGTGATACCTAATCAATAAAAATCAATAAATGACAATAATTCACCTGTAATCATTCAAATTGTTTGACCTTTGCCTACGTGACAAATGGGGAAAGATGGGCCTCTTTCACCATCTGTCAAGTAGGCTAACTGTCATTTAACTGGTAACCAGGGATAATGGAGCTGATATACCTTTGTTTGTACGGTAAAAGTTCCAAACATTAAAAAGAAAATAATAAAAAAAATTCGCCTATCGAAGGATGCAGTAAACGGAATGCATAATTCAATAAAACAAAATTATTTCTTAATCAACACTTTACTTATAGTTGGTGAAAGAGGCCCTAATACTCTAATAACTTTGTCTATGGAATAAATAATAGATGCTTTCGATTACACTGTGTTCCGATTTATTTGTGTCGCTGACTGTACAATAACATGTAGGTACGTATTATATTTGTGTCACAAGCGTAATATTAAACTTGTATGATTACAGCACCGTGTAGTCAAGTTCAGTAATAGTCAAAGGTAACAAGGTTTTTCTAAAAAAATCTTACCAAGTAATGATATGGATAAAAATTATATAGTTAAACATTAAATTAAATCGGATTCAATAACAAATCATTATATTTTGCTAAACGATCTTTTATAATGTATCACTGTCTTATTTATTACTTTCTAATTTTTCATTTATCTTATGTATCCAATCAGGTCGATAAGTCCTGATATACTTGTGGCTTAAGAAAAAAATCTTTGTACAAATTATAGGTTCAACCCTAACAAAATAATAACGCACTAAATTCTTTGGTGTTATACAAGCCGATTAATATTGTATGCATTGCGTTAACAATAAATATCAGCGCTTCAATAAAGCTTCAGTAAGATTAAATGTAGCTATTAGAATGCAATACGTATAACAATAGCATTTAATAAATTCAAATTGAGCTCCTAGTTAATGTTATTCATAGAACAAGGGGAGCTTCATTTATATTCAGTACAAATTACTTCAGTTTTACACAAAACAAAACGAATAGAACAAAATTAGACAAGTATTATGTAGATATATAGTTATACTTTTTGTTCGTAAACCGATTGGAACGAAACAAACATTAAATGTTACGGGAAGCTTGTTACTAAATATCAGTGACCGCATTCAAATCGGTTAGGTCGTTACCGAGTTTAGCGTCCACCAACACATGGATAAACGGAACAAAATTCTAAAAACTATTTTTTTTTGACAATTATCAAATTGTTTTTTTGAAAAACATTTTTTAATAAAGATGGATTTACTCTTATTAGCTAGCATCTAGCCTTAACATTTTATTATTAGATATGGATTTGCTCTTGGCCCACATCTAGAAAGAATCTAGAAAATGAAGTCTATGATGGACCGAGCTCATCCAGAAGATGCTTGTTAACTCGAACTTTGAAAAGATTTGGGCTAAGTATTTCCGAGCTCATGCTCGGAAACACAGACGCCGATTAATGCAAAGAATATCTAGATAAATATTCATTGTAGTAAACTAAAACAAATTTTCAAACTTCATAATAGCTTCTCGTGAAAAGTGACTAAGTAAATGACTAAAACGTGAAAGGTATTACTGCTAATACTTACTGGAACTAGTAATAAGTATGTATATGAAATGTAATAGTAGTTAATGACAAGAAACTTGGGGTCAGTAATCATCTTCTTAGAGTAAAGCTACAGTGAAATATCAGATGCGTGGGCCCGTTCCAATAATCCCTTGTCCCGATTACAGTCGACGATAGTAACCTATCATTAATAAATCTTACTTGTACCTTATTGAGTCCTTATCTTATCCATCTCATAGGATTTGAATGCAATGGGGTGTCTATTAGGTGTCAATGATTGTTTGACTTGGTTTGGCATTCAATGCCTATGTAGGAATACTTTTTACACTTTCAGCGTTAGTTTTAAATACGGCTGCGTTGGCAGGAGAGAGAAGCACCTCGGAGACTGGATGAGGTCGTCGCTTGGATGTTGGCGAGGACTAATAATTTGACTTCAATGGCGGGGTTTAAGAGGGAGGTCCTGTTAAAGAAGAAAACACGGAGGTGTAGCCGCGGAGGGCTAAAATACCGCGAAGTAATGCTAACTCAGTTCCGTGGTACTGGGTTCTAGAGAGGAGAGGTTTTTAGTGGGTAAAAAATCCCACACTACCGGTCACTTGACCGGTGTCGTTTAGAAGATTTTCTTCCCCTCACATAAAAAACAAAAATTACTTGAAACATTTCCAGAAATAAAATATACTTTCTCGTGTTTTAGCCATATATATATGTAACATATGAATCAGTTTTTTTTTATTACTAATTGCTCTCGGTACGCGGTCATGTCATTGCAATAAGAGTGAGGGTGGATCAGTCTTATCTTTGAATTCAAAATATTTGTATTACGCGGTTTGCGAATAGCAACCCGCTCTGCTCTCAGCAAACAGCACCAGACGTACTTCCTCCGTCAACGACGCATCTTATAGCACAGGGTTGAACCAAAAAATAATGAGTTACTGGGTATCGTTTCTGGTAAGTAATTTATATTCCATGTTTTTTGACGAAAGGCACTTTTTGTTCTTATAGTAACTGAATATACGAATATGTTTTACTGTTATTATTTGATTTTGATGTCGTGTCATATTTGATACATGATTGTGCTTTTTTAATAAGTAATATTGAATAAATTTATTATGATAGTTTTCTTTTAGCCTCATATTTTTTACAATTGATTGTATTAAAAATAAATATGAGTGCGATATATTGAATTTGTATGATTTTTAGTGTAGACAACGTTAAAAGTTTAAAATCTCTAGTTGTGTGATAAGAGAAAACCTTTAGGTTTGGTAATACAGTTCCATTTAAATGAATCATTGATAAGATGTGTGATTCAAATTTATACAATTTTATTTTTAGTACTATATTGTTTTTAAGTATATTGTGAAATAAGTTTGACAACCCTATCGAAAAGGCAGCAAATATCGAATGTCTTGGCGTTGGCGGAGGTTATTAGCTATGTACCAAGACTCAAAACATTGTCTCAAAGTCTTCCAATATCAACGATATTATTTGTTTTCCTCGTACTTTATGCAAATTTGCCGAGTTCTTAACAAAGATAACTTTTTGTTATAAATGACCCAAGTTTGCATATTATTATTACTTGTGTGTTTCATAATTTTTGTTTTCAGGGTTCATTTTACTAATTATTTCATTTTTTCATAATTTATATTTATTCGAAGTGCGTTGATGAACCTATTAATTATAATGTAACAATTTAGGATTCGGCACACATTCATATCCCGTCCCGTCTTACATGTGCGGTCTTCCCCTATTATACATTTGTGAGATGAGGTTTTATTCGCCTAATAAAAACACATTTGTAACCGTTTACTTACATACAAAATATTTTTGTTCCTAGAAGAGGTAAACTGTAATAAATATTTTCCAGTCGACAAACAAGCCCGAGGGTTCGGTACATTAAATAATATCGACATATCCAAGCCAATTTCGTACTTTCCGCTAAGCTTATTTCAGACTTCCCGCACGTAAACATTCCCCATGCGAAAATAGATTCGATTTACATTTTACGGTTATAACACGAGCAATAACACATTTCCCATTTTCGCGTTATTTTCCTTTACTTTTCTAATGGGCTTCGAGAACTACATTTTTGGACTAAATCTCCAGCTACTACCACATCATCACTATTGTTGAACACTGGCAACAAACAAAACACTGCAGTCATCTGTAGAATATTTATTATTTGTTTTTGAAACAGACTGTTTGCTATTGACTATTTTAATAAGGTTGGTGTCATCAGGTGTTGCTTATAACCTGTCTTGACCTTGTTCGAATTTCTTTCCTTAGAAGCTTTGCCTTTTTATAAAGGTGGCAGACAGGCTGGCGGCTCACTTGATGGTAGGTGGTTACCGCCGCCTAAGGACACAAGCAACACCAAAGGGAGTGCTAGTGCGCTGCCTACCCTGTAGGAGTTTATTTACAGCTCGCTTGAAGTAGCCCATATTGTAGATATGGAGGGAGATTGTTCCAACGTTCGCGCGTCCGCGGGATAAAGTTTCTACTCAACCGGACTGTGCGTAGTGGCACCTTGTCCAAGTAATGCGGATGAACTCCGCATCTATGACTCGCAGAACGGTGCTAAAAACTTGGGGTAGGCATTAGTTGGAACAACTCATCAGAGCACTCACCATTATTGCCTCTGGGATACCTAGTACAACTAGGGTTGCCACATACAGGTTCATCTCTTCCGGGACATTTCTGGGGTTACAAAGGGGGTCTAAGTTTTAACTTTAACTACTGGAGGATGGACCAAAGTCAACTTGGCCCAGCCGGTAGTTGTACTGTACAACTCCCGGCTGGGCCAAGTTGACTTTAGTCTGGACCCAGCAAATAGTGACCAGGCACACTGCGTTTAATAAGGCAATTCACTGCAATTATGTTTCCCACTTATGTTTATTTAAATGCAAGATTATGACATAAACAATCTGATATTTTGCAACTAAATCGTTAATCTACGTGGCAAATGCTAAATGTGCTAAATGTGTAGCGTTCCAATCTACGTCACAAAAACGTTTTCAACAAACGTATACAAACATTACGACAAACTTTCATCAACCTTTTCCATCAATTCTCAACTCTCCGTTTCTATAATGCACATTATACATACGTAACAGAGAGACGTGAGAAAGTATTTTGAGTAAAAGCAAGGGTAAACACGTAGCTTGGATATTTATCGTCTTGGGATTTATTGTCGCGCTTTGTCGCGCTCGAAGCAACTGAGACAAGGAGTGTAGCTGTAGATACATCGATCTCACATTGACGAGTACAATTTGAATATCGTTTTACTTACCCAAACTTTTACGACGTAGATACATGTATTAACAACCAGTCACATATTGAACTAAAGTTGTATTTGTCTTATCAAAATGAGGAGAGGACGGATTGCATTATGTATTACTAGCTGGTGCCCATGACTTCGTCCGCGTTGAAAAATTAAAAAATCTAAAAAAAATGTATCGCTCTTTGCCGTGATATTGAAATGGAAAAAAGAATTTGAAATGGAGTTTACTAAGAAAGTAATTAACGTGTTGTAATTTTCTTTATTCTATCAACCAATTTCAAGCTTAGACAATGATCATCTTAATACATTTGAGGATATTCATCTGATTTGTATAAGCAATACAAGTTTCGGGAGATTTTGCGGACTATTGCGCTGTGAAATTAATTTATCGTTACAAAACTAAAATTAAACTGTGACTAAACCGAATTGACATACCGATAGTATAATACCTAAGTATAGCTCCCTTGTAAGCTCGCTTTGCATTTCACAAAATGAAAATAAACCCTTCTAAATATTATGTTTGGAGCACGACGATCCTACACTGCGAATACAAACGTGAGTCGATTTCAATGGAAGCTTCTGCTACGTCCATGTCGTGTCAGTGATAGTATAGATGCACTGAAAACAAAGATACACGGGTGACTGACTGTATTTTATATAGCGCTATTCAAGCTGACGAACGAAACGTTATTTGGACAAGACTGCCGGTGGGTTTGGTTTGGCTTTATGCGATTTTTTTTCTCGTCGCATTTTCTAAAGCAGCGATTTATCGAACAATGCACCAAGGCTTACAAATCCATGACCAATTTCAGAGGTCAATAATCAGAAATAGGGTCAGAATTCATAAAAATTTTAAAGAAATTTCTAAGTTACAAATAATAAAATTAGTCTTTTACTTTACAAATCTTTGACTTTACATTAATTTTCAAATGGCCATTTTCGTCTATTGTATGAAAGACTTCTTACAGCAATATGCGCTTTCATAAATTAATGTATTAGCATTTTTAAAACACAAAACTTAAAACCATCTTCTTGTTAAAATTCGCCCTCGCCAAAGTTGAAATGGTTTAGGCAGTCGTAATTATCATGCAATACTCTTTATAAGAAACCATAAATCATAATGGAGTGGATTAAGATCGGGACTATGACGGTTAATCTTTGGCTCTGATGAAGTAAGAAAGGTTCCTTTTAAGCTATGCTTGTTAGCTTTTAAGCTAAGCTATGCTATGCTTGCTATCAACCTTAATGATCCGCCGACAAAGAACAATAAAACTTATGGTAGGTACATAGTAGGTATATGGTTAGAGGTTTTTAATATTTTAGATAAATTGTACACCTGGCCACCTAGTATACTCTGGCCGTAGTTTTGATACCAATTAAAATCAAGTTTCCAACTTCCAACTTGAGGTTTTTTTTGTGTTATTATTTTTGTGTGTGATTTTTGTTATCACAATATTTTTTTACGGATTGACAAATTAGAAAAGACAATGAATGGACACTTATTTTATATTTCAACCCATCGATTTCACCTTTTAATACCTAATATTGTTGCCAGTTAAAAATTTTTTTTTTCTGTGGTCTGATCTGAAGTTATGTATAAGATTTATTTGTTTTTTAAAAAAGATATACGCGTGAATCGTGACACGAGTCGAAAGAAAACGAATTTATCGAACATTTGGAAGCGATTTCCAAATGTAAGAATTCGTGTTGTCTAGTGATGGAGGCAATTTGAGAAGGAAATTAAACGTGACTTACTACACGTCACAGAAGCTTTTATATTTGCCAGAAGCCAGAAGTGCTTTGTTGCACCCTCAGAATATAGAACAATCCAAAAGTAGCTTTCAAT
This sequence comes from Synanthedon formicaeformis, assembly GCA_945859745.1. Taxonomy (NCBI): domain Eukaryota; kingdom Metazoa; phylum Arthropoda; class Insecta; order Lepidoptera; family Sesiidae; genus Synanthedon; species Synanthedon formicaeformis. The sequence goes on from OX243954.1 coordinate 5,442,480, forward strand.
CGAATTTTTATGCATTGCACTATTTAAAAATAATTCATCTTGTTTTAAAACATATACGATTTAAAACAAGATGAATAGCAATTTGTATTAATTACATTATTATATACCTAATATTTTCTGTACAAAATACTTGTTGAAATCTAAGACCACTATAATTAAGATTATAATATTATAATTGGATTAAACCGACAAGGGCTTTTTATTTTATCTATTTATTAACATACCTACCTCTAGATCACAAAAAAATAATAATACGAAAATTAGATAATAAGGAGATATTTAATTACATTGTTCAGAGTATACTCGTACAAAGGAAGATTAACAAAGACGATTATTAACTTATTCTGGAATTAGGTGTATGTTTTGTCTTTGAACTATTGATCTAGCTAGGCCATGCCATCTAGTAAGCCAATTATATCGCACAGATTGTACGCATCGATACCAACGGAGACCGAGATTGTGCTATTATGTTTGTCGTACAATTAATTCTACACTCAAATCTCTAGCTCTTATAAGCTTATTTAGGGAAAATAGGAGAAATAAAAGTTATCCCTTAAAATCGTTACCTATATGAAGGAAATCCCTGCATATTAATAGAAAGTTCTAGAGTATTGCTCTTATAATTTAAAATAGTATTGATGGAATGATGGATGGATGTTTGTTTATTACTCTTTCATACGAAAACGGCTGAATGTATTTAGATGAAATTTGGCACACAGACAGTTTATTACCAGGATTAACATATAGGATACTTTTTATTTTGAAAAAATATAAGGTTCCTGAGGGATCGTCTAAATATATAAAAAAAACGGCGACACCGTAGTCAGTGATAAAAGTGTCAGATATTTTTTCATGTATTATATTTTTCCATTTTCAATTCGGATTAAGTCACAGGCACCAGCTAGTGTATCATAAGTACAATCTAACATTATAAAATGTCGTTCATTCATCGATCGAACTAAGAGGAATGATTTAAATTTTAGTATCAGTGTTTATTATAAGGTATACAAGTTGTTGAAGTAACTGTATCGTCGCAGCTAGATATAATACAACCTTCAATTTTAAACTCTTATAGCAGCTCTTCCCTTTGAGACTGTTTCACGCTTCGCTTGAATTATTCATATTGCTAGCAAATATCTATGATACAAAATATCATAGGTGAGAAGGACTTGAGTTAAATTAAATTTGTCTGATATTGACACAGACACTAGACGTTAAACGTCTCTCAGTTCTTGAGAATTGAACATTATACGATTCAAAGACAAAGGCAGGGTAGCGTTTTGCTGTCGAATAAAGAGAATTGGGAGTAAAGTTTTATTCATGATTTTCAAATAAAAACGATGAAGTTTTTGTTATTGAAAATGTTAATGTGGTGATAGATAGATGGATATGTGTAACTATAAAGATGATACTGTTCCCGTGTGTGACTCATAAGTAGAAACCGAATCTAGATAGATTCTTATTTCTAAGATATCTAAGCTATAAATTCATAACTCAGCTATAAATCTAATTCATACATAGTATTCAAATTTAGAAGCCTTAAATTTCAGTTCTCCTTTTATTGGGGACATCTAACATTGTTGGTACTGGAATACTAGAATATCTAATAGTAATTCAAAATATTAATATAAATATAAAGTAATTAGTATATACACAATTTTATTTTTAATAGTAACAAAACTAATTAATAAGCTAATTAATTAAAGTAATAACGCTTTTCCTTCATAGTTCTCTTCATCTTTGGGAACAAAAAACATCGCACGAAGCGAAGTCCAAAATGGGTGAATATTTTTGAAAATGTACATACGAAAAATTAGACTTAAAATAATATGTATATATTCCAATTTTTCCGGTATTTTTGATCATCATATACAAAAATGTGATTCCTTTTTATATGTATAAGCTCATGCATTTAAAGGATTTTCGCATTTTTCGCATAGATTTTTCGAAATGACGCAGAAAACGAATTATGTACATACTTTGGTCCTAGCTTCTCAATTATTTACCTGTCGTGAACATTTTTTATTGTGTTGTTTGAAACAATTTTTGTATACATTTAAATCACAGACATAAAATCCACAAAAAGGTCTTCGCGTGAGATACGGGCTCTCGTAATGTAATGAGAACTGTGGGTTCACAGTCACTAATGAAAATGGGGTTAGGTGAACGCAAATGGGCAGCTACGAGCTAACAACGTGGAATCGGCTGACTGAAGCAAGCCATCAATCTTGAGGAGGGACGACACAGGGGTCCCTTTCTAAAACTCTTTTCGCTAAACTTTTGTAGAAGCTTTGTGATAAATAATCTAAAGGGTTCAAGTTGGAAGTAAATAATGTCTTATTGTACGTAAATTGCAAATGTCTTCACAAAATTAACAGATCTTTTTTAGTGTCAGTAACGGTGTAAATGAACTTATAGGATAATCGGTATTCTTTGAAGGTTTAAAGCCCGGCTGCTGTCACGTCAGACGCACGTTCAAACCTGTTCAGGCCTGCATATTTGAGTGATTTCGGTGAAAATAACTTCACCAGGAAACCTGTGTCTTCGAGAAGGTTAGCTATCTTTAAATAATTAAACAATTTCAGGAGCTTACTCAAACATATACAAAAAAATCATCAAATTCGGTCCAGTAGTTTAGGACTGTTAGGTTAGAAAACTAGCTGCTGCCCGCGACTTCGCCCGCGTAACTTTGTAAATTATATACTAAAACCTTCCTCGAGAACCACTCTATCCATTGGTGAAAACAGCATGAACATCGGTGCAGTAGTTTTTGAGTTTATCGCGAACTGACAGCTAGACAGACAGACGCGGCGGAGGACTTTGTTTTATAATACGAGTATATTATGTAAGGATGAGGATGTTAAATTGATATTATCGTTTTTTTTCGTAACGCAAATTTAAAAGAAAAATGTTTAAAATTTAGATAAGAAAAGAACCTATGCACCTGTTATATAAATTGAATTGAAAGTTGTTTTTACTTGTGCTCTCTCATTAGAGGTATTATATTCATTTAAAACAAACTTTATAATAGACATTGAAGGGAATATTTCGTTTGGATCCGTTAACAATTCAACAGTTTAATTTCCTTTGCGGTTGATTGAGTCGGTGGGTGCTGTGGGTGCCGTGGGTGCCGCGGGTGCCGCTGTGGCGACGAGCGTGTGCCCGCCCAAATTTAATCTCAATGTTCAAAGTAGGTAACGCTTTGACAATGCTCCCCCAATTGTTCAACCAAATGCTTTCACCTTTCTAAATAGAGACAATGTAAATCGGCGCTTTTCTCATATTCACCTTACTTACACCTTACCTGCACGAGCACCTTCAAAATTTTTGTAATTTGGTATCAAAGTCAAGTTCAGAACATTGAACAGTACCTAAGTCAAGTTTTCTTACTATCGAATACCTAGGCGCTGTGAAATCCTTGTACTCAATGCCGCAAGACGGGCTGCCCAATTTATGTTACAACTAAGAAAATAGTGCAAAAGACATTGCATGAGATGTGATCTAATGAAATTCGTAAAAATATTTCGCGTAAACGAACACACTTTGAAACGAATGAAAAAGTGCGCTAATTAAAATACCAAAGTAGGAATGAAAGAAAAAGGCAATAAGGTTGACTGTTATTACTTTGTAAATTAATTAGGCTTTTCCTTGAATATTTCCTATTTGCTAGAATTTGTTTTGTTTTGTTCTTTTTAATGGAAAGCTATTAAATTTCATTGTATGATACTCGTACAGGACTTGGACTAGAAATAATATAATAATAATGGAGGTAAATAAATAATAAATGTAAATTAATTAAGTATTAATAAAGGTTATTAATACATTATATACGCTAGTATATACATATATGTCAATGATATTTTATAATTCTTTAAAATCATCTTGTACAGATATAAGCACATTTCAACGGTACAATTTATAGATATCTTATTACTTAACAAGTTGCTTGATATTATTTTCTTCGGCTTGGTAATAAGACATAATAGAATTTTTGAATAGAGGTTCACAAATAGATTTGCCGTATTATTAACAAAAGGAATGAATGTTTTTATGAGAAAAATGTACTAAGCATATAAAATATTTTCCTTCATTGACATTTCATACTCGTATTTATAGAAAAATCCAATAATTATCAAATTCGGTTCTATTATTCAATTTAAGCGAAAAGAAAGTGTATGTTTAGAACTGAGGCATGAGAAAAATGTTTTGGGTCAATACATGATTATAGCGCTTGACCTTAAAGATTTCGGCACATATCCGACGAGACGGGATGACGTTGCGACGTGGGCGGATTGGGAATATTTGGAGTTGTAGTTGATCCGTTGGGGTTACGTAACCTTCCCGCCCCGTCGGCTATGTGCTGAGCCTTAAGGGCCAAGCGGCTGTAAATAGAAGCCATCAGTCACGTGGAGCCGTTTCCAACACTCGGATGGTGTTTACAATAGAGGACTGACGGCCGAGTGGGGGACGTAAATCTCTTCAACTACATTGTTAAGTGGAAAATCAATGCCCGTCGGGTCACGCGTTCTATGAAACGATCAGCTAGTTTGGGAAACTTCGCTTGGCTAGATACCACTTGCCAACTTGCGTACTTTATGAAAGTAATCTGTGTTGCTGAAACCACTTTTTTGTTATGATAGTGTTTAATTAAAAATACCATTTTATTCAAATCTGATGAACGAGTCATGTACTTTTCTAAAGTCTGTTATATAGTTTATATAGTTAAATAGTTTTTATAAGAATGACCTTTTTATTTTATTCAATCTGGAGGCGCAGATTTTAGACTAGTTTAGATTAAAATAAAGTTGTTTGTGCATAAAATTACAAGATATAATTAAAATTATAAACTCCCGACTTTCTATTGAGCCCAAACACAATATAGGATATCAGCTGATGGTCTCGGTCTTCATTAATTGTAACTAAGAACTGTCTCGACCATGTCAGCTTTCAAACGAAAGTAGCCGGATCAAAATCGGATGCCACATACACACACAAAGATCAAACATTTTTTGTTACACCTTTTTTTTTTTAATTAAAAAATTAAAGAAAATTAAAATTATAAGTACACAAAATAAAACAAAAGTAAAATAATAAAAGTAAAATGTAAAAGTAAAAAAAAATGAAGAAAAAAAATGAAATACGCCTTAATGGTGGTGCGGCTGCGCTGGTGTAGTGGTTTTAAATAAAAATTTACCCCCAAAAAAAAAAAAACGAACTAAGTAATTTAAATTAGTATCAGGGTTTAAAAATAGAAAAAACAAGTTGTTTTTATCTAAATTGATGGCAATGTACGTAAATTAAGTACGAGTATTATATAATATTAAAAAATATTACAAATACAAGAAACATTTCAATGAAATTCGAAGCACTTTAATGAAAGCAGCGAGCTTCTAACAAGCATTGTTTATGTTCCAATAGTGAATGCATGCAAACATATTGATGTTATGTCGCATATGTCGACTGCAGTCTGCAGTAGTGCGCTAATCAGAGCCGTGCTCCTCTCAAATTATGTGAGTTGCGACATCTATTCTATTCAAATACTTGTCTTAGCTTAATTTACCTGGTTCAAGAGAAGCTCTATGCGAATGTCGTTTTGGTATTCTCTTCGTTAAGGCTTCTAACTTGCCTTGGTTTGATATTTTCAGTTCATTAAACATTCATTGGAATACTGTCTATGGAATTATTTTCTATTTAGTAAATTTAAATTATTTTCCTTAAAAAAACGTTTTATAGATAGGATATGTTAGGAGAAGCAATCTACATATGTATATAATAACTGTATACTCTGCTCGCGAGCTAAAGATCACCTTATATTTAAGTTAAACATAGAAAACATATATAAATACGTGCTATCTATGTATAATATAAAACAAAATGTGTAATAATAGATCGCATAAACATAAAACAACAATATCAGTTAATCGTTTACAGAATACCAATAAGCTTATGATTGCGAATTGCGATATTTCATTTATGGCTTCATTAAGGGGCGCTGTTATAATGCTTGTAGTTGTATTGTAATAATAGTGTACGTATATAGGTTCATTTTATCTATTTGTATTTCATTTTATAACCCTTCATTTCATTACAGCAATATTTGGTTTTCATATACTACAGTTTATTTCAGCAGCTTATGAAAAAAATCATGTAGGATTAGAGCCACAATTCAGGGTTTTCATCATTTTAAACTTATAAACTTTATTTACAGAAAAAAGTATTTATGAAAACATTTACTAAACAATAATTTTAGTGTTTTTTAAATAAGAGCTTGTGGCGACCTTAGTGGGAAACTATTTGGACCTTCCGTTATCATTCGTAGTCAATCGGCCCAGTAGTTTTTGAGATTATTAATTAAAAAATACAAATCTTCTCTCTTTATAATATGTATTAGTATAGATATAGATTTCTATGTAAATAACTGCACGCTGTAAATTGTATATAAATCGTGTAAATAATACCTGGGTTTTATTACCTTTCACCTGCAAGCTCTTAAAAAAGATCATATTGGTTTTCCTCAGTAGAGGGATTCCTCACTTCCTCAGCAAGTGGAAGTTGCTGTGGAAAATCATGAGGAGTGTCCTTTTGAAAGTGGAAGTGGTCCTTTTAGAAAATCATGAGGTTTTTGTCCAATGTGGACGCGGTACCGCTGAGATAATGAATCTATGACAGGAACAAGGTCACAAGCAGTAGCTACCATTTTTCATAAAATCCCAACAATGTCATTATTTCTTCTTCAAAGTAAAAGGTGACATTTAACGTGGTAGTTAGTAAGAGTAACTTTTATCATTTTATAAATGAAAGGAGTCAGCGCTAACAACATTGTTACGGGGAGCTCAGTGCTCGGGCGGCGGCAAACGGCACAGGATTTTGCCGGTTGATCCGTAATTAGCGAGCGCACTAATGGCCGCCACCAGTCAGCCTTTACAACGCCACTACAACTGCTTTCCACTGTGATAGCTCGAGCTTGAAATCCCTCTACATTTGCACTTACCGGTCTTACACAGAGCAAGTGGCCTGTAAATTGGCATGTACATCAAAAGTGCTCATAACATATCTATTATTTCATTCTCATTAGCAATATCTATACCTATCTATAGTTGTGTATAATATCCGTTTTTCCTCCAACCAAACGAGGAAGGTAATTTTTATTTATAACTCCCTTCACTTCCTTTCCTTTCCATTCCATTCCATCTTCACCTCATCTCTCCTCTCTACTTATCTAAAATTTTGTTTAACATATAAAATCGCATTAAGGCAATATAACAGAATAGTAAAAAAAAAATAGTACAAGTAAAAATTAACCATTAAGTTAATATCTCAAGCGAGATTCAATACAAGCAAAGTCTCTGTAATAGTATTGTATACCAATAAAACATGGGGTACTGTGTCTCGTATGGGTCTCGTACTGTGCGTATTGTAATAATACCCCTCAACAAACGAATGCAAATGTAATCTATAGATGTATGTGGATAAAATGAACAGGTCTTGTAATGTTGTTGCGTATGTACGTCTGGATGTTACATTGTCTATGCATATTATGTAAAGGAATACAATTTACTTTCAGAAATGCATCCAGACGCAGATTTCTGCATACATTTTCAGATTTACAGCTCAATATCGGTGCTTGCGTCTAAACAAGCAATAATCTAAACAAGTATTTCTAAGTTGCAATATTGTGTTAAGTAAATATTTTAATTATAGCTTGTAAGTATTGGGGCCTCTTTCACGATCTGTCAAGTAGGCTAACCGTCATTTAAAGTCACCGGTCACCGGATATACCTTTGTTTGTACGGTAAAATCAAACATTAAAAAGAAAATAATAAAAAAATCGCCTATCGAAAGATGCACTAAACCGAGTGCATAATTTAATAAAACATAAAATTATTTCTAAAATCTAACTAATCAATACTTTATTTGTAGTTGGTGAAAGAGGCCCTACGAGTTATAAACTGCTGTTTACCAATTATTACTATTTTATTTACCCCCTACGCCCGACGCCAAAGAAGGATGTAATAAGTTTTCCTGTGTATCCTGTGTATCTACACAGGATACACAGATATACTGTGTATCTGTGTGTCGGTCTGCTGACGTGATCGAGATGGTTTTTAGCTATAATTTATGAAGATACGAGTATATTCACGTATTTGAAGATCATCAGCTCATTTCTTATTTGACAAAGGAATTTCACTAACTTCCACAGGTTCGATTGATGTGAAATTTGGTGTACTGACACATCGGTGACCTTTACCTGATGCTGCATCATTAAGTATTCTGCGGGATACCCAACTCCTCGGCAACTTACAAAAGATATGGCGTGTTTGGGGTAAATAGAACGTCGTGGGTTAGTTCTAATTAAAGGTTGTTTATTATAGATTGCTCTGATTCAGGTGTTTTTCAAAGCATAGGTAACTAACATGACAGGCTCTTTTATAGCGAACGCCTGATTGATTCAGGGAAGTTCTGTTCATAGTTACCAAAATTTGTAAGTTATTAAAAAAACTAAAATAAATATATGATAATGAAATATATAACAATAATTATAAAAAAATATATAACAATAACATAAATTATTTCTATCCATATTTAACAAAAATTTTATTCAGAAAAACTGCCCAAAAAATCCCATTAACTTATTCACTTTGATCTTTATATCGGAAAACGTATGGTACCGTGAAGTCTTTATGGGGTTAAGTTAATTAAAGTTAAAGTTGTATAATGTACAAAGATTAAGTTAAATTAATGATTCAAGTAATGATGACAATAAGCATTGTCAATTAAGCAATAGTGTAACTCAGCAGACTTCTGGTCATTTTCCGAATGTAGGTATGTAGAGATTACATACCCGATTAAGTTCCTTGTGTGCCTGTGTTCACCTGCCTTCAGCACATACCGACTCTGAGTTTGTGTATCTGCTTCGCTTTAGTGTACATGGTGTGTTGGTCACTTTCTCTTCCTTTGTTGTCACACCTATAAAAATAGTTCACAGCCATGACACCTTGCCGGTGCCATGGCGGTCTGGGAAGTGGGTACAACTCTTCCCTCTTAAGTACATAGTTAACACACATGAAGGTTACTGAATTAATCTATATTTCTTTATACTCGCATATGGTGTTGTGTTGAATGTAGATTGTAGTATGATGGCGTTGTGTATCAGTGTATGTTGGGCTGGTGTTTAGTGAGGAGAGAGAAAGGATGAGATAAAGGTGTAGTGCTGCCTCTGGAAGCCCGTCGTCAACCGGTGTCCTCGCTGATGAATAGAACCTATGCAGATGAACCCGATGCCGTTGCTGAAGCCTGATGCCGCCGTTGAAGAGAACCGCAGTTGATGTTAATAAGGTTTTACAGTGGGTCACGATTCAACGCCTATTCCCGAACGTACCTTGGCGCAACGAGGGGTCCATAGGTACCGGCCACAACATGATCCGACATGTATTCCGGTACCTCCCAACTCGTGCTTAATAATAAATGAGGTTTTACAGTGGGTCACGATTCAACGCCTATTCCCGAACATACCTTGGCGCAACGAGGGGTCCATAGGTACCGGCCACAACATGATCCGACATGTATTCCGGTACCTCCCAACTCGTGCTTAATAATAAATGAGGTTTTACAGTGGGTCACGATTCAACGCCTATTCCCGAACATACCTTGGCGCAACGAGGGGTCCATAGGTACCGGCCACAACATGATCCGACATGTATTCCGGTACCTCCCAACTCGTGCTTAATAATAAATGAGGTTTTACAGTGGGTCACGATACGACGCCTATTCCCGAACATACCTTGGCGCAACGAGGGGTCCATAGGTACCGGCCACAACATGATCCGACATGTATTCCGGTACCTCCCAACTCGTGCTTAATAATAAGTGTCACCCTGAAGGGACTTAAGTAAGTGTCCTCTGAAAGGACTTAAGTATGCTGCGCATGGTGTACTCGCAGGAACATTGGAGACTCAGTCACATATGCGTTTCCCCTTGCTCCCTCGATTCTGCTCCTGCTACCTAACTTAGGGTAATATAAATTGTGTATGTCATGTAGTCGTTTATACAACGCTGATTTAGTAGTAATGAGTGTAGTGAGATCATCCTCTATACCATGCGACCAAGTGTAAGGTTATTAATGAAATCATGCCTTATCCCAAATAATCCCGTATATAAACAATTAAACTAGTTGCTAGTTTAGTAAGTAGCCTTATGTGAATAATGAGTCGTGTGTTCTGATGCATAATTAGTATAGTTCAATGGAAGTATGTAAGCCTCAAAGGGTCTCAATTAGACCGCGTGGTCGACATGTATAAATTCAAGAAATAAGAGTTAATTACATGTTATGTATCAAGAATTATATGTAAAGTGATTAACTAAGTACTTAACTTTCGTCCTGGAGTCTTTCCTTATTTATTCTTGTATTAGTTTTCACTACTACGCACTTTTCACCTTTTTCCCGCGTTTGTTGAATCCGAAAAGAAAGCCTTCCACAGACAATATTGGCTTGTTAGTTTTTTAGTGGTTGTCATTATAATGTTATCATCATAGAGAGAGAAATGCCACAGAGTACGTTTGTAATTTTACTAGTCTCGATAATAAATACACCGACATAAAAGATTGGAGGCTTTCGCGGCTCGGCCTGCCGCGACACTCCCGCCCGGAAAGTTAGAAAAGTATTGAAAGGTTCTGCGTCCACTCTCGGATCTTTTCCCGAGCCCTAATGGCCGCAGCTCTCTTTGTTTTCGTGTCGTAGTCAACTAGTGACTTATTGACCTCAATGGTCTCATCCATTTCTTCCTGGACGGTCTCCTCCTTTTCGTCCTCTGGATTGATGGGAATTGTTGAGGTTTCTTCTTCTGGGTTGATCCCAGAAGTTTCTGGTATACTTTCTGTGGTATGGAGTTCCACTGGGAAATTTTTTGTTACGCTGATCGTGCGTCTTAGTTTGGGGAAAATATTTGGTTCATTGTTTAAACTTGTTTCTTCTTTATTTTTTGTGAACATGTAGGAAGAGTCTTCGTTTTCCTGCTCGCTTTGTACTTCGAGCGGATACAAATGAGCTATAGATCTGATGAGCTCTTGGTTCCCTACTTTAACTTTAACTACTCTTACTAGTCCATCGTTGCTTTTCAGGAGAGTTGTGATTCGTCCTACCTTCCAACCTTCTCGATTTTTGGAATCTCCTTTTATTTGTACTATCTGTCCTAATTTCGGTGTGTCCTTTGACGTTATTCTTGGTTCCCTTAAGGAATTTTGGTATCTTTCCCTTAAGCTTTGTAAATATTGATTGGAAAACATAATTTTAAATTCGTTTAAGATTGTTAGACCTCTCTTCCAACTTTTTATAAGATCGGTTTTTATATTTGTTTCCGTGACTGGAGAGTCATGGGAATTTAGATTTAACGACAAGCATTTGCCTAAAGATAAGAAATCGGAAGGTTTGAGAATGTATGTATTTTCTGAGTCAACACTCGTTAGTGGGCGTGAATTAATTGTAGCTTCGATTTCCTTTACTACCGTTTCTAGTTGTTTATCGTTTAATAGATGTTTCTGTAGAGTTTTCTTCATACAATTTTTTACTATTCCGATTAGTCTTTCGTAAAAGCCGCCGAACCAAGGTGCTCGTTGGGGAATAAATCTCCATTGGATATTGTTGTTTGTGCAATACGTATCAGAAACAATTTCTGATAGGAGTTTGAAATTGGTAGCGTTATCAGATGTGATAAGCTGTGGTTTTCTTCTAGTGGATATCATTCTCCTTAGGGCAAGAAGACTTTGTTCCGCTGTAAGGTTATTAACAATTTCTAAATGTACGGCTCTTACCGCTAAGCAGGTAAATAGTGCTATCCACCTTTTATCTGTATTGTTTCCAGATTTGACTAGAATAGGGCCCATGTAGTCTAGTCCTGTAAACGTAAATGGTTCAGAGTAGTTAACTCTTTCTGGTGGTAGCGCTGGCGTTGCCGGTAGTTTGAAAGGTCCACCTCCGTGTTTAATACATGTTGGACAGTTTTTTATTATCTTCTGGACTTGACTCTTGCCTTGAGGTATCCAGTATAGGTTTCTTATTAAACTGAGTGTGTGACTCGCACCTACGTGATGATTTTCTTTATGAATGTTAATTATAATTTTATTTGTGAATTCGCTATCTTTTGGAATGATTATTGGGTATTTTTGATCATAAGACCAGTCCGTATTTGCTAGTCTTCCCTTGCAGCGTAGTAGACCATCTTCGTCTAGAAATAGGTTTAGGTTCCTTTTTAGATCAGTGTCATGTCCTTTAATTTCTAAAGGAAAATGTTTTAGTTGTAATTTTCTTAGTTCTTCTGTTTTTTCATTCGTTGTTTTATTTGTATGATTATTTATGTTGTATTGTAATTTTTGTGTTTTATTTATTTTATTCTTCTTTGGAAGACACTCCCGGGCCAGAAATGAAGTATTTTTGATCGTTGGTGGCCAAATTTGGGGAGGTTGTAAAAGGAACTGTGGTCCTGATAACCATTTCCTTTTTTCTTCTCTACGAGTGGGTTTTGTTGCTACGTCTGCAGGATTTAAGTTTGTGGGAACATGTCTTATTATCAAGTTTTTGTTGCTTTTAATTTCTTGGACCCTTCGGTCTACAAATGGTGGTAACAACCTGTTGGAGTTACACCAGTCTATTACGATCTGGCTATCAGTCCATAATATATTGCTCCCCTCTGTTTCCAGGTCCAAGTATTTCATTACGTATTTAATTAGTCTACTACCAATTACTACGCCTAGGAGTTCTAAACGTGGTATTTTTAAGTTGTCCTGGTCTTTTACAGGTACAAGTCTTGATTTTCCAATGACGAATTGCGTTTCTCGTCCATTGGTTATGTATATTGCTGCTGAGTATGCCTTTGTGGAAGCATCTGTGAAACAGTGTAGTGTGATTTTGCCTTTTGGGTTCCTGAAATAACATCTTGGTATGGAGATTTCTTCTATGTCGTGGAATTCCTCGTGAATTTTTGACCATTCTTCTTGTAGTTTGTCTGGGAATGGTTCATCCCATCTTATTTTTTGTTTCCATAAGTTTTGTATGAACAGTTTTGTTGATAACAAGTAGGGTACCGCAAATCCGCACGGATCATAGATTGAGGCTAATGTTCTTAGAACTTCCCGTTTGGTTTTGCTTTCGCTGAATCTTTTGCCTCTCAGTTTCAAAGTATCATTGTCTAGGTTCCAGTTTAGACCTAATAACTTTATGTTACTGTCTGTGCACGCGTTGGGAATTTGCTTGATTAAGTCTTTAGAGTTCGAGCTCCATTCACGAAGATTCATTGAGATGTTGTTAAACGTTTCTTTTGAATCAGTATAGATTTGTATCGCTTCCTTTATTGTTTTTGTAGATGTTACAAGATTATCTACATATATGCTTTGAGTTAGCCTTTTAATATGTGGTTTGACTGAATTTGATAAGTGGTATTTTAAAGTTGCATTTAGTAAGAATGGGCTAGCGATCACACCGAAAGGAACTCGGCAGAATCTCAAAAACAGTAAGTTTTCCTTTGTAACTGGTTTCGTTATATCTTTTAACCATAGAAATCTGGTAACATCTCGATCTTGTTTCTTTAAGGCTATTTGTAGGAAGGCCTTTTCTACGTCGGCGGAGATGCCTATTGGGTGTTGCCTGAATTTAATAATGAGGCTAGTTAATTCTTCTAACATTATTGGACCGCAGTATAGACATTGATTTAGGCTTTTGTTATCCTTTGTCTTTGATGATGCGTCATAGACAATTCTCGTTGGCTTGCCTACTTGCTGGACGCCATGATGTGGTAAGTAGTGTATCGGGTTAGACGTCTAATGTACCTGTGAGTTAGCCACAACTTCTATTATTCCGTTGTTTAGTTGTTCCTGCAATGTTTGATTGTAGGATAATATGGCTGAATGATCTAGCCGTTTTAATAGATTGACTAAACGTCCGAATGCAACTCCGAAATTATTTGGTAGGATAGGAGGGTATTCGATCCACGGCCATCCTACTGAGTATCTATTGTTTTTGAATTCTATTGTTTCGTTGAATTTCTTTACTGCTTCATCTTCTCTGCTGTTTTTGGGCGAGTCGGTAATTCCTATGGATTCTAAATTCCATAAATTCTGCAGGTGGGTATTATTTAGTGGTAAATCTGGCTGAAATAATTGTATTTCAACATTGGATTGAAAGTACGTTATCACTGCCAAGTCCTCCATAGTTCTAGAATTTACTCTTCCACTTAGTATCCAGCCTAAGTCGGAATGTACTAGATATAAATTTTCATGTATTTTAATCTTGTCATTAGACATGAGTGTGTAGTAATAGTCATTTCCTATTAGTATGTCTATTCTGTCTGACAGTGAGCCGTCATCCGCTAACATGGATTTGTTTTCCCATTTTTCTAATTCCTTTGGGTAAGGTACGCTTTGGGAGATCATGTCAACTACGTTGGCGTAAATGGATAGGGTCTTTCCCTGCTTTGTCTTTAAGATAACTTTCACTAATGCTGTGTCTAGTTCCTTAGGTTTCTTAGAACCGAAAGTAAACACCGTTAATTTGTTTTCTTCTTCTATTTCTAGCTCGAGTTTCTTGGTGATATTCTTCGTGATGTATGTTCTTTGGCTACCTGAGTCCATCAAGATTCTGCAAGCTAGAGATTTCGATTGATTTTCTTTATTGGCCTCAACTATAGCAGTCTGTAGTACAGTTTGACCTTGGTCAAATGAGTGATATGTGTTGGTTTGTGGGATGGTCCTATTTCTTCTCCTTTGATTAATCATTGTTGGACAGATAGCTCTGTTGTGTTCCAGTTCGCCGCAGTATGCGCAGGGTAATTTGTTTCTGCAATTTATGGAATAATGGTCGTTACGAAGGCAAGTATAACATCTTTCCCCTAAGAGTGTCTTTCTTTCATTCAAGGTTTTGTGGACTTGACATCTATCGCTGTAATGTTCTCCTTGACAGAATATACAACTTAATTTGTTTTTCTTCATAGGGGGAATGTTTCCTCTGTTGTTTCTCCCTTGTATAGTATTATAATCTCTTTTCCTTGTTTGCGGTCTAGTTTCTTTTTTGACTTTTGTGGTGTCTACTTCAGCTTGACGATTTATTTCGTTCCTAACCAGGTGTATAGAGTGGTTAGTTCTGTTTGCTAATGTTGTGTGACGTCGCTGGAACCCCCTTGGTTTTAGTTCAGGGTACGGTTTGGATTCATTTAGTTTTGGATTATTATGATAGTTAAACTTGTTTGTTTGGATTTTGGAATGATAATTTGTGTTTTCACGACCAAATTTGTAGCGTTGATTTTTGTTATTGACGTGGAAGGTTTCTGTTGTATAGTTTTGTTTATCTGTGTCTCTAGCTTGGGTCATTCTATTGGCTTCTTCTCTCGCCGATACAATGAATTCCAAGCGTTCTCTTAATTCTTTGACGCTGTCGTTGGTACATTTTGTTTTTACTTCATATATAAGGTCCTCAGGAAATTTTTCAATAATGGTTGTTCGCAAGTGATTGTGATTAATATCTTCTCCTAGAGATTCAAGTACTCTGAAATGTTTTTCCAATTTGGAGAGTGTTTCGCGACAATCATCTATATTTGTTCCAGCTTTCTTTATTTTATCCAGCGTCGAGTAATGAGCATCAATGATGTAAGTTTTCCTTCCATATTTTTCCTTAAGTAGGTTTATGGCTACAGTGTAGTTTTGATTTGTTGTTTCCAAACCATCAATAACGTCACTTGTTCGATCAGTAAGGGAAGTTTTTAAATATAAGAGTTTATCGACGTCAGGTATGTCCCTATTATGGATGTTGGATGAATATTGGTCCCAGAATTGATGCCATTCTAGGATGTTTCCTCCGAAAGTAGGTAATTCAAGTTTAGATAATTCTCCACGTGCACGTATAGTTTCTTTATTAGGTGTCCCGATCGCCTTGTGTTCCTCTAGTAAGGTTTCGATTTCGCATATCGTATCTCCTGCTTCGAGTCGCAGTGAGCATACTTCTGATATATCGTCTGGAGAGTGTTCATTGCTGAATCTGAAGTAGTTGTTTAATTCGTCACTTAGTTTTTTATCGCATTCCTTTAATTTCGAGAGACTAAATCTTATTCCGGTGATTTCGCCGTTTTCCCGATAAGTTTTTATAAGTTCCTTACATTCAACTGTAAGTGTATTTAATCTGCTGGAGAATAGGCGCAGTACTGTGAGAAGTCCTTCCTCCATTTTAACGAGTAGGTATAATTCTCGACCTTTAAATGTTAAATTGAACATATTGCATCTGTGGTCTCACGATTTTGCTTATAATTATTTTATTTAGTTTTTAAATTTAACCGTATTCCTTTATTTGTTAGTTTAGTAAGAGGAAAGAGTTGAAAGAAAAATAAAGAAAAGAAAAAAAAATTTTTTGTTGAAGAAACTTTTTTCAGTTTCCATACTGTTTGATACTTGTACTGTGATGGCGATAATCACGGATTGTGGCAACAGATAAACAGGTCTGTTCCATAAACTTATTTGAACCTAGTAATATTGACAGTAATAGTGCACATATAATTTGTTCTGTGTCACATTTGTTCTGTGACAAGTGTCATTTACCTTTAAATATAAATATTTATTATTATATATAATTTAGATTAGCATTTATACAATTTCAACAAATTGTTGTTACATAATTAGTAATTCAACATGTTTATAATAAATCCTTTGTCTCAACCTGACAATGGAACGTTACACCGTTATTACTTTTGACTATAGTCAACATACAAGTTGTAAACAAACCATCCGGGCCTTCGGCCTCCCCGGTACAACATTTAATATGCCAAGTCAACAACTTCCTGAAATTAATTAGTTAATTATCAGGCGAATTACAGTGTGTGACGCGTGTGGACAAGTAGATATTGCGCACATAAGTACAACAAGCAAAGTGACCTCTCTGTCCACTCTTGCTGTAAACCTAGGTTTCCCCTTCAAAGTTATACTGTGATTGGATTGTTAAAGTCTGACTTGCTGTTTATATAATGTTGAATATGAAACATATCATTGTGTATGTGAATAAATGTATATTAAATTGTTTCAAATCAAATGTGTTTGTTTTTTGAGTTTTAATTAGCTTTGATGTTTTACATTTTTATGTTATTTTGTGAATTTTAAAATCTTATTTATTATGCAAGTAATTATTAAGTTGTGTTTGTTCAGTGTGCTGAAGGATACCAGGTTTTTTATAATCCCATTGCATTTCTACCATATCGGAAAACGTATGGTACCGTGAAGTCTTTATGGGGTTAAGTTAATTAAAGTTAAAGTTGTATAATGTACAAAGATTAAGTTAAATTAATGATTCAAGTAATGATGACAATAAGCATTGTCAATTAAGCAATAGTGTAACTCAGCAGACTTCTGGTCATTTTCCGAATGTAGGTATGTAGAGATTACATACCCGATTAAGTTCCTTGTGTGCCTGTGTTCACCTGCCTTCAGCACATACCGACTCTGAGTTTGTGTATCTGCTTCGCTTTAGTGTACATGGTGTGTTGGTCACTTTCTCTTCCTTTGTTGTCACACCTATAAAAATAGTTCACAGCCATGACACCTTGCCGGTGCCATGGCGGTCTGGGAAGTGGGTACAACTCTTCCCTCTTAAGTACATAGTTAACACACATGAAGGTTACTGAATTAATCTATATTTCTTTATACTCGCATATGGTGTTGTGTTGAATGTAGATTGTAGTATGATGGCGTTGTGTATCAGTGTATGTTGGGCTGGTGTTTAGTGAGGAGAGAGAAAGGATGAGATAAAGGTGTAGTGCTGCCTCTGGAAGCCCGTCGTCAACCGGTGTCCTCGCTGATGAATAGAACCTATGCAGATGAACCCGATGCCGTTGCTGAAGCCTGATGCCGCCGTTGAAGAGAACCGCAGTTGATGTTAATAAGGTTTTACAGTGGGTCACGATTCAACGCCTATTCCCGAACGTACCTTGGCGCAACGAGGGGTCCATAGGTACCGGCCACAACATGATCCGACATGTATTCCGGTACCTCCCAACTCGTGCTTAATAATAAATGAGGTTTTACAGTGGGTCACGATTCAACGCCTATTCCCGAACATACCTTGGCGCAACGAGGGGTCCATAGGTACCGGCCACAACATGATCCGACATGTATTCCGGTACCTCCCAACTCGTGCTTAATAATAAATGAGGTTTTACAGTGGGTCACGATTCAACGCCTATTCCCGAACATACTTTGGCGCAACGAGGGGTCCATAGGTACCGGCCACAACATGATCCGACATGTATTCCGGTACCTCCCAACTCGTGCTTAATAATAAATGAGGTTTTACAGTGGGTCACGATACGACGCCTATTCCCGAACATACCTTGGCGCAACGAGGGGTCCATAGGTACCGGCCACAACATGATCCGACATGTATTCCGGTACCTCCCAACTCGTGCTTAATAATAAGTGTCACCCTGAAGGGACTTAAGTAAGTGTCCTCTGAAAGGACTTAAGTATGCTGCGCATGGTGTACTCGCAGGAACATTGGAGACTCAGTCACATATGCGTTTCCCCTTGCTCCCTCGATTCTGCTCCTGCTACCTAACTTAGGGTAATATAAATTGTGTATGTCATGTAGTCGTTTATACAACGCTGATTTAGTAGTAATGAGTGTAGTGAGATCATCCTCTATACCATGCGACCAAGTGTAAGGTTATTAATGAAATCATGCCTTATCCCAAATAATCCCGTATATAAACAATTAAACTAGTTGCTAGTTTAGTAAGTAGCCTTATGTGAATAATGAGTCGTGTGTTCTGATGCATAATTAGTATAGTTCAATGGAAGTATGTAAGCCTCAAAGGGTCTCAATTAGACCGCGTGGTCGACATGTATAAATTCAAGAAATAAGAGTTAATTACATGTTATGTATCAAGAATTATATGTAAAGTGATTAACTAAGTACTTAACTTTCGTCCTGGAGTCTTTCCTTATTTATTCTTGTATTAGTTTTCACTACTACGCACTTTTCACCTTTTTCCCGCGTTTGTTGAATCCGAAAAGAAAGCCTTCCACAGACAATATTGGCTTGTTAGTTTTTTAGTGGTTGTCATTATAATGTTATCATCATAGAGAGAGAAATGCCACAGAGTACGTTTGTAATTTTACTAGTCTCGATAATAAATACACCGACATAAAAGATTGGAGGCTTTCGCGGCTCGGCCTGCCGCGACACTTTAGATAGAATTCTTTGTAAAGCTTAACGTCGTCGTGAGAATCCTTAATATACAGTTTTCAATTTCATCTAATTTATAACATAATTATGTTAGCCTTGTTAAGGAGGCTTAAGACCTTAAAGTTTCAATGAAATATATACCACGATTTATTATTACTTAGGTTAATTAAAACATCTGACGGCTCCTCTAGCTACAGAATGAAATTTGCAATGCTAATATGTAAGAGCAAATATTTCTTGCAAATACAATTTTACTGTATGGAAAATATAAAGCTGCTGTAATAAGAAATTTATGGAATTCTATACTAATATAATAAAGGTGAAGGCTGTGTTTGTTTAATTATTCGTTTTTTATACTCTGTAACTACCAGTCGGATTTAATTTTTTTTGAATTCAATAGCTTATTTCTAGGGGAGAGTTATAAAGAAAGCGTAGTAATACATATGCCTCTAGATTGAGATATTTATATAATATATCTAATTTGTGTTATAGAAATAACACATTCCTATAGAAATTTAAGCGCTATGACACTTAAAAGTCTTAGCTCCCAATTTTGTTATCATCTTTTTCTTAATTGGCTCCCACTATGGAAGCAATATTAAAGACGTATTTACGTCAATACAACTTGTAATTTTCGTTTAATTTATGGTACAGCTATATAAAGTGACAGTTTTATATTTCTTTTTAGTTAATCTTCCTTGCATGATATGTGATTGCATTTTGTGAACTGTTAAACTAAGGGCCTCTTTCACAAACTTCAAGTGAAGTGTTAATTAGTTACTTTTAGAAATCATTTTCTGTTATATTAAATTATGCACTCGGTTTACTGCATCATTCGATAGCCGAATTTTTATTATTATTTTCTATTTAATGTTTGGGACGTTTACCGTAAAAACAAAGGTATATCAGCTCCATTATCCCCTGTTACCGGTGACTTTAAATGACAGTTTCGCCTACTTGACGTTTGTGAAATAGGCGCTAAGTGTGATGACTCCCCTATTATATTCTTATTATATTCTTCCTATATATTCCTATTATATTCTTGGTCTCCCCTATTATATTCTTCTGAGGCTGAAGTTCCCTCAAACTTTTTTAAATCTAACTGTAAGTGAGATCTCAACCTCAAACCACTGTAATCCTATTTGAAAAAAAAAAAAAATAACAACCTTTAATGTGCATCAAAAGGATGTAGTTAGGTACAGAATCCCGAGTCTCCAAACTATTAGACTGAGTTATAAGTAACATGAGTGCTTCAGAAACCCCTCGTGGCGAATGGCCGCGCAGACTGCTTTGATGTAACTTCCAATAAAGCGAACCTAGACGAATCCGACCTCTACCTGTTTCTGTTATTCAATACTATTGGCTTAACTTTCAATGTTCAATACTTTGAGATCTTACCATTTTTCAGTTAAATATTTTTTGAAACGTAAAAAGGTGTACAATATACAATTTAATTCTCAAACTCTGCGGTTTATATGACAATACAAAAATTTGTCTACTCTTAGAAAAAAAGCAATTTGCTGAAATTTTCATTTCTGAAAATGTAATGTATTTTCATTAATATATAACTTATACTATCCAAATGAATATAATATCGTCTGCGAGGTATCTATTCTTTCGGGAGATTCTATTCTTTCGGAAGTTATATAAATGCAAATGTTCATAAACATTTATGGTTTATGATGGTGACTCTCATATAACATGTACACAGTATTACATAGGAGTCAAAAAGTGAATAGTACTGCTCCAAATAGATACTTGAAGGTTTGGAGAGTATCACTGACAAAGGGGTGTGCGTTTAAATCGTGAGTGGTGTGACAACAAACTGTGGCTGTGCGAAGCGGTCGGGGTCGGTTAACAAATACACTGATCGTCACCTGATCCACACTGAACACACACACACACACACACATATAGAGAGAGACCCTCTCCCGAAGTCCGGATTGTGAAATTGAAAACGGAACTCATGTCTCGCGCCGCACCTGTCGTTTCACAAACTTTATTGCGTGCTCTCTTCATTAACTCAAGTTCTTTGAAAACGTTAATCCCCTTCCTGTTTTCACTTACTTGGAAGTTAATATCTTACATGCGAGCATCAAACAAGTGTCTTAATTAAGGCATCAATAATATGCCTTCAACGTGATTATATTATTAACTAGCTGGTGCCAGCAACTTCGTCCGCGTTGAAAAAGAAAAAAAGTAGCCTATCCTGTGTCCTGTACGTCTAAATGTTTATCTACTAAGTTTCATGAAAATCAGTTAATTCGTTTAAGAGTTATGAAGGAACATACATACATACAATACCTACACACAGATTTATTATTAGTATTGATTGATTGATATTGATGTTGATGATTTTTACAACTTGAGGTCTGATAAAATTTCGTCATTTTAAAATTGAGAACGATATTTTTCAAATATCTACTGTCGTTTATTGTATAATTAGCTTTTGCCATCTTTTTCTTAGGTTTGAAAAAATAAAAAAATCAAC
This sequence comes from Synanthedon formicaeformis, assembly GCA_945859745.1. Classification (NCBI taxonomy): domain Eukaryota; kingdom Metazoa; phylum Arthropoda; class Insecta; order Lepidoptera; family Sesiidae; genus Synanthedon; species Synanthedon formicaeformis. The sequence continues at coordinate 5,464,178 of OX243954.1, forward strand.
GCCTGACAAAAATACTCGTATATGAGCATTGAATTTATTCAATACTTATTCATCAATATTTCTGTGAAGTGTTGGTTTTTTATATTTCCAAATGACAGACGACTTGCTGAGAGATTATATTCAGTAAATTTTATAAAAGGGTTAAAATTACTGGCTCTAACAATGTCGTGTCAAAAAGAGCCATTTGCCATTTGAATCTATCCCGTGTTCCAGCGGGCACTTCTGGTATTACTGGACACTTTTCGCCATATCTAAGACAGTTCCTCGAAACGACTTTTGGGACAAGTTCAATAATCGTCAATCCAACAAAAAGGGCATCTCGAAAGAGATTTCAAGGTAATTTGGTAAATCTGTCCACGGTTTTATATTTTCGTCATAGCGATGCCAATAACCATTGCCCGGCCTTGGAGTCGGACGGAAACATAATAGAAATGTTTCATTAAGTTCTACCGAATATAAAAAGAGTGTATAATAAAATTTCTTTTATATCTGTCTACACGAGAAAACAAACATGTCATCATATAAATAATAATTAGTACAAAATACAAAATAGTTCTCTAATTCTAAAACTTGGATAGTGCATCTTTAGAGAATGTGAAGTTTATCAGCAACAGGGAATGAGAGCAGTTTTATATTTTCCTATACTATAATATACAGCACACTACTTAAAGACGAGAAGGGATATTACTTACCTACATTTTTTTTTTTTATTAACATTGTTTTTATTTACACAAAAAGAATATGATTACAATGGGAAACAGTTTTGGTGCAACATAAACTTATTCAAGTTTCTATCGTATATGACAGTAGTCGAAATATGAAAAGATATTTAAAAGCTCAAATAAAAAAAAATGATTTTTTGATATTTATAAAAATATAATTTTGTATAATAACTGGCTGTTGTGCCAGTGTTTCCGTGTTCAAAATGTTATCCAAATCGAACATGCATAAGTATTGAGCAATAAATAAATTCAAGTTTAAAGTTTCTTACGAAGTAAGTAATATCCTATTTTATAATAGAAGAGTTTGACTTTCAAAGTAACTATGATTTTGTAATGATTGCTACGCCTTTGCGTGAAATGGGGTATGGTTGTTGCTACGAGTGTGTTGGATCTTGAATGTAAATGGAATAATAAAATACTGAAATTCCTCTTCTGTATCTATACCTGTACATATGAATTATATAATAAGGTAGCTGTCCACCTCTGTTTTCCTATGGCAACAGTTTTTTTTTTGGATGAAAGGTATATGTCCTATCTTGTATCTCTGAAAACGTGTATGCATTATTTCATGATGACCCGTTTAATAATTAAGGCCTGAAAAGGTAACAGACAGACAGACAGATTTCCTTTCACATTTATATTATTAGCATGGAGTATGGTGACCCCTGGGAACAGTACTTTTTTCTGGATGAAAGGTACCCTATGTCCTTTCTTGTATCCCTGACAACGTGTATCCGTTATTCCATGATGATCGGTTTAGAGCGTGAAAAGGTAACAGACAGACAGGCAGGCAGTGTTAATTTCACATTTATAATATTAGCAAGTAATTAATAAGTAAATAGAAGTATTAGTAAGTATATTAGTATGGATAAATATAAATATAATATACATGTTTCTAATAAATGGATATTAATTTGTGATCCCGCGCCGGTTACAATTTGCACGAATAACCCGGCATCAATACATTATTCACATTTGTACAACGCTCCATTTTAATTAAGGTAAAATTTCAGTGTCTGCGGTATGTTGCTGTGGAACTTGTTGAAATATGCATCAAAGGAAGCGAACAAATTGAATGCATGACGAACACGCCCGATGGCTGATGGACCGTGAATTGGCAGCCAATTTCGTGCTATTCATTCTCGTGAAAAAGTTCAATAGCTTTTACAAATAATGCCATTGTAATAACTAAATTTAGTCTGGACTGGGACAAGACTTTTAGTGTTTTATTTCGTGACGAGCCAACACTAGTCGGCGAACAAGCCGGTCTTCTTTAATTCTATTGAATGCAAAAGAAAAAAAAAAGGTCGGAATCTTTCTGCGAATACATTATTATTTCTTTACACGAAAGGTTTTATTAAATTCATTTGTTCTGGGATTCGAGAGCCCTTAGTTAAAGATAAATAGTGAAACAGATGTGATATTCTGTAAGATAATTCGTAATACACCTCGAACTCGAGGTCGAACTGTCGACATCAAATTAGGTTATTATCATAGACAATTAGGTTATTGTCTAAGTATACATACACTTTTGCTTTAATTTTAATACTAGCTGACCTGGCGAACTTCGTACCGCCTCAGAATAAAAACCAGTTCCATACAAAATGTATGAGAAAATTAATTTCTTCCATAATTTTTTACGTGAATTCAATTTCAATAAATCAAAATTTATAAAAATAGGTACAGTCCTCTAAGAGTTATCAATGGTGTAACTAACACGACTTTCTTTTACATACCTATATTTTGTCTTCTGCGATACCAAGCTATGCTTAGTTCATTTGCCACCGAATAATTTTATCTTAAATAGTCTCTAATCTTAATCTTAAGAATAATCTTTAATCTTTAATGAATAAATAAATAAAATAAAGTTCGATATAAATATTACAATAATAATAATTGTTTCCATATTCCCAGTGTGTATACAGTGATAAGTTATGCATGCCCGACGACACAGGACAAGAGGGTTCCTCTCAGCCGGAGGGCTCGTTTGATGTCATAATAACATCGAAATTGAGTTCAATTATTATCAGATTAAGTAAGAAACGACAAAGGGCCTCGCAGACGTCGTATTGTAGTGCCGAGATATCCTTTATAACATGTTTTCGTATTTGAATAACTTATTATTCGTCGGCGTCTCACGGGAGGGTTTTATTGTCATGAGTTCGCGTAATTGGCGGTTGCTAGAGAACGTATGTTGTGTTAGTAACAATTTGTATTCGTTGTATTGCTAACAAACACCTAATGAAATGCGGGATCACGCTCACATCGACGGTCCTCTATTCAGTGAAAGGATATCGGTGCCATTCTAGCAAATAGGCCGGAATGAGTACGCGTGCTCGTTTGAAACGCGCCTGCCTGGCGGCGAAGTTCTTGTCTATTGCGTATTTCCCAAATGGGATCGCTTCGGTTATGATAGTGGCCGGATATAGCTGAGATTCTGTAGGAATATCTTATGTTGCTTTTTTATTCAATTTCCCCCAATCCGTTGTAAGTAAAACGTCGTCGTGTATTATAAATGTAACGTAGAAATTGTTTAGAATATTGATAAGTAATTAGTTCGGCTGCCATTGACGATGTTAAAAGTTCTTATACCGGAAAGTTCAGTACAGTGTTCATTAACTTTTTACCATGTTTCTTTTTTATTTTGTACATACAATACGCTTTGACTTTTTTAACTTCTGATAAGAACACAGGCGCTGTTATTTCACGGAGTTTTGTAAGTTGGTATGCTGAGTTTTTGACTGTAGAATACAATGTGTGCTGATATACACATTGAGTACTCCATTGTGTTAACGTGGTGTTTACAGTGGCATACCTCTTCACACAATTATGAGGCCTAGAGTGCCTGGAGTGCCTGGGTATTATAGTATGTAGTATTTATATGTAGGTTAAATACAGACCGAGATTTTATTCAACTTTCGTAAAGGATTATGTATTAAACGTCTTCATTTCTTAGGGTGAAAATGGCGAGGAATAAGAGCGCGCAAGCTGTGAGCTGTGAGGCAACAGGCGGCGCAAAGTTTACGGGCTCCCACGTACTCGTATCGTCTCGCTTGACTTTATGTCCAAATTTCAACTTCAGGTTCGCTTCGCTGATAGAAATGTCACGTTCTCACTTTATAAACTAAGCATTTTGCAAGTCAAAGATGTTTCATGTAGCAACATTCTCTTGGTTGACTATCTTCAACTTTATATAGTTTTAATTAAAGTTTGTTCGTCCCACTCGTGTAGCTAATGCGAAAGACGAAATGGTAATGGAGACTTCGTCAACTAATAACATGAACTTGTTGACACCACCTACACATAAATTTAAATGCATTTAGTTAGCCGTTAGAACCTTACTTTACAACAACAATTAGCAAATATTTCAAGTTAATATTTGTAAAATTACAATTATATTTGAAAACTTCTATTTTGATATTATAAGTAGGTTTTGATATTATAAATATATATTATTTCTTAAAAATATACATATATTCAGTTATAAAAATAGTTATTTTTAGTAAAATAAAAAACATGAAGGACTTATTTAACAATTCTTTCGTTCATTTAAATTATTTTAGAACAATAAAAATAAAATGAAATATTCTTAGTCATAGTATAAAATTTTGAAATGACTGTTATTATTATAACTATTGATTTTTATGAGGAAAACACGGCTAGAAACCTCATAGGTTTTCCTTTAAATTTTGGATATGAATTCTGTACACGTGGTTCAGCAACACAATGACCATGTAGTTTATTTCTCAACCACTTTATTTCTAAACTTATATATCCTTACATATTATAAAACAAAGTCCTCCGCTGCGTCCGTCTCTCTGTTTGTCTGTTCGCGATAAACTCAAAAATTACTGCACCGATTTTCATGCTGTTTTCATCAATGGATAGAGTGGTTCTCGAGGAAGGTTTTAGTATATAATTTACAAAGTGACGCGGGCGAAGTCGCGGGCAGTAGCCAGTTGAATAGTAATTTTGAATTAAAGTCGGGAAGACTTTTATCAAGGTTTTTTTCGAATAATTATTCTCTAAGATTGCAAATTAATTAATCTAAAAAAAAAACTACAGAGATTTTCTCAGTTCCGGTCAAAAGATAGTGCCATTTAATGTAGGAGTGTACTACACACTGAATATATCACTTTTGAAATATTAAATGTATACAAGCGGTCGTACTTATCCCGTGCTGAATAAATAGGGCAAGGAGTAAATGGATCCATTTCTATATGAGAAATAATAATAATGTTGCCCTAAAAGCCACCAGAGAAATCTATTGAATTCCCAATTCATTACATACGTTCGAAAAAAAGTAATGCACATAATAGATCTGGGTACATTAAACAAGAAAATGTTACAAAAAATGTAACTGTATAAGCTTTGGCATATATTCGACGGACGAGCGCGATGGACACACAACTCGTTGGGGTTGTAATGTATAAACATACATTCCAGTTCGGATATGCAGAGTTCGGGAAGCTCCAAGACATCTTCTTGTTCGAAATTTCTCAGTACTTTAAAACAAATGTTTTCGACCAATGGCATATAGTGTTGAAACATTGTCTCTTATTACGGGCATCGTAAGAAAGCTTAACTATGGCTCGAGGTTACTCTGCGAGGTAGAATCAGGAATGAGGCGATCCCTAGACAAATTAAAGTCACCGGCATAACATGGCGGATAAGTAAATTAAAGTGGGCAGGACAGATATAGTACGGCGTTCTCGAGTGGAGAGCACGGACCGGCAAGCGTTAGCGTAGGACGTCCACTGGTAGGGGAGCCCAAGAGGGGATTTTTGGATTTACTCGAGCGCGTCAGATATTGCCAATGTATATACCCCACGTGTCTCCGATAACGGATATGTATTAATCTGAGGGTTTTGTTGGTGGGGTTGGCGGGGGTGGGGGTAAAATTTTAAATACAACTCGAGCGCGTCAGATTTTCAGAGGGGATGTTTAGTGAACCTAAACTAAGCTCCCATTTAAAATTCAGACGATTCGGATGTAACGCAAGTTCGTGGCAGCTTTTTGAAAATGCAAAAAATATTTTTGACGATTCTCATTTTATAATACTCGAGCGCGTCAGATTTTCATACAGACGGTTCAGCCTAAATTCCTGATCGTTCAAAATTTTGAACGCCTGTAGACGCTCACCCCACCGCTGAAATGAAAAACTTCATATAACCTTTTTTTCTTCTTACCATCCAATCTTCAAAATCCAATAGGTCCCCACGACGCTTGAGTGACTAAACATTTAGCATCGTGGGCTCCCTAACCACACCCACAAGTGCCGCAGGTCGATGTTGGATCCAGTCTGCTTTTGACAGTTCCTATAAAATTATAAGTAAAGCACTATTAGTAGAGGCAGGGAACACTGCGCAGTCATTTGGGCAGCCCGTCTAGCGGTGGTAACCACTCTATTGTGTCAGAGCCCATTTCCCTATCCCTAATTCTATTATGGTCGGCAGCGCACTTGCAATACCAGTGGCGTTGCTCGTTTTATAGGCGACGGTAACCGTCTAGCGGACGGTCACAAAAAAAGTCCAGCATTCCCACCGCTGAGATGATGAGCTATAGACATATTCTAGACACAAGACGTCATACAGTGACGCGTTCACTCGTTTCGTCGGATATATATCGAACCCTTTAAATAAATGGGACGTCGATCTGGAGGCGCTTCCACACAACACAAGAGCAGGGCTTAGAGCAGAGCGATCTTTGAGGCTCGTAGAGATAGTGAGGGCGAATTGAACGCTGTCCGTTTTCTGGCTTATCCCCGTGTAACAGATACTTTGTTATTTTTTATTTGCGTTTCCCGGGGCATTCGGCTGGTGATAAGACTATTTTCCTTAATACAACCCTCTATGTGTTATTCCATAACCCGCCACTTTATAAATCACTATCGGATTTTGCGTAGTAAGCGTGTTTTTGTCTGCTATTTGAAGACAGTAAATGCAACATAATAATAATTCAAGTGCACATGTGTGTAGAAGTCCTACGGCTGAGATCATGATTCAAGTCAAAGTAGTCAATAGCGTTTCAATGTTTCCAACTTTTTATTAATTTTTCGTATGTAAAACCTATATTTGATTTAAAAATTATTGAAAAATAAAAAAAATTCACTAAAGAAACAACGTGAAAAGAACCCCCAAAGATTTAATTATTTTTTATGTAATCTTTGTCTAGGTATAAGTTTGATAATTAGTAATTTTTTAAAAGCATTTTAGTATTTTTATCCATTTTCCTGTGTCATGTTGTAATCTGTATTTTCTGTATAATAGGGAAAGTCTTTTGTAAATAAAATAAAAGATATATCCGTTAGCGTACAACAGGCTTTATTCTGTTTGCGCGCACACAACTAGAGAAAAACAAGAGATGCATTCTGAAACGCGACATTGTAACGTGTATCAATACATCCCCTGTGTGCTACATTCAACTGGATGTCTAACGAACGCGACTTTATTTGAAATCAGATTCCAAACGCCGGTGTTCACTTTCACAAAAAGGATTTCAGACAAACACTATTGTAGTTTTATACCCTTATTTTAGTTAAAACAAGTGTACGCACACTAGTCGAAATTCAATAACATATATAATCATTAGATAGGCGGAATAAAAGATTTATTTTTTCTTGATAAAATAAAATTTCGTCAGTTGCTACTAGATTATAATATTATAATTATAATAGAGAGAAGATTTGTATTTTTGTATGTTTGTAATGATGAAAACGAATTTTACACTGAGAAAGCTTTTCCTCTGTCAGAATAACGTCATGAGTGCATCCACAAATCGTCTCTGATAACGAAGTCTTAGATGTCAGGAGAGTCTTAAACTAAAGGTAAATATTCGTATTATAAAGGCAGCAGAGGTGGCCGTCTACTTATTTGTTGTAGAAGGCAACAATGCCGCGAGATCAAAGACCGGCAGGAATTAATTTGCGAACGCTATCTCTCCCTCCGCCCTTCCGCGTCCTTCGCGAGCTCCTAGACCGTGACAAGCTCGGTGAAAAACATTTTCCCTTTTTACACAAAGGTATTTTATATCTAGCATTTAATTTCTTTGATCCCAAACAACAAGGATTTTACGAGGACGCGAAAACACGATATCTCTTTCGCACTCTTATACCTAATGGTTATTTAACGCAACATGATTGATGAAAAATAAATAAAACAGCGAGCAATATTTGCTTCAATTAGGCGAGTTAAACGGGAATATGCTATGCCTTTTTGATCAGCTGTTTATTTAGCACGACGGTTGTGTCAATAGGTGGATAATTGCTTTCTATGAAATGGTGTATCAACTGTTTAATGGTGTTCAACTTTTTTGTGAGATACGGTATCAGGCAGGTTGACAGTCCACTCGATAGGATGATAGTGCAGAATAGAATAAAGTGCGAGTCACAAGGTGTAATAGAAGAATTGGGCTCTAGATTCCCTTAATCATACACCAAACCGTCATCGTTGAATTATCATTTAAAACATTTGTATTTTAATATATATTTAAGTATATGTCTTCAAGTTATCTAAGCTTTTTTAATCAGTATATGCTTAATGTAATTTTGTATAATTATATCCCTATGTCTGGAACAGATGCCACAAAATCCAAATAAATTTTATTGTTATTTTGTAAATTAATTTCAGAAACATCGTCGCGAATATTCCTAATCGAATTAAATTAATATCTTTGGAACACTTTGATCCGAAAGACTCTTATTATGTTGTTAGTTAACTCAACCGTTTAAAATTAGCGTAAAATACGGTACACTGAATATTGACGCGAAAATATGCTTACGATAATTTAATTATGGCAAGAAAGGGATCCTTCAAAAATATAATCGGTTACCATCGCTACTTGAGGTAACCATGTAATAATAATTGGCTATGATTATTTCGTTTTATAACGAGAAATTCAAAAACTTTGTTGGTATAATTTATGTCTATTAAAAAAGACTTAAGAATTTAAATAATATAGAAATAGATATTTAGATAATAATAAATGTTAGACAATCACATTAATAGTGTGAATCTTATGGCTCACTCGTGACACTTTACGCTTGTACTGTAAAAATTACAGAAAATTACTTTTCTTGGTTAAACTTAAATTGATTAAATACAAAATTTTGTAATAAATGTTACGGTCCTTCTGTATTAAGGGGCTCTCAATCTGGGTCCTCATAAGGTCCTTGGTTACGCCATTTGTTTTGCATCATACTGGTTATATTTCGCCTATGTTGGTACATGTAAATGCGGCAAACATCCACCCTTTTCAATGCGGGATAGCCCAATCTAATCGGATCTGCAAACCTCCCGATTTTGTATTTATTTTCCGAATAACATTCGTTATCTGTTATCACTACTAGGTTTTGTCCGCGACTTCGTCCGCGTCCGATTGCTACCAAACTTCATAGGATCACCCCCTGGACTAATCTAAAGATTGTCTGAAAATTTCATCAAAAGCGGTTTAGGAGTCCATAACACACACATACATCGCCTTTTAAATATATAAGAGAAGATAGATAGGACGAACTTTTCATTCACTTTCAACTATTTCCACTACGTTCTCGTCTCTATAATTGTCTGTTGCGAACACTATATTGCACTATATTTATACTATTTATTACTATTGATTTACAAACACAATTTCACAATTAATATTAACTACGGCTCTCCCGAACAGGAAGATTGTTTTTAATATCCGCAAACAGATTCTATAATTTCTATATCTTGTTGTATACTTATATTTGGACGCTAGAGTAAAACATCAATGAACATTACATTTTTTTTAACTTCCGCGATTTTTTAAGATTTTAACAATTTAGAAAGCAAGTATTTTAATAAATTTGATTTTTTAATTAATTTTTTTCCCCTTAAGTGTTACAGAAATTTATTATTGTGTGTGCATTCATATCAATGCTTATTAGATTCTATTAGTTACCATTATTTTTCAGAATATGAAAACGCAAGAACAACGACTTTTAGTAGCGCCTTCAAGTGTGATACATCACGAAGTTCTAGAAACAACGTTTCGTCAGTAAAAGTTTTTTTATATTGGCTCTCTGCTAGTGTGTAACTGCTACGATTTCATTGGTAGTCACGTCTCGTTTGCTATTGTTTGCGCAGTTTGCGCTCAACCATACCATACCATTCGGAGACGATCGTAAGTCTGACCATACAAAAAGCACAATTAGTACCTGATGCCTTCCGTAACCTTTTCTGAGCGTTTGTGGCGGTGATCGATGGCGTAGCGGCTTCATACGACGGATTTGGAGGGTTCGTGTACCTACTGATGATTGATGAAACTCCTCACGCTAATTAACGGGGATTAGTAGGTTTTCATTATTGGTAACTAATTGTGGCTAGGTTTAAATATAAGAACGAAAAATGAAAAAAAAAAATATGTAAGTATATATTAAGAATATTTCTTGCAATGTGGAATTCTTTTGCTTGCCCGCTCGGGGTGCAAATTTTATAATAAGAATATTCCACTTTCCATATGTGAAAATCGAATAAAATCGGTCTACCCATTTTCGAGTTTTTGAAGGATACACAAACCAACATAACATTTTTCTATTTATAACAGAAAAAAGATAAGGAAAACGGTCAATGCAATATACTTAGATGCAGTATACATGTAACTTTATATTCAACCCTTTTTGATATGCAGAAACAATAAAAGTTATTTTATTAATTACTGTTTCAGGGATTTGGTTGAGTGGTAGTATAAAATGCAGAGATTAGCCAAAAGGTTCCAAGTGGCTGGGGTCAGGTCACTAGCGTTGAGTGTGGGCGGAGGGTCGGAGGCAATATGTTAAGGTAATGGAGCCGTCCTCCTTCGAAGTGCACTTGATTAAGTCCAACTCTGATAGCTAAGCGGATACTACGTATTACCACATATATGGCTTTTTAATGGAACGGAAAAAACACGATCAATCTAACGTTACGAAACCCAAAGCTATTTCTAGTTTTTAATGCTTAACCTAACCTTGGGGTTTATTAATGATGCATGTAAGTATGCCTTAGAGATAAATATCTAAATATGTTAATTACTGGCGATCAACCCCCCCGCCTTCGCATAGATGCAATTTTCCGATTTCCGAATTGGCCGTTCTGTAGTTTTGAGCCTATATTATATAGATAGATTTACATTAAAGGTTTTTACTGTACATTTATTAACGTAGTCCAAACGAAAATTTTGATATTTGCAAAGAAAATTCGGATTACCCCTTCTTCGTAGTTTCACGAAGGATCAAAGATCAAAGACTGTTTTGATTTAAATTATTGAGTTTCTTTGATTTAATTTCGTTATTGAATATAATAATAAATTAAACATAACTAACTTAAACAAATACAAATGAAAATACAGATCAATATTTTATAATAAAATGTTGACAAATGGGATTGTTTCTCTGGCATGCCCTGTTCTATATGAAACACCGAAACAAAAACCCATTCTGTTATTTCATGGTGGTCTTCTATTAGTTAGAGGGTGGTATGTGCCATCAGATGGCAAAGGGAAGTGATGAGGGGCCTAGTGGCATGTGATGAAGTCAAATATAAATCTACCTCAATTTAGGTTTTCACATTATTTAATAAATTTATATCATCTGTTTCAATTTCACTAAAAGACGCCGTTGCTTCATTTCAAAACATGATAACCTAGTTGGTTAGTTTTATAAGTGATTTTAAATTTAACGGTGCAGTGATAATTTTAATGAAAATATATGTTATTAAAGTAAATCGAACAGTCGACGAGTTCCCTGGGGCAACTCGAGAAGATAGGCAATCCTCTTAAATAGTCGTGCCACATCGGCTGATGGCGCGGAGTGTTCTTCATTAAGTCGATATCCGGGGCGCACTCACCCGCGAAATGTGCTCTTACAAAGATTTACTATTGCCAGATACTTTCGCCTCTTCGGCAATTTGGTTGACGGTGAGTGAAATTGTTCTAAGGTTGTGTACTCGATTTGATAAGCTTTGACAATATTGAAACTGCAGTTTCATTGTACTTCGAAGCGTATGTTCAGAATTAATGTCCACTACAGTCAAATTTTTTATGTCATGGACGAGTCGTTCGCTGTAATAAGAGTACATCTCACAAATTGATTCCCTTCTAAAGACAGTGACTTTCTCACTTTCAACTTGTTTCAGTATTTGAGTAAGATTTCTTTTGTCGAATTTTTGGTTTATAAGCGACAGTAGCCACCTACCCCAAGTGAACCAGTCTACCAATTGTCATTTACATAAAAATATCGTATTATAATGGCCTTTTGCAAACTTAATTTACTAAAAAGTGAATTCTATTAGGTAAAAAAATGGGCTAATCATTTAGATATCCGAAGTATCATATTTATTGATTGGTGAAACTGTTTCCTACATATCAAATGGATAGCTATAATTTTGTATTTGTGTTTCTTTTTTGTGTTTAGGTGTGGGTGTATAATTGGTTGTTTACTAGAATTAATTTATAATTCAATCGATCACTTTGCCCAATTCGTTTTTGACTCAAATAACAAGTTTTCTTGCGAAGTCCCAAATGTTATATTATAATTGTTTTATGTTTAGAACATTTCAATAGACAACATGTTTTACTGTTTTTTATCCCATGCAAGTTTAAAATTTAAATTACCTTTACTATGTAGGTAAGTGTAAGAAAATCATGTGTTATTAGGTACCATTAGGTACTGTATATAACAAAATATTTTAAGATTGTGCAAAAAACTTTTTAAGATAGTAAACAATGTTATCTTCATTAGTATACCTTTACAAAAAAGAAAATAATAAGATTGCGAGATATGCTCAGTACAATGAGACGGGGGAAGTCAAGTATAAGCTCGTGTAGCGGTGAGCTCCTGTAAACACGAATTAAGATGGAGAGGGCGCTTGGCGTGAGGCTCTGTAAAGAGATCTGACCGATAGGGGCCGATTGAGATCCCTCTTCCTCAATGCGATTGATTTAGCTTTATTGCTGGTAATAAATTTACCCCTCGCTTGCCAGCCGCTTTAGCATTTTCTTTATAACACAATAACGCTTAGAGGTTCTTGTTACTCGTACTTTCATTTAATTTTTATTTGCAAATGGTACCTATATAAGGATAAAATATTAGTTTAGTTTTAATTTAGTTACACTATAGATGTAAGTATGTAAATAAATAAACTTTTTTTGTTCTTCAAATACTTATGATTATCTCTCAATGCATTATGTGCGAAGTCGACGTTTTTTGTATCTTATTAATGGAATAGATTGCTTTCTGTGATGACATTCCATTTAATGGTCTGTCAGCTTGTCTTTCATAAATAAACTTACAAAAACATAATGTTGTTAGTTGTTCATTCAGCGTTGCAGTCTAAGTTTTGCATAAGACTGTTTGAGCCATCTCTGCAATTCCGCACCGGTCGCTCTTCCCTCCAGAGCGACATTGTCGAATGCACTAACTTTTACGACCACCGAGTTACGCTAGTAAAACGCTCCTTTACTGCCAAATGAATTTTCCACAAGAAAATAACGTTTTAATGCATACAATTCGAAGTGGTAACAATTTGTAAAATGTAACCCATTTTATTTCTCCTTATATAAGTTGATTGTTTTACTTATTGCCTTTTAAAATATTAACTTTCGCCAGACTCGAGCTGTTATTATAAGCATTTCGTTAGTGTTGCTCGGAATAATTAATGTAAATTACATTTAAAGGGAGCAACTGTCCGCGGGCGTCTGCGAAGTTGATGCAGAACAAAGGGACTTGAAGACAGCGAGTAAACAAGTTGCCATAAGTTTTACGACGCGCCCCTGTCCTGACGCCTGCTCGCACCTTACTCTCTAAATGCCATTATTACTGTCTGCCATGCTGTAGGGCGATAAGTTTTTTAACTTTTCAAGACTTTTCAGTCTTCTACTTAAGCTAAGCAACGGCTGAAATATACAATACGTATGCATCGGGTCGCAGAAGCATCCTTTAATAATGTATATACACAGCAATAGTTACATCAGCTACAGAGTTATTTGTGCATCTCGTTTGGTGGCAGTAAAGACCCCCCTTACATAAGATCTGGGTTTGCTCGCCCATCGCCGGCCTCATCTTTCCTGCATGGCTTGATGCTGGTCATGAGCAAACCCTTCATTAATAAAAAAAGTATACATTATTTTTGGTTATTTGGATTTTACTAGAAGACGAATCTTATATATCTTATACAAAAGCGAAGGGTGAGAAATCTTCCTACATCCGTCACAAGCAGTGAAGCGACTACTTCCGGTATGGTTTCACATGACACTATCTCTTAATGTTTCTTTCGTTTTTTTTTTTCACTTTTTGCTGTTATTTTTTTTACATGGATGTAGCATGCATTTTTTGAATTGTTTCAACAAAACTGGACGTTATAAATTCAAATTTACTTTTCTATTTTACTTACTCATAAGTTGGTATCATGTTGGTATAAATAACAATGTAATTTCAATTACTTGAATAATTGTATTTCACTGAAATAGATGACATAGAGCAATAAACTGTTTTATTGACAAAGTAAAACTGTTTTAGCTATTTTACATTTCTTAACGAATAATTAATTTTCACAAAATATTATGACAATCTCATATAATCTCATCTCGTATATCATATGATCAATCTCATATTATACTATTCGGAAATGATATCAAAAGATATAAAATGCATCTAAAAAATTTGATAACCATCGCTAGTTTCTTCAGGAAGTTTGGTACTTATTAAGTACAGTAGGAACTCTTCAAATTTGATATGTATTAGAAAGAATAACTTTTCATAAATACCTTTGATATTTGTAAAATTAATAATATTAATTTCAAAGGTGTGTTACATAGAAATACACAATTAAGCAGAGTAATTGTCAGAGGATGCCTTGTTAGTTTTATATTTATATGGGTGGGTTATTAGAGAAACACAATTTAACGATTTTTGATAGAAATATTGTATATAGAAGAAAAATCCATTGCAGTCGTAGCCAGGGCGACATGTCAGGACACCGAACAGTCTAGGTTACAATTCAATTTGTCTACTGTAGTGGAATCGATTGCCAAAAGGTTTACCAGAACCTATTCTGCAATAATTCTTTTTGCAAGCTCTGCACAAATTTTTCCAATAGTTATACTTAAGTTCATTAAAATGGATTTAATACCATTGTATATTAATTAAACTTATACATTTAACACAACATAAATAAATATATAATAATTATAAAATAATAAAGTCACGTTGTTCATTTCTATATAATATTATGTGAAGAAAAATTTTCGAATTACGTTCTTTATCAAGTATTGAAGAAGGCAAAAGAAATATTAAGTTCATGGACATCCTACTTTCTGATTCTTCTTTTTGAGTTTTATTTTTAAATTTTACGGGCCGTACATATTTAAGAGTTTTTCGTTAGGTATACAACCAGAGAATATATAAAGAACGAAATAATAAATTTTTCACGAAAGTTTTTAAAAAATCGTCTCCTTTGCCGCCCAACGCATTCTTTTTTCAAATACTCATAGGCCATATTTATAAAGCCTTGTTCATATTTCTCCGCAAGTTTTAATAAATAGCCTTTATAAACATCCCCTTTGATCAGAAGTCTCAAACTACTTTTAAATTTATCGGATTTTGTTTTTGTTTTTTCCATCCTTTATTAGTGGTCCAACTTTAATTACGTTGTTTTTGTAAAATTTTGCTATATTAACACGTTATTATCGTCCATTTCGTAGGCTCCCAATATACTTTTATCTCAGCGTAAATTACGGTTAACTGCCAAAGTTCTGTGTGTAATGTTTCACTGCTTGTTATCTTTAGGGTGTAACAGCATTTTTTATTATCACTAATATCACGATAACTATGTCATTGAGAATTACATAAATATTTTAAGGCTATACCAAAATCAAAATATTTATTTATTAATTAGGTTTCTCCAAGAAACTCTTATGATCGTCATTATAAATTTTAATTTATCAGACTTTCGGAAAAAGCCAAGAATGACGAAAAAAATTCTCATATCTTTTTCCCTCGCGTTAAGAAATAAACTCAACTGATTGAAAATGGAAATTGTCATAATCAATACTAATAGTAAATCTGTAAGAGTTGGTCATAGAGTAAGTTACTTTGTTTTCAGAGATATCGTGTTTATAGGCTCTATACATGATACTGAAACTAAATTGACGATTTTTAGAATTTTATTACTGATTTTCATGAAACTTGGTAGATAAACATTTAGACGTACAGGACACAGGATAGGCTACTTTATTTTTTCAACGCGGACGAAGTCGCGGGCGCCAGCTAGTCAATACTAATAATAAATCTGTAAGGGTTGGTGATGGAGTAAGTTACTTTGTTTTCAGAGATATCGTGTTTTTAGGCTCTATACATGATACTGAAACTAAATTGACCATTTTTAGATTTTTTTCTGTATGTATGTATGTATGTATGTAAGTATGTATGTTCCTCCATAACTTTTAAACGAATTAACTGATTTTCATGAAACTTGGTAGATAAACATTTAGACGTACAGGAAACAGGATAGGCTACTTTTTCTTTTTCAACGCGGACGAAGTCGCGGGCGCCAGCTAGTATATAATATAAATCATATTTAACTGCGTTGTGTAAAGCAGTGACGCGTGCGTACATGGACGACCACAATTTACAATTAATTACTCGAGGGCTGTAACCGCGGACGACCTCTGTTAAACCATATGCCTTGTTTGTTCCCCATTATTTCCCCATTATAATAATGGCACGGATCAATTATTTTTAACAATTATCGCGTACGCTAGAAATAATTTTATTTGATTCGGTCAAACATAACGGAGTTGATTTCATTTGGTTT
Source organism: Synanthedon formicaeformis (assembly GCA_945859745.1). Taxonomy (NCBI): domain Eukaryota; kingdom Metazoa; phylum Arthropoda; class Insecta; order Lepidoptera; family Sesiidae; genus Synanthedon; species Synanthedon formicaeformis. Next base: position 5,480,712 of record OX243954.1, read on the forward strand.
GTGGTTAAATCCTGGAATGATTTTAATATGTGATCCTCCCTATATACATATGAGTAGTTTATTATTTATTTATTTCAGTATATTTATAAAATCCCTAAAATTCCTGAAGCGATTCCAAAAAGACGTGTTTTAATTTAATTATGAAATTAAAATAAAATAGTAAAATAAGATAATACTAGTTATGTGTATTAATAAAATTACTTAGTATATATATATATAATACTAACGAAGGCATTATTGGCGTGGGTGGTCTTAAAAATAGCCACAAGAAAAATATTAATAAACTGTATATAAGATAATTATAATGTTTAAGTAAATTCACCCTATAGAGTCTTTTCCATATATAATATACAGAATAAATACCTTTTAACTCTAAATTAAATATGAATTCTAAGGTCCAAGTGGCAAAGTCGCAGGTAACAAAAGCTAGTAGGACACGGAGTTAGGGTTCCTAGTGCTTGGCGGAACAATAGCACAGAGGATAGCGATGTGTCTATTCAATGTCTCCAAAACCAGTTACCGTTAGTCACTAAGTTATTCGGTCGGGGAAGACATTAGCAATTCAAATACTTCACCACCGCATGGTTACCCCACTGAAGAGGGGATTCTCTTTCACATGACCGCTTTTGTAAATTATTTATTACTGTTTGGCCAGTTTCAGGGTACCCACTTCGAAATTCAAGATCGTAACTGCTGCTCGAAGGTTCCACTTCCTTTAAAAAATACTAGAGACCTGCCACCCGTTTCGCACAGAATTAAATTTTTCAAAAATTCTTTCTTGCCGGATGCTTACATTATAAATAAAATATATGTTCCATTATTTCAACTTTCTATACTTAGTATTATATATAGTTTGATAGTCAGTCAAAACAAACGATTTTTAAGTAGTTATAGTAAATATTATTTAACTCCAACTGTGAGAAGAAAAAAAAAAGAAAGAAAAAAGATTTATTTGGTACATTGTACATTGTAAAGTATTGGTATTTTATAATTTATAACAAAAGTGTACCAAAATGGTCTATGTTGAAATTGGCTTTCTATTACAAAAAGCTTACAGTCACTTCGAAACGATACAATGAAACTTAAAAAGTGAAATAATAATAATTTCTTATCTTTAAGCCGAAATTACGAACCGACGTTACGGATGTCAATTTCAAAGTATGTCCGTTGAGCCTTGCTTTGTTTCCCAGGAAATGCGAATGAAACGAAAATAAGTCATAATATTTGGCGTTGGTTCACCTCAGTCCCATTTATGAGGACGTAATAAATGCGATATTCTCGGACCGCATTTTCTTTATGTGGCCATATCTACAATGTTAAAAAGTACCTGCGTAAGAACATTCCCTTGTTTTTCGCTAAACCTTTTCCCTTTTACAAAACATCAAAACAAGTTAATGAAATGCTTCATTAGTTGTAACATTTTTTATGGGATTATAACGTTCTTGTAGGCAACAGAAACAAATCACTGTTAGGATTAGTTTTTCTTTTAAATTAAACAATAACAAAGTTCCTTCTCCTTAATAATGATAATAAACAATCGACATAGTAAACAAGGTTAAATTAAAATTACACATTAGTCTTTCCTCTAGCTTAAAAAGATGTACTTTCCCAGGTACAACCTAAGTTTATACTAGCTGGTGCCCGCGACTTTATCCCCGTTGGAAAAGAAAAAAGTAGCCTATCCTGTGTCCCGCATGTCTAAATGTTTATCTACCAAGTTTAATGAAAATCAGTTGATTCGTTTAAGAGTTATGGAGGAACATATATACTTACATACATACATACAGAAAAAAATTCTAAAAATGGTCAATTTAGTTTCAGTAACATGTATAGAGCCTATAAACACGATATCTCTGATAACAAAGTAACTTACTCCATGACCAACCCTTATAGATTTATTATTAGTATAACAATGTATAACGAATAATTATTACACTTTTCGACCATATTTTGGTAAATACCAAGTGTTCATTGATTAAGTATTGCATGAGCGTTTGCAAACATACCAGACGCACTGCACTGTCTAGGTAGTCCCAAGAGCACCCTAAACATAATACTGTACATTAGACTTGATTGCTCGACCTTTAAGCTTAATTGACCTGCAGGTTACTCGTGTAGAATAAAAATAATTTTGACTTCAACTGTCAATGAACCCACAATAAATCTACTCATTTTATACTGTTTACTTACGTAAAATATATTAGGTATATTACAAATTAAATTACAAATAAACACAAAAATCAAATCTTACCTCTTTATATTATTATTATTGGTGTAGATGTAGATGAAGTAAATTCAAAAAGTTAATTTCGTGCCTTGATATTGTCACGCCTTTACGAGGTTATCCCGATTTTCCCTAATGTTATTAACGGACAACAGGCGTATCCTGTAACTTTATTACAATTTCCTTGTTTCGGAAATAACAAGCGGCAGGGGTCCCGATCCCCAGTGTCTAATATCTGTTTTGTTATTAATGTCCTTATCCGAATCTCGTATAATCGTTCAATAGCGTACCTGGACCACTCTATTACTCTTCTCTATGGAAGTAATATTAATTTCGTTATTTGTAAACATTACCTCTATGGAAGATTTTGTTATTGATGTTTTGGATTCATTACTTTAGGATTTAGGACATTGTGTTATCTCGATATGATTACAAAAAAGTATGTGGATTATAATATTTTAATTAATTCTTGGTAAATGTATTAGTACTCGTAGCCCTAAAAAACTGTTGCAATCATTGCAATATTTTAGTGATTTTAGTTAAAAAATCAGTATAATAAAATAACAATTACTACTTTGGTATACCTACCGATAATTTTTCATAATAGTATTAGAATACTTCATAATCAAGATATAAGTGTACTTATCAAAAGTATACAAAACAATGTCATATCAGTGCAGAATACCTTACTCGCGAGTTGACTAATAACTCCCTCTTATAGTACTAAATATAAATAACATATAATGCAGTATTTTCATATGCTTACCGTGTATCATAAAAATACAAAAAAAATTCTACCTTTTACTACGTATAGTAGGCAATCATCTAATGAGATAAGACATTTTTGAAATTCGCTTGAAATATTTAATTTTGATGCGAATTTTATGTTACATTTTATGATTTTTTATGTTTTTATTTTTTTTTATTTTAAATTTAATTAATGACATTAATTGGAATTAAATTTACTAAACATATTTTTATTATGAATTTGTACAGGTATCTTATAGTTAATGTAAGCCTGCTTTAGCATTTCTTGGCACACAAAGCTGGCATTATGATGTCTGTATGTCTTGTAAAACAAATCTATCAATATGTCTTTACATAATGAGAAATTTCGTAGGTACCTACTAGTAATTATGTGTCGCTAGTCTAAATCAAACGTAATTATCACTAATGACACGTAGCCTTTGATACATTGAGCTTGTTACTTAGGCTAGTGGATCTAATCCGTATTGGAGAGCCGTGTATGTTCTAACTCATTTACATAGGTCACCTACGATTGGGTTATTAATCAACCTAATCTTAGCTTCATAATATTTGGAATAAATTGAATGGTTCCAAATGTATTATTCCAAATGTATTTAATTAAATATTTACTATAAAGTCTCTGTCCGCATCTGTTTGTTTCTATGGTAACTTTTTCTAAACAACCCAGTGGATGTTGATACGGTTTACACTAATGGAAAAAGCGATCGACAAGGAAGGTTTCTATATGTAATTTGTCGGAAAAAATTCGATACGTGCGAAGCCAGGGTCGGGCCGCTTGTATTTTTATAAAATACTATAAATTTTTGTATAGTTAGGAGACATTTTTCAATTTAGGTTTGATTTCGATTTGGATCTTTTCCAGCCTATAGATGAAAAGACTTGTTTTTTTGACATGAACAAAATATTATCGAAAAAAACTAGTGCATTACGTTTTTTGCAAACATTTTTCGTTGCAACTTTAAGAAAATAAAGTAAAGATTATTAGATAAGTAAGTAAGGTTAAAACAAATATTCGAGAAAAAATCCTTTTGGCGAAGATCTAAGTAGACCGCGCTCATATTACTCAGAAACTATGAATAGACGATGTGTCCTTTTCACATAAAATGTAGATGTTATATTTTACTTATATAAAAGGATTTTATGTGTTATTCTTATGTTATTGTTATATGTGCCTCATCGGGTTCTTCCTATTACTGAATTAGAACGGTACGGTTGCTAATATTTTTTGTTAGTTTTCTTCTATTAACACAAGCAACGCATAGGGGTTGCAAGTGCTTACCAATATTTATAGGATAAGGCATAATAGAATTCTGGCAATCCCTCGAAAACGGAAAATTATTTACGCCTGACAGGATGCTCAGTTTTGACACTACTTAATTTCGAACAACTAAATGCTGATGAGGCTGATTCGTATTCTGAACTGGCGGTAAATGCGCTTTTCGTCACTGCAAACACAGCAAATTTTTACCGTTAAAATTCAGTGAGCTTTAACACAGGTATGATCACAGTGAGATTAAGCACTTTACTTCCACATTTGTACCAAGTTTTCATAGATTATATGAATCGGTTCAAATAATGTCAGAGAAATATCTGCAGCGCTCAAAGTTTCGATTCCAAGGGATCTACATAGTTTATTTTTATAGATACTAAAGAATATGAAACGCAATAACGAAGTTCTAGAGTGTGAGCTGATTTTGCAGCCGAAAGTAAAGTGGGTACGAGCCAACTAGAGTAATTTACTATTGGGGCTCTACTCTCTAGTGCACTTCCAACATTGAAGCGGCATGTGTCACGTGTTGAATTTACGGGCAATCGTAAAGAGTTGAGTACGGAGACAAAGTAATGTCCTCATCTCGTTATTCCATGACGCGTCACGATTCGCAGGTGTGCTCACAACTTTACTGGCGTCGATTCGTTTTACGTCATCATATATAATTCGTTACGTTGATGTGAGGTTTTGACACATGGAATGGATACATTTGTTATGGCAATGGGCAATGATTTATTTTGTTATTTTCAATTTTACACGAATACTTTTTGAAATTTGCTTCCTACGTAGGAGGAAATACAAAAAAGTGATAACAAAATCGGAGTATACAGTTAAATCTGTAGCTACATAATCGTATCTATCATCAATATCCTAAATTAAATTACACGGATGACTAAAGAATCAAAGATTTTTTGGTATACATGGTATATTTGAATTCGTTGGATATATTCATATAAATATGCTCAAAATAAATATTACTCGTAACGTAAACGTAAAAAAATATTACTGTAATCGGTGCTAATATTTTTTTAAAGGTTGGTAAACAGGCTATTGTATAGAGTAAATAATGCAGGGAAGGCAAAAGGAAAGCGTAAAGTAGGAAGAAGAAGGTTGTCATGGTTATGTAACATCAAAGAGTGGACCGGTATTAATAGGAGAAATGGTTTCGACTAGCGAAGAACAAGAAGAAATTAAAGAAATTGTCTGCCGACATTCAATAATGGAGAGGCACATGAGAACAAAAGAAGAAGCAGGTTGACGGTCCACTCGATAGTAGGTGGCTACAGTTGCCTATTATATAGGTGTTGGAAGTGCGCAGCCGACAATACTCGTACGATCAAGGAGAATTGTTTAGGAAGTATAGGCAAATTGACTCTTCTCACTATTATGAAACTTAAAGTGTCCTACACTCCAAATGTGAATAATAATGACGTAGTGATATTAATAAAATACTAGGTTTACTTTTATTTTTGTATCTTTCTCATTTCCGAGATAAATGTGGAACATAAAACGTGAAAACTTGAGGTATTTCTTTTAAAAACAATGTACGTACAGATAGGATAAATTTGTTATTAAATTAATTTTGACAGTAAAATATAAGGGAAGCAGAAGCTCGCGCTAATTGGATTAAAATTTTAGCACTTGAGGCGGCCAAATTGATTTTTGATTTACTTCTATGAAAGCATCTTAGTTATTATTTTTTATAATTTATTTTATTGAATGTAGCACCTTATATAAAATACTAGACGTGTTTGTTTTTTGAAAATCCCATAGGAACCTAACATTATTGCAGGATAAAAAGTTAAAGTTATCTGCGGGCCAAATTTCAGGTGAAAATTCAGACAGACGTGACCAACCCTTGCTAATTCTCTCGACTGTTTCGAGAACTTTGGTTCAAAATTTCAGATCTTATCCATCAAAGAAACAATGTATTATTATGACATACTTTTCATTAAATTTAGTAGAATATTTTACATATGCCAAACAATATTGGCAAAAGGATATTATTACTTTTATTACAAAAGTTGTGAATGTGTTGTGCGACACACGTTGCGGGGCGGACGGATGGTGGTGGGAGAATGGGGGGTATTTTCAAAGCTGCTCTATTTGCACACGTTTTGAATGTCATTGTCATGGTGCTAATTGCAGGCGACTGCACACTCGTGTCGCGACATCTACTCAATACACACATGTGTATTACATAGTATTAATAATAGTTCCATTGCTCTGTACAAGGCAGCGTGTTTCAGCAATTTTAGTTTCAGATTTTCACACGGCACCACTCATTAAAAGTTTAATGGGAAACACGACCGCATTTATATTCCAGAGAGAGTCCCTTCGAGATTATTATAAAATTTACTATAATAGCGGGATCCAGTTTAAAGGAATTAAGTATTTATATAGTATGTATGAAATGAAAACGATGGTGAAAACTCTTAGGGAAGTGTGCGGAGCTTGGCGTACTATGGAGAGGCCGCCCTCACTGCCACAGCTTCGAATTATTTTTTCCAGGCAGTTGAGTTCGAATGCGCTTCCGGCTTGAGTCACCTCAACTCGAAAGCAAACTTTTCGTGTTTACATTACTTTAAATTCTTATACCTCTTAGCTTTGCTTTGCGTAGTATCGTTCGCAGTGTATTTATTTTGTGTTTCATGGGGAAACTTTACCTTTTCACTGCAGGAAACTCCACTTAAGACACTTGCAGAAAAATTATTCATAACAGCACTTAGTGCTTATGTTAATAATGACATCGTTTTTTTATAGTAGTTATATTTACATTTTATTTACCATAACAGAAAATAAATTTCATTTAAAAAAAAATCTTATGCTTCTCGGTAAAACAGCAAAATGGTTACAGTTACTATATTAAGACAAAAAGAAAAATAATTTACATTCATTACATTCTGTATTAGCTCAATATGACGTCATTGCCAAACTTTTATTTACACTCAGCAAATACAGTATATGTCGTAATGACTTATGCCTTATGTATCTATATTTTTGTCAACTAGGAAATGAGCTGATGATCTTCAATCCCCTAAATAGATCTTCATAAATTATAGCTCCGAACCATTTCGCTCACATTAGCTTTCAAACGAAAAAAATCGGAACAAAATCGATCATTCCGTTTGAGAGCTACGATGTCACAAACATACAGACACTGGTCAAACTTAACCCCTCTTATGCGAAATTTAAAAATGAAGTCGTTGACCACCGCTATCTGTTTCATGCTAACTTTTTCTAAACCACATAATTGATTTTTATAACTACGTTATTCACTAGTGGAATAAGCTATAAACGAGCAAGAATTGTGTATAGGTATAAAATTTGCAGAAAAAAAAAACATCCGTGAAAAGCCGGGGCAGGTCACTAGTTAAGGTAATCTTAGCAGGAAAACATGCTTCTGAAAAATAATAAACAACATTTCAAATTTGTTTGAAATTATTGAAAAGCTATTTAACTTTATTAGTTTACTTGGAACTGGATTCAATTTGTGCTATAAAAGTCTTCGTTCTGCGAGATTACTTGAGTGAACATTGTAGTCACGCCACCTTATGAGGCTATCGACTTAGATTTAATCAAAGTAAGTGATGTTCGTGTTTTATGGAATCTCGAACTGTTTGATCTCAACATAAAGTAGCTAGGCTATACACTCTTATTATTTTCCATGTTTGAATCACTTTCATGTTATACAAACTGTCGGAGACGTTATGAAAAAAAAAAAATCAAAAAGAAAACTCAATTTCCGACTCAATATTGCCTGACTTAAATTGCCTTTAAAAGAGGAAATGCTATGGCAAATATGATTTTGTGACGGGCTCTATCGAGAGCTAATTGCCTGATACCACCACTTTATGTATCCTCTGCAAACATCGGTCTCTTATTTATATTTCAAATTTAAACAAGTGTAGGTTCATATTTGAACTATTCAAATGACGTGATTTTGTTACTGATTCTTTGATGATTTCTATTCTTTATTTCTCCATTATCTCAAACCTTTCTTTAGAGTTTATGTAAAAATGATGAAATAATAAGCATGCATTTAATAAAATCCTTTTTGAAAAAAGGAACAGATAAGGAAAAAGAACAAAATTTTGTTTACATTTTTAAGATTGAAATCCGAAATAAAAAATATCTGTTTTTTACGAGTGAAATTTCATTAATTGGCGGCAGTACCTATCACCTTACATCTGAAATAACCGCGAAATAACAACATGTGCGCTATGTTTCAGTGAGGCCATAATCTCGGCAGCGAAATTGCAACACCTATGGCTTTACTTGTTTTATAGGTATAGACGTCAGTAACCATAAGTGAACCTTCGCCGTCACCCAGATTAACCACCTTAACATAAAAAATAATTTTTATAAAGATTTATTAAAGCAAGTTTTTTTTTTTTTTTTTTTTTTTTTTTTTTTTTTTTTTTTTTTTACAGGTTTATTATTTATTACAAATTATAACCAAAATATACATAAGCAAACAGATAAAATTATAACGTACTAAAATACCAGTTATAAAAATTTTAACATTACAAATATAACACTGTATGTAGTTGAAGTTTGAACAGACGACTTAGCTAATAATTCCTGCACCATCTTCACAACCAAAAGGTCTGATGTGTCTTCTCGAGCCTCTCATTCTTATTGAGACGGCTCTTATAATCGAAATTTGTACTTTTACTTTCAGCCAATACATTACTTGTGAATACGCATTTCCCCATTTCATATTTAATTTTGATGCTGTTTTTTTTAAGAAGTTGTTATATTCAGTCCCTATGGCTCCATCGCATGAGATGATAAGTGGTGTAAAGGAGGCTCTTAAGTCCTCTGCAGCTCGGTCATATTTAGAGTGTTTCTCTCGGCTATGTCTCTGTGCTGTTTGTTGCCATGTGAGGTTGCTGTAAGAAGAAGCGTCGGCATTTATAATGCGAACATCGAAGAACGCTTTCCTTGCAGGTTCCCATACACTGTTTAATGACAGGTCTCCTATGAGGGCCGATTGAGTACTATTTGAGTCACGCATTATGGGTTCTGTTGTACTTGTTCCCCAAGCTAGTTCGGCCCATTGTTTACAGTCATCTCTATGTTGGTCATGACCTTGTTTTATCAGGCCACCTTTTTTGCAATTTAGTGCGTGGTTTAAGTCGAAGTTATTCTCTCCGCAACCATCACAGGTCTGAGGGAGGCTAGCGGGTTCATGAGCATAACGAATAGCCAAGGCATCATAAAACTGTGTAGCTGTGAGATCGGTATTATTGGCGGTAGTAGGGATGATTGTCAGCCATTGTGACGAGTTCGTTTCCACGACTCTTTGGACACATCTTTTCATTTTGTTTGGTAGTTTTGATATTATCTCTTTGCTTGTTTCGATGTCTCTTAATTGTCGTGTTAGTTTTTTTTTTTTCATGGTATCTGTAGCATGAATTTGATGTGCCAGCAGATCTAGGTTTTCAGCATTTTTGATGGCATGAATTAGTATCCTGTTTGATTCTAAGGAAGTCTTGTAGCATTCTTTATTTTTTGTTGGATCATTTATGCCGAGGCCGCCGTGTTTCACTGGTAAATTGAACAGTTCATGTTCAAGTGAGGTTATTTCTCTGTTTAATATAGATGGTGTCAGTGTTGTCATGATGATTCGTTTTAAGAAATCAAATTCTTTATCGGTTTTATCCATTATTGTTTGTAGGTATCTCCACTCGCATTGGAGTGATTTTGTAAAGGCTGTATATACTAATTGTGGGTGCTTTTTGCTAGCTTTTGATAAGTGTTTGATACAATTTGTCCATTCATTGACTTTTTCTTTTATATATTCTTTTTGCCCATCTTCATCGCCAATCACACCACCCAGAAATTGGTGAGAGAGTACAGTCTTCACGCCTAGGTTCCCGAAAAGTCTCTCAGCTTCTTCGATTGATTTATCTTTAACTATAATATAGCTTTTTGAAGGCTCTGGGAAGTAACCATATTTAGGCCCTTGTTCCATCAGTTTCTCTATCCAGTCTTTTATATTAGTTAGTTTACCAAAGCAAGCGGAATCATCGGCGTACCAATTTTGTACATATTTGACAGGATCTTTGCAACTTCGAATTAGTGGTAAAATCCCAACTGCATACATTAACATCGCTAATGGGTCGCCTTGGGTGGTTCCTTCCTTGCTTAAAATGAAATCATTTGAACCCGATAGGCAAATGACTGCATATCCTCTGTAGGTGTTGAAGAGAAATATTGCGCAACGTGGCCAGTAGATTCTTGCATTCCACAGTGCGATAGGACGATTCAATGCATTGAAGGCGTTTGCTGCATCTATTAAAAGGAGGCCTTCATCATCTTCACCTTCATTAAAACATTTGGTCATAGCATGAATTCCTCCTTCAATGCCTGATTTTATTCCAGCACAGAGTTGATCAGATCCACATGCTTGTTGAACGTCATGTCCTGTCGCGGAGGCCATTGCTTTTGCAATGATGCGTTGTAATACTTCGCCGATGCCGATAGGGCGAACACCTGGGCATTTATTCAGTGCTATCCCTCTTCTTGCTAATAAAGCTCTGATGCAATCCCATTCGACAATTTCGCTACTAATTTTTCTGGTTAGTGCTGCGATTGATTCCCTTAATTCGGAGCTATGATTTCCAAAACGAAGGAGGAGTGACTTCCATTGCTCTGAGTCTGTACCACTCGGACCTGCTCCACCAGATAGTTTTCTAGCAACTTTTTCTATGTGATTTGACGTAATATCGACATTCACTAATATAGGCATGTCAGGGATGTCTAAAAAATCGTTTATTTGGGGGGTTGCTTGGTTGGGATGTTTTTCTTTGAATATTTGATGTACTGTTTTATTTCCTATTTTCTCATTTGGATCCATGATACCACCTCCGGACCTTTCTGTTATCCATTTATTTGCTTGTCTGATTTTTCCTTGTAGCATTAGACGACTAAATATTCTGACATCATGGTCATTGTCCAGTTTCTGTTTGTTTTTTGAGGTTAATTTTGAATTGCAGAGTATGGCTTCAGCTATTAACTCGTCATATAGATTTGAGTTCCACATTTCCATTCTTCTTTGAAGCGTTCGTCTGATATCCTGGCCAGATTTAACCATAGGATCTCTCTGTAGGATTGTACTACATAAAATGAATATTTTCTCAGAGTTTCCTTCTCCCGGTAGTTGGTTTGTAAGTTCTTTTATTTCTGTAGCAAGGAGTGTGGTAAATTGTCTTCCGACATTACCTTGTGGAATATTATATTGCTTACTGTGAAGATTTATGAGTTTTTTCCATCGCACTCTCCATATTGTGTCTGGGCCACCTTCGCTATTTAGTAGCTTGGCATTGAATCCTTTGAGGAATAAGTTTTGAATAGAATCTGGTATTTTTTCTTGATCGATAGATTCATGAATTGTTTCGTCGATTTCCCTTATATTTTGATTCGAAGTAATTGGTAGGTATTGGAATCCCGGGTGGGACATGAGAATATGTCTCTTTAAACCTCTCTTTTTGTATTCATGAAAACATACCGGGCATGATTCCTTTGATGAAGATGTTTGTGGCTGAGATGATGTAATTTCAGCGCTGTCATCTCCGTCGTCCTCATCCATTTGTATTTTCCAAAAATTTTTAAATTTATACAACGATAATTTTGTGGTTGAATATAAAATGTAACAAGGAATATAGAAAAATAGTAAAATAAAATGAAATAATATTTTTTGACGTGACGTCTTGTCTTGCCACATAGACGTATATCATATTTATTAAAGCAATCATTTCTTATAATTATCAGACAACTCAAAATTTTCTAGTTATTTTATCTACCATATTTCTTATAAATCTAGCTAGAACCAACGGACTACTTTAATTTCCTTATCAATCACGAACTTTAGGTGTTATTGACAATTTTATAATTGAGAAAAGTCATTATTTCTTTGAATATATATAATTTAGTAAAAACTGAAGTAATTTTCCTATAGAACAATATGTTGTCTATTTAATTTGAGAAGCTTCGTTTCGTTATTCTGACTGTAATTCCGGAAGTGCTCTAAATACGTCGGGTAAGCCCGCTTTAAACTTAATATATGGCGACAAGCACTCTGTGTGATTACCTAAAGATGAAGGCACAGTTGTTGTGTTCATTGTTGATAATATTTTATAAATACATATAGGCAGGGCCATTTTCAAACATGTTTATTACAACAGGCAAAAAGGAGTAGCTGAGAAAAATTTTAGATTTATTCAACAGTTCCTTTATACAGTGATAATAAATGTATAGGTAGTTTTTTTATAATTAGGAATAGTAGGTGCTAAAACAGATTTCACTATGCGTATACAATGAACTATAGCAGTGTTTGTATAATTTAAAAATTGCACTTGCAACATTGACCAATGAGAAAGATTCCATTCCTTCATTCTCATATTTATTACATCAGATGTCAGTCACTTGCCAGATCCAGACCAGAGTCAACTTTGAAAAGTACGTTTTCAAAGTTGGGTCTGCTGGAAATCAAACCCGGAACCCGGAGACAGAACGTTGAGGAAAACATCATAACCACTCTACCAATGATATCTCGTCAAGGGTCGTGTTAAGAGAAAAGTACACAGAATAACAAAATAACGTTACACGAGTAAATTTTTTTTTACTGCTACGATTAATTTTATAGTGTAATTTCATTGTACGCATTTCGATTTACAAAGAAGTTTAGTTATGTTACGGGCGCCCTCTGATTTTGCGCCTTTCAATTAACTAGTAGGCAGGTAATCATACACCCCTGCAACCCTTTCATTAAACACTGGTAATGAGTTTTCACCCTTCGTCGAATAGTGGACATCCGAGCTTTGATGGACTGGCTCACACCTTGTTTTGTCTTTTGCTTTCATGCAGACAAATTGGGCTCGAGCGAGGCGTTCAGTCAATTACGTAGATGAATTAGACGCCTGGCCGGTTGGCGTAGCGCGTTTTAGTCACTTAGCGCCTTTTTTAGATCAAAAGAGTGGACGTAATTATTGCCTATATAAATATTGTTTTTGCGTTGTATAGATAGATCAAAGAATCTTTCTTTTTTTACAGTCAAATTAAATATATTTTTTTTAGGATAGAGAAACCCAAAAGATGGGATGGGTGAGAATGGGATCTGACAACTTTTAAGACAATTTGTTCAAAATAGGTCTCTGTTCTTACAGGACAGAATTAATTTTATGTCAATGTTTCCAGTCGACTGATGGACCATCTCTATAGTTTATAACTGCGAAGCGCAGTGGGCCTTCGCAGTATAGTAGTATAGCGTTAATCCTACTACTTTGTATTACAAAAAATAAAAATACAAACCGTTTGCCTCAATCTTCAAAGTATATACGAGTATCAAGCCACAACTATTAGGAAGTGGTTAGATAAAATTGTTTATAGAATTTACAGGAATTACAGTATACTTAAATGCAGTTTACGAGATTTGCAGACGAATTTTATTCCTTTTTGTGAATAAAAGAAATAAGCGTCTTGAGTCTTGAGAGCGTCTTATTTAAGAGTCTTGTAAAAGAGGGGCAAGCAGGATAATCATCCAATTGATAGAAGGATAGCTACCGTCGTGTTGCATAGAAACAAAAACCATACTAGGGCTATGCAAGTGTCCTGCTACCTGAGGATTAAAGATAGATTACACGATAAGGGGTTTGACTCAGATACCGAAACGCAATTCACAAAGCACTATTTATTTATTTGTACAGACCAAAGAACTTTTCTCCTCTGTAGTCGTGTCGCACGCTTTTAGAGACGGCAGCAATAACAATATTCGTGCCTCGCAATTATTACAATGAGCCCGCTTCGGGGCACATTTGGCAGCCATTTTCTATTTGCAAGTTGTAGATAAAAAATAAAAATATCTCATTGTGCTGTGATTTGGTGTAATAATTAAAGTAAAAACGTGAATAAGCAAAATTCTTCTATATCATATCACAAGTAAGTAATTAAGTGTAATTTTAAGCTTTTAAAAATGCACATCGTGGAACAAAACCTAAAAGTGTTGAATAAAAGGTAAAGCTTTCTGGGTTTGAGTCATAGTCAGAGTCTCTGACATATGGATTTGTATGGAAAGCGTTGATCATGCCGTCTCTAGTAGCGGGCAGCGCGCCGATTTATTGCTCTGTGTTTATTTGAATGTAATTTTGAGTTACCCTGTTCCCAGTTATAAAACTGTAGAACCCAGTGGGCAATGCCATTATTATTCTTTTATTCCTATTTTTTCTTTCAAGTACTCATACTCAGGGGTTGTATTAACTAATACTAAGAGAATGAAGGAAGGGCTCGATGAAAAGTTTGATATCCGATATTTTCCGTTGCAGAATTGATTTTATATCGAAACGTAGGCAGGTTCGTTCCGTAAAGGTTCCGAGTCATCCTCATTAGTGTTAATGGCGGCCCGTCGAAACTGATTTATCTGAGACAGAAATAGCTTAATTAAACTGGTGCCACATAGCCTTTGTCAGATTATCGATAAATCATATGCTCTACTACACGATCTCTCTTAGTAATCTTCATCATCAATACTAATAATAAATCTGTGAGTGTAGGTATTGTATGTATGTATGTTCCTCCATAACTCTTAGCGCCTCTTTCACAAACGTCAAGTAGGCCAAACTGTCATTTAAAGTCACAGGTAACCGGAGATAATAGAGCTGATATACCTTTGTTTGTACGATAAACGTCCCAAACATTAAATAGAAAATAATAAAAAAAATCGGCTATTGAATGATGCAATAAACCGAGTGCATAATTCAATATAACAGAAAATGATTTCTAAAAGTAACTAATCAACACTTTACATGTAGTTTGTGAAAGAGGCCCTTAAACGAATAAACTAATTTTCATGAAACTTGGTAGATAAACATTTAGACGTACAGGACACAGGATAGGCTACTTTTTTCTTTTTCAACGCGGGCGAAGTCGCGTGCAAAAGCTAGCGGTTAGCGGTGAAATATTGTCGTATATTTGTATCTCTATAATACACAAGGAGACCTTTGGATGTGTGGTTAAGGTGCTTGCCTTAACTCTCAGGGGTTCCAGGTTCCCGGTAGTCAATTTTGGAAATGAACTTTTCAAAGTTGGCTCTGGTCTGGATTTGAAAAGTAGTGACAGTAGGACATATTGCGTTTTGCAGTCATTTGGGCAGCATATCTAACGGCAGTAATCACCCTTTACAGAAGACATTACCGAAGACCACCATGAAATAAGAGTATGTGTGCTGTTGTGTTTCGGTGAGTGAGTAACGGATGCCATAGCCCATTTTCCCTATCTATTCGTAATGTCTTATCATTAAATTAACCCTACTACGATTGGCAGCGTACAGTCGGCCGCATAAGTCGATTAACACATTCAAAAATGCAAAACAACTGAACACTCAACTTACTTACTTAATTACTTACTTACTGAAGCTTTGTACGATCGTTTGTACGTGAAGCTTATTTTGTTCTCTAGTCGTGACAACAACTTGTGGCTCGTTGAGTGTTACGTTGTTTTGCACTTTTGAATGTGTTAATCGACTTATGCGGCCGACTGTACATGTAATATACCTGTGACGTAGCTAGTGTTATAGGCTACGGTAGCCACTACCATCAAGTGGACCGTCAGCATGTCGGCCACTTTTTACAATATATAATAAAAAAAACAAGAACATTTCAAGCAATAAAACACACAGTCCAAATAGAATCGTTTAATGCAATTGAAACAATTTTGAAAAATACATTATAAAAATTACGAACTACATCGAGGGTGTAATGTAGAATTTGTGAATGTCAGTCTTACATATAACTTTAAAAATTGACAAATTAATCTGTTAATTTATTTCATCGTGGTAACTTAGATAAACAGTTTTGATATTATTTAGAAAACATATAAAAAAATATTGCCTACACGTGGTTGAGAGTACTTATTTCAAGAGGTTTCACATATTCGATGTTTACGGAAGTACTTTAACGCAATAACATCATTCGTTTTGAGTATCTATTTGAAATTTTATAAAAACTAAACTACATAACAACTGTACAAAACTTCGAGAAAATTTACATTGTGTTACCAAATTTAATAATAGTTCAGTTTTATACCCGTTATTGATAATGGAATGAACATTAAAAAAAATACAATTGATAAATAACTCTCTCACTTATCATTGCATATGTTTAAAAGAAATCTGTTCTAGCAGTATTTTTAAGATAATATGATGTAGCTTAGAAAATCATGACGAATCTGGTATAAAAAATTTCATTAAAGCAAAATTTTCTAAATTTAATTCCAAAATTGTGGCATAGAAATTAAATTCAAGATAGTACTTATGAAAGATATATTTTTGATTACATAATTGCCTTTATATAAAGTGTAAAAACGACCACATGCAACTGAGTCTATCTGCCATAGATTTTTAACAAATTTGGCTAAGATACTCTGGCAACACCAAGAGGAACCTCGTTGTGTTGCCAATGTTTCCAGGAAAATGGGGCACGTGGCCAGGGGATTAGTTTGCTTATATGCTCATAGAAAAGAATAAAAATAAAAATTAAGTTAATTTTATTCTCAATTGATATTTCTCACACAAAAAATAGGTAGACATACCCCGCCGCAATTGCAAAATATTCCAACGAACCTTTCTATAATAGATTGCAAAAGTATTTTGTTTCATACACTTGTATTTTATACATATTAATATAAAAAAATAAAAACAATAGAAGTTGGAAATGCAAATTAATTGTAAACAAATTATAAATACATACAAAATGGTCACTTTATTTCAAGTTCAGAATCACTTATCATGAAGAAATTCTTTGGCACATTAGAGCATTGATTTTATGTTTGTAATCATTTCGGTTAGATATTTAAGATTGCAACGACGGATTGCAATTAAAAATTATCGTACTTTAAATAAAAAAAATAACCTATATACATGTACATTATGAGTATTATAGATTAACGATTCTGAGGCGTATATGTACAAAAATATATACTGTGAATATTTTATTCTTACTAATCATGTTCTAAATAAATTATAGTAAAAAAAGTTTCACTTACAAAACAACAAACATAAAAAATTAACCATGCAACATTTTTATCTATATAATATTAACAAAATTAATAATCATGTGACTTGTGGAGCGATCACAACTCTGTACTCATTTCAGAGGTTGCAGATGTACCAGGTCTTTGAGATGAGTTGCTTTCCTCCACATTGCTTCCGGTGACGTCGGTTTCAGCACCGCCTCTGTCCTCATCGGATATTTCTACAGCTGGTTTCAATTGCTCTGCAGCCTGGATGTAACATTGGCACATTTAAATATTATATTACTTTCGCAAAACAAAACATTCATAGGATTTCTGTGAAATTACACACAATATTAAAAAAAACAACAACACAAAAACAAAAATACAAAACCAAAATGTTAGTCAAAATTTGTTAGTCTACTTAATTCAGGCAAACCTTAACCTCCATGCAAAACACAAACTTAAAGTACATAATATGTATGAAAAGCTTCAGAACGCGTATATGCTCGGATATTGAAATTAAGATTTTTTAAACAAATATAAACTATAATTAATTATAATTGGAGGCAAATTTTTGACGCATATGCCCGTTCTCTGTCGCTTTTGTATACTTTATGTGTGTGTCTTGAGAGACAGCGTGTCGCGGGAGCGGAATCCTTCGCGGAAGACACAAATACTCGGTTATGTTCCGCATCCGCGATACGCCGTCACTTAGGACACACCCTGAGGTGACATACCATACAGTTACACACTTAAACAAGACAAACGTAACAGGGAGATGCTGAACAAAAAACAAACCAAGGATGCGTGCAGCTACAGTCATTCCGCTACATGTTGCAACACATATTGTGGGGAGGTCCCGTGTGGTAGGCCTTACTTACTGCGTGCTTTCTATGAGAGGTTTTAGTATAATGTCGAGGGTGTTCTCGTGGCGCAGATTGTGTGGGCGTCGCGCGTGTGTACGCGCCACGCTGTTTGCGTTGAAGTCGCGAGGCTCACGCGAAGGACGCGTCCGGACGTACTTGCGAGCCAGCGATCCGCTCTCGCCGACCAATATGTTGTTGTTGCTAGCATGTCTCTGTGTATCCCAATACAGACGTCAACTAAAGCTACCGGTGCATACCGCGATGCATTAACCATTTACAATACGAAGTTATACATAGACTGGTGTTTTTATGCAATAGCCAACTACTATAGTACTTGTGATCATTAATGACAAGGTACCATTTTGGTCAAAAATTTTGGTCAGTGTAAACTTCTTTTTGATTGTATTTTGTCAGGCTCGTTGATGATGTATATGTGAATCGTAAATTATAGTACTAGTGTGAATATTGAGTGTAGGTAATAAATGTGAGCTGCAGTCATATGATCAAGTCCTCAGTTTTTTACATTTGTGAATTTGTGAAGTCCAAATTTTTAGCTTTTTTCTTATTCGAAATGGAACCTTGTCAAGAAGCTCCCGAAGCGAAGAGAAGAATAGATGGTGAATAAATTTAAATATTTGTAATGTAATAATAAATCCATAATAAGCTCATCAGTTTATTAGAATGGCTTCGATATAATTGAAATCTAAGTTATCATAACATTCGTGTTTCCCAAGTGATTCCATTAAAGTTTATAACAAATCTAGGCCTGCCACTTGCTACTGTCATAGATATTTTGTAATGAAAAGTATTTTTCTGAAATAAAAGTTAATATATACAATCATAAAAATAGAATCTGGGACACCTCATGGAGAATGGCGAATTTTAAGAAAATGGCAGCTCCAGATAAAATGAGTATAAAGAAATCTTAGAATTGTATATTTATATTTTTACAGCAGCCTGTACACGGTTAGCTTTTCAGCCAGAAACAGGAGCTGCGGATTACACCGTCGACCCTCGTAAGCCTATTTAATTCTAAATTCATTTTTCACCTTTTTAACGAGGCCCATCTCTGAATTAAGTACCGCCCCTTAAAATATAAACATTAGGTATAGTAAAAGTTCATTGATCTATAAACCTACAGATTAAAACGTTATTTAAAAATTCCGAAGTAATAAAATTAAAATATTAATTTAGAAATTAATTAATTCAGAATACACTCCACTACTACATCTCATCTAGATAATTATATATATCCAACTAAAATCTGTAGGTATGTTAAACTAAAGTTTGATTGGTGCAGCCACAAACTTTTAATAAATAATATCAGACAAAACGTAAAGCCGATGAGACCGTGGTATTACGTATATAGGAAAAATATCAAAAAAAATAATTGTAGAAAATTCCCTCAGGATTTTTTGATATAATGCTCAAACATATTTTTAAAACTTCAATTACATGTGTTCGCATATTCTACAAAATAGTAGCAATCATGAGGAAAAACTAATACTATAATTAAACCGGAATATAACGAAAGCAAGTCAGAGCGAGACATTTTAAAGATTTTGTCTGATTAGAATGGAATGGTGAAATTCTTTGTCATTCCTCTGCCATTGCACGTAGTCTTAAGGTCTGACGGTAATTCGCCCCACTCACGAGGGCCGACAATGGGCGGAAGTATGTTAGAAAGCGAAGCTCCCACTCACGAAAAGAGAAAAGCCAGCGTCCTGGGTGTGGATGTAGCCGCGAGGCGCGAGATCACGCGGGCGGCGCGCGGCAGCACTGTCGCTGGCGACCGAGAGCAGCGAACGCTGTGAGCCCGTGACAGAAGCGCGCGCGCGTCCTGGCACCGCGGGTGGTCGCCGCACCACGCACGCACCGTTTTGCACCCCCGCGCCGCCCACGCGTCCTGCACCCCACACGCCCCATGCACCCCCTGCACCCGTTGCGCCCCCTGTCCTACTCACTGGCACTGTCGACCCGCCTGTGCCGCACTTGGCGCTGTCACTCGACCTGCACACAAAACATCGCGTTGAATGAAAATTTTCAACAAAACTATGTCACAACTTTCACAGTTAAGGCGTTTATACACGAAACTACTAAATAGTTAATGTCTATGATAAGGTGGAAGGGAAGAGACGTGCAAGGCGAAGAAGGAAGCCGTGGTTTCGAAACATCCAGGGGTGGATTGAAATTGCCTCAGTCGAGCTCTTAACAGAGACTGTTCAAGAAGTTAATGGTCAACCTTCAGGACTGAGGAGGCACTGGGATATGGAAAAAGAGATAAACATTAGAAGATGGGCTGACAAGAAACACGCTGCAGATAGTAATTAAATAAAGGGATCATAAACCCAAATAGAGTTTGTAATGTATCACTTCTTTTCCTTTCCGACAGCTACTGAGTTATAAAATATCAATGAATAAATATGACGTCATATAATATGTGTTCAAGTGGTCGTCATTTGATCTCGTGTAAACCGAGCTTTGCAATTGTGACCCGGCAACGAAGTGTTTGCACTATTTAAACATTTGAGTGCTTGCTTCAGCGAGAGCTCGAGTGTTTATGTGAACAAGCAATTTTCTAACTCTTTTTATATTTTCAGCGTGTTACCTCTCCGACGAATATGCGTAATCCTGATCAGCTCCGAGGCCTGAATCGGTGTGTTCGTGTGATACGCGAGCGCTGCCCGATATTAGTTCTCCGCTCGAACTGTTGCTGTTGCTGTTTGTCACTGGACTGTACGGGTTATTGTTGTTGTTAGAGATGGGAATTACGCTTCCTTTGTAACTATTATTCGTTAAGAAGTCTTCACCGTTGCGTACTATTGTTTCGTCGTAACTGGGGTATACTCGCCTAAAAATACAATGTTACTTATTAAAGTGATAATATTTTAGTTTTATTGTTATTTTTTTCACAGAAGTCTTAACACGCAGCATTACAACATACAGTGTACTGCAACAATTTTTCTTTATGTTACGGTCGACAGACAGGCTGACTTGACGGTAGGTGGCAACCGTTGTCTATAATACCAGCAACGATACAGGTGCTGCAAGTTCGCTGCCGTGGAAAAGGGATAGGCGAAATGGGTTTAGGCATCCCTTACTCACTCACCGAAATACAACAGCATACATGCTGTTATTTCACTGTGGTCTGAAGTAGGGGGAGTGTTACTGCCGCCGACGGGCTGCGAAACGCAGTGTGCCATTAATATAATAACATAAATTAAAAACGCAGTCATTACTAGGCTGGTTTCTGGTGCGCAAGAAATGGATGCAGCCAAATTAAAGGAGGTGCATTGTCATTCGTTATTAATCCTGTCATGGTCCTGGCTTTTTTTGATTCCTAAACACTGATTTCCTAAACACAATTTTTATCAACAAAAATATCTACAGAATTTGACAAACTCATTTGATAAAACAAAAACCCACTTTGGCTTAAAAGAAATTATTGTAATTACAAACGAAAAATATCCGACGTTTCAATTAAAAGATGAACAAAGTATAGTGTGATACTCGTATTAACATAAAAACAGAAAGGCGTAAGTAATTATAATGTAACAGTTTTACTGTTTGCAATACAGAGACGTATAATTTAAGTACAGCGTTCAAAGTGTAAGTGTAAGTACCGCTTTTTACTCGTATATGCTAGAAACTTATGTACCCGAACTGTTGGAGATTTTTAAAATATAATTTCTCGCAGATATTTAAAATATTTGAGTGTGTACGGTACATGTAAATAGACGACATACCTGCCATGTTTCTCATTATTGCTTCTGTGCGTACTGAGAGTACTTGAACTTGATCTAAGAGATCCGTCATAAGCGCTTTTGCCATGAGATGAGACACTCTTCTCCCGCCTCGCTAACGATCCATGTTCAGTTCTGTTTAAAAGGGAATACGGTTATGAAAACGAGAAAGATGAGGGGATAAATATAGGAATAATTAATGGGGATGTATGTTCCCGTACTGTCTATGTTTTGAAGAGGTCCGAAGTTTTGTTTGTCTGGCGTGGTTAGTTTGAATCACGGTGTAGGGTATTTCCTTCAGCTGTTCCTCGGTCATTCCGGAAGTGTCGACTAAAGAAAACTCCAAATGTTGTTTCAATTCACTCGGTAACCACTTCTTTTCATTCGGCGAACCAGATCGGGACCTGATAAAGCACGTTCCAAATTTAAATATAAATGCTGATCAGATAAGCGTAAATCACCGTTGGATTGAAGTTAAATATACTTCCGACAAAAGATTACCTATGTTTCCTGTGCCTTCTGTGTCTATGCGAGGAACGATGAGTTCCTGTTTCTGGTTCAGTTTGCGATCGTCGAACATTCGCAACCTACAATAGGCAAAGTTTTAATTTAGTTGCTCCTCCGAAGAACACAAATTAAATTTTATGAAAGAAAAACATTTACTTGTACTCCAGTGCCAGCGTTCGTCTGCCTTAATACTTCCTTCCATTGTGACTCGGAGTCAACCAGCTCGTATTCTCTGCAATAAAATTTTTACAAAAGGCCTGTAAAAGGTAATTGAAAAGAGACATAAAAATGGAATAAACTTAATGGCGAGTTTTTGAATTGAGTCAGGGATTTATTTACCTATATATGAAAAGATCTGCTTCCTATATAAAGATGTAATAAAAAGTTAAAAGCATTTCTTTCATAGCGTACAGATAAAGACTTCATTTGCCTCTTTAAAACGCTGCGTAGTCTTCTGTAATAGTAATAAAACTTATAGCATTGGTGACCTAATTGATGTTACTGACTGTTTTCTACTAGAAAAGTTTATGAGAAAGGAAGCGAAGTTTCTTACAATATGAATTTATTAAAACACTAGCTGGTTTCCGCGACTTCGTCCACGTTGTACAATAATAAATATAACGACTGATAAAATATGTAAAACAATATAACGCCTGACAAACATTATGCCAAATCTTAGATTAAATAATAGTGCCAAGCTTTGAATTTTTATTTTTAAATAGCTGGTGTCCGCGGCTTCATCGCGTGGAATATTTAGCCAACTCCTAAAATTCTGTTGTAACTATTGTTGAAAAGATTTTTTTAAAACGAATGAAGATTACCTCCTACATAAAAATTATATACATACGAACTTCACATCCTTATATTAGTATATATATAGTAACGGTAGATCTTTTACTTGGCATTAAGATGCATATCGTCTCGCTCAGAACCGGAGTCATGCTTGTGTCGCGAACGATGTCTTCTGTGTCGTCGCCCTGACCGACCCGACCCTCGTGACAATTCGCTTTCTGCATCAGACTGTTGTCTTCGTGACCGATGTTTGTGCCTGTGTATAGACATCCCTTTAATTTTTAGGATAATTAATAGACAAATTAAGCCATATAAGTATACACTAAGAAACAATTGAAGCGCAATGTGTTGTTCACCAAGTAGTTTAACAAGTTTTACGACTGCAGACTCTTTTTCTGTACAACGTTGTCCTGTCCAGATAATCAGTCGTTGACGAAGACATATACTTAGACCCAAGAGACATTTTGCGTTATAGTCTTAAACTAAGTATCCGTCTGGCGTTATTAACCGTTCTGTGAAGAAATACCACAACAAAATTGCAGCTGCACATGTTCTGTTTAAATCCAAGTGTAGCTTCAAAAAAGTGTATAGAAAAAACTGAACCGAGGAGGCTTTTTCGAACACCAAGTTTAGTGTTGCATCGAGCAATAGGTGAAATTCTACCTAATGAGCTCTCAATCTGTTTGTCACCAACTACGAGCATAGTTGCAAGATTACAAAATTTTAACTTTGCGCCTCAATTGAGCTATCCACTCCGGATAGCTCTAATCAAACATTTAAATTCCACTTACTTGCGATTGGACCGGGAGTCGTTCGAGCTTTGTGAGTCAACGGAAGCAGAACGATGTCTAGGAGCTGGCGGTGGTCTCGTAGCGGTTGGTGAGGCTGAGTAGAGACCGCGTCGAGTAGGCGCTGAACGCGTTGAGCGCGGGGACCCACCCGCACCTCCTCCCACACCCGTGCCGCCCATTGACATAGCCTCGCATCCGATCACTTCACCACTAATTCTAAACATCAATTTTATTGGTGTAATTAATGTATAATTTTAATTCGCTAACTGTAAAGATGCAATAAAAGGTTAAATGCATCTACATATGAAGACTCCATCTGCCCCTTTAAAACGTTGCGTTTAGATCATTTAGTCTCCGGTAATAGTAATGGAACTTTTCATAGGGCCATTTATGTTTATTTATCAATGTTCAGTAAATTATATCACCCATTAAAAATTCTTATTAATTAAACATAATATCTTTAATATATACACGGTTTATGCACGTTTTCATTTAAAAAAAAATGTTTAATGTAATTAAAATTAACGAGCTCCATACAACAAATTATCAAAGACAAGAGAGTTTAGAAAGATGTTCATAGAATGATACTCAAATAATTTTGTTCGTATATTCAATAATTTACTATGGTATCAGCCTTCTAAAACCTGACGAGTTTGCTACAGTAAAAGCGTTAGTGAAATACCAAAAAATATGTCCCAATAACTCAGAGCTCGCGAATATTGGAAAATAGGGACAAAACGTATTACAAAATTCACTGGCGACACAGGAAAAAAAAAACATCAGAATATCTGGATGCGGGCGCAAACATGATGTACATGGAGTATTGATCCATTTATTTTCCTTTGTCTCTTAAAAAACTGGTTATAAATTTATAAAATGTCGTACCCGCTCGGTGCCCGCATAATAACTGACTGTTGGACTATACATAAGAACGAAAATTACTCACGAGTTCGGTCTATGTACTGAGGTAGGTTGCTTCATTTCTGGTGGACAGTCTTTTATTCTCAAATCTTCTAGCTTCGGCACTGGAAAAAGTGTACTATGAAAATCTTTACAAATTTAGAATACAGAACAAATCAGAAGGAGAAAAGTTGAGGCAATAGAAACTACTCTTTTAGAGAAGTCTTCTCTTGCGTTACTTGAGGTTTATTGTATAATATTCCCATTTCTGACTAAGTAGTTGTGAAAAATCAACCGGATTGTATTATCTGAATCTGAACAGATCTGAATCTGTTTTAAAGATAAACCCAGAAGAAAATTAAATAGAACTAGCGCTTATCTCTTTTATGTAACTTGACTGAAGTTTTGCATGAATTTCCGAGAGTCGTTAAATAAATCGACCGACTGAATCTTAGAGACTCGCATACTAATTACCTGTGGGACGTTTGCAGTGAGCATAAAATGGACTCTATAAATATAATAGCAGATTTGTGACAATAAGAGAGTGGACTCTATTTTTTCAAAGGATTGTAAACAGACATTCGGAAACACAGACGGACTTCACAGGAGTTCTAGAGTTATAATGAAACGTTTAGATAAAAGTGCAAAGATAATTGATAGCTCCGCGGAAAAATCACATGGTCACGTGAATAGACGGCAATTAGTTTGACGGTCCACACGATCTTAGGGAGTTTCAGCTAGCTCAGTTTAGTAATATGCGTAGGTACGCGTTCACTTTTCCGAGGCTATTCAGCTTTCGCCACAAACTGAACTGAAGAAACTGAAAAAGTTACATTTACATTACGTTACGTTACGTTACAGTTACGTTTCATTACATTACATTACATTAGCTTCGCTTTGTTTTCATATGTGGTGGTTAAGCCTTGTTTTTTTTTCTCCTTGTGTGCATAATTAAAGCAAGTGTCAACATCATTTACTATTGTTGTGAGAATATAATTCTTCTTATCTCTTGGACATTTGTTATAGATATCATAGGAAGTTATGTACAGTGTCCGGTATTGTTATAATGTTTGTATAGTGAAAATGTTTAAAGGTATACCGTCATGTATTGAGGAGTGTGAGGCGTGAGGTATCCGCGCAATACGACGCGATGGAGTGCGCGTGAATGCAGGTGGCGGACGTGGTCTTCCACTACCACCGGCACGTCCGCTGTCAAAACAACATTTATTTTAACCTCATTAATCATTAAGAAGATATTTTGTCTGGAAAGTTGCTCATGTGGAGCCATGATTATAACCTCGAAGACATTACCATGTCAATTCTGGCCAATTTATACGTTTTGTAGGCGCTAAACTCTTTATAATAATCCTTCCACTTTTTAGTTCAATATATAAAAAAAACTTCTAATGTTTGTTAATCTATTCTTAATATTTTTTTTATTAACACTTAACAATATAATTTAATATATAGGAGAAATATTTAAGTATTCCAGTTAAAATATTCAAATTTTTCTCGAAAAAAAAAAATTTTTTTTTAATGTTTTTAAATTAAGATGTCTCATACGAAAACATTTCAAACCGAAGCTAATTCAAAAAGTTCATAATTTTCAAATATGATTCCGACACAAGTCAAGTTCTTATTAGGCAACGTTAGCCTGTCAACTTCAGACTCGTCAAACGTCATTTTATAAATACCTATTTCTCAATCTGGTTCCCAATGCAAAAATATCAGCAGACGCCGGCGACGTCTGTTGTAGACGGAAGAACGCGTGGTGATCTGAACAACATCGCCAAAGGTGACGACAGGCAGCTCTTGTAGGCGACTCGAATCCATATGTTGAAGTTTCATTCTAAAAATGTTAAATACAACTAATTCTTTGTTCAATCCTAAGTAATATTATAATTGCAGAAAAGAATTTATTTGTGTGGGGATAAAATTTATTTCTAAGTATTTTAGTAAACAGCTCCTCTTAAAATCTAACTAGGTACTCACAAATATTTTCTGACGTAAGAATATTATAACGCTGGGTCCTTAACCGTTGTTATTCAAATGTGTCCGTAAAGTTTATATCTCATAAATCCCTACCTAAAAGTTACATTTTATCACAAACACATAAGATATTATATAACTAGGTATTTACGTTTCATACTTTTATGAGAAAAACAGCAATAAAATGAGGGTAGAATATAAGAATCCTTGGTTGTCTTTATTAACAAAATTGAAATCCAGATCCAGCAATCCAGCAATAGATAGTTTTCACAAGTCAATATCATATTTTTTGGTCTGTCTGCCTCTTTTTATGCCTAAAATATGCTGGGTAGGCATTAAAAAGAGGCATAAGAAAGCTTTTTCAAAGAAAATGTTTTTACCCGTATATGTATCTGCTGACTATAACTACCGAATGGTTAATTTATTAAATAGGGAAACTAAAGCTTAAATGTTTATAACAAAGTGTTGTAACGGAATGCGTATGAGAAGATTAATAACGTTACTATTTGAGGACTTAAAACATTCCCTTTCCACTCGTGTGTTTATATTATACTTTTTGAAATAAAAACGCGTGTGAATCCAGTTTCTTATTCGGCGTAGTACTTGGTGGATCGAGGTCAGGCGTTATCAGTGCCCGCCAACAGCGCTGTAAATACGACACTCAGTTCTACGCGACTTATCTGTAATTGCCTGCTTGCGAGTGTCTTTCAAGAAATCCTCACAAGGTGGACTTCATCTTCCGTCCGCTGTTTACTAAAATCCCGAGCGAAATTCCAACCGCGAACGGGGTCAAGAGTTTTAAAGATTTGTTTGAAAACTATGAACGCAGAAATCGTCATAAAATCATCATCCTAATTTGAGAGTTAGTAATTTACAAAGTATAAAATATTTATTACTTTAAACTATGTCACTAATATAGCATGTATTCAAAATATACTGAAAAATGTGTAATAGCTGCAACTCTTGTCGGACATGCCAGAGGAATAGATATCAAATGCTCTCACAATTTTCGGTTAGTTTGTACCTTTATGAATAAAGTATTTGTACACATATTAGCTTACAGTAATGGCAGGGCACACTACACAATATGTTCTACAGTCATTAAGTAAGTGTGTACACAATTAATATACACTGATTTGAGTGTTTGTGGACGACCGATAATAATTTAACCGACAATGACATTTTCACAATGTTGTTAAAATAAGTAGTATACTTTTGTGGAGACTTAATTTTCTGTATACAAATTATCGAGTTGTATGAGTATAAAGTGTAAAATTTCATAAATTGATAATTTTCATGTCTCTAAGCTCAAAAGATTTTTCACCAAAAATGTTTCAACCCGAATCATTTTCATAATGATTTTATAATCGTTCATAATCGTTGGTCATTTTCATAATCGTTGGTCATTAAGAAACATAAAGAAGAACTGTAATACATAGTTTGTTTATTACAACTCAAAGAAAAGTTTGTATTGGTACAAGTACAAACAGGAACAAGATGGGAGTTTCTCTTACGTTTTTGTCAGCAACACGAAGCATGAAGTAACGCCCCTTGTAGTACAATTTGGAAACACGAGGCCAATAATAGTTGGCAACTGTGTGTTTTCCCCGCAACAGTAGCAGACCGCTTGGCGCCAATCCCAAGAAATATTCAACGCTATCTTCACCCTGTTGGTTAACATAGCAATGTATAGAGTTTATCAACAGTAAAATTTGCCGAGCCCGTTGCATAAGTGCATGCTGAGAGGCGAAGGTAGGCACCTGACAAAAAATCATCAGCCTGTCTGTCGACCTTAACATAAAAAAATATATAATTACCAAGACTGGATGCAGATCGACTCCGTACATGTCGAGCCACTTCACTTTGTCCAAGTAACTAAGCTCGGCTTGAGCCGGAGAAATGCCCCTGTGGAAAAGCAAAGGCGATAAAGTACAACAGCCACGGCGTTTATCAATTATGTTACTTATTAACTAATGAAGTTGTGTTCTCGAGCGTCTAACAATGAATAATAACTCGGCTCGAAGTCCAGCAGCCGTCTTTGCCACCCTAAGTCACGGCTCACTTGTTGTTAAGTACACATAATTTGCATGTAATTGAGGCTTTGTGGGGCGCCGCGGACTGCATCTTGGCGCAATTAAAAATTCATTCAATTAGGCGAGAAACGCGACGGAGTTTAATTTCCGGAGAGAGTGGCGATGTTTCCGGCGCGAAACTGCTCCTTCAAGTCTTAATATCTAGCAACTTCATCTTGCATATCAGGGATATCATGTCAATGCATAATGATCCACACATTCTAAGTAATTTTAATACTTAGAATTCAATGTGTTCCCTAAATAATAATTGGGCAACACGACTGGCGACAGTGACCACCTTAACATGGAACTCGGATGTGTTTTCGAAGGATACAGATGAGCTTTCAGAAGCCCACAGTGAAATATGTAGGACAGTGTATCGGACTGTTAATTAAAAGAAAGTAATTTCTTTTTTAAAATGATTAATGTTAATGTTGATTAATGAAAAAAAAAATCTTACAGTTACAGTTTACAGAACGATACACACGAATAGTAGTAATGTAACTTTTTTTGGTTGTTATTTCAAGGGTATTTTTCAATATACCTATTTTCAAATATTTTAAGGATAAAAAAGAAATTTACAGGAAATCTCATAATAATAAATCGGCAGATATATTACTAGCAATGAAGCTGTCTGGAGTATTTCCGGGTTTTAAATACACGGATTTAACTTTTGTTCACCTTGTTCATCTTGAAAATGGAATTTTATTTATCTAACGATTAATATGTTATCAGTGAGCCTCTGATATTGTTGACGAGTTTATTATACTTATCTATACTAATATTAAAAAGAGAGAAGATACTCGTATGTATGTTTGTAATGAATAAACTCAAAAACTACTGGACCGATTTTGAAATTTTTTTCACCTATAGAAAGCTACTTTATCTGCGACTAACATGTGCCATATTTTATAAAGTTAGCGGGCGAAGTCGCGTGCAACAGCTAGTTTAAAATAAAGAGAAATTATATTAAGATGTGAAGACGAAAACTTACGTCAGCGTCCGGTGTATTTCAGCAGAACGCCTCTCCAGGTCTGGAGTTTGATGTGACAGTAGTCTGAACTCAGACACGTAGCCTGGCGTATGCCTACGTGGATCATAGTCTCCCAATTCCGCTGCATTAAAAAACATATTTGCTTTAGTTTTTTTTATAATTACTCGTAAATACATGATTACAAGTAATAATTTTGAGGATTTGGATTTTTATTTAAAAAAATTTTTTGTCATTCTCGCTTGAAAGTCTAAGCTTACTTTGCTAAGCCAAGTGGCCCTAGCATTTTGTACAACTAGATTTTTCTTAAAACTGACACTAGTGATGTTATTTTTCGGTGAAAAAGTAAGGGATGCCAGAGCCCGCTTCTCTATCTCTTCATATTAAGATCGGTAGGAATTTCACCATAACTGGCTGTAGGTTCGGTGATTGAGTAAGGATGTCAGACTTCATTTTCCTACGCCTTCCTATTCCCTTATTTTCAATCTTACTAAAGCTATAAGGCCACTTGGAGCACCTGTAACGTTGCTTGTGTTAACAGGCTACAGTAGCCATCCAACATCATGCGAACCTATTAGACGAAATTTCCGTTAAAAATGTTATGTCACGGTAAAGGATGTAAATGGGGAGATAAAAAGACAAAATACAACATCCAACTGAGACACTTCAAACGGTAGATAGAAATAAACCGGAGGTAGGGCGTAACTGTGAGATTGCTCCCATTTTGGAGCAAACACTTTGATTAGCCACGCATTTAGAGCAACACAAATATCTCTAACATACACCCGGTGTGTCTGCCGGTGTGTTATTGTAATGACAGCTACCACGGGCCTTAACAATAGCAATTAATTCCGTAAAGGGTGACGGCTTCTGTCCTAACCAAACAAGCGTACATACAATGTAAATAAATATATTATGTAACTTCGTGTGTTGATTACAAAATTGGAGCTGTATTGTTGTTTCATGTTATTCATATCTGCGCTGGCAGTATTAAAATTTTATTTTCAACATAAATATCAAATATTGGTCAGTGTACAGACAAAATGATACTGATTTTATCTGTACTGATATTATAAAGAGGTAAAGTTTGTATGTCTATGTTATAAATATAAATGTTTTTTTTTTTAAAATAATACATCTTAAGTGAGTTTTTTCCTAATTAAAAAATGTGAAATAGATTTCTTATTACAAAAGTAAGCCAGGTTAGATGTTAGGTATTAAAGGGTAGGTTCTTTAAAAAGTCCATTTAAAATAATTTTGAATTGGCATGATTTTGAAATCATCAGCATTCGATTTAAATCATCTATAAAATCGATGTTACAGACAAAAAATTATCGATAAAGACTTATAATAAATTACCGAGAATCATTTAAATATAATTAAAATAACAGGAAAAATATACTGGCACCAGCTCGCCATTGTGAAATAACAGTTTGGGGGTGCAATTTTGAATAAAAAAACAAAAATTCAAACCATTAATTTTTATTGCATTCCATTACGTGTGTTATTAAAAGAAAAATTTGTGTTATTATTTTTAGTAGACGTGTTTGGTTCGAATACGACCGGTTGGCATCATTCGTCTAACAGCCGCAAAGGATGGGCGGTTTGCCTCATGATCGATGTGCTTTTCACACATCATTCACGTCTCGTATATTCGAAGCACATTCCAAACCACTCAACTCGTTAAATCCGATACGAGCCATACACCGATGAAACTCTTTGATGTCTCTAATAATATTGGCTTCGGTTAGTTCAAATTTATTTCAATCTATCCTAATAACATTGGTATTGATGTTTGAAACGAAACATCATTTGAAGTAACATTATCAAATGAAAATATAATTAGTAAAACAATTGGTTTTTAGTTTTAGTTTTAAAAGATAAAAAATATATAACGAAATAAACAGTAGGAAAAAATCTTGAATATTGTGTATTATAACCAATGAGTATAATATTACAATAAAATAATTGCTGTAAAAGATTCCTGGCCCTTGCCAGAGGAAAATGTGAAAGTTCCCCAACCCATTAGCTATAAGAAAAATGTAAATTATATGAGAAATTATAGCACTGACTTCATTAGGGGAGGTTAACCCCCCGAGAAAAAACTTAAAAAAAAAACCTTACTTCGAAAAAATCATCTTCTATTTTCAAAATAGGACCTGATCTCTCATACTCTTTTCCTAATGTTAATAATATATTAACCAATTTAGAAAACACACATAAAACTTTATTCTTAAGTACTGTGCTAAATAAAACAACTCTCACTCTAGTATTACAAGCCGAACCTATACAAGGAAAGACACCGGTATTACTAGTTTAGTAAAAATAAAACTTAACAGTCTTTTCTCCTTGAGATCATTCCTTGAGATCAACCAATTGAATGAAGTTATTTTAAAAGTTAATTCAATAACAAAATAAAAAGTTACATAGGATTTTTTAAAACCTGAAACTATGAGCTAACTGAGAATCTTTTGGTAACTCATTTTTTATAAACAACACATTATTCTAAATTCTATCTAATCAACACAACTAAATTGTTTAACATATACTTTTAGTTATATAAATTTAGTACACGTGTATCTACTCACTATTCATGAATGAATATATTCGAACAAAGGAATGGTTCTGAATTGTAAAAATAATATTTTCGTTTTAATATGCCTAGTATTTACCTAGACAATGTGGGACGGGCTTGTTTAAATAACTTTACTCAGACACCGATTTTGGCACAATGTTATTTCGCATATTTTTTTTTGTAAATTAGCCAGTCTGCGAGTGAAATAATAGTTGGTGCCGGCGACTTCGTACTAATTTGTTTTTTGAAAATCCCACAAGATCCACATTTTACCAGAATATAAAGTATCCTATAAATTAATCCAGGCAATATACTATCTGGGTAACAAATTTCATCCAAATTCGTTATACCGTTTCTGAGATTAGCTTACACAAACACACAAGAATTCTAAAAACTATTTTTTGACCTCGGCAACATGAGCAGGATACCATAACAACACATAGTAGGTACGTGTACAATTTTTTTTTATATATAATATACAGACACGGCTCGTTTATTAGGTACATG
This sequence comes from Synanthedon formicaeformis, assembly GCA_945859745.1. NCBI lineage: Eukaryota > Metazoa > Arthropoda > Insecta > Lepidoptera > Sesiidae > Synanthedon > Synanthedon formicaeformis. Next base: position 5,513,721 of record OX243954.1, read on the forward strand.
TTATAGATTAGCGACCCATTACTTAGTGAAAACCGTATTAAAATCCATTGCGTAGTTTAAGCATACAGAGGCGGACAAAATAAAATCGCTCTGTGTGATTACCTATGTTACAATTGTTATGTTCAGTATACTAAGAACATAAATAAAAAATATTGTACTTTATATTGATAGCCTCCGTAATGGCCCCTTAGAGGATAATGGCTATTTAGAAAGTGCTCGTAAACAGTCACGAGGGAGTCTAAAAATATATCGTATCTGACTTAGTCCACAAACTACTTTCAATATTACGATGAAATAAGAGAATATTAAATAAAATAAGAACGTCTGCTTGTACATTTACAAAATTATCACAGAAGTTATATCGAAAGTTTTATAAGTAAATTGGTTTATACGCTATATATAGAAGGTTTCATGTCAGGTAATCTGACAGTTTACCAGATGGTATGTTGCTTGGTGCCTGTTGCCAATAAACACAAGGAAATTGAACGCAATTGCAAGTGTAGTCACTGATTGTGAAAAATTTGCAAAAGAAATTTGACGAACGTGATCATTGAAATAAGACTGAATATTTTTTTCTTTACGCTTTTACTTTTTATAAGTTTTCTAATACATTAATTCTACATAGACAAAAACATATATTATAAAAGATACATTAGGATACAATATTGAATATTAAATTTAACATATAAAAAATGAATACAGGAAAACGTTTAAATAGCTCGGAGCGCCATTGCTCGGAATAGTTCTTTTATTTAACTATTTTTATAAAAGTTGTCATTGGCAAAATATAAATCGCCATAGAACCATATGGATTTCCGCCATGATGACGTCTCCCCTTTAACACGCATGAATGTAATGTTAGGAAGGTTCGGCTTCATGTATCTTCGCGCTAAGACGCACCAGATGTTGCGATTTCCGAGGACAAAAAAAAGATATACGACGGGAAATGACTGTCAGCACTGTTCACTACCACTTTTTCTAAGCTTACTTTCGTTGAGATATTTTCTCCCTTTTTCATTCTCGTTAAACATTTGCAGCAGTTATTTCATTCTTACGCTCAGTCTTGTTTTCCTATTTTTATTTGTAAATAAACAAAGTCAACACTTTGAATTTTTAATACTTTGAACTTGGCTTTGGCATCCCTTACTCATTCACCGAAGCACTACAGGAAATGTGCTATTATTTTACGGTGGTCATCTGTAATAGGACTGCCGCCTGACGGATTGCCGTCCTTTTTTATTTATTTTTTAATTATCATTAAAAATAAGGTACTTTATAACATTTTGATAGTTTTGTCCATACTCATATAATCATGTAGGTATAAAATAATGTTGCCCATAAAGTATAGTTGGTGTTAGGAATATAAATAGAACATCCATTCATTATAATTAGAAATATCTGATGTCCAAGAGTGTCTACTTTGTAGTCGGGTTATCGGTTGATTAATGGTGCCTTGTATAGCCTCGAATTAGACGCTCCGGTTTGAAACGATGAACAGACTGTGTTCAGCTGCCACTACTTCTAAACTAGGACGAGAGGACTCTACATCAACGTACCCACAATAATTTTTAATACCATTTTTCTCATTTGTTCGTGAACCGATATGCTTTCTGTTTAGTAGGTATTAACTAGCTTTAGTGTTAGTAATAAAAAAAAATCCTAGTCTTCGAACTGATTATGCTCGAATTTTTATTAGGCAGTATTAATGTATTCATAAAGAACAGAACAATTGTTCACAGTCATTTCACAGTCAAATTCTCAGTGAAAACAAATTTTACAATGATATAAGATTGTAATGTAAAAACCAAAATTTTCGGTCACGTTCAAATGAGCTCTATTATTTTTCTTTTACAAAAACGAATAAAAAACGTTTTAAGTAAAAATGTAAAAATATATTGCTGGTCAAATAAATAACAAAACACCGTAAAAAAGGTTCAGCTAAATAAAATAAGGGTATAAAATGAGGATGGAATGTGATGATAAAATTCGTAAATATAAAATGTTGATATTATGCATGATATCCAGTGTTTCCATCCATCCTTATTACAATAAGAATACCTCGCATAAAGAAAGGTAATGGGAGTGGATCATTTCGGGTGCAAAAGAGCAGAAAAAGCGAATATTTTATTTTACTTGTGTCGTAAAATATGGCATCTGACTTCCCATCATTTTTAACATTATTTATCCAACAACGTGGGTGCGAATTTTTTAAATAAATGCTATGATTTATAAGAACTATTCATGGTACCTATTTGAGTCGTAATTGTATTGCATGATTGACGGAATAAGTAAAAGAGGCAACTCTATACAGTGCGGACGAAATTCTTTAATTATACAAGTTGACTATATCCCACTAAGATCGGCTTGGGCGACGGCGGCCACCTACGACTCAGCCTCAAGTTACTCAGCCTGTCTGACAAAATATTAGTCTCTAAAAAAAGAAAAACAAAATAAAAGTGACCTCAAAAAGGTTATTCACAAAGCGCGTGTTAAGCATCTTAAATGCTGAAAATAGGGGAAGTTGGGTAGTAAACGCTAGCGTACGTCCCCGAGGCCCAACACAAGGGTTTGTGATGCGGGCGAGATTAGATGCAAACGACGCTTCGCCGCTGATGGCTCATTTACCCCTTGAATACCGCATCGATATATTACCTACAGTAGCGCTCCTTGCTTATTACATTCATGTTAAATATTTAAAAAAATGTATACCTATAAAATATCCATAATAAAACACAGCTGTCTCCGACTAGATTTAGCGAGAGAAAATTTTGCACATTTTTTTAATAACTAAAGATAACTACTGTTTCATGTACTCCTAAACTACAGAACCGATTTTGATAAAATTTGGTAACTGTTTGTAATTTGGTCCAACTTAAAAGATAGGATAGTTTTTATTTTGAGCCCATGCGAAGCCGGGAGCTAGCTAACAAGCGCCCACTTTTGGACATAAGCGTTAAAAATAAGTGTACCACGCTCAATCCTCCGCCTTCCGCATCTCACTGTTATCGGCTCCTTAAGGGCCTTCACTCACTGCGCGCGATCCGTGCCGCCGATACGCGTCTTCAGATCGGATTGTTGGATCGGATCGCAAGGGTTTTTATACTGAGTGCGATACCGGTGACGACCCGTTCTGCGATACATCAAATTATCCATTCCACTAAAGATTATGTTCGAGACAGATCGCCACTGACCGGCGTGCGATTAGTGGAACGCGTGCGATGTACTGCAAGCAGTGGCATGCGTTCAGATCGCATCTTAGATCGGATCGGGCGCAGTGAGTGAAAGCCCTAAGGTCTATCCCAACGCTCATACGTTACAAGACTTGTATGACCCCGCCCATATTCACTTCAGCTTACTATAACTAACATTTCGACATTTCTGTTATAAAACTTCGACATATTCGACACACGGTGAAAAATTAATTTTCCAAGCAACGAGGGAAAGTCGTATTTGACAGTCGCGAAAATTAATATTAGTAATATGGCATCGCTCCAACTCGAGTAGCGAGGGGTTGTTTATTTTACGACGTCTTCCCAATTGATAGTCTTAACAGAGTAAATTAATAAGTTGCAAATTAAACAAATTCCTACGAATTGTTTCAAAGGATTCATCTATTTTAAATTGCCATCGTGATTTTGTACAATAAGCCGCCGATTTATTTGGTTACGTTTACAATTATGACGTCAACCACTTGACTAATAATAATAATTTTGTTAGAATTGTTGCAAATTGCTAAAATAAATTTGAAACTTCATTTCGTATACGTGTAGTTTTACGAGTTTAATTAAATTCTAAATTATTTCGTATAAACTTATGTACATTACTTATAGCTTTTTTTTGCGACTTCGTATATGGGTATACCAATTATTCTTACTATTTATTATTGAAACTATATAGTAGCTTATACGTTATTCTGATGTATTTTATTAACTACTAGCAACCCGCTAAAAAACTTGATTGGGTTCTATTATATCTATAAAAATTCCATGAAAATTATGGTGAAAACCTCATTAAAATCTGTTGCGTAGTTTTGAAGAACGGAAGCGGAAATGGACTTCAAATTATACTATGTACATCATAATCAATTGTGTAGTTTTTTCGCATGAAAATTATTCGCATTAATAATATTAATATTAAAAGGATATGATTACTTACACGTTCAAAAGGAATTATGTTATCATATATGTAGTACTAGCTGGCGCCCGCGACTTCGTCCGCGTTGAAAAGGAAAAAAGTAGCCTATGTTGTGTCCCGTACGTCTAAATGTTTATCTACCAAGTTTCATGAAAATCAGTTAACTCGTTTAAGAGTTATGGAGGAACATACATACATACATACATACATACATACATACATACATACATACATACAGAAAAAAATTGTAAAAATGGTCAAGTTAGTTTCAGTATCATGTATAGAGCCTATAAACACGATATCTCTGAAAAGTAAATTACTCCATGAGCGACCCTTACAGATTTATTATTAGTATTGATGATATGATGTAGAGTTTTACGAGTATAAGCTTATTAGTAGTATTTTTAGAATACTTTTTTTATTTATAAAAAAATATCACTGATTTTTCCTAATAAAATAAATATTGCCTACAGCAAGGTACGTAGTAATTGCCTGGATACGGCTTTGTTTACCAGATTGTAGATGAGTGAGAAGTAATAAAATTATTAGAGAAATGAAAGTGTGCTAGCCGGCGTTAGGGAAGGGGAGACGGCAATGTAATTTGATACATCACTGGTTCTGATGAGTCAACGCATTCACATTTCACACGAAGGACAGCTTTGCTTTGATTTATTTTTTTCTTTTTCTTACACTACCGTTCCTTTTTAATTTAAGAGGATTTAAATTTAACTACGTAATTAAATATGTTGTTCAAAACTAAAGCTCGCTCAAAATTAAAAGTAAAATTTACACAGAACATAGCCATTGATGTATTGGCTTTAAACATGGCGGATCTTGAACTGACAAACAATATCCGCAATTACTTGATTTTAAATGTAATTTGCTATTTTTTTAGTTACCAATTTACCAATGTGACTACCAAATTTATCTTTTTCAGAAAGCGAAATGATTTGCTAATTATGAAAGAAAAAACATTATGTGAAAATGAACGAACATGTGCCTTTGTTCCCTTATGTAGATCGAAGACTAATCTAAGTAATTTAATATTAAGTCTAGTATCACTAAACAGTATCAATTTTCGAGAACGAAGAACTTTTCGAGAAAACACAAGTCCACTTTGCCAGATATTTTTTTTTTTGATAAACAAAATAAAAATAAATTCAAAGATTCGCGAATGTATTCAAGTGGCAAGTTTTATGCTATGGTCAATATGTTAAATTAAATACATCGGTGCATGTATTTAACAAGGCAATAAATATAAAAAATAATATAAATAAATAATTTAATGTATTTAAACTGCCAAGATAAGGAGTCAACATTCTGTAATTATAAATTATTGGTGACAAATAATTCCAACGGTTTAAAATTGAATAGTGGAAGATATGTGTTGTTGATAATAGAGAAATAAAATAAGTTTTTTAAGAAATTACTACTATAAAATCGTCGATATAAAACTATTAGCTAAAATAGTTGGATGGCTAGCTGGCTTGGCGTTAAGCTGCAAGTTGGTAAAGCGTCGCAAAGGTTTAGTGGTTGCATACTGCGAATAGCCACTTTGTAACTTGAGCACGGTCTTCGTTCGCGGATTTTATTGCTGCTATTGCATTGCCACACGGACACTCTAATGTCTCTGACATTTACAACAGAAATATACCCCGATAGCCATTCTTGTTATCGTCCGTCCCATTTCATAATTGAAGCAATTTGTAAAACGGTGCCCTTGCGTGAAACACGTAATACTCAGGTGTAATTTTAATGCGGTTTTGTAGTTACTCTTTTTTAAAAATTAAATTGTATATTGTGCGTATCATACAATTTTTAATATAGTCGCATCGCTATTTCAATATCTCCTGCTTGAATCAAATTTAAAGAATTTAAGCTGCAAAGATTGTTGAAATTTTAATTCATTTGTTACGACAGTAAATAATAAGAGCTGTAGAAGATGAGATTATGATAAAGTCGTATGAGAATCGTATGGACGTGAATTTAAATGTTTATTTATCATGATGATAACATTTATCTTTGGTAATTTTTTATTTATTTACAATAACATATATATATATTAGTTAATTGGCTATGAAAACACACACTATGCATGCAAGCCTGTATCGTGTGGTTCATGAATTAGTTATAATTTATTTTTTGATATTTAAAATAAATATCAAAAAATAAAATAAAAATAAAAATATTAATTTTAATAATAACAAATTTTAAATTACTAAATATACACAAAATTAATAATAAATAGGTACATATAAAAGTAAATGACACAATAAATTTAGAATATAAAATTTACTTACATTGTAACACGTATGCGGCTAGCTCTGCAGCAAGGTCGAAATTAACAGGAAGGCGGCCACGCAGTACGTCTTGCTTTATTTGCAGAAATAGCTGGTACCTAAAGTGGAACAAAAAATAAATTTAATTTTAAAATGTAGCAATGGTTTTTAAGTGTAATAAGAGACTTATATAGTTACATAAAAAGTTATGACATATTAACCTATATTGTATATCTATAGTTTTATATAAACGCTCATGATATATAAGAGAGACTTGTTCTGTCTAAATTGAACGCACAAAAAAGAAATTCTAAAAAACATAATCTATTAATCTGTTAATATAAGATAAAGTATAAAGTTAAGATTAAGAAGTTAACCAAAATGTTTTGCGGGACCTTCTGACACAGATGCTTCAAATCTAATAGAAGTTTCCAATACTTATTTAATTTATAAACATGATTTTTTATAAAACATTTTTATTTTATTGAAAAAAATATGCAATATTGTGAGGAGTACTTATTCATTTTTATTTTATTGAAAAAAATATTTCAATAAAGCGACAGTCGCCAAAAACTTAAAGGCCTATTTTTAACTGATTCGCATAGTTAATTAACTTAGTTTGTTTATTATTATATTACCAGATGAAATCACTCTCCGTTTCTCTCTGTTTGTCCGCCATCTTCTTCTTATGAAAATTAACTAATAGCTTTAACTAGCGGAAAGAGAGACAAACCAGGAAGACTTGTGAAGGTATATGATTTGCAGAAAAGAATGCATTCGTGCGTAGTCGGGGGCGGGTTGCTAGTACATATTATAAGTTATATGTATATAACTGTCCGTTTCTGTATGTTTTTCCTCTCACTTCTTCTAAACCACCCAACGATTTTTGATAAGGTTTTCAAATGAAAAAAGTGATAAACGAAGAAGATTTGTGTATATAATTTGCATAAAAAATTTCATACACGGCAAACCGGGGCCTGGTCAAAATAAATAACCTATTACTGAAAAACCATTTTATGCGACAAGCGCCCATTGTTCGTTAATTATAAAGTAGCTTATTATCCTCTCTAAAAAGACAACCTACCGTTCTTTGTGCCTCTAGGATGACGTCGACGCAAAATTGTTAGGAAAAATGTTGAAAACCCATTCCATTATAGAAGTTAACGTAACGTTTGAAGAATAGAGTTCATTTATTTAACTCATTTTTATCCGACCCGCAAAGTGAGCTTAGTAAAAGCGCTGTAAGAAACATGGCCCTTAAAAGGAAATTAAATATTAAAAGACCATCACAGCAAAGGTTTTCAAAGATTTTACGAGTATTAAACTGCGGCTCTTATCTAAAGGAAGACGTTTTGGCCGTGTTGTACTGACATGAGAGAGAGCGCCCGCGAATGGAAGGGGGAATCCCCCTCGGCCCGCGTCAACACTGTTATAACGTAATTTTAATAAAGCATTCAAGTATTTCTTTCGGCTTGTTTTTAAACACGTTGAATTGAAAAGGAAAGTTGAGAAAAAATTACTCATCTAACTTTGATTGTATTCATTGTTGAGAGCGGACTCTAGGCGAAATTATGGTGACTACGAATTGCTTCAGTTACCGTGCAAAAAGAAAAGAATTACTGAGCCTCGGTCTCTGAGAATAGCGCTAAATTATGGGGACAAGTTCTAAAGAGGATTTAATTTGAATTGTTTACGAAATGAACGTTTCAATCTCTGGTTGAATCGTGGCTCTGTGTTTGTTGTTATATAAGTGGGAGAGGCATTACTGTACTTCATTCGTTCATTTTATCAAAACCACGCCGTTTATGAACTCACTGGTTTTGCAGCGAGAGCACTACATCGTCTTTGTTCCACTATTCAGGCTTCACTTCACTTCGTTTTGTGGTCAGAAATTAAAAAAAAATGAATTACAAACAATTTGCACAAAAAGTTTTCATTCCTTTTTATGTATAGGTAATTAATTGTACTCGTATGAAATATTATTGGAGGATTTTTAAATTTTTTACGCAATTTAGTAGCTTAAAGGTTTAATGCATGCATATATTTGTCCCTCCAAACAATTCGTCTTAGAAAATGATTAACTATTTTTTTATGTTAAGGTCGGCAAACAAGCTGACAGTACAGCTTGGCTGGTAGGTGGCTACCGTCGCCGCAGGTGCTGCAAGGGTACTGCCCACAATAGTAGGATTAAGGATAAGGAATAGTGAAGGTATAGGGAAATAGGCTCTGGCATCCCCTATTCACTCACCGGAACACAACAGCTTTTATTTCACGATGGTCTTCTGTAAGACATCGCTGTAACTCTGGTAGTTACTTACACAAGGTTTGTTATCAGTTACGACTGAAACTGTCCACAAAACGTTAAAAATGTTAGTCTGATGTTATCACTATTCTTAACTAAGCAAGTTTAGAATCTAGTTAAAACTACTAGCTATTCTAGGACTGGGGCGTTTGCCACTTGGACCCAAACTTTTTGGAACTTAAGATTTATAAATTAGGATGCAAAAAAAAACATTTATTTATCTGTGTAAGAATCCAATCGATCTAAAAGGTGAAAAATCATTAAATATTTCTCTTGTACAGATTTAGCCATGATTTTATTTTAGTCACAGATCAAAACCGGCTAAACAGATGTTGAAAACAATTTCAAGATGTTTTAATTTCTGTTTAACGCGTGCCCGACTTGGCGTCATTGGATTTTTTCCTGAAAAATAATAAGTCGCAGTTAATCTATGTGTGTCCTATGTACAGTTATATAAGCGGAACGCATGTAATGAGCCCACTCTTTATTATTGTTACCGAGTTGTTATCCAGGATAATTGCCTACGAAGCGTCGCGACGATTGCCGCCGCCTTTCTGGTTCCCATGATGTAACATAAAATACGTGGGAGTGTGCGATTCTATACCAACAGATGTCTTTGTGTATCTATCTGACTCTAACGCGCCTTATGTAAGAGGTTACTGAACCTAACTAAGTACCAGTGCCGAATCGCCTAACAAATTATGTTTTAGCACTTTAAGAACACAATTCATTAAGAATAATTCTTAACTTTTGTTTTAATATGAAAGTCTTTAGACAAAGTGACGGTCCACTTGATGGTAGGTGGCTACTTTCGCCATAGGTGTTCGATGTCAACCTTAGTAGGATTGAGGATAAGGGAATAGGAAGGGATAGGGAAATGGGCTCTTGCATCTCTTACTTACTTAATCTTCACTAACTTGTTGAAGACAAATCCAAATATTTTAATAATAAATAGTCATTGATAAGAGGTCAAAAGGATGGTATACAGTTTCTTTCGGGGTTTTTCTCAGGATCGTCCATCAACTTCTATTCATTTTCCGAAACACCGGTTATAAATATTTTGGAACCTATAAGAAATGAGTGATTTCTTGAAACCTATTTAATGAATAAAAAACACTGCTTTACCATCAGAATATTACAAACCATCTCCGTAATGGACGAACGTTGTCTAAACTCTTCAATTTGATTACTGAATTCTAAGTATCCGGAATTTATAAATATTTCCGGAATTTTTTTTCAATCGCCCTATATCCGCAAGTACCTCAGCTGCTCTGCTACCGTTTTCTTTAATTCGCCCTACTTTTTTATTGCCGCAGCTCCATGGCCTAATTTCATTCAATATAAAATTCATTTGACTCCTTCTCGGCTAGTGGATGAATGATGTTATGAAAAGGCCTTATTGACTTTAAAAGTGCGTTAACTTCATTTGATAGTCACCTCGTGCTATTATGGTAAGAAGTAAGAGCTTTGATAACTTCGTATTAAACGCTTTTATGTGAAAGAGTTTAAAGAAAATTCAGCGGTTTCCTTTAAACGTTTAAACTCTTTGACATGAAAGTTAACACACTGCTTTATTCATGTTATTCCTTCTCTACCATTTTTCTCAAGATCTGCGTTGATTTGATCAATGGACAGTCGAGTGTAAAAATATTAATCTACTGAACTATGTGCTAAAGGAATCATGAAACATAAAATATATTTCTTATCATTAATATGTTCAAAAATAACGCTTTTCTGCTAAGTCTTCGCCTTAACTGTGAAAAACCTCTTTATAAAGGTGTATGTATATATAAGGTAATAAAAATTTATAGATAGACCTTACATGGGTAATAATGACTATGGCTGCTATGGTCATTTAAGTATACCTATGTACATTCGTGTTTCAGACGTAATATACGAATAATAAATTTTCACAATCCCCACCGCGGGTGAGTCGTAAAAGGCGGTTAATCTCGTCGCCTTTTGTTAAGGCAATATAAAGTGGACAATGTGGAGACAGTTTTATAAAAGGCGTAATATACCTTCATGTATTAATGTTTTCACGAGATGAACATGTAAAAGTTATTTTTACTAGGAAAATATCAACGCGCATTACTAAAAATAAATATAACAAACAAAATCCGAGCTCGTTTGTCGTGAAAGATTTTATTAACAACCACATATTTTTCATTAAAAGAGTACGAGTTGATGGAAATAATGTCGATATTTCGAAATAAAATTATCAGAACTCAGATGCAATGCATTTTATTTATATAAAGTAAAAAATACTGTGTGTTGAAAATATGTGTTTTGTTTTCCTTTTTCACTCTTTTATGAATAAGGAAAGCTGACAGGCTAATGATATGTTGATAATAGGATGAACTATATAAAGAAATGACGACACCTATATACCTACCAGAACAGAAGTACCTTGCCATATTGATAGAATACGAGTATAATGTATACTTGTAAAGATAATGACAGACTACGGATTTTGTATATTTGTTTATATGTAGAGGGAATGTCTGAAACCACTGCATCTATTTGAAAATTGTTTTTACTATTTGAAAGGTACATTATTTCTGAAACTCTATATACTATGTATATTCATTCCTATAAATTGTACCCAGCGAATAGTCCGTTGTAAGTTGTAAACAAGTGTGAGGCTGTGAGGCCATCAGCTATATTTGAAACTAGCTGGCGCCTGCGACTTCGCCCGCGTTGAAAAAGAAAAAAGTAGCCTGTCCTGTGTCCCGTACGTCTAAATTTTTATCTACCAAGTTTCATGAAAATCAGTTGATTCGTTTAAGAGTTATGGAGGAACATACATACATACAGAAAAAAAATCTAAAAATGGTCAATTTAGTTTCAGTTTATTGTCAACTGCTGGACATAAGTATATATTTAAAAAAATATTATTTTCAAAATAAGACAATATATTCATGCCCATTTAAAATTTAATATGACATTATTTTTAAATTTATTCATGTTAAAAAGTATCAGTTGCTCTCAAAAGACTTTTGGCTAACAGAGTCACGTAATATTTGAATAACAATATATTCTCGGTTATGTTTAAAAATGTTGGTCTCCAGCCAAACTATTTGATTCTAGATAAGAGAAAAGCATTAGTTATACAGACGCGCTTTTGTTTAAATGAAATCTGGAATAAGACCCTCTTTATTTTTCTTTATACATGCTTTGTTACCAAAATAAATTTTTAATATGTTAAATTTTTAGGTTCGACGACCTCTGGCGACTTTAGCTATATCATCAGGTTTTCTAGTGCAGAGTAAATAAAACCTATTCAGCAATATTCATAAATAAGGGACGCAAATACAAATTTATTCTGTATTATTTCTTATTTAAAACTTTTATTTGTAGACAAATAATGAGTAGTATTTTTATAAATATGTTTTGTAAATTTCAAATATTATGCTTAGAACGAGAAATATTTACCCCATGATCTTAAAGTGTAAAGAATTTTATTAGATTTTATTTTTATTTTTTAAAATACAAACTATTTTATACTTTATTGAAAAAGCGTAAGCAGAAATGTTAGGGGTAGCGATAAACATTTTCGCACAGGGTTGTACGTTTATTGGATCTGACCTATCATTTCAGAAATGCTTACGGAACGCTGAGTAGTCAAATGTATGTAGTATCTCTTGCACAGATGTCTTTTATCTCTTTCATTCACAGTTCTGTTTGAACATGGTGATTTATATTAACACTATAAAGTACGTATGTAGAAATGAAATTACAAGCACGTGTGTTGATTATTGCTTTAGATAACTAAAGTCAGAATTATTCTTCAATAACATTATTCAAATATATAGATATTTTCAAGAAGTCGCAATACTTGTAAACTTTAAAGCTCTTAGTACTTACATAAAATATAGTATTACAGTATAGTTTTAAAGGTACCAAATATTTTATAATGTATTTTATTTTATAGTTTAGCAATCATAATTAAAACTAATTAAATAATTATATTATATAAAAATACAAAAAGCTTCTTGTGAGAATGCATGGCATATAAGACAGAGCAGTGCGAAAGGAGAAAGCCGCATTAGTGTGATCGATCCTCCAAAAATTAAGAGTAAAGATATAACACGATGACATTGAAATAAATAAGCTCTTGCATCCTTTACCGAAACTTAATAGTGCAAATACTTTAGTTATTTTGCAGTTTATTTATGTAAGAGAATGGTTACATCGTCAGTACCCTACCAAATTTATGACTTCAGAATGCAGTGTGCGCTTTCACAGATTAATTTACGAAATATTTGGAATCCTAATATTTGCCTTTACTTGTATGGCACAGTCTTAGCGGTATTAACCGATAAGCTGAACCGGTAGTAATTATAAGATACTCGTAGACTTTAGTTTTTTGATCTCGTAGACTTATTAGATTTTTGATCTGCAGTGGTTCTAATAATTTGTTCAGTTATAGTTTGTATAGGCAGTTTAGTACTCACCGCGTGATTTCTTCCAGCAACTTGCATGGATCAGCTGCGTAGAATTTGACGCCGAAATAAAATGTATAAGGATCAGACCCTCTGAGCTGTCGACGAAGACGTTTCCCAGCGTCCAGCCAATGCTGCCAAAACAAAATTGGTACTTTAATAAAATCTTTAGAATAACATTTTCTTATAGTTTCTTACTCACATTGAAAATTGAACGAAGTGAAAACCGAATTAAAATCGGTCTAACCATTCTTAAGTTTTGTGAGACTAAGAGCTGGTACACACTAGGCGTTTTGAAGCGCGCGTTATGACTCGCGCTTTGAGAACTATGAAGTTCTTATGCTGCGTACCCACTATGTTCGCGCATCAATCGTGCATCACGCACCTGCAACAAATCAAGTGTAGACGTTACGCGCATCACAACTTGTGTTCACTAAAAAACCGCCACCGCTTGGAGCACACGCTTTGGTGCGAGAACATAGTGGGTACACGTCTTTAGAGCGAATACACATTGAGCGCTTGGCGTTGCGTTAGAACTTCATAGTTCTCAAAGCGCGCGGTAGCAAAGCGCGCGCTTCAAAACGCCTAGTGTGTACCTACCTTAACACATGACGATTGACTTTTATTCATATAAATAGTGTAAAATAAAGTTATTATGCTTAGATCTTTTAAACGCCGCAACGGATTTTAATGCGGTTTTCACTAATAGAAAGAGCGTTAAACGAGGAAGGTTTTTATATAATTACAACTTGCTGATAAAAATTGCACCCATGCGAAGCCGGGAGCGGCTTGCTAGTAAGTATATATAAAGATTATTAATTATAAAATTAGGCAGATTTTTAGGTTTTTAGCCAAATTGCTTTTCATGTGAGCTATGTTCGTTTAAATTGTAAGAACACCACTTACGGTTTGATTATCTTGATCTATATAGCGGAGACCGAAATAAGCCGTCTCCAGAAGATCGAGATGTCTGTATACCACATCCAGAAGAGCTTGGCCATTGCTGTTATCCTGTAAAAGATCGAACTTTTAACATACTCTAAACGACTAGCAAGCTATAATTAAAATTTATAAACTAACCCCCGACTTTCTTTTGAGCCCAAACACGCTATATCTGCTGTAAGTTGCTAAGGATTTGGGTATCCTGCAGACTACTTGATGCTGCAATATCAGGTCCAGGTTATATCATGTCATGAAAATAGCACCGAAGTAACAGTATACCAAATTTCACATCAATATCAAGTCTTACAACAACCTAACAACGTGTAGGTATGCAAAATTTCATGGTAATTTGTTGAATTGCATGAAAGCAATTACAACCAAAACAAACTCACTTTCCTATTTATGATATCCGAGATGCCCAGTTGAGGCTTGTCATAAAAATTAATTTCTAAATTCTTTTAATTTCCATAATCTATATTTATGCGCGCTCCTTCTAAAAATATCGAAAGATTTAGAAAGCATAAATTAATTTTCTCACGATATCGGCCAATCTCGGTTAAACTATCTCCAATTTACATATCTCGACTGGCTTTCTTTCCACAATTAGGCTAATTCGCACGCGATGGGTGAACCAGTAAGACCAGTAGTCGGACTGTGATATCTTATTGGCAGAATAATGACTGGGTTCGCTTGGAAGCAGCTCTCACGCGCGCACTTTGAACATCGCGTGCATCGACGCCTCTACATCTTGGGCCCCGTCACTTCGTAATGAGAAAAAAATCATTGACACTAACGTATTTTTATACGACTATGATAGAAAAGGACAAGACTACATAGTCAATTTCATAATACTTGCTAAAATTGTTTTTATTAATGTGATATCTGTTATAATCCTAACGTAGCGTACCTAATTTTATATCGCTTCTAAACTTACTACTAAATTAGTCCTCCTAAACTTTTTGATTTTCATGAATCACTATCACAGAAGGTTTCAAAGATGTTCAATAATAAAACCTAATTTTTCAACAATATTTTGCAACCAAGTCACCGAAACTGTCTGCGTCTATCTGTTTCCCCGCTAACTGATCTAAACCACAAAACGGATTTTGATAAGAATTTCTCTAAATGGAAAGAGGGATAACGAGGAACCTCTGAGTTAAAAGGAAACATATTCTCAAAATCTTCGAAAAAAAAAAACGCAAAACGTAGTGATAACTCCATGCCCATTCCCTAGAGAATCGAACCATACTAGGATGTGATTTCAAAACGCGTTACGATGGCCTAAATAAAGCCGAAGCTATGATGTATGTGTTATTTCAAGACAAAAATCATTACTTAAAAAAAACATGATCCTAGCTCCGAAACAGATGATATTTGTGCACCCGAATGACACAGTGATCTCAATATGGCAAAACAAAACTGTTGTTTTCATGTAACATGAGTAATTCACATTTTCAACTTTTATAAAATAAATTTTTTAAACAACTCATACATAAAAATCTCTAATCTCTAATCATTTTCGTGTAATAAAAATTAGACTAATATCAACATGTATCAAGCTAATATATCCTAGATTTTGATCAGAAATTACAGTGTTTTAAATAAGTTATATACGTAGATTTAGTATTACTACCGTTAGATCTATGGTTATAGATGATAGATTATGGCATACAGTAAGGCGAAAACTAGATATGTTATCTCATAAGATTGTTTCGGCTCATTGGTAGGCAATATTGAAGGTATTACACCTGTTTGTAATATTATTTGTAGATCTACATTGGTTCGTTGATAGTTCATACGACTTACAATTTTGCTAGTTTTCCAAGACACCCATATATGTAAGCTATCATCACGAAGATTTCCTTCATGTTCATGTATTTGATAAACACTTATGATTATGCAAATAAATAAATAATATTTAATTGGTTCAAAGTTACGATGTGCACGTATTCCCACATGATTAAATGAATTACGTGCGCTCAGAACAGTATCATTGTACGAGATTTCGCTCGTGGATGCTTCTCACCGAGTCTCTCAAGCTTGTGGGAAAATTGCGAAACAATTCGTTGGGCTGAATAATAAATGATTTAATAACAGTGCTGCGTTTGCTCCCAGCAGAGTGCGTTCGACTCAAAAAATAACAAATGATTTGAAACACAGGCAGCTCGGTGTAGGGAGGTAGGATGACGTGCACGCGATCCCAGCCGCGGGCTATTGGAGCCAATACGACTCGGCTGTCTAACTCCGCGGATAGTTATGTTCACCCTTTCATTTTTTACAATTGCCTACACAACAAACACAACAAACTTAAGCCTCATTCTTTTTATTTCACTTATTATATCCAGCTCTTTTTATTGTATGTTTTAAAAAAATCAATGCTGACATACTCGTACAATGGACCCGAAGCTATGTAGATTATTTGAACTATTTATTTTATTTAACATTTTATTTAAAAAATGCTGCAGTTGGTGACATCATAAATAATAACACAATTATTGCAACATAATGCTAAAAAATCCAATTTCCTAGAATATAGATAAAAAAGTTTTCCATCGGTGCAATTTCACGAGAAACCACATCCAAAGATTGGCTAAAATAAATAATGAAAGTGAAAATTATGTGGAAAGATTATGTCTAGGTTGAATGAACGTTCTACGGCTGATATGATGATGATGATGATGATTTTTTTGTTGATTTTATAAAATTTTGTCTTTTTAAAGTTATAAAATTTTATTGTAACTAAGCGCTACATTAAAAAACAGAAGGGCGATAGAATGTGTTCAATATAATACCTAATTACTTTACAAGAGCAAATAATGGCAAGGAACAAGAGATCTTCATTGGAGTATTGTCAGCTGAACAAAGAAGTGCATCTATGCAACAGAGCGTAAACGTTGTCTAGTCAATTTGCTGTCGCAACAATACCCCTGCACAATCACCTCCTACTACTACGTCAGGCTCCTCTAAACTTGTGCGCTTCGCAAATTGCTCTGTTCTTTCCGATTATTATTAACTTTATTTTGTAGTAGTTAGTAACGAATGGGAAACTTATATTTGAAACTTTTCCACAATTTATTTAGATACCTAGCTTTTTCGCCTCTTTTTTTATTATTTATCTTTATTGCTCATATATTTTGTCAGGCTTTATTTTTTTTTATTAATCCCTCGGTTGACTTTTTTCTGGTTGAAATGTCGCTTTTTGCATAAAAAAGCACAAAATAGTTGACGTGTAATATAAACCTTCTTGAAAGAAATTCTCTGAATGACAGTAGAGATTTTACCTTGAAAATATTTTTTACGCCCGTAGCAATTTAATACAAAAAAAAATTGTTTCAAAATATTTGAATTAGTTAACGGTTAGATCGTTTATCGCGGCCTCAGCTGTAATCTTTTGCTATAAAACACAAAGCGTAGCCAATTACTGTATCCGTTGTTTATGAAAATGGGACACCTTATAACAGGTACCTAATATGCTATTTCATCAAAGTGAATGAACTCATATACAGGATGTCTGGTAAGTAATGGATTAAACTTGGAATCAAATATAGGTCTACTAATGATTTTTTTTTCAACGCATTTCCGTACTACAGAAAACAGTATAGGACTATTTCCAAACTGTTTTCTGTTAAATATATTACTTCTGTTAAAGATTATCTTATTTATATTTATGAACTGTCTTAAAAACTTTCTTATTTAATACAGAATTAAAAATAATATAGTAACACCCCATATTTGCTCTGGAAACAAAAATAATTATTATCTACTATTACGACTATTATCGTCGAGGAGCTTACCAGGTATATTTCATGAAAAATGTCACTTTTAGTTTATTAAGAGTCCATTGCAAAAAAATACACCTTGTTTAACTAACATCACTGTGTTTAATTAATTAAAAATAGTGAGCAGTGAGTACATTGGGTATGTCAGTCATGTCGCAGCCCGCCTGGCGATGCGTTAGTAAAGTAACCCAGAAGACCTCCGTTAAATAATAGTACGTGTGTTGTATTCTAGAGACAATTTTCTTATACTACTTATTATAATAAAAAAAATCTTTATTTATATAAAACATTTTTTTCTGACAAAATAGTGGGTAAGACACACTTCCAATTATGTTTTTAAGTAGGTAACTTATTAAAAACGATATCATTCCTTCTATAATAGTAAAATATGCTAATTTCCTTTCAATAGTATTTTCCGTTTTTAATATTTTATCTTTCTCATATTGAATAATAAATCGCGATGATTCAGCAGTGCGAAGGAAAAAGTTTCCTCTAGCCGGATCCGTTTAAGACAAATGTCCCTTTGTAGATAGGGTAACTGTGAGTGAGAAGGACGGCGATTTATCTACAAAAATATCCATACAATTTGGCGAGATATGTCGAACTCTCGTCCTATACTCTTTATACAAATTGAATGAGTAGCTAAATATATCTGGGGAATTTGTTTGACGAACAATTTACGGTTACTTGTAAAGGGCAAACAAAGGCATTTGTGGGACAAAATTCGCCGTTGTTTACGGTTATGACAGAGACTTATATCCGAATAACTACGGAGTTTGTTCGAAGCCAACGGTCTTATGTGTTTTCAAGTTTGCGAGAGTTTTCGAGATAATAGAGATTGTGTGTTAGGTCGATGGCGACATCCATTATTCTTCGGCGGGTGGCGAGCGTGTTACCGAGGCTATTACTTTCAACAAGAATGCTTTCAGTGAAACTTTAATAAAATTCTTCTTTTGATTAATGTCATGGAGGTATGAAGTAGTTGGTGGACTTTGCTAATTATTGTTGACTGAACACTGATAAAGTTACTAGTTTAGTTGAATGAAATTTAACCATAGAAAAAAGTTATTGCTACAAAAATTATTAACACTTAGATTTTATTTTATTTTTATTTTTTTCTAATAAATATAATAATATATAATATTTAATAGATAACGTAAGAAAGCTGAGACTTCGTAGCAGAATGCATAGGTACAATATGACAAAACTAATAGTCTTCATTAACTTTTGAGTAATGCAACAACATATTATCGAATAATATAGTAGAATATTATAGTTATAATTATATTATTTACAAAATTTATTCGCGGACAGCGATAAAATTGTAATTAGAATTTAATTAAAAATAAGAACTTTCATATTTATACATTTGTATTTTAATTTAATACAGTATTTTCTTAATTACTGTTAAAATAAATATTACATGAATAAATCGACTAAAGTATTGTAAACAAAAAATTGTCTCTCGTTCAGATACGTGTACAAAGTATACGCTCAGAACGTAGCGTCGACAACGCGTGCGGATTGAAGACACGAGACATGCGGGGACTACTCAGAAGTCGCGATCCACTCTCACATTCACCGTGCGGCGACAATGCCCGCCAAATAGAATTTAATATTCATAGAGCCGGCGTACGATTCACTGAATTCATCGCCCGCACCTTGGACCCCAGTCTCGCATATAAAAGACCTTCCTTGAGCCCCTGGGTGTACTTCAAATAATTCGTCTCGGAAAAGCTGTCGTTCAAATGTAAGGGTTAAGAGAAACGGAGAAAAAACCCAAGCGTTGTTTCATGCGGGGAAATTGAAAAATGCCATCACTCCGACGGGACCGGCGGCAAAGGTCGACCGTGGAAATAATCCCTCGCCAATTTATTCTATGCAACAAATGTATTTGAAGTTTTATTAAAACTAAAATCTGTAAGAAGAAAAGGGTAATGTGAAAAGTTTGCGTAAATGGTTTCACTTACTTGTATTTCGTGTAGAAATTCTCGCTCATCCAGAAGGACGACGCGACACGCCAACATGCGTGGCGAGGGGCACAAGCAGTCCAGCATTGTACCTGTTGAACATAATTTCAAATTATATCATTTTTTATAAATAAAAATATACTGTAAATAAAAAAAATCTATGATGAAAGTTGATCTGGATCTGTGCAACAGATATTCTTGGATCAGAATAGAACATAGACTAAATTTATATTATAATATCTGGTGCCAGGCCAGCAACTTCGTACGCGATGTAGTTCGTTTAAACTAACATTTTCCAGGATAAAAAAATATCCTATATTTTAATCCAAGTAATTATCTATACATCGGTGAAAACCGCATTCAAATCAATGAATCCGTTTCTGAGATTAGCATGCACACTCAGACAAACTACATTAAAACTATTTTTTGGACTCAGTAACCTAATGTTAGCGTTTGCTAATTATGTCGACTGAAGTTGATTGATTAAGGCGGAAAGTATAGAAAAAAGTGCTCTCTCTGTGATGTTGCAAAAGAGTAGCACCTTAAATTTTGAAAACATATTTATTATACAGACACGGCTCATTTATTATTTAATTATATATGTAGATTTTAACCATGTAAGCCTTACATGGGTATTTACAGGTCACTAAATAATTACAAAAAGTAATGCCAATTTAGTGGTGATTATATCACAAATATTCAATACACAAAACAATACATGAAATTTATTTTTAATAGGTAAATTAAAAAATATACGAGTATAAATTACCAGTTTATAGTACATACATACAAGCAGTACATATAGCAGCGTTGCTTCATTGTTTTATTAATTAAATTGAAATCTATTAATTTATCAATTAAAGCATCTATGAGGTTTCGCCAAGAAACCTTAAATCAAAGTGGTTGGTTCCTCATAATTTAATGAAATTATGTTACATCTTAAGGCATTTGGAGTTGGCCGTATTACGGGGTGTAGCCCGCTACACCCGCGCCGCGTATCGGAATTAGTATATCTCGACGTTTTTAAGGAAAATGTTGATTCATTTACATAATACAAGTACCTACAACATAAGTATTCTTAATTTTTTAGCGTATAAATAAATCCAATCACCGTGCCCGCTTAGGAGTAGTAGGGAATTCAAGCCGAAAAACGCTGTTTGGTAAAAAAAATTTTTAAATATTAAAAAGAAGTTTCGGTGATACAAAAAAAAAAAATTACCAAATGTCCCAAACTGTTGACAATTCATATACATTTCATACAAACATCAGCTATATAAAAACAGTAAAAAATAAAAGTCCCAAACATTAAAAAAGAAACTAAAAAAAATCGCCTATCGAAGGATGCACTAAACCGTGTGCATAATTTAATAAAACATAAAATTATTTCTAAAAGTAACTAATCTACACTTTACTTATAGTTGGTGAAAGCCCTTAGTATTTTGTAAATAATTATAGTAAACCAATTAGAATTTTAATTAAATTAATATCAACATTTATAATTTATTTATAATTTATTAATTTATAAGTTATAATTTATTTATCACATAAATTATTATTCATTTGTCGTATAAAATAAGTGATATTTTTTTTCCCAACTAAAACAGAGAAGAAAAGTTGCTCCTATTTTGAACTCATTCGATTTGAGAACCGTTGCATAAAAACATACGTTCATAGTTTTAAATCCACCACAGGTGTCTAAACAGTAAGATAAACCTGGTGCTATTTACACAAAGCCAAAGGTTGTTTGAAGTCAATTACAGAGTTATTTGCAGTTAGACTCAATACCTAGCAAAATCACCAAAGGGTTCGTCGAAACCAAATATATCCTCGTTAAAAGTTACGCCGAGGGAGAGCGAGCACGAGGCCACGGCCCGACAGTCTGTTTTAACAATTTTGTTTTAATTAGTAACAGCGCTCTCTTTAATAGGCGGAGTCGATTCTGACGGACTTTTTGCGTTCGCAAACACAATTTTAGTTTCGTATTGTATTTAGGAGTAACAATAACAATATAACAAATTTTAAAGTTATATATTTCACTAGCTTCGTCCCCGTTGATTGATTTTTATCGTTGTGCCCAATATTTTTATATTTTTAGACGATCTCTCAGGAACCTAACATTTTCCCGTAATAAAAAGAATCTAGTATGTTAATCCACGTAATAAACTATTTGTGTGCCAAATTTTATCCAATTCCGTTAATCCGTTTTTGGGTGAACAAATATTCATGTATCCATCCTCACTAACTTTATAATATTAGTAGGATAATCGTCACCCTTTGCATCCAGCTACTTGGAAGTCTCTTGAAGTTAAGTATATAGGTTCAGCGAGCAGTAAGCTTAAAGGGCGTTTCGATATTTCAAGTTTTATTTTTTGTCAAGATCGACAGACAAGCTGACTCATTTGTTGGTAGGTGGCTACAGTCGCCAATAACACAAGCAATGCCACAGGTGCTGCAACTGTGTTGATTGATTGTTGATTTCAGGATAAGGATTAGAAAGGGATAGAGAAATGGGCTTTGGCAATACCTTACCTACTCACTCGCCGAAACACAACAGCACATATTGTTGTTAATATGTAATAGGGCAGTAACTGCCGTAAGACGGGTTGCCCAATTTACTGCGAAACGCAATGCGCCCAGAAATTTATGAATGTAGTATAAAATTTCCTTTTAACCAATTGCACTTATGCAAAGCCGAGGCGAGCCACTAGTTTCCTTAGAAAGAGTAGGTAAGAATGCGATGCGTCACGAAACTGCTAACAACTAAACAAATTTGGAACTCAAAGGAACAAACAAAGACGGCAATACGAGCCATTAATCCGAACGATACCGAGAGAGATTAGTGCCCCCGACGCTGACCCCACACCCGCGCTCGCCTTCCCCACACGTGGAAAACATTTTTCCCGCCATTGTCTGAGCAGGAAGAAAAAGGAAGAGTCGCGATTGACATGGTGGCTGTGCAACGCTAGCGAAGCACTTAACTGCTCGACACAGAATTGCTTAACAGACAATTTTATACTTTTCT
Source organism: Synanthedon formicaeformis (assembly GCA_945859745.1). Lineage (NCBI taxonomy): Eukaryota > Metazoa > Arthropoda > Insecta > Lepidoptera > Sesiidae > Synanthedon > Synanthedon formicaeformis. The sequence goes on from OX243954.1 coordinate 5,536,594, forward strand.
ATAATACTTTGATATTAAAAGACAACAGGTCTTGTGATTTTTAAAATGCACAACTTCTTTCCTAATAAATGTGCATTAAAGTACATTTTCACTGAAGGGAACATAACCACGATTACAGTTTTTCATGAACTATATATGGAGAAACTTCATTTCATGATTTTCATGATTTGGAAATTTAATAACGCAATCGAGCAATTTATTCTTCATGTATAACATGTATTTTTTTTCAGGCAGGCACGTTGACGGTACTTAATGGCAAGTAGTTAACTTCGCCTTCATTTTTAATTTTATAATTTAATAATAAATAGCAAAATGTTATTAATTAACCACATCGTGCTTACTTAATTACCTTAACGGTTTATTGTGTTATAGAAAGTTATCGTTAGCGATTTATCGATACGAGCACAACTAAGCATTTCCCAACCCTTCGCTGAAACGCGACCGCGCAATCCCGCCTTGCGATTTTTCCTCTTTTCCTTTTGTTAAAAATGATGCACATAATGCACCTACTTCTGTAGCTTATTCCTTCTGCGTACCCATAATAAAAAAGACCCAATAATATCGTATTGCAACAATAATATACTAACATAAATACATTTTCTCTCCCCTAAACCTTTTTAAAAAGATTATTTATACAAGATATTAAATAACTCTTACGACTCAAGCTTGATCAAGTTTACTACAGTTCACTAAATAGTCTTAGACAATTTTAATCTTATATTATTTGATGGTTGTTGGATAAGAGACGGATAAATCAGTTAAAGTAAAGTAAATTAGAAAAACGCCTAGATATAAAATTAAATGTGTACTGGTGAATGTGTTATTTTTATATTGAAATTAATAAACATTTTAAATCTTTCAATTTTGTTTGTTTATGAAATATTAGTAATTTCTGCGAATATTAGTAATGTTAGATATTGTCATTCTTATGCATTATCAATATTTCTGTAAAGTATCATAAAAATTCGTTCCGTATTTATTGCTTAAAAGATAAACAAACATTTCTTACGAACTTATGTAAGTGTGAAACGGTCCTTACAATTTTGATTATATTTATAGCATTTACCCTGGCAATAAACTACCTACATCACTTCATTAATACGACGAACTGGGTTCGTCTCTTTAATCATTCCCATACTCGATTACTGTCATGCGGCGGCCCATTTTGTGTCATTACGAAAATAAAAAAGAAGATACCGCGTTATATTCTAGGAAGCGTACTTTTATTCCGTCGTTTGGTGTTCGTAGAAACGCGTTCAGATGACAATTAACATGTTGTTAGCGGTTGCACTACCGGTTAAGTTTTACGCGGTTTGCGGTCTAAACCTGTCTCGGGAACCTCAAATTGGTTTGATATTATTATTATAGTTGTGGCGTATTTTCAATCTAAAACATAAGTGGCAGGACGAAGCGTAAAATGTTCTAGATGTACTTTCATTACTTTATTGATATTGTGAACTTTGCCCACAATATAACAAAAGGCTCAGAAGATTTGAGTTTTAATCAGATAATTGGTTTTGCCTTTCTTAAAAACATACAATGCTCACCGGAAAAGACAATCACTACAATATCTATTCTGATAGGAGTTTAAATGATACAAAATCTAGGTAACATAAATAATCTGTTAGTCTTTCTGAGGAACTGGGTTGGAAAGAGTAGTGTCTGCAAAACAGGCGCCACTATAGGTGTAGTACGGAGACAACCAGCTATAAACTAACAGCTACAAATAACTAATGTAATAAAAAAAGTCTTTCTTACTTTGACAAGCAGAAATATACAATTGCTAACATAAATATACATAACATAACTCTTTTCAATAAATAAAAATATTAATAAATATTGGTTCCAAATACTTTAGTTAGTTTCGGAATGCTATCATATTAGGCATGTTACCTACTAGTACCCGGCCTTTCATGGCTAAATTTTTTTTCTGTAAATTATAACTTGTAATATAAATTATCAAGACTCTGAATATTAAGTATAATGTAGCTTTCTAAAGGTGATAGAATTTTTAAAATCGGTGCAGTAGTTTTTGGTTTAATTCATTACAAACAAAAATATCTATATTATCTACTGATAGAGATATCTATCTATTGATAAAAATTATCTAACTGATGATGAAAACCGCATTAAAATCTAAATTGCTTTGTTTAAGAGGACTTAGTAGTTATACAGGCAGACAAACGCGGAAAACAACTTCAAATTATACTATGTAAAGATAAAAAAGATATACTTCAATGAGTACGTTGTAAGAAATCTACTCCAAACATGAGTGAGTTCTTGTGTAGCCTCTGTTGAACTATTGCTATTCGACTTTTTCCGTACTATAATATAATGAATTTATTAGAAAAGAATTATAATAAATGAAGCGTGCACAGTTAAATAATAATATGGCATTTAAAAAAGAATGTGACGCCTTATGTTTACAATTAGATAGACGAAGTGTAGGTGCGAGCGGACGCCACTGCATGCCGACACGCGACCGTCTCCCGCATACTGATGGGGTGCCTGAGTCCCCCTATTCATACGTACTCTTCGGATTTAATGCCTTTTGTCAACATATTTCACTTGGCATTGGCTTTATTTGTTATAACATTTAGAATTATAATGATTTGTGTGTCACCCCTGCAAAGTACAAGTGGGATGTAAACTCGAAACGGCAGAGTTGCGGAAGTGTTCGTCCGACCTCGCAACTTTGCCTATAGCGGACGCGGCGAACGCCAAGAGGTTTAGTTGGAGTTCAACATTGGAGTCCAACACAACCCATGTTGGATTCATCTTGTAAAAAAAAGGCGTAAACTGGACTAATGACACGACAGTCATAGACAACACAGATTGGTAACCCGTTCATATGAGTCTTTCGAATAGCATGTGTGTGGAAATGATTATTTTAGCCAAAACTACTAAGTCTAAAAAGCTGAAATTTGGAGGTTTATTTTTGAAAATTTCAGCACCTTGCGAAGCCGGGTCGCTATAGTATAGGTACTTACAGTAGAAACCGGATATAACGACTTCGGTTATAACGACATATCGGTTACAGCGACCAAATGGCAAGGTCCCTGATTAATGCCTATAAAGATTTAATATTGCTTATAATGACTATCCGTTTATTACGACCAATTTTTGTGTTCCCTTGAAGGTCGCTATAACCGATTTTCACTGTATTTACTTAATGTTCCTAGAATAAAGAAAAAAGTAATACCGAAGAACTGTTTATTTTATAACGGTAAATTATTGCAATTATTTTCAGAGCGTTAAATTTTTTTTTGCTAAAATGTAGGTGGGTACTTTAAATGTAAATAACTTATAATTTTAATTAAGTAATTAGTTGTATGACGTAGGACGCTCCTAACTATTAATTTATAAATTTGTTGTAGATACAGTTTGTTCGTTTGACCGACGAGACGTGAATATATCGTCGAATTCACAGCACGCATGAATGACGTTTTGTGAGCTCCCGCTAAATGATGTCCAACCATACTGCGATTTCCAAATTTCCACTGGCTAACATCAATCATTACCTTAATTACTACCGCCTGTAGTATTCGTATTAAATAATTGGCAAATACTGGATTTTATACGTAAAAAAAAATTAATCTAAAATTATAATTAAAAAGCGTAAACGAACTTTGGCTGTACATTTAAAAAATATAAAATATAAAGTACGTTGTACTTACGTTACCGAGATAAAAATTTTTTTTTAGAATTTTTGTCTATTTGTCTATGTACGCTAATCTCAGAGATGGCTTATTTATAAATGGGGTTTTCACTTATGTATTCTACTAAGCTTACTAACTCAACATTTCAAATTGAAAAAAAAGTCTACTTTGAAATTAAATTTAAAAAAAATGTATTTATAAGAAATTTATTTTTCATGTGGCTAAGGAGCTGTACTAATTGAAGTTTACTATTATACAAAATTTATTCATATATACATCGCAGCTTTGCAACGAGCAGTCTACTGCGGTTTCCGCATATCCCAAAGGGAGCGCGTTAGATGAAATTAAATAAAAGTTTTCCATATTGCGGAGTCTCAAGTTTAGAGATGGGTTGATGCAATTTATTTGATAAACTGTTATTTTTTTATATGGAATCATATATTCCTTGAAAGTAAACTTGTATCCATTGCAAATGTGTACTTAAATCTTTATGAAATTCCCATTTAACTATCGCTATAGATACATTAATAAAATGCCTTGATAATAATTAGGTATTTGCATTTGGCGTTTGGGAAAAGTGTCAGGAGTGTCCTGAGATTACTCTCAGATGCAGATGTACTAGAAGAGGAATTATTATTTAACCAGAGTAGCTATAAAAAACACAAAGTACTGCCAATCTCCAATGGCGTTATAGTCTAGTTTTATTAGTGTACTAGCTGACACCCGCGACTTCGTCCGCGTTAAAAAAGAAAAAAGTAGCCTATCCTGTGTCCCGTACGTCTAAATGTTTATCTACCAAATTTCATGAAAATCAGTTGATTCGTTTAAGAGTTTTGGAGGAACATACATACTTACATACATACAGAAAAAAATTCTAAAAATGGTCAATTTAGTTTCAGTATCATGTATAGAGCCTATAAACACGATATCTCTAAAAACAAAGTAACTTACTCCATGACCAACCCTTACAGATTTATTATTAGTATTGATTGATGATTTAGTTAAAATACACACTTTATATTTATATATTTATAAGATTACAATAATATATTGGACATACAATGACTGATTGTAAACACTTCAAATGTTTTTTATACATAAAAATTGCCGAATGCATTCCGCATTTAATTAAATTAAAAGAAACAATGTCGTATAATAAAAATAGAGTATTGCTTATTAACACGCTTAAAAACTAAGTATTACTTACGAAATTTGGCAAGCCTATAAGATCAACTTCCGCTTCCAAGAAAATATATTGTGTCACTAATAATGAAATAAGATATTATGTAGTAATGGCATATCAAATATTTAACTAGAGACAAAATTTGATATTTAGGGCAGCTATATACTATTGAAATGCGAGGCGACGACGCAATAACTAATGAGCGTGTTTGTTCGTGTGGAATGTGTCAAACGACAGAATGTACTTTAAAGAGGCTTTAAATAAATTCCTGGGTACGCAGCGGCTTCAACATTTGCGACAGTGTTTTGTTTTCATTTTATTGAACTGTCTGCTTGTTTCTCCCGTTCTATTTTTAAAGTCTATAGCAATAGCCTCATTATGTCTCGTAAATTCGACACCCCAACGCATAAAGACTTCATTTTAAAATATTATTACAATTTTTCATGAATTTCTATCGTATTTCAATCGATAAAAATCCCTTGAAAATGTGTACATATTATTTTTATCTTCTCTCTACATCTTTCTTAGTTTGGCACTAAGAATATTTTACATTTCTTAATGCAAAACTAAGAAAGAAATGGACTCCTAGGCAAAGATATATTATTTCAATGACTCCTAGAAATACGTATTTAAATTCAAATTTCTACTATTGCTTCTATTTTTAGATTAGCTTACGTATAAATAATATAATGCTACAAAGATACTATAGAGAGTTACTCTGTTATATAAAATGACTATTACAATTTTATGGGGTCATAATTCGCACACCATGGTTAAAGCGTCATACACACGCACACACGCAAAATAAAGGTGTAGCGCAGAATTGATCATGGACGACCGGGCGGACGTCGTAAACTTTACCCGATATAGGCCACGTTAAGTAGTTTTTCTCACTTAGGTACTGGAAGCTTCTCACTTTTACAGAATCGATGTGAACTCAGAAAGCTGTCGCGTAAAGTAATAACAAAATCACTACTTACTAGGTAAGTGACGCGCGAAACTTTGATATTTCCTTTGAAAACCTAAGTTCACGTTGACTTATTTGTTACACATTTATTCAAAAGAAAAAGTATTTTAAAATCGGAGTTAAAACTGATTTTTTTTTTTCAGTCTTCGTGAAGTGTGTTTATGAAGAAGTTATTTTTAATATAAACGTATATCGTCAAATTTTTCTGGTGGTAATTACATAAATGTAAAAGTTCGTGAAATAATGGTTTAGATGTTTAAATAAAGCGCAAACTGTTGCACGGAATTAGGTGAAACTTGGCAGACAGATCTTATTTGGGATTAAAACTCTAGTATTCTATTTTAAGGTATGGTAGGTGTTAATCCCCTATAAGATGTCTAATGATATAAATTAACTTAGATTTTATAGTCATTTCATACCTACATAACTATTAAGAAAATATATAAATTGTATTACTAAAGTCAACCATTCCTCACATTGTTTATTACTTTATCTATATTACATTTACATATTATACAGTTATTTAAAATAAAATCTAATCCTAAGTTATAATATATATATACACATTATATAATATAAAGCATCGGTCCTTTTTATTATTATTCCATACCATTCCTTAGTAATAGCTCGATAATTCGTGCATTCGATAAGAATATCGTGCACTATTGTACCTATGTAAAATTTTATTTCTTACATTATATAATAACAAGAGAAAAAAATACGAACTACAGCGCGAAAGAAGTCGAAAGCACAGTTAGTACTTAAAATAATAAAAATACCGTTTGTCGGCTCTCTACATGAACAAACTAGTGGCTTACCTACCTTGTAATCTCAAAACAAATAATGATAAATTATAACCAGAAAACAAAGCAAATATAATTTGTAATCGAGCCTTTAATTGCTTTTATTTATTTAACGTCGACGATAATGAAGCAACAGGTATTTTGACTGTTATATATACTATTTATATTTTATATCATAATAAAAATCTAATATATTATTAAATATATATTTTTTTGTGAAACACAAACCTTCCTCGTTAGTTGCTCTTTTCATTAATGAAAATCGTGTCAAAATCAATTGGGTGGTTACATTTCATATATTGTACCTGTCATCTAAAAAAATATTCTGATCGTGAAGAAAATGTGACCCTAAGCACAGAATAAGTTATAGTACTTACTACATGCCTTCAGTTGAGTACTATTTTATTTATGCCCTAAGAATAGACACAAGATTTTTCCATGCTACAATCAGATAATCAATCTTGTCTGTTTATGAGATACAAAACGAACAATAACGTTGTCAGTTCTAGTAAAAGTAGGTTGAGAAAAGTAGGACCTATTAATAGGTCGTGTACCGACGATGTACCGCCATGAAAAGAATAGGAATATATGATTCGATTGTTCGGAGTGGGAACTAATTTTTTTTTCTTGTATCAGTTCGTCGTGTCGTGTCAATCGTGACAACCCGTTTAGAAGCTAGAATGGACACTTTTATTTAGATATCCTAACTTCCTAACTAATATTATAAGTGCCAAAGTTTGTTTGTTTGTTATACTTTAAGTAATGCTTTGACTACTCTGATCATTATGAAATTTTACATAGGTACACGTTGTTAGAGATACAGAAAAACAAACACATAAGGTACCTTTCACGTGTGTTTTAATCTTTTTATTATTTTATGTGATAAAAAATATGACAGACGAGGACACATTTACAAAAAGAATTTTACAACCAGATATAGTATGGATGATACATATAAGCAAACATATAAAGATGGTTTGCATATGAACTTAAAAGTTAATTTAAAACTGAAATTAAGATATAATCACGACACAATACTCCCCTAGGACATCGAATGCAGTTGATATGTCATTTCATTGATATACCAGTTCGGTTATACTTTGTGAAGCACGGATCAAATGATAATACTTTATTTTATTTTAAAGTAAAATATCACAAAAGTTACATTTGGCAACCGTTTTAAGCATACATTATTACATGTACACAATATTCAATTGTGCTGTTGTATGTTTTACATCTTTGAAATAAAGTTAACATATATACGACTTGGATACTAGAGACTGCTTGGAATCCAGCCAAAAGTGGAGTTGTGTATTGCTTGCGAATGACATATCGTCGACATACTTGGTACTTCGAGAAAAACGAAGTGTTTTTGTTATGTTAACATGAAATACCTTTTAGGAATTTGTCAAGTGGAAAGTTTATTTGCAAAGACGTTGAAAGGATACTTGATAAGTAAAAATCTGCGTGTGAATGGGAAATAAGAATCTATAAAAGAATTGAAAATCTAATTTTCGTAAAATATGCTATTCTTTAATGGTTAACTACTTATCGATTAAATTTCAATATAGTTGCAAATATCACAAATTGAAAAGTAAATATATATAAGCGCTAATCTCAGGAACTACTTGTTCGAATTGAAAAATTCTTTTTGTGTTGGATAGTCTATTTATCGAGGAAGCGGACGAAGTCGCGGGCACCAGCTATTTTTTAATAAATCGCATTCCGACAAGGTGCATTTTAAACAGCTAAGAAAACCTTTATAAAATTCTTTGATTGTAAATTTATTGCTGCTCATTATATAAAGTATGTGTGAAGTTATGAAACGTAAGATATAAGTGAATAAAATAAATAATCAAATGACTTGTTAAAAACTCCGAACATATAACTGCTATATAATTAATTAGTTTAAACCCATTTTAAATTAGATACCTAAGTAGTGGAAATAAGTTATATATTTTATTAAAAATATACAAGTATTATACTAAAAGTGTTGAAAACAGTTTACTTTATTTTGCCAACCTCATCCAATTACTTTAAATTGATATTTGAGTCATCGGGCGAAAATGCGGGAGGCTTGAAACAACCTTAATCAGTTCCTGCAGATTATCCTCTACGGAGTTTTCAACCGCTTCAAAGAAGTTAAAGGTTGCTATTCAAAAATTAGTAGGTAGGTACGTTTATTATCGTGTGTAATTTGTTGCCTCTCAAATTATGGCAGGTAGCCCACGGCGGTCCCGCTCTCCGCTGCCACAGAGGATGTGTAGACAACGCAGCCAAGATCGACTTATGAACCACAATATAAAGATTAAATAGTAGTATAACTATTTAACTTTAAATATGTCCAAGACTAAAAATAACTGAGATCAATATTATAAATTTATATACAGTAAATCATATATTATGAATACATTTTTGCATTCCAAATGTTATTAATTTATTTATTATTTAATTCCTAAATAATATTATTGCGTTAACCCTGGATCCAGGCTGCTTGTGACCGGAAAGCAGCTCCAGCTTTAGTAGGATAAAGATTATTAAGCGTGTTACATACAAGTAATTTAATAATAATGACATATCACATAATGGTAAGTAGGTACTTTAACAGAAATACAAAGGAACTTTTTTGAAACATCAGTTTTTTTATTAAAACCGAATTTAGAAACAGTTTTTACAGAGTGTAGAACAGTTTTGGAACAGTTTTTTTTTTATTTTAAAAACAAATTTACATTTATAATATAATATCAAATCAATAAATGTATTTACCCTCCGAACAACTGTTACTTAGGTTCTATAATTTTCTCAATGAAACACCTAGTGCGAAGAAACAGGAAAACATTTAAAACTGAGATATGGTTTTATTGTGGCGGTATAAAACTCTAAAGATGGGTGCTCATCAATCAATCAATACTAATAGTAGTTTAGACTTACAGGACACCGGATAGGATACTTTTTTCTTTTTCAACGCGGACGAAGTCGCGGGCGCCAGCTAGTGTTCAAATAAATCCTATAACTGGCGTAGCTAATAATTAATTGTTTAACTAGTATAGTTCTCTTTCTATGTATGGTGTATCTTGTGACGAACAGAGTGGCGGTCTCGATGTCTTAGCTCTGTGCACCTCCGGCCACGCCTATAACTTAACATTTTTCAACAGCCTGGGAATTAATACTAGTTCGTTATTATGGGGTACGATAATTACAATGTCATTATCTCTGTTATTATTTTCAAACTGTGAGCTAAACCAATTCTATTGTTGTACATAATCTTTATTTGTAAGGTCGATGACATGAGATATTATACATTCCTACATATTATTTCTAATTTCATGTTCTTTCAAAGATGTTATTGATTTTAATATTTTTAGTATTGCGTCTTCATTGTAAAGTTATATCAATGAACAGTACGAATATTTCTAAAATATTTTGTTGAATATTAATAATTATTAATAGGCGACGGTAGCCACCTCCATTTAGTGAACCGTCAGCCTGTCTATCGAGCTTAACATAAAAAAAAACCTGGCTGCGTATATTGATACTTCTACTGATCAAGTAGTATCCTGTTATTATTATAAAATAACATACAAAATATTTTATATGTACAATTGTACAAGTACATACATCAAACATCTTGTATCACTACATTCCTCAAAGTAAGTTCGAGTTCTCAAGATACAAACGACACAAAATGAGACATTCTTACAGGATTACATACAATGCTCGAAGCATATAGAAAGGAAACGCGATCGTTCAAGAGTGCTTCCTTTGCGAGCTTGGAAACCATATAAAGGGAATCGGAAACTTTGCGCTCGTTAGTTTTTGTGACGAATTAAAAACAAGCTTAATTAAAAAGTTGCACTACTCTCCGTTAACTTCTCACTTTCATGGGAGATACAAATGAGATCATACGATCTGTTTCTATACAAATATTCTCTGCTGTAAGGCTTCACTTACTGGTGAAGTGGTCCCTTTTCTTTCGACACGAAACTTTGCCTTGGCTGAACACATCCTTGAAGCAAAACACGTAAAGCAAAGGAAAACTTTAACTTGGTAAAAGTAATACAATTATTATCATCTAATATCATAAGAAATATTTACCGGTAGTACCACGGGTAAGTGGGGATTTGTAGTACCATACATATTCAAACAATTCTTTCTGTGGGACTTTACATCAAGCGATTTATGATTTAAATATCTACATTCTACAATAGTGATACCTATTTGAAAACGAATGACTTTCAAGCCCGTCTGGGCGGTACTAGATGGAATTTTAATAACCTTTCTGCCCCCAAGCCGAGGGCAATATTAAGATGTGAACGACGCATTAAAAACTGGAGCGCATACCTCTCTGTAGAGGTATAATTTCATGGAGTAATTTAAATAAACTGTATTGGTTCATATTATTATTATTATTTTTATATTAACGCATACATTATATACTAGCAGGTGTCCGCGACTTGAAAAATAAAAAGTATAACACATGAGTAAACATCTGACATTTTTATCGTTGTGACGATCCCTCCGGAATCCGATTTTCCAGGATAATTTATGAAGTATCGCATATATGCCAAATTTCATCAAAACCCGTTCAGCCGTTTTTGCATGAAAGAGTAACAAAACAAACACCTATGCTTACAAACTTTCATATTTATATTATGAGTAGGATTACACTATAACTATTTATCTGTTTGACTTTACAAAATGTATGTAAAATCTCGTTAGTTATTGTGGTTTTTAATTAATCAAACTTTGTTCATAGCAAATATTGTAATTTTTGGTGGATGTGGTTTTAAGCGAAGTACTGTGCGAATACATTTCAAATTGAGTTAATGCATTTATTTTAAAATATTTAATCAATTTCGTAATTAAATGCGACACACTTCGTTTCTTTGTCCGTAACACAAACACTGGATAATTGGTGGCATATTTTTTATATTATTTCATAATAAATCATGGTAAGCGGCGTGAGCGTCTACTAAAGAGTAGGGAAGCTCTGTCGCCTGGAAATAAAAGTGCAGGGGACGCAATAGTGTTTATAAATTAAAAATTAACAGACGGGACGACTTTATATAGGGGAACAACGCCATAGCTTGGCGTCCTTTAACCAGCCAGGCAATATAACACATCTTGGCATTATTTTAACAGGAGGATGTCCAGTACTGGACATAGGTCCACTGTTGGACATAGGTACACTGCTGGACATAGGTACACTGCTGGACATAGGTCCACTGCTGGAAATAGGTCCACTGCTGGACATAGGTACACCGCTGGACATAGGTCCACTTTTGGACATAGGTCATAGGCTGTTGGACGGACTACTCTATAATTTTTCAATATTAATCAGTTCTCATAGTCACAACGAATACATATTATTGGTTCTGGTGTTCCTAATCGTCTTATCGAGATATGAAGCCTGAACAAGTACTTATTGATTGATTTCTGCCATTAAGAACAAAGGCTCGCCAACAGTGGCACAAAATTAGTAGTAATAGATGAAAACTGAATTGAAACCAAAGACTATATAATAAAAGTAATATTGGTAGTAATTGAAACATGATTATTGTATAAGTTCCTTATTAAATAGATTAAAAATTTATATAAAATTGGGAAATGTATAGGTTTTTTCATTATTAATAAATATTGACATTTTTATTACTGTTAAGTTAAACCCTTATTAGTCGTTTTTGTGTTTGAAGAAAGAAAGAAAAAAAGAAAGCAACTTTTATTCTTTGAATACAGTTATAAGAAAAATTGAAACACCACTATTATGTATAAACATTATAAAAATTATAAACAAAAACCAAATAAATATAAAAACAAATGATTAGAGTTATTTAAAAAAAAACGATAAATTTTGATAATCTACGTGGGAAAACAGTATGGTAATTTTTAATCTCATACAGTTTAATGAGCTACTATTGAAATATAGCTTGGTTGGTATATTATTATGTTGTAGAGGCATATAGAACATTAGAATGACGTATCGATTTTGAGCTTTATCTTAGTCTGAAACTAAGAAATGACGAGAGAATAGTGAAAATGAAAATACTGAGATGACGTTGAAAGTAGTTGCAAGTATATAGGCTCTATATTCTATAATTATAATACATATACTAAATACTGTGCCATACATACCTATACTAAACATTTCTATATATACTACTGCTTCATACGTGTACATACGCGGTGCGTTTATTCAGAGAAGTTGTAACATGTTCCGGATTTCCATATTCCACCACGGGCTCATCCCTCCAACGCTCCACCTGCGAGTGAGCAACTAACGAAGAACTCAGTCAAAACTTTGTTTTCGATTCGCGCCGCACTCGTACTTTATTCACAAAGCTTGCGCCTCCTTTCGCACTAAAACGCCTCTTAATGAAACGCGATCGTCGCAAATTCGCCTAAATTTCCGCAACAATGAACAGAGCGCTCGGCGTTCGTTTCTCGAGCGGCGTTACTCAGCCGCCCGCATAACGAGAGGTTAAATTAAATAACAACCAAACTTTGAGAATTCTGGAGCGTGGAGTGCTGTACCGTGAACAGAATGGGGCTATATTAGTTCGATTCCTATTGGGGAGTTTCTGACCGCAAACTGTTCGTCGCGAGCTCTCGACTCTCACACTGTTGACTGTGCTTCGGAAATGTAGACTACGACGAGATTCAATTACGTTTAATCTCACTTCAGATATTAAAGTGGAAGAAGATTTTGCTAAAGTGGCAGTTCACGTATAATGTGAACACAATGAGATCAACAGTGCTGTTTAAAATAAACTGAAATCGTCAGTAACTAAGATTTATGTACAATGTAATAAATTGTCTCACAATTTTTTAAATTTTGCACTATTGTAATATGTTTGTTATTAGTATTAATAAGTTAAGTACATTATTGAATTGAAAACAGTAAAAGTTAGAGGTCTTATTTTCCATATCAGTATTTTTGGTTAAGAAACTATTCAAAAATTGCTATTTGGACTATTTTTTTCAATTTTCTTATTACATTATGAGTTTCATTGTTTAGCGAGAAATAATGACTAAAAACTAACAAGTTTACCTAAAAAGTGTCATTGGTGACAATAATAATAATAGTGACAATTTATAAAATAATAAGTAGGTACTATTTCAAAACAATTCCTATGGACAACAAAAGAAGTATACAAATCAATTTATGTGCACATAACAAATACAATGTACAATTGATTTTATGTATTTACCTTGTATTATTTTCAAAAAGATATTAAGTATATGTGTGATTAACAATTGAACTTGAAAATGATACATATACACATACGAGCACATACGAGTAAGTATATGTGATACGAGCGATTATTGGAAGTAGAGCGGCGTGACGTGACGGACGGACGATTCAATCTGGTAATCGGAAATGGACATTGTGCAACAAAGGCTCTATTGTGCTGTGCTCGCATCCCGGCAGTTGTCCGCGCCCGCGCTGATGCCACGTCTCGGGGTCGGTCGTACCGCGCCCGCACCTAACTACCAACTTTCAGTCATCCTAGACTCATTTAGATGGGTGTTTTGGTAAAAAATAACACACCTACTACGATTATCTGAAGGGATGTCGCAGGCAATTACATAATACGAGTATGTAGGTTAAATTTAAAGTTGGCTCTTCACACATTTCGTACGAAATATAATCGTGTTAGATGACTATTAAACCGCATTTTCTTAGTCAATTCTTTTTTAAGCAAAAAGTTGTAAAAGAGGTGTATGTTGTAAAAGTAAAAGTAAAGTAAGTTGTAAAAGAACCTAAGTAATGTTTACAAGTTTTAACTTGTAAGACATATATACTTTAACTTCAGAATAAAACTTAAGAAAAATCTTAAGTTCGCATTGTTGCACACTACTATAATTTACTGTAATGTAATTAGTATTTCCAAGTTACTGTAATTTTCCAAAACTATCCAGAAAATATTTAGAAAACCGCGCATAAGGTTTGAAAAGTAAGAAAATCTCTTGCAGTTATTTAAGCAATTCTTAACTTAATTTAAGCAAGTCGTTGATTATAAGTGGGCTATGGTACACCATAGCCCATGGCTATGTGAGGGTGGGCTAAGATTTACAAATCTCAATTGAGGAAAAGAGGGGTACTTGACCCTCCCGTCAAGACCCAAAGCTTCTATCATCGGTTACCCAAAGGCCACTTAATACCTATACTTGTTAGGAACTATGACTCACGATGGCCACAGATTTACATTTTTCAAGTATGACTCCCTTTTTAAATAAAATGTCCAGCCGTTATTACGTAAAACGTTTTACAAATGTTTTACATAAAAATCTACAAATACGCTAATAAGTATAACAAGATTCGTAAAATCCATATTAATTGAATATTTATAAATTAAACACATAAGTAACGTTTACAAATTATTGTTTCATAATAATGGTTGGGGAGCCCAAGAGGGGATTTCTGGAGTCACTCGGGCGCGTCAGATTAAGCTATGGTAGATTAATTACATGCTGAAAAGTGTGCATTTTAATAATCTGACGATTTGGTTGGTGGGGTTGGCGGGGGTGGGGGTAAAATTTTAAATACAACTCGAGCGCGTCAGATTTTTAGAGGGGATATTAAGAGAACCTAAACTAAGCTCCCATTTAAAATTCAGACGATTCGGATGTAACGCAAGCTCGTGGCAGCTTTTTGAAAATGCAAAAAATATTTTTGACGATTCTAATTTTGTAATACTCGAGTGCGTCAGATTTTCATACAGACGGTTCAGCCTAAAGTCCTGACCGTGCTGATTCTTAATCTGACGATTATATGGAGGATTTTTTAAAATACAGCGCCTACAAAATTTTAAACGCCTGTAGACGCTCACCCCACCGCTGAAATGAAAAATTTCATATAACCTTTTTTTCTTCTTACCATCCAATCTTCAAAGTCCAATAGGTCCCCACGACGCTCGAGTGACTACACATTTAGCATCGTGGGCTCCCTAACCATAATGTTTCATAATAATGTTCATGAACAGATTATAAATTCAAATATTATAAGAACATTTCAATTTGGTGGTCTTTGTTCATTCATAGGAATTAAATTACAGATTTCCCCTCGCAAACCCACTTGGAGTGCTCTCCCGTGCAATATGTATTGTAAGATTTGAGCCAGACGAAAGTTAATAAATGAGATCTAGCTCGTTATCACTGACAGCGTCAGATCGACGGCGGAAAGAAATATGGCAGTCTCTCCAGGGACCGACGCAGATGAAAAGGAACCGACTTTGATATTTTGCAAAAATTGTAAACAATACTATCCATTTTTATGAAAAGAGCTCTTATCTAGTTAAGTAAAGAAAATAATAGTTTTACGTTTATAAATTGAACTCGTTTTAAATTTTCATTTTTTCGCTCGTAGTTTTTAATATACGATAACTTATATTCGTTTAAATTATATGGTGTAAAGGGCTATTAATATTATAATGTGTATATACGAAATGCCTATATCTGGTTAGGCAGCGTTTTCAATGAAAGCTCCCAGACGGCTTGATTTTTTTCCGACATCTTCAACAATCATCAATTTACACATATTTTGTCTTCCTCAGGAATCACTCTGTTGATGGATAAAAACCGCATTAAAATTTCAGTAATTCAGTAGTTTTGAGATAATCGTGAACATACATACACGTACATTACCGACAGAGGTGGCGGGGCACTTTGTTTGTCTATAAATGTAAGGCTATATAAATATAGGTAATATTATAAATAGAGACGTATTTTTGTTTGTAATGAATAAACTCAAAAACTAGGTAATAAACCGATTTAAAAATTCGTTTCACCTATTCACAGAAAATTACTTATCAGCGAGTAACATTATTAAGTTACGCGGACGAAGTCACGAGCAACAGCTAGTTATAAGTTATAAATAAAGTAGTGCTCTGCCTCCGTTTGTTTCTTCTCTAGTTTCTTCTAACTACACAACGGATTTTGAAACGATTATGGCTAGATAATGGAAAGAAGAAAGTTTTATATATTTATATTCAGAAAAAAAATCATCCTTGTGTAGGCTCGCTAGTGATAAAATAAAAAATTTTGACCTTAATTTTTTTTATACAAAATTCGAAAGGTAAATCTACTTGATTTGATAGTAGGTGGCTACTTTTGTCTAATCTAAAAGGATAAGCATACTCAGCAAAATTTAGTAGGTAGCCTAGTGTTCCCAAGGAAGGCTTCTTTAAAATACTTGTTGAACGAAATGTTTGCTTATGTCCACATATGCTTGTACGTATTTTATACGAGTACGTCTGTTGAATAACAAACAGTTCCGCAAACAATACAGATTTAGATTATTGCCAAGGTGAGGTAACTATATTGGCGATTGAGTGTACTGACTGTACACCGGCGGTGTGTGACTGCGGGCATTCAACTCGACCGTGGCCTCGGAACCTACAGAACCGCTGTCTTTGCACGGTGTACCCCAGATCACCACAAATCACACCAATTATACAACAAAGTAAATCGAGACTCACCAGCAATCAGATCCACGGGACAAATCAGCAAGCAATCATACCGCTCGCCAAGCGGAAATAGTTTTCGAACATCATCAATGTTAATTAAAATAGTAAAGCACACTTAATAATTGTTGTTCTTAAACTCATAATAAAAATCAGTTGAGACACCACACCACTTCTGTTTGGTTCACATTTTAAATTGTTACGAACTTTAATACAAGTTTTTTAATTTAGTAAACTTCACAGGCCACAAGTGGCTATAAACAAGAGTGAGGGTTCGCGAGCGCGAGTGACTTGTGCAAGCAAGGAGGGCCGCGTGGCACCTGTCACAGCAGCGAACTAGTCTCAACTGCCGGGTCTGCCGGCGACGCGATGCTTATCCCGCGCTAAACAACTTCAGCTTTCACATCACACAAAAAACGACCCAAACACACGCACCGTCTCCATTGCATATCTGAACCTAAAAAGCGATAGAGCCTCAGGCCAAAATAAGCAATGTAAACCGAACAAATATTTTGAAACGATACGAAAGCTTCAATAAGGCTTCAATCGACAATGTTTCAAATAAAGCTAGTGGTGGCCTCTATCGCTGTCGATACGAAGCGAACAGCGCCATCTGTAGTTTCCAAACAAAATTATCCAATCGAAGTTACACTTCAGGTAAGTTTGCACTAAGTTAACTAAGTTACAAGAGTTTCCGGATAGATGGAACCACTTCGATTTAAATCTTTGGAACCACTCAATAAAGTAATTTTAACGTTTTATCTATGTTTCATCAAAAATACCATCAAAAATTCAGAGCCGCTAGGTAGGTACTATCTATTCTTCTTATTAAAATGCCTCTCCATTACTAGGGCTTGGCAGTCAGCTCTGAAAACTTGTAGGTGCAGCTCTGAAAGCTTTAAAACAGCCTTTATAATGCTCACTGCCAAGGTTTGGAACTCCCTGCTGGCGTCTGTATTTCCGAGCTCATATAACCCAAATCTTTTCAAAGTTCGAGTGAATAGGCATCTTCTGGGTGAGCTCGCTCCACCATAGGCCTCATCCTTGCTACACAGTTGGTTGTTGGCCAAGAGCAAACCCATTTCTAATAAAAAAAGGTACCTGTATGTTCTGCACTCTACAGTGCAAATCTACATGCCATTCATTTCTTGATGTTATGTAGCCAGGATTTCTTCCGCCTTCCAGGGCGCCGCCGTCTACCTACTATTTTTCCCACCAATTATTATATTATCAACTGAAGCAGTTCGTACTCCTATATATAGCATCTAAATATGTAATGCAATGGAAATTACAAACTCTTTATAAAAATTGTTATTTTATTGTATCTTATAAAAAAACGAATTATTATGAAATACAATTTAAAATTCTCTCCACATAGACTTATGTAAGGTTACGAGTACAATACTAAGTTTTCTTTGAAGTTTTACAGTCGCAGCTTTACATAATGCTAAGGATACTATAGTATTCGTTGTGTAGTACATAGAAAATATACGGGTATTGCTTGTGGTCTACCTACTTTGTCCACTTGGGTGGATTTTGTTATTTATTGAAAAAATACAAGGTAGACGCAAGCCGGGCAGACGACGTACTTACTTCCTGGCTCAAGAATCTCCACGAATGGTATGGCCAAAGTACAAGATCGCTATTTCGAGCCACCGCCTCGAGGGTTAGGAAATTGCGGTAGTCATGAAAGCCGACCTCCGATAGGAGATGGCACTAAGAGAAGAGAAGAAGATTGAAAAAATATAATATAAAGTTACTAGCTTTTTACCTCGGCCTCGACTACATTAGCGCCCCCTTTTCTTTCTACAGTTTTCTGAAAGCTCTACCTATATCTATATATAAGGTGCCACTCACAATTAGCGCTATCACCATTTATTAATATACCAATTACTATTAGTCATGCTTCATAATTTTAATATTTATATTCCTTTGGCACTCTTCAAATCGATGCGGTTCCCATGACTCAGTGACGCACGTGATAGTATTTTACTTATACTAACTTGTGAGTCATTTTCTGTTCCTATTGTCATTCAAACACCTATGTGGTATAAAGGGCTAACGGAGTGCACTGGTTTATATGAAATGGTAGTTTCAATTATACATTATTGAACGTTGACAACTTAATCCAAGGGGTTTTTAATTACCTATAGCAATATTGAGAAGATTTGGATGTTTGTAATGAATAAACTCAAAAACTACTGAACCTATTTTGAAATTTTTTCACCTATAAATCTGTAAGTGTATATAGGAATTGTATGTATGTATGTTCCTCCATAACTCTTAAACGAATTAACTGATTTTCATGAAACTTGGTAGATAAACATTAAGATTTACTTGACAAGCCACAGGATAGGCTACTTATAGTCATGCGGGCGAAATCTACATATAACTTATCTTTATCATAGACCTACTTTCGCGTAACATAATTATATAGAAATAGCTGGTGCCTGCGACTTCGCCCGAGAAAATATATGAGTCATAGAGAAGGTGAAAAATTGACTATAGGTAGGTACCTACCAAAATATGTTTTACAAGAAAAGACTAACTACATTTTTCAGATATATTCACTATATTTCATATTTCTTCATATTGACCCAGTTAAATACAATGTAAGGGTTTCAATTGAACATCTGGATTCTAACGAACAATATGTCTCTGTTACTCGCATACGCTTATCTATTACAATTTCTATGACATAATTACCATAAAGAGGCCTTTACGTAAGTTTCGCTAGTGGTGAAAGTGTAACAAAGCGTACAAACAATGGGTCTCCTATATGGTCCAGAAAATACGTCCGGCCTAGTTGTTCGTTGTTTACCAAATCATTGTTGTCACGAAGTACTTACTGATAATCGCACAAGGCGTAATAATGGTAGTTAAAGAGACTGTTATATGACAATATTTCGAAAATAAATTGTTTGAAACAATGCCTCATACCAATTGCAATTTTCACAAGGAAAACACTGTCACGTAACTGGCATCGTCGTAGGTAACGTAAAAAGTTGCATCAATAGTCACATGCTCCCATCTCATACCCATTATTTTTTAAATGTATTACTTTTTTAACATCTACCTAAATTAAAATTTGTCCTAGAAAAATGTTTATGGAGAAAAATTAAAGTTTGACCATGTGTGTATAAGAGGTGATATGACCCCTATTTATTATGAAAGATATATTATGTAACCAGTACAAAAAATTAGGTATATTATTTATACTAAGGGCCTCTTTCACCATCTGTCAAGTAGGCTAACCGCCATTTAAAGTCACCGGTCACCGGGGATGATGGTGGTGCCTTTGTTTGTATGGTAAAAGTCCTAAACATTAAAAAGAAAATAATAAAAAAAAATCGGCTATCGAATGATGCAGTAAACCGAGTGCATAATTCAATATGCAATTTACTTACTTTTAGAAAATGATTTCTAAAAGTAAGTAATCAACACTTTACTTGTAGTTAGCGCTAAAATTATTATTGATTGGAGTATAAGTCAATATTAATTTTAGTTTTAAAATGAAATTTGTTAAGGATTGTAATTTGTTTTGTAAAACAATTGATCCATTGAATATGGAAGAAAACATGGAATTTTATGTTATTATTGTTTTAAATATGTATTGAAATATGTCAACAAATAGTCTACATATTTTCCATTCAATGTCATTAACGGTGGTACAATCAAAGCATACTCTATTGAAAATTCTCGACAAACCAAGAGTCGTGTGATAAGTTGTGTTTATTTCCCATGGCGTAACTGTAAACCGTTCTTCTGAGACAGTGTTGATGAAAGCAATCTCTCGAATAAATTCTCTGACGCGCTGAAAGGCTTTTGAATGCCATCTGTCTGTGAAATTAAATTCATACCTACTTAATGTAAATTTTATTCAATGACAAACAGAAAATATGTATATAAACGTCGCTTCCCCATATTTGCTATTCTCCACAATTCTACCGTTCGTGAAACATTCAATACTTACGATGCTGATCTATTTCGCTAACACATGACAATATATCGCTGCTTAAAAACTAAAGGGCTATAAAGCAAAAAAAATCCAGAAATGTTTTTATTGCAAAAATACAATCACAATCCTTCATATTGTATGTTGCAAAAATACTTAGTTATTTTATTCCATATTTAGTATATTATTTTGATCATTTGATATATATATTCAAAAGTAACTTATATGCTTATATCTCTTCTAGTAATCAGTTTATTATAAAAGTACTTAAAATATTTAATGCTACTTAAAAATACGCTTCTAACGATGTATAATATGCATATATTTGATATTATATCTAATAAGAAAAAAATAGACAAGAAATAATTATATTTTTTTTCGATTAGCTCTCCTGTAAAAAGTGTAATTTTGATTTGTGACCCTTTAGTTTTTAAGCAGCGATATGTTAATTAAATTAGGAACTTATTATTGGAATTAATCCAATAATAAAGAATATCCAGTAACCAACTTTTAGAACAAAGATAAATAAATATAAATTCTTTAAAAAATATATCGAACTCTCACAAATAAATTGAATGGACACAGTTGTGAAAAAGTTTACAATTTCTGGAGTAAATTGGAAACGTTTATTGTAACCGTAACGCAGCAGCATACCAATATCGTTTAACTAGTACTCAAACAAGTCAGTTAAATAATTTAGTGTTCCATTTCACACAGATCCGTTCAACGTGACCTGTTGTCCCACCGGTAATGGAAAACTCTTGTCCTGACTCGCGTTGGAGCATAGACAAGTCTTTTGTACATTTACTTATTTAAAAACCACAGTTGCTTAACTTTACAAGAACGCGTCTAAAAATACAAATGCTTGTTTTAAATTTACGATGGTAGACAGACAGACTGTCCTTTAATTAAAATGTGATATAAGAACAAGATTTAAGTACATAAATGCCAAATTCAACATAATCGGACTTTTGGTTTAAATTATAATAATTTTTCTTTGATATTTCATTTTTAACAATAATTCAAATTTTCAAAAACAGATAATAGGAAACAGTGTATATGGACTACCTGTGACACCTATATTAATATTCGCATATTATAAATAACTTTGTTTTTATTATTTTAAATATGACAAAAAGAAATAGTATTCTGACTTCTGGGGTATCCGGGGATTTTTCTCTGGATTGTCATCATCTTGGTTTTTTTTCCGAAACCCTGGTAAATTTAAATTTATAATGACGATCATAAGAGTTTCTTGGAGAAACCTAATTGATAAATATAATGATTTTTTATTTTAATTTTTTATTTGATTTATATATACAAGCCTTCAGTGAAAAATTATTTAACTCATAGTGAAAAATGCATCAAGAATCCATTGTATAAGTAGTTTAGAAGGAGTTAGTGGTTATAATAGACAGACAGACGCGGAAAGCGAGTTCAAATTATACTATGTAAAGAAGATGTAAATAAATTTAAATGTCCAGACAGTCCTTGCTACTATTTATAAGGTCTGTTAGTAAAAACACGATCAATCTCAAAGTGACAAGCAAATTGAATGGAGTTTAACAAAAACATCAACGGCTATTAAACTATTTAGCCGTTGGTTTAATACTTATACATATACAATGTAGATATGTATGTAGGTAAGTAATAGTCGACTATCAGTCAAGGCGACCCGGATCGAGAGCAATGATATCATCCTATCTGGTCCACTATTGTATGTTTCTGCGACAGCGTGAGACTTCTTAGAAATTAATTTTATGCTAATTTAAGTCGCTCTTAATTATCTTTGCAATTAAAACGAAATATTTGAATCCGCTATTTAAGTCTATTCTAACTATTCAAGAAATTAATTAAAAAAATTAAACAGAATTGTAATAATAATTTTAAACCTTAACAGAGAAGAAATATAGCCTCTTAATCCTGGCAGGATATTTTAAAAATGTTCATAAAAATATGACAATATTATTTAAGATTAGTAAGCATACAATATATTATTTAGTTACAACAAAAAATACACATATTCACTTAATAATTTTTAATAGAGTTTTCCCAAAAGAGTCTTCTTGACAGTGACGTCAGGGGCTTCGGAAGTCACGTGTGCAATGTGCAAATTAATTCTCCCCGAATTTCCAGGAGTAAAGTTGACAAAGAAATAAAATAAACGATAAAAGTATGTTTGCTTAAACTAAATTATATAAAGTAATTTATAATTACTTAACGAGTTGCTAAAATTTCATATCGAAGAAGAGGGATTACGTCAATGTCATAGCTACCAAAAAAAAACATTTTTACAGCTATTATGAAGATTCGTATAAACAAATTGGTCTTCGACAAATAGAAGTGTATTGACGCTCGGCACAATGTAAAGGTCATGGAACAATGTGTCTGTGACCTTGAATTAGAGGCACACCTTTTCTATTACGTCCCCGACTGTACAACACTGAAAATAGTATACAAATCGGATACTTGTTCGTTATGCGGTCGTGACTATGTGAATAGCTTTATTTGCGCGACAATACCACATGAAAATTGCAGTTTTAAGATCTAATCTTACTTCGCACGAGTGGGCTGAATTAATATACTTAATAATTCAAACAGTTAAGGCGAGCTACACTGGGTTAGCTATAGCCCAAGTAATCAGAATGTACTTGTTATCTTAGATATCTAACAAAATTATATTTTATTTGTCTAATAATTTTTATGGTTAAAATACTAACCTATTGTTATTTTCCTCAGTCTTTCTCAGGCGTGCACGTTACTCATTCAGACTTGGACTCTTCGAATCAACCATTTGAGGCATTTTTATGTAGCAGCAATCAGCTCAATAAAATTACATAATTTCAAATTTACACATATAAACTCTGTGTACATTTACACATACACATAAATTATGGTTAAGCATACGAAAACTAGCTTTGGCTAAAAATAGATTATGTTTTTAATACAAGTCTGGTTTAAAATCTTAGTGTGAACTTAATGAAATAAAAAAAACCTACATGAAGGTAATTAAACAACTAGTTTTTAATTTTAGGGAAATCAATTTATAAACACAAAAGTTAATTCAATTATTAATTCTTAAATAAAGAAATTTAAAGCTATCTGAAAATAAAATTTGGGGTGCGTAACAAACGCTACGATTACAATAATAATCGGTTAATGTTAAAATAAGAGCCGATTAAGTATTTATGACGATAAACAATGAACGCATTCCTCGGGTGTGGTGAAGGGCACGAACGATGTGTCTTCTGAGAACAGCTTGATGTGAGATGTGAGAGATGTAATGTTTGACATATCTTTTGTTCGAGTACACGCCAGTCGGAGTCGGTAATAACGAGCCGTGGGCGTAAAGTTTGTATGTGGAGGGTTTCAAAGAAGTACACAGCAAGATTCTTGCCACCTTTTTCTACGGAACGTCAAAGATTTTCAAATATTGCACAATATGCATCGCATGTTAGGTTTGTTAGGTGAAAGTTACATAGTTTTAATTACTTATTTATAAATTGTTGGTATTTTGATTTAAATCAATAGTGCCGGCGGTATTTTAAGGCACGTCAGCTTTAATAACATATCGTATTATTGTATTATTTTTAAAGATGACAAAAAGAATGGTATCCTGAGTTTCTTTCGGGGCTTCTTCTCAGGATCGTCATCTTCTTGGATTTTTTCCCGAAACCCTGGTTATTTAAATTTATAATGACAATTATAAGAGTTTCTTGGAGAAACCTTATTGATAAATAAATATTTTTATTTTTATTTTTGATTTTGTCGGACTCTTGCCGCCGTGAACTTTTGAATGCACCTTCGGCGGTTAAACCAAATGGTATCTAATATCTATCGTACGGGATGATGTCAAGAGACCACGTATCTGGTTCCGTTGAAAATGGCTCGTTCATAAGGTATTAGTCCATATTAGTCCAACATTAGTCCAATAAGGTAGAGCCAACTTCTTGAAAGAAGTCTATCATAAATATGATAAGATTGTTGTGTAGTTTAAATTAATAATAATCTTTATGGGCGTTATAAAATATAGGACACGAAAAATTATATAGGATGAATATGATGTCACTATCCAAACTTAAGCTCTGCTATTTTTGATGATGATAAAATCTTTGATGATTATTTCTTCAGTAAGAATTATTAGTATTAAAAAAAAAGTTATAACACTTCAATGTTGTTCTAAAAATAACTGCCTACTTACGTGGTTAGCGCGAAATGATTTCTTTTCATATTTATTATATGATATTGTATGATATATGATATATTATATATCTGAGGACTGACTGATTAAATGTCTAAGAACGTGATGGTAGTTGTACACAAGCAACGCCACAGGTAGGTAATGCAAGTGCGCTGCAGACCACAATTAATTTGAGGATTAGGGATTTAAGAAGGAGAATAGAGAAATAGGACTGGCATCCCTTATTCACTTACAGTAAAACCACATCACATTGTTAGGTGCTGTTATTTCACTGTGATCTACTGTTAGAGGGTGGTTACTTGCAGACGGGCTGCCCAAATGTGTGTTCTGCCACTACTTTATAGAGAGCTTAGTTAAGTTAAGTTTTTAATAATAAAAATATATATTTAAACTACACTTTTTCATATACATGTACTTTAAGTAAAACTTAATGCCTCAAAAATGGTACAGTGACTACAATACAACTACAATATAATCTTTTGTCGATAATAACATTAGAGATAACCTTAACTGAGTTGACTGTTTTGTTTTTTTAGTATGCAACAAGAACCAAGGCCAGAGGAAATCTAAGTCATAGTTTTATATTCTCGCATAAAAAATATTGCACGGTAAGTGAACATGTGTGTACTTGGTGTATTTGAACTCGACTCGAGTTATAATCTAACCAACGGTTTCCGTACAGCGCACTCGGCCGCCCGGAACAATAACATCAACTTGCATGGTTAAGTAAAGAAACAAAAGCATTGATTACTTCAAAACAACATTAATATTACAACAGTTTATATTTGATTTCAATACACTCTGTATTTCACATGCGAGTTTATGGCAAACAAAGTGCAAACCAAAAACAAAGATAAATATGGAGAAGCCATGTTTATTCTAATTTTGAACCATGTTGTAAATTTGTAACTCACGTCACAAGCTTAGTATTTGAAAGAGAGAGAATTTCTTATTTATTTCATTTATAGGGAAATAGCTATTACTTTTTCGCAAAAACAAAACGGATCTTGATGAAATCTAGAAAAAAAATTCTCCAATTGCACTTTCATGATAATTCATACATCAGAGTAATTTCACTTTCAATAAAATATATTAATTTTTTTCAATTCAAATTTTTTTTTGGTGATATCAAGTTACGAAATGAAACAACAACATTATCATACAGACATGGTGACATCAAGATTTCTGATGTTCATAAAAGTTAAGTCTTCATAGAACGTCCATATCCTAACACTTAATATTTAGGCAATTCCCTAACGGTGTTTATCGGAAAAAGAAAATCATAGTATATAACTTAAGCTAGAAAAACTTAGATCTTAGATCTTAACTTAGATCGAAAAGCATCGTATCCTTTTCCTGATAAACATGAAGATGTGTAGAAATGCATGATACATTCTTTTTAAATTATAAAATCCTCAAACCTATTTTTTGTCTGTCTGAGATTCAAATAATATTTTAAAAGTTGTTGTTACTATTGGAGGCAGTAAGATTTACTTGTATCTATTAGTATTATATTTAAAAATGTTATCTAAATATGACCTTAGAATATATTATTGGTTACCAAACGAAAATAAACTCCACCAAGACACATTCACAGTCGTGCTTTCGGTATTAATTTTGTAACGTATGCACACACGCAAACGAGTAACCTATAATTATAAATTTAAATGTTTGAATGTTTAAATATATTGTGTTTAAACACAGGGCGGCAGCGGCACAGTTAATTTATTTCTAAACAATAGGAACTCATAGTCGAAGTGGTAGTCCAGTTAAACAAGAGAACTAAATACTAAAATAGAAAAACTATAATAACTAGATTTTTTTTTTCTTAAAATTAGTGTTGATCACTTACTTTTAGAAATCATTTTCTGTTATATTGAATTATGCACTCGGTTTACTGCATCACTCGATAGCCGAATTTTTATTATTATTTTCTATTTAATGTTTGGGACGTTTACCGTACGTACAAACAAAGGTATATCAGCTAAATTATTCCCGGTTACCGGTGACTTTAAATGACAGTTTGGCCTAATTGACGTTTGTGAAAAAGGCGCTAAGTCTTGCTCAAAAATGGCTAGAACTAGACCAAACCCTTGTAAGAGGTATGGACCTATGGAATGCCGTCTTAATAACTTGTTTTAGCTTATGAACCCAAAATTTTCGATGGGTAACTTTAATGTTGGGCACGAAATGCGCGACACGCGGTGTAGTGTAGGAGTCGTGCGCGTGCGCCACCAGACGATCCGCTCACGCAGGAAGCACGCGCCGCTAGTCCGTCGGCCTACGTACTCGTCATGCTATAGTAGCTAAAGTATAAGCCCTTCCTTTGTTCATGACAAATGCCTTTATAAACAAGTTCACTTAGGTCAAGGAGCGGTGAACGTATGTCCAATCAAACTTATCTAAATATGCGTAGGTAGCTTAATTATTTTCATAACGCATGCATGCGCTGTGCTAAAATCCTTTTTAGAAATATGTTTATTAGAATTTTGGTCGTCAAACAATCTGATGGTCCAATTGATGGGAGCTGCATACTATTTATACTCGTAGATATCGTTGTTATAATTTGTTAGTGCAAAGAATATGACATTGCTTGTAGATTTTCAAAACTTACGTTTTTTAATAATTTTCCACTAAATATTTATTAGAGATAATAATATCATAATAAGCTAACAATATCAAAAAACAAAGAATTTTCGTGTTCGAGAAGACTAAGTAAGTCAGCTAGCAAGTGCCAAACCTAACTAAAATACCTAAAGCAGTAGGTAAATATAGCGATAGTACATACTTATAAAGAAGCTTCTCTACAAATATTATACTTCTAAATCCATTCTAAATCACATAATACTCGTATTCGCTACAAGTAATCTGTGGGTATTATGAATTAGGATTCACTGGAATTGATTAATTTCACGAAAGGTAATATTAGTCATTGATGGTAGCATCAGCCTTGTCTTGTCAGCCCGCTAGGTGACTACTGCACACCGATTGAAAGCTCATGAGATTGTAGGCTTACCTCCTACTCACCACCTTGAAACACTAATATCAAAAACAACATTATGAATATTTTTATTTACTTAGTTATTTAGTTACTTAGTTACTAGTTACTTAGTTATTTACTTACTTATTAAATACTTAGTTAACCGTTGTTAAAAAAATAACTTTTCCTTTCGTACTTTATTATTATTATTATTTTTAAATACTTTTTGCAGGGCTCCTATAAGTTGTGAGTACACATAATATGTAGTCCAAGTCTGTCTGCCATAATGTAAATTTCAAGATTTTTAAAAAATAATTGCAGTGGATCCGGAGGTAACATTCTACACAAAAATAAACTTACAAAACCCCCACTCTCTTTATAATATTAGTGAACTACAAAGACATAATATCGCACCTTCGGTAAGACAAGGGCATAACTTACAAAATTTAAAATATATGCAGAAATGTCTTGAAAAAATATTTAAAAGACTGCTTATTTGATGAAGAATTGTTTAAAAGCAATATAAGCAGAATAATACGATATTAAATGCAAAACTCCTATAAAATTACAAAAAGTGCAGTTATGCCCTTGTCTTGCCGAAGGTGCGATATTTTAATATTGTCATTTAACTCTATCATGTAAATATGACAAGCATATAGAAAAAAAAATATTAGGATAAAACAAGTGTTAAGAATTTTAAGCAGGTTTTTAATGTCGTACGTTTATAATCATTCATTGGACACATATGACTTTTTTTGGGATAGCATTTCAAGTATAAATCCCCGGGGGATCGAATGCAGGTATACCCGTTTGTAAATGTAAGACTTTCGGATAGTTTGGTTTGCATATCTTATTATCTAGTTTAAAACTATTCATCTATTCTATAAGAATATAATCTTGATTAAAATTAATATTAAATCTTATTATTAATGAAATTATTAATAAAAGTAAGACATTGATAAGAAAACAGAAAACAAGACATATTTTTTACGTGATAGGTGGTTACCGAAGCCTATAACACAATCAAAAGGCCACACGTACTGCAAGTGTGCTGCCTACCATAGTAGGATTAGGGGTAGGTATTAGAAAGGGATAGAGAAATGGACTCTTGCATCCCTTACTCAACAGCACACATGCTAATATTTGACGCATTTAACTAACTTGACGGTGGTCTTCTGTAAAGGGCCGCTAACAAGTAAGTAAAACTTTTAAAATTTACATTTAACTGCCAACCTTTTTACCAAGTTACCGACTTAATTTGAGTTTTATCAAGAAGTCAATACCTACCTTTATTTACTTCTTATCAGAGTAGATAATGATTCGCTAGTACTTAATACAACTATACTCTACTTACTGCTTCTTATCGTTCATTTAAAACCGTTGAAGTTGGGTTTCTACTCATCAATGTTTCTACTATACTATGCGTTTTTGAATGTAGTAGTTGCTTCCCTGCTTGAAACTCCCTATGCGTGCTTACCTTAAACTGTATATCTGTCTCTGTCTTTCATTCAAGCTTCATATATTTCGATCCTCTTCTCATCTGAACCCCATTTACAGGCGACGTGCGGACAGCATAAACAATTTCTCGACAAGGCGCGCGTAATTTTGAGGTTATGTTAGTATTAATTCGACATTCGTTTAAGGCGAACGTGTTGTGTGTTGTGTTCATGCATACAAGGTGTTGTTATTGTGAGCATCGTAACTTCTGCGATCGATCACCGAGTGCAGTGTCGTGTTCAATTTGAATGAAATTCAAAATTGAATGAACAGTCAACTTGCGATAAATGAATAAATGAACAGTTATCAATAAATGAATAATATGAATTGGATAAATTATTAATTTATTAGGTAAGTAATTAACATAGATAAACCTAGTGAATTAAGTTTGATATTTATGTCTTATATGTAATTAGTAAACATATAATCATAGTACGAATATATTTCAAAAACTAAACATAAAGTCATGTAGCGTAACGTCTTTACGCATTTAAAAATTTAAATTTAACGGTTATTTTCCTGTAGCATACGAACGTTATATAACGATTTTAATTTATTTAAAGTATGATACCATTATGATACAATCTAAAATACTAAATTCTTACATAGTAGGTATAAATATTAATAGAAGTCGCTTTCCTCGTCTATCTGTCTGTAGGTAAGTATATCCGCTAAACCACGTAAAGGATTTTGATGTGGTTTTCACCATAAGTTAGATAATTTTTCACGGAAGTGTTATTTATATTTATATAGGTACATAACAAAACCCAATTAAATTTTTATGTAAGTAGAAAAAAACAAAACTTAAAACCAAATCGCCAAAAACTGTTCGCGTTTGTCTGTTGTTCCGCTGACTAATTCCAAACTACCCAACGGATTTGTGGACCCAAACAAGGAAGGTTTGTGTATATAAAAAATTGCGTCCCGGACAAAGCCGGGAGCGGATCTCTAGTACTTAACTAATTCTTTGTTTATTGCTAGATCGAGATGATGTTTGGAATTAATTTAGTAATGCACTCACAATATATTTGACAGTATTCATAGTAATAATAGACAAATACACACACTGCCAATACAACGAGAAATGTAAAAAATCTAGAATTGTTACGTTTAAGGGTTTCGATTCTACGTCCCCTCGCGTCATCTCTCCCTAAATCCTAGTGAAAACCCTTGCACCTTTTAGGTTTCTTATTATGAAGGCTATAGAGGTGTTTTTTGTTTAAAGAATTGCGTTTTTGGTAGCAGACGCGAGCCCCGACGTCGCGTCGTGCATTCAGCCGTCTCGATCCGCACTCCGCACCCCCTCGTTATTACCTATACCGTATGCATATTGCGGTATTGTGACTTGCATCAATCCATTAGATGATTAATCCATTGCATTGTTACAATTGTTATTGTAACGCAGATGGGGATTATCTGTATATTCTGAGCGGTGTAAACATCATTTGCAATTCAATAACAGTGACTATAGGTATAACTTAAGTGATAGATTTTAAGGAGAGAAAATATATTGACAAATCTTTTTATTCATAAGTTTACTAGATTGAGTTTATAAATATATGCATTGTTAATATTGTTATACATATAAGATATTATATTAACAAGTTTATTTGATGAAAATGATCTAGTATAAATAAATGATAACATAAAAAGAGTAGAATAACCTACTTAACGTCCTATGCAAATATAATTGTTACAAACACCTCTCTTTTCGAATCTTTTTTGAACTTAATTAGAAGTTCTCCGAATCTTTTTCTCCAAGGAAACTTAACGTGCAGCTGAATTAATCACAATGAGTAGGTGTAAACATAATTTTAGTAGGTTTATATCTGTAAAACATTAACCTTTTTTAAGACGTAGTTAAGTCATATTTTCAAATATGACACCTTGCATTACCTAAAAAGGAATCTAGGGTCATTATCGCGGCTGCCATCGAGGTCTTTTCGGTTATGGGCAATGAGAGTGGGCAACATTAAATGCTAACCAATATTGTTGTGTTTAGGTATTTCAATCTAAACATGAATCGGTTTATAATTGCATGATGAAACAAGAACGATCATTAACCTAAAACAGTACGGGAGTTAAATAACATAACATGAATTACTTGTTAAACTTCTAATTAATCGTGTCGCTACTAAAAGGAGCAGAAAATAGTTATAATAAATATCGAATTTTAGTATGGTTTACCTGATGGCAGATGGCTACCTAAGTAACTATATCAAAATATATACAAGTAATGTAAGGCAATTGAAAGTATAAGTGAGCCAAGATAACATGGGATGAGTTAATGTGAGTCCCACAGTTGCTAGTTTATTTATATAATGTAATTATTACCTACTTCTCATTCGAGCAGCCCTACCTTTGTGTCATGGACAGAGATGGCATGGACTGTCTACCGCGAGGTTATAGAGACGAAGTTGTATACTAAAGCACAGACCTTTGAAGATGAGACACTTATGTTTTCTTACAATGTTTTTAGAACAAAAAAAGTCACAAATTCATCCACAATTGAAAGTAATCTTATTTGTGCCTACAATTTATTATAATATAAAATTTCTGCTAGAATGTATTCTAAAAGGCATTGCAAAGTTCAATCTATAATGTCATGTCGTAAAGCCTCGTTGTCTACGTTAGGTGCGATACAGTGAACTCGAAATTACAAGCGGTCCTTGATCTATGCAACTTGTGAGAGTTTAACATTTGACGGGACTTAATAAAATTGTTGTGACACAACTGGTAAGAAACACTGAACCTTTTATTTCACATTATCGTTGTGGTCACGAAAATATCTAAGTATATATTTAGGTATAGTAGGTTACAAAAACTAAATACCTAGGTGTCAGTCAAAGTTTTAAGTACAAATTATATATGTACATATGATTATAGTAAGTACTTATATCTAAGAAGGTTTAGTTCAATACCTTCAAGGATAAAATGTTCATGATGCGCAATTTTTATTTTACTTTTTTGTGCACACGCTATATATTACTTACATGTATGTAATATAGTATGTAGGTATATGACTTATACTTTATTAGTACCTATAATCATAATAATTTCAGGCGTAGGACATCTACCGCTGGGCTTAATTTTCGAATAGTTAGTACCGGTCAGGTGCAGTCTAAATCCACCGTCGTCGACCCGGTGATGAAGGTGATTTGAGTATTTACAGATATACAGATTACGTGACTACAGACAAAGATATGAAACGAATGACATGCCCTAATAAATTGTTGTAAATTAAAACATATAGCATAAGTATGAGAGACACAAGTCACATTACCGGGTCTCCCACGCGGTAGACAAGTTAACAAACGGCGGGCATTTGAGTTATGTCGTGTTTGTAACTATATATTTGTCACAGAACTACTTAAAAAAATAAATAGACAAGTGCTTGAAACAAAATTTGTGCAGATATTTTAATATTAAATTATTTAACTAACTATATAAGCGCCTGTTTCACAAACGTCAAGTAGGCCAAACTGTCATTTAAAGTCACCGGTAACCGGGGATAATGGAGCTGATATAGTTACCTTTGTTTGTACGGTAAACGTCCCAAACTTTAAATCAAAAATAATCATAAAAATTCGGCTATCGAATGATGCAGTAAACCGAGTGCATAATTCAATATAACAGAAAATGATTTCTAAAAGTAACTAATCAACACTTTACATGTAGTTTGTGAAAGAGGCCCTAACTTTACAGCAATATTTAAATAAGTAATAAAAACTATATAATAATAGTGTAACTAGATTTGGTTATTGAAAAATAACAAAATCTAAAATAAAATAGATAATGTAGGTATTTACCTATCTAGGTTCTTAGATATTTATGGCACGACAAAAGATTATAATGTGTCGAACCGACCTAGTATATACTTTTACTCTTGTGAAACCTTGACTGTTGTCCCACATACAACGAACGAGCGAAACCTCGCACAACGCTCATCCATCAACAAACACCGCTTTTAAATCTAACTAATGACTTCATTTGTTGTGGGAGGTATCAATTGGAAATCTTTCTTTTGAGATCTAACATATTTTAGATATACATTTACTTATGCATTATATTTTTTATGTTAAGGTCGACAGACAAGCTGACGGTCCACTTCATGATAGGCTGACGGTCCACAAGTAAAGCCACAGGTGCTACGAGTGCGCTTCCAAACTCATATATGAGCTTGTCATTTAAAAAATAAACACTTTCTACACAGTTCGAATATAATATAAAATTTAGCTCAGGGGCCTCCAATATACTATCAACTCTTAATACGATTTAATTTAAAACCTAAACTGGATTGCATTTGCTATTTCGTACCATCAACTTCGTTTTTGTATGAAAGCGATTTTGTTTAGGAACCCAAATTAAACTGCTCTGAATTTGAATCGTCTTTTAAAAGTTGATAGTGACCCTGTTCATTAGTGACAACCAAATTAAAATCCGTTTGGTGGTTTAGCAGAAATTAGAGGAGAAAGACAAATAAGGCAGAAAGCGAGTTTATTTTATAATATGTATAGATAGGTATAGATACAAAAAAAATGTTGGTTTGGTTCTTTAAATAAATTTTTGCGCATGGTTGTCGTTGGCGACCAGCGAAGCGTTAAACGACATCCGCTGTTAACGCCATTTACATCTACACCAAAGTTCAACAATGTTGACTGTGAAAATTTTATTTTGAAAAGTTATTTCATGCTTAGGGATGACAAACATGCTGAAGAAATGGAATCGCATAAATATGTGATTAGTCCATACCAGATAGCCCAATTTAAGACTGCCCACATCAGTCATAACCTGGGCAGTCTGTCAGGAGTAAGTAGCTCTTACAAACCTCTCCTTGTCCCCCTTTATTATAACGATTCAGCAGCGCACGTTCTCTTGTCAATATTTTTTTCACACGGTCCACTTGTGTCTACCATTGTCTCCCATGGTAGAGCCTTATCCTTGTTTTAGTACACATGTCTCTACCAGTTGGTTGCGATAAGGAAACTTCAAGAAAATATTATTTTCAGATCCACTTGTTGCCACTATTGAAAAGAATTTCTATTTTTACGGTAATCATCAAACTGTTTGGCTACTGTTAGTTAAAAAAATTTGTTATAACTGTAAATATTCTGTGTACATATACTCGAAACAGAATTATAATAAAAATTACTTATTAATTTATTCGTAATAACACTGCTAATAACTTCACACTGTCTGCCTTCCTTATTATGGCGTTCTTCTATAAAGTGGATTTTCTATAAGTACTTTTTATTATTAAATAAGAATATTATTATTAATTAGAGAACTATTTTATTATTAAATAAAAATAATTAAGGTTTCATTCAATCATTTTGAATATTCAAGCGTAACACTAACGGCTTCCTTGTAAGTACCTATGTAGTCTGGATGCAAATAATTGGAGAATATAATGAGAATTCAAAAGTATTTACATAACATGTATATAATATATGTATACCAGTGTTGTAGTGTGATGGATGAGTGAAAGGATACGTCGTTAACACCCACCTTATAGATAGCTGCTATACAAAAAACGTTCGTTTTAATTAAACAACGATAAAACCTGGCCTGCATTACTTTAAAGTTGCTTTAGCAAGATGAAAGCAGAGCACTGCGATTTCACCCGAGAAAAAAATGCAATAAAGGGGACCTAACACAATGGCAAGAGTGTGAAGCAATTTCCCAGGGATTCATTCGATCAGTGTCGATCTAGAATAGTGGTGGATATTTTTACCGCGATAGTGAACAATACGATGAATGACAGCTGAGATTCACTGTGATTCGGCGTGACGGTACATTCATTGACAGGTGTATTCTACACAAGAATTTCAAAAAAACCAGCAAAAAACACGTTCACTTATTGCATTTCAAACATATTCAAACTAATTGGTAATTAACTTTGCAATCTTTGGTATTTCTACGCCAAATTTATTGAATGATAATAACATCAAACTACTACAACATGGAACACGCGTGCCATACAAAACACAACGAATTTTATGGAACATTTAAAAGTGACATATGCATAGAGCATGAACTGTCATTTATAACAAAACAAACATAATAATATGTACGTAATTTAAAGAAAATGTGACTTTACGTCAACCCATTAGAGTTTAAATGAAATAGTAGAAGTTGATCGTTACTAACTTTTACCATAGACGCGTGAAGGCAAGAGTCCGCCATGATTCTGTCAAAGGTGTTCTTTTTATGTTCCCCTTTGGCACTTGTGACGCAAATTCCATTGTAATATTTCGATGGATAATAAGAATAGTTTATCTTTGAATAAAACCTAACTACACGTTTGAAACTATTCATACTATTGTCAATAATTCAATATAGTTTCTATCCATATATACTATTTTTCTAGACACTACAGACATTTCGTCAGTAAATGTTTTTTAATGTCTCTTTTAGTTATTTTTTCATCTTCCATCATAGTTTATATACCTACTTATTTAACCATTTGACGGTGATTGTACTGATACTGTAACTCGGCCTACTTGCTTACAGAAATCAGAAATAACAACATAAACCATCCATGAAATGTGCCATCTCGATTGACCGTTTGATTATTAAGGCACTTAAATCATTAAAATCGCTTCACAGCGGTCGTTGACACTATTGTTGTAAAGCAAAGCTGTAGTGTTCTAAAGTTGATACAAATCTCAAGCGACGATTGACTTGTTAATTTACTTGTTCTAGTAGATCGAAGACGTCTTTGTTTGCTCCGAATAAATTAGTTCGTATTTCGTAATACAAATATTTAAATCTAATTAAATTTAAACATTCCTTCTCTTTTTATTTTATAAGGGTAAGTGACATGCTTATGATCCATTTGTTGGCTCAGGACATAAAACACGTCAGAGGGGTGCAGGTGCGCTGCCAATACTGCAGAAATTGCAGGAATTGCGGATCCCTTGAATGAGCCCATATTTTAGCTTGTAGCTAGTTGGAAACACCACATAAGGGAAATGGTTTCGAAATTCGCACGTATACGGGATAATGTTTCTACTCACCTGGACTGTGCGCAACGGCACCTTATCAAAGTAATACGAGTGAACTCCGCATCAGTGTAAAAACCGTTAAAAACTCGAAGTAGATAATAGGCATGAAATTGGAACACTCTCCATTGTACAACTGGTAGACAAAGAAAGGCTACACAAGCAAGGCTCTTCTTAACTTCACAACTAACTTATGAACCTTAGCGCCTCTTTCACCAACGTCAAGTAGGCTAAACCGTCACTTAAAGTCACCTGTCACCGGAAATAACTTAGCTGATATACCTTTGTTTGTACGGTAAACGTACCAAACATTAAATAGAAAATAATATTAAAAAATCGCCTATCGAATGATGCAGTAAACCGAGTGCATAAATCAATAAAACAGAAAATGATTTTTAAAAGTAACTAATCAACACTTTACATGTAGTTTGTGAAAGAGGCCTTTAGTTTCATAAACATAATTATCTCTTATTAACATATGAGTTACTTTACGCTTATCTCATTAATATTAACACAACAATAAAATTTACCCTTTGTAAAGACAATGGTAAATTTGTTATTAAATGTATTAATTTCCTACAGATAAATTAATAGATTGCTTTTTAAATTTTATAAGGGTCGAAACTCGGGTACGATAAAGTCAAATATAGTTCCATTAGTAAAGTTTATTGTTAATGACATGTTTTAGTAGCAAATCAAGTATGGTTAACAAAAGGCGACGCGGGTCACATTCCATACGGCCTTTTGTACCACTAACGTTTTCTACGCATAAATCTCAGTTTCGTTAAATAAGTGTGGGCGAGACATAGGCACGAACCCGTTACCCGCCTTGTAAATTCTTCTTGTTATTCAGATTAACAAATTCTGTAGTACCCTTAAATGGAAATCACAAATTAAAATCTATTCTGTTTGTTTATTCATAAAGCCATTTTCTTCTTTTTTTTTTTTATAAAATCAAGGCAGCGCTTGACCGAAGGTGGACTACTCTTACCTAGTAAGTGCCCATTTACCCAAAATTTGAAGACCCCGAGCCGAGATTGTAATTTTGAGGAACAGGCAATGAGAGCCACTCCTTAGCAGTTCGGACAAGGAAGGTGGAACTGTAACTGATTAAATTCAAAGATTGAAATCTTTGATTAAAGTGTTACCTTTCTCATCTTATTTATGACTACAAAAATATAGTCCTGCAATACTTGGATTTTGTATCGATTTATAACAGAATCACTTGATAAACTGACAAGGCCTTAATATATGACAATTACACTTTAAAAATTTTATCGGTATTTTTATGCTTGATGACAAAATTATTTCATTTGTTTTATTATTTTCATAAGTTTATAACTAATTTTAAATATTTTATTAAAATAATAAACTCCCTACACCGTTTATAGTAAAATGTGATAGGCATAGGAAAATTTTCAGCTTAAATTTTTTAACAATTAACTTTCTGTCTATAGTTTCGATTTCTCTTTTTAACATATTGTCTTTATATTTAGTATTATATTAGTGCAATGACCTGGTGAAAAATTCCATCGCTAATTTAAAAAAAAAATTGGCCTAAGTAAAATGCACTATTTAAGAAAATGTTTATACAGAAGAAAGTACTCGAAAGGTTTACGCCCTGCGCAGCATGCCGGCTCCCTTTGTACTCTTCAAATTACAAGTGGGTTTCCCATTAGGCCGGAACCCAATTAGTTGTTCATACGATGGGCTCAAGAGCTACGTCGCGTCGGCGCATTGTAAGAAGTGTGAGGGCAAAAACTGCAACCTGTATCCGTTACGGACCGATCAATTAAGTGCGTCAAGTGAAGCGTTCCCAATTCTCTAGGGAATCATGCAAGAAACTGTTACATCGCACCCATTGTGAAATTGATATACATACACAGAACGCGATGAATATTTAACAAAAGTTGTATAACTTTGATATTATACTCTGGTCGAATATTTTAGGCAGGGCACACTGCGTTTCCCAGTCATAATTACGGCAGCGACCATCTCTATGAATACCAGTTGTGTGTCAGTTAGTGAGTATGGGGATACCAGAGGCCATTTCCTCCTAATCCGTTATCCTTACCTCTATTAAGGACCGCAGTGCACTTGCAGCAAGCTGGCGTTTCTTGTGTAGCTGACGGCAGCTACGTACAATGAAATGGACCTGATGACCTGACCTGAAGTTTCTTTTTTCTCTCCCAACCAACTTCTTTTAAACCACGCCGGTTACCGACGATGCCGCAGTGTTCACTAATAGAAAAAATGATAAACAATGAAGGTTTGTATCCTTGCGAAGCTCAAACTGGTTCTAAGTAAGTGGAGCGTTTTGGTCGATTGTATGGGAACATAAGGTACTAATTTAATCTGTAAACTTTTCCAGGTTATTACTGTAAAAGTTAAATATAAAATCGTTAAACTAGGCATTCATTGACCCGCTATTCGATTCTAGATCCGCATTTAAAATTTTAAACCTTAACATAGATCTGTAGTCCGGTTCTCAAGATTCAATTTTCTCACATTTAAGAAGACTGTGGTGTTCTAGACGGGAATATTCTTAATCATTATTTTTTTATATTATGATAGTACGTAATACACAAAATATTATTAATATTATATATATAATATTATATAGTAAGTTATTGTATTTTATGTATTTTATAAATTTCAGAACTTAAAAGTTCATAAGCAAAAAGAATAGAACAGTGTTTATATCACCCAATTGTTTCTTTATTTATTCAATGATTATCTAGGTGTCGGATTTTTAAAAATCTTCTTCATGGTAATGGCATTCAATCCGAACAAATATTTTGATCTCTCGACACTCCGTTGACAGCTACATGACAATCCGTAAAAAACGGTAACTCAAGAAGATCGTGGGAAGGAATATCGTTACGCACTCAAGGTGAACAGATAAACATTTATAGATATTTGTTCTATTATGAAATACAGACTGTTTAAACAGTTAATTTGGTTAATAAATTTACAATAATCAACATCTTCAGTCTAAACAAAATACAATCAAGCGCAGTCAAATAATCATACATATAAACTTACGCAAGTAGTTACAGTCGGAGAAAACTTAAAAACTTTTTAACAAAAAAATTAAACCGCCGAAAAAACTGAAAAGCAAAAATAATTTTATTTTTTAACCTTATAATAGCTAAGTTCTTAAACTAATGTAAGTATACCTAAGTAATTTTGAGTCGCCGCCGCGCATCACTCTTTAAGTAATTAATTAATTTGCTTGTTTGGTTTTCTTTGTTTTCTGTGTTTGGTTGCTTGCTTTTCAATTTTTTTGGGCGGTTAAATTTTTTGTTAAAAAGTTTTATTTTATAAGATTTTGTGGCTATAATCTACTATTTACTACATGCTTAATTTTTTATTACTTTTTTTTAGTTGTAATAGCATTAAAATTTGTAAGTAAACAAGGGTAGGATTACCTTAGGGTAATCCCTAAGGTTATATGGGACCACCTTCGACGTATATTATCCTTTAAAGAAAGAATTATCAAAATCGGACTACTCTGTAAAAAGTTAGGCGTGGGCATACACTACAATCAGTGAGTGAACAATCAATCATCCCCTGTTTTCCTACCTTTAGGGTTGGAATTTTTTTCCAAATTTATGTGAGACCACCTTGGGGTTACACCCTTTCAAATAAAAAAGAATTATCAAAATCGCACTACTCTGTAAAAAGTTATGCGTGATCATACATAATATATATATAAATATATACGCATCGAATTGAGAACCTCCTCCGTTTTTGTTTTTTCGTTTTCGTGTATTGAAAAACAAACAGCACATTTCATTGAATTTAACAGTAGATGAACGATAAAAATATAAAAAACTTATAATTTAATAATAAAAGTTAAATAGTTAACAATAGTAGATACGCTTAATTACTGTCTAGTCAGACATAATTATACCTATCAGTTACACCGGAAGTGCAGTGACCAGCGCCGGCCAAATCCGGCAACAACGGGACTGTTGCTAATATATTATGTAGCATGATAGGTATTTGGGTATGGGTAATAATTTTTTTGAACAGTTTGGTTAATTACGGACTGAAAAACCTAAAAACAATCGGACTTATCCTCTAACTAGTATGCCATTCTTTTTTTTATTTTTATTTTTTTATTTTATCTAGCCGGCACCGCTTCAGAATAAAAACCCATTCTATACAGCGTATGAGAAAATGAATTTTCTTTATATTTTTTTTCTTTCGTGAATATCTTACGGAATATGTAGTTGTTTTATTAGTTATTCTGCTATTCAAATCAAAAATCATAAAATCTGTCCATTATAACACGTAAATGACTTTTTTGTACGAGTACTAACACGACTCTTCTATTTTATATATCTAATTTAGGTTTCATCAATAAGATTTTCAATGTTCTATTTTCAGCAGAAAAATTGGACTCTAGTTAACTAGTTCTATCACTTTACCGGTTATAGTTTACTAACCCGCTTAATAATGGTTACGACTTCCCCACATTTTTATAATTCAGTAGATTGCCAGTCTTTGTTAGTCTTTGAAATTAATATATGCACATCTATGTAAAATGGACAATACTTTTAAATGCAGGCCCAACAGCGATGCGAGTCCTACAGGGTTATGACTGCTTCTATGTATTATTAACCACCCCAGTTTTTCGATTGGAATTTTTCATCTGTACGACTATTTGCTCGTTTTATAACCAAGCAATATCCGTAAAAGTGCAATATTCCCCTCAGTGTTTGTCTACCGGTCCCAATGGGAAGGGAAAACACACCAGGGCTCCTCGAGCTCAGAATTTAATTACTCAATGTTGTCCACAACGTTAGCCCCCAAATAGATTAATGTTCGTTCTGCGGTTGACATTAACACTCCTCGTAAAATTACTCACATTTAATTTTATTGCCTTTTGTTATTACCGAATTTACTGAACTGTGTTACTGAATGTTTCGGAAAAAAAACTCCTTAAGAATTTCCTTAAGATTTCAGGTAAAAGGTACTTTACATAGTATGAAATTTGTAACATGGTTAAAATCTATAAAATTTGTGAGTAACTTAAAAATGTATATTTTATGTGATGGTTTAAACATAATATATAACATTATTATGAATTTTGTTCTTTTAACTTTAACTAAGTTCATCTATTTGTTACTTTCAGATATGGGTGATACTCGTATTAATAATAGATTTATTTTTAGAGATGGATTTGCTCTTGGCCAGCATCCAGTTCTTGATATATTAACTCTGGATATTATCAATATATAAATTAAAATTTACAAATTTAACAATACTGGAGATTATGATTATATCGTAGATATTCTTTTATACATATATGTATGTCCCTAACCAGGTTTAACAGTTTTAATTTTTTTATTTCGGGTTAATCATTGATATTATTGGAATCTTAGTTCCTCATACGTTTTGTATTAACTGTTATACATTTTGTCAATTTGCCAACTAATTTCAAATGCAAAAAAAAAAACTTTGCACTTAACTAAATACGGAACATACGCTCGTAACTCATGGCCATAGGAAAAGGATGGTACGTTTTGAATATCATTAATAAATTCATACTTAGTATGAGACGTAGGAGGCTACAGTAAAACGGATGTCCGCGACACAAACCGTGCCAATGAAAATATGAAGTGTAGACAGACAGCAGAGAGACAAGTACTGTCTCATTTTAAATCGTCAACAGTACTGTTCAATTCAAATTAGACATTGACTTTCTAAAAATTAAAATTACATTTTAATCAATTAAATTTTCTATGATTTTAATTACTTAAATCAAATTTAATTAAAACTGAACAGTCAATGTCTGTAAGAAAAGTAATATAATTAATTAATTAATTATTACTTCCTTTACCTATATAACACTTTAAAAAATGATTAGAATGTTTGTTTTACAGTAGTAACAGAGTAATCTGAGGTAACAGAGTGTTCCATGATACAGCTGTTATAAAGTGAGCAGGCCCGTCTTTAGTATCTACACCTTTACGAAAGTGTGTAATTGTAGTTTTTATTTAAGTGTAGTGTAGTGTACTGGTGAGTAAGAGATGCTAGAGCCTCTTTCCTTATTCCTATCATTGTCGGCAGCGCAATTGCAACCCCTATGGTGTATTTGTTAATAGGCGATGCCAGTCAACTACCTACCATCAATTGAATCGTCATTCTCCCTGCCTAAACGGAATGTGTAACGTACATTTACAGCGTGAATTTATTCGAGGGCAACCCAAACCAATATAGATTAATGAGAACGGTGAATCAATATAGTTATTCAGGATCTTGTATAAAAACAGTTGATCTTTGTGAGCTCGTATATGACTGAGGTGCGGTCG
This sequence comes from Synanthedon formicaeformis, assembly GCA_945859745.1. NCBI lineage: Eukaryota > Metazoa > Arthropoda > Insecta > Lepidoptera > Sesiidae > Synanthedon > Synanthedon formicaeformis. The sequence goes on from OX243954.1 coordinate 5,579,629, forward strand.
TGGGTAGATATAAAAATTGCATCTCGTGCGAAGCCTAGCGGGTCGTTAGTTAATTGTAAATAATTTCGACTAGTTCGTATTAGTATTGGTATGCAAGTAAAAATATTACTATCATGCTGGCCCATGTTTAACATTCTTTGAAGTATATAGAGGTATATTATCCTTTTTATAATACCTGTCGAATATTTCCCACCTTTCACTAAACCAAATTCAAGGCTTCACTAACTGGCGATGTTTCTACGTCTATTATCCAGCTGTTGCATCGCCATTCTATTCAGATCCATTGAATAAATTTATGATGTAGTGAAACATAGAGAACTGCACAAAATATAGTATTCTTCAGCTAGTGATGCAAACTGATATGCAAGGCAGAAGCAGACTCAACTAAAGGAATAAATAAAATACTGACTAAAGAATCCCAAAGAATGTTTCCATCTCGGATAATTCGGTCTATCTTTTAGTGTTGCAGTGTGCAAAAGTTAAAATTACAATGAAGTCGCCAACATTGAAAAAAAACTGGTTAAGTACATTACGAAGAAAAAAAACTGTGATCTCAACTAACTATAACTATAAATTAGGTAATTTAGTATTAGTATTACCTAATTTATAGTTCAAATTTAGATGTAGATTATTGTATAAAACAAGCGAATGATTTTTATCTTAGCATTTATTGCAAGCTGGTTTTTTTATAGAGTAAATTTTGTCGTGTTTTTTATTTGGAAATAATTTCACACGTTATTATTACCTATTTTCATTAAAGGTAATTTATTTTGAAATTCAATGGATGGATGTTTGTTACTCTTTCACGCAAAAATTACTGAACCGATCACCATGAAATTTTGCATACATGTTGTCTGGGACAACAGAAAGGGTATAGGGTACCTTACATCGTTCAACGCGGACGAAGTCACGGGCACCAGCTAGTAATTCATTTTAACGGGAATTGAGCATTTCAATTTTATTTTAAGAATTTCTTTCAGTTAATAGACTTATTACAGTGTTTCTTTAGGTAGTGATTTAACTGAAATAAAAAAAAAACTTTTCTTATTAGGTATGAGCAAATACGAATTAATAAATAAATTTAAGCAATAATCTAAATAATGAACAATAAACTACACATTATATTTGCATAGTAATACAAATACAATATCTTTACGACCAAATCTATACAATTTATCCCCAGACAACTATTAAGATAAGTAAGTGGAACACTATTAAGATTAAAGTGAATAAGTATCGCCTTGAAGAGCCAAAATTATAATAGAGGAAACGCATATTGAATTGGACGTAGTGTTATTATGCTTAACTATAAATAACTACGAATGTAGGTCTCTAACGTGCCTATGAAATGGGTATGGTATTTGGTATGGTGCTATATTATTACCGGACGTTGGCAGTTGTTTACCCAAAGTAAGCCAACACCAACACGTCAGCTTCTATGACATTCACGATAATAAATGTTTATACAAAGGCAGTCTTTATAAAGCAAAATACCGTTTAGGCGGTAGCCTCGTTTTAAACGTCAGTGGCTCAATACTTAGGAGGCGTTCAAAACTATAGGAACATTATACTTCCTCTTTACCCATGCAGACGTGTGACGCTTATAATAATGGAATGATAATTTTATTTATGTTTTATTTATACTCAAATATACTATTATATATCTACAGATATTTATAAAATTATCTATCCTGACAGACTATCAACGCACAGCTAAAGTTACTAAGTGCAGAAAGCAGAAATTTGGGACATACTATCTATACGATTTATAACGTAAAAATACCCATATATTATAGCGCTAAGAAAGGAATTTTTTAAAATTTGTGATGTATATAATAATTTCACCTACGTACGTCTTTTTTTTAATATAAATGTGGTATTAGATACGAATAAAAGCTTGGAATTTAAGGTGCGGTGCGGTGACCCAAATAACTTTAGTATAGGAGAATTATTGTTAAGGCAATATCCCAAATCCACAATAGGTAAAATGAAAGGTTAACATTAGTTTGTACAATGATATCGAAACGATTTATAAGATATTGACGTCTTTTGTAATATTTTATTTTTAACATATACAATTCTCATACTTTTACACAATTAATGAAAAGATCTACTAAACCTATTGTCTTAATATATGTATCGTATATATACTTACTAAGTACTTGTTTATGCTAATTTTAGATCAAAGTTCAAAAGGAAACTTGATGGTAGGTAGGTGACTACCGACGCCTATAACACAAACAACGCCACAAGTGCCGCAAGTGTGTGCCTAAAATAATATTATAGAATTTAAGATAAGGGATTAGGAAGGGAAAGGGAAATTGGCTCTTTTGTAGTAAGCACCTACTGTATATTCCTTTCTGGTTAAGATATCTTTAAATGCCCTAATCTTTTCAAAGTTCGAGTGAATAGGCATTTTCTGGGCGAGCTCGCTCCATCTTAGGCCTCATCCTTGCTACTCAGCTGGTTGTTGGCCAAGAGCAAACCCATCTCTAATAAAAAAAAAATGGGATAAAGTACTAACTACTTTGTCTAGTCACTTCTTAATTTGTATCTGAAACTATTTCAGGATAGCAAATGGGTGCCCCAGCGTGGGGGTCTCGGGCAGGTGGAGACCGACCCCGTCTGCTGCGTATGACACCTTTGCGTCATAGCTTCGCAGCGCCTGCCTCGCCGCCCGCACAGCAGCCCCCGCGCGGACACGACTACGCCTCAGACGCCGACACTAACAAGAAAGGTAACCATTGTGTGAACTTCCTGTTTGCATTTAATTTTAGATGAGCGTTGGTATTAGAGAGAACCTGACTATCCTAATATTGAAATGGAAAACTACAAAATTTGATTTTTCAAGTCTAATTGCATTGTTACTAAATATTACCAAAAATCTCTACCATATCATAATGTATCAAAAATCTGTCTTTAATTATTATACTCGTATATAAAACTTATCCAAATATAACTATAATAGATTCATAGTGAAACTGATTAAAATTATTTTTTCTATGCTTTAAAATAGATTTTTTAATACGTAGAAAATAACCGAGCACTTACGTGTAAAAAAAGCGCAAAGGAGGTGAAGGAAGAGTCAAAAATTATTGCCCATTCACTATCTCATTTCGTAAGAAAGTAATTTTGTGTTTAGGGTGTTATGCGTTTTAGTCGCTTTTAGACGTAGGTATACGAGTATTACGCGGTAGCCATATTGCGATGTAGGCAAAATTACAAACTAGTCAAAATTACAATTGCGTTCTAGACCGTCTGAGACAGACCCAGTAATAGAAGTCTTAAGAAAAAAATTATATCCGTTTTCCTGATATGAATAATAAAATAAGAACATGCTTCGGGTTATACGGAATTCGGCGGCACATATAAAACAAACGCCCATTTTATAAGATTCTCTTGTGTTTGTATTAAAATTGGAGATTTCGATTCATCCGCATTTCTCATATTAGTTACGGTGAGTTCAGATTTAAGTTACTTTAAGAGTCTTTCACCAAAATTAAACCCAATTAAAAAACCCTTAACTGCACAATAAAAGCAGACACTTAATACGTGTCGGTCTCTCGTGTAATGTACGCATAAATAAAATATAATTACGTACTCATTTCAGAGGAAAGTTGGAACGCAAACTTGTCACAAAGATGGCGAAAGTTGCGCAGACGTTGCTCGCGGCTACGTCCTGGATCCGGAAACCGTGACCCGAGCCCGGTGCGATGTTCGCCTTCCCCGCCTCGACCACCGCAACATTGCTCTCCGGCACCGCCATCCAAGCTATCTTTTAGACATCGCGGAAAAGTCTACACCACAGCGTCTTTACGCGTCACCAGTGGTGCACCTGACTTGCTTAGGGCATTAGGAAAACTAGGCGGCGGACTTCGAAGAAGAGCTTTATCAGCGCACGACGTCCTAACACCTCCGCAACAACAACTTGCCACATTCTACGTCCCAAGTCCAACGACCACTCGCCCGCCTGCCTCACCGTCACCGTCTAGACAATCAGCAACATTACGGAGACGTTGCAGTTCTCCGAACGTGTATCGTGCAAAAACATCACCCGCTCCAAGAGATCGCACGCCTCTAATAACTCAAGAAGACGAGGGTCAAGACGTAGTTGATTATTTCATACCGGAGCGAAGAAAGAGTAACAACGAAAGTCGAAATCGAAGACCGTACAGTGAGAACGTAGAGTTAGATGTGCCAGAATACAGGAATGGTTACAGCAGGCTACCGTGTGATACTCGAAATTTGTGGGAGGAGCCTTATAGACTACCAAGAGTTCAGGCTCGACAGGAACCGATGCAGCAGTTGCGAAAGGGCGTAGCGGAGCTGCGTGTCAGTGCTACGCCAAGGAGCGCACGTCCGCCCCCGGTCCCACCTGCTGGACAGACCAATAAACGACCTCCTGCTCCTGAACCAAGAGACGGTGCACACACCTTCGAGGTATGTTTCATCCGTTCAATTTAGAGCTTTTTAAAATTTATAAATTGTTGAGACCTCTCAGTTTACAAATTTCCACAAAAAAAATTTTTTAATAAAAATTTGCCCGAATATTCAATTAAATTCAATTAATTTGGCATTCCTTAGTCACAACAGCCACAAGATATCTTATTTCGTGGTGGTCTTCTGTAAGGAGGTGATTACTTTTGCCGATCGGCCCAGTTACTTATAAATATTTTCCATAAGTTCGCATTCCGCCTCTTATAAATATTGAAGTGTAAAATAAAGTAATGGTATAAATAAACTATATTTTTCTATTAAAAATAAGTAATACTATACTGACTTTGTTGTCAATTGAACTTATTATGTTCAGTATTATAAACTAAATGATATCCTAGTTTACCTTGAACCACGGTACAACGCAATTACGCTTTAAATGACACTTAATACAACTGGATTCCGCAATTGAATTTCGTTTAAATAAAAACTTATCTATGTCTGTACTAAAAAATAATATTAAACATGAGAAATATAACACAATCACCCAAAAATCGATTAAAGTGTTTTGAATATCGGATACATTTTCGGATACGTTACAGGTGCGATTTACGAAGTCTGCAGGAGGAAAAGGTCTGGGATTCAGCATCGTAGGTGGTCGGGATTCTCCGCGAGGCAATATGGGCATCTTCGTAAAAACTATTTTCAACAATGGACAAGCTGCTGAATCCGGATTACTGCGAGAAGGTAATAGAAAAGAAAATTTTATTATAAATAAATAATGATAAAAAAACAGGGTACCTAAATGATAGTTAAAGAATATTAAATGAATACTTGATCTATGCATCTATGCAATTATACAAATTAATTTAATTTACACAAAATCTAAAATACTGAAATCTAAATATTTTTTTACACGACGTCAAAGGATGAACCATAAACGAATGTAATGGAAATTTAAAATTTAAAAAATAAATCAAAAACAGATATGTAACAAAACTATACTACAAATAAAAAAGTTAGGTGCATTAGCTGTTAACAAGTACCTACTTATTTGTGCACAGTTGTTTAAGGTCATAGTTTGAATAAATAGTTTGTATAACAAAAACTATGATTAATTAAAATGTCTTAAAAACCTGTCCTTATAAATTAACATTGCATAGGGAATTTAGAAATAGCTCAGTGACGGTTAGACCGTAGCAGCTGCATGTAATATCGCGTTTCAAGTCATTGCTATTACACCTGCCTCTGCAACCTATAAATATCACAACAAAGGTTATATGAAACTTCACCTTACTTAAAGTATTCGTGCGATAAGAGATATTTCATAACATGCGCTAATCTATATAGATAAACATGAATAGCTGAAGGAACACCTTCAGACGACCCTAACAGCAATACAACAGTGTTGCTAAGCACAAAACTCGCGAAGGGCTAGAATAATTGGGTTATTTTTTTTAATATTCCTTGTAGTCCGTGAAGGTTCTTATGAAGAGAAAAAAAAAACGGATAAAATTGTCCCGAAAAACGTAAAATACCCGTTTTTCTTCTCATTCGACGCGAAACTTCAAAATGTGCTATCCTCTGCACTATTAGTTTAACCTAATACGAGTATTACATATATGATGTTATTTATATAATCTGTATGTGATGTGGATCAAAAACTGGATCGGTTTCGATGATTTTTAGTGTGTTTTAATGGCACTGCTATTAACTTAAAAAATGTTTTATGAATTCGTAAATAGCAGGAAAGCTAACGTTCGGGCAGGACAACGTCTGTCGGTTTGGCTAATAAAGATAATAAAACATTATAAATAAAACTTACATAAGTATGACATACGTTCTATTGCAGGTGACGAAATTATGTCAGTGAACGGGCGGGGAACTGCTGGATTAACTCATGGGGAAGCCATTAGACTGTTTAAGGACGTTCGCGCGGGGCCTGTTCTGCTAAGAGTGGCTCGCAGGTCACCGGGACGCTGACTACCTTGCGCCTGCTGCGGCTCTGAAAGCTCTCCGCATCAGGCGCATCCTTATTCCACTATGTAAACTAAAGCAAGGCTAAATATCTATACCTAGATGGAAGCTTGAAACGAGTACATTTTGTAAATTTTAGGGCTGCTGTTTAAGGTAAACATATAAAATATAAAATCTTTTATCTACACTAATTTCATAAAGCTGAAGAGTTTATTGGAACGTGGAACAACACATTAGTGTATTGTTTACATGTAAATAAAAATAAGCAGGGAGACATGAGGTTGGTCGATCTTTGTTAGGGTAAGAATGGCAATTTGTGGAATGAAATCTAAAGAAATATAGATCACATGACTGTATCACTACTAACAGGAGAGATATCGCTACACATTTCAATGACAATTGGGAATTTATACAATCAGTAAAATGATTTTAGTGTATTTAATACCAAGATATCATGAAAAGCCAAATAAAAGGGGTACTTTAATGTACCTACTACGTTTTTACACATTTTGGTGAATGAATAAATTCTTAAACATCTTTGACCTAATAATTAAAATTTACTGTTCCGGTCTAAATAAATATTTTCAATATTATCAAAGCAATATAAATAGGCAATCATAGGTAGTAACTGTTTGCAGTAATTTTTTGGAAAAAAGAAATTGTGTAATTTGTATAACACCTTTATATTGCGTCATCCCTTTTTTGTTTTGATATCGATCAATTTCAATTGAAATATTTTTTTCTTTAATTTAAAAGGCAAGAAATGTTTGTTAATTTGTATTACTTCATTACACGCATAATTTCAAGTCGAAAATGTCGATTACGAGTACTAGACTAGATAAAACATTATGTAACATTTTTTCTTCTTTAAGTTGTTTAATGCTACTTAGTGATTAAGCTAAATGATGCAATGTATTTAACCAATGACAATGAAGTTGGTAAAATTATTAACGTATTGTCTGTGATATATATAAACCTTAGTAGACATGAAGTCTAACAAAAACTGATTGAATCCAATATTTTTGATACTAAAATCCAAATTGGTTTGAGAATTTCACAACATAACGAATTTATATGTGCTTATATCAAGAAAATGTGGTATATATTTTATATTTTGTACATATAAGGTGCGTATAAAACTGCAATAAGGCGTAGGATAAATACATACAAGTGCAACAGTAGGTATATAGAACAAAAATGTATAGAGACAGCTTTAATGATAATGCCTTACTACATATCTGCGAATAATCAATAAAACAATTAATAATGCCTTTTTAGATATTAATTTTTAATTTGATATGAAAAATTACCCTGAGTACCTTTTTACCAGCAGGTTTAAAGGGCGTCAGGTGTTTCATGCCAAAAATCTCTTATATACTTTTGTAACTTTTGTGTATTTTTTGGCATACTGTAGATACCCAAACTTAATATAGTAAGTTATTTAATATTTTATATCCACATAATATAAGTCAAGTTATGGCTTACGTTATAAGTAATATGTGTGGCTCTAAGACAAAGTTCATGTTTAGTGAGTGCTAGAGACATTTAGTTCAAACAACGGTCCTAAGACGTTTTTAAATATACAACGATATCGGTAGAATAACTTTTGTACTGCTGTGTTATATACAGGTTCTAATTACTGTAAAATTAACAATACGCTTCTACCCGATTGGTAGATATTTGAAAGTATCTACCAATTATAGGAATTGTAGATTGCAGTCTTTGAACATTGAAATCGAACTGAAGTGAGCTTGTGCTAAATAAACCAACATAATATTAAGTTAAAAAATATTATAGATATTTTTTTATTTATTGAATGTAAGTACATGTATAAAATTTGTATTATACTTATATAATTATATTTTATTTTACTTTTCATGAAATAACATTTATTGCACAGTGCATTTATAAATTTATATAAATAGTACAACATGGTATCCTAGATACGCCATTGAAATTGTAAAAAGTTAACTAAACTAATAAATAAACGAGTAACGAATTGTGAGCTTACGTGTATAATTTTTTTTTGTTTATATAAATTTAAACTTTTTCATATTGATTTTAGCATAAGATCTAATACAATATAATATATAAAATGAAATTGCAGATTTTAGTTTAATTAAATGAAAACAATTTCCTTTAGGATACTTAATACCCATTCGTCTATACTAATATATATTGTAAAGAGGAAAGATTTGATTGTTTGTTTCTTTTAATTTAATAGGCTCAGAAACTACTGGACCTATTTGAAAAATTCCTTTACATAAAAGCTACGTTATCAGGGAGTTAACATAGGCTATATTTTTATAATTAATAGTTATAAAAATTTGGCTAGTTTTTTTTATAATTTGGCTCTTAGTAAATTTACCTCTTTTTGCTCTTAAAAATATTATGTGTAGAGCGTTCCTAATAAATTTAATTCACTTACCACCATAGTGTTGAACGAGCAAATTGACATAATTAGCGGTAAATACCAATAAGGAAATACCAGAGGTAGGTAACCAATAGTATCATAGAGGAAAAAGAGGAGATAGATCTCCTCTTTTGCCTCTATGATAGAACTATGAACTTCTATGAAGTTAGAACTTCTTGCAATGGCTGGGCGGAGTAACCACTCTTTACACAATGAAATACATAATAGAATAAAATAATAATGTTTCAGTGAGTGAGTAAGGTATCTGGCATGCCTACTTTCTATTCCCTTATCCTTAAGATTAGCAGCGCATTTTAGACCTTATGGCGTTGCTTGTGGCAATAGGCAAGTAGCTATCTATCTACCATCAAATGTCATATTTCATCACTATACCTTATGGATGAGCCTGTTCCTCACACAATATGTCTTTGAAAATATGTACCATAGGTAGATAAACTTACACTTGCTGCTCTCGAATGATGTAGATTTTCTTGAATATACATTTTATATTGTATATCTTTTGGGTTTATCATATCTACACATTTTTCAAAAATATAGTTATTTCGTGGTATTTGTTGAGTGTCGAACGCCGCTGGTTGTTAATTCTGAAAATTTGTTCCATTGAGTTTTAACAGGTGGCGCTTATTACGATTCTATACAGATTAATCAGAATAAACTCTGATGTCGTTTCTCTTGGGAATTTAAATAAAAGCATTAGTTAGTATATCGAAACAACTATAATTTCAGAAACATTGGCGATTAGGATTAAATAAAATACGCAAAATTTTACAGCGAAACGTCGCCTGTTTGTAATAGTTGTTAATTCGCATAAAGTAAATATAATGCACTATTTTATATAGTTTATTAAATGACGAATAGTAAAAAAATAATTCTACACAAAAAATTAGTATTTACATTGGATAATATTACTTAATTAATAACGAATTATCGTGGGCATGGACCAGGTCCATGTCTTAATACTAAAATATTGGTAAGATAAGGCTGTTAAACCGACGACTTAGAATGGCAAGTTCAGCTAGACTGTATTTGTTAAGGCCTGTAATGTTATATAAGATTTTTATTTCAATGGACAATTATTGATTGTAGATATTATTAGAGGGTGAAAATATCATAAACATAGGTGCCCAAAGAGTCGCTTTTTTTGAGACAACTGTAAGTTTGTCGCAAAAGTCAACCGACGCGGCCGGCCTAAAGATGAAACAATTTTACGACGTGAAACGTGTCCTTTTCAAGTCATTTATCATTAAATTCAGTTCTTAAGTATGTTAATGAAAAGGAAAACATTGTTTAGTGCAACCAGAAAACTTGTATTTAATGATAATTTGATTTACGTGAAAAAGCACTACAGCGCCCTCTCACGCTCCGTTCGATTGACTTTTCGCGAAAAACTAGTCATTTGAACGTTCTATAAGTCTTATTAGGCGTTTGACTATAGAAATATATTACGAAAATGTAATCGCACCATAATATCTACTAATTTTATTTATGTCAACTTAAGCAAATCCGTTTTTAAGAAAGCTAAACAATGCCTTTAAGGTTTGTTCATAATATGAAATAGGTACGAGTAATTTTTTGACAATTCGTAATTTTACATACATCAACATTCTATAACCTATTTGTATGTTTTTCTTTTGAACCTCAATTTTCTCCAATGGCACATAATTTATTCAAGAAATCAATTCAAATATAAACTTATAAGGACATCATTCAAAACCAGGCCATCCATTGTTTCTTTTTTTCTTTAACTTACACTGCAGAATATCGTAATTCTTCTTAATTTCAGTAATTTCATGTGAATATAACAGATTTATAAAATTTGGATTACAACTTTCTTAAATAAATATGAAAATGATTTCTTGTATTTGGGAAATGCATTGTATTTTAATACTTTAAAACTTGCATATCTATGAATGAAACCCCATTACCAAAGTACACGATATTTTCAGAGTAAAATACGTAATTTCTTTTACTTAAGTTAGGTACAAGTTTCAACCCTTAAAACGAAAATGAACTGATGGCCTGATCTCCATACAAAACTGATTGATGTCCTTTGATTCCCAGAATTTTTTCTAATTTAAGTACAGTGCCATAATTTTGAGCATTAAATAGTCAAACGAATACTCTTCTCTGTCTGGAGTCCAGACACAGGACTAGTTTAATAGCGTTGTCAATAATTTAAATACCAATATCGTTGTAACAATTCGTAAAACAGTCTTGACACTTTAATATAATAAATTATAATATAAATGAAAGTTAATTAAGTACAGACTTATTGGCACAATGTTATATACAACGGAGTCTACCGGCTTAATAAGAGCGCAGTTTTATGACCGCTTTGTTTACGACGCATTTCATAAATTGAAGCCGGTTCGCATGCGTCTCAAAGTTCAAGAATGATTAAAACTTAACAAGAACAATAAACTTCTCATATTTAATCAAGACTTAATTTAATTCGAACTCTGGTTCTACTTGGCATTTTTAAGGACAAGTGTCACTGGGCCAGATGGTAACGCTTTTAACGCCGCCCAGGCTTGCGTGCGGGTGAAACCTTCCATAGATAAACCGCCAGCGGAAAGCAATTCGGCGCCTACTAGGATAGAACCACTTTGCGCTGCCGCACCACCTGAAATGTTTGAAAATTTTCTTTTAGCAATTACAAAATTTCGTAAAAGGATAGACAATCGCTGACTTGTCTGGCTGAAAGCTAAGTAAAAGATAATAGTCTAACTATTATCTAACTACACACGCTGACGTATGTGTATCTTAGTGTCTGTTTGTGGCATCATAGCTCCCAAACTGATGGATTGATTTTTATTCGGTTTGTTTTGTTTAAAAGCTGACGTAATCGAAGTAGTACTTAGCTATAAATTATGAAGATCTGTTCAGGCGTTAGAAGATAAGTTTGAACTCAACTTAGTTGACGAAGGGATCTTACTAGTTTCCACGAATTCGATTAATGTGAAATTTTGTATCTTAGTAACTCTTGAGATGGTATAAGTACATATACATACCTGCGAAAAGTTTTTTAATTGTCAATGGTCGATCGCCTTGCGGCGAATCTCGTCCTCCGTCAAGACCAAAACCGAGTCCAGCTCCGCCACCAGCTTTTTCTAGTAGCACCGTTACTATGGAGCCCTTGTTACTATTATTGGAACTTGCTTCAGTACTGTTGCCACCTTTAATCTTATTTCGGACCTTCGACTCCGCTGAAAAAGATTGCTTCTTTTTAGTGTTGGTAAGACGTACTGCATTTGCATACATAAATTAAGCAGCCTGCCTGACAGCAGTAAACATCCCCATACATACATAACATACAACAGTAAAGTAATTACAGATTTTAACTGTGAAGTAACGACACTGTCATGTTTTACTATACAAATTACTGAAGTTCATTATTTTTTACCGTATCATAATCTGTTTTTATGTTTCTTGTGTTATTTATTCATCAAAAAGTTTCCAAGAAACTCTATTAGTCATTATTAATTTTTACCAGGGTTTCGGAAAAAAAAATTGTCACGATGGACTATCCCGAGAAGAAACTCCAAATATTGCAAGGTGCAAGCAAGGCCATAAAATTATGTGTTTTACTATATTTTGACATAATATAAAAATAACATACCATTTTCAGAGCCGCCTCCTTCAATGTTAACATTTTTTTGGATCTCAATCTCTATTTCTATTATGACTTCAGTCCGCTGCTCCTGAAATTGAGTTATAAAATTACAATTAGAATAATTTTATAGTTTTAAAAAATTGTCAATTTCAATCTAAGTTTATCGTTTTAACCAGTTTTACCTTGAGTATGGCGACAGACTGCGCATGCGTTAATCCAGTTGTTATGTGGCCATTAATGCTTCTCACTTTAGCGCCGCGTTTCAAACCTGCCTTGGCTGCCACACTGTCTGCTAATACTCGGTGCACCTTGAATCAATATGAAAAAAGTACATCAGAAAAACTCAATAATCTTTTTATTTTCACAGATATTTTTTATGAAAATATCAATCTTACCGTAACATCTTTAGCTTCGCAATCAACTCCTCCAGCTAATATGAGACCTACGCCTGTACCGGCCCCACGCTTAAGTCGTATCCTTTTTGTAGGAATTTTAGGATCTTCAATAATACTTCTATCTACTTTATTATTTTCTGAGTCCTTTCCGCTGTTTTCATCGGTTTGTGGCTTCTCAACAGGTACTGAAGAAACTGTAGTATTTAAGGAACCGTTACTCTTTTCATTTGTCACACCATTTGCAGAAGGCTTCCGTTCTTCTTTCTTTATGATAGCAGATTCGACTGTAATGATATCCTTGATCTTTTTATCTTGTGCAGGAGCGGTCTTATTTGGAGTGAAGTTATCGAGACCGGCTTTTTTAATTTCTTTAATTATTCTCTCTGATATACATTTTGGAGCCTCATCTAATTTAGGAGTATCTAAACTTGTTTCATTTTGTTTATTTTTTTGGGATGAATTTCTCTTTAATCGAGTATTTTTATAATCAGCTTTCCTTGAACGAACGTTGATTTCACTATCACTGTCAGAGTCAGTTTCAGCAATAATCTTATTTCGTCGTCTGTTTTCGCCTTTATTCGTTAAAGCACTCACAGAAGGCGTGAGTGTAGAAAGACGTTCAGACGATTTTGGTGTTGGGCTCGAAACTCTGTCGTACGGCTCGTGCGAGAATTTAGCTTCAATAACAGGTGAATTAAGCTTCGCGTCTCTTCCACTTCTACATTTAGCTGAAGCTAAAATGTTTCGCCTATTTATAGTATCTATGTTATAGGCCTTTGAAACTTTTCTCTTATCTGAGTCAGCCACAGAGCTTTCCAGCGAGCTACAACTTGCTTGCGAACCAGATGTTGCTGCCGAACCTGCTGACGAACTAAGTGACACGTTCGTATCGGATGACACTGATCGACATACATTACGCTTTGTATATTCGTCTTTCTTATCTGCACCCAAAGATTTTTTAGGAATTTCTGTTTTATTTAGAGAATATGTGCTGTAGTGTGAAATTCTTGGTGATATTCTTGAGCCATCAGATTCAACACTATCCAAATTATGCAAAGGTGATGAAGCGGAAGAACGATAACTAGATTGTGTTGAACTCATTGCAGAATCATTGTCACTATCAACTACATCGACGGCAGTGCATAATTTAATCTCTACGTTTTTAAAGTTTCTGTCTTCACTTAATATGTCCTTGTAATTTTTGTTGATCAACTTATAGTTTGTAACTTTGTTTAATGTCGAATTATTCGACTTTGGCTCTAAGTAGTTTATTAAATGTTTTGGTGTTGGTACATTGTAATTAATTTTGCTCAGAGTGTCCATTTTCTCATTGAATTTACGTTCAGGTGTAGTTTCCTTCGACAAAGAAGAAGGCGTATAAAGTTGTAGAGATTTCCGTTTGAAAGCTGGAGAGTATTTTGGTATGTCATTAGGTAAAATATTAGCCTTCCATTTGTTTTCAATGAGATACATTGGTTTTGTATTGTTAGGTTTTACTTCCTTTGTAGTTATGATGTTTTGATTTGATTTAGCGAAGAAAGGCTTTGTTAGCGAATCTTGAACTTTAATTTCAGGTAAATCTACTATCGGCGCCTGCGCTTCTGGTATCACCAATCCCCTTAGTTTAGACATAGATTTCTTTCTCTGTTCTATCAAATATTCTAAATTTGATTTGTGTGTTTTCTTATCGCCATTATCATCACTTACGCTTCGCGCATGATAAATTGGCTGCGCCAATGAAGCATCTCTACTTACAGGTAGTGTAGCTGTGCTTCCATAAAACAATGGTTTACTTTCTGACAAATTACATCTACTATTTTTTATAGTTCCTACATTTTCTAAGGCTCCAAGCACATCAGGCCTGTCTAATTGTCTTCTATAAGATCGAGGAACGTCGTCAAGGTTATCTTGAGATTTGGTCAAGCGCTTATCTAGCGAAGTCACTTCAGCGTAATTACTCATATATGAATTGCCCGTTTTATTCGTTGTAGAAGTTCTACTTGGTAGCGTGCCACATTTATCTAATCGGTCAGCACAAATCACGTGGTCGTTCGAAAACATAGCAATTTTATCTTTAACACTAGCCTCACTTCTGGCATCTTGAGTACGGGAGGAATAAGAGTATCGGACGCGCCTTGTGGGCCAATCTTTGGATAGGCGAGTAGTAGTCTCCGGTACTTTTTCAATCACTTCGGAGGGAGTCTCTACGCCGTCAGGAGGCTGGCGAGGACAAGTAGGCAAAGGAGTTTCGTCGTTAGAGATACTTTTATCTTCAGCATCACTTTTACTGAGGCGATCTGAAATAAAAAAAAATACAAACATTAATAAAGTCGTTCCCAAATGATATAACTTATCATTCACTCACAATGATAGCGTGGCATGAATAATTTTGTAAAAGATGTGTGTTACGGCATAGCTACTGAAACGTGGCCATTACCAGCACGCAAACTCGTCTGCGCCGTGT
The DNA here is from genome assembly GCA_945859745.1 of Synanthedon formicaeformis. Lineage (NCBI taxonomy): Eukaryota > Metazoa > Arthropoda > Insecta > Lepidoptera > Sesiidae > Synanthedon > Synanthedon formicaeformis. The sequence continues at coordinate 5,594,946 of OX243954.1, forward strand.
CTGGAGGATCAGCTGATTTTAATCTTTGTACAGTTAGAGCATTGATTTATAACTATTTGGATTCACGTGAATGAAAACAAAAGGGTTGATAATTAATAGATTTTTTTATTATTCCTCTTGTAAACTGCGGAAATTAGAAATAAGTGAATAATATTTTGCAGGGATATTATAACACTATTATTTATAATATGTTATACAATTCATGAATATATTTTTTTATATTAATATATTTAAAAAAATATTACTTTAGTTACACTATCTCATTAGGATAGGTAAGCCTGTGAAGATTTATGTAAGTATAAAAGTAAATAACTAAATAAATAAACTTTACTTCCTTGTGTTCCAGTAACTACCTTAATTTTAATTATATTTGTAGTTTGTAATAAAAACATATATAACTTATATATTAAATTTCTAGAGAATTTAGCCCTTCATTTGTTATTTATATTTTTATAACAAATGAAGGGCTTTTTACCTTGCTTTATTTTAATTAAAAATATATATCTAGTTACCAAACAATAAATTTAATTCTTACATAAGTTAATCGGATGTTCATAACATGAATGACAATTGTAAAAACCTGCATTGCTTTTTAACGCATATAAAACACTTACGCAAGAAACTTAATAATAAACTTCATGATCTGACACCAAAATGAATCATCAAGTCTTGGTCATATTGGGCACAGTTGAGAAAATCTATTAGCAAATTTTATGTGTCATCTATTTGCTCGTAAAGTACAAAGACGTGTCGTTACCCTGTTTGCTTAAACAATGAAGTAAAAAATACAATTTAAATATTAATTTTAACAAGCCACCTTCTTTCTCCTCTTCTATTGAATGCAGGAACCGTGAATGTCTAATTTTGACAACACTATACGATTTTGTATCTAAAACTACAACTCTTTGTGTGTACATTGCGATTATATTTTATTAAATTGCAAAATTTTTATTAATGTGCGCACATAAATATGTTCGCGATTAAACTGCTGCTTCCCCCAGAAAAACATTTTAAAATGTCTGCGTAAATGAATGATCAAATATTTGTTTTGTGGCATGGCACGCTTTGTTCTGTTTGGACAGTTGTTACCTGAAAAACCTTCGGTTAACTCATGGAAAACCTCAAAGGTCTTTTGCTACATAAAAAAGGAAAAGCGAGACATTGAATTTATTTAATCAGATGGCCTTTTGGATGGATGGATGGACAAAAATTTGGATTTTAAATGTAGATATACTTAAAATTACTCGTATAAATGCGAAAGTTTGTGAGGATTAATGTAGGTATGGATGTTTGTTACTCTTTCACGCAAAAACGGCTTGACGCATTTGGACAAAGTTTGCCACAAAGTTAGTTTGTTACCTGGATTAATATATTGGATAGTTTTTATCCTGAAAAAATATTAGGTTCCCGAGGGATCGTCTAAAAATATAATCAATTTGGCGCCACTTCGTCAACAGTCGCGGCAACACCGTTGTCACAGCGATAAAGATGTCAGGCGTTAACTATATCAGATCGCGTATCAACGCGGACGAAGTCGCGGGTACTAGCTAGCTATTTACGAGTTTATATGAACTATACCTAGACTGTTAGATATATAGACTGTTGAGCGCATTATACAAAGTTTGAAATGCTCAAACTTTGTATAATGCGCTCAACAGTCTATATTAAAATATCAGTCTAACTATATTAAGATGATTAAAACAACTCCAAATAATATAATAAGAACGTAATAAATACCTATCGGAAATACGATTTCGCAATATCCGTAAGTCGTTTCGGTAGACTAGTTACAAAACATCATTAGTGGGCATATATTTTAAACACATTGTGAAATGAAATGCTGATTAGTTATGAAATTACTTTAAGAGGATATTCGGTGTTAAAAAACCCCAAAAAATTGTTAGTCACTTTGTCATGAAAACCGGATATAGGTTTTTTTAAAGACAGTCATACTCGTACCGTAAAGTGACAGAGAACGTCTCGGCATCTTCCTCGTTTCAAACATTTTTATTGTTTTTCATGGGCATATAACAATTAAGCACCAAAGTAATAAAACAAAGCACTCTCTCGTGTCTAAGAAAACCTGTTTGTTATCAAACAATACACTTGGTTATTTATATCCTCGCGGATACACTTTAAATGTATTTTTAATATGAAAACTAAGCACAATCACTTTTAAGTTTATGCAAAATTAAATTGCGAATTAAAGAAAGAAGATAAAGAATGCGGAACTTTGTCCATTGAGAACCAAAATAACTGTTATTTAAGATAGGGCGGTGCGTGCGAGAACGGACGGACATGCGCCTACGGCGGCATGTGAGCAGCAAGCGGCTAGCGCGGTGCCGCCGCGGCGGGGCGCGATGCACTGAGTCTCTGTGGACTTGCACAAATTTGCAGCGTCGCCGCCCTTGACGGGGGCGTTGCTCCGAACCAGGGACGGACACAGAGCTGCGCACGCGACTCTTCCCCGCATCCCACTGCCCCACACCCGTTGCGAAGGTCTCGACGCCGGCGCAGACTGACCCTGCGAGCGCTCGCCTCTCCAAACGAACCACATCGAATGAATGAAAAGCCAACGAGTTCACACATTTAACCAACTCATAAGATTTTTCGTTGAATTGTTTAATTTAAGTAACCCCTTGGTCGAGTAGAAAGTCTTTTAAATGAACGAGTATATCGTTCATCTAAGGTTAAAGTGCTTATCTTAGCGTTCTGACTCAGGGGTCCAGCCAGGATTCAATTTCCGTCAGGACTAACTGCAAATGTACTCTTCAAATTTGGCTCTGGTTTGGGTGTGCAGGATTTCGCCTCAAGTCCGTTGGATGGTTTTCCCACAACACAAGCTTAATATTGCTTACTTTGGGGACCATACAATTATTAGTCTTGACTACAATAATGTGCGATAAATTAATCTCTCCGAAAATTTATTACACGGGCGAAACCGCGGGCACTACAGAATCTAAAAAATACACTCAACGTTCGGCAAAAGTATAATGTCAGGCGTTATATCGCTTTACATATTTCGTCAGACGTCGATCGATTATAATCGTAAGGCGTTAATATACGTATTTTTATATTTCAACGCGGACGAAGTCTCTGGCACCAGCTAGTTAGCGATATACTGTAAACTCGGATGCGTGAATTTTAAGATCAGATTGACCAATCGCTTACTGACCAAGTTTATAAATTACTATTCTAATTCGCCTAAGTCTTGATATAATTAAAATCAATCTATATATTTTCGGCTCAACCGCTCCTCGAGGACGGTGACCTTGTCGATTGCGCAAGCGCAACCGATAGAAACGTCACGGTCGATGTTCGCAATTATTCCGTTTCATCAAAGAGAATCTTTGATCTACAAGCAGAGGCGTCACAGACAGATTTCCTTCTAAGTAATAAGACGAGTTGCATTAAGGAATGCGTCGTCGTCGTGTAGATACATAGAAGTGACGTCTCTGTGCAGCCGCGAGAGGCTGGAATGTCGCCTGTGCCCTCCGTCGCCGCCCCTTGCAATCCGGACGCGGCCTTTAAACCGCTCCGACATGTTTGCGAAGTTGTTTGCACATTTTTTTACATTCTCAGCCTTTATTACGTTCAGCTAGGTTATAAATGAATAACCTTAAACGATCAACTCAAATATACCATTTTTCATACTTAATTGCCTAATAAAGAAAACAAATACAAAAGTAAAAAAAAAATACAAATAAAGATAAGAAAGGAAAGACTACTTTTGACAGAAGGGCCCTAGATTAAAGACTTGACGTTCTTCAAGTAAGTATTCAATTCTGATACCTTTTATCTTAGGTTTACCGACCAAATAAAATCTTTGTTACCGAATTTGATATTTTTTTCTAATTGAAAAGACTGATGATTGCATTTTTAATAATTTGCTATTAAAAAATCATCGAAAAGAATTATTGGACCAGAAACTTTGAGGAATTTTGAATACGAATACATAAATATGGAATCGAAACTATGAAATGGATAAGTAAGTGGAAGAAAGTGCAATCGATTTCACTTTCAAAACTAAATTAACTTTCTCCAGTGACATGTCTTATGTAATCCGGACAAGAAAGACATAACCGCAACATTTGTATCTGTTAAAGGTCGTCGAGCAGCTTTTATCAATTTAAAAGGTATCAAAGCCTTGTTTATTATGCGATCTAACAACGGATCAACAATCTCTTCACTTACTGCCTCTGCCTCTGGCATTTAATTTCGACCACACCAAATCTTTAAAGAAGCTATTTATAATATTTTCAAAGATGCAAAGTGCTTTTATATCCAAAATTTTTGCTTAGCTCGCATTAAAAAGCATATTTAACAACAAAACAAAACATGTGCAACGAAAGAATGGGTATCACTAAGTAAACAATAATATAATGAAGTATAATTGAATTATTACAATTCAGTCATAATTCAAAGTTCACTGAGTCATAATGATACAGTTGCAGCACTGAAAATCATAAGGACGTCCTACGTCTGAGATGATCATTAGATGATGAATGAAATTTTTTGACAAATTTTTATTATAACATTAATCATTAGCATTCTTTTGTATCATGCCTACATTATACAGTGTACCTACCCACTGTAAAATATTGTACATGAGATTGAATTCAATATTGTTGGCAAATATTATACCAGCAATATGGAGTAGCTGCTACAAAAGCAATGTGCAGCAAACTGACCGTTGCGAATCAAACGTTGGCATGGCGCGTCAGGAATTCGCCAAACACCAACTAATGACTGCATCCTACACCAGCTGTTACTGCAATTACGACTTTATCCGCTCAGCCTTTAGGCATTGCTCTCACTCGGCTTTGTTTTTTGTGGCGACCTGCAAGGAAATTCCAAGGCTACTAACTTAATGGCGAACGGCAGTTGAGCTTTTAAACCGTTACTAAAACACTATTTTTAAAGTTAATTATATTTCGTTCGTTAAAATTTAATCTATGACAATATATCGATTTTTAATCACAGCGTGATTCCAGTCAGTTAGTTTCTATTTACAGTCAGTTTCAGTTTCAGTTACAGTCAGTCAGAACGATCCCATTGTGTAAGTATGCCCTTTTTTTTTGACGCTAGGAAATGCGTTACGCACACTTGCCCTGTTTCAAAACTTTACTTATTCCAATTGTGGTCCTGCTGAATGAACAGTTTAGTAGTCATCTCGCACGATTTTATTTCGTACCAAATGTGCGAAGTTAACCTTCAAATATCGACTCAAATATATTTAAGTCGATCCTGATTAAGTTAGGGGTACTGGACCATCCCCTTTTTTAATATACCCCAGTAATTGGTCGAGATTAATTTTATCAAACTTATTAAAGCAACAACATAGATTAATGTACATAAGTAATAATATAATATGATAGTATGTTAGCAATAATAAAATAATAATGTTAAAATGTAAATGATTGTTACAAATAAATGGCCCACGAGGGTGGTTTAACCCCCGGGGGGAAATTATATAGGTACGTATATGTAATTTTTATAATATATCATACTAGTGACACACTTCGCAAATTGCTATTTCTAAAATTTATTTATTTTGGTTTCTTATTTTGGCTCTTAGTAATTCTTATATTTAATTTGTTTTTAATATTTAATCATAAATATTAATATTTAGGTACATTAATTTATATAATTTCGTAAAAAATTATTTTATTCATCAAAGATGTTGATCTATTTAATTTTATATTCACTATAATATCTAAAAAAAAAATTTTTTTATTTATTTATCGTATTTCAAAAATTATGCGTATTACATCCGTAGGATTTATAGCAATGATTAGTAGATCGATAGCCGACGATTACGAGAACTTTCAATTTATAATCAATGGCGCTTGAAATTGAAGCCGCGGCGTGGCGCAGTATGCAAAATGTTTGTGAACAATGAAAGCTGACGGGCAGGTCGTGGTGTCAGTTTAATGATCGTGCTGCGGGATACCGGCCCACCTTACTTTCCAAGTAGGAATTCATTTGAAAGTACTTCCCTTTAAGCGACGGACGCCTTTACGATTGTATTTATTTCCGATATAAAATACAAACCCCGATTACGCTACCCATCTGCTTCGTAACTACTTTGTGTAATCCGAAGCTTAAAAGTTACGTCATATTATTTTATAAATAGTAACTTTCATTTTATTAAGTACACCGAGCGCATCAAGTTTGGCTCTTATTTAGTAGAAAATGTATAGACACTAACGATGTATTTGGAAGGCTTTGCCTACAACATTCCGCAATGCAGCCAAGCGTTGCACCAAAACTGCATTACGCCATGTGCAAAGAATGAGCAGGTGCGACAAAGCGAATGGCGCCCGCGCAAGGTGCACTTTCACGACTTAACTGGTTTCAGTATTTTTTTTATTATTATATAGGAGTGATAGTTCATTAGGCAGAGCGCTCGTCTGGGTTCTATTCCCGGTTGGGTGTTAATTTTTTTTTGGTTTCACGTGTAAAAACGAAACTATATTTATTTGTTCCGTGGACTAAGTTATATTATATATTATATTATGGATGTTAAAACTCTACCAAACTACAAACATTAAATAGTGGTTTATAATTGACCAGAGTGGCTCTAGAGGGACCAGTGATATTTTACAACGTAAAAAAATTTCTAAAAGCTTTATTACATTATTATATTAAAAAAAACTTTTCTCCGTTTATTTTTATAATAGATTACCGTTTGTTAATTTACATAAACATGATTTTGCAATTTGATTTCTCTATTGAATGCGTTAAACGAGTTTTGTATTTAACCACCGCGAAGATTATGCTTCGCGAAATATTTTTACAGCACCTAAAGCTGTTACACAACCAGTAGCACTTTAATCGTCATATTATTCAGTAGACTCTTCATTTGAATAAATATGATTATAGTGTTTTTTTTTTGTTTTTTCGTTATATAACAGTTAACGGTAAAGTCAGGGTAAATGAATTTTAATTTTAACAATTAAATTTCATTCTTAATGCCAATTTTAATGTTTAACATTGCCATTATAATGTTTATTATATTTGTGGGAATTAGTGTTTTGTTTTTAATTTGTTAATATTAATATTTTATAAAAAATATTATTAAATATAAACAATATAGGTACTCTGTGGAAAAAAATATTTTCTTAGTGGTCTCTGTACTATAGGCCAGATCCCACTTAGTATTCATAATGATTGTCAAGCCGCACGTGCTGTCTGTCTATTTGATTCTTACGCAACTTAAACAATACTTATCATAGTTCTCGATCTGCATTACAATTATATTTATTAGATTAATTAATTGCTAATATGAATAAATTAGATTTGGTTAATTAAAACATTATAATTGATATAAAAAATATGCTTCGTAATAGAATTATTAATAAAATGTTGTGAATTAATCTAATGGCTGCCGTCGCCAATTAACACAAGCTATACACAAGTAACGCCAAAGGTGCTGCAAGTGCGCTGCCGATCCTATTAGTATAAAGGATAAGGCATTGGGAGTAGATTGGGAAATGAATTGCATTTAGAAAATAAATATTCTAGAATACACTTACCCTCCCAAAAGCTTCTCTCAAAAGGTTTTCTTTTATTTGTCTCGTGAAAATCGGTCAAAGGTTTTCTGAAACAAACAAAAAACAAACATTATTAAAAAAAAAAAACAAATAAATTAAGAACACTAGAAATCGATAGACACGTAGAATATAAATCTCGTTTGCAATTCAATATTTCGAATATCGAATAGATATTTCTGTAATTCAAATTCAATGTCAACAATGGCCGACTCTATCAAATGTTGTTGTTAAGTAAAACAACAACATTCGTAGTCGAAATTCGAAATTCAAGTCGAAATTCTAAAGCTCTGGGCAACCATATAATTTTAAATTGCTATTCAAATTTGAATACCTGTAATATCCTGTAAGTGAAATCTGATAAAGTTATGAAATATATGGAGTTTAAATTCTTTGTAAACAATCATCATAGTAATACTTCATAGTATTAGTATATTTATATGACATATTCGTCCGCTTTGAAAAAAAAAATAAAGCCTGACAAAATATATAAGCAATAAGACACCTGTAACCTTTATTACTGTAACAGCTTTGACAGGCGTTTGATTCTTTCTTATTTTTATTTTATTTTTGATTTGTTTCTTATTTTTGATGATTCTGGATGAAAAGTACCCTATGTCCTTTGTATCCCTGACAGCATGTATGCGAAATTTCATTAAGAAAAGGTAATAGACAGACAGACAGAGTTACATTCACATTTATAATATTATATTAGTATGGATTTACTAGCTCTCCGGTATGATTTCGCACGGATGTATATTTAGCCAATTATTTGCCAATATTGAATGTATTATTCACAATGTTGATTGCCGTAATATTTATCTAAATGATAATAAAAATCACATTAAATCAGGTGCGTAGTTAAAGAAATTTAAATAAGCTAATGACCTTTCTACTTTGTATGGATTATTCATTGATATTTTTTTTAAATGTAAAGTAAGTCGTCAGACTGTCTAACGGTCCACTTGATGGCAAATCGTACCTAATATGCGTATGGTGCTTTGGTGGGGGTAATCTGACGTTCATAATTAGTGACAAGAGCCATAGCGTTCCGCAGTAACAACCCAACTACCATCAGTAAACCTCAAAGGGAAATCCCTCAGCGATTACAGCAGATATTATATATATAATATAATTATATTATATATAATTGTGTTAATTATAGCGTTATTAAGCTCCATACTCGTAGAAAGTCGGGGGTTAGTAAAAATTTTAATTATATCTCTTTAAAAATCATCTTAGATATTTAATTGCACCAAATGTGTTATATTCCATGTAAATAAAGCAGGATACCCATTTTATTTGCATTTATTGAATAAGTGCTTAACCATGTAAACGTCAATGGAGCGAGCTTTTAAGCTCGCGCCACGACTAGTGATTTATCGCAATTCCGTTTAAGTGACCAATTTCTGTAATGGCGACAATTAGTGTCGCGGCAGCCTCCTGCCGGTTGCCCGCGCCTCAACCAACCGCCCCCGCTATTACCGCGTCTCAACCACCACTCTTTACATTAAAACACACTTATTAATGCTTCATAGAATCCATATTTTACGCAGATTTACATAACATCAAAGTTTATAGCGTCATTATCGTTCACTGGTAATTTTGTAGCGGCACAAGTGCTGCTGCTATTGGGTTACTACAACCGAGCATGCTTCACCGTTCCCACTACGTCCCACTTATGGGCTATGGTAAAAAACAAGTTTAGTTGGACAGGGGTCACGCTATCTGTGCACTACAACTTATCCTAGAAATACCAGAATAACCTAGAACTTAATAGTAAACTTTTTGCAAAGGGCAAAAGACTTTTAAAAAATAGCAAAATAGATCTACATATATTATAACACAACATTCTAATATAATATAATAATGATTTTGTTTGTTTGTTATGCTTTTAAGTTTGTTAAAATTTTGCATACACGTTGTCAGGGGTACAGAAAAGAACATAGGGCACCTTTCATCTATAAAAAGATACTATTCCTGAGTAGATAATAAAAAATCTAAGCCTAAGGAAAATAGATGTGCAATAAAGATGGAATAAATATTTCAAAACCTCAGAATAGGGAGCATCCCAGAAAAAAAACTATATAGTTCTGTTAAAAAAAAATTGACATTATTAGTTATTTAAATTGTTTTAACATATGTAAGTAATTCTACAACATATTATCCAACTAAGTTATTATTAAACTATTATTAACTAACTATTAAAACTTCTTCTTCGGTCCCTTGATTACAAAAGTCATCAAAAGTTGCAAGATTACATTCACAGATGCAGGTGCTATCATTTCCTACCTCTTCAGTATAGGCGTAACATTAGTGACATTTGCTATTTGATGAAAATTGCAAAGGGTTTAATTGATTCATCTGAACTATTATCCAAATTATATTTAAATGACCCTCATACTAATTTAAGAAATCGCTCTTTGCTGCATATAGCTCGTAAGACAAATTATAGGAAAAATACATACATGTCTCGTTCATGTAGACTTTTTATTGAAATTTTATTAGAGGATACAGATGTCGACCATAAGAGATTCCACAGTTCCATAGCTAAAACTAAAAATATTATAGCCGATAAATTCTTCAATAGCCTACTATAACACTCTTATTATCGTTGTTATTAGACTAGTTTGCAATCTATAAGTGAATTTTTTTTATTAGGTTTAAGCTATTTATTCAAACTGTTATTATGTAATTATACCTGTAGGTTTCCCTAAAATAAAAAAAAAATGCAAGCTGAACTTCATATAAGTAATAGATATGAGTATACTTATAGATACGTTATACATATATCGTAGAGACGAATATATTCTATGGACTTATATGGACTTTCAGGCAATCTTAAGTGCAGCGGGTTATAATTAGTTTTTTTTTTAATAATACTACGAAGTAAGTACATCTTGTTCTGATCATGTACAGACAGTAAATATAAATAAATTTAATTAGAACATTCTGCTTATTTATGTAGATACATTAAAGTAATTTTAACTAAAAATTTTTAAGAGGATCATTTTAAATGTACTCAGTCTATTATCGGAAACAAACTAAATAGTTATGTAAATATGCGTTCAATGGAGCCTTTATCGAAATGTCAGGGTCTGTGAGAGGCTGTTACGCTTTGGATCCAGAATGTTGACAAGCTTCCACGAAGTTAGAACGTGAGTTGTTTCTCGGTTCGATCTCCTTACTATAAAATTTTATTGCTCGACAAACTTCCATATAATTTGTTGCGAAATACGTTCTCTCTTAAATATTCACTATTAAAATATCGAAATTGGCTATTCCTATTTCTTCAATTTTCACGCTTCAAGGGAAACGAACGTAAAATGTTTCATCATAATTTAAATTCCATTTTATATGACTTGAATTATATTAAAAGTGATATTTGATATTATTTTATCGTTTGTAAAAAATGACGTTCGGGAAATTTAATAAAACTAAATCGCTGTCCGCGTTTATCTGTGTATCTGTTCATCTCAATCAATATGTAATATCTATAGGTACACAAAATAAAATCATAAATGATCCGTGTCTGTAAATTAAATATTTAAAAAAAAAATTTTACACATAAGTAATGTAATAAAAATAGCTTTTAGAATTTTTGTGTATTTGTCTGTGCACGCTCTCTCAGAAACGGATTAACCGATTTGAATGCGGTTTTCACTGATTTATTGTAGCAAGCTTCCCGTACCATCTAGTGCTTGTTTCATTCAAATCGGTTTGCCTACAAACAAAAAAGTTACTACCAAATACCGAAATACCAAGCGTATGATAGTCACTAGTCCGCCTCGGTTTCTCCGCTAACTCCTAACAGATTTTCATATGGTTTCAGAGATAAACGAGGAAGGTTTGTGTGTGTACATAATTTGCAGAAAAAACTTGCAGAAACGCACGCATTGTTTTTTTTCTTTTTTGAGATTTTTTATTACTATTTAGATAATTTAAGATAACTGTACTAAATGAAAGAACTACTAAAGCTCTAGTAAGAAATATTGCGCTTGTAAAGTATGTTGTTAAGTAACCAAATATAAGCAGAGTATAAAATTTAAAACAATACAGTCCGCCTATCGTACATTTTTATATAAACGATAAAATTACACACTATATCCAATACAGGCAAGTTAGTGGGGGTCTAACCTAGGAGGCTAACCGCGTCGTGACTCTGTCCCTCGCGCCTCGCACTCCTTCCCTGCAACATTCCGCACACCCACTAAACAAAACACATTCAGTAGACCATTCATTTTGTTCATTTAAAAATGTCAACAATCGAGTATGATGGGCACTATGACAGCTTTTAATAATGTTGGGACACGTTTCAAATTGATATCGAAAAAATAGTCAAATGCTAAAAATCGGCGAACCCCATACCGCCTCAGAATTCACATTTTTTCCTGAATATTTTAGACTAGCTGGTGCCCTCGACTTCGTCCGCGTTCTCTATAGCCTATAGCCTTCCTCGATAAATGGACTATCTAACACAAAAAGATTTTTTCAATTCGAACCAGTAGTTCCTCAGCAAACAAACAAACTCTTCAGCTTTATATAATAGTATAGGTAGATTCAACAAATCAATGATCATAAAAATCGGTCCAGCCGTTCTAGTGTTATAAATGGTGTAACTAACACGACTTTCTCTTACATAAATAGATAATTACAATTATTTTATTGCAATGATTTTTGAGGTTAATATTCAAATACTCTTCTCTGTTTCGACAGACTTTGTTTAAATTAAAATCATAGATTTTCATACTGCGGTATTGTAACCACATTATTGAGAACTAATAAATAATGTTTGACTGTATCAAATGCGATACTGTTTACACTTTATTAGTTGGGGCAGTGTCGCGCGAGGCAGCTTGTACACCAAGTCGTTACTTGTAAGAAAACCTTCAGCTTACTATTTAGTTACATCGAACAAACCGCACGCTTAGTATTAAAGTGACCTAACTCAAAATAAGTCAAAAATGAGTTAGATACACTATAATCCGTATGTCTACGCCCTCTATGGCTTACGATTAAGAAACTCTTAAAAAGTTAGTATTTTACTGGTCTACAAGTTTTCGGTCTCTTTTACACTCGAGGGTTTTGATGGTGACATTTGAAATTACACAGACACATTCATTAATCGTTCAACCGGTACAAAGTAAACGCCTTCTGACTTGATTTAAAAGAAACCTATCAGTTATTAAGTTTGTTTAAAAGTTAAATCGGACGTAAGTTTTACTGATTGCTTTTGTTTAATTTTGACCCGATCCATAATGAGTCCATTTAATGTTAATTTTTTTATCATATTGCACAGTATATTAAGTTTTAAGTCTGTTTAAAACTAAAAATTATGAATAATTTTAAGCACAATAATAATTAGGTCTATTTTATAATAAAAACTTTGTAAATTTATTTGTACGTGCGGATGGCTTCAATTTTAAGTCTGTTTAATACAAATGATGATGATGTGTTTATAGTAACATTCAGTATTTGGTTTGTGTTTTACTAAAAAAAATGAAATAATTTTCCTAACAATTTGCGATTTCATAATTGAGTCAATTTCTAACTAAATAAAATGAACAAAATAGGTTTTACTTTTTTGACCAATAATTATAATTTTCGTTTTTTAATTAGAATGACTACTTCACGATCAAAAAAATTCTGGAGTTAATTCAGACTAAATATAACAATATTCCAACGCAAAGTTCAGGTATATAAAAATCATTGAAATAAGTTACTTTATCTATAGTTACCTGCAATATACTAATTCACTTTTTATTGTTTACAGTTGTCCAGGTATGTAAAATATTTGTTGCCCTAAGGCATATTATTTATATTTGTATGCTCACCTTTCACGTTTGCTTACAGATGTTTAGTAATATATAAAATAAACCCAATAATCAATGATATTTGAATGTCGCCGAGTATATGAAATATGCTGAAAGCCGTAAGAACGCAGCCATAGATTACCGTGTGTCACCCATTAATCAAGAAGAAAGCGACGCAGGTTTTAGTCCTAATTTCAACGTAGATGGTGGTAAAAATTTTGATCATTTGCTATTTCCATCGGCTGTTAGCTCATTTTCGGGTAGTAGTTCTTCCTCTACTTCAGTCTCAACGGTTAGTAAATAGTAGTTCTCCTTCATCTGATAGCTTTGACATCGAGACTTTGAAAGAACTATTGAATGCCAATAATACAGAGAATATACCACCTGACCCAACAAGAGAATGAAACAAAGGAACGAGAGAGAATCTAGATAATTTGACAGAAGAAACAACTAAAGCAACTTCTACAGTTTCTACTACGCCTAAAACACGCCTAAATATAAAAAAAAACGCACGAGACAGCCGGAAATGTGGAAACAAAATAAGGCTAAAAATTAAGAAATTGTGGAAGTCTTATATTCATAGCAATAACATTGTAACTAATGCTCGTGAAACTTAAACCACTGATGTATAATGATAAGTGCAGTTTCTTTGGTGCAGGTTGAGCAGCAAGATTGATTTTGTTCAAAGGCAAAGTATTTTGACGCTGTAAAGATGGAGGAGTGAATTTTTGTGAACTAATTTAAATCTAACTAAGATATTATAAATCTAACTAAAATATTATCTGACTTAACCTACTAAGTATACTACTAACAGCTAAGGATAATTATTTGTTAAGAAGTTAAGATGTCTTTTAACTCAGATCCAATATAATTTATTTAATGATTAGTTTCCACATTTTTTTCAATAATAAAAAAGCTACCTTATAAGAATATAACAATTATTTCGGTATGTTAATAATTTAGGTTTTTGAAAATGTATGCCATGTTTTATTGTAATTATCTCCACCTATTGTTCCTACCTTGTTGTTTCCTATTTTATTTTATTTATTTATTAGGAAGCCAACAGTATACAACCATCCTTATATAAGTAAAAAAAAGTTATTTACATTTAAACATTCTTTTAGAATATTGTATACTCCACTTATGGGCTAACTTTTCTGTTTACAAAATAAAGCTAAAAATAAAATAAAAAACAAAAACCAAATCAAACCGAACCAAAGAATAATAGTAGACAAATAGGTAGGTACACCCACATAATTAACAAAAAAAATAAACAAAGCTCTAAAAAGGACTATCAACTATTATATAAAAACAAAACCTGATGTCAGAAGATTTTCAAATTTTTAATGTACTACTAAATCAATCTGTTATAGGCGACCACTTACATTTAAATGTTTACTTTTACTTTAATTATTCCTACTTAAACCTAAATAATGTAGACTTATTAATTTCAAAAATGATGGTTATTTATCTACTTAGAATACTACCATGAGACTGATTGATTAATTACTAAAAAAATAAGACTTCTTTTTAATATTATTTTTGTGTTATGTAAATTCTGTATAAAAATTAAAAAGTGTAAATATATATTTATTTTGTAATTACATAAATTTTTATGTACGCAATACTAATGACTGTAATTATAAAAAATAGGAAAATGTTTACTTTATGTTCACTGAAATACATTTTTATAATTTAATGTGTTAGAATAAAAATAACTTTTTTTTAAACTTCTAGTTACCTAAGTATTCAAAATCATTGATCTTTTAATAGAAAAAAATACTATTTTGTTCTTTAATGTTATATTAAACTGTCTTAACTAAAAAAAATATTTTAATTTTTAGTAATAATATGACTTAAATCGTAAATATACAACCAAACAGTATTGGAAGTTAGTAATAAAAAGACTTAAAATTAATTGGGTCTTTATGATTTTTAACAAACGAACTGCTATTTAGTATAAAAAAGACCTAACACTACAAACAAAACTTTGAGAACCTATTTATAAACAAAATAAATAGTTTTCAATTAAAATTTAAGTCTCACTGAAATCTGTGGTTCATATTCTATATTTATGGTAAAAAAAGTAACAGTAAAACTAACATCTTGTGTTATTTATATCCAAATAAGCAACTCAAGTCGTGAATGCAAAACGTTTTTTGCGATTTCCCAAAAAACTGATTTTTTTAATTAGGTCACTTTAATATTAAGCGTGCGAAACGCGTTCAACGCTCACCGACTACATCACATACATAAACGCTCTTTAGCCTAAACTGGTATCTGTTACAGCCTTTCCTTTTCGAATGCGAGCATCGGTAAGGTCATTACTAACCCAGATACAAGCATAATATTGCGGTTAAACGCGGCATTCGCGAATAAAACTACAAAGTACGCACGTTAATAAGTATTAAAGGATTAATATTCTCAATAAGGGAAATGAGCAGTAAGCCGAGCGGGCTAGACATCTTACCGTTACGCACAAAGGTGGCTAGCAAGTCTAGCAACTTCGCGGAATCGATTCGCATCAGTCTTTCAAGAAACATTACTTCCCATGTCTTTATTTTATTGCTGCATCGCAAGCGATTTTAAAGGTATTGCAATAATCAACGGTAACATTTATGTATTTATATACGGTATTAGTGGAGGGCTTAGGTAAGATATCTTCGTTTTAATGAACAAATAGGTATAATGTTTTTCTAAGATATTTCTAAGTAGCTATCCAACAATTGATATTTTTAAAATTCAAATGTCTTCTAGACTTACGGTCTATAGATACCATATATTATCTTCACAAAATATTGTATAAAATATGGTTATTTTTGTGGTTAGCATTTCGAAAATGTGCAATCATCACAACCATTTGGAATATGGAAATATAAGTAACATTAAGCTTAATTACTATAACTACAGTAGTCAAATTTACATTAAGACATGCGAGTTGACTTATTTACTACCAGTAAGAAGAGCTTCAAATATGTTCTAAATACCTATGTTAAATCATTAATTACATAAATGCTCAATTCTGTAATACGGAATTTAATATACCTAATGTCATTAAAGTATTTTAATCTGTAATGCTTAGCGTAATTTGGACGAGTACATCACTGTTACATTAACACCCTGTACTAAGTTGATGAAATAATTATTAAGTACCTAAGTAAGAAACTAATCTAGAAAAAGAAACTAATAAAAATAGGTTACAAAAAAAATTAAAAGAATAAATGAAACCACCTTCATACGAGAGCTTTGTTATTTGCCACTCGAGAACACACGAAGGGGCTGGTAACTACGCGTCTACAACCGGAGAACCATCTTGAATAACCCCTATGAAGGCTTAGTGCCACGTTTGTGTTTCCACCTGACTTATTTCACTTAGACTTAACTACACTTAAGTCATTCCTAACACTCAATAATTAATTAGGGGTTTAAGAATGTAATTGCCGTTTTGTACTGAAAAATTAAAACAGTTTTTTTTTTTGTACGATAAAATATATTTATCTAATGAAAATATTTACTCTTGTTTACTATACTCTCTGACATATCTGGTTAGCTGGTAAAAATGTGTGAAGTGGTAACAGTACTGATTTCTGGGAAGAAATTGTTTTCCGTGCAAAAAATTGTTCAAATAGCAAAAAAACTGGTAACTAGTTGGATGGATCCGCCGTCTGATTAATAACTGCAGGTCTTGTAGTGTTAACGAGACGTTGCTCGCAAGACCTCACACTGTCTTGCGTTATCATGAAGCAATAATGGTGAAAATCGATTGATGAATCGGAGCTGTTTTGCTACGAGTTTCGGCATCATTGTTCTAAGTTCTACACAGTAGACATCTACTGTTATTGTTTAACCTGAACTGAGGAATATGTAGTGAATTACACCATGATGTGACCGTTACCATCACCTTTCTATGGGTAAGCTTGGCTTTAGGGCATTGTTGTGGCGTTTGACCTGGGGTCAGCCACGTTGTTCAGCCACATTATCGTAAAGAATCCACTTTTCCCCACAAGTCACAATTCTGCCCAAAATCCCTTCATTTCTGTATCGGTTTACCAAGTTAAGGCAAGATACTCTTAGTCTTAGTCCTAGCCTAAGTCAGATGAGTAAAATCATGAGACGCCCATTTTTCAATTCTTTTTAATTTTACCGTTTTGCTGCAAATAGATAAGCGTCGGTAGATAACCTTGCTTGTATTAATACAAGCAATTACAGCAAGTATTCAATCAAGGGAATCAAGGAACGAATCAAGGAACAAATCAAGGAACGAAATCAAGAAAAGAATCAAGGAACGAACGGGAATACGAACTTTACAATATTAGTATAGATAGATTCTCTGATTATATATTTTGATCTCGATCATTATCTTTCATCCTGTCAAGGTCGGCAGCGCAATTGCAGCCTCCCTGACCTCGCTATTTAAAGGCGACGGTAACTACTCATGAGTGAAAATTGCATGAGTTTATACTCATGCCAAAAATCGCAGACCGTATGCAGGTTGAATTAGCCATATAAAATTTAAATTAGGTTAAGATATCATCAGCGCAATTATACTTTTAAACGCTGCTCTCATTGGGAACCGTGTAAATAGCCCTCTTATAAAGAAAGCATCTGACAAGTTGCAAGCCGATAAGTGGAGAACACACAACCGTGCGAACAGGGTCGAACGTACCATTGTCACCAGTCGCGTCGCTTCGCGATATTTCCTATATATGAGTGAGTGCACATATAAACACTTACTTACACATGCCTATATGTGCTCGTATATAGCTATGTATCCACAAGATCAAGGCGCTACGAGCCGCTTCCGCCTTTCAAGTAAGGAATTCCATACGCGCTTCGATAGTGGGTAATTTTGTAGTAAGGTAAATCATTACCGGTGTCGTTACAATTCAGTTCACGTCAGTTATGTAGGAAAAATTATAGTCTTTAGCGCGTTTAAGAAAAATAGCTCTTCAACTGAAGCGACATTTATAAAGGACGATTCGAAACTTCAATGATTTTATAGTTAATCGCACATTACGTACATATATATTGCGAGAAAGTGACTATGGCCATTTATTTAATGACGATATTAGAGGTAAGCATTGATTTGTAGAGACAACATCTTATAAGATCTTACGAGCGCGTAACCAGCAGTCAGTACCGTTATGTTATCGTTGCGACCGCGTGCTACTTGTATACAAGGTAATGTATACTTCTGTATTTTTTTAAAGAAAATTTAAAAATCTATAGCTTAAAAAAGTATTTATTAGATTTATTTATTCAATTTACCACAAATAATAAATAGAAAAAAATTTGGAGCAGGATTTGGGGCAATCAAGCACCACCCGTACAGATCTAATGTAAATGACAAATATCACCTTTAATCACAAGTAACCCCAAGTAGATGCAAGACAATGTAAGGATAAAGAAAATATATAAATAATAAGAATTATAAAACATATGGGTTAAGAGGATCGGTTAATAATAATTTGATTGTAACTTATTTTAAAAACTGTGTTTTATATTACAACTTCATCAAATATTGGTAACGTAACAGGTTACTAAGAACAAAACTAAAGTGATATAAAATTACATTAAAGGTTGGTTATCGCACGGAAATCCGAGTTAATCCAATTCTTTCTGATTGGCGAGTTTCGTCCAAATCCGTTCAACGATATGCTGATCAACATACACGTATCATTAAAAAAAACTACTTAAAAATAAAAATAAAATCCCAGATAAAAATAGCAATGTCAAATAAATTTTATAACAATGGCTCGAAAGAGGTCGCATCTAATTTCAGGTGTTTTCAATCAAAAGAATTGGAAAATAATCGTTTTAAAATTGGCCAGTGTTCGCTCGAAGAAGATATTAAAATCTTCGGTTCCATCTGCCAAACTGCTTAGTAAAGACTTTAGCCTACACAATTCAAAATATATGTTGGTAGATTTATTTTCATGAGTATTATCTGTACTTACTTACCTATTTTTAGGTCTTTTGTTGGCTTAAAAATATCCATTCTTTTAGTCCAATATACATTGTATACGTGTGCCGAATTTTATTAAAAAATATTTTCGCGTTATAGAACAACAAATATCTAAACATCTTCACAAACTTTCGCATCTAACTACTTTTAGAAAAACTAAAATACATATTTAACGAGATAAGGTCGACGGCGCACTAGTTTCAGCTTGTGTTTATAGGAGACGTACCATCAAAACAACAGTCACTGTACCAGTAGACATTTCCCTGAAAAAATACGTTATTATAACTGCATAAAACCTAGTAATAAAACTCATCAGTTATAGAAATGGTATGCAAAATTGATAACATTGGTTACTTTAATAAGTTTCCAAGGAAATTATCTGTGCAACTATCTAATACAAGAGACCGTTAGAGATCATAAGTATATTTGACCTCGTACATTAAGTCCGTTGCTTTGTCCGTATAAATGACTTGCAGTTTGATATGAAACAAAACTATGCACCCAATATGTTACATGTGTCGGCCCAGCCACTCCTAACCCGCATTCTAGTGCATGAGGACAAGTCTACATTGTACACGATCAATTACATTACAACCATTAATTATGAAGAATTCAATCGAAATCGCTGAAGTATCTTTATATTGACCCTCGTTTGTTATTAGTCACGTTTTCTCTAACAAATATTTGGGGCACAGTGAACGTTACATTTTGAGAATGATTTGTACAAATTACTAGACCATAATGTGTGATGGAATTAGCAGTGTTTCTCATTTCATGTGTTGATTAGAAATAATTATTAATTGCTTTTACTGTGATGGAAAGCTACAAATCTTCGAAGATATGTGAAGTTGTGCCACATTACTGACAAATATAAGAAATTTTCGAAGAAAATTAGCAAGAGAGATAATGTGAGAATTGACGGCGAATATAACTTTATTACTTGCGGTGTCGAAACCGTAGGTTTTTGGATACAAGATCGCGCGATTTTTTTTTAATTGAACTTATTGGAATCAAAGCTTCCGGTTGCGAGCATTGGCAAAATTCCTGGTTAAACTTATGTAACTACAATTTTAATATGTTTTAAAGCCAATATTATTATTATTATGTAATTAATCATTATTAGTTAATGTTAATATATATTAATCATATTGATAAATACTTTGTTATTGTCGTCATATATTTAATTCAATAATTTAAATAAATTTGTTATATAGAAGACATAGTAATATAAAATTATCTGTAATCGTATTCAAAGGAATGAAAGTAAATGTTAAAACGGTATGTACCTATACATTTTCGGAATTTTATTGAATGCACAAGCACGAGTTTAGAACTACAAACAATTTTGGCAGTGACTAGATATGTCTAGCTTTGAGGAATAGCAGGAAATTTCTTTAATAGTATTCTTTAATATTCTATTATGGCTACGTTTATGTACAAAACTAGCTGGTGCCCGCGACTTCGTTCGCCTTCAAAGCAAAAATATGTGAGTGGTAATGCCGGAAATCGTTATCGCTGTGACGACGAAATATCTTTTTTTTTTATCTTCTTATCTTTTTTATGTCTTATATAGCCATGTCTTATTCTGATGTATAAGCTATATTGTTGTAAAGTTTCATTGAAATCCATTCAGTAGTTTTTGTGCGAAAGAGTAACAAACATCCATACATCTATTCATACAAACTTTCGTATTTATAATATTAGTAGGGACTAGTAAGGATTAGTAAGGATAAGGATAAGGAAGTAATGCATTTTTAATAACTGAATAATTTTGTAAAAGCGTAAAGTATACATGATTTAGATATAATACGTAAACAAACAAGTACATTTAGTGACATTTATATACATGACTATGTAGAACGTATAATCGGGTAGCTGTTACAAGTTTTTGCCATTCGATGCGTTATGAAAAGAAAGGTTTCTAAGTTTCTCTACGTGACCGTAACGAAGAGTTTCCATAGTGAAATGAAAGTATGTACTGATTACAAACACGGAGCTGAGGTGGCGATGGGTAGGTTCATTGCAGCTTGGCATACGCCGCGGCACACGTTGCCTAAACTACGTCAGGGCGTCAGAAAGGGACATCTGATGTCTTGATATGCAAAGACGCGTGACGGCTCACGGCATTCCAGTGGAACGCCATAAACAAATGAAGTTAGGCGAAACAAAAGTTCGCCCAGAGCCGGACCCACACATCAGCGCTGATTGGTAGAATTCGGTGCCTTCGCCAGGCGAAGCCCACACTCCCCTTGACGAGGGATAGTGCGCAAGTCATTTCCCCTCCACAAAAAAGGTTCATTGCAGCTTGAATGGTTTTTGCAACATTACTGACTGAGAAGGCAGGCAAGGCGTTGGATTCCAACGTGGCTGCTTAATCCTCAGAGGGAAGGAACTGCTGCGTTCTTTGCAAAAGACCAGCATGAAATAAGGGCATGTTTGATGTGCTTTAGCATTAATATTTCCTCTTTAGTTAGATTATTCATTATTGATTATCCTTACAAAGTTAAACAAGTGGAAATAAAAACATTTGAACATAATATTTAAAACGTAGCAGTACATCCTTTTGTATTTTTTTTTTTCATTTCAAAAATTTAAGATTATTTTTTAATATTCTTAAAATTTAAGATTATTAAAATTACATAAATTTTAGGATTATTAAGATCGCATGTCTTTTTTGTTCTTTTGATAAATGGAGGTTGTATTTTGCTCTCTGATTTTACGTCAAATAATTTCGCGCATACATAGGCATGTTTTCAAGCAATGGAAATGCTCACCCATTCAATACGCTGTTGTAAAACAAACATGTTTGTTTAAACAGTATCGGTAACGGCTATTAAATGGTATTGCATTTCTAATGAATTGACGACGAGTTACACCTAACTTTATGCAACATAATTCATTCGTTACAAAGTTATATAGATACATTGTAAAGGCTTAATCCTACTTACTGATATTAAAAACGCGAAAGAAAAAAGCAAAAATGCGAAGTATATCTGCTGTTATTTTTACTGCTAAACATAGACGGACATAGGCTATTATTTTAATTTCAACCCTCTACTAAAGGGTACAATAGCGAACGAAAATAAATACTTTGTTTTTGAAGATAGATATGTGAAACTATGGGGTTAACATCCTACAATTTAGTAATTTTACATTTACTTCATAGTGCAATTTTACATTTCAGGCATTTTGCTTCATAGATAAATTGTAATTTAGACATTCTGTGTTGGTCAATATGTAGGATTATATCTGAGCTGGATAACTTAATCAATTACCAAGGCTAAGTTATTCAAAGTAATGAATATACTCAAGATATTTAAAAGACTTAAATATCTATAAAACCCCATTACAAAATTAATCAATATTTTTCTATTAAAATCAATAATTTCTTCTTAACTAATGGTAGATACATACAAGTTTCAATTCAACCTTAAAATACTGATGGCCTGATATCCAAACAAAACTGATTGATCTCCTTTGTCTTTCTTCATTTTAAAATTTAATGAATAAGGTGGTCTATAAATTACTAATTACTACTTTAAACGTCATTCTTTGAAGATTTAAAATTGACTTATTTCATGTACGAGTATTTCCTCATGATAACCTATAATTTCCGCGAACATTCTTCATTAATGATAAGTAGGTATTAATTTTTTTTATGTACATTAATAATATGTTACTCACTATATATTAAGAGCATTTACTGTAATTATAGGAAGCTCCGGGTTTTGCATCGAGTAGGTACCGCAATGCGTCTGTATGCTGCTTACAGCTAGCATTTCGATTTAAATATTACTAAGTGGTTTTATGCAACAAATCTTCTATAGCTCTGCCAAAAAAAAATCCCGAGTCTACTCAAACAAATTTTATTATTTGAAAATAGTCAGTAATTTAAATATTCTACAATTTGATGTGTGGTATTCCAAATTTAATTTAATAAAAAGTATATTTTTAACGAGACAAGATTTTGACGAGCCCGTTGGATGAGTGGTTAAGGCGCTTAGTAGGGGTAGTAAAAGCACGTGTGCTGTTGTGTTTCGGTCAGTGAGTAAGGGATGCAATAGCCTATTTCTCTATCCCTGCAGTACTCACAAGTGTTTCACTGTGGCCTTCTATTCTTATAAGAAGTTGTGACTGCCATTAGTTTGAAATTTAGTTTGCACAGTTTAGTTTAGTGTAATTTAGTTGACCTGGAATTGAACTCGTCAGGCCTGAGTCACAGCGCTAATGTTTGACAGTTGGACTGGCAGCTTTTCTGTGAAAACGAATAAATGCTAAATTAAATGTACGTGTATTTATTCAATTTACAAAAAAAAAAAAAATTGGAATTTAATTATCTATTCAGCATAACGCAATCAAGTACTCGTAAACGTGAAAAGATTTGCTGACACGTATTTAGGGAATAATGCAATGCAAATTTTTCGTAATTTATTGATAAAATTAACTCTTTGGTAATCACTATGAAAATTAAAGGCGACTTACATTATTTCATTTAATTAGCAACAATGTTATAATAAAAAGTATTATAAATTAAAACCATACTTATTTCTGGTGTTAAAGTTAATTAAGTATGTCTATATAGAGTGAAAAAATGGACATAGTTGCCTATTTATTTTACGTACGAAGACTAGTAGTATATTAAAGATATCTACTAGTTTGTCGGTATAGTGCACACGCATCAGACAATGGCCGGCTGTTTTCAGAGAGCGGGGGTGCGAGGTAGTTCCTACTTTTCCCGCTCCAACGCCACCCAGCTATTGTACTTCACTAGTTTGCATGAAAATAGAGAAAAAGCTTTTCATGTGTGTCACCGTTGTAAATAAAGTATTCATTTCTTTCTTCAGAATTTTTGTTCCCGGCTAATAGCAAAAATTTGTGTGCGCAAAGACAATATGTATTTTCGCCAAGGAAGAAACTTAATTAGGTTTTTATTATATTTATTTTATTTTGAACATAACCTTACAGAAAAACAAAATAACATACAATAGACACAGTATTATGTTTACATATGTATAAACATTCCATGAAAGATTATATAACCGATAGTGAAGACCGCATCCAAATCTGGTTAGGTCCAAACACATGGTCTAGGAGGAGTTAACGACCAAACAAATTATACTATTTGGACTTTATGTAGGTATTTGGATTATATTAAGGATTATATAATCTTCTATACAAATAAAAATGAATCGGTGGTGGATTTATAGATTACAGCTGCCACCTACCATCAATCAAGTGGTATATAAAATTATAACAACGGCATGGACGTCTTAATATGTATGTAATGTGCTTTAAAATGTCTTTCATAAACCAACCATGAAAAATATATAAATTGGTAAATTATAGTTTTACTAATTATCATTTTTTTCATATTGAATGTTCTTTAATAGAAGTTAAATCATTTTAGAATTAATTAAAATAAAATAAAAATATTGTCAAAACAATATGAATATCCACATGTCGCGGTTGAAAGTCAATCACTTATTTGTATAAGCGATTGTATGTAATTTGAAATTGTGAATTGAAGGGGTACCTAATGTACGTAGTATGAAACAATGAACTTTTGTATGGGAAATGAGGACGAGGGAGTGTCAAATATTGAAAAATGAGTGACAGGCTACTTGGTTTCAGCACAGATAATTATGACAGCTCTGTTCGCTTCATGTAAAGAGAGGAGTGCGTTATTTATATAGGAATTCAGGGACTCAGAATAAAATGTTAGAACTCAGAATGAAAGATTCAGTTTTTAGAATTGAAAACATTATGTAACTAAAATTGCTCTCCTCACTCTCTGACTGCGCTTCTAAACAGTAATAAAATATATCTGTATTGTGAAGTAGATGACGATATAGTATGACCGCTAGATTAACTGATCATAATAATTGATCATAAGCTAGACAGAAAATCTAAAAATATTCCAAGATGCAATATCGACAGGGAATAGAATGTTCTGCTAAATGGTAAGCAGAACAAAAACTCCTAGAAACTTTGTATGCCAAGGTATTTATTAATTTTAATTCAGTTGTGGCATGATCACTGCGTGTCTCATTTATTAACTGGGCTTGCCCGTCTGGTTGCTTATATCGTCTTACAGAAAATCAACCTCTTTAGTGTAGCCTAGGTTTATAGGTGACGGTGGCCACCTGCCGTCGCGTGAACCGTCAGCCAGTCAACGACCTTTCTAATTAACTATAGGACATTTTTTTACTAATTTGAAATACATTACAAAATTTCAAAGAAAAATTATGTAAGTATTTGGAATACTTAAGAGTTTTAAGCGCAAAATCTACTCTGGAAACCGTTACGAGTATATTATAATAGGCCACAGCTAGTAAAATTGAATTTTTTTATTAATTAACCAAAATTCAAGCTACGCATAGTAGGGCAGGGATTTCTTGTGTAACTCGTTATTATTTCCCCTTCAGTAAAACTGACGTTTCTATGTGCATGATTTTTTTTATATATACATATTATAAAGCTTTGTTTTAAATAAAGGCATTAAAAGAAAACAGCTGTGAACTTTATTACACTGAGCTCGATAATTGAATAAGTCGAGAAGACAATGCTATTGAACAGTAAAAAATAGATTTAATAAAATCATAGCGCAGCACTGTGAGAGCAACATCAATACTAATAATAAATCTGTAAGGGTTGGTCATGGAGTAAGTTACTTTGTTTTTAGAGATATCGTGTTTATAGGCTCTATACACGATACTGAAACTAAATTGACGATTTTTAGAATTTTTTTTCTGTATGTATGTAAGTATGTATGTTCCTCCATAACTCTTAAACGAATTAACTGATTTTCATGAAACTTGGTAGATAAACATTTAGACGTACGGGACACAAGATAGGCTACTTTTTCTTTTTCAACGCGGACGATGTCGCGGGCGCCAGCTAGTTACAAATACAAATAATGACCAAATAGATAATAAAAATATCTAAATCGAAACTAAGGTTTTTTCTTATACTTTCGCTATTATTTGCACTTTACATGAACATCGATTTATAAATATTTTGTCGGTTTTTCTCGATGTACTTACCTAAGTCAGAGCTATTCTTTGAAATGGTTGAATCAAATCAATGATAACATGATGATGATAATGATAACAATGATAATATTTACTAATAGAAATAATTCTATTAGTAAATATTCAGGGTTTCTTAATAAAAAAAAATACAATTCGGGATCGAAGTCGCGTGCGGATCCGTACTCGTAGTAGACATAAATTATTTAAATAGAAACCTTATGTCCCATATTTTAGATTAGCGATATTATAGATTCGAAGGCAGAAATAAGTAGAAAAAAATCTTCAAATACCTCAGCAGTTCAGACACGAAGGCAATTAAATACTAACATTAACATTTTGAAATCTGCTTTAAAGAAGACATTAAACAAAGACGGCACAGTAATTCTTTTTACGAGCGAAGCTTTTAGTTACCTAAAAACTCAATCAGCGTTGCAAACTCCTTATATGAGAATCTATATTGATATTGTATTGTATGTAAGTATGGAACATATATGTGTGTGAATAAATTTTATGGGCGTGTCGAAAAATACTAAGGTCTTTAAATGGAAGTTTTTATGACGTTGATATACCTGATAATTATTCTCGCTGTAAGTCTAAGTTATGAAGAGACTAGTTTTTGCACACGCGAAAATATCAAAATAATATTTCAACGCGATAAGAGCAATAAGTGGGACATTCTGTGTTTACTAACAGAAAAGATAAAAACGATTATCTGATAGCAAAATTCGGAGTATCAATAAAACACTTACACATTATCAGTGACGTCAGTAGATTCGTCCAACTCTCCGATGGTGTCAAGCGATGCCCCGGAACCATCTTCTCGTGTTTCGACTGGTGGAGGAGGTGGAGGTCCTGTAGGTCTGGCCAAAGTTGTCGTTTCAATTGTACAATCTTTGAAATGCGTTTTCGGAACGAAGTCTATAAGTCTTGGTAAAATCTCTGGATGATTTTCCTCTTCTAATTTTTCAATATTTTTATTACTCATCTCGGCCTCAGAATGTTGTAACCAGGTCTCAATGCAGTTCTTTTTAGTTGGAGTAAGAAGAGTTTCTGTTGTAGGTACAGTATTATTGGGAACAACAATCGGTTTAGTTGTCTTTTCGCTGGCGGAACGTTCAACCCTTACATTTCTTGGCATAGGTTTAGGTTTTTCTAACAATAAATCTGGTTTACTTTCATTTTTGTTACAGGCCTGAAGTTTTTCGTTTATATTATTATTTAAAGATGTTATGTCACCAAAACTGTTATTGTTATTTTTGTCATTTTGGTGTCTTTTTGATAATATTTTTTCATCTGTGATTTTCGTTTGATTGTCATGGTTTGTAAAACCATTAAATGTTGATTTTTCTGCTATTTTTTCACTCTTAACTACCATTTGATTTTCCAAAAACTCATTCCTGTTAGTCATATCTTTCAGAATATTAGTATCAATGTTCTCTATGCAATTTAATACTTTTTGAATATCAATTGTTTTTGGTTGCAAAATAGGTGTCGAAGGGATGCTGTTTTCGACAGAACTAGTCATAGAACCCAATCTGTCTACAACGGTAGATATTGAACTACCTGTGTCGTCGGACTCTGCGTCGCCAATGGCAAGACAACGTTCCCATTCTGTAGAAAGCAAGTCTATATAAACTTCGGCTTCAGGGGGTATAGCTTTTCCATCTGACAATCGTCGTACTAAACGTCTAACTTCTTCCGGGGAGCCCTTTTTCAAGCATGCAATACTTTCTTTGTTTTGGCGAAGAATGTGACTATCGAAAGATGACTTACGAGATAATTTTGTAAAATTACCTGTTAATACTGTAGTTTGTCCATTTAACAAGCTCTCCTTTTCGTTTAGTTTATGTTTATGTCCATCTGTATTCAATATTGTATTTTTTTCACCGACCGTCTGTAATGTTTGTTTATCTTTAAATGAATTTTTCTTACCAAGTTTTCTAGGCGGCACTGGTGGCGGTAAGGTTGTAGGTCTCTGAATTTCAGACGATTGTTTTGTAACCGCAACAAAATCAGTCACGTCCATGTTTTTTTGGTCGGTGTCGCCTTCGACTTCGAAATGTCTAACTAGTAAAGTCAATGTTTCATCAGAGTCTTTTAAACGTCGGACACAATCTATTCTCGTCAATTCCGAAACTGACACGCCGTCAATGGCTAATATTTCATCGCCCGGTATAAGCTTATCCCACGGTGTGCAAGCACTAGCTGCTGGACTATTCTCAGCGCATGATTGTACAAGTAACCTTCTTACTTTTTCAGATGCAGCTGATCCTCCTTCAAACTTGAGTCCCAATCCGAGTCGAGCACCTCTTGGTCTGCGGACTACAACTTCAGCTGCTCCAACGGCAGCGCCAACGGTAAGAACCGTCACAAAAGCGGGATCATGAATTGGCAACCGGCTTTCACCGACCGGTACTATGGTGACGAATTCCTCACTGGCCGTCTCTGTCGCCATACCGCATGCGAGGCGCACCCGCGCGGGAAATATCGTTGCCGTCGAGTTCGATTCTGTCAACAAAAAATATTCATAAGCTTGCGTAACAAAAATGCAATAAAGGTTTGAGTTGCGCGCGCGGCGGACGACACGCGATAACTGCGCGCAGCCTCTCTCTTTCACCGTTGCATTGCACTTGAATGTTTCAAGATGTGCCAAGATTCGGTACGTTTCGATTTTGAAACGATACACGAATTCAAATTAATGTTTCCCCGAATGTATGTACACGCTTCCATTTATAGGTTATACAAATATTTGTGATATTTTAAAAAATGTTTAAAATTAATTCTTGCCATGAAAATAAGCGTAACCATGTTTGTATAGAAAGATGGCTTCGAAGGACCTTTCAGACGGATCTCCATTTTGTTAGACTTTAGTTAAATGTGAAAATATATTATAAAAATATAATCATGACTTTTTCTGTTAAATAAATGTTATGTAATCCACTATAAAATAAAATTCTACACACAATAATTTGCATAATAACGCATATTTATATCTTTGATCTTGCTTATTGGCAAGCATCGAGAACTTTCATTCAATAAGAAAGTTTAAAGTAAGCGTGTTTTGGAATGGTGATCACAAATAGTCAGTTCATGCGACGGGTGAGATGTGGGTTAGTGGCACCAGAGGCAACCGCGTCCGCCGCCCGCACTCACCGCGCCGACCATCGACAAGAGAGGTTTGCCGAGAATCGATGCATTAGCATATCGCCCGGGGCTGCGATCCGTTACTCGTACTCCCGGGTCCCGTTCCATAGGGCTTCTCTTTCCCACGGCTCCACAATTTTCACGCGAAATAATTGCGAATATACTTTACATGTTATTTCACAAAACTCGCAAGCAGGTTGCATGCTTCGCTGCCGTTACCCGTTATCTTTAATGATAAACAGTGCTAATAATAAAATGTGGAACAATAGGCATTAAAAACGGTTATCTAAGGTAGTTCATGAAATGCTTCTTGCCTCCCTATAGATTCAGATAGACTACCGATGGGGCATGTATTTTTTATATAAAGATTGACATGCAGACTGACGGTCTACTTAGTAAATAAAAGGAACAACATCATAATTATGTGCTGCGAGTGCGCTGCAGTTAATAGAATAAAGAATAAGGAATTAGGAGGGGATAAGGAAATGTTGCGAAGGGCAGAGGACAGTTTGTGTACCGAGCCTTAGGAGAGGTCTTTATCCCAACAGTGGATAGACACAGGCTGATTATGATAATGAAGGAAATGAATTCTGACATCCCTATGCGATACGCAGTATGTTGTACATTTAAAAATCTCCAGTTTTATTTTTTGCAAAGTTTTTGGATATCACGAATCAAATTCACAGTTGTAATCTAAAAGGAGAATTATAAAGGATTGCGTAATACCTTTGTATTTAAATTAAAAAACAAATATAAAAGCATAAATAAAGCATAAAACAAATATATAAATATACAAGCAAATGAATTTAAAGCAAACAATCATTATTTTGGTTAGATGTACTCGTACGTTGGATGCCTTATAAACAAAGAGAGGTTGCCGCATCATGTATGGTATTGTTCAACGTATCACATAATTGAATCTCACACCGTAACCTACTGTGATGATCGTAGAGCACGTTCAGCGATATCTATACGTATACCTCTGTATTGTTTTATGTCAGAAAATGAACCCAGTTCCGAGAAATTCATTTTCATCCGGCGCCCCTCTTTGCGTCAAGTAAAAGAAAATTTGCTTTGGCTAATGAACGCAACGCAACCGCCCCGTTTTGTGCGTTATATTTTATTTTTATTCTAATAACACCAGTTTACAGTAGTCTTTCTTAGTTTTTTTTTTAAGATAAATGTTGGCAGATAGACAAACCTATCCACTTAGTAGTAATAGTACCCATCGCCTCATATCATAAGCAACGCCAGAGGAAATTTAAGTTCTCTGACTATTCAAAAAGATAAAGGTTAAGGGATAAGGTAAGGGACAGGAGAGAAAACTCTAACACTCTAACGCTCATAAAAATATATTTGCACTGTGATTTCACGGTGATAGGGTGCCAGATTAATGTGGTGGTTCCCAGAAAAAAATCCTTATGGGTTAAGGGCACCTTGTTCCTCATATATTTTTTCAGGGTCCCTTGCTCATTACTTGCTGATTAACTTTATCACCAAGTGTACTACCAGCCTAACTGTACAAAATAATATATAATAACCTGTAGAGAAGGCCCTGTTATTTTGATTGGGATGGTTGTTGACATGGATATTCTTTAGTGATGCATTATAATTTGTACTGTGTCTAAAACAGTAAGGCGATGGTAGCCATCTACCATCAAATGGAACCTCAACCTGTCTGACGACATTCACAACAAAAAAACAAGATCAGTGAGACGTATACCTAATATACAAAATACATATATTGGTTAATTTATAATTTATTCATATTAATTAAGTTAATTATTTAACAACTCACTCTATATTCAAATTAATATTCAGTTATAGTTTTTTGAGAGTACACCGATGTTCGCAGTGCTTCGTTTTAAACATAGCCAATTTATACGGTCAACGATTATATGGGTGAAACGTAATGCAAACATTTATGACTTTTTAAATGTTATTCAAAGAACAATGGCCGCTTGAAAAACGCTGCTTACTTAATAATATACACGTAGCATGTTTGGAATGAGTATTACAAAAAGATACTCCAAATTCTAACACGCATCAACCGATAGTTGTGTGTTTCCTAGGTAATTTAGAAAAAATATTTTTTAAATTACTTTTTTAAAATTATTTCATTTGAACGAATAAGAAATTGTCTTAAAATTAATTTTCTATACGGAGTCTTGTGTACAGTCGGCCGCATAAGTCGATTAACACATTCAAAAGTGCAAAATAACTGAACACTGCACTTTTGAATGTGTTCATCGACTTATGCGGCCGACTGTACATTCAATACAGTTCACAAGGTCGAAGTAGCCCATAATAAAATACACTAAAAGCTAAATTTTCAACCGTTTATTATATGTGCTAATACAAAAAAATTGATATGTAATTTTTGTGTTAATTTATAATGATACCATCTGTTGTCCTAATTTTATAATATTTATTAGTTTAGCAAAAATTTATCAATGAACAAAAATTGAGATAGATAACTATGAAACTCTATAGATATATGAAAAATTAAACAATTTTCCTCTTTTAGACATTTTTGCGTGCATTTTTTATTATTATATGTTTAATTTTTACAACAAAATTATCTATCAATCCAAGGTTCCATCTATATTTGTGTCAAAATTCATCTGAATTGGTTCAGGCGTAAAATCGCAAAAGACAGTTTCAACCGACTTCCAAAAAAGGAGGAGGTTCTCAATTCGACTATATTTTTTTTTATGTTTGTTACCTCATAACTTTCGACTGGGTGAAACAATTTTGATTATTCTTTTTTTATTTGAAAGCTGGGGCTTCCCGTGTGGTCCCATTTCAATTTGGTCCAGTTCTGACAATGGCATCATTGAGAAAACTGTTTGAAGTCGGTTTATTTTTTTGTTAAAAAATTATTACTACGGATTAATAAATAATTATTTTGTTTATTCCAGTTAAAATAAAATTAAACTTTTACATTAAAATATTTTATTACGTAATCCACTTCTTATGTTTGCGTAAAATAATGTTATCGAATCAAATCAAATTCGTTGAAAAAATGCATTTGGTGCGTGCTGATTAATGTCGACACTCGTCCATGTCCTACCTACTCAGCGTAATTCATGCGTGCAACTTAGAATGTTGTTTACAATTTATTAATTGCATACACGCTGTACCTACATGTAGGTACTGATACAATTTTTCCTTTATTTCGTCATACAAGAGGTCGCGATAGATTTCTTTCAACTATACAATTATTACAATTAGTACAAAGGGTCCGAAGCCTGAAATTCCGACCTTAAAGCAAAAGGAGGACTAAGTAAATTCAAATTTCAAAATTACTTTTTTGCATCGGCCTCGCAGAGAAAGATGATTTTATCAACCTATAATAATTATAACAAATTAATTTATTTTAAATATTTTTTGTACCCTCATTATTTTGCTGGTATTGTAGATTGCGTCATCTGTCTCGCATGTGATATGAATTCACTTAATTTTACATTTTCTTGTGATTCGTAATCAGTCTTGCAAATATTAAATTATCTACACAAGTTATTGCATTAGACAAACAGATAACGAATTAAATATTTAGTCTTGAGTCTGAAGTGCCTTTTTAAGATATAAAGCCCCAAGGTCAATAGTCAAGATAATATCGTAGAGTGCAGGAAAATGTAATTTTCGTAATTAAAATAGAATGGATCTATTTTTGGGTTATTTGTAGACACTTATTAAAAATGACTCTTTTGTCTCATTTTTACTTTATTTTAATACTAAAGTTTTTAGTATAAATTTTAATACAATTTATTTTAAAACTTGCAATTATTTAATTGCATACTAAAAGATAAAGTCTTGATAGCTGATGTGAATGGTGATGAATTGGTAGTTAATGGTGAAGAAAAACTATGTATAACAAACCTAATTATGGAGAATATGCATACAAGAACATATGCAAACAAGTTTTGCATATTTATATTGCATATAAGTCGTAGTCTAGAACTCTTATCTATGAAAATATGCAAAATTCGACGAAATGCATGCACAAAAGTCGCAATGCTAGTTAGTAGTGGCAAGGCTGCCTCTGCAGTTATAACTTAATAAACAGCTGTTTATAGAAGACTAATTGAACCCGGACCCGGACACACTGCGGCGTTTGCATAGGACGCGCGCAGTAAAAGCCGTTTCAGAGATTAACCGGAAGAAACGAACAGACAGACAAAAATTTAAAAAATAGTTTTTTTTTGTTATAAGAAAACCGTATATATACTCACACTAGCTGGTGCCCGCGACTTTGTCCGCATTCTCTATAGCCTATAGCCTTCCTCGATAAATGGACTATCCAGCACAAAAAGAATTTTTCAATTCGAACCACTAGTTCCTGAGATTAGCGCGTACAACCAAACAAACAATCAAACAAACAAACAAACTCTTCAGCTTTATATATTGGTATAGATTTATAACATTTAGTAAAAAGCATTTATTTTGACTTTAAAAATACATTACATTTTATTGATTATTACCTAATAGATATAAATAATGAAACAAAACAACTCTATAAACAAGAAGAAATAGTATCATGCGAGGACTTAGTAGAAAAGCGTTATATTTTCGTCGCCTAATTTGACTTCTTAGTTTTACTGGGAAAAAAATAGTAAATTAATCGGCTACTTTTATTTCTTCTTATATTTTACACAATGAAACCTTGAATTCTTAATCTGTTCGGTTATCTCCAAGAAGCTTCTAAAATTTGTCGTGCGATATTGCACCTTAATTCATAGGTTATTAGATTGCGCTCATTTTGGTAAATCTATTCGGTCTGAGGTTAGTACTTGTCTTAAGTGTAGTTTATGAAACATAGACGGTGGAAAAAAGAAAGTGTTTAGTTAGCTAATCATGCAATTGGAAAGTTTGTACTGTAGTTATGGATTTTAAAAACCAAGTTTGCTTCTGTGCTCGTCAATGTTCACAATACGTGTGGTTTTAGACTAGACTCTAGAGCGTCATTAGTATTAGCATTAAATGTGTAATATGATGTTACGAATAGTAACCTGCATCTGCCGTAGCGGCAACCGAACGTTTTATCACTGAGCTATACACTTGTGAAGTCCCACAACCTACCTTATTAACCGAGGGACGCAAAAAAATTATAACATCTCTACCTAATTGCGAAGATTACCCTCGAAAGAAAGAAAGAAGAAAATCCGTCAGAATATTTATTCTTTTTATTTAATTTTTTGTTAAAAATTTTGAATTTTTATTAATTTTTAGATAAGGCCTCGAAAAGAGTAATGATATATTGTATTGTAGAGTATGCATACTCACATTAGATTATAAATATTACCTACTTTAAAATAAGAAAAAGTTTTGTTTTAGGATTTAATTTTTAAATAAAAAAAGCTTCAAAATAAAATTTTAAGCTTCATTAAACTTTTCGTGAGAGATTTCAAATTTATGAACAATTAAAAACACATGTGTGTATAATGAATACTTTTTTGCAGAAATTAATACGTGAATTAATACAGAAATATACGTGAATGGGCGCAAATTTATCCACACGAAAACTGTCTTGTTTTAACTGTCACATAATGTTATTTTTTTTTAGAATTGAATGAACTTGCAGTTACTTTTATGAAAAGGGAATTCTTAAATAACGCTAAAGATGGCATTGATTGAAGTTTGATAATTTTTTGGCCTAACCAATGCAATTATGTGTGCATAAATGAATATAGCAGTTCCGTTTGCAATATGAAGTCAGTGACTAATTGCAGGCTACAATCTAATTAGGCGATCCTCGGCGCTCGAATGCTTGTGCAAGCACACGATATGGTAGCAGGCTGGAACGTGTAACACCGACTGATTGCTTTAGTCCGTGCTAAACCTACACAATCATTTACATGCATAATATATTGTGTTCGGAAAATGGTTCATTCCTCTTCAAACAGATTTTTCGTAACATGTCGCTTTTAAATGGTGTACTTTTTCAAAACAATATTATTTTTGGTTTAGTATCTTAATGATTGGATCGGCAAAACGACTGTATAAAGACTGAATCTCAATATGACCAGCTCTAAAGAAAGCCCTTTTTTTTTCTTTCCTAGTTATAATTTATGAAGATCTGCTCTGGTGTTTGAAGATCAATTAGCTCATTTCCTAGTTGAAGAATAGATCTCACTAACTTCCATAAATTCGATTGATGTTAAATTTGATATACTGTCACTTCGGTGATATCTTTGACATGAAGCTGGACCATCACGTAGTCTGCAGAACAGTTAACTCCTCACACTTTGGACTTAGATAGAAAGTCGGGGGTTAGTTATCATCTTATTACAGCTTGTTCAAAGTAGAAAACGTTTTTTAAATTTGATTTTATATTTTCTTATAAAATGGTTAACACTAAGACGTTTTCAAAACCAGCTGGAACTTGTTCGAAACAGTTATCTTTTATTTTATAATAGTTTTTTATAGTGTGAGTGTTCATTTAATTTGTAATGTGTCAGTAAGCCGTGTACTATCTTCATAAATATTTTATCACTTATTAATATTCTCTTTGTTTTAATATTATTGTATAACATTTATTAAAATCAATAAAATTGAGCGTAAATTAACTAAATGCCCGCACCTCTGGTGCTGTCTATGACAATGTGTGGGTATACCAAAACCGGTTAAGACATAGAAAACATATTATTTATGGAGATGATACGCAAAACTCGGAGACCATCTTCTAATTTCCGTTATATAAGAGTCATTATCTATAATTTTGGCATTTGTTCGTATTGGAGGTAGAACCTCTGACTCCATCGGCACGCGACATTTACATAGTCGCTGGGTGAGTTAGTACGTCATTATACGTATACCTACTTACAGTGTATTTTCTGTATTCGCAACATAATAATATTGCCTTGCAACTCTCTTTTGAACTTGGTGTCAAAGCTATATACAACTAACTTTTCACTAACAACAAATATAATAGTATTACCTAGTATTAGCAGAAACGATTTTAGGAAGGCATATTAGGTTTTACTAAAATAATTTTTTAGGTTATATTAATAAAGTGTATGCAGACAGTACATCTGATGTCGTAAACCGCAAATGCCATACAATGACACAAGCTATTTGTTCCCAGCTTCGCATGTGTAAAATTCAAATAAATGCTATCAGTGGGTGCAATTACACCTCCTCTGGTGTTGCTTTTGGTTATAGGCAATTTAAGTCAAAAAAATTTATCACATTAGTCTGACCACTTTTTTATAAAAAAAAAAACTAGTTACTATTACAATGAAGCGACAAAGCAGCCTGGATTTAAGCGATTCGGAGCTAGTACTATGTTTAGTATTAAAAAACTTTAATTGTAAGTATAAGTATATAATAATATATACCTACTTTAATTTTGTTAAAATTAAGTGAATTGTGCTATTTTATATTTTAATGATGACAAAAAGAATAGTATAATGAGTTTCTTTCGGGGTTTCTTCTCAGGATCGTCATCTTGGCTTTTTTTTTTTTTTCGAAACCCTGATAAATTTAAATTTACAATGACGATCATAAGAGTTTCTTGTAGAAACCTAATTGATAAGTAAATATTTTGATTTTGATTTTGAAATATTTATAAAGAATAAACAAAAAAATTAATGATTTTTTATGAACAAAATGAATAATAGCTTAACTTTAACTTATTTTTATCTTAACTTATCATTAGTAAGCAGTAGTTATTTAAAATCATAATAATGTTAACCCATTATGATGTTAATGTTAACCTTATGTTTAACCACCATGGCTAGTATTTGCTGATAAAACACTAGTACAAACATATACACTGCATATACTCGTATGCAGTGTATATGTTATTATTAGCTACATTGTTTATTACATTATTTATTAGCTAAATAAAGGAAAATTCTCCAAATGATTCTGAAAACCCCATCAAACAAAACTAAGTTTGCAATGCATAAAACTAATCCGCTAAACTGACCAGACCTAGGTTTATAATTTCTCCATTAATGTATTAAATCGAAATCAAAAGCGAAATCTAATCGAGATTGATGGATTGAAGCGGAATTGAATCCCGTAATGGATTAAATTGGAATTAAATACGTAATAGAGCAGATATATAAAGCTTTTTTCATTAAGAGGGCCTTTATAAAGCTTTAAGAGTTCATCCTACCAATATAAATGCAGTGGTTTGTGAGGATGGATGGATGTTTGTTACTCTTTCATGTTAAAACTACTAAACGAATTTCTATGTTTGTCAAACAAATTAGTTTATTACCTGGATTAACATACTGGTTACTTATTATCCTGGGAAAATGTTAAATTTCAAAGGGGTCCTCTTAAAATATAAAAATTGATCGTCACTGTCGCCGTGGCGTCGTCGCCACCGTCTAACACCTGAGTTTTTTAACGCGGACGAAGTCGCGGGCATTAACTAGTACTTCGTATCTCACGAATGTTGTTTTCACAGTAAATGAAATCTAAACAAATCGTTGGTTTAAGTGTGCTCTGTCTCATTTAAATTTGTTCTAGAAAGGTGAACGATCCATTGAAACCCACGTGACTGCAAATAGATCCGAGAGGACATTGTCTTTGCAATAACTTAGGTATTTAAAGTTGTTTTGTTTAAATCTATGTCTACAAAAGGTATTTGCTTTGCGAGAATGTGTATACAATATATTATTTTAATCAACAACTACATAACTTTCCTTATATTTCTTTTATACTCTAACTAGCTGGTGTCCCCGACTTCGTCCGCGTTGAAAAATTAATAATATTAAACCCGAATAACGAATGACATCTTTATCGCTGTAACAACGGTGGCATTGCAACTAGATTTTTTTTTTAATTTTTAATATTTTTTCAGAATAAAAAGTATTCATAATATGTTATGTTAATCCACATAATAAACTATCGTGTGCCTAATTTCATTCAATTCCACTCAGCCTTTTTTACGTAAAGACAAACATTCACATAAATCCTCACAAACTTTCGCGTTTACAATATTAGTACGATAACTTTAAATAAGTAATTCTTGCATCAAATAAAAATTTATTTTACATCTCCCGGAAAAGCTCTGGTGATTTATATTTAATTTTGTATGTAGATACATACAAAATACATTTTAATTAGTATAGTTTAAGTAGCATATAGTTTTATTTCTTGTAAAACGTAATTTTACACCATTTTTTAAATTTAACTACTCATTAGCCATGTCTTAAATGTTCGTGGTACTTGTATTGTTACCGACGAATGATAATAATGAACTGTTATTTCAAAATTTTTGGAAATGGCGCAATATAAATAAGAATATGTCCGGCTTACATACGACATAACCGGCGTCGTCGGTTGCAATCCAATAATTGTTACGATCTTAAGTCCACGTTGCCGACGTAAAAAAAAATGAGCACATCTCGGTAGTCCAGGCGCTGTAAATTAAATGCCTAAATACAACCAGTTGAAGAACTAAGAATTAAATTCTTCGCTAAGAAATTCACTGTAAAAATTGATTGCATAAATTGTTTGCTGTTTCTTTTTGACATAATATTTTTTATTTTTTTAATTGAAACAATTATTTACTTCAATCACAGCTTGAATACGTATATACAAGCAAAAATATTAACATATCTTTATCAGGTAGAACTCCCGCTGAGAGTTAAGTAAGGTATAACGCGAGCTGCAAAATTGCAAAATACGATCTAACTAAGCCTTCGTTTAATAACGTTTTAGTATCTTAAAAAATAAATTTTAGTATAATATAAATGAATTCATCATTTTAAATGCTTATTAATTCTTATTTAAAATATACTGTTTTTTAAATTGAATTACTTACCAGTAAAAAAAAAATAAGGAGTTTTGTGAAAAAAATCCAAAAGATTATTACCAGGGAGTAAAAAAATATTCCCATTGGGTAACATAATTGCAATATACAAAATAAATATCTAACAGAGGTAATAATACCTATATGCGGATAAAAATAATATTTTTTTATTCTACATATCAATATTAGGTGCAGTTCATTCATTTTTGTGGGACCAGGCGAGAAAAAATTAAAACCTAATGTGTAAAATAGACTTTTTATTTTTAATATTTAAAAAAAATAATTTAAGTTATTATTAAATTTAATTAAAATAACTAATTCAATTATTACCAAATACTTAATTAAATTTTATCTAATAAATTAATTTATTCGTAAAATTAATAATAAGTACTAAGAGCTCTGTCGTTTCTAGTATTTTGTTAAAATTTTTGTAAGTAGGTATACTCGTACTCTCGAAATTTTTTGTGAAGTAGGTTTATAATTCTAATGGCTAACGACACAGAGTGAAAGTCAAAAAAAACATTATGTTAATTGCATCCGTCGTTGTCACTTGCGTTTATTATCTTTTTCCAAAATGGATTTAGATAAAACATTGGATAATTTATTTAATAAATTAAATAATATTCGGAGTTTTGGTCGTTAAACAACAGTGCGGTGCGCTGAGTGGGCGTCTTGTAGAATGACATCAGAAGTTCGCCGCGGCTATCGCGATCCTCGTCCGAAAGGTTAACATCCTACTGAGCATTCGTGCCTGACCAATCAGCCAATCATCTCGGTTGCAGCGCAAAACACCCAAAAGCCGAAATGATCTGCATTAATTAATTACTTTTTTTTTGAAAAGGAGAGCGGTTTGATCAATGTAACATGAGGAGGAATATTATATATATTTACTTATATAATATTCTATTAAAAGGAATACTAAAGGTAAAAATATTGTATGTACATAACTAGTACATACGTACCTATATGTTTGTAAAATATGACATAAAAGTTAATAAAATAAACTAAAACTTTTTCAATGCTGATAAGATAACAACAATATGTTGGTCAAATGCCTTTCCATGCAATTTGATATTTAATTATACAATATAATTTCATAATACCTTTTTATACAACTAGTAAATAATGCGGAAGGTTAATAAAATTAGCTTAATAAAAAGTCCCAGTCAAAATAAAAAGAATAAAAATATATATCTTAAATATCGATTACATTAGTACCTAGTCCGATGTTATTTGTCAATTCTTCAAAAGACATAGAGCTTATTAAAAAGTCCAAGTCAAAATAAAAACAATAATCTTAAATATCGATTACATTACTTGTCAATTCTTAAATATATATAATACTAGTGGGTGCCCGCGCTTCGTCCGCGACCAATTTTTTTTTTTTTAAATTCGATTTTTTTTTTTAATTTTTAATAATCGAGAATGGTTTGTATTAAAAATTGGTTTGTATTAAAAAAATATATATATAAAGATGTAGAAAGAATTCTGACTGAGTAACTAAATTTCTAACATCTGACCAAACGCAAGAGTAGTTACAATCGGAATTTCGGTCAACAATTTCGAATTTGAACATCGTTCTAGATCCCGTTCAGTGTGCCGAAACTATCATGTTTTGCGCCATTACTATCGACGTAGTCATTCTCTCCGTAGTCAAGTAGGTAGTAGGAAACCGCAACATCGCATACTAGGTGACTGTGTACTGAATTCTAAACTAAGACAATCATGAATGAGTGGCTTTACTTGGGTCCGGATTTGGTCCCGACCCTTTGAGCGCCTATATATATTTATGTCAGAATAACGAATGGACGGCTTTACTTAAAACACGCAATACACATTGCTAAACTAACTTTTTTTTACTAAAATAAAAAAAATATCTGAAAAAAAAAATCTTGCTTCTAATAATTCTAACTGTAATTAAGTACTGGGTTTAGCAGTTATAAATTGCCGTGAAATAACATCATCTGTGTTGCTGTGATTGAGTAAGGGATGACAGAGCATATTTCCCTATCCTCTAACTAATTTCTTATCTCCAAGATACTGGAAGAAGTTTCGACGGCAGTCAATATTTTTATGTGTAATATGGACCGTCAGTCGGCCTATAATATGTTTACAGTCATTCTAATTAATATAATTAAGTGATCGGCTAATTAATACATTAAGGGCCTCTTTCTCAAACTACAAGTAATGTGTTGATTAGTTACTTTTAAAAATAATTTTCTGTTTTATTGAATTATGCACTCGGTTTACTGCATCATTCGATAGCCGATTTTTTTAAATTATTTTCTATTTAATGTTTGAGACGTTTACCGTACGAACAAAGGTATATCAGCTCCATTTATCCCGGTTACCGATGACTTTAAATGACAGCTCGGCCTACTTGACGTTTGAGAAAGAGGCACTTAGTATGTATTTTCAAAGAATTAAACCAAATGGGAATTTCTTTCACAAGTGACAATAAAAAATTATTTCTTCTTAATTTCACATATTTTTTGTAACGCATTTCATCAATTTTATATGAACAAACCACTATTATTTTTTTTTTACTAAAAACCAAACATCGATTGTAAGATCTATACATCGATTGTACATTCTATAAATTTAATAGGAACTACGTATATAAATATTCTGGAAGAAATTATCTAAATATATAAGTTAAAAAATAATTACGAAATTTGCCATTTCAATAGCCGAGCATTCTATGCGTTGTGTTATCACTGTTATCTTTCTTTACATAATATAATTTGCAGTCGCTTTCCGCGTCTGTCTGTATGGCCACTAACTTCTCTTAAACCCCGCAACATATTTTGATGTGGTTTCCACCATCTGTTTTTATGCAGATATATTAAAACCTAATTAAGGTTTTTCCTGTGCGAAGCCAGGAGCGAGTCGCTAGTTTCATACAAAGTGTTATTTTATTACAGTGAAATTCATTCATTAAAATTTTAACTTTTTTAATAAGGAATTCCTCGGAGTGAAGTTTCCGAAAAGCTTTCTCACGTTTCTTAATGAATATCTTGTTTAAACTGTCTAATTAAAGTAAAATAATGAATGCTAGGTCATGCTAATATCTGTCGCCTTAATGCTTCGTGCTTTCTCTTCGCTTGCAGAGACACGGACACGATCCGTCGCTCGATAATATTATATATTGTGTGAAAAATACCACTGCAGCTAACGTTCTCGATGACTGATTTACCGATAAACGCACGATGAGTAACAATAAGAAAAAATTTTAAAAAAAGAATACACAGACAAACGACTGTGAATTACGTAAACGCATGAGTGATGATTTCATTTTTTAATAAGCTATTGTAAATGCAACACAACCTGTTAGAAATATTAATGAACTAGTTGGTGCCCGCAATGAGCTGTTCTTTTTTGAAAATCCCACAATTTTTTGTAGATAATAAAGTATCCTATAGTTTAATCGAAGTAATCATCAATACATCATTGAAAATCGCATTCAAATCGATCAAGCCGCTTCTGAGATTAGCGTGCACAAACAGATAAACAGTCAAAAATCGTATAAACCTTTTTTTGACCCCGTAACAAAAATTACAATATTTTTTTAATATTTCATGTACAGACGATTACGATTTTATTATAAAAAATGTATAGATATTAGTGACAATTGAGAATTTGTATAGTGCAATTAACTTATATAGAAATGCCTTATTTATCGGAGGTTGTTTATTAAAATTGCTTGGAATAACTTTACGCAGCGGGCGGGCTGCGTTCGCATGTACCTTTTACAGTTATATTTATTGTACCACAACAATAAGACTTTATTAAACATTAACATGACTACATCTAATATTCGCATTATTAAATTTAAAGTTTCAATATGTAATTAATGAAATATATATTTTTTTAAAAAGTTCATTCAATTCATAAGCTTCTACAGTTCCTGCGCCAAAGGCGGGCGGGAAAACAGGAATGCATAGAGGGAAAGCCCGACGTTGTTAGTGCGGTACACACTACCGCAAGGGACGCGCGGGAATACTCCCACCCGGCCGCCCTAAATCTTATTAGCTGTTCACTACACACGGTCACGTTGCTGACCTTAGCCTGCTTCCCGACGTGAGAACCCACATAATTGCTTTACGCACATACCCATTGTTTATTTATATAAACCTTTAGTGGCTTAGTAGCTAAGGGTCAAGTTGAAACGTTTTACTCACCGCTAAAGATGAAATTAACAGCTGAATTGCTTTCCGAAAACTGTCTTCAGAATTTTAAAACAAAACACTGTATTGTTCAGTAGCACTTATTTTTTATTTTTTACATTTCGAATGTAAAAAATGTTTCGAGATTGTATCGAATCGAATTCACGTTAGGCCCGTAGTAAATGGGTGGTTAGTGTTATGCACACGGGTGCGCGCGTCGCGACGTCGACGTCTCAGAGCGGCGTGTGCGCGAACGCTGGAAGCCGCTTAGCGGTGGGGCCGACCGGTCGCAACCGGGCCGCGCTCTCACCAAGCCATCGCTGGGACGGCCTGCCCTGCCACAACATTCGCCACCATCACACTTGACACCATAACGTGTGTTTTCACATTTCTACAACACCACACACACCCTACAATTTCATTAATATTTATATATTTTTTTTAAGTACAGTACAGTCATTTGGTTTTATAAAAAAGCAGTTATACATGGAAAGTTGTACGAGGGTTTAAAAAATTATTGATTTAATAGACTTTTATTTGCTCTTTTAGAATTTCTACTATGCCACCTGATATACTCGTACATGCCGCTCGCGCCGCCATATTGAAAAAATGGCGCCTAAAAACAGTTTTTTAACAATATCTCCTTTCCGAATCATTTCACTATAAAAACAGTCATACAATAAATTAAACTAGAGAAAATTTCCTATTATTTGTTATGTTTTTTTTTTTTGTAAAATTAATAGTTTCACCCTACGAGCGCCTTAAAATACCAAATGACTGTACTAAAAAAAACACTTCTTTTGTTATTATCAACATTTGATTGCAGTAACGACTGGACTTATACAACTTAGACTCTATGCGAAGCCAGTTAAACAATTCTAATTTAATTAAACATTTC
The DNA here is from genome assembly GCA_945859745.1 of Synanthedon formicaeformis. Classification (NCBI taxonomy): domain Eukaryota; kingdom Metazoa; phylum Arthropoda; class Insecta; order Lepidoptera; family Sesiidae; genus Synanthedon; species Synanthedon formicaeformis. The sequence goes on from OX243954.1 coordinate 5,639,288, forward strand.
CCTATTATTACTTATCGCGTTGGCTTCACTACTTCGTGTCACGAGTGTGTGTGTTATAAGCGAGATATTCTCGCAAATTTAATCCAATTCATTACAATATTTAATGTTTATGTGTGAAGATTACTGTAGTTTTTTTATGTTAAGGTCGACAGACAGGCTGCCGGTTCACTTGATGATAGTATGCTACTGTCGCCAGTACCATTAAGGATAAGGGATTGGGAGGGTATAATAATATGGAAAATGGGCTTTGGCATAACTTACCACTCACCGAAACAGCACACATGCTCCTATTTCATGGTGATCTTATGTGGTTACTTTCGCCAACGAAATGACTGCGAAAGACACTGTACCCTGTCACTATTTAAATATACAATGCTAGTATATCTCGTATTTATCTTTGTCTAAATTTATACTGATATTAAAAAGAAAGAATATTTGTATGTTTGTAATGAAAAATTTGAAAAATTCTTTCACCTTTAAAAAGGTACGAGTACATTGTCAGGGCATAGCAAAAGTATAGGCTATAATTATATTTTATAGGGTCGAAATCGGACGAAGTCGCGCGCAACAGCTAATATTGTATAAGATCCATTAAATAAAATGGGCACTGAAATTGTTATTAATCTAAGCTGTATTAACACTGTTAAGCTCAAAGTGTTGACGAACTGACAGTGAAAGTAAATATCAATTCTCTAAGCAGAGATAATTCCACTGATAAAGAATTACTTTCCTCTCTTGTCATGCAAACCAATCAACACCTAATTTAATTACTTATTAATAAAAATTTGAACGTTGCAATGCTGGTGTTGATTTCACAACGATAAAATCTTTAATCATAATGAGCAACAAATAAAAGATAAAGTCGTAAGTTTATTACTTTCAGGCCTCTATGGATATTAAGATTTAGAAATTCGAACTTTCCTGTCCCTTCCCATCCTTAATTAATTTAAGTAAATTAAGGATTTACTTAATTATTATTTGATTACCTACTTAATTACTTAATAATATTATCTTTAATCCTATTGGGGTCGGAAGCGCACTTACAGCATTTGTGTGGCATTGTGGCACTTGTGTTATAGGCGACGATTGCCACCTACCATCAAGGTGGACCGTCAGCCTGTCTGTCAACCTTAACTTTAAAAAAAGAACTAAAAATAATAAATATGTATAATTTTTTTCCATGACCCATTTTACTTTCAAAGCCTTATTTTGGTCTAACAAAAAATATATATAAGTAGGTTAAATAGAAATTCTAGCAAGCATCTCTTTCTGATTACGATTAGCCTAATCCTAAATATTATAATAATATTATATTTTGGGTTATATAATGGGTTATATAAGCTTATATAATGGGAAAGTGAGTTTGTTTGTTTGTTACATTTTCACGCCTTAACCACTAAGCCGATCATCGTGAAATTTTACATACACGTTGTCAGGGGAAGAAAAAAAAGACATAGGGTATCTACCTTTCATCCAAAAAAAAGTATCTACTGTTCCCAAGGGATATACCAAAAATAAAAAATTCAAAGTCTGAAAAAATATGTAAGCAATAAAGATTGAATAAATTGTATTAACATCTCAAAAAGGGGCGTGGACAAAGTCGCGGTCTAAACTAGTTATTTATAATAGGTAGGTACACAACGGGTTTTTTTTCTTGTATGTTATACACACACGGAAGTTTTTGTACGAATTCTAAAATGCAACAATTAGACTTTCTCGTGTATGAAACAAACGCGTCAACATATTTCACATTTAGGTTAATGAAAATCTCCGCCTTACTCCATATGGGGAGAGCGAGAGGTTCACCCAATTAGCTTCAAAAGGCTTGAACAGGCTAGCATTCCCAACTAGTTTTAATATATTTAAGAACTGACGCAAACATACGCTTTACATGTAATAGATTCTTTAAAATAAAATTTTGTCTTCACTAACAGATAAAATTATTTATTTACTACTTTGTAAAAAAAATATTCAGGGATTTTATTTGAAAAATATAGTTTAATATCAGTTCCTATAATATGTACCAAAAGTATAGCATTTTTTATTTCTATCTGCTAGAATTAAACAAATTAAATAACCTTTCATCCAAAAAAAAAGGTACTGTTCCCGAGGGATCATCTAAAAGCACATGTTATTCTCTCAGGTGTTATATATTTTTTATTTTTTAACGCAGACGAAGTTGCGAAAACAGGCTAGTCTTTTATAATTAAGTGGGCCAAAAGTTCGGAGTCAATTAAAATATTTTTTTGTACGGTGTAATAAATATATCACAAATAGGTTTTATTTGCTTCAAACTTTCCTAAAGGAAATTTAAGTTTATTCAACATCTACAGATTGCTGAAATATATTGTTAAAAATCGGAGTTTTCTTAGGATTTAGTTCTCAATTGCACCTTACTTAATATCTTTTAAGCATAGCACCTAACCTAAATATCTTAAAAATATTAAAAAGTGCACACAAAATTACTTACAATGCAATCGGACAATAAACGGACATGTCATATCTGTTTTAATTTATTTCAATACGGTTTCAACACTTTACTCGGATATGAATCGCAGATGTGTAGTCACCCTTAGGCCTCAATTAAACGTAAGAAACTCCTAACTGCAAGTTTGTTTGCTCAAACGACACGTAACATTCCAAGAATTAATACACCACTTTTACCTCACATCTACGAGTACTGTTGAATATGGTGCATATGTCGCAGGAAATAAAATCATTACTGTTTATATGCTTTATTTAGAATTAATTGTCATAAATTAGTATAGCAGAACAACTGCGATCCATAAGTTTACTGGACAGACGAACTACCTTTCGCCACACAAATCCACTGGACGAGTGGTTTGGGTATCCATTGTATGAGCCTTAACGCTCAGTCTCAGAAGACCCGGGTTCGATGCCCGTCAGGGTGATCTTTGGAAATCGACTTTTCAAGGTTGGTTCTGGTGCATTTCGCACTTATTTTGGGCAGCTCGTCTGCCGAGAGTAACGATCGCTTACAGAAGACCACAGTGAAATAATAGCATTAAAGCATGATAGAAAAAAAGTTGGTCTTAAAAAACAAGCAGAATGTTTTTGAGCCCCTAATAAGACATTGAAATGAAGATTTGATAACAAAAATGCAAAAGCATAGAGATGGTACTTAGTGTCACCGATTTGTCAGTATTACTTACAAAACTATTTGTCAGTATGGTATCGCAAATCTCAAATATTTTCATGCCACTTGACTTAGTAACAAAAGTTGAGATGACAAAAAATTACGGTTAGCAGGGGCCCCTAGTATTGTTTTATAAGTCCAACAGTTAGCCAGACAACCCGTTAATAGGATGTCTCTTATGTTGACCAGTTTGTACTCGTAACATAACTTTTTCTAATGATAAAAGCATTGATCTATATTGTTAATGGATAAATGTCAGCAGGCAGGTTATGATGGGTGGGATGCCCAAAATACCCCCCGGATAGTCCTAAAGTATCCGTGGTAAACACAACAAATAACAAGAAGGTATGATAGGGTTAGAGAAATGAGCTCTTAAAATAATAACAGCATAAAATGAAACTGTGAAGATAATATTAAAATTGTTCACATATCTACAGCTAACAGCTAACCTAACACTAATATAATCATAACACCAATATGGTGTATTCTCTCACCCACGCATTGGACTGGTTTGTTTCGCTAGAGAGAATGCATGACTTGAAAATAACAAATTTACTGTTCTCTATATTTACAAAAAACTTGACAGCACATTTTGTTCAGAATTAAAAAAAATCTCTTTAAACCTTAGGGAGTGCCATTGGATATATGGCATTGTAAATTGAAATTGTAATAAATTTTTATTCAATAGTACTTAAATTTAAGCCAGCTTGAGTCGTTGAAAAAATATTTTTTTAAGTATAGGTTGTCAGAGGCTGACGGTCCACTTGACAGTAGGTCCTATAACACCTGTAACACAAGCCTATAACACGAGCAACGCCACAGGTGCTGCAAGTGCGCTACCGACTACAGTACTGTACAGTACACACGTGCTGTTATTTGAAACATAGGATTTATTTCATAACGTAAGCATCCGCTATTCTTAGCTCGAAGATGAAAATTTAAAAAAATATTTCTAGAATTTTTTAAAATTTCATCTTCGAGCGAAGCCGTAAGCGGGTCGCTAGTGGATAGTAAATTTGTAACAAGCTTAGCAACAACATGAATTTTCCACTGTAGTTTCACTATAAAGTGTAGGTTTATTCTGCAACATCTACATATGTACATGAAGTGGTAAACCTATATGCACAGTGGTTTAATTGAACATTTTAATTAGGTCACCTTTTCATCGCTCTGCTGCTGTTGAAGAAAAACGTTATTTTCATTGGAAAAGTATTTCGTTTTTATAACCATGATCCTCGATTATTTTGCTTAGCTCTGTTCATTATTATATGTTCATTATCGACGAGCCCGTTGGACAAGGGTGCTTGCCTAACGTCTCAGGGGCCCCCGGGTTCGATTCCCGGCGGGGTCAACTTTGGAAATTTTTATGAATTTTAATTTTCAAAATTGACTCTGGTCTGGATTTGAAAAGTTAACATAAAAAAATAAAAAATATGTATTTAATTTTGTATATGCAACGTTTTATTTTGGAATAAAATAAAATTTAATTCTGAAATAACTTTTATGAGTAAAAAATTAAAATAGCTCAAAATCTCTGTTTATAAAATAAAAACTCTTCCTGTATCTCTACCTGCCTCGCGTTTTCGTAGTTATGTTACTGAACCTGTTGATGCAATTTGCTATGAAGTTTGAACAGTGAGGACGAGCAAGAAATGATACTTTTTAATTAATAGGGCTACAATTTGACAAAGTTTCAGTTTTAAATTTTAGTGAAAACCTAATTAAAATCGGTGTCGAACTTTTCGAGTTTTTGAACCGTACACAAACCAACTTAACATTTTTATGTAGGTATAAAAAAGATATGAAAAATGCTAATTCACTGAATATGTTTTTTTTTCCTTCTTATCTTATGTATACCTCGTAAGCAGTGGAAAGTTGCGGTGGTTGCCTTAGATAGACAGACCGTTATAACCGATAATATCGCACAGTCCGACATGATCACTGAATAACATCTATTGAATTTTAAGGTTATCATTTCAATGTCTAAGAAGCGCATGCCAACTTAAATATGTTTTGTGGCTTTCAATCAATACAATCAATGGACAATCGTTAGGAATGAATAATCATTAATAAATATTAAGCTTTCTATGTCTAAATGGAATGCAAAGGGTGTCACGAAAAATAGTTTAATCTTATACTTCGTGTGTACTATTATAAAATTTTATTTGTATTTTTAATTAATTTAATGTATATTAAACGTCTTTCTGCTCTTGTAGGTAATTTTTTTCTATTGTTCCTTTCAGTGAATTGGACCCACACAAAACAGCAGCGGGTCGCTGGTAAAATATAAAAATGCTTATTTAAAATTCGGCCTCATTTGTCTATTAGGGTCATTCCAATTCGTGCTAGTTTTATAAGTTATATTTTATTAAAGCAGCTGAGTGCAGATCTACATTTACCCTCAAATCAGTGATATAATTTGGTCTAAATTTATCATCGGTCGCTGGCGTACAGACGGCACTCGGCACTGAGCCCGGGAAGCAGACATCAATAACTAATCAGGGACCGAACGACCTCGCCCACCTCTTTTCTGCCCCGCATCACAGCGTAATACATTTTTCAATAAAAAAGGACCGCAGGCAATAGTCGCTCATTTGATGCCAAAACCTACTTAGTGACTGTGGACATTTATATGATACCAGAGGGAGAATCACGTTCTTCTAAACCGTGTGATTGTGAACAGTCAATCTACAGCGAAAACGCCAGGTATGGGAAACTATTTATCGTATACTCTTTAAAACATAGAGACTTTAAAGCCGAAGCTAACCTTCATTTTATGTTTTAGAATCTTTATCTACCAACAAGTGGACAGTCAACCTGTCTGACGTATGTAACATAAAAAAAGGAACACAAGCTATATGTGATACAGATTTACTAAATAATTTGTATAAATAATCTAGGATGATATAAGTACGTTAGATACAATGATAACTTATTTTGTAAAAACACAGTTAAAAAATTGTAAAATTATTCCGCGTACCGAAATGGGAAAACAATTTGGACCGCCATCGCCAGCGCCAACTTCATATTGAAGCATCGAGAGTTTAGAATATCGGCCTAAATATCGTTGTGGATTTTGCAAATAGTATTCAAATTGATCGTAGGTAATTGTTTTCATGAAAGTAAAATTTTCGCTTCAAGTAGTTTTTGTGGTCTATAAAAAGTGTAACAGTTTGAGTGGTCGATTTCGCTATGAAGTAATCTGTGAGAATGCACTAATGGCCGGTTGCAGCCGAACGCGGCGTGTAATGTGCAATTTGTGGGCAGCCATCGGGCGGTCACGCGACGCGACTCGTGCCACGGTCCGACTTCATCTCAACTCTCACCGACACAACCCAATATAACTATCCATTATATACCTACCTCCAACTCTTTTCATTTTATGATGTAAATATATGTTAATATGACAGTAGGAAAAGAGATGATTGGAGCTTTTTTTAAGCTAAGATGGACAGTCAGGCTGACTGCTTGATGGTAGGTGGCTACCATCGCATCGCCTATAACACAAGCAACACCACGTGTGCTACAAGTGCGCTGCTGACAATAATAGGAATAATGGGATTGAAGATAAGGGATTAGGAAGAAGGATAATGCAATGGGCTATGGCTTCCTAACCGAGTGAGTAAGCTCACTCTCTGAAACACAACAGCACACAAATTATTTCACGATGGTCTCTGTAAGGGTAAGGGCCAGACTTTGAAAATTTATTTGCAAAGTTGGTCCAGCCGGAAATCGAACTCGGTACCTCTGAAACAGAGCGTCAAGTCAAGCATCTTAACCACTCGTCCAATGGGTTCGTCAAACCAAGCTCTGGCGTCCCTTATTCACAAAGAAACACGTGTTAATTTTAAGGTCATTTTTCGGTGGAGTGAAGGTATCACCTATCGTTGCGAATGAAATACATATTTTCTGTGACATTTTCAATGAATCGCTAGATGTGAACACATTCGAGCTACGTGGGCTATTTAGTGCGCTCGTGCACTCGTAACTTTTAACCTTTACTTTTGACATTTCACTTATGGAACGTTCATTATTTCGCCTAGTTTCTACCAAATGAACCGCTTTTGTTCCTATTGCGCCATTCAGCAGCACTCCTTGGGCGCTTGGCCGCTTTCTCCGAGTTTCGCAAACTTCCTGGATTCAAGCACACTTGCCATTTATTAAATGTACGTACATACATATCCCAGTTCACTTACAATCTACCCACAGAACTTTAGTTCTATGCGTAGGTACTCTACAATTCTGCAAATTTGGATATAAAATTACTATTACAGTTAGTGAATTGAAACTTCAACGTCAAGTTTATCCAACATCTTTTCCATTGAATTGATTTCGAAGTATTGCAATATAGACAGCCGGGTTATTGTTCGCTTTAAAAATATCTGAGCCGTGTTTCTGATACAAAAGGACAAATTCAACTCGACTGTTCGACAATGCAGAGAAATGGAGCAAATGTCGCAAAAATATGGATAAGTATTATATTTTATAAAATTTTTAGTTAGATTTCTTCTTCCTTATAAGTACATTTTGCATGAGGGCAAAATATTTTCATAATGAAAATAGATCTCATTGCGATTTGAGTCTTTGAGATACCTATTTCAAAGTGACACTGATATTGCGATTTCCTTCTATCGGAGTCTTTCTGCGACCTCTTGCCTATTTTGATCTCTTTTTGAGTATAGTTAGTATAGTAGTATAGTATGTGATAATGATATATGCATATCGAAATATTTTTATATTATATGTATATTACTTCGATTATAATATAATGCCAAAGGTCATTCAAGTACGCTGCCTTACCGAATTACGAAGAGATAAGGAAATGACTTACTCACTCTCTAAAAACATAAAAGCTGTTATTTCACAGTGCTATATAAGAATGGTTCTGGTTACTGCCGACTCAATGACTGCTAAATGCGTTATGCGGTGTGCCATCCCACTAGGTACTCAAAGTAACTAGCCGAAAGTTATTATATACCGTAAAGATTAATGTTATGAACTGAATATCGCATTCGTATATACAACGTTAACTACAGTCAGATTATATAAGCTAATTATAATATAATGCTGTACAGATTCAACTATTTTGTTTTTGGAATACATAACCGAGATAAAAAGAGTTTTAATAGGAAACGTGTTCTATCTATAATATACTCGTTAGGTATATACTTCATCCAAATCTGCTTAACGATTTACGCGTAAGTGACGCACATTTAACCGTGTTCTTTCGTTCGTAGCAAAACATGTTTTTCTATTACCATATTACATTTAAATTACTTCCCTCGTCGCCATTCACTACCTACACTAATCATATTTTTGACAGGCAATTTTGAGGTCGGCGGTATCCAGGATTCACGCTACTCACACAGTTGGTTCAACGTTTCGGGATGTGAGGCAGGAGAAAACGAGGGTGGGCGGAGGAGAGATGCGGGCGGGCGATGGCGGGAGGGGAGGCAGTACGGGATAGCCGGGCGACTCTCATTGATCGCAGGGTGCGCAGCATCCTCCCCTCGCCTGCACAGCACCGCACCCCCGCAACCTCTGCTTGCTCGGCACGTCTCACTGTTCGAACACCTAATCGCTACACATCGAAAACCAATCTTGGCTCGTTTCGTTTCTCTATCTTTTAATAACTAAGTAAACACGTGAATGATTTATCTATCACGCACCAATATTCCTATAATATTTGTTTCGCCTATAAAATAGGAGAGCAATAATGCAGGCTTAAAACCTAGATAAAGAAAATAATTTTGTCACCTTAATAGCAGATTCCTAGAATGACATGTTCTATTTGAGACTAAACTAAACTTCTAGACTATTCTTGAGAAATGATAATTAATTCTAATGTCATAATAATTTCCATTCCGGTGAATGTTGAAAATGCATTTGTAATGATTAGTCTAACTCAATTGATAAATTTTGTCCTTTTATTATCTACCCTAAACTAAAAGGACAAAATTTCTCCTCATTCGATGAAACAAATCCTGCACTAACCAAAGTTGATATTTTTATTATGCTAACTAACTGAAATTGATTGCAACGTAGAACCGAGGTAAATGTTGATCATAGTCTGATGTTGTTTGAAGGCGAGTAGTTTGCGGATGATGTGAACGGCTCTAGCGACTAGGATCTGGCAAGGTCAGCAAAAGGCTGCGTGCGACAGCAATGGCCGGGCGGAGATGCGTATTTACAAAGTGTCTTAGCAAAAGCCACTTAATATTTAATTTGAAAAACTGTTATAAGTTAAACCAGTAAAATTCAGTCGTTGTAAAAAAACTCTCGTGTTTTGTCCGACCTGATTTAAAATAGGTCATAAAACTGTTACTGCAATTTATTACTTTTCTTCAATATTGTGTTATTTTTATGTAAAAGTCGGCAGACAGGCTGACCTTCTATTTGAAGGTATGTAGCACACGTGCTGTTAAATTGTAGCCACAGGTTTTTGTAAGGTAGTACCATCAGAAGGGCAGCTCACATTATGATTTAGAATTATGACTTGTTAATTTAAAAGAAATCACATTAGAATTTGGTGAGATATATTTATTAACTAGCTGATGCCCGCAACTTCGTACGCGTTGAAAATACCACAGAAACCCAACAATTTTTCTAAGATAAAAAGTATCCTTTGTGTTAATCCAGATAATCGTAAATACGGAATACCGCATTCAAATCGGTTAAACCGTTTCTCAGATTAGCGTGCCCAAACGCACAGATAAACAGACAAAATTATAAAAACAATTTTTTTGACTTCGATTACATGTAAAACGATTATTTTTGAAAAAATATTTAATGTACAGACAGACACGGCTCGTTTACGATTTTAATGTATAGATTGAAATAATTGCCATAGCCAGGTGTGTATAAAGAGTAAATATATAATTTTGTCCGTGTAGATAGATAGATATTTGGAAATATGTATTGGCAGGCGGCGCTTGAATGGGTGACGGCGGCGCGGGGTAACGCGGGGTAGCGTTAGGCAGCGCGGGGCAGCAAGGGGGCGGTGCGGCTGCGCGGCCACGATGCCTCTGCCAGTCCGCACACCGGCGGCTCCGCTGCCCCACGGTCGGCCGCACTCCGCTAAACAACAATGCTTAAAAACACACCGTAACTAGACAAACGCAACATTGACACAGACGGCGATGCTCGAAGATCGGGCGGCACGCGTGGCCGTCGAGGAGCGGTCGTGAATAAAGTTTAATATATGAAAACCATAAGAGAATTAAATTTAAAACTGATGGTATTTAATAGATCATCCGAATAGCAGCATCAGGAGTGTGGGTGTAGGGGCGCGGGGGTCGGTGTCGCAGGGGTCGGGGCGGGCGATGGCGCGGCGCGGCGGGGCGGAGACGGCGCGCGGCGCGGCGGCGGCGCGACGCTGACATGGGCGGGCGGGCGTGCCGCTCGCTCTTGGCGGCGCCCGCGGGCCTGCTGCTGCTACTCGGCCTGCTCTGGCCAAGAGGTAAGATGGAACCGATTCAACAGCTCACTCTCCAATATCCTTTCATGCTGAATTATATTACTTCATTTACCAAAACCTTTGTTTTCACTCGTAAATGTCATGTTAATTTTGAATGGCCTGTTCTAGCAAAAGAGATAAGAAGGAACCGATTCAACAGCTCACTCTCAAACATCCTTTCATCCTTTACCAAAACCTTTATTGTCACCCGTAAATCTTATGTAAATTTTGAATGGTTTTCACAAAATATTGAAAATTAAGAAATTCATGTAATCTATTGCTGCTAGTCGGCCTGCTCTGGCCAAGAGGTAAGATGGAACCGATTCAACAGCTCACTTTCCAATAACGTTACAGCCTGAACCGATTCAAGAGCTTACTTCAATATTCTTTCATATGTACTCATATCTACTTAAGTTATGAAAATCATATTTAACTGAGTTTACCTATATCATTTACTAAAACCTTTATTTTCACTAGAAAAATCTCATGTAAATGAATGGCCTGCCCTGGCAAAAGAGATGATTGAACTTATTCAACAGCATGCTCTCCAATATTCTTTCATACCTACTTAATCAAGTTACTTACAGCATATATCAAAACCTTTATTTTCACTCGTAAATCTTATGTAATTTTTAAATGGTGTTTACACAATATCGACACTTAAAAATCTACAATAGAGTTTCATAAGTACAAGTAATACGAATTTCTTGGGTGATGCTGACTGTGCACATTTTTTTAATAATTTTAATAAAGTCATTTTGAAAAATTATAAACCTAAAAATGTACATATTTTTGTTTTTGATAATGACTGTTTGTTTCTAATAAACAAATAAAAATATAATACTACTTAAATACCAGTAAATTAGATAAACTGAAATACTGGTAGGCATTCATCTAACAAAGCAATTTTCCAAAAATATGCTTATTCACGCACAAAACATCAAAGGCTTTTTTGGCACACGGGCAGCGGCGAATTTTCACAAAAGACGTCGTCTTTACATACAATAGCACTTGATGCGGAAACAGGCTTACGAGTTCTTACAGTTTGATAACATAACGAAGTGTTAGAGAGTTCACAAGAACCTCTGAGTGGAGATAACGAACTGTCGCGAACAATCTGCAATGTCAAGCGGTCTATTTTTAAAAAATATATGAAAACACTGCCTTAAATTGTAGCATTTTTTTTCTTACTTCATAACCCAAGAATTTGGCAACGTAGCCTCTCGTGACGGAACTGATCCACAAGTTCGACTTAGTTCAGCGAAATTTAGAGCTCAAAGTTTCTTTAGTGGATAGGATCAGAAATTCTGAAAGTCGCCATATAAGTCGCAATAGGCCTGTCACTTCTGATGGGGTGACGAGTTCTCAAATGGAAGCCATGAATTGGAAGACCCAGCTTAGGACGCCCTGCATCCAGGTGGATGGACGACCTAAAGGGCATAGCAAAAAGCGGCTGAATACGAATTGCAGAAGAACGTGTGTGTTAACGATATGTGTGTTTAAATTATAGAGGCCTACATCCAACAGTGGAGAGACAAAAGCTGATGATGATGATGACGATGACGAAGGTCGAAGAATTTAATATATTTCCAGCTTAAGACAACAGTTTTCTTTAAAGAAAAAGAGAGATAACGTATCTTGGACATGAATCTTATTAGAAATTCACTAGTGCGTCAGCCACTATTTTATAAAATTGTATTCTTTGTTGACTGCAATGGATTTTTCACATAGAAAGCTAAGTTGGTCTACACAAGCATAATAACAGATACAATTCTGCAACAAATTATTTCTATGTACCTTGATAACACACGTCATGTTTAGCTATATAAAAACACCTTTTTAGAGCAATTTTGACCCCTCACAGAATACTACCGTGAAATAATAGCATGTGTGCTGTTGTGTTTGTAAGGGATGCCAGAGCCTATTTCCTTTCCTAATCCATTCCATTCATTTTATTCTACTATGGTCGGCAGCGCACTTGCAGTGCAGCACATGTGGCGTTGCTTTTGCTATAGGCAACGATAACCACATACCATCGAATGGGCCGACAGCGTGTCTACCGACTTTAACATAAAAAAAACGTTATGTATAGGGGCGCGCGGTGGCTATCACGAGAAGCGACTGCTGCACCACCTGTTGGACGGCTACAACGTGCTGGAGCGACCAGTGGTCAACGAAAGCGACCCGCTGCAGCTCTCTTTTGGCCTCACGCTCATGCAGATCATTGACGTGGTACGTTATTGGCTCAGACCAAATAAGAACCATACACTGAATTTTACGGACAACATAGTGAAGCCGGTTTTATAAATACGTGTGCGTAGGCCGTTTACTGTATTGAGATTTTGTGTTCCAATATTTTAGAAAATTTTGTTTCCCAGTTAACTTACGTGTGATTTTTTTTTTAGAAAATTGTTTTATACACCCTTTCACTACACAATTTGGCATACTAGTAGAAATTTTAACTAAATTTGGCATTCAGGCGAATTGGTAATCAGTCTATTTGGGATATAGTCGATTTCAGATTAAGTCGATTTAGGATTCAGTCGATTCAAAATTCAGTCTATTTGGGATTCAGGCATATTCACATTTCAGGCAATTTGGGATTTGGTTGTAATGGACCGGAAGCAATTTTCAAAAAATATAGAAATCCTTTCATATTATTGTGTTATATTCGTATACCATTTCGGTATTATAATGTTGCGAAATTTTTTAGGAAATCATGATAGCTTTAATATAAATTATAATAGAACTCTATTTTAAAAACACCTGGTTTGGTCATTTAGGGTTGTATATTTTTTTAAACTTCACGAATGCTGTAACTACCATCGATTAACAATTTTAATACCTTTTTCATTTACTATATTAGTACCGATATATCCCCACTGACATGGTAATTTTGTCAGATATATTTTTTGAACATAGAAAATTTAAAAGGAATTTTCTATGCTGATATATCTTTATTATATTATGTAACTGTGGGACATCAGCAGTACCACATTTATGCTTTTGCATGCATTCGGATGTAGCCAAATAAAATACTCAATAGTTTGAATATTATATTAACTGATAGAATTGACAATAATTACACTTTAAAATAAGCCTATGTACATAGCAAAAGTCCGGTTGAAAAACTATAGCACAATAATATTTACAAAATGTTGTCAACCCCTTTTATACACAAATTTGACATGACAGTTTATTCGTTTTCATAATTTCGAATCTATTCTTGATTTTTCAAATCTTCTATGCCAGCGTTAGTCGAAGAGGTTGTATATGTGTGGAGTATCGCCACATATTCCCCCTGGCCAGATCATGACTATGGTCGATAGTAGTCCGGAAATCTGATTCGACGACCACTGCGCGACCTCTTCTCCTCAGGCACGGCGTTAGGTACGACGACACGACTTGAAGATGGCTCATCGGTCAGCTCACATCTGTCTTCGTTGAGGTGCGTCGCTTCTCTCATCAGAAATGCCGGTTTCAGCCTGTCGACGGAGATGTTCTGAACCTTGGTATTCAGAGGCTTAATACCAGCTGCCGATACAGAATATCCGAGGAAAGTCACTTCTGATAGACCAAATTTGCACTTGGCTGTGTTGATCAGAATGCCGTATTTTTTAAGTCTCTCGAATAATTCACGCAGGTGTTCCTTGTGCTTCTCTGGAGAAGGTGAAAATACGATTATATCGTCAATGTACCCGTAACAGAATTCGAGACCACCCAAGACTTCGTCGATGAACCTCTGGAAAGTTTGTGCAGCATTCCGAAGTCCAAAAGTCATATACGGGAATTCGAACAATCCGAATGGTGTCGTGATTGCGGTCTTGGGTATATCCTCAGGATTGACGGGAATCTGATTGTACGCCTTCACAAGATCAAGTGTGGAGAAGACTGTAGCTCCAGCAAGCTCGTAGGTGAAGTCCTGTATATGTCGGATGGGATACCGGTCAGGAATTGTTCTGGAGTTCAGTGCTCTATAGTCACCACAAGGTCTCCAACCGTTGTCTTTCTTCTTGACCATATGCAGTGCTGAGGACCATTGACTTTCTGAACGTCTAGCAGTTCCACTTTCCAGCATGTCTTCAAATTCCTTCTTGGCTGCTTGGAATCGAACTGGATCGAGACGTCTTGGCTTGGAATAAACTGGAGGTCCTTGCGTTGTACGGATGTGATGAAGAGTGTTGTGTTTTGTTGTAGACTGTAAGCCTGCTGGTCTAGTAATTTCGGGATAGTCACGTAAAATATCGTGAAACTCTGTTTCTCCCGAAACTACTTTCACCGAGGAGATGCCATCTGAACTTTTGGACAGTTGGGCGTTTGCAGTTAGCGACGTAATACTGTCGATCAGGCGCTGATGTCTACAGTCCACTAGTAATCCATAGTAGCTCAAGAGATCCACTCCAATGATGGGTTTCGAAACGTCAGCTATTATGAAGTTCCACACAAAATCTCGTCTCAACCCAAGATTTAAATGAAGCCGGATTGGTCCATATGTGTTTATCACCGTGCCGTTAGCAGCTACCAACTCGTACGATGTTTTGGTACAGGGCGTCTTGACTGCTGCTCGCGGAAAAACACACAAGTCGGAACCAGTGTCCACCAGGAACTGCATTTTTGATGCGCGATCAGTTACATATAGACGGCCTATAGTGGATGATGGGCAGTCGCTGGCCGCTACTTCCGACTGCCCTTCGAGTTTCCCGACCCGAAGTTACATGGATGTTTACATTTTCTGGCTCTGTCAGCAAATGTGTAGTGGTAATAACAGTATGGGTGATTCGGTGGTGGCTGTCGTGGATGGGAGTGACTTCTTGAACGAGTCCGACGCATATCTGCTTTCTGACGGTAAGTGGTGTGACTATTTAGTTTGGCAGAAAGAACTGAAATCTGTTTCGCGAGCTCTGCGACTTGCGCTTCAAGATCATTTTGGACAGATGGTGTGGGCTTGGATGTACTTGCCACTTGTGGACATGGAGGAACAATCTCGTGAATTTTGTCAGCTAGTTCTGCGATTTTCTCCAGGGTCAAATCAGACTGCGATGCTACAACCGTCTGAATATTGGTCGGTAATCGGCTAGACCAAATAGTGGAAAGGAAATCTTTCGGGACCGACGGACCAGCTAAATCTTGTAGATGACGCAAGAATTGTGATGGCTTCCGATCTCCAAGCTCTTCGTGCATCAACAACTGCTTTACTCTTTTTTCTTGAGATGCTGAAAGGCGCTTAATAAGCTCGGTCTTTAGCCTTAAATATTTATCGGTCTCCGGCGGGTTAATTATAATATCCTTCACTTCAGCAACGTAGCGATGCTCCAGTTGTCCGACAACATAACTGAATTTTGTCTCGTCCGTAGTTATTCTGGAGAGCAAGAATTGGCTTTCAATTTGAGCAAACCATAGTGCAGGTTCTTCTGGCCAAAACGGAGGTACTCTGGCGTTAATCCTGACGATCTCTTGCCTATCATCGTCTGCTGATGCCATCCTTAAATTATGCTGAAAAAACGCTCCGCTTATGGTGGCACCATATACCAAGTTTCTTCCTTCCAAATGAATCTTGCGGCTTCTATTAACTCACAACTATTCTGTGAGACGACGGCGGTCACCAATATGTGACATGGTTGTATCTGCGCGTCGTCGGTGGTCACCAATATGTGGGACATCAGCAGTACCACATTTATGCTTTTGCATGCATTCGGATGTAGCCAAATAAAATACTCAATAGTTTGAATATTATATTAACTGATAGAATTGACAATAATTACACTTTAAAATAAGCCTATGTACATAGCAAAAGTCCGGTTGAAAAACTATAGCACAATAATATTTACAAAATGTTGTCAACCCCTTTTATACACAAATTTGACATGACAGTTTATTCGTTTTCATAATTTCGAATCTATTCTTGATTTTTCAAATCTTCTATGCCAGCGTTAGTCGAAGAGGTTGTATATGTGTGGAGTATCGCCACATAACATTTACTTATACATACCTACAGTGAAGTCATGGTTCAGCGGTTACTATGTACTTAATGTTCCTGGTTATAATGGAGGTTCGCCGCGTAGGCGTGAATTGAGTCCGGACCCATTAAAAATAAATTATCGAACCCCAAGCTTTTTTAGTTGCCGTCATTCAACTTGTAGGCTAGCATAAGCGATTGACTGCTAAATGAGACTTGTGCTAACACTTTTCGAAAGGCGAAGGCGTATAAGAAAAAACAAACCTAGTTCTCTATCATCCCACGTTGCAAATTTTTACTTAGAAATTAGTGCCTAACTGTATCTTTTTGTACATGTTTGCATGCTAATGACATACTTAAGATAAATTACTAAAAATATTTCGCAGGATGAAAAGAATCAGCTGTTGATAACAAACATCTGGCTAAAATTGGTAAGTATACCTAGTAGTAAAAAAAATATCTAAAACTCTATTAAATATTGAATAAAATAAAAATATTAAATTAATTCATTTTCTATAGGAATGGAATGATATGAACGTGAGATGGAATACTTCGGATTTCGGTGGAGTTAAAGATTTAAGGGTGCCGCCCCATAGGCTATGGAAACCAGACGTCCTTATGTACAACAGGTATCAATTGTTTTTAAAACTTTCTAGATCTTTGTAAAAATAAGTCTGGTTAAAATTTCGAGTGATTTATTTTCTTAACACCCGACTCCCGACGCAAAAGAGGGGTGTGTAAGTTTAACTTACGCATCTATCTGTGGCATCATACTCGTAGCTCCCAAATGTATGGACCTATTTTGGTGTGGTTTTCATTGTTTGAAAGCTGACGTAATCGACATGGTTCCTAGATATAATTTATGAAGATCTGTTGATTGCTGAAATTGGAAAATTTCAACTCATTTCTTAGTTGACAGACTCATTCTTAAACAGCTTAAATTATATATGTTTTTTTCATCCCAAAGCGCGGACGAAGGCTTCGACAGCACGTATCCTACGAATGTGGTGGTGCGTAACAACGGCTCGTGTCTTTACGTACCACCTGGCATTTTTAAGAGTACCTGCAAGATTGACATCACGTGGTTTCCTTTCGATGATCAACGTTGTGAAATGAAATTCGGCAGCTGGACCTACGATGGGTATCAAGTAAATACAATTTTGTATTCTATTTTTTTTATTTAATCAAATTATTACATACGTTATAACAATGCGTCTATTTTTAGTTGGATCTTCAGCTGCAGGACGAGGCTGGTGGAGATATAAGCAGTTTTGTCACGAATGGTGAATGGGAACTAATAGGTAGGCATTTTTAATGTTTTTTTTTTTGTTCTAATTCAATTAAATAAATGACTATGTGTTTCCTGCCTTAGAACACTAGCTGTGTGAATATATTTTTTAAAAATTTGTCTAACATTAATAAATATTGAGTTCAAAAAACGGACCCCTATTTTTGGAATCTTTAATTTTGCAATTGTTTATCTGCGGGTTTGAAACTTTCATACAATTTTCTAGAGGTCATACTGAATCGAATGAGTTATCGCACAAATTTTTACTAACATATTTTAGCAAGAATTAACACGATTTTTAACTTGTCAATTAGTCTAATATTGGTAGTTATAACAAAACAGATAAATATGAATCGTATAGAAATGTATGTTTTTTTTATTTGCACAGGCGTGCCAGGGAAGCGCAACGAAATCTACTACAATTGTTGTCCTGAGCCGTACATTGACATAACGTTTGCGGTGGTGATCCGGCGAAAAACACTCTACTATTTCTTCAATCTTATTGTGCCCTGTGTACTAATTGCCTCAATGGCTCTACTGGGCTTTACCTTGCCGCCGGATTCTGGCGAGAAATTATCTTTAGGTAAGTAAACATTATAATTTCTAGATACATCTGATCTATTAATCACTTTCTCTATTTATTAAAATTTAGTAAAATTCCAATTTTAGAAGCAAATACTTTTGTAAGAGATCTTCGTCAATAAAATGAAGGAAGTTGAACTTTATAAGAAATTGAATTTAACAATATAAAAAATACATTTTAGGTGTAACGATTCTACTATCGTTGACGGTGTTTTTGAACATGGTGGCCGAGACAATGCCGGCGACATCGGACGCTGTGCCACTGCTGGGGACTTACTTTAACTGCATCATGTTTATGGTGGCGTCCTCTGTAGTCTCCACGATACTAATCCTAAATTACCATCATCGCCATGCAGACACACACGAAATGAGCGACTGGGTAAATCGGTTTATTTGTAATATTAAATTACTTAAGATAGACTACTAATAATGAAAAATGATCACTATATTTTGTGTTTGGGGACGTTGCGTGGGAATTTAGTGACATGGGAAGCGGCTGGATGTGAAGGGCGGAGCACCATGCAAGCTTGGCGATCTTTGGGAGTAGCCTATATCCAGCAGTGTAAAGGGGTCATGATGATATCGATTATTATTTTATTTTATTCATAAATACTCCCAAATATTAGTTCTCAATTTTTTTGGTCATAAATTCTACAGGGAACAACGATTTCTTTGAACAAAACCTAGTAATGTAGGAAGAATATACATCCTCATACAAAACTGGAAATGTAATCGGTAATGTGCAAAGAATAAATATTTCTTTATACATTACTCGGTTCTGTGCGAAGAATATTTTTTCTTTGTACTGCTGGTTATGTAACTCGTTAATGTACGAGTAACAAGGGGTTTATTTTTACAAAGATTCGCTGCGTGTTCCTGTACTGGCTGCCGTGGATACTGCGGATGTCGCGGCCAGGTTCAGCGACGACGCCACCGCCGGCCCGTGCGCCACCACCGCCGGACTTGGAGCTGCGCGAGCGCTCCTCCAAATCACTGCTAGCCAACGTGCTCGACATCGACGACGACTTCCGTCACCCGCAAGCGCAGCAGCCGCCCTGCTGCCGATACTACAGGTCCCTCGACGATCTACACGAACACTACTCGCCGTAAATAGAACGGTTACGATAATTCACCCCCGCCTCTGACGTTCCGCAGAATACCCGACCCTTAACAGTTGCTGAACACCATCGGTTGCAGTTGCAATTTCATTTTAACTTTATTCACCTATTTCTGATTTACGTTATCATGTTTTCTTTATGAAATTCGAGGTACAGTCAGAGTAAGAAAAAAGTAGTCATTCTCGTTTACCTCATTCTCACCAGAAAAATTATGTCAGTCATGCCAAAATTTTATTTTAAACATCTGTCTGTTTAGTGCTTAAGTTTCAAAAGTTACTACGAGTACGACTTGATAAAGGAATGAAATTGAAAACTGACGAGGGTTTTCGTATTCCGACTGTACATATTTAACGAGTAAAAAGTTAACATACAAAACTATTCGTGTTCAAAAACTTTACACTAAATATCCTAAGATAAAGACATCTTTTCCGACAACTATAGTTTAACAATGATCACGACAATCAGAAATGTACATCTTAAAACGCTTTCTACGTTGGGTCAAGGGTCTACTTAGTAATTAATTTTTTTTAAAACATCAAATATAAAATGGCATTAATCCGGTAGTTCCCTCTGGTTCCTTCGGCCCACCTGTAGTATAGGGCGTAAACTTGAGCTGTATTTACAGAGCGAACAAAATTGTTGTAGGAGTGGCGAGGAGAATGGTGCAGGGCTGGCGGCGCACAGCTGCTTCGGTGTCGACTACGAGCTCTCATTAATACTTAAAGAGCTCCGCGTCATCACAGATCAGGTAACTCATCGATCGCAGTAACTCACTTTACCAATTTATAAGTCTTTGTGAGAAAACTTAACAGTAACCCACGAAACTTCGTTATGGGTGCAGAGTACCATTTGACGTGAATACTCGTAAGCTTTCATAGAGAGTGGTTATTTCGATAAATGATGATAAACAAATCTGGCGATACAGTCGATTGCTAAATGATGAAAGAATTTTTTGGTACTTATACATGGTATTTTGAATCCAAGTAATTGTGAAACATGTGTTTTAATAGTGTTACTAATATGTCATTGGCTGCACAATGCGTCTACAACATAGAGTATGATTGCAGATGCGCAAGGACGACGAAGATGCGGACATTTCGCGCGACTGGAAGTTCGCCGCCATGGTAGTGGACAGACTGTGCCTTATTATCTTTACCCTGTTCACAATCATCGCCACGCTAGCCGTGCTACTGTCCGCGCCACACATCATGGTGTCGTAGCGACCCGCCCGCTTGCGTTTGCGCATGCGAAACATTCTGTGATACCGCAAATATTTGTTAAGTTGTGATGTGCGATGTGGCGCTGGTGTCGACGCCGTGGCGCTGAAGTTGCCGCCGCCTGCCTCGACGCCTGCGCTCCCCTATAAACATAAGTTACCGCTGACTGCCATCCTTAAGGGCTCAATCAAATACTGCCTATCTAATTTTCCCTCCAATTCTTTTCCTTCCTTTAGCACTCGAGCACCCAAAGTCCCAAGCATCTATAACCAACCAACGATATACTTCCTTGGGACACAGAGTCCGAGAGCTGCTAACTTTTCCCTGAATAACTACACCGAGTCAGCAATTTCGTATAAGTCATTACAATTAGTGGTTCCGATGACAGCGTTATGTCTAATAAACTGAGAGACATGGCAGTGATGTTCTATTCGGCGCCAGCGCAGCTAAAGGCTCTAAGTCTGATACGCCGTTACTAATTTAGCCACCAGTGGTGACTATGGGGGCTGTCACGATAAAGCACAAAAACGTCTTCCTTCAAACCGTTAAACAACATGATTCGCGTTCATAAATTTATTCTCTGTTAGTATTTCTTAATTCTTGAAAACTATTATACTATTAAGGATTTGGGCTGGGGAGCAATGGCCCTAATGCCTCCTTCTTGTTCGATTCCGTGAATCGTATCCCCTAACTTTATTTTCGGATGTACTATGTGTCCGTAGCTAGTATAGAACTTTACAAACAATGTTAATTCAATTGGTACAGGTTGTGATATGCCTCGTTGTGAACGGGTCGATAATTGTTATAAATGCTAAAATATCCATGGCTATAGCTTAATAAAAATAAAAACTCGTTAAAATTGTAGTTAAACCAAGTATTGATTTATATTATTCATACATGACACCTTCGGAACAACTTATACCGATAGTTTAATAACTCATGACTCAACTTTACATGTTGTCATAACGTTTAATAAGATTTCGATATTTGTTTTATAATGTGCTGCAACAACATAAGCTTTCTTTCGCGCGAGTATTACACGTTTTTAAATGTCTTTTGAGAATTGTTAAAAAGGTTATATTCATCATTCAAAATTTAAATTAAATAAGTTAAAATATTGTTTTCTTCGTTGAAATAAGTTTGTAATTTGTACCTATTTAAGACAATAGAAATTATAGTACTGACTGAGGTGCCTATTTAATGACGACATAGTACAATGACTCGACGAGTACTTTATATCTCGCCCAGCACTACCTGGAACACCTTGCCCGACCTAGGCGATACCGCGTCTGATTATCACCACTTAGGTAATACGTTTGACACGAATTGTCACCCGAACTCATTATTAATTTAATTTATTGTTTATATACAAGAAAACATTGTGATCCTGTTAAATGGAAAACGTCCCTTCAGAGCGAATGCGCGGATACACAAAATTTGTATCCTCGCAGCGCTCATCATGTTTTCCCTTTGAGAGGTGGGGACTCGAATCGTAGCCGGACCTTTGGAAGTTGCGGTACGTCTACGATGAATGTGTTTCCTTGTTTTCTATTCATCTGTTTACTGTTATAATATATCGTATCTCAGCAACGAGAGCGTGTGTGGCCGATCGGCGAGTAGCGCGCGTTGCACCGAGTTTAGCTAAAGAGAAGTGTCACGCGCGCTCCTCGGTGACGACATCGGGACTGCATTTGTCCCCATCATTTGTTCAATTGTTAGGGTTAATACTCTGAATTGCACTTTGTTTATTAAATATAAACGAATGAAACAAAACGTTTATTTTATTTCACTGACAAATAAACACACCTCTCTTACACCGTTTCAGGATAGAGAAAATTATTATATATGGATAGAGAAATAAAAAATTTAGACATGAAAATTATAATTTTAGATTGCCTCCTTCAAATTAGAAAACAAAAAAACTTTTTTTATTGCTTGGAAATGGGTTTATTATTTTTTAAAACGAGAATAGTCGCGCAGAAATGCTTTAAGCAAACAAATTCCATATTTCGACATTCTACCTTTTCTGGAATTTGAATTATGAATAATACGTGGCTTCATAACTGATCATTCAACTTGATTATCAAGACAGTCAGTGACTGTGTGTCTTGATAATCGTTAAAAAAATACATATCATTCAATTTAGATAACTTTACTACATATAATTACTACAGTAATATACTTATACAACATAATATAAATAAAAATAAAAAAATATTATACTGACAAGACATACAGAGTTTCGCGCTCATAAATCATAAACTGTCCTGCCAGTCCAAAGCAGTATACGTCTTTTTAGAGAATATCACTGTGAAATAACATTTCTGCTGCATTTCGGTTCACAAGACAAAAGATGCCTGAGACCAATACCCAATTCCCACCGTGTCTCGTATCTTCTATTCAATCAGGATCGGCAAATCATTTCACAGTAGCTTACTATCTAGTACTGCTATCAATCTTTATAAAAAATAAGAAACCTTTTAGGTATATGTAACTTTTTAATGTTAAGTTAGTTTGTATATGCTACAAAAACTCGAAAATTTCTGCACCGATTTTAATTATATTTTCACTAGTGGAAGTGGATAAACGGGGAATGTTTATAATATAAAAATTACATCACGGACGAAGCCGGGTGCGGGTCGCTAGTTAATATATAAATAATCTAAAGCACCTATGTAATATTGAAATAATAGTAAACTACATTCATAAACAAGTGATTAGGTGAATAGAGAAAATAATTCGATAATTCTCTTTAAATTGCCTATAGATTATATGAAATAACCCTGACCTACATAATATGTCCTAACGAGTGGTTTGGTATGAAGCCAAAAGGCTGGAGACAATCGATGTTATCCCGAGGGATACCGCACATGCGCACCAACTATTTCATTACCTTTTCTTTTGAGCATCGGGACTGTAAGGTATGCTAAACGTGTAATTTAGAACCAATAATTGATTATTCAACAGTAGAAATGGCATTAAAATCAATGGATGGAATATAGAATTATTTCTAAACCACTTCTAACATCTTCTAAAAATATTAAAACGAGGAAGTTATTTAGGATAATATTAATTGTTCTGAGTTAGTAGGTATGGTAAGGGAGTTTCTGGAACACTAACTATTTGAAAAGTACATTGCTTATACAATATGTATACTATAAATCTGGCTATTACACCCGGACGAAACTGACGTTAGTCATGTGATAAATATCATGTGTTATGATATTCGTTCACGATAATATAATCTCTGAAACCGCCCAACCGATTTCAATGACATTTTGTGAATGTGTAAAGATCGGACAGAGACGTAGCAAAAGGTAGTATTTTATAAAAATTAACAATCACATCTAAATTAAACTTAAAGGTTAAACTTAACACAATCTTGTCATTAACACAATCTTGTCATTGGTTAATTAAGCTGATTGTTGTAATTGTTGTAATCAGACTTAATTATCAATCACCGAAGACACGAGCTTTTATATTTTATTTTGTATAGAGGTAGTTACTGCCCCTAATTGGACTTAGACGTAATGTCACATTTTCACCTGTGCCAATGAAAGTCTAGACAGAAAATAGTTAAAGGTTGATTGTCAACGGCGGCTGCAATCCTAGTTTTTCGAATGAAGGCCATGGACCGGTAAGCGTATGTACGAGGTCCACCCACAGGACACACGATCTAAGGGCCTCGGGTCGGCGATGGATCCAGGCTGCTTCCACTATCCTATTGAAAAATTATAGGGGAGGCGTGTGTCGAACCGTGGACACGGCTGAAATTAACTTACGGAATTAAAAATCAATCAATACTACCTATATCGCGTAAGAATTAACTTGAGACTTCGCTTGAATGCGACCCCCTTCCCGACTAATTATTCTTTATCCCTTCCAAGAACATTTTATTCTGTTCTTATTAATAATCTCATGCTAATTTAAAAAAATAAAAATAAAAAAAATACTACGACGCTGATGCGTGTGCAAATGATTTTTGTCCATTGGCCCAGGTCTCAAGTTAATTCGTACGGGTTAATAATAAATCTGTAAGGGTTGTTCATGGAGTAAGTTACTTTGTTTTCAGAGATATCTTGTTTATAGGCTCTATACATGATACTGAAACTTAATAAACGATTTTTAGAATTTTTTTTTGTATATATGTATGTTCCTCCATAACTTTAAAGGAATTAACTGATTTTCATGAAACTTGGTAGATAAACATTTAAACGTACAGGACACAGGATAGGCTACTTTTTTTCTTTTTCAACGCGGACGAAGTCGCGGGCACCAGCTTGTAAGTAATAAATTGCCAATCTTTCTGGCAAAAGCAGCTAAATTGATAAAGACCTGTAAAGGTACATATATAATCTGTAAATATTCAGAAATACAAGTCCGACGAAGATTAGAACCCTGCGTCTTTAGAACGTCTAGGCTATCGCTGCTTTTATTCATTTATAGATGTTGTTTTTCTTAAAAACTATTAAAAACGTTTAAATTTATTAAAAAAACGTCAAAAAGTTTACAGTTAGGTGTAGGCATTAGGGTTGGCAGCACTTGTACTATGCACGACGGTGCGGCATGGGCGGGCGGGACTGCGTACGGCAGTTAGCGCCGCCGCCATGTCGGGCGGGTCGCGATTCTGCCTTCTCACAGCTGCGCTACTCACAATCCTCTATTCAGGTACATAACAATCATTGTCGTATACTATTTACACTAATTACAACATAATTAGTACATAATATTTAACATTTAAGTTATACTTTTAATTACATGTTAGTTTCTTTTTAACAACGCAAACACATCAAGTTCATTTTTAAAATAAAACAGATTTATCAGTAAATTTTATTTAAATTACTTAAAAGATTAGTCAATAAAACTTAAACATACACAGAATTTAGCAACGCTTAATGTAGCGGTTAGATAAAATTCCTAAATACTTTTATAGGGTAATAAAATTCAACAATTTTTTTAAAACTAATTAAATATTAGTATTTTTTAAACAAAACTTGAATTTACTTTAATAGAGTGGTTGAATATGTTTTCTATAAATTTAATATTGAATCTTTGGTTACAAGACAGCCGTCTTCTCATTCATCTCACAGCTCCCAGTTACCTCTCCTCTTATTGATCTGTCGCCGTTGCAACATCTCGGGTAGTCACGCTTCATATAAATAGAATCTAGTGTTTGATTGTGTACATTTATAATTTAAAACTGTGGTTTTTCAATTAAATATCAACTGTTTCACAGTTTTGAGTATTTATTATAAGTGCATTAAATTGAGTTTCATCCAATCAAAACTGTTTCTTAAGCCATTATGCTTCAGTTAGGAAAGGAAAGCAAAGGAAACGTATATAGATAAAAATTAATAACATTTATTTCCTGTACAATCTCCAGTCTCCGGGATGTTATTAATGAGAATTGTTTAATACTGAGTAAAGTTTAATACTTCAATTAAGGGAAATAAAAGATGAGATGAACAGTCATGAGGAAAATTTTATCTGTACCTATAAATCTATTACTTGCGTATCAAGATCATCTTTAATTGTTTGTAAATAGTGTACCATGAAGGTTGTAAAAGTAAATTAAAATCTATGAATATTCTACGTAAATAATAGAAATACGCCTCAGATATTATTTAATAACTAGCTGGCGCCCGCGACTTCGTCCGCGATAAAAAAGAAAAAAGTAGCCTATCCTGTGTCCTGTACGTCTAAATGTTTGTCTACCGAGTTTCATGAAAATCAGTTAATTCGTTTAAAAGCATGGAGGAGATTATTACAGATTCACAGATTTATTATTAGTATTGATTCGTGATCATACCTAACTTTTTAACAAGAAAAACCGACTTCAAACCGTTTTCTCGTGGATGCCACTGTCAGAACTGGAGCAAATTGAAATGGGACCACAAGGGAAGCACAAGCTTTCAAATAAAAAAAGAATCATCAAAATCGTTTTACCCAGTCGAAAGTTCTGAGGTAACAAACATAAAAAAATATAAAAAAAAGAATGGAGAACCTCCTCCTTTTTTGGAAGTCGGTTGAAAACAATACTGTTTGAAGCTAAATAATTTCTAGAACATTTATAGAAATATAACTGGCTTACATTATATAACCACACTCGCAGAGCTGCCACTACTTTCCAAATCCAGACCAGAGCCAACTTTGAAAAGTTCATTTCTAAAGTTGACCCCGCCGGGAATTAAACCCGGGGTCCCTGAGACGTTAGGTTAGGGACGTCTCTTATCCAACTCCCTTTTACCACTTATCCAACTGGCTCGTCAATGATTTTTATAGAATGAATTGTCCCAAGTGTTAAATTTCTAAGGCCTACCTATTTGCTAACTCATCCAAATACATTGAACAGTCTCGAAACCTTATCAACCTTTATCAACAATTAAATTATAAATATCATTTAAATTTTCCAGGATGGTGTTCGGAAGACGAGGAAAGGTTGGTTCGCGACTTGTTTCGCGGATACAACAAGCTCATTCGTCCCGTCCAGAACATGACGCAGAAGGTCGACGTGCGCTTCGGCCTTGCCTTTGTCCAACTTATTAATGTTGTAAGTGTTCAACCATTTCTTTATTACCTACTTCCTCACCGGATGCCAATCTTTGAACTTGAGAACTGCAAATTTATAGTTTTTTTTTAATTCTTGCACTTATAAGTGCGTTTTATTGACAACAGTGTTGTTCAGGCTTCCGACATCTCTTAAACTTTTTCCGTTACCAAAATAAACATATAAATAATGTTTATTATTTTAACTTAGATTAGGAACAGATACATTGAATTAGGATTACTCCTGTAATGATGTACCATGTGTATTGTAAATAAATAAATAAATATCCTATGCGCCTAAGTAAATTTAAACTTCGTTAATAGGTATTTTTATTTTATTTTATTTTATTTTATTAGTATAATAAGAATCTAGTCCATAGGCGAGTTTGTACATATTACATACAAACTAAACTCTCTACTTTTATTATAATATACTGTTAATTTTATTTATATTAACTAGTATTTCACTGATGCAATAATTTTAGTTTTTTTTTTATTTAAAATTGGGGAAGTGGTTTCAATAATATGATTTCAAAAATTAATTGAATTGAAATAGATTATTTTAACCCAATTTACGAGTAGACCAAACTGTAATGTCACTTTAAAAAAAATTGTAATTAAAAAAATCGGCTTTGATTACCACCCACTCATTATATTTTATCATTTATGACAGAATGAAAAGAATCAGATCATGAAATCGAATGTATGGCTCCGACTAGTGTGGATGGACTACCAGCTGATGTGGGATGAGGCAGATTACGGTGGTATTGGCGTGTTGCGACTTCCGCCCGACAAGGTGTGGAAACCCGACATCGTGCTGTTCAACAAGTTAGTAATTGCATCCATTACAACCGCTACTTAGTCCTCAACTTGTACTTGGCCTGTTTAACTAATTATAGTTTTCACTTTTCAGTGCAGACGGGAACTATGAGGTCCGATACAAATCGAACGTTTTGATATACCCGAATGGAGAAGTGCTTTGGGTGCCACCAGCCATTTATCAAGTACGGTAACATTGTTAAGCGCCTGTTTCACAAACGTCAAGTAGGCCAAACTGTCATTTAAAGTCACCGGTAACCGGGGATAATGGAGCTGATATACCTTTGTTTGTACGGTAAACGTCCCAAACATTAAATAGAAAATAATAAAAAAAAAAATCGGCTATTGAATGATGCAGTAAACCGAGTGCATAATTCAATATAACAGAAAATGATTTCTAAAAGTAACTAATCAACACTTTACTTGAAGTTTGTGAAAGAGGCCCTAAGTGTTTTAATACTGTTAATAAATAATAAATAATGTGAATAATACAATTCGTTACTAATCACTGAACGATTGAAATTATTTTTACACTAATTTTATTGTTCGTTTTAGTTTTTAAAAATAAGAATGAGTTATTTTGAATGATGAAAATCGCTAGTATGCAGTTGTGGGTTTTATTAGTATCAAAAAATTCAAGCATGTATCCACTAACTGGAATAGTGAAAGATTTTTTTATATATACCTACACTTTTAATAAAATTATAACTTTAAATAAATAAATAAATATCCTAGCCTAAACCCACCGAGGTAAGCAGTAATATTTTTTTATATGAATAACCATACAACAAACTGGGTGTGCAGAGTGCAAAAAAGTTAGTCCTGTCGAGAATCGAACCCGATACTCATTGAGTCATCAGAGTACCTACTAAGACCTTGCCGGTACTTGCTTGTGCCGGAGATTTCTCACATATAAAAAAGTTTCACACTTTCTCTCCATAATCACTAGATACATATTATAAAACAAAGTTCTCCGCCGCGTCTGTCTGTCTGTCTGTTCGCGATAAACTACTACTGCACTGTTGTTTTCACCAATGGATAGAGTGGATCTCGAGGAAGGTTTTGGTATATAATTTGCATCCGTGCGAAGCCGGGAACAGGCTGCTAGTAATATAAAGTAAATATATTTTTCAGAGTTCATGCACAATTGATGTAACCTACTTCCCATTCGATCAGCAAACGTGCATCATGAAGTTCGGCTCGTGGACCTTCAACGGAGACCAAGTATCGCTTGCACTATATAACAACAAAAACTTTGTCGACCTATCGGATTACTGGAAGTCTGGAACATGGGACATAATCGAAGTGCCCGCCTATTTAAACATCTACGAGGGAAACCAGCCCACGGAAACTGATATAACATTCTACATAATAATAAGAAGAAAAACCTTGTTTTACACCGTCAACTTGATTTTGCCGACAGTCTTGATCTCTTTTCTTTGCGTCCTTGTATTCTACTTGCCTGCTGAAGCCGGAGAAAAGGTATTTATGAGATTTCATGGTCATAGTTTTTTATTTGAATAGGTCCTTTCTTTATGATAGGTACTCTATTTCCTGTTCTGTATGCTTGATGGCGTGTATACAAAATTTCATGATTATCGCATTTAAAATATTAGTTAGGTTTATTTGCACGAAACTAACTATTTTCTTATAAAATAAGTGCTTATTCAAGATTCCATTCAATATTAAATAAATATAATCATAAAAATATAAAACAATTCTTAAACTTCGTTTCAGGTAACGCTGGGTATAAGTATTTTGCTGTCACTGGTTGTGTTCTTGCTTTTGGTTTCGAAAATTCTTCCTCCGACGTCGCTTGTGTTGCCACTCATAGCCAAATACTTGTTATTCACATTCATTATGAACACAGTCAGTATATTGGTAACGGTGATCATAATCAATTGGAACTTCAGAGGTCCCAGGACACACAGGTAGCTAAAATTTTATCTACATATTCTGAATAATTATAATGAAACAATAAATCCGATATTTACTTCTGATCCATCGTTCCAGAATGCCGTTGTGGATTCGCAGTGTATTCCTACATTATTTACCAGCAGCGTTGATGATGCGTCGACCTCGAAAAACACGTTTGCGTTGGATGATGGAAATGCCTGGCATGGGTGCTCCACCACACGCAGCTGCCCCTCATGACTTACCTAAACATATTAGGTAAGTGCCTAAATAAAGCTTTTCTGTATAAGTCTTTTAACATGAACATTTGTATTAGTTGGGCTGTTGTGTGTAGCCAGGATTATATACCTACACATACACGTGTTTTTGATAGTATCTAACTTCTTACGAAACCACATTTATAATCTTCCTACTAAGACAACAGGTTTCTTTACGAAATTTGTAAGAAAGAAGTTTACAAACAAAGAAAATTTTGCAAGATATCTTTATTTGTAATTATTTCTAATACTCGTACGCACCTGAAATGAAAGAAGGCCAGATGTATTTGAATTTTATCATAAAGGAAGTCGTTTATTTAAACTTACACTTTGGAGGATTTGGTAATAAATGTATTTTTTAATTTCAATAATTTCCTGTTAATATTTCAGATTTTGTAAATAATAAATAAACTTATGTAAGCTTAAAATTTAATAATAAAATATTGTAAATTAACTTTTAAATTTTTTCAATGCTTTCAAGCTCAAATATCTATGAAACCCCATTACCAAATTACGCGATATTTTTCCAGTAAAATCTATAATTTCTTCTTAACTAAGTAATGGTACGAAACATGTAAAATAATTGAAATGAAAATAATAAAAAACTGATGGCCTGATATCAACACAAAGATGATTGATCTTATTTGTTAATTTAGCGCAATTGGAGCGAAGCAAAGTAAGATGGAAGCGATGGAACTGTCCGATCTGCATCACCCGAACTGCAAAATAAACCGAGCAGCTGGTGGCGGGGAAGTGGGCGCATTGGGAGGTCTCGGCGCTCTAGGAGGTCTCGGTCTGGGCGGAGAGAGACGGGAATCTGAAAGCTCCGATTCCTTGCTTTTATCGCCGGAGGCAGCAAAAGCTACAGAAGCAGTCGAATTTATTGCCGAACATTTACGAAATGAGGATCTGTACATACAGGTTATTTATACTTTCTTGTTTACATAGTATAAAACAAAGCCGCTTATCCGTCTGTCCCTCTGTACGCTTAGATCTTTTAAAATACTCAACGGATTTTAATGCGGTTTTCACTAATGGAAATAGCGTTAAAGGAGGAAGGTTTTAATATATAATTTCCAAAAAAAATTATAATATATAATAGCTCTTTGGATGACGTTGAGCTTTCTTACGAGGCTCATAAGTAGCTGTATAACCATTCTTTATAATTTCACAGACGCGTGAGGACTGGAAGTACGTGGCAATGGTGATTGACAGACTACAGCTGTACATATTCTTCATTGTGACCACCGCAGGGACAATTGGCATCCTCATGGACGCGCCACACATTTTTGAATATGTTGATCAAGACCGCATCATCGAAATCTACAGAGGAAAATAATTTTAACGTATCACGCTAACTAGTATGTAGTTTCACGGGTAAATAGTTATAGGAGAATTTTAGATTTACTTATTAAATTAAATATTTAGGCTTCCACGAACAAATAGGACTAAATGGCTACACTTCTTTATAAGCTAAAATATATCCTCGCACCTAAAACAGCTTTTTAGTTGTCTCAATTAATTGGGATTAAGACAGCAAATAATAGGTTAGGTAATGCAACAATTGTTAGTACCTAGGTAATATTTAGTTAATTGCGTACTTATATCTCTTTTATAAAGTAAATTAGGTATACTAAAAACAGTGTAAGTTAATGTAGCGCCTAGTGTATCAACTTAAATAGACGAGTAAGTACTAATAAATAAAATTTAAAATGGCTGTGTTCGAGGATTAGTGTAAAAAAACTACATTTGTGAGTGTAATAATTTTATGTAAGTTTGTACCTGTAATATGTATGCGTACCTATATTAATACTAATTGAATTAAATATAATAATAATAGACAATTATATAAAGAAAATTCTACAGGTCGATTCATATAAGGCTATGTGAAGTTCGCTTATTATACCTACTGGATAATAATACCTATTTTCTCGGTAATAATAGAATAATTTCCAATTAAATCTTTTTGAACAATTATTCTGAATTCACCTATTTTTATTTTATGATACAACTATGCCCGCAACTTAGTCTGCGTATTTTTATAAATTATAGTTTAGTATTTTATGTTGTATAACTATTTACTGTATATTACTGAGATGAATATCCATTCAAAGAGTAATATAAAAGAGCTAATATTGGAATACTTAGGAGAACCATTCTAGCATATTCTTATATGAAGAGGCCATTGAACTGAATAACTAATTGTCGTCTAATATGCCTAGTATCTAACCGGACTATCCAATTGCTTACTGAAAGAGAAAAATATGGCACCAAACTTGTATATGTCAGCTATTCCTTTTTATTTATTCATTGCCACATTATTCTCGTTACCCACCTAGAAACTATTTCCAATTGCGACAATTATTCTGCCTAACGAATTTTTGTACTCACTGAACGCTTAGCTAATCCCTCTAATACTTGAAAGAAACAACCAAGTTATTTATAATATGTTGCACACGTTTTTACTTTAGGTGTTTTATACTTTGTTAAGACTTTAAATTGTTGAACGATTTTATGCATGTGCCAGATTTAAAACGCCAAAATGGTCACAAATGTATCTTCCAAAAACTTGTGCTATTTTTACTTCGATTTACTTTGTTACCTACCTAAACATAACGGTTTGATCTCATTTGTTTTTTATGAAGAGGTTGTATGTTAAACGAAATCATTTTGTATTAAAAGTGTTATTAAATTTCTCATGAGTTTTTCATTTTATTAAATTTTAAGTACAAAAGGGATGCAGCCCGTCTAGCGGTAACCACACTCTTAAGGCCGTCATTCACGGGCACTCCATTTGGCAGCGCTCTACATCGGTGGACAACATCCAAATTTTTACCACACACAATTCACGTGGCTTTTTTACATTCACGATAATGCATGAATTTGGAGTGATGGAGTGGAGCGCTGCCAAATGGAGGGCCCGTGAATGGTGGCTTTTATAGAGGACCAGCATAAACAGGTGTCTGTTGTGGTTCAGCCAGTAAATAAGGGATCCCAGAACCCATTTCAGATTTCCATTTGAAACCGATAGCGCCAGTTGCTTTTTACAACATTTCTAACTTTAACGGTAACCATATCCAAACCAGCCGTTAAATCTTCGCTTAAGCATAATATGCGTTGCACCATTTTTACAACGGTACAACGGCTAACCTAACCTTAACCGCTCGATATTGGCCGGTTAATGTAATTGTTTCATTTAAGTCAACTGTAACAGTTTTGTGACAGGTGACTTTGAATGTTGCCATATTAAAAAAATTATTACCACAACAACTTAGGAAACTTACATTATTTTATAATGGCAACCTCTTTAACTTTGACAGTGACGAACATTATTATGGGGCAACATGCGATTGTTAATTTCGAATATCACCGTTAGTTACCGCTATAGTTAATTTTGACCGAAACAATAACCAAGCCTGCGGTGCAATACACCCTTAGCAATTTTACAACCTATTTGTAAGTTATATGTTTAAATTGTTTGCGTTATCAGCGTGGCTTCACTATATTATAACATAAGTAGTATAACAAGGTCGACAAAATAAAACACATTTTTTATATAATAAAAGTTTAGTATTCCCTATATTTTATTGCAAAGTTACAGTAATAAATATACTTTGGCAGAAAAAAACTCTAGCTTTTCATCTATTAGGTATTTTGTTTTTTCATCTAGGGTTGCCGCCACTTGAAAATCATGGAACCTGGCCTCGAATTTTGAAAATTAAAGGCTGCTGATACTACACAATAAAAACATTTTGAAATTTACTATAAACTTTTATTCATCGCACTTCGGATTTTTTTTATTTCTGCTTTGCAGAGACTGCCTTACACCTGTGTCAATTCATTGTTAAATATATGGAGCAAAGCAGTGTGAATCAAAAAGCATTATATTTCTGCAGAAGAAACGTGTGCTCTCGTAATATCTTTCTCAAAGGCTGACAACCCTACTTATACAGAAAATATCATTACATAGTCTTACAATACATTTAGAAATGCATGGCGAGGTTTATTATATTTTGCTACTGCTCGAGTTGTCACTAGGATTAAACTCTAAAAAATCCTTTAGCAATGTCGTGCGTCTTTTCTCGGCAATGTCCATTTGATTTTCTAAATCACCACGATCCGTTGTTTCGGCTCTCTCCACTTTCCATGACAAATTTTCTATTTCAGCTTCTAATTGAGCCTGGAACATTATACAATTGATTAAATTAAGCACTATTTGTATTTAATTTAATGTGCCCGTTAGATGAGTGATTAGGGTGCTTGCTTTAACGCTCTATCGCAGGGGTCCCAGGTTCGATTCCCAGCAGAGTCAATTTTGGAAATGAAGTTTTCAAAGTTGGTGGACTGGCTTTAGAAAATAGTAGCAAAGCATCTCGATAACGGTTCATTTTACGCAAAAAAAAAACTATAGAGACCTCGTTCACTTATAAATTATTATTTTTCTTAATATTCTTACTGAAAACGATACCAAGCAGTAAAGTAAAAAGTTTACCTGCTGATATTCAAATAACTCCTTTCTTGGTCCAACTTCCATGTAGTAAGCATAAGGATAAG
This sequence comes from Synanthedon formicaeformis, assembly GCA_945859745.1. Taxonomy (NCBI): domain Eukaryota; kingdom Metazoa; phylum Arthropoda; class Insecta; order Lepidoptera; family Sesiidae; genus Synanthedon; species Synanthedon formicaeformis. Next base: position 5,674,152 of record OX243954.1, read on the forward strand.
TATACTGGAGAGTGTAGCGACAACGTTCCAATAATTTCGCTGCGTTCCACAAATATTGCCAGTCTATCCAAGTTCCCTCAACAGCCATTACCTGTGAAGTATAGAAAATGCACAGATTTTACAAAAAAAAACCAATGACATTTGAAGGGTAAAATCACGCAGCCAATTTTAACATAATATTCAAGTCCGATGCTATTTTCCGAACGTCATCTGAGATGCCACGATAAATTGAACCTTATGGAAAACTAATATTGTATACTATCTTCCATGGAAACTAATAAACCTAACGGAATCATGGTGTGGATGTACACAGAATATGTATAATTTATCTATTTATTTCCAAAAAAAAAGGCCTATTGCTTGGCAAACAGGGCAGGCAAATAGGGAAAGTAATGACAAGATGGTGCATCACAGAGAAAACACTCATAAAGTGATCCTTAAAGAAATGTGAAAGAAAAGAAAAGACATTTCCACATTTGTTAAACATTCTTTATACAAAATTTTTATTTAAATAATCAAGGTATAGAAAAAGTTTCTGCAAAGAAAAAGTCTAAGTATGTTGTCTAATATAAAAAGTCTAAGTATAAAACTAATCTGAATGTGATAACCTGAGCAGATAAAAAATGAATTGAAAATGATGTCCTATCTATTAGTATTCACCTCTCGTTCGGAAACTATTGCTGTTTGTATTCGTACTTGCACATACTGATAACAAAAATGATTATACCTATCAGTTAGTTTTTATAAATAATTACTACAAGTTTCAATGTGTCAGATAAAATTTCGAAAATGGCTGAATCTATACCATACCATCCACTGAATAATATCATTTGTATTATTTTATTATATCTAAATTGTCTATCTATACGAAGATTTTAGTGCATACAATGTCAAATGCCTCTTTCTCATTGTTGCTCAAGATCACAATGAAATTTGATATTTAATGTTAGATAATAAACAATTAGATCAATATTAAACAGCTAAAATAAATTAATAATAACATTTTCTTTACCTAGGCATAAGCTTAAAAAATATATCAAATACTATTTTTTAATTTAATCAAATAATAATTTTTGTACATAAATCTTTTGAACATAACAAAACATCTTGATTCTCACAGCAAGTATATAACAAAAAAAAAAACAAAGGTACAAAGATTTTGGTTAACAATATTTATGTAATTCTGAGAATATTTATACAGATGGTGATAGTGTGTAAGCGAGAGTTAATTTAATTCTTTATCCGGGTGGCAAACATTTCACATGTTTATAAGTTTTCTATAACTACATACCTTTTGATTGATACGCCTCTTAAGATTAGCTAGGGTTTGTTCCTCCAATTTTAGAGATCGAGCGTGATTCTCCCATCTTTCATAATAATGCAAATATTTCTTTAAAGCTTCCCGAGCCTGAGCGTGTTGACTGTCGTTTGACAAATTCGGATCTTCCTTATAACGACTACACTCATAGTATTCAGAACCATGAGTTTTCCAATCGCCCAGACACACCCAACAAAAATCATGTCTGCAAGCACCACATTGCATATGATTACAACCACCGTTTTTCTCTATGCAAATCTGGCACTTGGGACAATCCTAAAAAAGGTTAAACATTCATTAATAAACATGTATTAAAAACTTCAAAATAACGTATGAAATCTGAGAGTTCAAAGCTTTTTTATAACTACAATTTCTTTTGTATGAAATCTATTTTTATATATGTTTTTTATTTTAAGGTTGACGGACCTTAATATATAAGTACTGCAAGTGCGCTGCCTAGCATAGAAGGACAATGGGCTCTGGCATTGTTTACTTACTCACCGAAACACAACAGTACACAGGCCAGACGGGATAGTGCTGTTAAATAACCAAAGATTGCATTGGCTATTTAACTTAAATAGTTTGTCTATACATTTTTGTTCTGTGCCTCCAACTTTTCATGCATAATTAGTTATCATCAATATTAATAGTAAATCTGTAAGTGCAGGTATTGTATGTTGTATGTTCCTTCATAACTCTTAAACGAATTAACTGATTTTCATGAAACTTGGTAGATAAACATTTAGACGTACAGGACAGGCTGAAGAGTTTGTTTGTTTGTTTGGTTGTACACGCTAATCTCAGGAACTACTGGTTCGAATTGAAAAATTCTTTTTGTGTTGGATAGTCCATTTATCGAGGAAGGCTATAGGCTATAGAGAAAGCGGACGAAGTCGCGGGCACCAACTAGTGCTATATGTAATATTTTAAAGACCCCTGCTCTGTACTATGTAAATAAAGTGTAAAAAGGTAAAATTATTGTATTCATTTGGTTCACCTTAGTGTGAGCACTGATATAATTAGCAGTTTCAGAATCATCGGCACATTTGGTTAGCCACAGTCTTATAGTTGTGCAATCCGTGGGTGCGTGATGAGGCGCCCCACAGGAGAAACATGTGAGTAGTTCACAACCCCGACATTCAACACGACGAGCCCCTTCTTGAGACCACGCGCGGAATAACCACTGGGACAAGACAACAAAATTGCAATTATTTCTTTGGGAAGATTTATTTGGTTACAGGAGGTTCCAATCCTACTTACTTTAAATTTTATTAATGGTATTAACGTTAGACATTCGTTGTATAACGGTACTCAACCAAACACATCTTGAATCATTAAAGCTGAATAAATCATTCAGCTTCATCATTGACTTTAAAGCCCCTTTAAGTCAACCTTAAATAAATGGGCTTAATCTTACATAATTTATTTTGTTTTTAATTTTTTAATAAAACTACTTATTCCATTAAACTTATGGTTAAACCTTTTCTAGATCATCAACAATGTATAATGACAAAAAGTTTTTTTTCTTATTCATTTCAATACATAACTCTACCCCTATAGCTATTATATAATAATTTAAGACTTTTTAATTTAATCTTAAGACTATTTCATTTACCTGACAGTTAGGACCAGGACAGAAACGAAGCTGGGGATGAGTTTTCACATGGTCCTTAAACATAAACTGTTGATAACGTTCCCTTAGCGTTGGTTTAGTTACATGGGACAACACAAAATCTTCAGGAGCTCTTATTTCACAGTCTTGAGCCATACATTGTATAGTATTTGAGACACCTATAAAAAAACATATTTGTACATACAAAAAATCGAATACTGCAAATACCTTAAGCATAGTGTTAGTAAGTGTATAAAGATATGAGTTCTTAAATGGAGGTGACAAATTGGACTTAGCAGTGTGGGATTTAAAAACTTCTGATTTTCAGCTTGGCCGAAGCTTCGTCTGGTTTATGGACAAAAACGAAAATGCAGCTGAATCATGATATTTTGGCTAAAAATGGCCGAAAACTAAAACGAAACTTCGGTCGGTCACTACTTTTTATTCAATAAATTCAAAAACTAAATTGAACTGTGACAAGTTTACACACACTTATTTCCTGTGAAGAATAAGACTATAACGATGAATTTATAATAACTTTGTTTAATACCTTGCATAATTTGTACTTCAAAATGCATAGACCAACAATCATTACAAAAGTAATGGCCGCACGCCAGGGCACTGTATTTTTGGAGCTGAGGAGTATTAGCACAAACGGCACACACTGTCCTACTGCTACTTGCTTGTAAAGATGGTATTCGTGGTTTAACGTGACTAAATACCAAAACCTCATTGGCATTCTCCTTATACTTGTTAAGTATTTCTTGAGCATTCCATCCATATGCATATAACATTACCTTTAACACAAAAGTATTACAATTTCAATATATTTCAACTTAACATACTTATTTCAACACTACACATAGGGACATCTCAGTTGTATTACTTCTAGGTACTTGTTAAATATCTTTCTAAAATAAACATTTTCAGATGTTAAAAAACAAAAAATAAATCAAAATAAAAACAAATGCTTCTCATTTTATAATAGGTAGTTAACCTTGTAGCCTTTATAATCTAATTTATATCTTTTTTAACTTAGTTATTTGAGTACAAATATTTTTGTTTAAGACATAAGACATAATTAAAATAAACCATCTTTTTGCATGCAAACATGCATTGATGTGCCAATAAATGACACTGAGAGATGGGGTATGTATCATCACCTCAGTCTTCATGATATTGAAGTCAGATTATTTTCCATAACACATATATCCCGTACGAATTAACTTGAGACTTCGCTTGAATGCGACCCCCTTCCCGAATAATTATCCCTTCCAAGAACATTTTATTCTGTTCTTATTAATAATCTCATGCAAATTTAAAAAAATACTACGACGCTGATGTGTGTGCAAATGATTTTTGACAGCGGCCCAAGTCTAAGTTAATTCGTACGGGTTATAGTTTCCTCTAAATATTTTTTTAGATTATCTCTCAAAACACCTATAAAGCTTTGACGTGACTTATAGTTAACTGGTTAGTAAGAAAGTAATCATCTTAAAATTCAGATGACAAGCTCTCTCTCAACTATCACAATTCAAATTCAATAATAGAAAAAAAAAAAAACAAACCTTAGCAAGTGAAGGTGTAACCTGAAGGCTGTTACTTAGCAATTCAATGGATTCATTAAGCAACTTTTCTACTTCTTCTACCTTTAGACATGAGTACAAGAAATATTCAGGGTCATCTCTACTGCGATCTATAGTTTCCATATCGCAATCATCTTGTCCTCCATAATAGTCATAGTCGTCACCTTCGTTGTCGGAATATTCCATATCAGATTCAGCAGACATATTGGAGAATCAAATAAATGATGGGCATCAAGAAAAAAACACAACAGGGTCGATTCGTTTTATCGCCTTTTTAGAAACATTGATTTGTAAGACAGGTCCCGCGTTGAAAGTAAAAATAAAAACTAAAGGACCCCCCACTGGGAAGTACTACTATACCACGCAAACTGCAAAGCACAAAGTAGAGTACTCACAAAATCCAAAATAACAAACAACTAACTAAATAACTAAATAAATTGGTTGAACTAAATAAAATAAATGCAGATTTGATTAGAGTGAAACTGAGTCGAGACGAGATGAAACTAGTGATGTGCCGGATATCCGCATCCGTATCCGTTACTTTTGGCGGATCTTTTTACGGATCTTTTCCCTTATTAATTTTTAATTCATAGCTGAAATTCTACATATAGGTGATTAGGTAGCAATGAAAAACTATTAAATTCCATTCGAATTATTTTTTATTTCTCAAAATCTAACATTTGGCACGTTTATAATGCAAGCGTCAAGTGGCGGGCGTCAACTATAGTTTCAAATTCACGCGTACCGACACCGATTGAGTAAGAAAGTTAAGATCCGTATCCATATCTTCGGATCTTGACACCAAATATCCGTATCCGCGGATCTACATTTTTTAACGAACCGGCCATCACTAGATGAAACAGAGCCACAGAGTAAGTAAATAAAATAAAATATAAGTAAGCGGCTAAACACAGAACACTATATGACCCATGCAACCACCGCAGAGAAAATTGTATAATTCCATGATATTTTTACGAGCTTATGAAATGAACAAGTGCCGCATGGCAGTAACCAGTAACTCTTATTTAATCTGAGCGCATGGACAAGCCGTTAAGGTTCTAGTCACAACTTGGTCACAGTTTGTGGTTCCTAGTTTAACTCGAGAGGTGTTCTAGTGGGTAAAAATCCCAGATACCCCTGTGCTCATTTGCATTGCACGCGGCACTTATCAAAAGGTATCTTGATGGATATTTTTCTATAAATTCTTCCTCCAATAAAAAAAATATTGAGATTACGTGTTACCATAAGCATAAAATACTGTTGATCGTTTCATTCAATAGCTTTCTATTTTTCTATTGAATGAAATTACTCTTCAGTCACTACTCAGTCAGTTCAATACAAGTTCAATCATAGAGAAAACGAGTTCAATAGTGAAAACCTGTCTTGTCAATTTATTTATTTGTCATTCAACAAAGGTCACCTTGGAAGTTCACCCTTGACAGATTGGTTGGATTCAAATTCGAAACTTTAAAAATTTATTTCGGTGCGTAGATAAACATAAAGTGTTATCGGTAATCGCTCTTTATACACATTAAAGCATCGTCTATCACGTGTATTGAACTGTTAATGTGGTACTTTATGTTATCAGTGATAATTTTTATTAAATAACTTATAGGTTTAGGGGTCCCTTTTAACCCTATACGATGGATGCGAATACTACTCAGAGGTTCATCGAGCGGGGCTCCCATAAGGGGAAAGGCCTTGCTGTCTTTACGAGCGGTGGTGATTCTCAAGGAATGAACGCCGCTGTGAGATCTGTTGTGCGAATGGGAATATATTTAGGCTGCAAGGTCTACTTCATTCGTGAAGGCTATCAGGGTATGGTTGATGGAGGTGACAACATTGAAGAAGCGAACTGGTCCTCCGTAAGCTCTATAATTCATAAAGGAGGCACCATTATTGGATCGGCAAGATGCATGGAGTTCATGTATGTTTTTTGCTTATTATTTTATTTTAGAGATTGAAATATACCAAATTATATATTATTGATTTTAATATTATTTATAGTAAAAGAGAAGGTCGCTTGAAAGCTGCCTACAACCTGGTGACTCGAGGTATTACCAATTTAGTGGTAATAGGTGGTGACGGGTCTCTAACTGGTGCTAATCTGTTCCGTCAAGAATGGTCAAGCTTACTGGATGAGTTATTGGAAAATAATAAGATTACCAAAGATCAAAGGGAGAAATATAAACACTTACACATTGCTGGAATGGTATAGTACATAATATATATTAGTAAAATTAGATCTTAGTAAAGTAACAAAATTCTACTAAGTATATGAAGACAATGTATAAATAAGACAACACTATTTATGATACTGCACATTAATAATCTATAAAATGGTCTAGCTAGAGGCTAAAGAGAATAGTTAGCTTCTTACCAAGATTCCTAAAGTATAATTCTCAAAACATCCTGTTATTTCATTTTGTTTTATATATAAGCAGAAAATGTATAGTTTCTCAAAAATGCTACTTTCTCAAAATGTGAAATATGATGAAATTATTAATGATGCCTACTCGATGCCTATTGTAATATGATGAAATTATTAGTGTATATAATTTCTTTGATCCCTTTGAACATATTGTATGTTACATTTTCCAATGGTTAAAATTGATTCAGGCCCCAGTACATAATATATCTAGTTAGCATATAACATGTCTAAATGTAATTTGATAAGCCTGTGGGATGAGTGGTGCTTTCCTTGACACTCTTTCTTGGAGGTGCCAGGATCAATACCTGTCGGGGTCAACTTTGGAAATGAACTTTTCAAAGTTGCCTCTGATGAGAAACTCTGCCTAGAAAGTAGTGGCAGTACAACTGCGCTTTGATGTCATTTTGGCAGTCCGCCTGGCGGCAGTAGCCACACCTTACAGAAATGACATCATACATGCTGTTGTGTTCAGTAAATGAGTAAGGGATGCCAGATCAACCCCTTTTCCTAGGTGGTAACTTTTACAAATCAAAGATTTCTTTTAAAAATGCTAAATATTTTCGATTTTTTTTCAGGTTGGCTCTATTGACAATGATTTTTGTGGTACTGACATGACAATCGGAACTGATTCTGCTTTACATCGTATCATTGAAGCCATAGATGCCATCGTTAGTACAGCATATTCACATCAAAGAACATTTATTATGGAGGTCATGGGTAGGCACTGCGGGTAAATTTTGTTTTAATTCTACATTTTAATAGTTACATATATTTTAATAAGATATTTGCTTGCAATATTAATTAAACGCGTGGATTCTAGCCAATTCTTAATGTTAAATTTATATTATTCATTTAGATATCTTGCTCTGGTCACGGCTTTGGCGTCCGAAGCAGATTTTGTCTTTATACCCGAGTCGCCGCCATCGGTCGATTGGAGAAATAAACTTTGTGATAAGTTAGAACAGGCAAGCGTTTGTTTGTACCGTACCTTGCCCCATATCATATGTCCAAACCCTTCACTATTTATTTGTCATACTTTCCAGTACATTGAGTGTTCCTTTAGTTTTCTTGCAGTTTTCACAGCCCTCAGTACGGATGCTACATATAGCTTTATTGGCGAAGACCCAGCGCCTCTCAATTGGGAAGAAAAGATGTGTACAAAGATTGCCCAGGCAAGGACTTTATATTCTAGCAACGAATGGGGGCAGGATCACTTAAAAATCTTACAATATCTTCATTTTCACACTTTGAATTGGCAGATTCCATTGGATTTTCTTTTCAAAATTGTGGTGTAAATTTTTTTTGTCACGCTAAACCTATCATTGTTGCTTGGGTAATAATGTGGGTTTGGATTGGAAGTTTGCATGATCCAATGTGCGAGTACTGCTTGTTGCAGTTATCTGGCATTGGTGGCCGCTCTGGCGAGTGAGGCAGACCAAGTTTTCATTCCCGAAGATCCTGTTCCCAATAATTGGGTTGAAAAACTTTGCAAACGATTGCAACAGGTACGCAGGCTTAATTGAGTGGCACTGTACATTTGTAACACACAATCTTTTTAATTTTTTGTTAACCTAATTTTTAATTTAGACCTTTTCGCAAAAGCAGACTGACAAATTATAAATGATGCCCATTAGTAACAGTTAGATATACGCTTTGTAAGTATTAAATATTTCGTGTACTGCTATTTAAATGTGATGATATCATCTAATATACTTACAATTGGTTGATCAATGATTACAGCAATCAAAACCAATTGACCGCTACGTCAACCCTTCATAAGTATATTTTTTGCATAAACTATGCTTATGCTTTGATTGTGTGTTATACTTCTTCATTTCAAAACTGTTTTATGTTAATTTCTATGATGTTCGTACATTCATCTCTTTCGAGTCACACAAATCAATTTCAAACTAAAATACAAAGTGTCTCTTCACAATCGTCCCTGGGTGCATGTTTTTTAATTCTCAATAACCACACTATAATAATATCTAATTATAATTTTTACCATGTTTTTACCGATAAAAATTCCTTAATATCATAAAATCAATAACTGCACTGCATGTATTTTTATTTACTACTCTTTGGATTTTGCTTGAAATTTTCCAAAATACAATTGTTTATATTGATTTTAACAGGAGAGGAATACTGGTCAGCGCTTGAACATAATAATAGTTGCCGAAGGCGCAATCGATCGCGAAGGCAAACCGATAACAGCCGAAATTGTGAGAAAGGTTGTGGTAGACAATTTACAACAGGACACTCGCATCACCGTACTTGGTCATGTTCAGCGTGGAGGGTCACCGTCTGCTTTCGACAGAATCCTGGTATAGCAATATAATTACTTTTTTGTAAGGACGTTCTCTTGCGACCCTTTTACGTACACGTCTCTGGTTGTAAGTGACTTAGTAAGCATGATTGGAAGACAAAATCAAATATACTGATATCTTTTCAACAATTATAACAGGGTTGTCGCATGGGCGCCGAAGCAGTGATGGCACTAATGGAGGCAACGCCAGAAACTGAGCCTTGTGTGGTAACTCTCGACGGCAACCAAGCTGTCCGTTTGCCGCTTATGGATTGTGTACGCTGTACTAAGGCTGTTGCTCAGGTGAAATTAATTTACTTTTTATTCTTCCAAGGTTGCTTTCACAGTGCACAATTATAGGGTCCAAATTTTGAGCGGTGGAATCTGCATCCTTTTTATTTGTAGCAATATTGCCAAGATACCTATTTGTGTTGTGTAAATTGATATTTTTTAAATTGGTTTTATATTACAGGCCATGGCGGACAAGAACTGGGACCTGGCAGTGCAGCTGCGCGGGCGCAGTTTCGCCCGCAACCTCGAGACTTACAAAATGTTAACTCGCCTCAAGCCACCCAAGGAGGCCTTCGATGAAGCCGGCAGGCCTTCTGTATGTTGACATTTTATTAAATATTTTTTCCAACTGTTTAAAAAAAGGTCTCAAAGTTCTTTCTACAGCAATAAAGCGGTCTCATTAGCTAATACGTTACACGTCATCAAAGCTCGCAAAGAAACTCTACCGCCGTATGACGTAATTTAGTGAAAAAGATTTTAAGTAAAATAAAATTAATTGCGACATTATTTTGTATACTTTCAAATAACTTATAGGAAAATTAACTAACAATACTAATAGAGTTGGTAGGTAATATTGTTTGTTAGTAAATTTTACTGGCCTATTAATAGGGTACAAAAGTAGTGATTAAATAGTGATCCATGATGATTAATATAGGAGGGCTACACACTAGCTGTGATGCACTGCGGTGCGCCCGCGTGCGGTATGAACGCGGCGGTTCGCTCGTTCGTGCGCAACTGCATCTATCGCGGCGACACTGTGCTTGGCATTCACGACGGAGTAGAGGGACTCATCAGTGGCAATATCGTCAAGATGGACTGGTAACTCACTTTTCACCCACTATCAAAATATACTGTGTATGACAACTCCTTACAAATGTCTATGGATTTTTTATGCTATGATTGGCAGACACGCTGACGGTCCACTTGATGGTAGGTAGCTACCGTCGCCTATAACATAAAAGTAACGCCACAGGTGCTGCAAGTGCGCTGCCGACTATAGTATAGTACCATATTCAACGAAGCAAATCACTCGTAGGATGATTACACATCGAACCATATTCAAAGGAGGAAATCACTCCGAGGATTGTTATATATGAAAGGTACCCTATGTCCTTTCTGGTGTCCCAGACAACGTGTATGCAGAATTTCACGGTGATTGGTTCAGTAGTTTTTGCGTGAAAGAGTAACAAACATCCATACAAACTTACGCATTTATAATATTAAGTACGGATTGTTATAATGTGTGTTAAGGTCGGACGTGACCGGATGGGTGGGGCAAGGGGGCGCCTTCCTTGGCACGAAACGCACTCTGCCCGGTGACAAGAAGTCCGAGATCGCGGCACGTATCAAGCAGTTTAACATACAAGGGCTGCTCATTATCGGCGGCTTTGAGGTATCAGTACTATAATATTCAGTCATATTTATGGTATACATAAAAAAAATTAAAACAATTTTAAGATTACAAAGTAAGACACTGCAAATTTTTTAATATTTTTGAATGCGCAACCCATAAATGATTGTGAGCTTAACTTTTACTATTATTTATTGTTTCATCCAATTACCTACTTATATGACATGTATTTTAATGGACAATGTACCAGCTCAAGTTAATTCCCAAAATTTAGTTTTCGTCCTAATTTAAAATGAATAATTTAATCAAATTTAAAGAAAATAAATTTTCATAGAGATCGTTTTACTAGAAAGAAAAATGCCATATGTAGGAATAGTTAGGATTTAACACTTCATATTCATATTAAAGAAAAGACTGGTAGATTCACTGCCATTACTTATTAATCATTTTTGTTAAAAACTAAAAAGCGTTCATGTGTAATTATGCATGGCCTTAGACTCTAAGGCCATGCATAATAAGGCTTAGAGGATAGTACAGAATGTATCATGTAACTTTGTGCAAAACTTCCCACGACACTTGCCCCCAGAATTGCTTGTGAGGTTTGTTCACATTTACTTACAGGCCATTGTTCTTTATTTGACGACACGTTTGGTCTAGTGGCTGTAACCCTAGCTGTTAACCAAACGGTCGCGGGTTCGAATCACGCTATAGGGGCAGACAACTGACTGACGTTTGAAATGAAATTTTGGCATGGCTGATAATTGCCCTGGTGCAAGCAAATGTCGACTTTAAGGTGACGAACCTTTTCTTACCCCGACTGTATGTACCTGAGTCATGGATGTTTTGTATTTATAATATGTATGTTGGTATCCATAATACTCGTACAAGCATTACTTTCTTAATGTGGACCTGGATGATGCTGTGTGGAATGTGTGAAGATATTTATTTATTTACTAGGCATATCAAGCCGGTCTGGAGTTGTACGAGTCCCGCTCGCAGTTCCCAGAATTCTGTATCCCACTTGTGGTGATACCGTCCACTATTAGTAACAATGTGCCCGGGACCGACTTCTCTCTCGGGGCAGACACCGCCCTTAATGAAATCACTGAGATTTGTGACCGCATCCGCCAGTCCGCTCAGGTTAGTATTAAACAATATAAAGAATGTACTAATGTCTGTGTTTCGAGGCTAATTTTGGCTATTTTGGCTAAATAACTGTTTAAGTTTTTAATAATCTCTCAAATGGATATTTTCATCAAGAATTGAAGTTAAAATTATAACAGGAAAACATGAATCAGTATTAACGGTGGGATAAACTAAATAATTTATTTATATTGTTATAATATGGATTTGGATTTCAGAACATCTCGAACTAAGATAACAAATCTTATCCCTAAAAAGAGCATTTTTTGGCTTGACGACGATATTTAATTTGTATTTTTTTTTGTATTACAGGGTACTAAGCGTCGTGTGTTCGTAATTGAAACTATGGGAGGATATTGCGGTTACTTAGCTACTTTAGCTGGTACGTGTTCTTTTTAACTTGAATGTAGTTAAAATAGACAAAAACCTTGTTTTGAATGATTTGTTTTACCCCAAAAAAATAATTTTAAAAGTCCATATAATTAAAAGAAAGAAAGAAAGAAAGAAAGACATTTATTCACTGCACGAAGGACATTAACATGACATTACATAAGAAACAGAAACAACAAAAACAAAATGACACAAATTATTAAAGCTAGACAGGTAAGATGTGTGTGTCCTCGCGGCAGTGAATCGGATGCTGGCTCAGCATTGTGCTGAGACGCTGGGAAAGCACCTGCAGCGCTGATTTTCAGCCAGCACCGTGTGACTCACGCGAACGCCATACACACTCGTATATATTATATAATTTACATAGATATATTGATAGCTTAAATAATTAGATACATAGATAAATATAATATAGCAACTTATAATGCAATAATAGTAATAATAGATAATATAGTAGTAACTTCAATAATTTCAATAAATAAAAAACAAAAAAAAAGCATAACCCGATTCCAAGTCAATTGCAAATGGAAACCATCCAGGGTTACACAAAGTATACACAAAATTTCATCCAAATCGGTCCAGCTGTTTAGGAGGAGTTAGATGAATAAATGCTGGATATAAAAATTATGATTTTTGGAGCGTCAACAAATGACCCCTAAGCTTACGCCTAAAGGTGTATCTGCTAGGCGCTCCTTGGATAGGAGGAGGGAGATCATTCCAGCATTTGGACGCAGCAAACCTGAAGCTTCCTCGAAACGCCGTGGTCTTGTGCACAGGCACGGCAGCAACTGCCCCAAACCTGCGCGCACGTTTGGACCATTGGAGCTTCCTAAAAAGGTAGGACGGCGTTTCGTACCGTACCACCCCAAACAGCAGAGTAGCCAGATGAAGGCGTCGGCGTGCAGACATATTCAAAAGGCCAGAGGCGCTCAAATACGGAGTGATATGGGAACGAGGAGGTATGTGAAAGCAAAAACGAGTGCATGCGTTTTGCACTCGTTGTATCAGCCGCTTAGAGCGGCCGGTAATGCAGCCATCATACACGACATCACAATAATTTAATCTAGATAATATAAGCGATTCACAAAGTGTGACACGCAAATCGACACTAAAGTAATCACGTACATTATATAGAACTTTGAGGCGATAGAAGCAGTTGCTCACAACTTTCAGGATGTGACTCTCGAAGCGTAACTTGCCGTCCATGAGGAGGCCGAGGTTGTTTGCTTCCATTACCCGCTCTATTGGTTCGCCCATGATGGCTACATCCCTGCCGGTCAGAGCTTCGAGACTATTATGGATTTGATGCTTAGACCCGAAAACCACGTATCTCGACTTGCCCGGGTTGAGAACCAAACAGTTCCTCTCCGACCAAGAGGAAACACGATCGAGGTCCGCGTTGATGCCATCCACCGCAGCAGACATGTCCGAAGGCGAGCTGGAGAAGTACAGCTGCAGGTCGTCCGCGTACATATGGTATCCGCTGTTCTCTATACTGTTAATAATGTCAGCGCTATACAATATAAACAGCAGAGGACCCAGAATTGAACCCTGCGGGACTCCCCTTATCACAGGACAAGAGGAGGACCGCAGAGCAACTCCATCCATCCTACGCAACGCAACAATCTGCGCACGGCCCGACAAGTAACTGTCGAACCACCTCAACGTAGTGACATCAAAGCCATAATAGGACATCTTGGACAACAGCAAGGGCACGCTAATGCAGTCGAAAGCCCTGGAGAAGTCTAAAAGTGCCAATATAGTACCTTTACCAGCATCCCTAGCCTGCAAAATGTTATCGACTACGTCAAGTAATGCAGTAGCTGTCGACCGACCCTTGCGAAAACCAGACTGCAGTTCAGGGAGGATGCCGTTTTTCTCCAGGTATTCCGACAGCTGGTCGCACACTACCCTTTCTATTATCTTCGATGCACAAGGAAGGATGCTAATGGGACGAAGTTCGGTTAGGATCATAGGATTAGGTTTTTTAGGTAACGGTATCACTTGAGCGATTTTCCAGTCAGTTGGGAACGTCATAGTCTCTATGCTTTTGTTAATTATATGTGTCAGTATATCAGAAATTTTCGGAAGAGTCATAACTATCATGTCAATGTCAATCAAGTCTAGTCCCTTCGCCTTTGTTCTAATTGAGGTAATTATTTTTGTAACAGTCGCAACATTCGTGGGGGAAAGAGTAAATTTACTGTCACTGTATCTGTCAAATTCATAACGCGTCAGGTCAGATATTGTTACGTCCCATTTTCCAGGTGTATTAAGGAAGTGCTGGTTCATTAAATCTGGGTCATTAAAATTTGTAGGTAAATCAGTTTGTGTCTGTGAGTCGGAGAGAATAGTTCGCTTCAAATTTTTCCATAGGGTCTTTGAGTCAGTAACGTTATTAATGTGGTGTTTGAAGAAAGCACGCTTCTCGTTATGAATGGCTTCGACCACAACGCGTTTCAAGTCCAGGTAGTATTGCTTATGAACCTCACTGTTCGAACGTTTATATTTAGCATAAGCTTTATTCCTAAGGCGCATCATAAGCTTCACATTGCTTGTTAGCCATGGTTTGGGTGCCTCCTTCACCACTGTTGTCCTTTCAGGTGCATGTTTATCAAAAAGTCTAAGTAAAAGTTCGTTAAGTAGTCGAACCATGGCACTCACGTCATCAAGTAAAAGTATTCGGTCCCAATTTGTGGCGTCAAGGTCTTTGTTAAAGTCAGCTAAGTTCATGTCTTTTAGAGGTCGGTAGGTAATACGTCTTGGTGTCGGTTTCCTTTTCTTTATGTCAAGCTCGGCCGTGATAAAGGCATGTCTGCCCAGATCTGGGATGTGCCTTACGTCCATAGACACAACTCGAGCGTCAGTGCAAAACAGGTCAATAGTAGTCTCGCTATTTTCGGTAAAGTGTGTCGGTTCACTTACATGTTGCGTCAAGCTAACTGATGTTAAAAATTGTGTCAAACATTTAAACTTTGTGTCCGTTTTGTCAGTATAATTTATATTAAAATCGCCAACTAAAATCAGTCGATCATAATTCGTGAAAGAAGAAATTGAGTCAGTGATAGCGTCAAAAAATACGTTAATGTCGAGCCATGGTGGTCGGTATGCTGTACCTATAATAAGACGTTTGCAGTTGATATTTACTTTCAACCATATTTGCTCCACGAGTGCAGCTGCGGGGTGGGGCAGAGTACGGGCGGTGAGACCTCGGCGCAAGAAGAAACCGACGCCACCCCCCCGCCCCGCCCGCACACCCTCGGGTCGCGGGACGTGACGCAACCGATAGCCGGCTATACGAGGAGCGCGACCATCCTGTCCCGGTTTAAGCCATGTCTCGCATATCCCTACCACATCCGCATCACTATCAGTCAAAGTCGCAATCAACTCATCGTGTCCCGTACCAAGTGATCCAGCATTAAATAAACCAACTTTAAAGTTTTTTAAACGAGGCATTGTAAATAGAAGTAAGAAGAACAATTAATTAAGTAACAAGTGCAATCGGGTAAATTTGTACAAGTAAGCGAAGTGCAATTTCGTTTTAAATAAGATGTCTTATAAGTAAAAATAAAATAATTAATGTTTATGTGCATATTAAAAATTTTATATGTGTTTAATAATATAACGTGATTTGAAATTGTGTAAATATATACAATAAAAGTGTATAGAATAAGAGTGTATATATAGATTATAATATATAGAAGCGTATATAAAATAAAATATATAGAATAAAAGTGTGTAGTAATAAATTTAAATATTGTATTGCTCCAATTTGAACGATACGGATCACAGAACGGCACCATGTTTGCTTTCCGTATCACTGTCGCGAGGGCACACCAACATAAAAACAATATAAAACAAAGTGTTAAAATTTTGAAATAAGTATGCTCGTTTAAAACCTGATTAGACATGACAAAAAAGAGAAACGATAAAACACAAATTTTCTGGCACAAATTTTAAAACGATTACTTGTGGTCATATCCAATGTAATAGTCGGATAATCAGATTATTTGTTTTGTATTTTTAATCCCACTTTGGTCAAGAGCGCACTTGCAGCACCTGTGGAGTTGCTTGTGTTATAGACAACGGTAACTACATACTACCGAGTGGACTAACAGCCTGTCTATCGACCTTAATATTTGAAAAAAACATACTAATGTATGATATACTAGCTGGTGCCCGCGACTTCGTCCGCGTTGAACGATGAAAGGTCCTTCTTTCTATCACTTCTGCTTTTTATGTCCTTTCTGCTGTCACAGACAATGTGTATGCAAAATTTGATGGTGATCAGTTCAGTAGTTTTTGCGTGAAAGAGTAACACACATCCATCCATACATTTTCACATTTATAATATTAGTATGGATTGTGCAGGTCTGGCCGGCGGTGCCGATGCGGCATACATCTACGAGGAGAAGTTCTCCATCAAGGATCTGCAGCAAGACGTGTACCACATGGCGTCCAAGATGACGGGCGGCATTCAGCGCGGACTAATCTTGCGCAACGAGAAGGCCAACGACAACTACAACACCGAATTCATCTACCGCCTTTACTCCGAAGAGGGCAAGGGGCTCTTCACCGCCAGGATGAATGTGCTCGGTGAGAGGATTATCGTAGTGAAGTGTATCTTCTTAATACTTTTCCATATTATGGTTCACCTCAAACCGAACACAGTCTTCACCAAAATGAACGCAACCTAATAACCTAGGAATTGAGGTGCATTACTGCACAATAAAGTTTTTAAATGCGCCTCCATTTGAAATATACTTTTTTTGCACTATTCCACTATAATACCTATTTTGATATCGTCCAAAATTATGACAATTTTACAGTAGATAATAAAAAAAAAATGCTAAATGTAAATTTGTCCTCAAATTCTCAATATGATTCTACATTTTGGTAATATCCTTAAATATCATAAAACAAATTCCTCCGCCGCGTTTGTCTGTCTGTCTGTTCGCGATAAACTCAAAAACTACTGCACCGATTTTCATGATGTTTTCACCAATGGGTAGAGTGGTTCTCGAGGAAAGTTTTAGTATATAATTTACAAAGTTACGCCGGCGAAGTCGCGGGCAGCAGCTAGTATATTTATAAAATAATTTGTACTTGCTAACTTATTAGGGCGCAACCAAAACTACTATGTTTATAAAGCTTTTTGGAACGTTCGCTTAGAATGGATTTTTGAAATTTTCAACTCCGTGCGAAGCCTGGGGGCTGGTCGGTATAGTATATATTAAAGGCTGATACTGTTGGGTGACAGGCCACATGCAGCAGGGCGGGTCCCCGACGCCCTTCGACCGCAACATGGGCACGAAGATGGCGGCCAAGTGCCTGCACTGGCTCGTGGAGGCTCTGCAACGCGGTCCGGCCAACTCTCCCGACTCCGCCTGTTTGTTGGGCGTCGTCAAGCGCCAGTACAAGTTCACTCCGCTGGAGGATCTCAAAGCGCAGACCAATTTCGCGTGAGTACTTAATTGGATTATATTAATTTTGAAAATTGTGTTGCCTCCATCCACATGTTCTTATTGAAATTTGAAATCACCCGGAGAAAACGCAAACAATGTAAACAAACCCGACCTATACTGATGTATAGGTCACGATGTATGTATAACGTTATTAAGTATGTATACCTGTCCAATTTCCTCGCACATAAAAATAATGAGTGCGAGTTGGTATTCGACTGGAGTATCGTATTGTGCGAAGGGCCCGTACTCTTTACCTATCTCGGTAAATGGTATTTAAACATCTCGTCGTGTGTGCCTATTTCGTGTGTACTATCGCGGTCAAAGCAGTCCCACCGTAAGGAACAATTTTGTGTGTACATTTTGTATTTATCTTTGCTCCTACTTCAAATACCTACTCGTATTATAACATTTACGTTACTATGACAACCTCGTCTTATACATATTAGGTGATATTAGGCATGAAGCTAAGAATACGTGCTGAACTCTTAGTTCTTAGCTCCATGATATTAGGAGTATAGAGAGGTAAAATTAGGTAACGTTAGACAAATTTGTATGAAAAGTGGGTCTGCTCCATTGACCGCGATAGTACCTATCCTTAAGCAACGGGGTATTAACATCGCAAAACTTAATGGGCTCTTACCTTGAGCGGGTATCTTTCGTTTGCGCATGTAGAATTGCGAACAATACGGCAGACCTGCTTTCTCTCGTACAAATGTTATCATTGCGTCTCGCTCATTCCATGGCTCCCCCCATCCCCGCGTCGCAATACCTCACAAACAGTCCGAAAATCGGTTACTGACACGTGATATCGCTAGAGCCCATTAGGTTTTGCGCCGATTATAGCCACATAGCATCGAGTGAACCGTCTACCTACCCTCTTTTAATCGTAAGAAATGTTTAAAGTATTTTTATGTCAATCTAATTCAATTAACAATTTCAGTCAAAGAATACCCAAGCAGCAGTGGTGGATGAAACTTCGCCCATTGCTGCGTATCCTCGCAAAGCACGACTCCACTTACGAAGAAGAAGGAATGTACATGACAGTAGAGCAGGGAGAGATTGACTCCGAGTGTGTTATATAAATGTCTATTCTATATAGAATATATATTTACTGTGCAAATATTGCCACAGAGTACTTAGCTCATATATGTGTGACAGAGTAGATAATTTTTGTTATTTTTGTACCGTGACAGGTATACTTAATGTAGATCTGTGTACTGTCAAATATACTTTCTACTTTTTTTTAGAATTTGGTTAGAATTAACATTGTAAAGAGGTACATCTTCCTTGACTTTGTAATCAATATTTTTTTATAACCAAAAGGAGACAGTTTTCATATTTGTACAATATGACATGTTTAAAACTGAAAAGTGATTTTCATGTAGCTGTTAAAAAAATATCTAAATATTTTTAGTTACATTCGTAACACACCAATCATTATTGGCCAAGTTATAGTGGCACTACTATAATAAACAGAAAACTAGTGTTGCCAAGTGTCTCATAAAATTATGTACCAAAAATCTTTATTTTTTAACTCTAGTTCGCATTTTGAAAAAAAATTAAAATATTAATCTATGTGTAGGTCTAAGAAAAATTAACAAAACTTTGACGGAATGTTTATTATACTTTATTAGGTAAGTATACATTGCTTGAGATTTTTCATTTTAATAGTAAAATTGTTACTAGATCGTGTCTATAACAATTATTATCGGGTAATTACTTGTTTAAAAATATTGAAATAATTTTATATACTTAAAACTTTTTTAGTAATACTTCGCTCCTCAACCAGTACCCACAGACCAATGAAAATAATATTAAGACAATAGTTGTGATATTTTGTAAATACATAACCAAACAGTTTTAAACAAAATGGCTGTGGACCGACTGTGTGATGTTGTTAACAAATGTTATATACATACATTTTTATTTATTACGCAAATCTTCTATTTATTCAATGTTTATTTTATTTTTGAATTTTTACATATTTCACAAGCAATGTAGTATTATTTATTTATATTTGGTGTAAGTAGTTTCAATTTCATAAATTATTATCAATCTTAATGCTAAGTGTTGTAGGTAATAGTCGAGTAATATTCGTTTACTTTCATTGTCTGATGGTATTTGTTGTAATTAGTAAATATCTATAAAAATAATGTTCGTATGCTATATCAGTATTGGAAATGTTGATTTGACAATGAGATTTTGTTAAAATTAAGAAAGATCATATCGAAATTTTACGCAATAAATTTGTAAACTCAAATTTTATGAAAATTTTTAGAAATTAGTTGTTTACTGTATTGCTTATATGTTAATAAATGTTAATGGCTCTCAGTTGTCTTTTTATATACACTGTACAATTTTCCATAGCACATCCTTCGCACTGAGTCATAAGTTAGGCCGGGTTTTCGCAGTAACATGTCTCCGGACATTACGTGTTATGTCTCTGTGACTTGCGGGACAATATCGCTTAATTTTTGCCTCGTTCAAAACTAGCCAGTAGCCAGTAGTAATTAGTATGTCGCCCGAGGAGGAACTATTCAAAGTTTGTCGGGCGACTGTTGAGTTGAGGAACACGAAAGGCGCTCAAGTCGACGCTTGCAGAGCATCGAATAACGACATGTCCCGTGCGCCCGTGACGCGTAGATGTCGCAATGCGGACATAAGCTCACGTCACAGAATTATGCAAACTCATAAACTTGACAAACTTCTACCTCAACAACATCCAATTATATTGAGGCTAACCGGACCATACAATTAGGATTATCTACTAATTAGAGATTTAAAAGTACAGACGAAAATTGAAGAAAATTTCCAAAGTTTGTAGTCCCAAATATGAAAATTTAAAAATAATAACAGTGGCTACTTATGAAGATAGCAAACGCTTTATCTCGTCAAATAAAAATATCCTGTGCTATGACACTAAAACTAAAATTATTGTTGTAAAAACGAAAATATTACTAGTTGAATTATGGAACCAAAATATTTCGTTCGGCACTTAAAAAATTGCTTATTGGATTGCTTAGGTAATAAGAATATAAAAGAGTTAAATTCAATTTAATTATTTATTGCGATTTTTTTTTAATATTTACGTCTTTCTTTACAAAACGAAAGTAAAAATGTCTTTTAGTTAAATAGTAAGGCTAGTATTAAAAAAATAGCAGTAAAGCTTTTTAAATCTTGCCGCCTCGAATTCAAAACATAGATTCAGTTATGATAGTCTATGGTTGATAAAAAAAAGATTCAATCACAGAATGTCACCATAATAATAAATAGTAAAAAATATTATAACTTTTATTTTGAACAATCATATTAATTAAAATATTGAATTTTCAGTTGTTTTGTAATTTTTTTTTTCATATGTACACTATAATAATAATATGAAAAACGTCATAATGGAATGTTATTATGGAAACAAGTGAAAAATTCATGGATTGGATAATAGTAAAAACATACCTATTTTGTTTTAGTTCACACAATAAATTGAGTACCATTTAAAAAAATGAATATTTAAACAATTTGGTCTATATTATTTAGTTTGTGGTCTATACCTATGCCAACACAACATCAACAATGTTGACGTTTCATTGCGTTGCGTAGCAAGTGAAAGTGTCACGTCGGTACGTAGATAGATACTGCTGTCACTGGAAAGTGGTTTTTTTTAGACCATTAAAGATACAATTGATACTTACTTAACTACTACAGGTACACTTTACTGGCTTATTACATTATTTGTTTAATTAACGTCAAGTAAATTGTAAGAAGATACAATATTGTGAACGTTTCCTATACAATACTCGTAAAAACATTTTCAGGTTTAGGTTATTGCCGGAAAAATGGGTATAAAGCCAGCGATTGGAAGAAAACCTAACAAGAACCCACCAATATTTAGCCATGAGTTCGTCATTCAGAATCACGCAGATATTGTTTCGTGTGTAGTTATGGTGTTTTTAGTGGGATTGATGGTGCAGGTATGTGTTAAAAGTTTGCCACGTAAGCCGCGATATTTTTTTCCCTTTCACATATGCATATCAATTTTTATGTTTCGCTTTCAGTCGACAAGCCCAATAGCAAGTTTATTCATAAGTTTACACCATAATGTAAGTGGTGTAGAACCAACAAGGGAACTTCCTAAAGGAGAACCATTCCTATATGAAGCTGGCTGGAAAGATTCATGTGCTGTGTTCTTCTACTCCTTGGTCTGCATTGTTATGCATGCTATACTTCAAGAATATTTTCTAGATGTAAGTATCTCTAATATGTAGTTACCAAAAGCGAAAAAGATGTATAAATATGTGTTGATAACTACTAGGTTTTTCTTAATTTATACACAATAAATGTACCTTCTAGTATAAAGTTAACGTAACATAGACAGATTATTTATTTGAGAACTTAACATGTACCTATTATGGTATTATTTTTTTAGTACCTTATTAATTTTCTATTCAATCCTAACAAGATGGCCTTCCTTACATATTATAAAACAAAGTCTCCACAGCGTCTGTCTGTCTGTCTGTTCGTGATAAATTCAAAAATTACTGCACCGATTTTCATGTTGTTTTCACCAATGGATAAGAGTGGTTCTCGAGGAAGGTTTTAGTATATAATTTACAAAGTTACATGGGTGAAGTCGTGGGCAGCAGCTAGTTTCACATATATATTTTTAAAATTAAAATCTTCATATCAGCTTCCACTGTGCATTCTCTATGCATGCCAAAAAAAACATTTTCCACATTATTGGCATTAAAACATTGTATTTATCTCCATTAGTTTGCCTTCTAGGAAATTACTGATTCTTTCCCACTGGGCAGTCATATAGATTATGTTCACTTGTTCAGTAAACTTATGAATTCTTTATTTTTAGAAATTATTAAAGAAGTTCCATTTATCCAAGTCAAGGGTGAGCGCCCTAAATGAGTCTGGCCAGCTAGTTGTATTCCACCTAGTGACTCTACTTTGGGGTGGTGACGCTATCCTCCGAGAGGGATTCATGTTTAATATTTCTCGACTTTGGGATGGTAAGTGCAGAATCCTTTCTTTTCATTATTAGGATAAGAGACATTACCTACAAATTGTGAAAAACTATTTGAAAATCTTATTGATATAATACAAATAGAGAACAAGTTTTTATATTGCAGAATTTTGTTTATTAAAAATGGAATATTTATTTATCCAAAAACAGTTCAGGTTGAATGGATCTTTAAAGAAGTTATATGACTAAATTCAGAAAATGAAAATTTTGTTCAACATGCTCAATATAAAACTACATATTTATAATAATTATAGAGAAATCATAATAAATCATGTGAATAAAACTTTACTTTACTTAGTGTTGTTCTCTAAAACCACACTAAGTAAAGTATTTTAATGAAAAATATTAATTACCTTATCAACTTAATTTGATCTATTAAATTCACATTAATCAGCACTACCTTACAGATCTAGCTCATTAAAGAATATTTAATGTTAGGGGAACATGCACAGTGTGTCTTATCCTATGCACAGTAGTCTAGCCTAGATTATAGCAACATTATGTACATTGTATTAGTATATAGTTGATTTAATTTGAAGATTTTTAATGGTTAAGATTTGAAGATCTGGTCCACACGAAAGGGACACACATCTAGATCATTATTTCAGACCACTAAATTGTCTGATATATGAGATGAGAACCAATGTAATCTGCAATATTATTGTAACATTGATAAAGCGAACAATTATTTCATAAACTTACTGGCTTATCTTATTGTAAATATTTAATTATATCATTGTTGTGCAATAAAAAAATTACAGGCAATTACCTAATTTTGTTATCAATTATTTTACTACAAGTTGAACTTAAGAGTTATGTAAATTATATTTTTTTTTTATAAAATATATCTTTATTGGTTTATTTGACTCAATTTATTTAATTGTTTTTAATTATTTGGAAAATGGGGCTATGAACAATTTATTTTTTAATTAATAGGTACTCATTATATTCAATGCTTTTAGTTAAGCAATAAGTTTCTTGTAGTATGATTTTTAGGAAATTTTTCTTTTATCTTTCTTTTGTCACTCAATTTTGTTAAATTTTTAGTAAAGACAACCTAGAATACATATAGTAATTGTTATTAACTATTATTATATGTATGTTTGTATCAGTTTACATACAAATACAAAAAAATAGTTTATTAATATACTTAAGCCTAGGTACAAAAAGGGGTGTAGGGGACCTCCTATTAAGTATAAAAATACTTGTATCAGGACACCCCCGCAAATTACATGGATTATAATAGTATGTATATTGTTTTGATAGGTTACCCGAACCACCCAATGAGCTTTTTGCTCAAGCTATGGTGGGTGGTCCAGGCTGCTTACTGGCTGCACACTATCCCCGAGCTCTACTTCCAGCGGATCAAGAAAGATGAGTGGGCTGCTCGCATAAGGCATGCCTTGGCTGCATTTGCTTTCGTAGCCCTCGCCTATGGATTCCAGTAAGTTTCTTTGTATTTTGAAAAAAAAAACTGCATTGATCCCCATAAAAATGATTTTCTTAAAAATTGATTCATATTATAGTTATGTATTATTGTTACATCTAAACTGGATGATAATTTGAAGCAACTTTACCTCTTTTATAGGTTAATAATATTGTTACAGATTTCAACGTGCTGGCGTTTGCCTCATGGTGCTTCACTCACTGGCTGAGTTTGTGGCTCACAGCTCTCGTCTTAACGCCATCCTCCGAGGGGAGAGGGAGGACTTTGTTGACAAATGTAATTATTGCCATAGATTTATACTTCTATTGTATTTTAATACTTTTTTAAGAATGACATAGGAAAATTATTTTCAAGATGAAATTTATTCTTGAGTACAATTTCATGGTACAAGATGACTTATGGTACTTGAAGTTAGTAATAGTTTTTTTTTTTTTTATTATTTCTAATCCAATTGGTCTTTTAACTTAAATTTCTTTTATTCCATATATTTTTCATTATATAAATTTCTTCTCCCCGTGTGTATGTGACTGAATTCCTTCTCAACCACTGGACTAATTATGATGATTTTTTTCTCTGTGTGTTAAGTGGTTTAAGATTCACAATTGGACCAAATTTATATAATACTTAATAGTGCTGTTGCACGCGACTTTTCCCGCGTAACTTTATAAAATATAGTACTTGCTGATAATGTACTTAGTTTTCCATAGGTGAAAGAATTTTCAAAGTCGGTCCAGTAGTTATGAGTTTATTCATTACAAACAAACAAATTTTCTCTCTTTATAATATTTGTATAGATATGAGGGCGTCAATTTATTTACAGTTTGCTAATACTAAATTTGATGCAATAATAAGATGCAATAGTTCACTTAATATTGCAGTTAATATTGCTGCATGTCAGGTAGTAGACGATTCTGACATCATATTGATTTATTACCAATGTTCTTGGGTGTGATTAATTTATATTAATTATACATTGTCTTCTGTATTTTCCTTCGGACATCGTAAAATTGTTTACATCAAAGAAATATTGGGAATTATTTTTAAAATTACGACATATTATTTAACTTTGTAACTTACAGTTATGATTTTCTTTTAATTTTCACAGTAATCCGTACTAATATTATAAATGCGAAAGTTTGTATGGATGTTTATTACTTTTTCACGCAAAAATTAAAGAATGGATTTCAATGAAACTTTACAATAATATAGCTTATACATCAGAATAAGACATAGGCTATATAAGACATAAAAAAGATAAGAAAAGATATTTCGCGTCACAGCGATAACGATGTCCGGCGTCACCACTCACATATTTCTCCTTTTAACGCGGACCAAGTCGCGGGCACCAGCTAGTTATTTAATAAAATTAATATTAAAGAAATTATTTAGACCTGATATATTCTACATCAGGGTTTAAGATTTGATAAAATTCAATGTTGAAATAATTACTTTCTATATAAATATTTATGCAAATTCACGGAAAAAATATAATCACAAAAGAATAATAAAAAAAGTCTTGTAAAACCACATTTCTGTCGAAATTATGGTGTAACTACATTTATTCAGTTTTAGTTTTGTCCATAGAAAACCGCAGTTCTAGAGGGAGATGCGTACGCGTCCGTTCATATTTCAGAAGCTGCTGTTTTCTATGGACAAAAGCTGAATAAATTTAGTTACTCCCTCAAGGGAAACTTACTTTAAATTATGTTCATTAAATATTTTTTCAGTTGATTTGTAATTTAACAAAGACTTTTACTCGTAACATAGGAATAAAGAAAGGAAATATGTATGCATAAAAATTGTTACTTACACTATACGACACGTGGTGAACAGTAATAAAATAAATCAATGATTATTTAAGAGCGTTACAGAGTTAGAATTACTTTGGAGTGAAAATTTATGATTCGCGGCGGCTCATAATGCCATGATGTGTTTAGTTTGCAGATAAGATATTAACGCCATATTATTTGTAAGTTTATAAACTAGATAATGGCTCAAAAATATTTTAAAATATTGGGATAATTTTCTCATTGGAACAGTTTTTAATTCATAATTTAATATTTTGTGTATTTATCTGCGTAGGCCGTCGACCGCTAGTTTGAAAAAGGGCTGCTTAAAAACTGTTCTTAGAAAGAATTCATTTTAAAATATTTTTTAGCCATGTACTAGATTAAAAAACTACAAATAATATAACGTTAACATCTTATCTGCAAACTAAACATCTGAAACTACTGAAAATCATAAATTTTCACTCCAACGTGATTCTGATTCTGTAACGCTCTTAATTATTTAATTAATTTTAAAAGCAGAAAATCAGTGTTTTGTTTACAATGATGTTTTTTTTAGTTGTGGGCGCGGTGAACGGCGCGGTATTCGTAGTCGTGCGGCTATGCTCGCTGGTGTTGGGAGTGCTAACATTCTACTTCGGGCTGGCGGGCATCGCTCCCGCACTAGTACGGTTCACGGCTCTCGCCTTGCTAGTCACCTTCCAGGTAATACCTCATCCATTCTACAACATTTGTCACAAACTCATCAGACCACGTTGGATGAGTGGTTGAGTGTGAGTGACGTTGCTTCTGTTATAGGCGACGGTAGCCACTTACCATCAAGGGGACCGTCAATCTGTCTGTCGAGTTTATCATAAAAAATACATTTTTTTTTCTTATTTTTTTTTACCTTTGTTAACTTCATATTATGTTTTTAAAGAACATCACTACATATTATAAAACAAAGTCCTCCGCCGCGTCTGTCTGTCTGTCTGTCTGTTCGCGATAAACTCAAAAACTACTGCATCGATTTTCATGCTGTTTTCACCAATGGATAGAGTGGTTCTCGAGGAAGGTTTTAGTATATAATTTACAAAGTTACGCGGGCGAAGTCGCGGGCAGCAGCTAGTATTATATAAGAACATATTCTGCAATGTTATATTATTCCATGTTTTTTCTCGTCGTCGTCGAAGGTCACCTGTATAGAAATGAATGTTTCAGGTATACCTGATGTTTAACTTCATCTCTGAGACGATGAAGCAAAGACAAGAGGCTCGTCAACAAGCGCAAAGCAAACCTAAAAAGGAGAGGAAGGAGAAACCCAAGAAAGAGAAAGGTGAATATATTATATTACAATCTCTAATGTATTTTTTTTTATGCATTATGTTGTTTATTTTTTTCCTTACTTTTAAATTATGACTAGAGATAAGAGTGATAATAATTTAATAAGCAATACTTTTAAGCAAATTAATAATAGATGGCAACTTTATAAGAAGACTTAGGGTCAGCACTCACTAAGATGCGACTCAGTGTCCATATTTTAATACAGCAATTAAAAAAAAATAAAGTAAAATAAAGTAACCCCCCGACTCTCTATTGAGCCCAAACATGCTGTAAATTGCCAAGGAGTTGGGTATCCCGTAGACTACTTGATGCTGCAGCATCAGATCAAGGATACCATACCACTGAAGTAACAGTATATCAAATTTCACATAGTCTTCAAAATGTTTGAATTTCATAAATTCATATATTATACATGAACTTCACAAATTATTGCTAAGAACAATCCTGATCACGTTAGCTCTACAAACAAAAAATACTTTTAAAATTGTTCCTATTTTTTTAAAATTGAATTTTATTAAGAGTACCGATGAGATTCTAACATAGGACTGCTTTAACGGCAGCCGAGTGTTCATCATACAGTACTTTCCATCCTTTTTATTTGTATAACATTAAATTAAATTAAATTGTTAAATGATAATAATATTATCATTTGTATTTGCAGTGAAAAAAGCATCCATCGACGAGTCCGACCTGCCCGAAGTTGATCAGAACACGAACAAAACTCTTCGTCAGCGGCAAAGCGCTGCCGCCAAGACAAAGTGAACTGCTCACATTGTTACACTCACTATTGACTAATTGACTTTTCACATAAGCAACAACCTTTTTTCTTTTCTGTCGTAAAAGAAGTGCTTATTCCAAAACAGATTGCAATTTTTTTTATAAATAGACTTTTTTCAAGAGATTGAGTTGGTCTCCTGGAAGATATAATCTTTTTTTTTTCTCAATATTAAACTTGAAATAACATGTAAAGTAGAAATTCGTTTTCTAAGTTTTTCTAAATGACAACTACCTAGTATAGGTTGTTGTTGAAGTATGAGAGGTCAATTTGTATGGTGTGTCTATGCAACGGTAAAGGTTGTCTCTTCAATGTAACTGAGTCTTTCCAACTATTCCATGTACGTACTCGGTGTTTTCCCCCGTGACGTCATTCACAGCACAAACAGACTGTTGGCAGCATTTAATTTTTGTATCGAAGGGTATAAAGGACACACAATCACACCATTGAAACTCGCTGCGTTTTGATTTTAATCATATAAGAATTTTTTTAAAAGCAAATACAAGATTTTTTAGATGCGATATTTCAGATTAAAATTTCATGATGTTTTATAATTTTATCACACTCATGACATGACATTCCATAATTTTATCACACATGAAATCTCATAACTAACTTTGTCACATACATTATATCTCATAACTTGGCCACGCCCATGAAATCTCATGGGCTAACTGCCACACACATGACATGTCATAACTAACTTTGCCACACACACATGACATCTCATAACGCGTTGTCACACTCATGACATCTCGTAACTAACTTTGTCACATACATGATATCTCATAACTTGGCCACGCCCATGAAATCTTATAACTAACTGCCACACACATGACATGTCATAACTAACTTTGTCACTCACATGACATCTCATAACAAGCTTTGTCACACTCATGATATAACTAACTGCCACACCCATGACATGTCATAACTAACTTTGCCGCACACATGACATCTCATAACAAGCTTTGTCACACTCATGACATCTCATAACTAACTTTGTCACATACATGATATCTCATAACTTGGCCACGCCCATGAAATCTCATAAATAACTGCCAAACACATGACAATATTGTCATAACTAACTTTGCCACACATATGACATCTCATAACAAGCTTTGTCACACTCATGACATAACTAACTTTGTCATTGTCACACACATGATCTATTATAACTTTGCCACACGCATGACATGTCATAACTAACTTTGTCACACACATGAAATCTCATAAACTTTGCCACGCCCATGAAATCTCATAACAAACTTTGTCACACACATCTTACACATGACATCTTATAACTCTAACTTCGTCACACACATGATATCTCATAATTTTGCCACACTCATGGCGTAAAACTGTATGTAACCACAGCGAAATAAATGATGGCGTCGAATCTCGTTGTGTAGCGGCGGGTTTCAATAGTCTGTGTCTGTCCTTAAGTTTACATTAATGATGAAATTTTATAATTATTTATATTTCTAAATGATCGAAAAAGTCTTGTGTTTTATTTATCCATTATTGTGACTAAATGTTTTGAGAAAGTTGTGAAGGTTAACGTTCGGGGCTGATGTCGCACTTTCTTTAAAAGTATAGTGAAAACAGGGTTGTAAAATATCTCTTAAATGTAAAAATACAAGTTTAGGCGTTGTTTTATATGAATTTATTGAATAAGAATTATTATTAAACATATTATAGGTATGTGTATGTAATGTACTACACACATTGAAAATGATTTCATTTTAAAATAAATGTTCGATTCCAACACAGATTGCTTTATAAATCGTTTGATGAATTTATTTTTATATTAATTAGTAATATATTTTCACTGTGTAACAGTTATATTTTTATAAAAACCGTTGAAAATAAAATAAATTCATAATTTCGTCGAGGCGTCAATTTTAATTTTATTCAGAATGACAAAAGACTTGGTTCAAAAACTTACCTACGTTACTCATTGAGATTGGTAATAAAGTTTCTGTAAAATGTTGTATGAATGTAATTAATTATTCCTAATTGGTATACTGTGCTCATTGTATTACAATAAATATCCGTGAGGATTGTCAATTTTTAAAAGCTTGATGTTATTTTATTTCAAAATAAATTTTCTAAGAAATAACTGGGTGTTTTTTTACTTCATAACTTCTAAGACTAAGGGCCTCTTTCGCATACTACATGTTGATTAGTTACTTTTAGAAATCATTTTCTGTTATATTGAATTATGCACTCGGTTCAATGCATCATCATCATTCGATAGCCGGTTTTTTTTATTATTTTCTATTTAATGTTTGGGATGTTTACCGTACAAACAAAGGTATCTCCATTATCACCGGTTACCGGTGACTTTAAATGACAGTTTCACCTACTTGACGTTTGTGAAAGAGGCGCTAAGACTATTACTTCTAAAAATAAAGCTCATGTAAGGCAATGGTTGCTTTTGTCCTAATAAAACTTGACGTTTGACTGTCGATATCTAACGACAAATAGACGTCTCCTTTCTTTATGCAATCTTGCTACGCATCATTCTCATTAACGTTAGTTTTTTTACGATAGATTTATATTTGAAAACATATTTTTATGTTCGTCACGCACGATTGGGTGAATTTAATATATTAAAAAAGGAACTACCTCAGACCAAAATGGTATATCAAAATGAGCACAACCTAATAAACTAGGAATTAAATTTTTGTAGCTT
The DNA here is from genome assembly GCA_945859745.1 of Synanthedon formicaeformis. Lineage (NCBI taxonomy): Eukaryota > Metazoa > Arthropoda > Insecta > Lepidoptera > Sesiidae > Synanthedon > Synanthedon formicaeformis. The sequence goes on from OX243954.1 coordinate 5,705,106, forward strand.
CTCAAAAATAACCGAACAAATTTAAATTTGGAAGTTTTTCTTAAATATTGTGTAAAATATGAAAAAAGAATTAAAAGTAGCCAATTAAAACTTTTAAAAGGTCTTTAGGAAAATTTTAATTTAGAAGTCAAATTAAGCGACGAAAAACGCTTTTATGCTAAGTACTCGCCCCTTTTCATAACACGTTGTTTTTTTTTATAAAATTAAGGCAGCGCTTGGCCGCGATCTCACTTGATGTAAGGTGCAGGTACGGCCAATGGTGGACCACGCTTACTTAGTAAGTGCCCAGTTATTCTTGATTTGAAGACCTTGAGGTTTTAATTTTGAGGAAACACGGATGCAGGCAATGAGTTCCACTCCTTACCAATTCGGACAAGGAAGGTGGAACTATAATAGATCAGTGGTTTTTTTTTTAAAAACTACTGTTAACGGCATTTTGTGAAACTTTTTGTCACCGGGTCTTTTTAGACTAATTTGACCCTGCTGAACACGATTCTGCCCGGTGTCATCCCCTCCCCCGCTCCCTTCCCCCCCTTTCCTCCCCAAACGTGTCCCGATCTGCGGTTTTTTCAATTTATTTCGGAATCTATTAGAGATAAAAAAAAACTGTCAATGACAAAAACAATCTGCACTAAATTCTCTACAAAATGTGTATATAAATAATTTGAGAGACATAATAACTTAAGAAATAATGTGTGTCGAAACTATGTAAATTTTTATTTTTTTCAACATTTTTGTATTTGCTGTTAATTTATCCAAAAACAAACGAAGATGTGATAAAGTAGTTCAGGAGTGAATTATTCTTGATACTTTTAGCTACAAAACAAGACCTTACTTACCCTCGTACGAGTAGGTATTCGTTCACGATTTATAGGTCGTAGCGCAGACGCCGCCATGCCGCCCATGAATCTCAAGTACTTACACTATGCTCGATACATCACATAGACACGTATATACTTAAAATAACTACTTTTTATAAACATTTCGTCATCATCATCTCAGTCAAATGACTTCCACTGCTGTACTTAAAGTTTTACTGAAGAAAACGGGAGACCACGAAGAACCAGACACAAGGCTGGTAGGTAGTACAGCCTTGTGCCATCATCCACAGATGTTTGGAGGCAATCATCCCCCAATGATGTAGAAGTAAGAAAAAGTTATCAGAACCCCTCACTAATACAATAACGCCCTCAAACGGACTGTTCAAAGCGTATACTATCAGCCTTGTGTCTGTTTCTTCGTGGTTTCCGATTTTCTTTAGTAAAAATTAAAGTCCAACAGTGAAAGTCATTTGACTGAGATGATGACGATGACGAAATGTTTATAAAAATAGTTATTTTAAGTAGGTACGTGATGTATCGAGCATAGTGTAGGTACTTGAGTATCGTGCGCGGCATGGCAGCGTCTGCGCTACAACCTATAAATCGTGAACGAATACTCGTATGAGGGTAAATTAGGTCTTGTTTCGTAGGTAAATGTATGAAGAATAATTCACTTCTTAGCTATTTTATCACAGCGTCGATTGTTTTTCGATAAATTAACTGCAAATACAAAAATGTTAAAAAAAAATAATATTTGTATAGGTTGGTCAGACATTATTTCTTAAGTTATTACGCCTGTCAGATGATTTATATACGAATATTGTAGAGAATTTAATGCACATTATTTTTGTAATGGTCAGTTTTCTTATATCTCTAATAGATTCCGAAATAAATTGAAAAAACCGCAGATCGGGACACGTTTGGGGAGGAAAGGGGGGGAAGGGAGCGGGGGAGGGGATGACACCGGGCAGAATCGTGTTCAGCAGGCTCAAATTAGTTTAAAAAGTCCCGGTGACAGATAGTTTCACTGAATTCCGTTAACTGTTGAAAGCAGGCGCTTTTTGAGATTTTTCGAAAGTCTAATGGCTGCGTCTGCGCTACGACCTATAAATCGTGAACGAATACTCGTACGAGGGTAAGTAAGGTCTTGTTTTTTAGCTAAAAGTATCAAGAATAATTCACTCCTTAACTACTTTATCACATCTTCGTTTGTTTTTGGATAAATTAACAACAAATACAAAAATGTTGAAAAAAATAAAAATTTACATAGTTTCGACACACATTACTTCTTAAGTTATTATGTCTATCAAATTATTTATATACACATTTTGTAGAGAATTTAGTGCAGATTGTTTTTGTCATTGAGAGTTTTCTTTTATCTCTAATAGATTCCGAAATAAATTGAAAAAACCGCAGATCGGGACACGTTTGGGGAGGCAAGGGGGGTAAGGGAGCGGGGGAGGGGTTGACACCGGGCAGAATCGTGATCAGCAGGGTCGAATTAGTCTAAAAAGACCCGGTGACAAAAAGTTTCACTAAATGCCGTTAACCGTTGAAAGCAGGCGTCTTTTGAGATTCCACCGCCGCTCTATAACGCTTCGTGCGTAACCGAGGAACATCAACCACGAAGGGATGAAACCCCCTCCCGCGCCGCAAGTGTTCCGCAAGTGGAACTGCTGTTCTGTTTTGCTTTAGGTATATATTCGTACTAGCTGACGCCCGCGACTTCGTCCGCGTTAAAAAAGAAAAAAGTAGCCTATCCTGTGTCCCGTACGTCTATCCTGTGTCAATTTAGTTTCAGTATCATGTATAGAGCCCTATAAACACGATATCTCTGAAAACAAAGTAAATTACTCCATGACCGACCCTAACAGATTTATTATTAGTATTGATGATGTATTTTTGATCTCTTGCTTTTGGTAATTTATTCTGATGCTTGAAATTTTAATTGCTTTTATAATTTAAAAATTCATACTTGTTCTTTAGTTCGAATCCCAAAATCTCTTGTCTTGTCACTGTAATTGTCTCCAGTTAATAATTAAAATCAAATTAAAATGCAAAACTATCAAGAATTACACAATAAATTATTATTTAATATTTTTTAATGTTTCCTTATTTAAATTTTATTAGGAAAAAACACAATGATCTAACCAGCTAAGTAGTAAAAAATAATGAAGTAGTTAAATTGTAATGTACATAATATGGTTTTATATTCTGTCCTTTACAATAAAGGTGCATTATATACTATGCATTTTAATTTTAAAAATAATTGCTGTAGGAGCCATATAGTATTTGACTTATTAGGTACCTACTTACTTAGTGTATTACAGATATTACAAATATGAATGAAGGTTATGAAGACCTTCATCACAAAGCCACATGGAATGGATGATTGTAGAGACCAGGTAAGGGTTTACTAATAAATGTTCTTAACTGATTTTGATGAAATTTTCTGACAATCTTCAGAATAGTCCAGCGGGTGATTCTGTGAAGTTTGGTGGCGATCGGACGTGGACGAAATCGCGGGCAAAAACCCTAGTCAATACTAATAATAAATCTGTAAGTGTGTGTATTGTATGTATGTATATTCCTCCATAACTCTTAAACGAATTAACTGATTTTCATGAATGGTAGTTAAACATTTAGACGTACAGGACACAGGATAGGCTACTTTTTCAACGCGGACGAAAGTCGCGGGCGCCAGCTAGTACTTAATAAGATAGGTACGCATTATCGTCTGCGGAGCGCTCGCTTAATTTTTGTTCTTTTTGTATTTTTGTGTGTCGGTTCCGCCACATTCCTTGACTTTTTATGGGAGATAAAAACCTCACTGAAGAAACAACGAAAATTTCGACATGTTAGATAACTTTAATACTAAAGTCAACTTTAATTTTAATACGAAACTTTATACTTTTACTTTAATACGAAGCTTACGTTGGGTTGAATGATTGTTAAATCTAGTTTAGTTATCTTAAACTTTGAAAAGTATTGTTTAAATTATTTAAACATTATTAGTACTTTTGAATAACAATTATTTATTTATTATTATTTATTATTATTATTAATTAATTATTTATTGCCTATTAACCTCGATAGTAATTTCTCTTTCAATTTGATAGCACATTAAATTGTATCAAGCACCTACCTAATTATAATGTTTGGCGAAAGTAATTGCCAGTACGTATAACACAACATTTAAAATAAAAATATTACAGTATCTAATGGCGTAGCTGCAAATTCTAAATCAGATTTTATTTCCAATATGTAAGATAGACTTTAATTATCTAAGCTAGACTTTTATTCAATAGGTACTGTAAACTTTATTGATCGTTTTTTGTTCAATGTCAAAGTCGTTGTCAATGACCGTTATTGATGGCGTTTAAACACAATGATGCGCTTGCGTTGTGCTCAAACACGCATCCAAAAATCATAATATAAATTGTGCAGAGGTTCGGGAGGAGTCAGTTGCTTTACAGCATTCGTTGAGATTTCACGTCGATCATGCAGTCTTTAACAGTCGTCGTTTTTGCCGCTTTGCTGGCCGTCGTTCTGGCAGGTTAGTGCCCCCTCACTTTTTGCCATCAACTTTGTGTCCACTCCAGTGTATTTTCCAATTAGGTGAGTAATTTCCGATTCGAATCAGTTACGGTTTATTTCTTAGGTGTTGTAGTTTTTTTTTTGTGTACATACTTACTTATCTAACTTGTGTTAAGTACCTATGTAATTTTTTACAATTTTCAATATTAAGTATTCACCGTTATTAAGTTATTATAGATAAGTAGAGTGTTGTTTTTAAAAGTTTACATGCCACTTCTTTTAATACAGAATATTTTCCATTTGGGCACAGTAAGAGATTTTTTTTTCCTTTTTTAAATTACTGCTAATTTTTTTTTAAATATATTTTTTAAACGTTTTCCGTATATGTAAATTTTTATAAATACTTAGATATTACACAATTTTAATAAATATACTAAAATGCCATTTATAAAATATGGCATCATTCAAATGACTTCATCTCGTCTCATATTTGTGCTTTCCGTAACTACGGTCACGAACTTGTTGAAGGTGTTTATATAATAATCGTTTCCGAACTTACAATAACTGTTTCTTGTTAATGATGATCTCAACCTTGCGGATATATGCGGATGCTAACCAAACGTTTAGTGATTCTAATTTTTGGGAAAATTGTCTTATTCCTATTAGTTTCTAATTAACTAAGGACATGTTTAGAATTTTCCTTATCCTTAGAAAAACTTAAAGCACAACACTTTTAGAAGCTTTAAATCAAAAGTCACATTTTATTTTTTCTTTTAAAAATACATTTTTTCATATTATTACTCATAATATGTAGGTAAGAACTAAGAAGAAAACTTTCACACAACCTAATGGCACACAGATGTACTAAATCCGGTAGATATAGAGTACTCAGAATAAGAGACATTTGCTTATTTGAAGAAGTATAAAAAAGCTTATTCAACTGAACAATCTCAGCGCGTATATGTAATGTGACATTACTAATGTCCCTTGTAAAGTAAATCGATTGTTAGCTACTATAATCTTGCAATTGACATTTCAATATTGTTGATTGTAGACTAAAAACTTGTTTTATTTTATCGACAAACAGGCTGACGGTCCATTTGATGGTAGGTTCTGCAAGTGTTCTGCCTACTAGTACTACTAGTGTACTGCCTACTTTAATATAAAGGATTGGGAAGGTATAAGGAAAAAGGAAATGGGCTCTGGCATCCCTTACTCACTCACTGTACTACAACAGCACACGTGCTGTTATTTCACATTGGTCTTCTGTAAAGGGGTGATTACTGCCAGATGGGCTGTCCAAATGATTTCGAGACAGTGTGCCCCGCCACTAGTTTCCAGATCAATACCAGAGCCAACTTTGAAAAGTTGGCCCTGCCGGGAATGTAATCCGGGAGCGCTGAGACAGAGCGTTAAGGCAAGCACCCTAACCACTTATCAAACGGGCTCGTCAAACCATTTATAATAATTTTTCAGAAGGACAATTCTATGTGCCTCGCGCTTACTACACAATAGACGATGAAGGCCACGCTTCTGCGCCTATACCCTTGCGTAGACTTCGCCGCTCATTGAGACCCGACCCATTCCCGTATGCCGGATATTATCCAGGCTCAAGTGCAAACGCCGAAGCAAATGCGAATGCCTGTAAGTTGATATTTCTTTACTAAATTTAGTTTTAAATTGCACTTTGCATTGGCTCATTGCAAGGACCTTGTGATATGATGTTGAGTAAACTGGGATGTTATATCTATACTAACATAATAGAGCTGAAAAATTGTTTATTTGATGGTATGTCCGGTAAAGAAAAAAAAAAATTTTTTTTTTCGTGTTAAACGCAAAAGCCTTTTTCTTATTTTTCTTGTAAAGTTTATTACTTCTAAATAGTATTCGAAAATTTAATTAAACCATTTGGAATCGACTGTATCTGTTACAAATCGCTGATTATATCAAAGGGTGGTTAAGCCCTTCTGGTTCTAATATATACATTTACGTTAACATTTCAGCACCAGTGGCAATACAATAAATATGCCCTTACTAATTTGCACACAAGCGAAAATGCCTGTAGAGACATTAAGAATTTAATTACTAATCTAGAGTACCTGTCTTTGGAGGGTAAAACAGTTATGACTCATAACTTATGAGTATGTATTTCTATTCAAAGTTGTACTTGAAAGTCAATAGTAAAAGTTCAGAAGTACTTACCTATAATTTGGGTAAAGTTAAGCCTAAATTATACTACTTTCTTCCACGTTATGTACGTGTAGGTATTATTATAGCGCCATGTATATTATTGCAAGGTTTAATTTAGAGAACTATTCGAACCTGTTGGCGAGAAGATAAGTGCCGTAAATGACCATCACTAACGTGTCAGTTCTATTGGCAACAAGATACTTATGTTTATTTCTCCAAATAGTATAAAACTAGTTTAAAGCCTCACAATTATCCCGCCTCGTTATTTCAAAAACGCACACAGAGAGTGTTGTCCGTTAAAGTAATACCTATGAAAAGTAAATTGTTTATTACCTATAATAATTTGATGCTTCAAATACTGTAGTACATTTATGAATTGTGATTTCGCTGCTGAAAAACTAAAGGGCCATAAAACAAAAAATCCAAAAATGTTTTTATTGCAAAAATACAATCACAATCCTTCATATTGTATGTTGCAAAAAGACTTATGGTTGCTTTATTCCATATTTAGTATATTTTGATCATTTTTTATATATTCAAAAGTAACTTATATGCTTAAATATCTCTTCTAGTATTCAGTTTATTATAAAAGCGTATTATATTATTATAATACGCTTCTAACAATGTATAATATGCATATATTTGATATACTCGTATATCTAATAAGAAAAAAAATAGACAAAAATAATTTAATTTTTTCGATTAGCTCTCCTGTAAAAAGTGTAATTTTGATTTATGGCCCTTTAGTTTTTAAGCAGCGATTTCATGAAATTAAGATTGATCTATTCTAAAGTTTTGTTTATTTCCGCACAATATTTCCAGTTTTTTAATTAAAATATATATCTATCATATCATAAACTTTAGAGCATGGATTTAACAATTTATCATTTGAAAACTTGATCTTTGGTAGTAAAAATTCCAAAATTAGATAGGTACACACAATATATAATACTAATAAAAAATACTAAAATTTATCCTACTAAAAATTATCGAATTTTTGCGAAAATTGTTTTTATGTAAACGATTAGAGCCAGTATATAAAAGTCATGGGTGAACGCGCAAGCAGTCAATATACCTTTGTCATTTTGTTATTCACGTGCGAGACCAATGGCTTCCATGGAATCTACCATCACCAATGTGAATTACCTGTTTATGATTACTTACTTCACCTTTTAGGGGAAACCTTGTTGTTTTTTCACTTTTTTTGCCGTGAGTCACGACTTTTTAATTACCAGCTCCGAACTGAAGTCAAGTCAAGTAATAAGAAATAAATTTTATATTGATTCAATAGATAGTGGTAAAACTGACATCAATACTAATAATAAATCGGTAAGGGTTGGTCATGGAGTAAGTTACTTTGTTTTCAGAGATATCGTGTTTATAGGCTCTATACATGATACTGAAACTTATTTGATGATTTTTAGAATTATTTTCTGTATGTATGTATGTATGTATGTATATTCCTCCATAACTCTTAAACGAATTAACTGATTTTCATGAAACTTTGTACATAAACATTTAGACGTACAGGACACAGGATAAGCTAATTTTTATTTTTTAATACGGACGAAGTCGCAGGCACCAGCTAGTAATATATATGATTACATGTGGCCACCATTAACCACCGAAGACAACTGGTTCTCCTCAAGCTCAAATGTCTGGCAAAATAATTCAAGCAAGAAACAACTCTTGAACAACAAACAAACGAACCCTTCAGCTTAATTTTTATCAATATAGATATGTAATTATGTAGATAATGTATATAGATCTAAAAAATCAGCAGCAGGTATAGGTCCACTTGATAGTAAGTGTTTCGTGGTTTATACACAAAAGCAAAACCAATAGGTGTTGAAAGTGCCATGCCTCATAATGGGATACTAGCTGTTGCACGCGACTTCGATTCGTAACTTTATAACATATAGCCTATATGTTACTCGTTGGTAAGTAGCTTTCTATAGGTGATTTTTTTTTTAAATTGGTCCAGTAGTTTTTGAGTTTATTCATTACAAACATAGGTACAGATCTTCTCAGATATAGATTCATACAACATGAGATAGATGAGTGGAATGTTTCTTAAATACCTTATTCACTCACCGAAACATAATAAGTAGCCTACATGTTTGTTGTTATTTCAATAACAAATTATATTTAATTGAAATAAGAGCGTGCCCTGTGGTGTTGACCACCATGAAACATGTGAGTCACGGTAATCACTGATTCGCATGTTTGGAATACAGTGTTCCCTACCATTACTAAATATTCATAATAAATATGTACCTAACATTTTATTATGAATATTTAGTAATAAAAAAAATAAAGTCACTGTCCGCCTCTTGTCTGTTTCTCGGCTAACTTCGAAACTATCCAACGGATTTTGATACAAGCCTATTAGTTAACCAATGAAGGTGAGGATTTACTGATGGCTTTTTCTATTACAAACGCAAGAGAGGAAAATTGCATCCTTTCGATTAATCAATACTAATAATAAATCTGTAAGGGTCGGTCGTGGAGTAATTTACTTTGTTTTCGGAGATATCGTGTTTATAGGCTCTATACATGATACTGAAACTAAATTGACGATTTTTAGAATTTTTTTCTGTATGTATGTATGTTCCTCTATAACTCTTAAACGAATTAACTGATTTTCATGAAACTTGGTAGATAAACATTTAGACGTACGGGACACAAGATAGGCTACTTTTTCTTTTTCAACGCGGACGAAGTCGCGGGCCCCAGCTAGTTCATAATATGACATCTACATAATATGCGTCAATGTCTAAATGCATTCACCATTCACCTCTATATCACTGCATATTACAAAACACAGTCCTCCGCCGCGTGTGTCTGTCTGTTTGTTCGCGATAAACTCAAAAACTAATGCACCGAATTTCATGCTGTTTTCACCAATGGATAGAGTGGTTCTCGAAGAAGGTTTTAGTATATAATTTACAAAGTTACGCGGGCGAAGTCGCGGGCACCAGCTAGTATATAAAAATTACGTGTCACGTAGTTTGACGCTAATGAACTCCTAGGTAAACTGCTGAATACATTTTGATAAAACTTCGTACATTTTAATAAATAACACATTATTAGATACTATTTAAAATTAAACCAATGTAGTAAAAGAATATTAAAATTTCTTGTACATTTTTGAAAGAAAGCCAAAGCGAAATGTCTTTCAGTTTGTAATAATAATATTAGTCACTAGCTTGTGCCTGTGACTTCGTCCGCGCTGAAAAATAAAAATATAACTGTATAAATATATGAGCAATATAACGCCTCAAATTGCTGTTATGTCCATCGAGAATAAATTACTTTTTTTTATTAATATTTCTGCGAAAATTTCCTTTTCTGTATCCCTCATCCGGGGACAACCTTTATGCAAAATTTCGGTGATCGGTTAAGGCGAGAAAAGGTAACACAGAGTAACTTTCACAGTAGTATGGTTTAGTATTTTAGTATGAATATGTCAACTTGAGTTGTTGGCGCTATTCTCAGGCAAGTTGTGCGAATGGTTCGTGTAAACGCATTCCTCATTCAGAACCACAATGCTTTCCATAATTACTATGCACGGCTGGTACGAGTGTACTTTATGTAGAGCGCAGAAAACAGTTGTAAATGTCTAACTACATTCTATGTGCAGTGTCGACTACGCATTCGATCGTCTAACGGTCAAGCTCCGGTCAAGTGTACGAACAAAAAATGTTACAGTTGAACTTACTTTCACCGTAAATCGATCGCTTAAATAAAATCATTTAAACATACAGTTATGTACCAAATATTTCATAATACAATTCTTTAGTGAATAAGTTACTCTTAATGTGAAGGAAAATTTATATAGATGTATACACAAGGCACAATCTTATTCATATAATAACCACACTGCGTGTCGCAGTCATTTGGACTAGCGGTGGCAAAAACGCATCACCGTTAAGATTGGATCATTTGAATCGGAATCATTTCAAAGATTCCAATCAATGAAACGCTTCATTTTGATCAGTGTATCATTTGGGCAGCGGTGTTTACCATATATTTTTATAAGATTATCACAATTAAAACATTGTATATTCATTTAAATTGTTTATAATTACAGGGTCGGGTGGTGGTGGTAGTAGTCATGCCAACGCGAATGCCAACGCATACTCCGGCGCCGGTGGCTATGCTCGACCCAACTACGGCGGTTATGGTGCAAGTAACCCTAATGTGCTGAGGTAATTTTTAAATATTTATATGAAATATGAAAGATATTTATATTATTTTGTTCATACGAAGGCAATTTTATAAGACAATTTATAATAAAATCGGTGTTGAATGAGCAAGTCCCAATTAGAGCAAGGATCTGCTTAGATGCTAATAGAACTTAAAAAAAAAAGTTTGGAAATTTGAATTGGAAAAAATCCCTCATTCACTGATTAAGTATGACGTAGGCGTTTAGGAAGGTATAGGGAATACGAGTATGCAACAATATACTGTCAAAACGCTATCTGCAAATGTATAATAATGAATGCAATTATGTACAATAATGAAATTTTAAGACATCACTGTCTTGCGTTTTTACATTCATTCATTTCATTGATCTAAACGAATGAATGTTCTTTATATTTTATAAAAATAATAAAAAAAACTTTGTTAACAATTTTAACTATTTTTTTAATTATACCTATTACTATTGTTATAAACCTAAATTATTTTAACAAATCAGTGTTTTTCTTAACTTGTTTAGAGACTGCATCTTGCAATATTAATAACTTGCATTGCAGGATAAACTTTAATAATTGACATACTAAAATGATCTAATTTCATTGATACTAACCTATTTCATTTGTGTGTTCATAGGCACTGAAACTAGAGGCCGGTGCGGCGACAGTAACTTAAGACTAACTATGTAACGGTGTCGGCACATCCATCCTGAAATTCCTGAAGACGATTTTCCATCAGTTGCACGTAAGCGGTGCGCAAGCTAAAGCTGCCCAATCGCATTATGCCACGTGCAATTGCCGGAAGACAAAATATTTATATAATAATATGATTAATACTTAATGATTGATTGTAAATTAATGTACTACAGCAATAAATGTGATTGTTAACTTATGCTTATTAATTTCATCTTATAACCTTTATAATTATTAATTTCATCACGTTTTATTTTGTGTGGCGAATAAAAGTGTGTGAAAAAATTCAGTCCGCATCCGTGCAGAAAAAATTGCATCCATACGAAACTGGGGGCAGGCCGCTAGTCTATTATAAAAGCCTTATTCTATATTATAAAAATGGAAACGAAAATCTATAAAAGCCTTATAAATCTTATAAATCATTGGATAAGCTTTTCATAAGTAAGTACGCAAAATATTCAATTTTGTTCGTGGCGACATCTGTCCTTTAAATGGCAAACTATCTAATATGAATAAGTATCACTAACGAGATAGTTTGCGATTTTATCAACAGATGTCAGGTTTTATCTCATAAACAATCTATACGGAATAAATTTTATTTATTGTGTCCATATATAAGAACTTTCAAACTATAGTCTCAAATAATTATTGTTTGAGAAAGATAGATTTTTTTTAATCTATGCTTTGAAATAAATAAAAAAATTCTAACGAATTGTTGGGCCTCTTGCAAATTCAATAAAACCTCTAGCCACATTGAGACCAAAAGTTTGACGGCTAGATTAACGAAATGAAACTAAGTACAAACTAAAAAGAAATTATTCTGTGGAAAAAAAAATTATGTAGAAACTGTTTATATTTAATATTTAAATCACGTGATATCCCGCTGATTCATAATTTGGCAATAGGAAATAATTATTTTAATTGCTCAGAAGTACTCGTAAAACGCGACCTCGCTCAGTTGTAAAAAATATTATAAGTAGCTGAAGTATAAGTTTACTTTTTACAATATGAGTAAACATAATTTAATAAGTAAGTAAGTATTCATAATTTATTCCTAAGAAATATGTTTACATGGTCCCTTTTGTTTATAAAGTCCAAGCATACAAATAGTACTTAAGTACTTATAAAAAAATATATACACTAGCTGCTGCTCGCGACTTCGCCCGCGTAACTGTAAATTATATACTAAAACCTTCCTAGAGAACCACTCTATCCATTGGTGAAGAAAACAGCATGAAAACCGGTGCAGTAGTTTTTGAGTTTATCGCGAACAGACAGACAGACAGACGCGGTGGAGGACTTTGTTTTATAATATGTAAGGACTAGCTGGCGCCCGCGACTTCGTCCGCGTTGAAAAAGAAAAAAGTAGCCTATCCTGTGTCCCGTTCGTCTAAATGTTTATCTATCAAGTTTCATGAAAATCAGTTGATTCGTTTAAGAGTTATGGAGGTACATACATACAGAAAATAATTCTAAAAATCATCAATTAAGTTTCAGTATCATGTATAGAGCATATAAACACGATATCTCTGAAAACAAAGTAACTTACTCCATGACCAACCCTTACAGATTTATTATTAGTATTGATTAAGCGGGTCGCTAATAAGTATTAATTCTATAGCAAATATTGCTAATATCTTTATTATCTATATTGTTATCACAAATATTGTATTATTTACAGAGCTGGAGAAACTCGTCGTTTGTCAGGACCTGTTTTTGCCCCAGGCGTCGGTCGGACAGTAAGCAGCGGCTCCTCTGTCAGTATTGATTCTACAGGGCAAGGATACTACGACACGTATTCTTCTACGTCTTAGCTTCTGGCTCTTAATAATCACACTAGACTTTAAACCAAAACACATTATGCTGAAAATGACTTATATTTATTTAGGAATTTCAAGATGGATTAGTATTAAATTGGAATTGTAAGTATTGAAATAAAAAAATATGAATAGAATTTTGTATTTTTCTGTATTAGTACTCCAAAAAATCATTTAGGATTTTATGTTACAATAATTTTGTCAGTCGCATGAAAATAAAATACTGGTTAGAGAGCGTCTTCAAACGTTAAACATTGCGAAACATTATTTTTAAGCCTCTTTTGCACTTACTTAAGTATACTCAATTGAGGAAGTGGGGAACAAACATTTCCACTTTTCACCATCCAGGTTTTTTGTTTGATTCTAGTAGGTGATATTAAATTACGTCATACAGTGTATTTAAATTTATCAAAAAGTTTTCAAAAACAAGATCTTAAAATATTTTTTACTTTCACAACCATCACATTTTCTCATAAACAATATTGGATTTTTATCTACTGGGTTCAAAACCACACAACAAATATATAATGTCCGACGAGACTAAAAGTGATTGCTGAACGACTATACTTTTCCGCTTGGTAGCATTTTTCCATGTTCCGTCTGTAATGTACAAAACCTAACATTACCTAACACTGAATCTGGTTTAAAACCACACATTTGCAAATTTTAATGCGACAATCTGCTAAACCATCTAACATTAGGTCCTTGTAATAAAATTATTGCAAGGCTAACATTAGCTTTTTGTAATAAAATTATTGTTTAATCTTATGAACATATTTCGTATAAGTATTTTAAAAAATCCATAAAATTTTGTTAACAGTTTTAATTAACTGAATTCTGGAACGTTTTCTAAACAGGGAATGTTAGTTTTTGTTTCCCACCTTCTCAATTGCACATGGTTCTAAGGGAAACTATTTATGTGGTAGTTCGAGAGAATATTGAGGTTTATTGTATCGGTAACCAGCAGGAGAAGGTTCAGGAACTGGTGCCGGCTGCGGTGCAGGGGCTGGTTGAGGAGCTATCGGTACATGAGGTGGTGTTACAATAACAGCGTCATCTGTGAATCCAACGTCACGTCCAAATTGTTGGGGAATTCGTTGCTGGAAATACGGTGTTTGATAATACTGAGCCGAGTAAGTTCCCGCTCCTTGAAATTGTGGATACTGCGGCGGGGCACCATAAGTTTGGGGCACTTCCAAACGTCCGAACATGCTGGTTAGAAAGGGAAATTTATTGGTCAACATCCCCCATAATCCCGTCTGTCCAACTTGATTGCTGCCTTGAACGCTGTTTCCGAATTTATCCCAGAAAAGTCTTTGCGATGGCTCCTGAATATAGTTTGGACTGACCGCAACGGAGTAAGGGTCATTTGGTCCCACATTGTATGGCACTTGATTGTAATATCCTAGAACACTTCCTGAAAATGAAAACACTCAATCATCAATACTAATAATAAATCTGTTAGGGTCGGTCATCGAGTAATTTACTTTGTTTTCAGAGATATCGTGTTTATAGGCTCTATACATGATACTGAAACTAAATTGACCATTTTTATAATTTTTTCTGTATGTATGTATAACTCTTGAACGAATTAACTGATTTTCATGAAACTTTGTAGATAAACATTTAGACGTACAGGACACAGGATAGGCTACTTTTTCCTTTTCAACACGGACGAAGTCGCGGGCGCAAGCTAGTATTAAATGTTATTATTTTTATGTTAAGGTCGGCACAGGCTGACGGTTCACTTGATGATAGTTGGCTACTATCATCAAGTGAACCGTCACAAGTGCTGCAATTGAATAATTGAGGAAAAAGGATTGGGAAATAGGCTCTGGCATTCCTCACTCACTCACCGAAACACAACACACATGCTGTTATTTCACGGTAGTCTTCTGTAAGAAGGTGGTCACTGCTGCCAGAAGGGCTCCCCAAATGACTGCGAAACGCAGTGTGCCCTGCCACTACTTTCCAGATCCAGACAATAGCCAACTTTGAAAGGTTCATTTCCAAAGTTGACCCTCGCCTAACAGTTTATCCAACGGGCTAGTCGAATTACCTACTAATTTAAATTTAAGACAACACTTCGATGAGATAATAACACATAATGCACGGTCACTTATCTTAATAAATATTCACTTCACGTACCCACTACTCCGCATAAAAGAAAAGCGAGAGACGCATTCATTTTTACATCGACTCCTGAAGATTGACTGTGTGCCATTGTTTCTCGTGTTTCCATTTATACCTGACCACACATGTTTGTCCAAAAGAAGGCCTTGAAGTAAAATTCTCGTAACCCAATATTGATAGTATGAGGTAATGATGAGGTAGTGGCTCGCCCAGTGATCGCGAACGGACAATAGGCGCGATAACTAGGTGAGTCGTGCTTTCGCCCTCACGCACAGGCCGTGCAAAATCTGCATTCATGTTGCAGTCGAAAAGACAACGACATCGCAACACTAATGTAATTTTTGTTTTACAACCGAGTGTAGGAATGTATAAGTAATTTCTGTCGATCTTACAAGTGAAAACGAAATTGATCGATTCTAACTGAAAGACCTGTTACGTGTTACGCATGCATTTACTAATCGAATTTGGGATGCAATTCTTAGAAATATAACTTAACATAAGGAAAACCACTTCATATGAGTATTTACATACTTTTTATATTGGATATACTACTAAATTACATTTCGTTAGTGCTTTAGAGGAGGCACCATCATCCTTTCTTACATATTATATAGTATAAATTCAAGTCGCTTTCTCCGTATGTCTGTCTGCCTAGCCTATCCGCTAACTCCTCCTAAACAACACGACATATTTTGATGCGTTTCTCACTAATGGAAAAAGCGTTCAACGAGGAAAGTTTTTTTATATAATTTGCAGAAAAAAATCAGCGAGCGGCAGCAGTCAGGGTGACGGTCTATATTGGTACTACATATATAGGTAAGTGGATATTTCCTAGAAATATCCTAGACCCTGTTAGGATCGTTTTGAGGATACTTTCTTATAACCCTCGGGCTCCTAAACACAATGTCGCAAGTGCAGTTATTTCTTGGTTGTCTTCTTTAGACTTATGCCCCTTATTAGTTTATGACTGCGTGTTAAAATATTTTGTGTTGAACTGTGGTTCGGTCGTTGCTCAGAATAGCTGCGGAAAAGGTCAAAATTGCAATGATGATCGTCAATCTCCGGTAGGAGATGTCACTGCAAGAAGTTAAAGTATGATCTTCAACTACTGCTAATTTCTAACAGATATATTTAGTTATTTATAAGAGAAAACTCCAACAAATATTATAATACAATTATCAAGGTATCAAAGGACGGTAGCATCGCCAAACATTAATTGCCTCTAAGACTCGACAGAATCAGCTCGCTATGTTAGGTCTAGGTACTTACGCATAAGCCTGCAAGCTCACATACAAGCACTAGTAAGTCTAGTAAATCGCAGCAATTTTTCTTTACACTACCAACTAACCATCCTCTATGCACTTAAAAGTATGAGTTTTAAGGAGTAAACTACTTAAAACTCTATATAGCTGTGCTAGCTTTTTTGCTTGATACATCGAAACATACAAAATTTCGCATTTATAATATTAATAGGCAAGTCGGCAAAATTGTTCACTTTGTAACAAAATGGTAGTGTCGGAAGTGATTTTTTGTATATTTCTAATAAAATAAGTATCTAATTTATAACGCGTTTTAGAAACAGCCTGTGTGTGAAAAGATTTTGTGTTAAAATGCAGTGGTACGCTTACGTGTTTACTCAATATAATCGGCATAATTCATACATAAGATAACAAGTATTTGTCTTCGCCAGTTGTCGTTGTCACGTCATTGTCCGCAGAAGCGGTTTGCGAAACGTTTGCCCAATTCCAATACTCTACACTCCGCACTATACACGAACGCGACACGATAACCAACATAGAGTTTGTATGGAATAGATAAGAATGTTTACATATTAACAATTTTAAGCATTAGTAAAACGTATTACGAAATGTAGTCTATCTATTATTTGTTTGTTAATAAAATATAGGTAACACTAAGGAAATTCATTGATAAAATCAAGGATGAAATAAACTATAACTAGGACACCGTACGTCATATTTAAAAATACAATAATAATGATGATTCTTTCTTAACTCTCCCTCTTTCTCTCTAAGTTTTTTAATAAATTAAAATAATAAATTTAAATTCTCTTTTTTAATAATTTTTCTTTCAAATATTTGTCAATTGTTGTTCATTTTTTGTTGTGCAGTGTTTTTGTTGTGGTCAGAGCTTTTCAGACGAATTGCTACAGTTTTCTTGGTATGAGAATCACATATACATGTTGAACATAAATTATGTTCAGATTAAATATATTAATTAAATTAAAATCATCCTAGACAAAATTGTGTCGCAAATAATGTGAGTAATGTAAATTGTTTTTCTACGAGGTCGACTGATGTGTATTGGTGTGGTTTCTACACTATTAATAAAACAATTATTGGTCCTCAAAATGTACGAGTAGATACGATTATTCCTAATAATATTATTATAATAGCTAAGTTTGGATGTATTTGTATAAAATTTGGCATACAGTTTATAACCTGAATTATCATATAGGATACTTTTTATTCCGGAAAATGTTAGGTTCCTGTGGGAATTTTCAAAAAAGGAACTACAGCGCGTACGAATTCGCGGGCACAGGTAGTGAATAATAAATAATTCAACATGCGAAAATCATAGCAATAATTATAATGCAATTGATATTGGCAGTAATATTTGATATTTTATTGTAGAATATAAGTGTATATTTACAATATGTTCTAAAATTTTTGTGAAATTATGTACCTATAAAACCTGAAAAAATATACAAAATAATAATTGAACTTTAAGAGACTAATATATTACTTAACTTTTGTACTGATATCATCCAAATATCTCTTAGGGCCTCTTTCACAAACTACAAGTAAAGTGTTGATTAGTTACTTTTAGAAATCATTTTCTGTTATATTGAATTATGCAATTTGCTGCAATGCAATAATGCAAAAGCCGATTTTTTTTTATTATTTTCGATTTAATGTTTGGGACGTTTACCGTACAAACAAAGGTATATCAGCTCTATTATCCCCGGTTACTGGTGACTTTAAATGACAGTTTGGCCTACTTGACGTTTGTGAAACAGGCGCTTTTGCTAAGCGCCCAGTAACAACATATTTATCTAGTCATGTTAAAAATAACTGTTTTCAATAATAAATTTAAAAATAAAAGTATGTATTATAAAATTTATTGTTCAAGTCTAAAAGATTCCTTTTACATTATGTATTGCTTTATCTTAATATCTGACCAGCTTAATTTTTTTTTAAATTTATGACCACCAGGGAAAGCGGTCATCGGTCAGCGGAGGTCAAGCCACTCGTGTTACGGCCAGCGCACTATTGACAGAGATTTACTTCTGAATTTTGTTTTTGTCATATAATATAACAAATAAAAATGTTGAGTGAAATTATTTTGCCACAATCAAATTAGTACATAAAAAGGCACTTTGGCCGGAATAACCATTTCAGGGCCCCTAGGCAATTCATGTCTCGGGGCGCTTTTAGGGCTCCTAAAAATATGTTTTCTACCACAACCGAAAAAAAATTCTCGACCTTTAGGATTTCTTACAAAGCCTAATGGATGCTAGTTTCGTCACATTCTTAATCGATCATTTAAAACAAAAATAACTAACTAAAATAAAGGTGCAGTCGCTGAGAGGCGAACTAAGAGGCGCAGGTTTACGTTACATTACGTTTGACGTTGACGAATTGACGTTACCTAGGTTTACATTACGTTTGAAGAAAACACAAGACCTAGGAAGTAACTTATAAAATGATTATCTCATTTTATAAAAGATAAATCTTTTCTGTAATTAGGATATCTGTTTCCATACTGGTTGTAAATGTCAGCTTTGACATGAGCATAAAGCTTTCTGTGTAGGCCCCGCCCGAATTATTTAACTCCTTAAACGTATGACTCGACGGACAAAATTTAAATTATACACAGCGTGTAATCGATAATTATGCATAAATCAATATAAATAATGCAGAAGCTACGTGAACATACATTTAGTTCGCTTAATATTTTTGCGAATGTCTGACGGAAATTGAGCTCTGTCGTCTGAACAATCAATTATTCTTGAAAGATAAAAATCTTGGAAAATAAATATTAAGAGGAAGTGTAATCTTTACAACACTTCAATATAGATTTGTAGGTGTAAAATTATATTTAATTTTTTTATACATAATGTAAGACTTATTATTTTCATCTTTTATGAAATAAAGGTTTAAATATGAAAAAAATAATAATTAAAAAATATTTATATAAAAAGTTTTACATGAAATTTCGATGCAATTAATTATATAAGATTACTATTCTATTTTATTTTCTTACTTATTTGTGTTATTCTAAGCTTATTTGAATATTGAAGGAAAACTTTTACAATGGCTTCTGGTCCCACAATCTTTTTTCCATATATAAAATTGTTTCATGCGCCTCGCCTCGTGGCCTACTAAAATGCGACAATGAACAGTCAACCTCATTTGTAATGCTAAATAGCTGGAAAACACATTTTTTAATTTTTCTATTTGAAATGGAGATAAAGACCTCGCCTTAAATGGAGTGAGTAATGAACTAAATGATGCCAAAAAGAGGCCACTTAATGCTAGTTAAATGTTTGTTTCTATTTCATGCAAAAATAGCATAAATTTAAAATTTTAGGGAATTTATTACTTATAAAAAAATATGTATTTGTGTCTATTGAGAAGATACGCTAAAGAAGTCATACTTAATTATATTGGCAACAGAAAAAAGGCTCGTTTTCTACTTAGTTTGTGGTTAATTGGTTATTGTGGTAAATAAATAATTTAATATCGTTCTTTGACAAGATAAATTACAAAATGAACATAAATTATATCTATTACATTGTACAAAATGCCTTTTATACGACGGTATTGTTATGATGAGTAATGTGAATCTAAATGCCCCGTGGGCACGTTGACCCGGATACAGGAAAGGATATAAAAAATCGTTTTATATATTTTTAAGTAAAATACTATTTTTTTTGTAGCGAAAATACATGTTACTCAAAGAATTAATTTCAATTGGGACTATGAAAATAAAGGGTAAGTAGGTTAAGTAGGAAATGAAATGTCTTAAAACACCTGAACACGAACAGATAAACTATAGCTAAGGTTCATCCTGATCACGTCAGCTCTTAAACAAAAAATAAATAAATCAAAATCGGTCCATTCGTTTTGGAGTTCCTAGACAGAGAGATAACACCCAGTTTTCGCGTCAAATGTAGGGTTTAAAATGTAGGTATGTAACCCACCGGTAAACTTTTTTTAACTGTTAATTTTAGAAGTTTAGTCTAAATTTTAGTCCTTTCAATTGTCTGTCAATTTGATAAATTATTATTTATTGATAGTCTATACCAAAGATTTAAATCTTTGGTCTATATAAAGCTAAAAACTTTCTTAGTAACCCATGACTACACTGTACTCTACATAGATAGTGTTAAGTGAATGTGGCCATGAGTAGCCTTTTTAGGTAAATGTGGCCTGTAATATACCTAATGTACACTATTACTCAGCTTTTAACGCCCTTCCTATGCAAATATGTTAACTTAAAACTGTTTAACTGATATCGCAACAAAATATTTTAAGTAGTGGCAGGGCACACTGCGTTTCGCAGTCATTTGGGCATTCGCTTGCAGAAGACCAACCATGAAATAACAGCACGTGTGCTATTGTGTTTCGGTGAGTGAGTAAGGGATGCCAGAGCCTATTTCCCTCTCCTTGTAGTTGGCAGCGCACTTGCAGCGCCTGTGGCGTTGCTTAGTGTTTATAGGTGACGGTAGCCACTTATTATTATCAAGTAGACCGTCAGCTTGCCTCCACATTTAAAAAAAATCAAGCAATTAATTGAAAACAGCTTGATATTACACCAGATCTTTTACGAAAATTTAATTTCGTTCGTGTTAATTAAAGATGATATAATCAATTACGTATACGAATAAATGAATTTATAAAGCGAATGGGCGTTGACTTTGTTTAAAACTGAAGGTCAAGCATTAATATACTCTATCTATTTTCGTTATACCTACAATTATGTAAATTAAAACTAAAGCTGTAAATATTTCAAACGGTTTAAAACATTAAAATCTCGTTGAACTCTAAACAAAAAAATACGTTTTTAATCGGACAGGCTGACGGACAACTTAATGGTTGGTGGTTACTGACTACAGTCGTTTATTAAATACCTAACACAAGTAACGCCACAGAATAGGATAGGAATTAAGAAGGGATAGGTGACTGGGTTCTGGCATCCCTTACTCGCTCACAGAAAGACAACAGCAAATGTGCTGATAATTCACGCTGGTCTTTTGTAAGGGGGTGGCTAAAGGCGCTAGACGGGCTGCCCAAATGATTGCGAAACGCAGTGCGCCCTGCCACTACTAAAAATACTCAGATAAACTTACGTTATTTATAATTTTTCATAAAAAAATATGTAACATTAATACTTAGGTAATTTTTATAGTAACAAAAACGAAAGAAAGAAGAAAGAAAATGAATTTTATTGAGTCATACTTGCAATACTTGCCATGCTGCCATATTTGCCAGTGCATGCACCAGTGTATCGACCCAAATAGGCACCCAACTTAGCATATGTTGTGTGTGCAACGAGTCACATACAGCGCTGATCTTCCGCTGACCTCATAGTTGGCTTCACGGACGCCAAGGCCGTAATGTTACAAATAAATAATATATATCACTAGAGCAATACGAGTATAATAACATAAATAAATGAAAATAAATGAATAATCAGCAAATAAAATTTTAAAAATATTAATTAATTTATATATACAGTATAAAGGTCTCTGCCCACTACACCGTACCATACTATGACCATGCTAGGAACGTGTCAGGCAAAAATATATTCTTTGTATTGAAAAGTATGAGACTACTCACTACTCACACTAGTGAGCCGGTGAGTATACGGGTTGTAACCGCGTATGATGACCGTTCGTTACTTTTTCTATTGCGCGGGTACACGTAGCGATACACCTATCAGTTTTGGTGGATATTGCATACGGGTAACATACGGGCATCATACGTGATGTATACGGGCACAGAACGCCCTCGATCCGTTTCAGTGGGCATAGTAGAGCGTATCGTGTTGCTTTTCGTGTCTGATACGTTCCTAGCACGGTCATGGTTTGGTACGGTGTAGTGGGCAGAGACCTTAAGAATAAATGTAAATAATTATGCTACTAACGATATTCGAACTACGATATTGATTATTAAAAATAACTTCTTGTTATTTATATATTATGTAACTAGCTAATGCCTGCGACTTCGTCCGCGTTGAAAAAGAAAAAAGTAGCCTATCCTGTGTCCTGTACGTCTAAATGTTTATCTACCAAGTTATATGAAAATCAGTTAATTCGTTTAAGGGCCTCCTTCACAAACTACAAGTAAAGTGTTGATTAGTTACTTTTAGAAATCATTTTCTGTTTTATTGAATTATGCACTCGGTCTACTGCATCATTCGATAAGCGAATTTTTTTTATTATTTTCTTTTTAATGTTTGGGACTTTTACTGTATAAACAAAGGTATACCATTATTCCCGGTTACCGGTGACTTTAAATGACAGATAGCCTACTTGACAGTTGGTGAAATTATGGAGTTATAGAGGAACATACATACATAAGTACATACATACATACGAGTACATACACAAAAAAATTCTAAATATTGTTAATTTATTTCAGTATCATGTATAGAGCCTAAATGAATATCTCTGAAAACAAAGTAACTTATATACTACTCGTATTGATTTATCTTATTTTACCCAAATGTCGCTTTTGATTCATTATTTTCTATGGCTCATGCAATTTGATTTAGTACAACCTTGTTTGTCGTACCGATTCATGTAAAATAATTAGGTGCCTGCGATAAATAATATCTTTGTCTGAATTCGACATTGAATTTATTTATTAGACTATTTGGTTTTACCAGTGAAGTTTGAGTCACTTTGAATGCGCCGCACCGGATTTTAGATCTATCCTGGTTGGTTACAAATTATGTCATTAGATATCATTTACATTTTGTAACTATTAAACATGGTATAATGTCTTACAAATCTCGCAGTACCTACTTGCAGGTTTTTGAGAAATGGTAAAAAAAAGTTGATAAATGACATCCATTTAAATATTAATTTTAAATTTTTATTTCGGCGAGTCGTTATGAGAATTGAATGGGAAAAATGTTGCTTAACGTAATTTGTAACGTTTTATCTTTATGAAGTTTTAAGACTGATAAACGGACACTCCCACCGCATGGTACCATAATGACACCTCGAACAAAAAAAGATTTTTTGTTATAAGTAAGTGTATATAGAAGTGTCTAATACCTAATATGTCATCACAATTTTCCATAAAAACAATTGTAAATCACACAAACAAAACGTATGATAATCTATTTAAAGAATAAGCTAACATTCACTTAATGTTAACTTATTCCTTAAATAGATTATATCATAACATATTTTATTTATATATTTTTTTAAAAATTTAAACCTACTTACATATTTATTTTTGGCCTGGTACAATTAACATGATTTTTTCTTTATCACTTTCTCTCCTCCTTTTCAGGCAGATATATAATTTTTTTTCCGCCCACTTTTTTAAAAATTACAATTTAAAGAAATGCTCGTATCGTACCCAAAATTTCTCGATGTGTTGACTAAATCAGGTTAATAAACTGGACCCAACCCTTATAGACAGATGCTGTACAACATTCTCCTATTTTCCTATTCATACAAATTCTATGAGAAGGTACGCAACGCTTACACATTGCGTACTAGCAGAATTTCAATTGTCTTCGAAGTTTACTAAATGCGCCAATTTTGTTACGTGGCATAAATACAAATACAATAAAGTCTTAAAAAAATTTAAAGGTTTTATTGATACTATTTAACTGACTTAATTTATAAACTGAATAAGCGCCTGTTTCACAAACGTCAAGTAGGCCGAACTGTCATTTAAAGTCACCGGTAACCGGGAATAATTTAGCTGATATACCTTTGTTTGTACGGTAAACGTCCCAAACATTAAATAGAAAATAATTAAAAAAAATCGGCTATCGAATGATGCAGTAAACCGAGTGCATAATTCAATATAACAGAAAATGATTTCTAAAAGTAAGTAATCAACTCTTTAATTTTAGTTTGTGAAAGAGGCCCTAAGTCTTCTTACACATCTAAGTTTATCTATGATATTTTCCTTATCCATTAAAGCTAAACTCAGAAGTGTGGATTGAACCGGGTCTAGGACTTAGGCTCATCTCTCATTGGGCATTGTAAAATTATTATTGTTATATAACCCATTTTGGGATATTATTTAGTTCAAAAGTTGTGGAAAGCTTCTTAAGTTAACTTTATTTTATAACTTCATCTTCGTTGAATGTTGAATACAAATCCACTATAGGTAGGTACCTGTTATGGAACTTGCGTACGCTGTCATGTCAACTGATTTGACTTATGTCAAGGGAATGTCAAGGCTTTTGAAGAATGCGTTGCCTTGTTGAAAGAAAAAACTGTTTTTTCCTAAACTGATGTTTATGGCGTTTGTTAGGGGAGATACCATTATGAAAAATAATTGTTAACATAATAGCCTTAATCCTTCTAAGGTTGTCAGTGCGCTTGCAACGCTGGCGTTGCTATTGTATAAATAGGTGATGGTAGCCTCTTATCATTAACTGGACCGTCAGCCTGTCTGAGGATCTACGTTAAAAAAAGAGTTAGTTAACTAACTTTTTGTAAAGTATTTTTTATTTATATAAGTATGTAATTAATAAATAAACTCAGTATAAATATAAATAGTTTAATGAATTATTTATATGTAGGTAAAGCATCCGTTACCATAAACAGTTGTGAACAAGATAGAAGAGGATTGATTTTTGTATGAATAATAAGTGGATGATACATTCAACAGATATTAAAACAATGAGATTATTTGTAATTGTAGGTGGGTTTCCACCCACAAATCGAATCATCCATTTTCAAGTTCTTTTGGGGTAGGTAATTTTGGCGCTTGATCTCTTATGAACTTTTTGGATTGAGTTTCACTGATTGTTCACATGATTAACACAATCGCCTTTCATACTTGTTTTTTAATGTTAAAGTCGGCAGACAGGCTGACGGTCCAATTGATGATAAGTGGTTACCGTCACCTAATAACACAAGCAACGCCATAAGTGCTGCAAGTGAGCTGCCGACTGCAGTAGGATTAAGCATAGGTAAGGATTATAATTTAAAGTTTCATTTAGAATCTTATAGATTCTAAACGTTACAATTACAATTTCGAAAACGAATCAATACGACAATCATATAAATTGGGTATGCCAATACGATTAGGTTTTATGGGCTTAGCCTCGATGGCTCAGCCCAATTAATACAATGGTCGATAGAGAAAGATACCACGGAACAGATAAAATATTTACCTATCCGTTAAAAAATATATTCATCAGATGAATGTATCCGTGATAGCGATCATCAAGCGAAAAAATAATAATCTTTATAAACAATCATTTATTGTGGTTTTATATGTTGAGAATTAATTGCGCTTAAACACTGTCGAGTTGGTATTATCCGACATTGTTCTACTGTGATTTATTACACCGATCAGCGAGGGAGATGAACCATGCACTCGTTATGTCCTTATGTTGCGAAGTCAAGGAATACTTTATGAGGTAAATAATAATTGCTCTTCACAATGTTAATGGTATCTAATGAAGTTAAGTGTATTGCGATTACCATATTAATGAGGTCTCCTAGTTATAATATACTTAATAAAAAAAGCAATGAAAACAATCAACGCAAACGCATTTTACGACTTAGTCATAAATACCTACATACTTCAGTTATTATAACTCGTACCTATATATTATGCAAAAAAATGTTAGCATCTTATGTTATCTATGAGAATTTTTAAGAAATTGTTTAGTCAATATAAAAAGATTACTGTATGAATTGGCCACAATCCAATATTATCTATTAATAAATCAAACAAATGACTAAAATTGTAAACGAGCCGTGCCAGTTCATTTTTTAAAACAATTTGTACACGTCGAACTTATGTTACTGAGATCACTTTTTAGATTTTTTGTCTGTTAGTGTAGTAGGTACGCTAATCTCAAAAATCAGCTTAAACAATTTGAATGCGGTTTTCCAGTGTATTGTATCAAGCGGTTATGACGAGCCCGTTGGATGAGTGCTAAGGGAACTTGCATAACGTCTCAGGAGCCCCAGGTTCGAATCCCGGCAGGGTCAACTATGGAAAATGAACTTTTCAAAGTTGGTCTCGATTTGGAAAATAGTGGCAGGGCACATTGCGTTTCGCACTCATTTTTTAACCACCCCATTACAGAAAATCACAATGAAATAACAGCATATGTGCTTAGGACGAAATAGACGATCAAGCGTTTGGCGTGACGACAAAATGACGTGAAGCAACGGCGCCGATTTTACATACAGTTTTTGACATCAAGCCATCAGTTTTTACCATTCACGATCAAATTTTGGCTTCATGCCAGTTAATTTGACGCGATGGACTGACCGTGTATTTGGTCCATTACACAGTCCATATCATATTTTAGTATCGACTCGACTGTAGCAGATTGCATTGGAACTTGATTTACCATTGATTTAATATGCACATATTTAGTTCTTTAGTATTTTTTTACGTAGATAAAGTAATTTACATACTCGTTTGAAAACCATTGTTTTGTTAGATTGAGTAGGTTTGCTTATGGGTGTTATAAAAATAAAATAGTTTTTATTAAAAAAATATAATGTAATTAAATATTTTTTAATTACATACATATTTTAAAATAACATATATTAAGAAATTACATTTAAATAAATGTATAAACTATCTATTTATTAAATACGCGATAATGACTATCAAATACAGTACGTTTTCATTAAATTATCACAAGTTTTCTTACATATTTAAAGTCTTTAAATAATATGAAATGTAAATTCCTCTCCGAGGTTTATTCGGTGATGCTAACTTTGATGTTCCTACTTCCTCCCATATCCTGTAACAAAAACAAATAAAATGTATTATTATTTGAATGACGATTTTTTTTCTCGATTATTCTAAGTAATGAATTAGAACATTTCCTATAGTTTCCAATCTAATAAATAAATTAATGTTGTAGTGCATCATTATTGTCCTGTGTATGAAATGAAAAAATCAACCAGCATTTCACATGAATTTTATACCTCCACAGAGTTGCGGGTGCCGACTCTATTACATTATGTAATGGATATAATTATGAACAAAATGTTATCCTCAAAGGAAAGGTGCAAGTAATATTTGATTTTAATAATTGAGTTCAATATCATAAATTATATAAATAAATACTAGTAAAATTAAATTTTCTATATGTATACGTGAAATTATGAATTAATTCTATTAGTATCGTCCGTAAATATTTTTCCATAGAGCCAGTACCTTGTCGGTGCTGACTATAGGTACATAATATATTAAAATCAACATATGACAAAACAGGTTATTTTTGGTGATTTATCTGAAAATTAAAACGAAATAAGTAATTCTTCTAAAGAAGAAACAATAAGAAGATAAATCTCTTCGATGTAATTATTCTGAAAAATGTAATACCTAAAGACACATTGAAAACAAATTAAGTTAAATAATAGTTATTATATATTTTTAAAACCTCTTACCTCCTTTAGTAGCGGCACCTGATGAAGCATGAGCTGTGGCTGCACTGCTTGCGAAGCTGCCTCCTAATCCAAATGAGCCTGAACCTGCCCCACTTAATGCTCCACTCGCAGCACCCGCAACGCTTTTAGCTGCACTTCCAGCTGCGTTCAGTCCTCCAACCAGTCCGTCTAATATACCAGACTTTGAAAGACCGAGACCTCCGCTCAGACCGAAGCCAGCACCGCCTGCAATAGATCCGCCACCACTGCCTGTAGAACCACAACCTCCACTACATCCACCGTGCCCTTTGTTTTCATTGCCGAAACTGGCACCGTAGGCGCCTGAAGATGCACCAGCCACTGCCCCTGATTGTGCTCCAGCACCCACCTGGGCTCCGCTGCCAACTCCATGAGGTGAATTACTTCCAAACAAAGATCCACTTTCACTCCCGTGTGCAGCGCCATGGTATGCTCCAGAATTGTCAGCACTACCGGCTTTTCCACTGTCATATGGTTTCAAAAGTCCCGGCGGACCACCAAACCCTCCACTGTAAGCAACAGCATTTGCTGAAGCTACTGCGCCCGCAACAGCATTACTCGAGCCCGCATTCCCGAAACCGGAACCATGTGATAGGTGTTGAGGATGTGTTTCGCATTTACCAGAATTACAATTGGTTGTGTGGTAATTTCCCGTTTGTGCTGTTGATCCTATTTGATTATGAGAGCCTAATGAAGCTGTCAAACCGGCCTGGCCGTACTGTGGTGGATGTTGGTCAGGCTTGGAGCCACAATTTCCAGAAGTACAAGGACCTGAATTATATGTGCCTGTAGGGACTGATGGGTTTTGGTTGTGGATTGTATGTTGTCCGGGTTGATTCTTACAATCTCCAGAAGTGCAAGTTATAGGATTGTATGTACCAGCAGGTGCTGACGGATTTAGATTAGAAACTGGAGAATTAGGTTGGGAACCGCAATTTCCAGAAGTACATGCTACTGGACTATAAGATCCCGTTGGAAACTGTCCGGGTTGAGAGCCACAATTACCAGATGTACAAGGGGTTGGGTTGTAAGATCCATAATTATTAGAAGTTCCGCCTATTTGACTATGTTGAGGTTGTCCAGATGGGAATCCACAGTTTCCAGTTGTGCATGGTAATGTTCCTGTTGATGATCCAACTTGACTGTGTTGAGGCAACGGTTGTCCAGGCCGAGATCCACAATTGCCAAATGCACACTGGGTAGGGTTGTACGAATTTGTTGGTTGCGCTTGGTGAGCTGGATATGTATTGCAGTTTCCAGACGTGCACAGATCTGAATTTTGTGAACCTGCTTGTGACGTGGGCTTATCGTGATGTGTTGAAGGAGATGTATGCACTGGTTTAAAATTTGATGGGGATGATGGTGTTTCATCATTGGGCTTTAAAATACCCGAAGGTCCGCCAAAGTCTACATTAACAGGAGAACCCGATGTTCCCTGTGAAGGTGTGTAAGTTGGCTTGGCAGGAGTATAATCTTCAGGTTTTAATATACCCCCTGGTCCTCCAAAACCTCCTGTGTAAGCGGGACCTTTCTGATCACTCGAAGTACTTGATGCACTGGCTCCCGAAGCTACATTTGTGGAACTTTGCACATACGAAGGCACACTTGATGGAACATAGTTTGGAATAGATGGAATTACATTTGTACCATGTGCTGGTAACCCAGTGCTTGGCGATGCACAATTTGATGTTCCGCAATTTGGTGTTCCTGTCGATCCTATTGGCGTATAACCAGGGGAAGAACTGTGAGGAAAACTTGGAAATTTAGAAGCTGTGTTTGATGCACCAATTCCAGGTGTGCCTTGATTGTAAGGGGTGTCAGCACAATTACCCGTAGCACAGTTATTACTTGAACCAATAAATGTACCTGAGCTGGAAGTTCCATGATAATTAGGATGGTTAGAATAGCTAGGTATGTGGTGCCTTCCAATGTTATCGGCACTTGGAATTTTATGTTTAGTGCTTGTGTCAAGAGGCACAAAATTAGGTTCGTGTTTATCTGCATCACAGTTTCCTGTGATGCATTCGGTAGCCTTCTTATCAAGAGGATAGCTCGGATATGAGCCTTGCAAAGGAACGTTGTAGCTTGATGGCTGATTTCCTGAATAAGAAGATGTATCGGAAGAATCACAGTTAGGTGAGCTGCATTTCGGAGTTGTTAAATGAGTAGAAGGTTTATTATGAGATAAAGTGGTTTCACTATCATACCCAGAGTTGGAGGTACTACCGGAATCAGACGTGTGTATGTTACCATACACTGAGTTTGGTTTTTCTTGATTATGTGTAGGTTTTATACCACTTGAGCCGCAATTACCATAAGCGCAACCAGAGTTCTCATCCGATTTTTTGTTTAGGGAGTCAGATGTTGAATGCGCTCCTAAAGCTCCTCCAATATTTACAGCTATATCATTAGACCCATTCGAAGAAGATCCACACTGGCCTGAAGTACACTTGCTATTTGTCGCAGAATCATCAGTGCACTCCGAACCTTGACACTTAGGTTTGTGATTAGAGCAATCACTTCCAGTGCACGAGTATCCTGTTCCACCTTGTGAATATCCAGAAGAACCAGCTACAGCGCCAGATCCGGCTGTTACGTCATTATTTGCACTATCTCCTGAATTCGGAGACTTTAATCCGTTGGAATTACTGCAACCTCCGGAGCACCCTCCCCCGCCTATGTTATTAGTTCCCGCTAAAGCAGCGGAACCCGCACCACCAAAACTGAACGAACCAGCGCTAGAGCTAGAACTCGACGCGGCGAAGCTAGATGATGATGCTGATGACTTCGAAAATGACCCTGAATATCCAGCACCAGCGGGCAATGACAATGGTAAATTGGGAAGGCCACCAAATGCGCCGGCTGCCGCACTTGCTTCAGCTAAAACAAAGTACAAAAAGACGTTAATTAATTTTTTTTTAAATTAAACTGTAAGCCAAAATTATAAAAGAGAAATTAATTTATAAAAGTACTATACCTTTGGCTGATGCGCCCCCTTTTACCCCATATCCATGTAGAGTGCACGACACTGAGCTTAATAACAGTAACACAAAAGCACACGTGTGCTCCATCATGGTAGCTCGGTGAATATTATGTTTTTCTACTGCCGTCTTGCTTTTATAAAGCGAATATAAATAGGCTTGTATTATTATAGCAAAAAACCTGTTATAGTCTAGGAGCAACCAGTTTTTTAAATTAATTTTCCAATATAAGTAATAAATTGAGATAATTTAGATTTAATTTGTGTGTTTATTTTTTTTAAACAATAACTCATTATACTTAAGACAGTGAGAAAACAGATTCTTGACCTGTGGTTTAAGGATTTCCGTTTCTGCTCGATTTTGACAAATATAGTTCGTCATCTGTATTTAAGAATATAGCATTAATTGTGATAAATCCATTGGGAGTTCACTGTTTCAAATAACCATAAAATTGAAAACCGGCATGCTCCATGCTGATATTGTTGTGAATGTATGTAGTACCTATGTATCACTGAAAGTGTAAGAATTCGGAAATTAAAATTTCTGTGCCCCTATAACATGTTTACATACTTATTTGACTGATTTTTAAATCGACAGATTTTAAACTGGTCGGATTTTTAAATTGTTTTAATGTAACCTACACTGAATCAAAGATAATCTATAGGACATGCAACCTGTTTTTCGTGAACAGTAAACAGGTGTAAATAATACTTACTCGATGGCAGTAAGATGCGCTCATTTTCAACTGACAGATATCCAAATCGACGTATTTTTAAGACGTCGTAAGTATAATAACATCTTACGTATAAATACCTAAGTATAAAACAGTAGGTATAATATTAAGTTTCATAAGGTATTGTAAATACCTAATTAATTACTTTGAAATTACTTTTCCTTTGCAATATTAACTAAATATTTGCAAAAAAATTGTTCATTTTCTTATTATAAACAATCCTTCAAACAATGAATAAGTGATCACTAAGACATAGACATACCTAAATTAGGAATTATTCAACTCTGTATTTCATGAAGAAACTACTGTATATGTAAATTAATATTTTTTAATTTAGTTTTTATCTGGTCGCTAGGCTCTCTGACTATTGACGTTTACTTACTCTGAA
The DNA here is from genome assembly GCA_945859745.1 of Synanthedon formicaeformis. NCBI lineage: Eukaryota > Metazoa > Arthropoda > Insecta > Lepidoptera > Sesiidae > Synanthedon > Synanthedon formicaeformis. The sequence continues at coordinate 5,737,265 of OX243954.1, forward strand.
TCGAGGTGTTCGCGTAGGCCGGTTAAGTCGTACCGGTGTTGTTTCTCGCATTCAAAGCTCAAGCAACGATTCGCGGCATATCATTGAGAAGCAAGAAATTATTACTCATGCATAAAATGCTCCAAGCTTTATTAGACATTCGGGAAAATACGTTGGCAGTACACGCACTTTACGTCCGAAATGTTATTTTATTGTTGTGGTTTGTCGGATTGTAAGTATGCGTTTGAGATACTAATCGTAAGTATATGTTAAGTAGGCATTATAGCTTCTAATTTAGTTGCTAAGCAATAATAGTTTAAACTTTTTCTATAGAAATTTACAAAACTAACTGTAATACATAGGACCTAGGTAGGTATCATTTTAAAAAATCCTTTTAAGGATCATAGTGTCACATCTACTTATATGCCTGTCTATCGAAGCATGTAATGAGTGTCTCTTAGTTTATTAGGTATATTTATAAAGAAACGCCTACTACCACATTCATTGAATATCTTATTGAAGTCTGTGTAGGGAAATACATATATTTTTAGTCGTATCGTAATTAATTTATTTACAATTGTAAAAATAATCAAGATTATCGTGCTAAAACATTTTTTTAACAATTATCAACATTTACAAAAACAATTTCTATTGGAATGAATTTTCTACAGGATTTCTGTTTTTTACATTGATGACCAGTTTTCGTTCGTGACAGTAGAAGCGGCCGCGACATGTATCCAAGTACGTGATGTACCCGCGTGCTCCGATCGTGAGACCGCAGGCTGGCGTGCAACTTTGCATCCAACAACATCCGGGTCCGGCTGACGTTCTGCCTAGCGTTTTTATCATGAATTCTTCACATATACGAGCATGTGGATTACATTTATGCGTGTAATTATATTTATCCGTTTCTAATTAATTCATTCGTTTTTCGTTTGCACGATTGTCACTTAGGTACTGCCAAAGCTTTTTTACAAAACTAACAAACATGAGTGGTCATGATTATTAGAACTTCTTTGAAGTGTCATTTTATTCAATGTTGTTTTAATTTTATAGTTGTATATGTATACAATAAACATTTTAACTGGTTGTAGGTTCTTTTGAACGTCATCTGATATAAATTTACTGAGAAGTCTCCCGGAATACTCAGTGGAAGCCGGGAATAACCAAATTATTTTTTATGAATAAAGTAGTTACTTACCATACATTTACACAAAATTACCAACTGCGTGGTAAAAAATGCGGCTATTCCGTAGTTCAAGGTTTTTTAATCAAGTGATTTCGGAGGCTTCGTTCTCATAACATGGGTTTTTCGTTTAAAGATACAGTACAAATATGAGTACCTATTATAAAATAGAATCTGCTTATGAGTTTATGGATTTGAGAAATGGCAAATAAATTGCAATATTTCTTGTTCTTATTGTTATTTTTAGGATAAGGCAGCAGGCGTGTTTTGATTGTGGGTTACCTTCGCCTATAAATACAAGGAACATCAGGATTAGGGTAGAGGAAAATGCTGCTCGCTAGAATGGTTTCAAGACTATAGCCATAAGAACATATTATGTTCTTATGCGCCGAAACACAGCCTTATTTCACGGTGACGAGCTGCATATTATGTGACTGCGAAACACAATCATTTTAGAGCTGAAATTGCTGCCCAAGTAAGTGGACTAATACAGTATTTAGGTACTCCCTCACAATCTACATAAGATAGGATCAATAAGTGAGGTGTGATGTAACTATGGATGGAGGTACCATTCCGCGGGCATGAACTGGGCAGGTCGTCTGAAAAACTGCCATACAGAAGATCACGTGTGCTGTTAGAAAATGAGTAATTTCAGATAGAAGCTTACTTACCTCACGAGGTATACCTAGGTACATACCTCGTGTGTGTTATCAAAAACAACGAACCTGTCTGTTGCCCTTTAATTATATAGGTACCTAATTATTAAATTATGTCACGAAACCATCTCTAAATATGCGTTTAAGGCGCTTGGGGTCGTCAATGGCGTTGGCCGTCTGAGCGGAGTACCTAATTACCTATAGCCCGCTACACCTGCGCCGTGTACCTACCGGAATTAGTATATCTCGATGTTTTGAATGAAAGTGTTAATTTATTTACATATGCTATGTTTTGTTTAAAGTACGTCAGATTCATTATTTTTTAGCGTGTAAATATTTGCAATCACACTTGTAAAACTTTTTTAATCTATAGAAGTTTTGTTGACACGAAAAAAATGTACCAAATGTTTAAACTGATCTCAAAGATTTATATTTTTTTCAAGCTTTCTAGTCTAGCCATAAATGAGGAGTAGGCTTAAAAATGTTAGCTTGGTAGGCACTAAGCGCCTTAATCACCATCAGGTCAATTGACTGTTTTCGATCGCGACCTTATAATAAAAATTCAATATCATCAATAAAGTTACACTACAAAATCTTAACTCGCAGTTTACTCCTACATAAAGGTCAATATTATTAACTGGCCTTCTGCGATTTTCCTCCATCTTTGAACTTGTAATTCGAGGAATAAAGAAGGTTACATTATACATTATTAGAAATGTTCAATTTTTGCGGTCAATCCGATCGTTTTGATACGATAAATGTTTCCTCTTATCCTTGAATATTTATGTACGTAATACGAGGATCTCGAGAGCCATCTTTATGTAAATGCGTTCTAAACTCACGAACAATTTTACCATCTTGGCTGTCTAAGCTAAGAAATAACTGCATAAAAATACAAGTGTATGTGACTTTTCCTTGAACTTAAATTCAATGTTAATGTTTAGTAACGTTCTATTTTAGTACCTTGTTAATTTACATTGGTTTTTTCACTGTTATAAGGATGTTAGAGTACATTAACTAATTAATTTAATTAATATGAAAAATTGGTAGAGGGCTTCCGGCTCATTATAACCTAATCCCAAATTGTCTGTTTCCCATTTTGACTGAAATGCAAATGACCTTTCCTAAAACGACCAAATATTAAAATGTAGTCTCAGAATGACTGAAATCCGAAATGCCCTAGTGCCAAATTGATTGAAGATTGAAAAATATTATGCATGTTTATTGTTTACCAGAGAGAGCCAACTTTGAAAGGTTTAATTACAAAGTTGCAATTACAAAAAAGTATATTTATAAAGTTGACCTTTTTTTAATTTTTTTTTCTTATTTTTTGCGCGGGAAAATCTGCAAACAAGATCCCCACCGACCATGTAACCCTTGCTCGTGTGGCCGCTCATCTCCACGGCATTAAGGGTGGACGGCCAAAGAGAATTTCAATCGCGGCAGCCCGACAGACAACCTCCACCTCGTGTTGTGTTTTTTTGAGCGGTGAAGCTCCAACGGACAGTCACCTACCATCTAAAAAAAAACCACCTACCATCGAGTGGACCGTCAGCCTGTCTATCGACCTTAATATAAAAATTAAAGAAATGTACGGCTTACATTAGTAATTAAATATTAAGTCAATATGGCATTCAGTCGAGTTGGGATTTAGTTGATTCAATCTATTTGAGATTCATGTGTATTCACATTTCAGGCGATTTCAAAGATTTGGTTGTAATGAGCCGGAGCCAAAAAGTATTGATTTTCCTTGTTTGTGAAGATAATAAAAATGTAGTACACTAGGATTTTAGTAAAAATAAAATAATAGGGGTTTTTTGAAATTAAAATCATACGTAGTAAAAAAAGAGGTTGAAACTTTGCACAGTAAGTTTGGTGTAATAGGAATTTCACTAATTAAAAGCTGATATTTGAACATCAGCAGACAATTTTTTTTATTTTTTTTTTTTACAAAAATAAATAACGAGGGCGAACGCTGCTTCTCTAGACCTTTCGAGCATCTTGATAATTTTGCTTATTAAAAGGTACAGTAAAAGGTTTCCTGTTAGTAAACAAAATTTATCTGTACCGCAAAATGAGAAGGGACTCGTAAAATTGCTAAGCAATATAATTGTTACAATCTTGCTGGAATACCATCTGCAATATATTGCACAAAAACATTGCAACAAAGTGTTGCTATAAATATTCCTGGGAAGAGTTGCATGTTGCAGAAAAGCTTGCTGCGTAGACGCAGAAAGCTTTTCTGCAACTGCAACTTATGTAGCCGGTTTACGAGCCCCATTAAGCTGGGAGATATATTTTTAGATAATTTGCGGGGAAAAAAGTCGTTCACTTTATTAGGTATATCTTTATGTGTTGTGCTCGGAAATTAATTTCTGGAACCACTTGATTTGAAAAATTTCTTGATGTTATCTAGGAGAAAATAAAACAATCCAAAAATATTTTCACATATATTTCAATATATATATATACTTGTCTATTATATCTTACAATAAGATATTATTTAATACTAACCTCTACTAATATTTATGTATCCGGATACTAATTATGTATCCGACCAAATATTAGGTACAATGCAAGTTATATCCTTCAAACGGAAATCAATTTTTTTTCGGGTTTTTGACAAAGAAAATTTAAATATTTATAAAATAACATTTCAGAAATCAGCACATCATTAAGATAATGATTTTACAATTAAAAACTCACAACAAAATAAGCAAACCTTATAACGACCCCTGCTTATCCTTGTGATCTGTTAAGACAAATGAGCCAATCCATCACATATTTCACGGTTTTGTCGTAAGATAACGAATTAGTTATGAAACGTCATGGAAAATGATTAATAGTTATAAACTTTCATTAAAATGTCTAGACAAAATACGAGGGATAGTTGTTTTATTTCGAGTAGCTTTGACAGTGTTTTAGCTATTTTTTTTTTAACTTAAAACCAACTTTGACTTGTTTAACTTCGATCAAATAGATGCATTGTTGGCTTTACAGATCAAATTAAATATTCGTGTATAGATCATATTATATTATGTTGATCACATATAGATGCGCTGTGTTATTCAATGACAACAAAAAGTGATATCGAAGAAAACAAGGTAGGTATACTCGTAAATCGGTGATGTACTGTTGCTTTCATTCTCCTAAAAACCGCGTGCATGTTATCAAGTTTTTGATGCTTAATCAGAAAAAAAAAGTGGCATATAATATGAAATTAACTTTTTATGAGAATAGACTTCTTTGAAGATTTGATCAGACGTCTGGAGCAAAAAGATTGTTTAAAGATTAGAATAAAAAAAACATTAAAAGATAAAGCTTAAGATTTATCTTTAAAGATTGTTTGTTTTAGGTATGTAACAGGAACCGATTCTGTAATTTATTTGGATAAATGTCTACAGCTCGAAATTTCAACAACTATAACAATATGAATTCTCAGCGCTGAGAAGTGTTGAACCGCTAAAAAACTATCTGAAAATCCTTCATTGAAAGCTACTCAATAACAGTACAATAAACTCTAACTTCGTTCGAATTGGCTCATTGGTTCTCAAAGCGAACTCCGCAATTGATATGATTATATGAATTCGTCGGGTTCGCGCGGTGCGTCCAGGTCACGGTAGTGTATCACAGGACGGAAGTCTGAGCCGCCTCCCCTGTCACAACGACAAGACATTAAAGTCCCTGTCAATAGAACTTGTTGATGTAAACCAAGATTTTAACGAGTCTGCCACGTTCAAAAACGAGTCAAGACTCAATAATCACTAAAAACAAAAAAACATTGCCCTGAAACCGAAAGAAAAATCGAAATATATTCCAAACTACTCGTTCTCGTACTCGTCCCGGCTTCACCCCGGGCGTTCCCCGTTTATCGCTCTTTCCATTGAAAACCGAATTAAAATTGGTCTACCAATCCTCGATTTTTTGCAGCGTACACAAGTCAACTTTATTTTTTTATATAGATTTAAGAGGATTGTGAGGTGCCGATATGCAGCGCAAGTAGGTATTTTCAAAAATGCTATCTGTTTCACACCGCTCTGCCTCCCTCCTGGCGTGCGATAGAGAGTTGCAAGCCCTGGAGGCAATTGCCTACATTTCCTTTTTGTAATATCCTTTCGGGCGATAACATTTTTACCCCTCTTAACTTTTACGAATTAAGACAATTTTGATATCATTGGATTCAGTACACCTTAATCTAAGTCTGTACGTTTTTCTTTTTTAGTAATTCAGTTTAATTTAATTTTAAAAAATAAAAACGCTAGAGGAAGTTTTTAAGTAAAAAATATAGATTTTTTTATGCTTATACCGTAAGCAATATTTCTTAAAAATAAAAACGTATGCACCTAGTCTACAACATTTCCAAAAATTTAAAAATTGGACTATGTTTACTGGGGGGAAACGTTATCGCTTTTTGTATGAAAATTTACAGCTTGACAATCCTCTTAAGTTCTCCAGTAGATGCCACTAACCTAACCTCACTCTTCTATCTATTGAAAATATTATGACGATTTTTTTTGCATTATCCACGAGTTCTCTTAATGGGCATTGTATGTTAGAAAATGATGAGATTAAAAAGGTGTCACTTCTTCTTAAATTGTTTAGATAATTTCACAACAAGACAGGAACAGAGTAGGAAGCCATTTTAGTTCTTATCGCACACGCACACAAACACAAAGGCACAAACTGGATAAAAAGCATTGTAATAAACATAACATTTTATAAACATCCGATGTGCCTCAAAGAGAATCTCGCCTAATCTCAGCTTCCCGGTGGTTAACATGAGGAAGAGTAAAAAAGACATTCAAAATATTTATGACAGTTTATTTGTATACTCTTGTGATTACAGAATCATTATCATACGTGTGACATTTTATATTTCAATTATTTTCTTTGACAACAATTAATAACAGTTTAAAATAAGTACACCAACCGATGCAGTTTATTAAAGACCCTAACGATTATTTTTTTACAATTCATTTCTAAGATAAATGAAACATAATTATTATAATTATGTTTTATTTTACTTGCGAGGCTCTAACCAGTACCTAAGATTAGTGAAAGAAAATTATCACTTAGGGGATAATTAATCCTTATCACTTATCGTAAGTGTAGGCAATCGTCACAGGCGTGTTGAGGACGCCGTGTTAGTTATATTTTTTTTGCAAAATATACACCATTTTACAAAAAAAAAAAAATTCAAATTTGAAAAGAAGGAAACCAGTATGATGCAATGCCTATAATCACAATTTTATAACTAAATCGTACTTTATAAAAATATTTCTTTATAAATTTATACAACGTGAGGATTAGAGTGGACATTCTATTGTTACTTGCGAATAGTTATTATAAAACAGTTTAGAAAATTTATAAAACTGAATTTTTGAGATGGCATATTAGCAGAAAAACGTTACCCCTTTAACGCCACACGTTTTATTCGTATACAGTCTGTCAAAAAAGAGTTGAAATTAAAAAGTGGCAATACTATAGTGTTGTCTCTTTCTTATCAACTATATGTTTAGAACGGGACAACACTACAGTATTGCCACTTTTTAATTTCAACTCTTTTTTAAGAAACTGTATTTTATAAACTTACATTGTAAAAATTGTAGGTGTAGGTGTTTCTCACTATTTACAAAAATGGAATAGGAAAATAAATACTTAGACAGGAGCTTATTCGGTTATGAACTTATTCAGAGAGCCAAAATGGCGTTTATTAAGTTTATTTAAATTAGTCTATCTATCTGCAAGTTATAAATAGTAGGTTATAAAAGTTATAATTAGCAAATGGTGAGAACACGACCTAATTATAATAAAACTAAATTGGTAAGACAATGGAGCACTTCATTAAAAATATAACAACAATGTAGAATTAAGTTACCATCCGTACCATATTATTATATAAACCATATTATTTATGTATTAAAAAAAATTAAGATTAATTATTAATTTTATTTATGTAATATAAAAAGGGTATTTTCAGCTATTGAGTTCGTCTACGTGATTAAAACTGCACTTTAATGTAGAAATTAAAGAAAATAAACTCAAAATATAAAGTTTTATGCTTTATTTGCATTCATAACCTTCATGAAACATTAACATTTTTTTTTACATTACAGGGTAATGGTGTCTGTTTGTTCAAAAAAAAAATCGAAATAAACCTGCCTCTAATATACAATAGTAGTCACAATCTAAACTTCGACAAGTATATAAGTCACCCTTATAAGAAAATGTATATAATGAAAAAAATATACACATGTACAGACAGACACAATCAACACAGAGAGCAATTATGCTTACGAGTATCATCAGCCTTCATTGGCAATGTTTGTCAATATATATTTTTTTTATTAAAAAGGGCGGCGGACTTGCTCACGAGCCAGTTGATGCCAAGTGGCTTCAGCCGCCTATAGACACAAGATGGAGGTGCGTTGCCTAACCTAAAATATTTTTTGCTGCCTGCTAGTTTTTAATTACAGTTACCTCGAAAAGAACGATCTTGTAGAGAGATTTAAACACCTTAGTAGTTGTTAATAGATAGCGTAGTTGTTGGTTTTCCACATACAGTATAAAAAAATGAGGTCGTAGATTGATCGTATTAATTGCAGGCTAAGTAACCCTGAACCCTTAATATATATTTTATTATTATAGATAATAAAATATACAAAAATTGCAGCAGACGTGATTGGTCCATGTCTATTTTATAAAATGAGTAGCCAAGAGTAAATATAACATGATTTTACTTGTTACAATATAACCGTATCAATTTCAAACAAAAAAGGTTGCTTGTTTGAGAAAAAAATATTATGTTACAAGTACTCATTTACAAAAGCAATATTACACAGAAACAAAGCCCAAAAATATATTATGTATATAAAATAATGATACCTAATGAATTAATATTAATAGTCAATACAAAATACAAACACCATAACTTAATTTTAATGAACAATGATATGTTAAAATTGAACTTAAAATATGTCACCACTGTCCGGGAAGTCAAGATCGTTGTATGCAATTATAGGCCGGGACCGATCCACATATTCCCTGCAAATCATTCCTTTCAACTCAAAAACATACCCCCATCATCTTTTACAAGTTTAAACTATTTAAGTTATGTGTAAAGGACCTCGTAGAATGTACATTGCGTCGCAATAATAGTAAATCAAACATTAAACACACGTCATACTAAAAGCTGAAGCGTTATTACGCGAAATGTTAAGGCCAAGTGAGTAAGAGCGCTATTTTCCGTAGTTAGGTTCTGAACGAGTCACGCGCCAACACACCCACTGACAGACAACTTACGATGACAGTTAGAATGCGGATTTCAATTTACGATATAAGTTCACATGCAGTCTTATAAATTTATTATTATAATTTATTATTATAACGTATTTTCGACAACAATAGAAATCTATGGCAAGTGAAAATTAATTGTAACAACTGGGTTATGTATGCATTAGTGGTCATGTGTTGAAATGCGAGGTTACATGTTTTGTTACCTCTCTTTTATGGGAACTGACTATGTTTCATCCAAATCCGTTTTGTAGTTTTTACGTGAAAGAGTAATAAACATATACATACAGACATCCATTCATTTTCACATACTTTCGCATTTATAATATTAGTAGGAAAGCTTACAATTGGCCTTTAGTCAATTGCACCCATATCAAGAAGGGAAGACGCTTATATTCTATATACTAGCTGGCGCCCGCGACTTTGTCCGCGTTCTCTAGAGCCTATAGTTTTCCTCGATAAATGGACTATAAAACACAAAAAGAATTTTTCACTTCGAACCAGTAGTTTCTGAGATTAACGAGTACAACCAAATAGGCAAACAAACTCTTCAGCTTTATATATTAGTATAGATAAGCGATATATTCATTTCGAATATATCTATCCCTATGTAAAACAACTATTGTTTTATTGACGTACGTCATTTTTATTGTTGTCGTAAATACGAAATGTGATTCATACAAGTCTAGGTCATTCTGACCTGTTTTATTATTAATCTCTAGACATCTTAATTGGCACTTAGCATATAAAGACTGGATGTGAGAAAACCCCGTTCCCACCATTCATGCATATTTTTGAAATGGGAGTATAGTGTATCCGAGTAAACCCAAAACAAGGCCAACTTTGCAAATTTAATTTTCGGAGTTGACCGAGCCAATATTGAAAACTAGAACCCAAAGCTTAAAATTTAACCACTGGATCTACGACTTATGTTTATATAATGTATGTGAGTATGTAAGTAAACATAAAAATTAGCCAAAAAGTCCGTGCGGTTTTTGTCACAGTCGATTTAAAAAAAAAAAAAAGGAATGGTATAAGTAAATTTATTTAACGAATGATGTATTTTAAGGCTCAACACATCGGTATCTATGATGGATTTCCTCCTCCTACACAGAAAAAAAAAAAGGGAAAAAAATACAGTCAAAGGCGAAACGTTTGACATTTACTTTCTTAAATAATTTTTATTTATTATATGAGACTGCACGGGCTTTTTTAGCCGACCCAATAAATAGTCTTAATAGAAAAAACATTTAGCTCGCAATGTAAAAAAAGAACAGTTACCCACAAAAAAAAAACATGCAACCCATTTAAGAATTATTGAATACTTACATTAATTATTAAATTGAATAAGTGCTAAATATAAATAAAAATAATATGAAGAATATCGTCAAGCATCAAGCAAAACCATTTTAAAAAAGATAATGTGCGTGCGTGTGATAAGAGCCCAATGACTTCTTACTTTAGATAAATGTTAAAATACGATAGATTTGAAGTGAACACATTGAATTCCTAATAATAACATTATACTAGAAACATTGAGAAAACCCCTGAAACATTGGCAAACAGAGCTAAATTATATTAATAACATATAGATAAATAAATAAATAGTAAATTATAAATGTCTCCTTATTAGAACACCCTTAAATGCCTGTAAATAGAAAAGCCAACAAGACCAGACAAACAATATAATCTAGCCGACAATTAAAATTGATTAGGATTGACCATCACATATTTTATGTTACACAAATTCAACAATCATGCATTGCCACTGTCTGTCTTTCTTTAGACTTTTTCTTTTTTCTTATTTTTACCATGTGCCTCAGCATGGTCTGTGCTAGAAAAAACCTTTTAATGAATGATTATGATTACGATGAAAATGTATTTTAAGCATTTAAATTGTTTAATAATGGGGCTTCATTCATTCATTAGGAATTGCCACTGAAAAAAAAATTAAAAATATTTTATAAACGCGAACAGCTTTTATTTATATTGTTTCTCAACTCGTTGATCTTACTCGTCGACGACACAGTCCAATAGTCGGATACATAGGGCGAGCGATATCTTAACAAAACAAAACCGGTCTGATACCAATAAATCCGATTTAAGATATCATTTTAAACTCTACTGATAGCACTAATGAACTGGGTGAGCACGGTAAACAGTTTTCGCAAAACAATATTGTAGATCGCATTTCACCGGACGATTTTGGGTTGACTTATACAGTAGATAATATAAGAAAACATTTAACCTTACTCACTCAAACGACGATGCGTTGACTCTACTTGTTCTGGCGTTACACGACCAGATCCGTCAGAATCGATCCTAAGTGCAACCAAAAACGTCCAGCGAAAAATAAGTGTAGTTACTCCCTAAATGAAACATTAGATGCGTGTCACGGACTGTGTCGTCGACTGTTTAATTACAGCGTGTGTATTTATAGGGCAGTAAGGTCACCTGGGTCTGTTGAAGCGAGGGTGTCGCGGTGCGTAGTGGGCGGGTGGCGCCCAACCACCCCAGCCCCAAGCGCGAGCCGCCGGACCACCACCGCCACCGTGCCCGCCGGGGCCTGCCGCGCCGCCATACCTTCACATGCAAACCAAATAATTAGATACCGGCAATCTGGGATGAATAGCAAACTGAGGGGTGTATTGAAACACTTTTTTTCAGAGGCAATTTGAAAAGTTCATTTGCATTGTTTACACTTTTTTTTTAACGTTGGGGAATCTTCTTGGATACTCGGCGGTGTAGGGGACACTGCGGGGTTATGCCGGATTCGTACCGGATAAAACCGAACGATATTCGAGCGCGGCCGTTGATGGTCGCAGGGACCGCCACGGCTATCCAGCACTAGGAACATGCTAGGAAGGGCTACGCTCCCTGTCAGAACCTCTGCGTACCCGAAAGTGGAGTTACGCCGGCCATCTGCCGTATGCGTATTATGCACTTGTTAAAAGGGCAAAGAAGTCAAAGAAGCAAAAAGAACATACGGCGCGGGCTGCGGCGCATGGGCGGGCGCGGCGCGTGCGGCTGGCTCGGGCTGCTGCGGGCGGCGCACGTCTCGCACGTACGCGTTGAAGTATGCCACCTCACGCCTCACCTCCTCCACCTATGGCCGTTGTATAAATGTAAAAGCAGTGACATCTCATAGATGTAAGCTATAGTGACGTAACCATACCGTTTGAGGCCCGTGACAAATACATCTAAGTATGAAATTATGAATCGGGACTCTGAATTTAGTTCACTTACACTTTATATGGAGAAGAACTGGAGAAAGCTAATATTTTTATATAATATGAATTAGAATTACATTAAAATAATTGATTTAACACAACATACTCCTTTGTTTATGGCCGGATTTCGGCACTAGTATTCACTAATACAAAAAAATCCAAATTTGACATACTTCAAGAAAAAAGTGTGACTTTGATACCACTCACTATGAACAAGAAACACCAAAAGCTATACGCTGGAGCACATACCTTTTCGCCGTGTTTATTGAATATATGCTTTCTGATAAAATCGGGGCCCTTGAACTTTTTTCCACTAAGGGGACACAGCCACTTGTCCTTAGAGAGTTCCTGGGTGTTTGATTCAATGAATTTTTCAACTTCGGCTTCTGCGTCCTACAAAAATAATATTTATTCGTACCCATTAATTAAAAGATCATGTTCGCTCTACTAATTCACTAGCGAGATATGTAAAACATACCTTGATTCCAAGTTTCTGGAGTTCCTCATCGCTGAGTGGTTTGACATCCTGCAGAAATGCAGACATTTTGCCTTCAAACGTCTTTATGTAATCTTGAATCTCTTGCTGCGTCGGCTATAACAAGAATCGTTAGTTCCATTTAATTTACTGTGTAAAATCGGAAGTAACTTAAATAACAAATTTAATAATAACAAAAAAATTACACAGCATAGTAAATTAGCAATCTTATATGCAATAAGCTAAATATTTTCAGGAATTAGCTCTGATATACACCTACTCTTATGCAAGAACTAAAATTTTTTTTGTAACTTTTGGCAAATATATTAAATTTTATATATTACACATATATAGAAAATGTATTGAAAGGATACAATTTTCTTAATGTTAGGCTAAAAATCTGACTAAATGTTACTGTTCATTGAACGCTGACAGAATATTTTTATGGCATGATTATGTACTTTTTCGCGCACTTTATAAAGTACATTTTTGTTGTAGAACACGGCCGTGCGTGCTTACCTTGTTGGGCGGCGTCGGCGATCGTGCGTGCATGATGCCGCAGCGGTTAGGCATCTCGTCCTCGTAAGGGTACTCGCAGTGATTGTAATAGTCGAGCGAGTGCACAATGCGCAGATACAGCACCAGGCGGTCCAGCACGCGCATGAGCGCTGGGTCCGCCCCCGCGCTCTCCTCCCCCTCCCCGCCCTCACCCGAGGCCACGCCCACCAGAGCCTCTTCCTCTGTGGACGCCTCCTCTATGAGGTGCTCAGTGATCTTGTGCAGCACGGGGTTCCGCGAGTTCAGACTGAAGCTCTGCACTTGCGTCTGTATCATCATAAAATAGGTATACATTAACTAGATATTGCACGAATTTCTATGGAGCGCCAGCACAAATGTGGGAAAATATAAGAAGAGACTTGAGAGACACACCTCGTTAGCGTTTTGTTGTTCGTTGTCGGGGGTGGTGTCGTCGCCCCAGAGCTTGGTGCGGGTGTCGAGTAAGTGCACGATGCGAGCAGCCAGACGCGCGTCGGCCCTCACGACGGGTCGCTCCAGAGTCACACCCGACACGGGCCGGATGCGTCGCTGGAGGTCACGGTTCACTATCGCTCCCAGCTCGCACTCGCGCAGCTAAATAACACAAAGCACAATTAGTTAGGTATACCTATTCCTTGAAAGTCACTATGTCTTACATTCTTTACACGTCAGAACCACACATGACGGTATACAATAATATAGGCCACTTTACTCAGAGATAACGTACGTTGTCTATCGGTAAAAGTTAGTTAGTTCATTAGTATTGGAGAACACAAAAATATATCAACGATTGTGTATGTGTAGTAAGGTGAACCTTACCCGAATGTTGTTGAGGTTCCAGCAGATGTCCTTGATGTTGACCTCGCGGCGAAAGGTTACCCAGCCGCGGCGGAACCAACGCCTCTCGGGCAAAGGATCCGCTAGCGCCACACGCAAGAACCCTCCATAACGCTTACACATCTACAAACGTTTATATATAACTCATATAATGTATTATGTATTACATATATTTTACTATTATTTATTTATCTTCTTCTACCCAAGGTATTCACAAATAGTCTTGCTACGATTGAACATGTACATACATTGCACTTTTAGTTAGCTAAATCTTCTTAAATAAGTAAGTTGAGTTACTCATAATTTTCCTTCATCTTCAGAGTATAATATGTATTCTACTAGCTAGACTTAGTGACCGAAATAAAATTGTTTACGCTAAAGTTCGCGACCAAAATATCAAAAGCGCCATGGAGGAAAATGTCACGAACTGGGCAGACCACAGTTAAATAAGATCATATTATGTGCTGTTTTGTTTCGGTCAATGAGTAAAGAATGCCAGAGCCTATTTCTCTATCCTCTCCTTACCGCTTTATCTTATCCTTTATCTTATGAAGGTCGGCAACATACTTGCAACCCCTAGTGTGTTATATAGGTCAATAGGCGACAGCAAACCGACCTTTATATAAATAAAAGCAATATTTAAACTTCAAATAGACCTTAAAAATATAATCAGGTTTATAATCAGGTTTTTGGTCACAAAAATCAAATTTGATAAATGAAATCATGCTACTGCTACCAAAATGGAATACTTATTGGACCAAAACGGAGTACATATCATTCGATGAAGTACTTATATGTTTATCGTGATTCATTCACATAAAATTATAAAATGTTTTTCAAATATCCCAATATACTTACAGCTTCCACTTCTGCTTTTGTAATAGTAGGTGCCAAGTTTCTTAGGAAAATAGATGTAGTCCTATGAAGAGCCCTGGACTCCTTTTTCTCCACAACAACCTCTTCAGCTTTCTCTTCTTCCACCTTCTCTTTAGGGTCTCCATTATTATTTTCAACTGGCTCAGGATTCGGCGACTTCTCTTTCTCCTTTTGTTTGGGAGACTTATCTGGTGTTTTGGACTTTGACTTGGATTTTGACTTACGACGCGTCGATTCGCCTTCGTCTTCAGAACTCGAAGATGATGAACTAGAAGACGATGAGCTAGAAGAAGACCCCGGTGGTGCTGAAAATTTATTAAATTTCTTGTGAATACTTAACAACACTAATAAGGCCTCAGATTCAACTATATTTTGTCTTAAACTAAACACTAGGTTTTTGTTAGCTTACAAGGCACTTTATGGGAATTCCTGTAGTATACACAAAACCCAGGTCATTTTTGACTAAATTCCATATTGAATCTGGCCAAAAACTCACTTGAGCAACTTTCTTTTGCTCACCTCTAGAAAGCGATTGACCTAAGGCCATAACGGTTTCAGTCTAGCAATAACAAGAACATCGAGGAACTTACGTGGTTCCTTTTCCTGTTGTTCCGGCTCTGGTTCGGTTCCTGGCGCAGAGTTGAAGCGAGAGAACATTTTCGCTTGTTCTTGCAACTCCTTTAAATGCGGATCAATTTCTATATTGAGTGGGGCAGCAGGTTTTGGAGATTCCACTTTTTTATCCTACACAAAGATAACATTCCGATTGAGGTAAGGTTTTCATTTAGGCAATTGTTTCCAATGAGTGTTGTAACTATTCAAGGTCCTAAAAAATTTCATAGCAACATAGTAAGTAAAGCATACCTTCTCCTCTACTTTATTTTCTTCATTTTTTTCTTCTTTTACTTTTGCAGCATCAACGTCTATAACAACGACTTTATCCGGCTGAGCTAAAAAATATTAAAAACATTTGCAAAATTTAATCAACAGTTCAGATCACATCAGGGAATATGCACATTTTTTCATTTATACGATAGGTTATATCGTTATATAAAAATCTGTGATAAAAATAATATCCAGAGTCAAAAAATTTAAATTTAGTAACAAAAAAAATTACCATTTGTACCTGATTTTTCATTATTATTATTGTGATTTTCCGGCTGTGGAGTTTCATCCAACACTTTCAAATCCTCTTCAGTGCCACCTTCTAGTTTGATGACAACAGTGTCAAGGAGGCGTATTAATTTCTCCGACTTGTCAACATCCACAGTAACTTTGTCCAATTCCCCAGATTCCAGTAGTTCGAGGAATACATCAAGGCGACTCTAAACAAACATATTTGCTTAAAATTAAACATAAATTTAAGTCACAATTATAACTTATGTTTTATGTTTTTAACTTAAAAAATCAAATTAATTTTAAAAAAGTTTGTAACGTACAAAAAATAACTTTAGCTGGACAGAAAGTTATGAGTGTATTTAAATACTACCTGGATTATGTAACGCAATCAGTCTTGGCACAAAAAAAAAAATTTTTTTTCTTTGTATACTTACTATATTAACAAAGAAAAGCCGGGATGAAAAGTATGTTTGGGAAATTAGCTTATTAAGCAGATGGATCTATCCACAAGGAAGCAGCGTCTCATTACACGTAGGAGTGTTTCTGATTTTAACTACGTTAATAAGGAAATTATATTATTAAATAAACGCATGTTGGTATACTCTTGCTACGTAATAATAAGTAAATTAAGACTAGATGAATTGTTTTAACAAAATTCACTATTGAAACGTGACAATGAGAGTAAGAAATATGTATATAAGGAAATTTTAGTATAGAATATTTAGTCTATTCTAAAAATAACTAATTTTTAGTTTCTTTTATTAAGAAAAAAAAATATTATTAAGAAAAAAATAAATACTTTTTTGCCATATAGGAATATTATTTACCTTTAACGCCGCAAGCTGCTCCTCCTTCCGCTTCACAGATTCCTCAGGGTGGTACTTGATTTTGAACCTAAAAAAACAAAGAAACCACCTCGTTCCCAATACTGTTCTTACAACTATGTACACAGATAGACATCACTACGAAAAACTAATACGTACGTGAACGTGATACCTACATGACACAACACCTTTTGTTGACATCCATATTATTAATGTCGTCGACTGTTTAAAAAAATTAATAGGCTTTACAAATATTTTAAAAAATCTTCAATCTCACCTGTTCCACAGTTGTGGAATATAGCGTTAGCCCTACCCCTAACAATAACGGAACCTGTAGCATTGCGCGCTACCGGTCAACGCGATATCAACTAGCTAAACACGATAATTTTATCATTGGCACAAAGTTTGAATAACGTTTCTCTACGTTGTCCACCATTTCCACGCGATAACGCTGTAGACTGTAGGGAAAAAAGTTTACTGTTAACTTTAGCACAGTCTCGAAAAAATCCAAGCATTACATTTTTTACACATCCGTTTGGGCGATCAATATTTTTTAACACTCCATATAATGCTTAGATTTTTTAGCTACTATCATATTACAGAAATACAAGCAACAATTTTATACATTAATAATAATAATGTAATTATTTCTTCCTTCAAGTAGGTACATTAGATTTGAAAGGACTAATATACAGTGTTTCAAAAGAGGTTGAGATTCAAATGTATCATTGTAGTGATTTTACAAATTATAAAGCAGACTCAAAATTAATACAAAATAAATTAATACATACCATTCTTCGTCTTTGTGTGCAACGAAAAATTCATTAAGCTGTTGCCTTCTGAATTCAAGTTTATATTCATTGTATTTCAAGATGGCGTCTTCAACAGTAATGGAGTCATCCTGAGCGGCGAGAAACGCTTTGAAGGACATCATTGCAGATGAACCATCGGCTGGACCTACTGGCAATACAGCATCCCTGTAAAGTGAATTACAATAAATTAACAATGTACCAAAATCATTATGTTATGAGAGTTTAAATGTTAGATATTATCACATATACCGATGTAATTTGAGAAAATATCATAGATTCAAATATCTTTGAAAGCCTTATGTATCTCACCTGGCAGGAACAGGTGGCATTGGCTGTCCATATCCCTGATGAGCAGGATGTGCACCAAAATGATCATGAGCCCAACCATAAGACCCATAAGAATCATGAGGCATCCCTCCATATCTTCTGTCATCCATCCCCCAATCTGGCCTAATTCTTTTGTTCGGTGGACCTTCTCCTCTGACAGGTGAATACCTACTGGCACTAGCACCGCCTCGATAGTCCCTGTAGTCAGGACCAGAACGACCACCACGAGACCTACAATTTCAAAAGTTAAAAAAATCATTATCTAATCTAATTACCTTTCAACTGACTTGATTAAAAAACAAGAAATAACTAATAATAAAAAACTAAAGTAAAAGTGTGGAGTTACGCCATCGTGATGGCAGATCAGTGAGATCGTTCGAAGTATATCTGTCGACGATTTGGCCACCTATTGAGTTAAACGTAATTTGATTTTTTTGACACTGCAATTTCATGAAACACCGCCATATAAAAATCTGCCTAGGCACATCGACAGGCATACAAACAAGTGTTACATGTGTGTGTCTTGTGTGAAGTTGGTGTGCACACTACCCTCAGATTGTAGGGCTACACAGTTACAGTACATATCAAACTATCAACCTCTGAAGTTGGTTCCGGAGTTGGTTTTCACAAGTACAGTCAAAAGCGTGTTGCCATTGATATCTGTTTTTAGGTATTGCAATGCAACTTACAACAACTTCAGAGGTTGATAGTTGTTTGATATGGACTATAAACTACACTATGTATATATATACTGTCATACAAATCTAGGAAATTCTGAGAAATCAAATAGGACTATCTATCAAATTTAAAATACTTTTAACTAACTCCTCAAAGAATGTTTTGATTACCTAAATAATACAAATATTAACCCCTTCATTGCCAAGGAGTTCACTGAAATCACATACTGGGGACTTATGATGAACGCAGACTTGACCGCACCGCACACACTGCAGTCTCCACATTCAAATTATTTCTATGCAACCTCACACACCTACCCGCGCCGCAGTACCTAAAACGGCCGAATTCCCCAAGCCGCAGCTGATGACGTCACCAACGCCGGCCCGCCTGCATCGAACGCTGCGGCCGGCGCGTCGCTATTCATTCCAATCCAGTGCGAATTGCGATGCGTGCAGTGCGGACAGGTGTGCGAGGCCATTAACAAAAACGATGACTGCGGCGAATACGGCGCGTGCGGTGCGGCCAAGACTGCGTTCACCTTTAGAACTCGCTATGTGAGTCCAAACTATTTATCGGTTTTTCTTTAAAAATACTAGCAATTACTGTAAAAGACAACTTATTCATTCAAAAACCACTCATTCGTACGGCCGACGACTCACCACACAATTCAACATATTGTACCGCTGGCCATTCATATGAGACTTGAAATTTTTGGTGCGGCAATGAATGTGTTAAAGAATCTACAAATATTACAATTGTGCTACATTAAGTACTTACATTTTACTAAATTTAATACATAATTCTGGTAAGGATATGAGTACCTTGAAACAAAAGCTACTGTTCGTTTAGTAGGTTTATTTGGGACTCTGGAAGGTTCAGGGGGTTGAGGTTGGGTTCTGAAATAACATTACTTACTTATTTTGTGATATATATAGCTACAGTATTTTTAAAAAGTATGCTATATTCCATTTTCATACCTTTCAGACCACTCTTCGCGACCTCTACTTCTCTCCTCTCGTCGATCGTTGCTGCGATAACTACTGCCTTCTGCGGTTCTTTCACCCCGAAACTTATCCCGTCTTTTACGATCGTATTCATCGTCGCTATCGCCCATTTTGTTTATTAGCTGATATTTATAAAATACGAAAGAAAAGTAAAATCAGTTTTGAAGAAGAAATATCCAGCGTAGCAGATCAATCAACCAATAACCGTCATGAAACCACAAAGCATGAAATGAAACGCAACAAGCAAGCAAGCCAAAAGAAAAGCTATTCAATTGACGTGACGACTTGACATTGACAGAAACCAGAAACAAGAAAGAGAAGAGAACCACTGATCTCTAATAAAGCACAGGGGCCCTAGACAAAGTGCCATTTTAAAAACGATAACGAAGTTCGCTAAATAAAAAATGTATGGGATTGACATATGTCACGTGGTACGTCGAATTCGATAACCAAGTTGGTAGACAAATGTTGCTTTTCGAATCGAAATGATTTATTAGCGAATGGGTTCTAGTGCTATTCCCATACATATGCTTAGCCAAGTGGCACTTTTGACGTTCGTTTTCGATTTCGTTTTCGTTTTCGTCTTCGATAATGTAACGAAGCCCAAGATGCTGTAGATATCGACACAATTCATTCGCCGAGTGTTATTTTTCGTGGTAAAGTTGTTAAAAATCAAAGAGTACATATTTAAAAATGCATTCTCTACGTTTATTGTGGTCTGCAAAAACAAAACTGGTTGAGGCGCCAAAGGAGGTTTAAGTTGCGACGACAAATGGAAAAAATACACGATATGCCGGAACTATTGTTTACACAGCATTTTCGGTTAAATAAAATAACTTAGAAAATTATGTGACGACCTAAAAGCTCAGCGGTTTAAAAGGGTCTGAAGAAATTCCCCCTTGAAACAAAGGTAAGAAATTTCACATTAATAAACCTACCTATTTGATTACCTATATTACCTACATACAGTTAGCTAGTCATAACCAAAGCAGTGCCAGCTTATATAAAACCTAATCGTCTTTTTAACTTCTTATAAAAATGTTAATTTTATTGTAATGATAGGTACCTACGTATTATTATGATGGTGTCACCTAAAATTATAAACTGCAACCATCGATGACTGCAACAAATTAATAAATTATAAATTTGGTTTTAGTGCCTATTAAATTGCCTTTTGTATTTTTCAGGGCCAATATCTTACGCAAAGGACAACAAGTATCTACATCAGAGAGGTTGTTAACGCCCTCAACCATAATTGTATGGGTAGCAGGTGGATAGTGTTTCCACAAACACCACAAGAGATCCCAAATCAAGAAGAATTGATTAGCAAACTTGGAAATATTATGACTTGACCCATAATATGTGAGTCATGTGTAATGAAACGTGAAGTTCACAATTTTATTTTATTGTTACATATTTTTACATTTACTTTGTATTATAATAAAAATATTTAAAAATTGTTTTGTTTTTGTGTACAATTTAAAACAAAACTATATATAGAGGTAATGTAAGTAATTATAAGAGTCAGGGTAAATAAAATTATGACACAGACAACTTTTTATTAAGCAAACATAAAATTTGAATAGTAAAAATCACCTCTCAATTTTAATATTGAAGATATTAAGTTAGGAAGTATTAAGTAGATAAGTTTTACTAAACATAACCCTAAATAACTATCATTGAAATAAATCTCAGTCGATAATACCTTTGGGGTATTTTACCTTTGATAAATATTGTGCAAAACTTGAAAAAACATAATCTGTCTCATAGTTGAACAACATTGTCAGTCTTATTGGATTAAAAAGTACAAGAAGGTTAAGTATATCCCTACATATTAATTAGCAACTCATTACATACACCAGGTTGCCAAATAAAAAACAGGAGTTTTTTCCATGAATATTTGGCTTAGCTGGTAGATGTTTTTGAATTTTGAGTCATTTCAAATGATGTGAAAGTTTTCTTTGTTTTTGTTCTTTTAAAAACGAGTTCATTTGTGAGCACATTTGACACTTGTTATTGGAGTTCTCGGTGTTTTGTTTTGGTCTAGTATTTCATTCTCTGCTTATTACTCATCACTAAACACTATATGGGATCCATTAACTATTAGAAAAACTCGATCTTCAGTGCGCACATATCTCTATATTTTCATAATTCAATTACAATACTCTTCACATTCATTTTACATAACTTATAAATCAATAGCAAACATAATCTTTAAAACATAACATCATCTCCCAATCTATTTTTTAAACTATTTTATTTTCTAAAACTAGTTAGTATTATTCCAATAAATACTTCCAACAATATTGACGGCTTAATTGTGATATTTACTTCGCAACCATAGCCAATTTTCGTTTATTAGCGAATGAACCCATTCGTCACAACGATAACGATCGTAGTGTCACTTTGGCTAGGAAATTGTTTTCGTTATCTCGGAAACGATTGACGAACTCAATAGCGAATCGCTACGGAGCGAATGCAACTTGTCTAGGGCCCCTAGGGCCACTACGATCGTTATCGTTGTGACGAATGGGTTCATTCGCTAATAAACGAAAATTGGCTATGGTTGCGAAGTAAATATCACAATTAAGCCGTCAATATTGTTGGAAGTATTTATTGGAATAATACTAACTAGTTTTAGAAAATAAAATAGTTTAAAAAATAGATTGGGAGATGATGTTATGTTTTAAAGATTATGTTTACTATTGATTTATAAGTTATGTAAAATGAATGTGAAGAGTATTGTAATTGAATTATGAAAATATAGAGATATGTGCGCACTGAAGATCGAGTTTTTCTAATAGTTAATGGATCCCATATAGTGTATATATGAGTAATAAGCAGAGAATGAAATACTAGACCAAAACAAAACACTGAGAACTCCAATAACAAGTGTCAAATGTGCTCACAAGTGAACTCGTTTTTAAAAGAACAAAACAAACAAAGAAAACTTTCACATCATTTGAAATGACTCAAAATTCAAAAACATCTACCAGCTAAGCCAAATATTCATGAAAAAAACTCCTGTTTTTTATTTGGCAGCCTGGTGTATGTAATGAGTTGCTAATTAATATGTAGGGATATACTTAACCTTCTTGTACTTTTTAATCCAATAAGACCGAGAATGTTGTTCAACTATGAGACAGATTATGTTTTTTCAAGTTTTGCACAATATTTATCAAAGGTCGATTACCCCAAAGGTATTATCGACTGAGATTTATTTCAATGATAGTTATTTAGGGTTAAGTTTAGTAAAACTTATCTACTTAATACTTCCTAACTTAATATCTTCAATATTAAAATTGAGAGGTGATTTTTACTATTCAAATTTTATGTTTGCTTAATAAAAAGTTGTCTGTGTCATAATTTTATTTACCCTGACTCTTATAATTACTTACATTACCTCTATATATAGTTTTGTTTTAAATTGTACACAAAAACAAAACAATTTTTAAATATTTTTATTATAATACAAAGTAAATGTAAAAATATGTAACAATAAAATAAAATTGTGAACTTCACGTTTCATTACACATGACTCACATATTATGGGTCAAGTCATAATATTTCCAAGTTTGCTAATCAATTCTTCTTGATTTGGGATCTCTTGTGGTGTTTGTGGAAACACTATCCACCAGCTACCCATACAATTATGGTTGAGGGCGTTAACAACCTCTCTGATGTAGATACTTGTTGTCCTTTGCGTAAGATATTGGCCCTGAAAAATACAAAAGGCAATTTAATAGGCACTAAAACCAAATTTATAATTTATTAATTTGTTGCAGTCATCGATGGTTGCAGTTTATAATTTTAGGTGAAACCATAATAATAATACGTAGGTACCTATCATTACAATAAAATTAACATTTTTATAAGAAGTTAAAAAGACGATTAGGTTTTATATAAGCTGGCACTGCTTTGGTTATGACTAGCTAACTGTATATAGGTAATCAAATAGGTAGGTTTATTAATGTGAAATTTCTTACCTTTGTTTCAAGGGGGAATTTCTTCAGACCCTTTTAAACCGCTGAGCTTTTAGGTCGTCACATAATTTTCTAAAAGTTATTATATTTAACCGAAAATGCTGTGTAAACAATAGTTCCGGCATATCGTGTATTTTTTCCATTTGTCGTCGCAACTTAAACCTCCTTTGGCGCCTCAACCAGTTTTGTTTTGTGCAGCCCACAATAAACGTAGAGAATGCATTTTTAAATATGTACTCTTTGATTTTTAACAACTTTACCACGAAAAATAACACTCGGCGAATGAATTGTGTCGATATCTACAGCATCTTGGGCTTCGTTACATTATCGAAGACGAAAACGAAAACGAAATCGAAAACGAACGTCAAAAGTGCCACTTGGCTAAGCATATGTATGGGAATAGCACTAGAACCCATTCGCTAATAAATCATTTCGATTCGAAAAGCAACATTTGTCTACCAACTTGGTTATCGAATTCGTCGTACCACGTGACATATGTCAATCCCATACATTTTTTATTTAGCGAACTTCGTTATCGTTTTTAAAATGGCACTTTGTCTAGGGCCCCAGGGCCCTAGACAAGTTGCATTCGCTCCGTAGCGATTCGATTCGCTAAAAATAAAATGTATGGGATTGACATATGCCTTCGCTAAATCACGCGAAGGCATATGTCAATCCCATACATTTTTATTTAGCGAATCGAATCGAAAGCGAATCGAATGCACTTTGTCTAGGGCCCCTGGATAGGCTGCTGTGAACTTATTTTTGTCTATTTGAAAATCGCCATTTTGGTGCTGTAGGCTATGGAGCCTATGAGTGTAAGTACATGGAACTAAAACTAGTGATGTCCGCATGATAGGGACATTTACAGAATATACATTTCTTCATGTTTCAAACCTCAAGCAGACACAAATAAACTTAAACAGTCCCTAAGACATCAACAAATAGAATAAAACGTGAATAAAACAGACACTATTATACTTATCTATGAATTAAAAACACGCAAACGTCAAAATTAGTTCCCGTACTTTCGTACGGCGGCGCTTCAAAATGGTAACGAAAGACGAAAGTATCGAAATTTGTTTGGGATAACCTATCCAGTGCTTTATTAGAGATCGGTGGAAGAGCACACAAAATTAAGGAGGGTAGAGATAAGGAGCGCAATCTTACATGGGTGTTAAACTGAAAAAGTGGCAACTAAAAGCGATAAATTGTGATGGCGCTAGTGTGTACAGAGAGAGTTTGAGAGTATGGAGAGTATGGAATGAATGTAGCAGTAGTTGACGGAGTGAAGTGCGCCGAGTTGAATTTTGGTTGAATTGTTTACTGTCACTAGCCTCACTAGCGCCATTAATATATCGTCTTTCGACGGACACTTTTAATACTCAGAGATCACCCTTCTTATCTCTATCCTCCTTGCACAAAATGTTGTTTGTCTTGACCATAGACAATGATTGATATTCGTTGCCATAGACTAGTATGGCGCCACGTGCCACCAGAAGTAAGGAGGGTAGAGACAAGGAGGACACTCTCTGAGTTTTAAGTGTCCGTCGAAAGACGATAAATTGGTGGCGCTGGTGAGGCTAGTGTTCAACCAAAATTCAACTCGGCGCACTTCTCTTCGTCAACTACTGCTACATTCATTCCATACTCTCCATACTCTCAAACTGTATCTGTACATACCAGCGCCATCTCTATTTATCGGTTTTTCTTACCACTTTTTCAGTTTAACACCCATGAAAGATGGCATTACTTATCTCTACGCTCCTTATCCAGAAGTTATCTCCGGAAATGGCGCCAAACTTCAAAAATCTGTTCAGTTACGTTCTGTTGACGTAGTTATAGAGGTCGTTATCGGCCTACATATTACAAAATTTCTAGCAAATCTAGAAAAATATGTGATAATAGTATAAAATATGTTTATAAATTAAATTTTGTTGTTAACATTTAGTAGAATTGGTTTATCATTATATTTCTAGTAATTGTAAATTTATTCAAAAATAAATAAAAATCAAAAAACTTTTGATAATGCATATTAAGTACATATTTGATATAATAATTTAGAGCCTATTGCATGTTTATTTTGTTAGTGCATATCCGAAGTCTAGTTATTATTGTATCTAAAAATAGCTAAACGAAGAACTATTTTGAGACAAATATTTCAATTTTCAATATTTTAATTAACTAATTAAACATGTAGTTGCATGCAATACGATTCACTTCTATTCCTACGATAGCTACCTATTATGGCAATAAGAAGTGTACGGCTGCTGCGATGAATGGTCTAAAATTAAAAAATTACATTTGCCAAATGTTGCATGAATTCAGACAGATCATAACCAGCGCTTAGCACGATAGCGATTGGTATCAAATTTCACTGTTAACTTGCTTAATTCTTGTGTTAGGTAAAGTATAAATAATTACAGATAATGGGAATGGGATTTAATAACTAATTAAACATACTTTAATTATTGTATAAAATCTTATATTTAACAAACTTATTTAAGTAGAGGTTAAAATAATAAATATGCAAAATTATTAATCGTCCAGGTGGGATTATCTTTCTGTGATAGATTTTCGTGGAAATTAACCAATCAAAGTTCAATCAAAATGAGACCACTTACATTGTCTCTTATAAAGTAAGGTAGGAACAAATTTGTCGTCGTTTTGTTATGTAGATTAACTTATTAGATACCTAATTAATAAATCCGTTCAATGTCATTTAAAAAAACTGAGGCTTCTTAGATTTTTCTTTGATCTATTTTCTGTGTGTTTGGTCACGAACAGTGAATTTCGTCGGAAGCATCACCGCAGTTATCGTGCCCATCGCATTGCTCTGCTCGGGACACGCAACGTTGGTTCAAACAACGTATCTCATGCGCAGCGCAAACTCCGCAACCTTGGGGCTCATCGCTCCCATCTTCACAATCGCTTAAGCCATCACAAAACCTCGAAGGTACTATGCACTGACCGTCTGTACATGTGAATTGATGTTCGGTGCATTCTGCAATGAATTCATTTCAAAATAATACATATATGATAGGTAGATACGAGTTAAATACATTGTGGCTACCAATAATGAGGAAGCGCGCAGAGCGGATATATTTATGTACTTTCAAGCCCCGTTAGACCCGAACGAGCGCGTGGATAACCCAGTTAAGTAATCGCGGCATCAATATTTAACTCCACATTTTATAGTAAAAGCATACCTTTTGTGCAATTGACTTCATCGTAACCGTCCCAACAATCAATGATGCCATCGCAAAGTTTTGTGTTTGAAAAACAGGATATGGCGTGGCCACAGCGAAATTGTTTAGTGAAATCGCAATCTGTAAAATTAAAACAAAAATCAATCCAGCACTGTCACAGCGTGCCACTGTTAGAAGAGGTAATATTTGTAGCAAAGTGTGAGGAAGTAGCGATAACTTAACAAATTTATTAATATATAAATAGGTAGGTACATATTTTAGCATTTACAATTGGAATTTTGTAGTGTTACAACCTAACAACCGAAAATTGCGGAAAAGCCGAGACAAATTTCATAATAAGGAACGGCACTATCGTCAAGACGCAAGTCTTGTTCGAGTTGTTCCTATTTCCTAGTTGATATTTACCCGATGAATCAAACATAAAATTATCGTCTAATTAATAACTTAAAAAAAACCTTACCACAATACATTTCATCAGAACGATCATAGCAGTCTATGACGCCATCACATCTGGCTTCAGCCGGTACGCACAGGCCGTTGCGACTCATGCGGAGAACACGTTACAAGGGCGAGTAAACGACAGACTCGCACACCGCGAATCCTATCCACCAGCTGACAGGCCTCTGTTTCTAGTGCACACAATCCCCCGCATCCTATATTTATTAGTAACAATTATTGACCATCGACAAAGATACAAATTATTACACATCACCAACAAATATATTACCAGTTGGATCCTCAACATCCATAGCTTTCCTGCACACTGCAGTTCCACTCATTTCATCTAACATACAAACTTCATCTGTTTGGCACTCGCAAAACTTTGGAGATAAGTCTCTGTTGATTATATCTTTGGGCTTTTGACTACTCTGATTCTTTTTGGGATATGTTCGTATATTTTTTCTTAACTTTAATATAACACTTGATAATAGCGTATTGTTTTCCGTCTCTGACTCTATGTTGACAGGCTTTTCTGTTATCTCAGTTTCTATAGTCACAGTTTGTGTATTATCAGTAACTGTAGAAGTTTCATTGAAGTGTACTCTCTCGGTTGGCACTATAGTTGTACTAATCGCATTAGTTGTCCGTGTAAAACTAGGTGTAGTAAAATTTACTAAAATAAAACTTATCACTACAATTGCTATAATCATCACACTTATTGAGCACGCTTGTATCTGAGTGCGTTTCTTAACAGGGCTGTCGGTCAGTGCCAAGTTTAGAATACAACCGATACCCTTCAGACTTTTTCTTAAACTCCTCTCATTGACATCATTGATATGCATTTCATAAGATGTATATTTCTGACGAAAACTTGAGTCGATATGCCTTGATATCGTTGGAATGCACTGGCTTGCGTTGTCTACTGTGTTAGTCGTTACATCAATGAACTCATTTCTGGGCGTTTCATTGTTGTTTTTAATGACGAACTTTCCTTCAGGAGTGGAATGATCGTTGGGACAAAATCTCTCTCTTTTAGACTTTATTTCATAATTCCTTATCTTTCCTTTGCACATGTAACAGTAGTGAACTACAATATTGTCCAAGTGGATTCCGTTACTGTTATCTCTTTCAATATTATAACCAGGCCAGAAATGTGTGCAGTATGGCGCTTTACAATTTGTTATAGAGTCATCAATTAGATTTCCAGCGGCAGCAACTAGTTGGTCATCAAAACTATTGGATAAAGTCATTCTGATAACCTTTCGATGATATCACATAATTTTAGTATCTGTAACAATACGTGTTGACATTAGTAATATCTTTAGCAGAATCAAAAATTTTTGGTTAAACGTTAGTGCTAAATTTACATAACAAACTTGGTTCAAGGTAACCTCACCTATGTATTGGTTTGATATCTTTATTATTTCAACATCATAATCTAAATATTGACATTTTTTATGATAACGGTGACACACAGGTTGACGGTTCACTTGATGTTAGAAGGCTGCCGTCTCCTAATACACAAGCAAAACCACAGATGCTACAGTGTTGCTTTTGTTTGCTTGTAACCATATTAGAATTTAGAATAAGAGATTGGGAACAGATAGAGAAATGGTCTCTGGTATCCTTACTCACTCACCGAAACACTATAGCACACCACACATGCTCTTATTTCACTGTGATTTTACTGTCACCAGTCGAGTTTCGAAACGCAGTGCGCCCTGCCATTACTTTCCAGAAACAGACCAGAGCCAACTTTGAAAAGTTCGTTTACAAAGTTCACCCTGCTGGGAATCGAACTCGGGTTTCCTAAGACACAGCGTTAAGGCTAAACGACTCGTCTAATAGGGTCGACAATGGTTAAAATTATTCGAATTTATTTTGAATCGAAATCCTTACTTTTTAACTTGAGCTATCTGAGAGGTCATGTTTCGATTTAATGAAGCATGTGATTGTACCAACTACCGATATCACTTATACGATAATCCTTAGGGCGCGCACGCGACCCCAGCGTTAAGTATATGACGCAGTGATATTAGATACACTGCGTATCATATTATTGTTTTAACTCGAGCCTGACGACATCGATTATAAATATTACTAGCCTCTCGCCCTGCCTTTGCTCGGTTGCTTTTGGAATGTTTACCTATAGGTACGTCAAATTCGCTTTTGCTGTTTAGAAGAATTAAATTTACATACAGACGATACAGTTAACATTATTTTGTTAACATAACTACAGTTAACAACAACTATTTAATGAAGATGTATGTGGAATTTTTATTTAATCTTTTTATTTTTGGGGACTTGCTTTTCAGTGGCATGTCATTGAAGCATAAAGTATGTGGAATTTATAAGTTATAGACAATTTCTTAGGTCTATATATATATGTACCTACTTACATCAAATAGAAAAGTACCT
Organism: Synanthedon formicaeformis; assembly: GCA_945859745.1. Lineage (NCBI taxonomy): Eukaryota > Metazoa > Arthropoda > Insecta > Lepidoptera > Sesiidae > Synanthedon > Synanthedon formicaeformis. The sequence goes on from OX243954.1 coordinate 5,767,149, forward strand.
ACCTACATAATATAGGCAACAGATACCAAAGTATAAACAAAGTTGGCTATCACCTGATCAAAGTTGCTTTGGTCGATGTCATAACAAATAGAATCTCTTAGAAAATTAGACCTACAAATCTCTTAGAAATGTAATCACAAGATATATCTAAGGATTCAATAAATTATTCTCGATTGACTACATTCTGCTAGAATATCCGACTGACGTGTTAAAATAATCATGAGGCGAAGTAATTAATATTTTTTTGGGTAATAAGATTCTAAAAAATCTGTCTTCACAATATATCTGTTATATTCAATTATTCAAAGAATTATCTTCGGTGATATATTTTTAAAACACCATCCAAAGGGAATTGGATTGGTGCTGCATACATAACTTTTAAAATTGTGAAGAAATTTTTTAATACATTTTCGACATGTAGTAATTAACCTAACGCAAATAAATTTAAGTGTTTAAGCGCCTCTTTCACCAACAACAAGTAAAGTGTTGATTAGTTACTTTTAGAAATAATTTTATGTCTTATTAAATTATTCACTCGGTTTAGTGCATCCATCGATAGCCGAATTTTTATTATTATTTTCTATTTAATGTTTGGGACTTTTACCGTACAAACAAAGGTATATCAGCTAAATTATTCCCGGTGACAGGTGACTTTAAATGACAGTTTAGCCTACTTGACGTTGGTGAAAGAGGCGCTAAGTGAATTAATTATTTAATTTAATTATTTAAGTAAAAACCTATAATAAAGCACATATAATAATTTCGAATCAAATACATATATATACCTAATTTTTATCGAATCAAATTAATTTTTTTGATAAAAAAGAAATGGTACCGATTCCTTTGATTCGTTCGATAGGTACTTTAAAATATATAATATACGTGTATACTGCACTTAGACATACGTATTCTAATTATTAAAAAAAGTTAAAATAGTATGAAACACTTGTTCCAACTAAGTAGTTTATTGTTTTTTTTTAATATTTTTGTTGAAACTATGTAAACCAACGTAAAAAGCGGTTAAATATGTCATATAATATGAAACATAGCGTAAAACCCGCATCAGGGTATGTTGATCAGCTGATAGCGGGCGACTTTAGTACTAAAAGCGCATATTTTAAAATAGATACAATATATATTTTAAAAATTAGGTTTGTACAATTATTGAATTGCTTACCGAATATATGCTGGTTTGTTTAAAACACTATTTCCTCTTCATATTCACCTTTAAAAGTAATAAAATATATTTATTTGTGGAGACTGTGGAAGGGTTCACGTTTGCAGTTGGTCTGCCGCGTGGTGTATGGACTGCCGTTGCCGGTGGCAACGTTTAAACAACTTCAACCTACACAAACTACCCCGTCAAACAAAATTCATGTGCGAAAAAGACAATTGAATTGACCCATTTAATGTGTACGTAAGGGACAAAACAACTGGGTTCATGTTCAGCCAAGAGTGACACGCGGCAAAACTGGTGAAATGAACACACCTGTTCCTTAATGCACCCTATTTTTTCAAAGCGCCTAAACTGTATTTTATTTTTTAAATTTTAGTTACAGAAATGCATATGCAGTGAAAATCCTTTATAGGAACCTCCAAGGGACCACAAAAGGTGGTCGTAATGAACACATAAGTAGTCGTTATAGGAAATATTAATTCGTTATAGGGATTCGGCAGGCAGGCAGGCAGATTTAGTTGTTGCCACCGATCTGTCGTTATATCCGGTTTCTACTGTATATATTTTATTGTTAAGCTCAATATACAGGCTGACGGTCTACTTGATGGCAGGTGGCTAACGTGGCCAAGCAACGCCACAGCAAGCTTTTCTTACTCACTCACCGAAAAACAACGGCACATATGCCGTTATTTCATGATAATCTTCTGTAAGGGATGTTTTGCTACCGCCAACATAGACGGGCTACCCAAATGACTGCGAAACGTAGTGTGTCATGCCCAGGAAACAACTTTGAAAAGTTCCAACCAGTCATTAAATGCTTGTACTTACAATGTAGTACCTACATGGCAATTAGGTATTCAAAGATACTCGTATAAATTTCATCAAAAGTATACCCAATGAACATAAAAATTAAAAATTTTGCTAAATAATTTGCTTTCAGGATCTTTCTTCTTTCTGTATGGGGAAAAATTTGATGAGTTGTCAACATCAAAATCTATCTATACCTACTTCAGTCCCGTTTCCATACCCGGAAAGATGAAGAACTAAATAGTTACATGGTCTTACGCAAGCGCATTCATGCGATGGTCCATTCATTATCTAATCAATGGCGCAATCAAACCTATGTACTACCATTTGAAGCTTAGATATCGAATCTGAATAATTACATGGTTAGTATCTGATTAATTGCATCGAATGTGATTCCGCAGTGCTACCACGTCTATATAGTAACCAAGCTTCACAGAATCTTTGTTTATCGTGGTACTTTTACTCGTACATACTTAGTTTCATTGATGGTATTGAAACAAAAAAAAAATCCGTAGTCGATGATGATAACTTTAATTTAAATTATGTAATTACCTAATAATAATTGATCTAATATTAACGCCGCAGGCGATTGCGTTCTTCCGATCATGACACTTGGATTTAACCATTGATCTATGATACTACCGCTTCGTTGATTTAACGTATCTAATTAATTTAATTTGTCCAACGACCAAATTTAAGATCCCGGTATCCTGATGATATGTAATGAACAACAAAGTGTGTCAAAGCTCGTAAAAGCTCACAAATTGTATCACCTTGAAATGAACAGAAAAGACAAAATGAACGTAACCTGTTACGATTACGTTCATTTTAACTAACAACAGTAACCGCAGATTAAGTAACAAATTGACCGACACCAATCTAAATACCTAAAACCACTTAATTACTTAGTTTATTCATTTTAGGTTTTAATTCGAATGTTGTATAATTTCATAGCTTGCCTTGAGTTCAGCAGTCCATACTAAGTATATATACTATAGGTACAATACTATTACTAATTTTATAACTAATATATTATGTGATAGTAACTCTGTCAGTCTGTTACCTTTTAAACGCACCAACTCAACTTCAACTGATAATTAATTATGAACTGAAATTTTGCATTTACATAGAATTTCTAAGTCACATATATCAATATCACACCATTGTGAGGAAATCATTACAAAAAATGCGACGATTTACTAGTTTTGAATTATTTGATTGAGTTTGGATTTGAGTTTGGTTTGGTTGAAGATACAAATAAAATTTATTTATATATCTACTAGCTGTAGTTCGTTTTATTAAATTCTCACAGGAACCTAACGTTTTTCTAAGCTAAAAAGGTAAAAAATCGGTCAGCCGTTTTTGCGGGATTGAGTAACAAGCAAACATACAAACTTTCGCATTTATAATATTATATTATTAGAATACTGTATAGTTTCAACCATGCAACAAATTACTAAATACCATACTTTTCAAATGTAGAAAACGTGTTTTTAATGAAGTCGAAATAGTCTATTGTTTGAGGTGTGCGAAATAGCCCAACAAAATTACAAAGTAAAGTTGAATTAACAATTTAAACATAGGTAAATAATTTGACACAACATTCACTAATATAAGTAACGTTAGCTATCAGTAACAGTATATCGTTCATCTAAGAACATATATATATATTTATTATAAATCCTACTGCGTTTGACTATTGTTAGTCCTCTCACGGACTAGTTCTTGGAAACCTGCATAAGGTTTTTCTTCAACATTAGAGTAAAGTCAGACATTTATAATCCATACGTGTAATTGATTGGACTCAGTTACCTTTGTTATAAATAGTATGCGGTTTTTATTAAGAAAAATACTAATTACCAATTACATTCCTACTTACTGTTGATTTTTTTGCGGAGAGTTTTTATTTAAATCTAAAAAAAGTTAAACCTGATTTTAACTAGTAAGAACTAATTCTTACATAGGAAACTAGTCAAAACTGTTTTAACATGAGGGAATCTAATCTACTAAATAAATATGATAAAGCTGAAGAGTTTGTTTGTTTGTATGGTTAGTTCGGGACTATTTTATAAATGAAAAAGAACATATTATCTATCCGCTTGGTTTCCCATCATTGCTGGGAAAAGGTCTCTCCTGAAAAAAAATTAAAGCGAGAGCCGCGAGTGTAGTTGTTTTTTTTTTTTTCAAGTTCACTATAGATCCATATCACTATAATATTTTTATCTAAAGTGTTTGAAGTTGAGCATGCCAGATACCCAAAAAAGCCTACAGCTGTAATATAGACAAAACTAAGTAAGTATAAGTTAAGTAATATAAAAAAGATTTCCATTAAGACTAAGTTAACTATCTATATTACTTATTAAAATATTTGCGACAAGCATGCGACACTATAATATCTATATTTATCTATTATTTTGACAGCATTTAGCTAATGATCTAACACAGCGCGAACTTACTATTTTTTCTTGTGAAGTTTTTACCAAGATTAAAATCATTTCGCTAACCAGCTGACAGAATTGATGCTAACAGTTCATGAAGTCTTAATAAAGATAAGGTGTATGGCAGGATCGATCACTTTTTTTGGACTTTTCGGGCGGACGTTGAGATTGAGTAGTCATTATGTGACTGCATCACGGGGCACACGCTGCGACATGTTGCGGGTACAAACGATGCACCATCTCTCGGGTGCAGTGGCAATCATCGGTCCGGCTGCAACCAGCAACCAGCCAGATCAAGCACAACTATCACTGCGCGCGCCGAGTGCGGTTGTGACCACTCGCCCACTCAAACCGCGTTCGTTCCAACACACACTCTAGTATTCCTCCGCGAACCGATCTCTTCACGCGTACCGACAATCGCACGGTTTCTTTACATCTACGAAACAATTATTTAGAGTATGTGAATGCCAAGTATCTAATCTGTGCAGGAAGGGAACCAGTGAAATGTCATTATTCGCATATTGATCCGAAATCCGCTCGGCTTGCACTTGGACCGACTTTATGAGGAGGTGATAATTTCTGCATCATTAAGGTGAGTTGGAAATTGTATTTAAAACGCTCGCTTATCTACTTTTTAATGGAATATGTTTTAATGATAAAGCTATAAAAAGAGATCTTAATTTGTGCAAAAATATATAGGAAAGTATCCGCAACGAGAATCAACTGCGATAATGTTGATGCGATTGTGAATGATTTATAATAAAGTACAGTGAAGAAAAGCGTGTTTGACCAGAAAGCCGCGTCCCACTTCTCATCGAGACGACACCGAATCGCCGAGGGACAAACTGTTAACTCGTGCCGCTTTATTGGTTCATTTTACTAAACGTTCTAATTCGCAAATACGATACTGTGCGAAAAATGAGGTCAGAGAACTTCACAAAAAATAATTAAATATTTTTTGAGCTTTTTTTTACATACAACGAATAGTTACATACACATGTATTTATATTACTAGCTGTTGCACGAGACTTTACTCGCTGATAATATAGCTTCCCAAAAGTGAAATAATTTTTTTTTTTCAAATCGGTCCAGTAGTTTTGGAGCCTATTCAATGCAAACAAACAAACAATCAAATCTCTTTATAATATTAGTACCTATAGAGAACCAATGCTCATAGAGAGATATAACTACTTCGCAAACTACATTGGTCGTTTTGTAAAAGTAGTAAGTCAACTCGACCATATTTGTAGGGTTCGTCTGCAGGGATAATCATCAGCCTGTATCCCTCAACTGCTCCCCAAGGCCACCAAGGCTCGCCATCGAGCACGGTCTTCTGTTTTTATAAATCGCTACAAAATTATAACTTGATTTTTCAACCCACTTCTTAAAACGGAGGAGGTTCTCATTTTTTTAAATGTTTGTTACCTCATAATTTTCGACTGGGTGAACCGATTTTGATGATTCCCTTTTTATTTGAAAGCTGGTGCTTCCCGTGTGGTCCTATTTCAATTTGGTCCAGTTGTGACAATGGCATCCATGAGAAAAGACCATGAGACGGTTTGAAGTCGGTTTTTTTTGTTAAAAGAGTTATTTATCGTCAACTAAACCGACAAAGGCTTTGCAATCCGTACTTTATATTATATATGCAAAAGTTTGTATGAATGTGTGTTACTCTTTCACGCAAAAACTACTGAACCAATCACCATGAAATTTTGCATACACATTGTCTGGGACACCAGAAAGGACATAGGATACCTTTCATTCAGAACGCGGACGAAGTCGCGGACACCAGCTAGTAATTCTATATATCTAAGTTTTAAGAACTTGAACATACAATCATAAAACAAAATTCTTTGAACAAATCATTCATAGCTTGTCGAAATACTATATAATGAATTTAGTAAATTCAGTAAATTGACTTGGAATATTTTATTATATATATTAGTGAAAACAAAAACAATAAAATAAAAATAAAACAAAAACATTATTGTAATGTATAATGTTATTTGTACACCGAATGGTAAAGACAAGATATTATCTGACTATAAAACCGAAAAAGAAATCTTCACTCTGCTCACTCACGTGATACAAACACAGATATTGTGCGGCAACTATATTTACTAAATACAATAATGACGTGGAAATAAACAGCTCTACGAAAGTACAGAATAAGTGGTTCACGATAGAATACTAAAATGCTTCTTGCAAAATATTATTAATGCTTTTGAAATAATTTTAGAGTGAAATATAGACGACTCTACGAAAAGAAATTTACAAAGGATCTAACTTGACGTGATAAAACAAAATCAATCTAACTATAGAATAATTGAAAGTATCTAATATTATCTACCTATTAGTATAATATATTGTATTTTTTGTCTTTAAACAAAAATTGAAAAATAAATCTAGATCCATAAAAGATGTATATTTAATATCACTACATAATATTATAAAAAAATGTCCTCCGCCGCGTTTGTCTGTCTGTCTGTTTGCGATAAACTCAAAAACTACTGCACCGATTTTCACGCTGCACGCAATGGATAGAGTGGTTCTCGAGGAAGGTTTTAGTATATAATTTACAAATTTAAGTTACGCCAAGTTAAGTTGGTGAAGTCGCGGCCAGCAGTTAGTTATCTAATAAAATAAAATATGACAACTTCCATTAGGTAACATTTTTTTAAAAAAATTTAATTTTTTTTTATATTTTATTGATTGTGTGTTCGATACCTATGTTTCGATTACAATTTATTTATTTAAATACCTTTATAGTATGCAAACATAACCTTGCAGTTAATCGCTTATTAATAGTCATAAGCTAAATTATTATGACTATTAACTGATCCCTTGCTTATAGAGCTTATAGTTATTTTATACTGCGCTACGGATTTTGCAAAGAAAATATTATAATGGGTATAAATATAGAAAAGACAACATATAATAAAAATTAAAGGCGTTTGAAAAATTTTCATTTTAATGATATTTAATGTATATTACTACTAGATGTTGATAAAAATCGATTGCATCCATTATTCAGATTAGACGGCCACTCACTACGACTTTGTGTGACGTAGGTTAATTCACAGTCAATTATAAATTCAACAGAAGTGATTCAATTGGGTCGACAACATAATAAAAATCATGTCGCCTTTGAGTGTCGATTGCAGCTACTTTCATTCTGGCAAACCTTTAAGGAGGTTAACGGCGAATCGCTGTGTGCTTTGAATCAATAAACATTGCCTGTGTTTCTTTACAATTGCTGCATATATGTTTGTTGAATTGATATTGAGTTTGTAGAACGACAAGAAAATACCAATTTTATTGGTTACAAGCATCAAACTACTACAACATGGAACCCGCGTGCTATACAAAACACTACGAATTTTATGGAACATTTAAAAGTGACATATGCGTAGAGCATGAACTGTCATTTAAAACAAAACAAACATAATAATAAGTACGTAATTTAAAGAAAATGTGACTTTACGTCAACCCATTAGAGTTTAAAATGAAATAGTAGAAGTTGATCGTTACTACCTTTTTACCATTGACGCGTGAAGGCAAGAGTCCGCCATGATTCTGTCAAAGGCGTTCTTTTTATGTGCCGCTTTGGCATTTGTGACTCAAATTCCATTGTAGTATTTCGATGGTTACAAGCATAAAACTACTACAACATGGAACCCGCGTGCCATACAAAACACTACGAATTTTATGGAACATTTAAAAGTGACATATGCGTAGAGCATGAACTGTCATTTAAAACAAAACAAACATAATAATATAAGTACGTAATTTAAAAAAAATGTGACTTTACGTCAATCCATTAGAGTTTAAAATGAAATAGTAGAAGTTGATCGATACTACTTTTTACCATTGACGCGTGAAGGCAAGAGTCCGCCATGATTCTGTCAAAGGCGTTCTTTTTATGTGCCGCTTTGGCATTTGTGACGCAAATTCCATTGTAGTATTTCGATGGTTACAAGCTTTTGTCTGATACTTACTTCGTCCGCGTTGTAAAATAAATAATATTATTGATAATATAATAATATTTTTAGTATCCTTAATTATTTTTATCAGATATTCTATATATATAGATTTAAACATTATTTTATATTATTATAGTGATTTAATTTATTGTAATTGTTTTTAGATATGTAGTTATATATAATATGTTTCTCTTTTAATTTTAAATGTACATAGCTGGGATGTTTACTGTTATTTAATTTCTGCATGTATATGTTATTGATATAATTATTAATAAAAACGTTATATAAATTGAGGAAGAATTATTCCAAATCTTTTGTTAATCACTTACTTTACATAGAGATTAAAATAGTGACAATCCTGAGACAATGCAGATTGTTAGCATATCGCATATTGAGATCTTTAGCAATATTATGTTTAAAATTAAATATTAGATTTATCTTCGGCATTCTAATAGCAAAAATAAAAGTCTGTCAAAGTACCTAGATATCATACATATACACAGACTTATAATATAACAGTTACAATTACGTCACACAATAGTCACAGAGATCGAACGATGAAAGAAAGTGGGACAGAGGTCAAACTTAAGTGGTTATAAGTATGTTTATATATCGTGGCTTGCGTGACATTTTTAGTAAGCAAATAATAATTTCACAATGAACTAGCTAGGTACTTAACTACATATTTGACAAAAAGTTTCGATTTTAAAATCTATAAGTATGTATATATTTTATTTATTAATTAATCATATTAGGTATAAAATAAAATAGCTGTCTTTTTCGCTAACTTTCTAACAACCCAACCGAGTGAATTTCGATACGGTTTTTACTAATGTAAAAAGCTAATATCAACGAGGAAGGAAGAATTGTGTAAATAATTTGCAGAAAAAAAAAATAACATCCAAGCGAAGCGAACTTTAATTTTTTATTTGAATAATACAAATAGGAATGTATCGAGATTGGTTATATTAATGTTCCTTAACATTTATTACTTTTAAGAAGTAGACATACGTGATCATTCTATTTATTTCGTTTTTTAAATTAATTTATTGGTAGGATTTATTTAAATTAATCTTAATGCATTAGTCTCAAAGCAATTGGTATCAGTTTCCGCCTTAAGGAAATGGAATATGGAGCAGTGAAGTCTAGTTCTTGCAATTACTTCCTCATGCGGTTGCCATACCTATATGCGAGTAGGTACATACGAGTATCTATTCTATAATATAATTGTACAGTTAGCGCCTGTAATAATAAGAATCTATTTACTTTGAATATATACTTACTTAAAATTGGGTTTTCTTAACAGAATTTAAAATTTATTATTTAAACAAGCAATAGTAAAACAAATTTATAAAATAAAATGCCAATTTTTGTCTTATAAAAATTTAGAAATTTTTATTTTGTTCTAATGCAAAGTAAAAATTTTAATACTTAACAATTTTATTTTATAAAAATACTTATTTTCTTTTAAATCGTAAACGAGCTGTATCTGTATCTACAATAAATATTTAAAAAAATTGTACATGTTTTATACTTGGTTTAGTAGTGGTTTCGCACAATTTTGTTTCGTACATAGGTAATGTTGCCGAGCTCAAGAAATAGTTTTTAGTATTTTTGTCTGTTTGACTGTGTGTTAGCCACCGGCGCACAGCGCCACCGAGTAGGGACGGGTGCGCAACACTCCCTTTGAATGTGTTCGGAAGAATCCGCTTGTAAGACAGATCTAGCGCTCTTTTTCCCACTTGGTAGCGGTTAGCGGGGGTAATTTTTTTTATGTGTAGGCATAAAATCTGACGTAGGTATTGAACGTCTTCGTCAAAGATTCGTCCCTTCCGGCGCAGCGTCTGTGTTTCCTAGCTCATATAACCCAAATATTTTTAAAATCCGAGTGAATGGGCCTTTTCTGGGTTAGCTCGCCTCATCATCGGCCTCGTCTTTCCTGCACGGCTGGATGCCGTGCAGTTCAATTACTTATATACTTATAGTTATACTTATATACTTATTATCAATACTAATAATAAATCTGTAAGTGAATGTATATGTATGTTCCTCCATAACTCTTAAACGAATTAACTGATTTTCATGAAATTTGGTAGATAAACATTTAGACGTACGGGACACAGGATAGGCTACTTTTTTCTTTTTCAACGCGGATGAAGTCGCAGGCATCAGCTAGTTATTACTAAATAAATAAAAAAGAAAAACTAGGTACTAATATCTAAATTTTACATGTTTAATATAGTAATTTATTTATATTTCGATTTACCTCTACTTATTGACCAGTATTTATTGTTGGATGTTAAAAATCTAGAAATCCATAGAAAAAATATTGACATCCATCCATACGCTAGACTACACGTACAATAAATACCACGATACATAATTATTTATTGACGGATCACTGTTAATACTGTACGTGTAACCGTCGCCTATCCGTCGCCTAGGGGTATAAAAAATAGTTTACGACCGTTTCTCAGACCTACCGAATATACCTACACAAAAAAAAATCAGGAAAATCTAACTTAAAGTAAAAAAAAAACACACTTTCACTTCATTGTTTCGAAACAAAACGACGCTTCTTAAACTTAAATGTAACTGATTTACTAATTAAGTAAGATTATGTAATGTAACACTATACAATATATATTTCAATTATTTATTCCCATTCAAGATTACATTAGATTAGATTTAGGTAGTACATAGGATGTTGCTTGGAGCTTTTATTGGTGTATGCTGAGCTTCCTATAATTGCGGCGGCATCCGCCTTGTGCTAATTATTTTGAACAATGTGTTACAGTTGGATGTCTGCCTCGTTGGGGGCCTTGTATAATAAATAAATAAATAAATAAATAAATAAATATGTTAATTAATATCAAAGATTTTTTTCGAGCGCAGCGAGACCAATCATGTCTCGGTTAATATGTTTTTACGCAGTAGATATAGTTTATAATATAAGTAGGGACCTACATATAACTACATTTTAATCATGCATTATCTATCATACGATATCACACTATACATACGTAAGTGTCATATATTTACCAAATAGCACGAGACTATTTTAAGGTCAGTGTTCATTTTATCGATAGACCTCTTACGACAGGCCAGTCGGGTCAATTGCTTACTATATAGCTAACATCTAAAATTCTATATCTACCTAAACACGTAAGTCTTCTTTTGTTATTTATTTTATATTAATATCTAATATAAATTCCTATTTTTTTAATCTAAAATTTTCTCTTTTTGTAAATGCTGTTCACACCTATAATTGGCTTACGTAACAAATATATTATTTTAAAATAAATAAATTGCGTGATATTATTTTATTGCATGTAATTATATTTTTATTCTTATTTTCCACTGCTTAAACTGACCATCTTAAACTGACCTTTTGAAAATCTGACCCTTTGAAAGTAAAGGCTTAATAGTATTACTAACAGCTACTACTAAAGTATTACAGGTTTAAGTATTATTTAACGGAAATAATAAAATAATAAGCATCTATGTTGATTTATGATCACATATAATGTTATCAGCAATAATTCTTGAAATATCAAGTCATATATAATATAAATTTTATTTATTTTTCTCCCCTTTTTGGCAATCATCATTATAATTTATATATAAATATATAAAAATCTAGGTTATATATTATACTATAGTGATCCGCGGAGCGTACATACAGATTTAAAGTGAGATTAATTCGCATAAAAGATCTAAGCGTACAGACGGTGGGAAGCGAATTTATTTTTTACTAGCTGTTAATAGCCCATGTTACTCGCTGATAATATAGTTTTCTATAGGTGAAACAATTTTTAAAATAGGTGTAGTAGTTTTTAAGTTTATTCCTTATAAACATGCAAATCTTCTCTTTTTATAATATTAGTACAGACTATGTAAGGATATGGTCAATCCAGGCTGCTTCTGACAGGCCCTATTGGAAAATTATGGGGGAGGCCTATATGTCCAGCAGTGCAGGCCTATATGACAAAGCATCACTTGAGAACGGCACTAAAGAATTTCCTGTTTTTTTTTGTTGTTTATAATTTTATTGTCAGGACAAGATTTGTATGAAGGAAAATTTCTAAAAAATTCACGGGAAAATTTAAAATTTTTGTGGAATTTAATATGAAATTGACGGGCAATGACTATCTGACCAGTTAAGTAATTAAATAATATATTAATAAAATGAAGCACGCTATCAATAACACTAAGTTCATAAATTAATTTCTACTGCGTTTTTTTTTTAATGTTAAAACTGATACTTACTTCAGTATAGATGAGAACGTTCCTTTCTTTAATTACAAACACAAATGCACGATATGCACAATAGTACGATAACAAACGAGGGTAAAATGTCAACAATGTGTTCAAGTAAATTGGTGTATAATGTTTTAATATATTATTTATGCGTATTTACCCGGCGTCCAGGCCGACAACGAACACTATTTATAAGCTACTGAGATACTCTTGTCTCGTACGCTTTATAGATAGCAACTAGTGTGATTCGAATATACTCTCGAGAAAAATCTTATTATGCACAGTGACAGGGGGAAATATTTTTCGTAAGCATCGAAATACTACAATGGAATTTGCGACACAAATTCCAAAGCGGCACATAAAAAGAACGCCTTTGACAGAATCATGGCGGACTCTTGCCTTCACGCGTCAATGGTAAAAGGTAGTAACGATCAACTTCTACTATTTCATTTTAAACTCTAATGGGTTGACGTAAAGTCACATTTTCTTTAAATTACGTACTTATTATTATGTTTGTTTTGTTTTAAATGACAGTTCATGCTCTACGCATATGTCACTTTTAAATGTTCCATAAAATTCCTAGTGTTTTGTATGGCACGCGTGTTCCATGTTGTAGTAGTTTGATGTTCGTAGGTCATATTGCAAGTTCTTCTTCTTTTCGTGCCTCTCAAATTACTGAAGGTCGGTAGTCGTTGCATTGCAAGTATCTTTGTTTATTTTATTACTAGCTGACGCCCGCGACTTCGTCCGCGTTGAAAAAGAAAAAGTAGCCTATCCTATGTCCCGTACGTCTAAATGTATATCTACCAAGTTTCATGAAAATCAGTTTATTAATTTAAAAGTTATGGAGGAACATACATACATACAATACCTAAACATACAGATTTATTATTAGTATTGATGATTACGGAAAACAAACAATTACACCACATATTATAGTAAATTTGAAAAAAAGAGAAACATAGATAAATAAAGGTAACATTTTCCACGAATTGGTAAACTAATTTTATACAGAGAGAAACTTTTTACATATTTATATACAAAAATACAAAAAAAAAAAACAAAAAACAAAACAAAGAAAAACAAAACTACACCATAAAACTAAAGTACCTAATTATTTATTGTTTCAATTGTTAAATAATATATTTGTTTTTAATTTTATTACAAAACCAGCTATTAAGGTATTTTAACCTAGGTATTAAATATATTAAAATTATTTTATTTAATTTTTTCAACCAGCGACCCGCCGCCGGTTTCGCACGAAATTTTTCTCTCCATAAGAACCTTGTAAGTACTTCTTTCCTTGTTGTACTTCGACGAATAATTCAAAAAAAAAAAGAAATAGCCTAATTGATCTAGTCGTTCGTTCTGTCTATCTGGCTATGATTTTTTCCGTATTTCTACACTACTTCTAAATTTACAGGAAGACTGAATAGTTTACAATACAATAACAACTGTTACACATTAACGGATTTAAGATTGAAAGTTAGTCGGCGAGCCTTGAGAGTTGCGTGTTAAGAATCGAGGGAATTTCGCAAATGAAAGCAGAGTTGACGCACAGTATTGCCGGACAAACATTTCATACAACTTCACTCGTACGACGCGAGTGAGTACGATATAATATTTTGTGTTCATTTTATTGAAAGAAATCTCGCGTGAAAGATTTCAAATAATTTTCTCCTTTGAACAGATAGAGTTTGCTGCATGCAAATTTGTCTTGCAGAAGCCGATTTCATAATTGAGAAGAGTGTAGGTAAATGATTAAACATTGAAGCTAAGAGGCGTGAGATTAATTCAGCTCGTGGAAGCTCTAAACGAATATTATAATAGAAGTGCATTCCGATGAGTGCATGCGCTTTGATGTTATTGGTGAAAGTAAGTTCGATGAACTAAACGAAAGTATAATACACAAAGGGTGGTTTAATGCAAGGGTCCCTCTAGAAAGTAAAATGTGAGAAATTTTCTGTCATGTCATTGAATGACTGATTCAAGTTGAACAAGTTCACATATTGATAACGAGTTGTTATGCAATTCGATTTCAATCGAGGAATTTATTCGTCTGTACTAAGTGAGCAGTAATGAATGTTTGCTTAAAATTTTGACAATGAAAAATATATTTATACTTAGATGAATTTTCTAACATTTTTACAAATTTTTTAGGAACGTAAATTTTGCTCCAGTTAGACTTCAAAATACTTTTGAACTAAATAATTAAGTAACTTATTTGAACATAACACTGCACACGTGTGTCGTCGTTTAGATATATGATAAACAAAAAAATGCTTCGTGTCATAAGAACTACAATATTACAATAGATTGTGATTACAATGGAGTGTGGTTGCAAGAGTTGCGATGTTCGTTACCCAAAGAACACTTTCTATAACTTATTATTATACATCGCGGTTTGTTTATCATTTTCATGTTTGTGTGGATAGTTCTCGCTTATTATGTGCAATAATGTACATAATTTGAGTACAATACTAACACTACACGTGTTAGTGTAGTATTTATGCACTGTGCACTACTTCATTGATAAGGCAAAACATTCAAAAATCACATTAGGTTTTTAATATATTAAGGTGTACAACTTAGTTCGGTCCGTTTTCAAAAAATGGCTCTAGGTGCTATAAATGGTTGACAGCATCAGCTGATTTTTGCTGTATCGTGTCTTAACCAAATGTCGTTTACAGACCTTTGAGTTTTGCGCATCAAGTCTAACAAATAAGCCCATTAGCGGAAAATGTCAAATTTTGTCAACCTGGTCAAACCATCACGGGTGACTTCTACAGGCAACAATTGATCCGTTTAAAGCGAGTTATAGCCGAAAAACGTCCGTGTATTCGACCACACGAGTCCATAATCTTTCAACATGACAACGCTCGGCCTAACATTACTATTTTGGTTAAAAACTATTCGGGGTGGGAAATTCTGGCTCACCCGCCATATAGCCCAGACCTTGCCCCTTCCGACTAACATTTGTTTCGATCGATGCAGAACGCTCTGACTAGAATACGCTTCACGTCACAACAGGGTGTCAAAAATTGGCTCGATTCATTCTTGGCTTTAAAAGAAGAACGCTTCTTCCGCGACGGAATTCATAAATTATCAGAAAGATGGGGAAAAGTAGTGGCTAGTGATGGACAAGACTTTGATTAATGTATTAATTCATTTTATCATTGAAATAAATGCGTATTTTAAGCAAAAAAACGGACCGAATTAAGTTGTACACCATATTTTTAATTACGACATACTCACTTACGCATTAAGTATGGCACGCTTGAAGAAAATGGTTAGATTGAATAACGTATCCTAAATAGCTCTAATGGGCTGTAAGTATGACACTCCGCTGTCTTGAGACTTCCAAGTGCAATTTATATTTGAAATCAAGCCTAGTTTTAGGTTTATTTCTAGAAATTACGTATTCATTGAAGTTAAACTGCAATGGAAGATTAAGAAAACGCATGTGAATCCAATGAATCCTCTTGATGGTAAGTTGGTAAGCGACTACCATAGCCTTAGTAGGATTCCAGCAGCCTTAGAAGGCCTTAAAAGCCTTGGATGGAAAATAGGCTCTGGAATGCCTTTCTCATTCAACGGAATTTAATTATATTTTATAGTGATAAAAATATTAAATCCTTACTAATATTATAAATGCGAAAGTTTGCATGGATGAATGTATGGATGTTTGTTGCTCTTTCACGCAAAAACTACTGACTGGATTATAGTTAATACATCAGAGTAAGACATACGCTATATAAGACATAAAAAAGATAAAGTTAAAAAAAAAATATTTCGCCGTCACAGCGATAACGATGTCCGGCGTTACCACTCACATATGTATTTGTCATTCAACGCGGACAAAGTCGCGGGCACCAGCTAGTTGTGTATGAGTTACAAAATTGTACATAATTTCCAATATTCAAGTTACATTATTTACTTGACATATGGTATAAATCACTGTAAAATTAGCCTAGTAAGTATTTACATTTTTTTATAGAATGGCATTGCCATTTGAATTTAATTGACTCATTATATGAATGTTCAGACTATTGTTAAAAAAACAGATCGCTAGATTAAACACAAAGTGGTATAAAATATATCTGCATTCATTCAATTCAGTGAAAAATTATTTAGAACGATGTTAAAAATTTACCTACTGGGATTAAACTTGTAACCGGGTTAAATATATATATATTTTAGTTTTAGTTACGTTAAACACTTTAGGTAGTCTTTCTATACTTTAGGTCTTATCATAGAAATTCTAATACGACCTCTTTCTTTCACACGACTACGTGAATTATTATTTTGTAGAAATACCTTTCTATTGTGCACTTAAAATTCATAGTCCAAGCAATGAAGTAAACGTGCCTTATCATTGCTATGTATGATATATGGTATTAGGTATGTTGCTTGAAGAAAGTTAAGTTCACTGTATTTTGCTTGAGTTCGCTCCAAGCCGTTTAGTATTCTGTTGATTTTGCAGTACGTAGGCTTTGCAACTAAAACCCGACCATAGCTGTTTCTCCCCATACGCGCTAACAGGTTAGTTACCTCTCGTGCCCTTTCCAGACTTTTCTGTTTGTTGGAAATGGTTTTACTAGTTGATCTGGTATCAGTGTATACGTAATCTCAGAGAAATTAATTGTACAATCGTTACATTTAAACTTTAAATGATGTTATAGAGCCCTAATGGGGTAATCTTCATCTCTTCCTTATCCTTAATCCTTCTATGGCGTTGCTTGTGTTATAGGGCGACAGTAGCCAGCTAACATCAAGTGGACGTGGACAGCCTTTCTGTCGACCTTAACATAAAGAAAAATGAATCTGGTCGTTCTTGACTTAAATTTTAAAAGTCGAATATTGACTATATGGTTTAGGTATGTCTTTGTAAAGTTACAATTGGATAAAAATTGATAAAAAAGGATTAAAGCAATACGTGAGGTAGACAAATTGTTGTATAGGCTCGAACAAAATCTCTAAGGTACCTAAATGTTCCATGCTTGTCTATACATATTAACATTTAATTCTATATTTTTCGTATTATTCGAATAATTAGTGTTGTCCTACAATGGTCGGCTGCGCATTTGAAGCACCTATGGTGTTGCTTGTGTAATAGAAATGAAATAAAATATAATAATAATAATAATGAGACAGCGATACTAACATTACTTTAATATCATCTATTGAGTATAAGTCATATAGTGAAAGAAATATACGACGAATATTTTTGGCGAACATTCAAATCGACTGCAACTGTCGTTGCAGTGAAAGTGATTATCTTGGTTTACCGCAAGTCAAGTCCAAAAGAAAGTGGCCCAGGTGGATAATCCTTTTTTCGGTGTAACGTAATACCTATGTAACTGGTTTTTGTATGACAACGTTCTTTTAGTTCGCCACGTATTGCCATTAAAATGAGAAACTCGACGTGTAATATTTTTTACACTTCAATTTCTCATTTCCTTTTTTTTTCTATTGAAACAACAATAAAGTTGGTCATGAATATACTTTCTGCTCCTCTTTAACTTAGGGCTGTTGGCAATTATATTGTGTTTTTTTATCCTGTGATTACTCCGGTAAATATAGTACATTTTCATATTAGTTTAATTTTTTTAATATTTATTTTTATTTGTATCGGTATAACTTATTACTTGTAACGGTTCATAGAATAAGTAGGTACTTAAATTATTAAAAATTAAAATTAACAAATAAAACTCTTTAATATTTGGACATGTTCTTGAATCTCTTATTTATTTAGTGTCCGCTCTGACAAACGCTTACAATTAATAAGATACAAATATAATTGAATAAACACAAATACAATAAGATACAAATAATGTATGCAAGCCAATTAAGTAATTACTAATCAGCTTGTGAATTCATTAAGATACAAATAGCGACATAAAATTAACTAAATCAAATTTTAAACAAAATTAATAGATGATTTGTGCTATATTAAAGAAATGAGTCACTGTACAAAATATACAAAACTGTACAGAAATATTATAAAAACTCGAAAAAAAAAACGATTGATAGCGGAGAATCTGTTTAATTTTTTCCTAAAATTTCCTAACGACCACAAAAATGAGTGTTGTGGGAAAAGACAAGCAATAAGCAATGTTGCGAATAATGCAACGTAAATGCGAATACGTGTAATTATTTTTATGTGAGCACGTTCACAATGGACTAGGTTGTGTTGTGTACGATACACAGTCACTTTCCAACAAAGTCAATGAAGCGCGGAGAAAGTGCCAAGCCGACCCCCACGTCCGTGTACACTGCCGTCTGGTAAATTTGCTGATTCATATACGCGTCGCATCCAATTTTTCCTCTTCCTTTTATCACTTCCGTACCAAAAAGTAATCATAAACAATACGCACTGCTAAGGTTTAGAAGCTGCTAAGAATCTTTTCAAAGTTCGAGTGAATCTTATGGATCTTATGGATGAGCTAGCTCCATCATCGTCCTCATCTTCGCTACTCTCGGCTAGATGCTGGCCAAGAGCAAAGGCATCTCTAATAATAATAATAATTAAAACATAGTATACAATCAAAGTTCAAATAGAACAGAAAAATGAAATAGGCATGGGAGAGATTTTTATTTATTTCGGAAATAAATTAAAGAAGACATCTAGCTTATCAACAAAAGTCTGGGAACTCCACAACGCGTTTAAATTCCAGATATTGTGCAGCAAAATATAATAAAAACTCTTTCTTTTCTAGACCTTCATATTCTCTTAATGATCCGATTGACTTTTCAGAGCTTGATTTGTTTAGTGCGAAATTATATGAAATCAGAGAATTGTAATCTAAATTATGGTTTGTTGGTTCTCACACTTCTCACTCTGCACCCATAGATTAATATTTCCTTGAGTTCCTTTAAAATTGTAATCAAATTAAAAAATTTGTCACCCTTCTGCATACTTTTTCACATATTAATATTATGTGCCTACCTATTATCTCACACTTTCTTGTTAATTATATTACGAACATTGTAAGGTTTCCTGCAGAGTTAGTATTAGGGTATTAGCTTGTAGTAATGTAACAGAACGTTTTGAAAACCTTATCTATAGGTATTAATATAATAGTATTATAAATAATTAAAAATTTGTATGTATATTTGTTTGTATGTGGATATAGGTGTAGAAAGTAAATAAATAATTAAAAATTTGTATGTATATTTGTTTGTATGTGGATATAGGTGTAGAAAGTAATCACCACCAGCTATGTAAAAATAAAGATCTAAAGCTTGGCAAAAGTATATTGTCAAACGTATGTCTTATGTCAGGCAATATTTTATTTTCCAACGCGGACGAAGCCGTAAGCTCCAGCTAGTTTTATAAAAGTTTAAGCTAACTATTTATAAGTTAAAACTGTCCACATAGGTCTATAACGAAAAAGTTATCAAGTTATATTTAATCAAATAATCAGACATTATATTTGAAATTATCATCTAGGGCATAATAGTAGCAGGTATTGTAAATATTTTATTACTGTAAATATTATACAGTAATAATGTGCACGCAGAAATACCAAAAACAAAATACAAATATTTTCTAATAAAGGGAAATTTTAGAATTCTTAAATAAAATTCTTTTGTTTGAACACGAGTTGAAGATATGTATAATAAATAATAAATCGATGAAACGACATAAAATTCTTTGACCCGGTAAGGTCTAAATTGTGTCGTAAATTAAAATGATAGTTTTATGATATAGGTGACCTTTGTAGATGAAGAGAGCCCCGTATTTTAATAAAAGTTAAATAGGTCGTGATCGCCCAATGTCCTACTTTCTCTGTGATTTTTCAACAGCACGAAGGTATGTAATCAGATTAAAGTTCATGTGGGAAAAGTTATTTCATTTTATTATAGCTTCATATTGTAGTGTAGGATTAACGGAATATTTCTGACAAGGAATTTGTATTTATGAGTTCTATATTTATGACAACATAAATTCATTTCAACTTAACGGAATGTTACGAGGCAATGAATGAAGTATTTATGGATTTTGTTAACTTTATCGATGTCCTACATAATAAATGTACTTATGTATTTCTGATGTAGTTTAGTTATAGCATACAATGTGCAGCACTTAAATAGTCAAGTGAATAAAGAATATTCGCTGATATAGAAGAGCGTTTTAGGTGATAAGCGTTTGTGACTTAAGATAACTTAAAGATCTTTCTACCGTCCATAGTACATTTAACCTTGCGCTTATAATATAAGAATTTCCCGGACATCCCCAGCCGTAATGCGTAAAAAGGTTGATTCAAACCGATGTAATTTGAATGACTGGTCGGGTGGGTGGGAATGTCACAGCTCGGTCACTGCCCGGTGTAATATGAATCATGCATAATAATTATAGTCCGAGAGGTGAGGGAGCAAAACTGCAACAGTTTTATAAAGGCTGATATTTTATCATTAGGTCATAAGCCTGCCGTCAGTAAGCCAGTTTTTGGGACAACTGGCGCGGTGGTGGTTCCGAACTTGTTAAAAAAACATCTACGTTGCAACTGTTTTATAAAATCTGAAAAATAGTCTGTGGATAGTAAGACAACAAACAAACTATGCGGACATAGTCAGTCTGCAGAATATTGGAACAGTACGCGTCAGCAGCCCGCCAAACCCGTCAAAAAAATTTAGTTGGTGAAAGTGTTTTATAAAATCTGAAAAAAATTGTGCAAGTAGTTCATAGTACCTAAAACAAGACTAACATAGTCAGCCCAAAATTTTATGGAACATATATTTTTTTAATTATATAAAATTCAGATTTTATAAAACAGTTGCAACGTAGGTGTTTTTTAACAAGATCGGAACCACCCCCGCGCCAGTTGTCCCAAAAACTGGCTAACTGACGGCAGGCTATTGATATTCAACCTATTTATGACCTAATATTAAAATATCAGCCTTTATAAAACTGTTGCAATTTTGGTCCCTAACCTCTCCGGCTATTATATATCTTTTTTTTCTTAGCGTGCCGTTTCTCTACGAAGGTTGGCGACTAAGTATCATGGCTATCTTGACCTTAGAAGCTGCTGCCCGAAAGAGGGAGCTAGGTGCTTAAACCGAACCACTTCTTCATCACTCTCTTAAATTCTTTAACCAATTCTGGTAGCAGAGCATAGCAGATGCACAAGAAAGATGGATGTCTCTGTATTTTCCCTTGCATCACTAGCTGAAGAATACGATATCTTTCGCCCCTCATCGCGTTCTCGAAATACTGCAGCTGCCTCTCCTTTATCGTTTTATATAATTATATAATAATTATATAAATCATCCTTAATGACCACTTAAATTGATGTTATCTATAATAGTTAAGCAAAAAAAGAAAATATATAAATTGACATTAAACACACATAAAACAGAAAGACCTCTCATTGATTGTTTGTAATAGAAAATCCGCAATGACATAGTACCTACTTATGTATAATTTTAATTCGGGTCATTAGCCTGTTCGGGTGTACACACCAGAGTTACTAGAATTATTTATTTATTTTATTTTATTATTTTATTTTATTGTTTTGTGTAAATATTTGACCAGTGTTATTAGTTTTCTTTTAAGTGTCCGCAGTACGACAAATTTAACTACTTAATAAAAATAAATTAAGAAATATTGCAGTGAGTAATTATTGTGAATTTATTAAAGGACGTCGATAATATTTATTATAGTATTTCTTTTAAGAAAATGTCGTATTACATTTTTTATATAATATCCAAAGAAGGTTTAATCCAAAAGTTTCAAGTATACTTTTCTTTTGTTACAGGGCTTCTGTTCCTTCTTCATTATTTAGTAATGATCATCAGATTACTATGGCTTCTACAGTCTTCACTAACGATCTTATTAATAGTTACAGCGATATCAGGTGAGCGCTTTTTATTATTATTTTAAACAATCGTTGCTTGAATGTGACACCATGATTTAGTTTATATGTTACATAATACCTATGTATAATCTATTATTATTTCGCGCTACTCTTCTGTAAGGAGGTGGTCACTGCCACCAAACAGGCTACACAAATGGCTGCGAAACACAGTGAACCTTGACACTACTATTCTCTTTTCTATCCTTATATACGAGTACCCATATATATATACATTACGTGTCACATGTTTGTTGCCTATGAATTCCTAAACTACTGAATCTATTTTGATAAAACTTCGTAACTATGTGTAATTTGATCCAACTTAAAAGATATGATAGTTTTTATTTTTAACCCGGGCGAAGCCGGAAGCGTGTAGCTAGTAAGATATAAAATAATACGCAATCTCAAGTATGTAAATATTAAAATTGTTGTACTCTGGAGTTTCTAATACAACTATTGAGTAAAATAACAGGTAATCGTAGTAATAATGTCAAAAAACGGATAATCGCAACAAAAACCAAATTTTATATATCCTTCACAGGTAGTCCTTTGTTTCTCGACTCATCTTCAGCAAGGAACAAGCCCGTAATAAGATGGAACCCACCAACAGACACATGGAACTGGACGTACGCTCCACGAAACCAGATTCCATTTTTCACGCCATCAAACTTCACCCACAAACTGCCTCCGTCAGCCAACGAAACCGAATTGATTGCTCACATGGCTGCCTTAAAACGTAACTACTCCAGGCTGCTTTGGGACAGCGACAAAAGCTCGAACTTACCGCTGTTTGTTGAGAAAGCCTTAAAACTGTTAAACCTGAAGCAAGTTTACTACGAAGTGGAACATTCCGTGATGTCGAAGGTGTCGTGCACCGCGTGCAAGGCCGGCGCAGGCCTTCTGCAACATTACATAAGACTTGGCAAAAGCAAAGACGAAATCAATAAAATGATTTTTCAATTCTGTGTCAACCTGCAGATACAATCGGCAAGAGTTTGCGAGGGAATCACCAGGTTGTTTGGGGTAAGAAAGTGTTTTAATTATAAAGAAGGTTTTGTATAGACCATTGGGTCAATTGTGGAATATAAAAAGATAATATGTAGCTACTAACTGGTGCCCGCGACTTCTTTATCGCTGTGCCGCCGCGGAGACAGTAGTGCCCAATTTTTTATATTTTTAGACGATCCCTCGAGAACCTAACTTTTTTTTTTCAGGATAAACAGTAAACAGTACCCTACCCTATATGTTAATCAGGGTTGTAAACGGTCTGTGTAATCATCCAAATCCGTTAGCCGTTTTTGCGTGAAAGAGTAGGTAACAAAGATCCATCCACATAATATCAGTATATATATATATATATATATATATATATATATATATATATATATATATATATATATATATATATATATATATATATACAAAAAAATCAAAATTCCTCTTTTTACACTTAAAAATTTCTTCGGTACCTCGACTACAAATGTCATCAAAAGTTGCAGGATTACATTGACAGATGCAGGTGCTATCATTTCCTACCTCTTCAGTATAGGCGTAACATTAGTGACATTTGCTATTTAATGAAAATTGCAAAGGGTCTAATTGATTCATCTGAATTATTATCCAAATTATATTTTTAAATGTCCCTCATACTAATTTGAGAAATCGCTCTTAGCTGCATGTAGCTCCCAGTAAGACAAATTATGGAAAAATACATTCATGTCGCGTTCATGTAGACTTTTTAATGAAGTGTTATTAGAGGATTCAGATGTTGACCTGTTCCGCAGTTTCATGGTTAAAACAAAAAATATTATATATATATATATATATATATATATATATATATATATATATATATATATATATATATATATATATATATATATATCATTATAATATCAGTAGGATTCGTTACATGATGGAATGTATTATTTATTTCAGAGTGAGGTTGTATACGTTTTAAAGCGTATCACAATTGGACCAGACGAGATTTGCAGTTTTGTGATCGGCGATGCATGCGGCGATGTGTACAATCCTTACCATGAATGGGAAGTGTCATTTCCGCCTGTGCCCAAACCAACCGTACGAGTGCTAGATGCTCCTGTGGAAAAGGCACCGACCTTTAAGGTTCTTCAGATCTCTGACACACATTTTGATCCATATTATGTGGAAGGCAAGTTTTTTCTTAATATTAATAAAAAGGATTATAATTAATCCTTTGTAACTGTGTAATATCTATAAGAAACTAGAGAATAACGCCCAAGGAGCTAAACGAGTACGTATTTGAAAAAAGAAGGTTAACGAAATTATGCCTGGAATAGTGTTTTACAGTCATTTAATCATTTATTTGTACCTATGTACCTACCTAATTATATATAAACTATCTCCAATTACTTATGGGTGTATCTCTGTACTCTATATTGTAAATATTGTGTTCCCACGTTATTAAAAAACAAACAACTTTTGCACCTCTAGGAGCCTCTAGGTGTTAGACAGAACGTTGAACTCTACGCTCTATGGTGCCAGGACTTAGCAACAATTTTAAAATACAAGTGTGAAATGTAAAGCTTTGATTGATGTATGTTTATTAAGCATTATGACATACCTACGCTCTACCTACACACAAACCTTGAATATAAAAGAAACACCCCTTTCCTCCTACCCTCTCTTAATTCTAGTTTGGAACCTAAAGGTCTCTATAGAATAGAATATAAAACTAAAATTTAAGAGTCCCGGACAACTTTCCAGGTAAAATGTACCAAATGACATAGAATGAAAAATAGAAATCTTGACTGTGGCAACTGCTAACAGTAATTCACCATACCCCAAAGATGTAAGGAGCAGAGAAAATTTCAATAAAGTTAAATATTTTCTTGCGCACAGGTGCTAATGCTGAATGTAATGAACCGCTTTGCTGTCGTGCTTCAAGCGGTCCAGTGATGACGCCCGGAGGCGGAGCAGGCCGCTGGGGAGATTACCGCAAGTGCGACACGCCGAAACGCACTATTGACCACATGCTTAAGCATATTGCGGACACACATACTGTATGTATTAATTTTGTTTAGGCTGTGTATCCTATAAATGCCTCTTACAGCGTCGCGTCGTACGATTACTATAGAGAGGTACAATTGCGGTGTCTTTCAGACGCTGACTTTGGCGTTTGGCCGTCGATGGCTGCGTTGTGCACTGTGCGTTGCGTCTTTAGTTATTTCGAACCATTACAGCGTAAACGCCGTGTCAAAACGTCAGTACAAACACACATTATATGACATTATTATGAGCACAAGCGTGAACTGTTTGTCGACTACTGTGTGTGACCGAGAAGTCGTTCGCTGCCGAGATTTATATTGACCACTAACCCTATGCCTGGTCGATCGTCGCCTACAGCTTTTAATAATATAGGATACCGTAGTCTTAGTCTAAACGTTTCATACTTAGTAGCAGTAACTACTGACTTGTTAACAGCTTGTTTGTTTGTTCCGGAATCGCTAAAAGAGCGTATAATTATTCATTATATGCTTTCATTGTTCCAGTAGTTTACGTAACCGCTTTTAAATAATAACTTTCGCAAATGTTCATTGTTTTGTTGAAGAGAGATTGTAGAACTGTTTGTTGATTATATTTTTGACGAGCCCATTGGTGGCTAGGGTGTCTGCCTTACACTCTGTCTAAGGGGTCCCGGGTACGATATTTGGCAAGGTAAACTTTAAAATTAACTTTTTTCACATGGCTCTGCTCTGGATTTGGAAAGTAGTGAGTTTCCAAATCCAGAGCATTTGAGTGGTCATTTGACCAACAATATACTATTAGGTCTTTAAACTTACGTGTAAACCCAAACTATATTATAACTAACCTATACTACATATATTTGTTTTATAATTTTAGGACATAGATTACATTCTATGGACAGGCGATTTACCACCGCACGATGTATGGAACCAAACTAAAGAAGAAAATCTCAAAGTACTTCAAGAGACTGTGGCGCAAATGTCAGATATGTTCCCTGGTGTGCCCATTTTCCCTGCTCTTGGGAATCACGAATCATCACCGGTTAATAGGTAAGTACGTCAAGCATCTATACACAACCAAACTGGCATAAATCGCAAACCATTATCGTTATCCAACGTTTATCCTCTATGGACTCGAAAACGGCTGAACCGATTTTAATACAGCTTTCACTTATAGAAAGAGGGGTAAGGGAGGAAGGTTTGTGTATATCAAAAAATTTCATCCCGGGGGAAGCAAGAGCGAGTCACTAGTTTGAAATATATAAAGAACCTGGAAAAATTTAAATTCCTATGAGATTTTCAAAAAACGAGCTACTGCGCGTACGAAGTACGAAGTTCGAATTTCGGGTGATTTAATATACAAATTCAGTTTCACTTATTGTTGCTATTTACAACAAATATAAAACTTAATAAAAGGATTTAAGTGAACACGTGCGGTGACCTGCTTTCAGTTTTCCGCCTCCATACATCTCGTCACCGGACTCAAACATTGCTTGGCTGTATGATGAGCTGGACGCCCAATGGCGTCGCTGGCTTCCGGCTGGAGTGTCGCATACGGTGCGACGCGGCGCCTTCTACTCTGTGCTAGTCAGGCCTGGCTTTCGCATCATATCTCTCAACATGAACTACTGTAACAATAAGAATTGGTAACTAGTATTTTTTTTCATAAGAAAAGTTTAATTGTATATTGTCGTCTAAAAAACATACATCACAAGCATGGCAGCAAGAAGGATAGGGTAAATTCTGCTGCTTGAAATGCTTCCCTGGTAGGATAACTGCTAAGCGCTTCCGACCACAGTAGGATTAACGATGGGAAAATAGGCTAGCATCCCTTACTCACTCAGTGAAACACGACAGCACGTATGCCGTTAGTTCTAATACATCGATGGTTCTCAGTGATCTTCTGTTAAGGGGTCCCCCAGACTGGCTGCCAATTGACTGCGAAAGGCAGTGTGACCTGCCACTAAAAATTATTCTAAAAAATTACTTACTGATTACTTTTAGGTGGGATTAAAACAAACAAATGTCTGTATTTCAATGTTTTATCATCTCATTAAAAACAATTAAAAAATATTCAAATTTAAGACTATTCGCCTAAGGTTAAAAGTTATCTCATTAGATGGTCATTGACGTTAGTTTAATATTTTTATAATAAAAAAAATAGTCTATGTGTGCACTAACATAAGGTTCCCGTTTGGTGTGCTAACCATTGAATTTTGTAAAGAATTAAGGGCTCACTTGCCAACGGAAACTGTTTACCAATTCCACACTACATACGTAAATCCACGATTACTCTTGTTATTGGTCAAAAAATTCTATTAAATACCTATTACTTCACTAGGTACGTAGCCTTGAGTAATAATATTTTATAATTTTTTCAGGTGGTTATTACTGAATAGTACAGACCCCGCAACGGAACTGCAGTGGCTGATCTATGAGCTACAATCGGCCGAGTTCAGTGGGGAGAAAGTGCACATAATTGGTCACATCCCGCCCGGACATTCCGACTGCATCAAAGTGTGGAGTCGGAACTACTACGCAATCATTAACCGATACGAATCCACTATTGCAGCACAATTCTTTGGACACACACACTTCGATGAATTCGAAGTGTTCTACGATCCAGACGATCTTGGTAATTTACCTTACAATACAATAACAATATTAAACCAAAGAAGTCTTTGTTTTATGCTGTTTTCAGTGCCAATAAACATGAGTTTATGCAAGCATAAAATGAAAAATTATAATAATTTTACATACCTAAAGCTATGCTAAATTTGTACATATATGTATTACCTTCTTATAAATATTGATTACTGATTACTGCCCGCAGGAAGAGCAACGAATATTGCTTATGTCGGCCCGTCAGTATCTCCATACTATGACCTAAATCTGGGTTATCGAATATATTACGTGGACGGCGACCATGAGGCAACCACTCGAGTAAGTAAGAAGTAACTGTATAGTACTTAACGGATGCATCCGTGTAGATAACTATTAAGATATGAAACATTATGCAGAAAGCAATTTTCTTACTCAGTAGAATTACTAATAAGCTAATTCTATTTCAAGTGTAAAATAAAATTTTGTTTTTATAAAATGGACGTAGTTCTGACTAATTAAGGCGAATTTATTAAATAATCTCTTTTCAGCTCGTGGTTGACCATGAAAGTTGGATTATGAATTTAAAGGAAGCTAATCTATTTGGATACCCAATTTGGTACAAATTATACTCAGCACGTTCCGCTTACTCCATGCCTTCACTGCGACCGCAAGACTGGGACAAATTCATTGACGACATGACTGCCAAAGAAGACGTCTTTAATTTATACTTCAAGTAAATCTGCCATTTTAATTTTAAATTAATTCCACATATCATAACTGTATGTATACATTTGCCCAAGTAGGTACATTTGCCCTACTCGAGGAAAACATTGTAGACTTTGGTTTAACAAGAAACTGAGTTGTCAGCACTGTGCTCCCAACCAAGGGTGTATTAGGGAGTCCATTGAGCGTTGTAAAATAAGTTATTTATATGTTTAATAAGTGAGTTTTTTTCATGCACACTTAAGGTTCTCTAAATATTATAGTATCGACACTATAATATTAGAGAATAGGTTATATATAGTTATTTAATGTACTTGACAGACATTATTGGAAGAACAGCCCTAGACGTGGAAGTTGCGACGGCGAATGCCGCAAGCGGATGGTTTGCGACGCGCGCTCGGGACGATCTCACGACCGTCGCGCCCTCTGTGGGCACATCGAGGCGCGCATTGATGGCTCCGCTTCTACGCCTCAGACCTGGCGGGCATGGCTTTACAATGGATTCTCAGTCTCGTGAGTGTTTTATCACCTACAGTACAGAGTGGTATACACGCTATACTTTCCGCGACATGAATCAAAACCACGTGTATTGTAGTGAACACTTTCATTCCGTCCACGCCATTATTGTTTCTTATCATGTAGGTACCATATCAGTTAGCAGCACACTTGCATGCCCCTATGTTATTGTGTAGTACATGTCATATCCATTCTAATATATTACTTGCCTATAGACCTATGGTGATTATAAATAAAAATGACACTTATTTATAAACGGGTCGGGTGAAGACGGGCCACCGCAGGCCTCAATGAATACAGCGGCCTGTTGGCTATTATTAATATTATAAAATGACTATAAATAATAAAAATTATTTATAAAAAAGTATAATTTCTTCAGGGCCATTTTTTCTCTAAAAAGATTAATTGTAATTTAAACAGATCACCGCAATCAAATTTGCACTGTTGCACTTTTATGAACGTCATTTTTAATTGCATGATCGTAACCAATAACAATCTCTGTGCACTCACTGCAACTATTGCTTTGCGAAGATCCATGTGTCATTTTTATTCAAGTCTACCTATGCCACTAACATTCTCGAGTACGAGTATCACGTCATGAACGGATTTGGAAAGCCCTCATGTTCAAAATCGTGCCATAAAAATGGCGATCTTGTAAAAATTAATATTGTTATCTATCTTCCTTCTATTGACCATTCTCTACGCCCTACGGAATATTTGGATACATAATTATAGTTCGCGTCACGTAAAAAGGCCGCTGGCATGTACAGGCAAATAAATAATTTGATGTACTTCTGCGAAGTGCGCGATTTATAGACGAAATTGGGCTTATGGAGGCGATTTATGGAGTGGAGCGAGACGGGGTAAGGCAAGCACGCGCGCTATTGGTCAGTTGATTTGGGGACGCGCGTTATATATGCGACTGTCCACGACTGACCCATGCGCAAACACATCCCGTCATCAACCGTCGTTTAGCGCCCTTTTTAGGTGACCTAAAATAATAAAACCACTTAATAAGATATACAAATTAATCTTTCAAATTTTAACCATATTTCAGCTATGTACATAATTACATTTCTTTTCTATGCAGACCTATTCCTAGTGTGCAACAATTGTAAAAATGGTGGTGGATTTATCTTTAATGTCTCTGCACTGCTACATTCTAAAGGTTGGTATGGATTGGTGGAAAAAATTGATTTTTTAAATAATATGTATAAAAATATTGCTTAGTTTTTAGATTTTTGTAAATACCCTATTACTTACCACAGACACATCATCAAGGTATTATGAAGAACTAGATTATCTACCAAAGTTAGTAATTTTATTCAATGGTAAATAACTTCACATTATTATGGGTTTAAAGGAACTCTTAAGGATTAACATGAATTAAACTTTTCCTCCTAGCGATATGTTTACAAAGAAATTAAATAAAGGGAAGTATTGGAAGGTTTAGGTAAAAGTAAACAAAATAAATAAAATCTTAATCTAATATTTAGCAGTAATACCTACAGGTATTCCTACAAATAATGCTAAAAAGAAAAGATCAGTAAGAACAATGGAAATCGGTTATAGCGACCTTCAAGGGACCATAAAAATTGGTCGTAATAAACGGATAAGCGGTACAAGCCATATAAATTCGTTATAGGGACTCGGCAGGGACCTCATTTAGTCGTTGTAACCGATTTGTCGTTATAATCGAAGTCCTCCTAGCTTCCTCCTTCCTCCTAGCGATAATCTATCTGGTTTCTACATACTGTTACTTAGAGAAAAGGTACTTTTTTGAATTCTTTGGAGAAAGTTAGCGTCTTTTTACTTGGAATATTCGACTGAACAAATTACACTGACTACTAATAATGAAAAGGTATACCTTACTTTTAAAATATTGAATAATGACCCATGCATCCGCGTCCCTCTCTTTTTGACATGATATTTAAACTATAACATGGGAAGTTCGTTCACAACTTTTATTTCTGTTACAGGATGTCAATGATAATGCAGCTTCCTAAAGTAGCTTATCAAATACCAAAGTTCGTGATGGGCCTAGGATGAAACTCGTCTTTCGTACGAAAATGAGCGAAACTATCATGACATAC
Organism: Synanthedon formicaeformis; assembly: GCA_945859745.1. Taxonomy (NCBI): domain Eukaryota; kingdom Metazoa; phylum Arthropoda; class Insecta; order Lepidoptera; family Sesiidae; genus Synanthedon; species Synanthedon formicaeformis. The sequence continues at coordinate 5,798,615 of OX243954.1, forward strand.
ACCATCAGATAAGACTTAGCAGGAACAAAACTGTTGTAATATTTTTCCTATTTATTTTAATGTTAATATTAAGTATACCACAAAGTGTTAAATTGGTGTGATTATTGTAATCGCTTCAAACAAAGCCTTAAATAACAAATGCTGACAAACCTTTTTCTATTTCAAAACATTGAAGATTTAAAACTTTTCTCTGTCCAATTTCGTGCCTTTACATAGAAACTATAACTTAAGAAACTACTTTCAAATACTTTTAAAAAATCAAGCATTGGCATCAAGCACAAAGTGATCTACTAAAGAATTGAATTTAAGTTATTTAAAAATTATGCCATATCAAATTTAGGGAAAGGTTTTGAATTAAGTGTGGTAGTTTTTTAAGGTGTTTTTGGCTAAATTAGTTAGGAATTGTCATAGTTTTATAAAAATATAGTTTTTATGTCTAGGAAATCAATTTACAATTAATTTTATAATTATATTAAAATATAACCTAGAGTCATTAAACATTACGATATACTAACCACAGAGTAACACATTTTTTAAATAAGCGCACAATTGTTTTGCTACAACCACTATTCCAGTACCCAATCTAACCTATTTTCTGCTAGCAAAGTCTTGTAACACATTTTGTAATCGGGTGAGCTCGCTCCGCTGCGCTCCGCTCGCATTTATTTTCATAACATTCCGGAACCTAACCTAACCTATTTGTTTTCAGTACAAATAAGTCTTGTAACACATTTTGTAATAAACGCACAGAATACTAATATTAAGTGAACAATAAAGACCATAAAGGGATAATACCTACTTAATTGTAAATTGATTTCCTAGACATAAAAACTATATTTTTATAAAACTATGACAATTCCTAACTAATTTAGCCTAAAAACACCTTAAAAAACTACCACACTTAATTCAAAACCCAACCCCAAATTTATTTCTAAGTACTTTAAATATAATAAAAATCGAGATATATATTACATATTTTTGTAAGAATATCTTATTTACACTTGTCTACTAACTACTAGTAAGTTGAAGTCATTCAATGTCAAAGGTTGTTGAATATTTCGTCAATTTTAATGTTTTGTAAATACTTATACTATAAAATAGCATACTTAGCTTAATAATAAAATGTTTTTAAATATAAGTTTAAATTTTAAACCATTGTAGTTTCATTTGTTTCTTCTAACCAAATACCTACAAGTTATTCTCATTACATTTCACAGGTTATTGAATCCTTATTTACAAGACTAATTAAACCTATCTGGACTTATGGCATCTAGCTTTGGACAGTTGCAAATAAAAGCACCACACTAATACAAGGACTAACCTCAGACCACCCACAATTTTTTGGAATTTTCCAATTTGGAAGATTTTTCTTAAATATTGTGTAAAATATGCAAAAAATGCCGATTAAAACTTCAGTATAGAACTTAAGTTAATTAATAGGTTAAAAAATAAATATAGTAGTGAATGCCCCTTGGTACACTAGAAACGACGAAATTCACAAGTATGTTATGTCAACATAATGTTGAGCCCACCAGATAAGCCAGAATAAAAACTTGTACACGGATCGGTTGACATATCACCAAAAAAAAAACAAGGGGTTTTTGCTGCAGAACTTATCAATTCTACAGGCAATGTTAGGAGGCTGAAGAGAGGCACCATCGTATAAAGAAATCAAGGCATCACTGAAATGTTATAAATCCCCTAAACATTTTCAATTATGATCAGTGATCTGTGGACCGTGGGTAATTTAAAAAAAAAATCCAAAGTACATTAAAATTTATGAAGGAAACAAAATAATACATAAAAATGCTTTATTGTCATGAAAATTTCGGCTTTTAAAGCGTTGAGACATTAAATACTAAACTTATTATACAACTATATTTATCTTTACATCATATAATACATACATATTAATTGCTATGTCAATCTTTCATACAACATATGATGGTCTATCAATGTTTAAGGTATCATTCATAATATAAATAATATACAAATATTATATGATGTAAGTCACAAAATAATCAAAATATTAAAACAATCGTCGCATCAATTGAACAGCACAAATAACCCTAACATGTACATTTAAAAACTAAACAAAACTAGACAATTGTGTAATTTGAGTGTAAACTTAAAACCACTTATGGTATGTTCTAAACAATTAAAACACAAAATATTGTGAAACAAATTAAGCGTATTACAATCGAAATGAGCTCAAAAAATTTTTTGAGTTTTCAATTGTTCATTTCATTTACACACACTGACATACCCTACCTCACACACTTAAAAGTAGCGTTAAAATCTTGCTAAAATCGTTCAAATGTAAAAAAATTATGCACTACCAGTACAAAAAAGAAATCAAAAGAAATGAGATAACATAAATGAAAAGAAAGTTTCATTCATTGTCGATTCAAATAAATATAAATAAATAAATGCGTAATAAATATTTATTTAAATTATCAATAAAAGAAACACACACATACATACACACAAATACATACATTAACTTAATCTGGCCTCCAACAGGTACAGTAACTATACATTAAAATTATTATTTGAGAATTTTGCATAGTGATGCATTTGTTCATTGAAAAACAGTCTTTCAGATTAAAGATATACTTAGTGAGTATGATAAAATTAAGATTGATAATGCAAAAGTCTAAAAATATTTAATGTCTAAATGGCAATCATTAGAAACGTACATTTAAATCGATGATTATGTATTATCTTGTCTTTGTCTTTGCATTATCTCAGTTGTATTATACATTTGTGACATAAGCATTTACTTTTTCACAATGCTTTTACAAAAAAATATCAATTTTGATGAACAATAATCATTCATTAAAATTATAATTATCACGTTTTATTGAGCTTCTCTAATGGGTAGTATGGCAATTTTTGTAATAAATGCGAAAAAATAATTAAAATTGTCATTTAAAATTAATAAACGGGAATGTAATTGCAATATATTGCATTTAGGAAAAAATGCAGATAAAATAGCAATGGTACGGGAATGTTATTTCGTAAAACAATTTAACTTTATGTTTAAAAACTCAATAATGTAAGGAATGTGATATCAAAATATGCCATTTTTTAATAAAAAAAAAATGCTGTAAAGTTTAATAATTCTATTTTAAAAACCTCAATAAAATGGGAATGAAAACAGAATGTGTTATTCATAAAATAACACATTCTGTTAATAAATCTGTTAACATGTTAACATTCTGTTAAGGAGTATAGAGTATTTTGGAGTTTGTAAAACTTATTTGTGATTGAAAACATGGAATGTTTTTTCGTTGATCTTTCAATGTTAGTTTAATAAAAAACAACAATAAACAATTTAATGCTAGGGTACATTTTAGACTAAATGTAAGACTGAGAAGTGTATTTTAAATTGATAGGACTAGACAACTATAGGTATTAATTAAACATGTAACTATGACTGGCACTAAATCAAAATATCAGACTAAAACAATTGATAAATTACTGCAAACCAATTTTACATCGAATTTCTACAAGTACACTTATTTAATGATGAGATATTTGTTTATTATTTTAAAAAAAAAAAAGGTATCAAGACTGTTAAGCTGATGTCAACCAATAAAATATAATAAAAAAAAAAACTAATTACTAAATCGCTGGTATCACATTAACATGTAATGGCACTGTCACAAAACACTGGGACTACAAAATTAATCTCAAATGCATTTCTACCTCTGCTCTCCTTCCATTAAAATGCAACCAATAATAAAAGTTAACTTTTCAAACTAGGAGCCTTTGTAGATTCTTTCTACTTTTTCTACTTCCAATAGAACACGTTTCTTTCTTTCTTTTAGACGGACTGGGTCCGTTTAGATCATATTGAAAACATATCTTACTTGGATGTCTCTTACATTTACAAAACTTGCAAAATTGGTATGAACATGTCACACTAGAACATTCTGCCCACATCTCGCCGGATTTCTCTTTAGTGACCTTCGCCGGCTGTGAACAGCGCACACACACGAGTTGCTCACGCGAGTCCATTGATGCCATCTGAAACAAACATAAAATATCTTATGAAGATATATTTACATGGTGTTGCCACAAAAGAACTAATTCTGCTATTTCTTTTTTTTAAATATTCACTGAAGTCATTGAAGAAAAAGCCATTTTTTTCTTTTTTCCATCCAAAATTCCCAACTGACAATTCAAATATTTTGAAATCTTTCAATGTCTAAGAAAAAGGAGTTGCAGACAAGTCGTGGGAAAAGGTTAGTTGACGAGTATTAAATAAAATTCATTTATAATGGAATGTAATATAGACTATATTATCTGTTCTTATGGACAGGAATAAATTTCTATAGTTACTGTATAATTTTAATCACTATAAATATTAGTATAAATAGATATTAATATAAATAACAAATAAATTGGCAAGACTAAAAACATCAATTGTATGACCCTCAAAGTTTTGTTACGGGCTAGCCATACAAATACACCCAGACCAGAAACAACTTTGAAAAATTCATTTGCAAAGCTGGCCCTGCTGAGAATCAAAACTCTGAAGAATCAAGAATCAGAGCTCTGACGCAAGGGTCCTGCCCTTGAGTCAGAGCTCTAAGGCAAGTAGTTTAATAACTTACAATCACCTACGCATATGAAGTTTCTATGTGTATATGATTTCATAATGATGAAGATTTTGCTGTGTGTAAGTATTTTTAATGTGGAAATTTTTTGTAATATAATACATTACAATGCCTTGGGGAGTAACTAGCTTTATATAAAGGAATACATTATATAAACTAATAAATAGTACATACCTTGGAAAACCTCTTAAATTTATTTGTCTTTGGTGAAACTGGAGGTGTTTTTTGATTATCAATACAAGTTTTATTATTAATCTTGTTTGTTGTGTCACTAAAAATTTGTTTAGGCCCTTGAACCTGATTGGAACTATTGTTTACAGGTTTCAAGCCCTTGGTTATGTTTTCTTGGTTTTCTTTCAAAAACTTTCTATGCTCTTCTACCTTTAGTTTTGCTTTGCTAACATCTTCGCATACTTGTAACCAAGTTGGGCTTACCAAACTGAAGTTATAGATGTCTTCGTTGGACAAGAATTTAAATATATTCATAATCACTGCTAAACAATTCTTCTCTTGGTATAAAATTTTTACAATGTCAATCTTTTGATTTGGCCTATATCCAGAACTATTTATGACTGACTTTTGTTGACTCTTTTGATGTATAACTGGTTGTAGTGCTTGCTTCTCACATGATAGAGAATGGATGGTGAAGTTTAGTTTTCTAGCGGAACCTCTTAATAACGATATATTAGCATGTGAAACGTTTTTGTACCCATTATTATAGTTGAGAGGGCTCAGTCTGCACGGGCTTCTACACAGCTTCTTTATGGGTGTTGTCGGAAATGATAGAGTATGCCCATATTCATCCAAAAAGTAATTATTGATTTCACTAAGAACCGATCGTCCTGAGTGCGCCGAGCATGTGGATGCAGCAGAGTCCAACTTATACCCTTCATCGACTTTTAGTTTACGTATACCTCCAGCAATTACACTAGTGGGAGTCGCTACTGAGCTGTAGCTTGTATCCAAAGAGTCAGACTCTTCTTCGTAAGGTCGCTTTGTACCACGTCTTATTAAGGGTGAACTAGTAAGGCTGTGACCGCTTGAAAGTAGAACATTACCTTTCTTATATTTATGATTTAGATATCTCCTGTTCCTTCGCAAATATGATAAATTCAAATTTTCTTTTGGACATTCTACTGAACCTGGCGTGAAAGACGTTTGATAACCACTGTCTTCGGTCCTCCAAAAGCTTCCATTATCAGATGATACAATAGGTGTACCAGGTTCGAGAAAATCAATTTCAACTTCCATATTCTTAACGACCCCAAGCCAATTTCACTCTTAATTTTGTAAAATCAATATGTTTGTTTTAATCATATATAAGGTGATTTGCTAATCGGCTTTGTTTAATTAGCATTTTTAACTTTTATTGTCATACATCCTGCGGATGGATCAACAATGCACTTATGAAACGCCATTTTCAAACAGCTTTTTTAAAGAAAAAAATAGATTATAACAAACTGCTCGAAGCATTAATAGGAGTTTACACCATCAATACATAATATTTATAATTTAGAATATAAGATATTAAAATTTCGATTGCCATTAACTTTGTGTCTTCTCGATTTCTTTCTTTTACTGCTAATCTGTGATTTTCTGTTATATATTTTTTATTAACTTCACTGACTTCATTCACTCAACATGCTCTTTTTTGTTTAGATCACAGAACACTATATTGTGAAACAACATAGTCTTTATAATCTGTAATTCTGTGCACTACGAGCAGGAAGATTACTAAGGAGCGTAGAAATAAGGAGCGCCATCTTACATGGGTGTTAAACTGAAAAAGTGGCAACAAAAAGCGATAACTAGAGATGGCGTTGGTGTACACAGAGAGAGTTGGAGAGTATGGAATGAATGTAGCAGTAGTTGACGAAGTGAAGTGCGCCGAGTTGAATTTTGGTTGAACACTAGCCTTACCAGCGCCACCAATTTATCGTCTTTCGACGGACACTTTTGATACTCAGAGATTGTTCTCCTTGTCCCTCCTTAGAGATTACATTGCGTCCATAGTCCACACGGCCCACATTAATCGCTTGATTCTTCTGTGACCATTGGCCATAGTCCAAGGAACATATATACTCTTTAGCGAGAGCCTTAGTCTGTATCTTTGGTCTGTATCTACTTTTCCTTTACAATTATTATATTGTAAAGCTAGCAGTCAAGGAGACTATAGTTCGTAAAATATAGCTTGATCCCTGTGACAGATGTCAGAGTGACATACCTAGTGCTGGGCATGTTTTTATTTGTTCATAAATATCAATATTTTTAGTACAATATAGTTTTGTCATTAATAATAAATTAAATAGTGTTGCATTTATAAATAACTGTTCATAATTTTAATAAAATAAAACAGGAGGATTAAGATGTTGCATTACACGTAGGTTTGTATACTTTGTTTGTACGTTCCATTTGCATACTTCATTTTGAACAATAAATAGTATCATAAAGCTAAGTAAAGTACTATTTTTTATTATTAATTTTTCCAACGTATAATTTGAACTCAATCGTGACGCTTATATGGCGGCCGCAAAAACACATTTAGTTACACATCAAATAAAGTTGATAATCGTAAGTTGGTATAGAACAGATTTAAATTGTTATTTCAGTTCAAGCAACGACTTAAAACCGTCAAGGCAATAAATAACAGAAATGTTATATTAGTTTAAAGGACATTGGGACCTTTACTATGGAAAAATTACCCACGGCGTACAATGATGAAACATGCATTATTTTAAAGGTTTAAACATCAAATTATTTTTACCTGAAGGGCTTTATTGTTATGTGTTATTGTAATAGTGAAACAGGAAAGTCAGTAAAAAGCAAACAGGATTTGGAGCTAATTGTGAATGGGTGTAGGTTACAAACTGAGGTGGAGGTAGCCACGGCATTTGAAAATTACTTTACTTCTGTCCCGTTGGTTACTACAAGGCACCTTAACTCATCCCCTGGTGTCGCATTAGCATTCTTAAAAGCGAGTGTACCGGAATGTACCACTGATTTTAAATTTAAAACTATAGGGCCTAGTGATATAGTAAGTGCATTTAAATCTTTAAAGCAGAAAAATACGACAGATCTATGGGGACTGTCTGTTAAAACAATAAAATCAGTAATTAACGTTATAGCTCCTCATTTGGCAGCTGTGTTTAATTGTTGTATTTCCATGGCCATATTCCCTGATCAAATGAAATTGAGCAGAGTGATACCTCTATTTAAGTCCGGTAGTACTACGGACCCCTCAAACTTTCGCCCGATTTCAGTCCTACCAGTTCTTAGTAAAATATTCGAAAAAATCTTATTTAATCAAATGTACTCTCACTTTTCAATGAATAACCTTATGTGTAATAAGCAATTTGGTTTCACAAGGGGTCGCTCTACTATTGATGCTGGAGTAAAATTGCTTAGGTTTATTCATGAAGCTTGGGAGGATAGACAGGATGCTCTGGGTATTTTTTGCGACCTTTCCAAGGCTTTTGACTGTGTTAAATATGATAATTTATTCGGGAAACTTTCCCACTACGGTATTAGAGGTGTAGCTTTGGATCTCTTGAAATCATATTTGAGTGATAGAATTCAGAGTGTTGATGTGGGTGGGATTAGATCACAGGGATCATTAGTGACTATGGGTGTCCCGCAAGGCTCTATTCTGGGTCCGTTTCTCTTCCTTGTTTATATAAATGACCTTCCTTACCATATTAATGATCATGATATTGTTTTATTCGCAGATGATACGTCATTGCTTTTTAAAGTTAACCGTAGAAAGAATCATGATCATGTTAACTCGGCGATGTCTAAGGTTATTGATTGGTTTAATGTTAATAATCTATTGTTGAATAATAAAAAGACAAAATGTATTAAATTCACTTTAGGTAATGTCAAACAAATTGATCATAATGTTCACGTAAATGGTGAAGACATTGAGCTGGTTAAGTCGACTGTATTTTTAGGTATAAATATAGATTCTAAACTACAATGGGGACTTCACATTAATAAACTAGCCATTAAATTAAGTTCGGCTGCTTACGCTGTTAAAAGAATTCGCGAGCTTACTGACGTAAATACCGCGAGGATAGTATATTTTAGCTATTTCCATAGTGTAATGACGTACGGTATTTTACTTTGGGGTAATGCTGCGGATATAAACACTATATTTGTGTTACAGAAAAGGGCTATTCGTGCCATCTACAAGCTCGGTCCCAGGGTCTCGCTAAAAGATAAGTTTAAGGAAATAAATGTACTTACTGTAGCCTCACAATACATTTTTGAAAATCTTTTGTTTGCTCACAAAAATATTAGCACTTTCAGTAGAAATAGTGATGTTCATAGTTTGAATACTAGAAACAAGCATAGGCTTCAACTGAATAAAACTCGTCTCCACAGGGTTAGCAACTCTTTTATGGGACAATGTGTACGCTTCTACAACAGACTTCCTGCTAATATACAACAATTATCTCTGAATAAATTTAAAGTTTATATTAAGAAAACCCTGTGCAAAAAGGGTTATTATAGAATATTAGATTATATAAATGATGATCGTCCTTGGAGTTGAATATTGTGTTATTAGATTGATATATATGTATTGTTACATGTTACATGTTGTAAACTGATTTATGAAAAGAGCAACTAGGGGGTTTCTTGCCGAGTTCTTCCCCCTAGAAACAGCTTTCCGAACCGGTGGTAGTTTGTAATTTTGACGAAGATAAATGTTTTGTAAAAACTTACATCTAATAAATGATTTGAATTTGAATTTGAATTATGCATGGGAATACTGAGATATTTGAGTAATAGTCTATAACAACAACATCGACCAAATAGACAACCCAGGTCTTGCCCAGGAAAGATAGATTATGCTTGCAACATGTGCAGAACACCCAGCAGTACGGCGGCCATGAATACAGAGGCAATAGTGACTCTTTATGCGTAAGGTTTTAATAAAAGTTCTTCTATGATAGTCTGGGAAAATTCGCGAGGTTAGGGTTATTTACTACCAATCTTACGAAAACCGCCCGTTGTCGATTTACGTTATTATTTAACACATAATCCGCAAGGGTGCTTTCTGTATTGAATTTTTCATTTTCAACCAAACATTTTCATTTTCATCATTTTAATTCATTGTAACAGTATTTCTTTTTAATTAAATTAATTCTAAGTAAAATCATTTTTTTTTTTTGCATTTATTACTGCTATTTGCATTTTGTACTTATTTATTATCAATGACAATATTGTACTAAAAATGTCGATGTATGAGCAAATTAAAACATGTTGCCCAGCGCTAGGTACGTCACTCTGACATCTGTCACAAGAATCAAGCTATATTTTACGAACTATATTTGACAGACAGAACCAACAGAACACTACAACACTTCTATCTGGCTCTATATCTGTGGCTGTGGGCTCCCCAATGCTCTATAGAAAATAAATTATCTATTTTATTTTCGATTGTACTGTATTGTTTGGTTTGGTTAACTTTGGTGTTCGTTCATTTTAGTAAATATACGAAAATAAAATGTATTTTTATATCGATACATACTTTAGGTATTAAATAACTAGCTGTTGCTGTAAGCAATAAATATAACCATGTGTTTAAAAAACTTGTGCCGACTATGTGGTTTAAAAGAAGACATGCTAAAAGATCTAAAGGATGAAAATAATAAAAGTATTTTAAACATTGTTCGCGACTTTATTCAAATAGAGGTGAAAATACAAATGAAAATATTCCTTTTTAATATATTTATAATAAATGTTTTGAAATTCAGTAAGTACATGTTAAATTTTTTATTCACAGGTGACTGATAGTGATGATTTACCAACAAAAATTTGTTTGAATTGCGAGCATACAATAGTGTCTTTTCAACTTTTTGTGCTAGAATGTTATAGAGTACAAGACTTATTAAGGAAAAATGATTTAAGAAGCAGCGAAAGCAATGGAATTATTATAGAAATCAGTGAAGCTAATGAAAATAACTTGGAAAGCAGTGGAGGCAGCGATGTTAAATTAGAGAATCTAAGTGTTGATTATGCAGTTTCTAACATAAAAACTGAGGTACGTATCGATTTATTTATATTTTATTATTGCAGTTTTTTTCTGACAATTTAATAATAAAAGCTAATAACAGAAGTTATTATTTGAATTTATAACTGTGAAACAAAAATATCAATTTACTAATTAATATGTGAGCATTGTTAGATTAGAATAAGTTAAATTTATACTTTTTTAAATTTAATGTTAGGTATTAGGCAGTGAAATTAAAGTGGTCAACCTGTGAATGATACAAAATGTAATTTACAGTTATCTACAGTAGTTATGTCCTAAAACAAACTGCAAATTGATGTGATTTCAGCAAACATCTTGAACCAGTTTTAAAAAACAATTTAGATACACTTAGAAGCTCAAATACAGATTATAAACACAAGTGCCATATGTGTCGTTCATTGTAAAAGTGAACTATCTCCTTGTAACTGAATTTTAGAATAACGAGCTTTTTGCGAATTACAGTGTAGGAAAAAAAATATAAGCATTCATTCATTGTTTTCATCTATGAGATTTTAATGCAACTATTGGAGTTACTTCACTTTTATATTGAAAGTTATGACTAAATGTGATACCATTAGGCAAGAAAAGATGGTTTTAAAAATAGGGAGTTACACCACTTTTACAATGAACGACACATATGCTAGTCTGGCTAAGATATAAATAATTGATTTGACATTTTAATTTTTAATTCCAGGTTAAAGATGAATTCTCAGCAGAAGATATTGTGAGTAAGTAAATTTTGTTCTTTTTAGTTTAATATATTAATCCCACTGCATTTTTCAACCGACTTCCAAAAAAGGAGGAGGTTCTCAAGTTGACTGTATTTTTTTATGTTTGTTACCTCAGAACTTTCGACTGGGTGAAACGATTTTGATGATTCTTTTTTTATTTAAAAGCTGGTGCTTCCCGTGTGGTCCCATTTCAATTTGGTCCAATTCTGACATTCTGTCCATGAGAAAACAGTTTAAAGTATTAAGTAGCTTGAAATTTTTTACTGGCCTCGCATAATATACAAAAAGTATCCACACTGTCCTGTTCATAAGTAGGTTAAGAGGTCACATGATTACAAGGAAGTTTATTTAATGTAGTGTAGAAAAAAATTTGTAATAATACTTTTGTCTGCGTTCCATAAAATTCAATAACATTGAATGATAGTTTTCTTTTTCATATGCAGTTGCAATCGGCAACCAAGATTTGTCAGGATTTGATGATTCTGTGTGTAATGATGAATATCTAAGTGATGGTGACTGCGAAGAGGATGATGTTGCCATAGCAACTCTGAAGAAATTAAAAAAGGAAGAGTTCACAGTTGCTTCAGAAGTGAATGCAAACAAATTAGATGAACTTTATATGATACCAACTGAACAACTTAAATTAACGGATTTCTTTAAGTAAGTAATTATAGATGCAGAATTGCATTAAGTAAATATTTTAAATTTATCTTTTTAAATATTATAGAATATAATAATACACATAGTTTTTTGGCCACTCAAATGGACCGCCTAGGCGGCCAACCACTAGTGTGTATGAGACTTAGGTTTATTGGTAAAATATATTTAGAAGTAAATTACTCCCTACTAAGGAGAAACTATAAATTAAATTAACCATAAATTAATTCATTTCCTAATGAATATAATGTTTATTTTCAGATTCACTTGTCATGTTTGCGGAGAGTCTTCAAACACCTTGAAAGAGTTGTCGACTCACTGTCTTTTGGCTCACAAGAAGAACCCCTACGTCACTTGCATCTGTGGCCAAGTAATCAAATCGAAACATCTTATCCACAATCACTACAAGTGGCACCAAAGGGAAAGCAAAAAATTTTTGAAAGAATGCAATGAATCGGAAATTACAAATGAAACACGTAGAAAATATTTAAAGAATCTCTCAGATTATGTCAAGTAAGTTACTTGTTTCTGAATTTTTTTATTTAATTACCATTATTAATATAATGGTTTTATTATAATTACCATTATTAATATAATGGTTTTATTATAATTACCATTATTAATATTCATGTATTTAATTTGCTAGTGCTAGTGTCTCGTCACTACTGTCTTTATTTTTTTATAATTGGTCATAAATTAAAAATTTGGATATATTATTTTACGTACTCAACTTATTATTAATAAATTAAAACTGTAAATCTTCAGATTTACATGTCAAACTTGTCTGAAGGAGTTTTCTAGTTGGTACAAGTTGAAGAGTCACTGTGAGTCAGCACATAAATTAAAAACTGTAGTTCGCTGCAAATGTGGGGCAATACTTAAATCTAAATCGATGCTTTACAAACACACACAGGATCACAACAATCCATCTGCTATATGGTAAGTTCTTAAAGCGTTAATTATTACACAGATTGCTCATAAAATACTAGATCCTAAACATGGACATAAATAGAATAAGAATTCACTAAAATTTGGGAAGTCTCAACAGTTTCAAAGAGACTTTAATGAGTAAAATTATTATCAAGTTGACGTACTTATTATTGATATAATAAGTATTCATGAAGTTATAAGGTTTTTGATAGGCTTTTTTTTAAAAGAATCAATACAGGAATAATTTGATAATTCCAGACGTTTTCTACTTGCCATAATAAAATAATTAAAAATATATATGTATACATGTTTGGCGATTATATATGTTGCAATGATACTCGTTTGTAATACGTACAGGAATGTTTTTTATTATAAAATTACCATATTTATATACATTACTTACATGATAACCAGTTAGGTGTGCATATTAACTCAGAAATAAATCCACTTTTAAAATAATTTAAATATTTCAGTTGCGATAAATGTCCGCGAGTATTAAAAACTGAGGCTGCATTGGCGAAACACAAATTGCGACATATACCTAAGTCAGAGAGAAGGTTTACATGCGGAACCTGTAACAAAATATTCCACACAAAAGACTGCTTGAAATCACATCAAAAATCTCACATTCCCATTGAAGAGAGAAAAATCTATCACTGCGACGTGTGTAACTTGAAGTAAGTAACTTACCTACTCGTATATCAACTTTTGCTACAGTTTTGTGTAACTACTTTGTGTTTTTGGATCATTACAGCTAAAAAAATTACACATTTTTTTTATATTTTCTCATATTTTCATTAGTTTTTTTATATTTTAACGAGCCCGTTGGATGAGTGGTAGAGGTGCTTGCCTTAACGCTCCGTCTCAGGGTTCCCGGGTTCGATTCCAGGCAGGTTGGAAATCAACTTTTCAAAGTTGGCTCTGGTCTAAATCTGAAAAGTAGTTTTCTTTTCAGGCAAGGCACACTGTGTTTCGTAGTCATTCGGGCAGCATTTTTTCAGTTTGATTGACATATTGAGTCGGTAATCCTTACCTGTACCCTCCATAGTCACAGTTTAGAATAAATGAATGTAGCTGACAACTGTGTATTGTTGGCGAAGGTTTACGACGCGTTCTTCGGCGACGTCTCACAAGCGCGTCGTCCATGAGAAGATAAAGTCGTACGTGTGCGACCTGTGCGGGTACGCGTGCGGCACCAACGGGGAGTTACGCCAGCATCGCGCCATCCACAGCGACGACAAGCCTCACACGTGCACCAAGTGCTCCAAGTCGTGAGTTATTCTCTCTACTTATTATTATACTAACGCCTGACACAAAAGCCCCTGGGCATTTTCATTGGTCAATTCGCTTGAAATTCGCTTTGAAAGAATGGCAATAAGCGTACTACCTACCATAGATCAACAATTAATGTTAAGGACAGAAAGAATGAACCCAAAAGTCGTCAAAATCGAGGTAGTTATATAAATGGTATCCACTGTATTTGTTGATCTTTCTATCAGTCGACGTTGCTTATTGGTTTTGTGGCTTCCAGTTTCAAGACTTATTCAAATCTGAAGACCCACATGGACACGCACGAGGACACGTCGTACGAGTGCTACGTTTGCAGTCGCGTGCTCAACAGCCGACGCACCTTACGGAAGCACCTGCTCGTGCACGAGGACAAGGCGCGCCACGTTTGCTCCTACTGCAACAAGGCGTTCAAGCGAAGACAGACACTCAAGGTACCTTTGAATTATAGACATAAAGAATGGACTGAGCAATACCCGCATAATATTGAACATTCTCTAGAAAAAGAATACCTCTCTTTTCTGTAGGCCGTGACGTGCACGTGGACTATATTCCAGAAAAAAACAACTAATGGCCGCATCATTAAATGATGATTCTTTAATGTTTTAAAATTAAATTTAATATTTTGAAGTCTATACTTTATACTCATTCGATTAAAAGGAAAAGCTTCCTTTCAAAACTTATTGTCTATTAGTAATGGGAAAAATGTTATATATTTAATGATTCCTTTAGTACATACATATTTTTACACTTGACTGTTATCTGCCGTAATGCGAACGTCTGTAGACGAGTTGAATGTGGGCAGGTGCACATGTACACGCACACGGGCGACAAGCCGCTGTCGTGCAAGTGGTGCGAGGAGAAGTTCTCGTACGCGTCGACGCTGCGCTCGCACCGACTGCGCTGCCACCCGGACAAGACGGCGCCGTCGCAGCAGCCGGTCGCACCGCATGACCCGCACGCGCCGCGCGATCCGCACGACCCGCGCGACCCGCACCACTCGCTCGACCCCTACGCGCTCTCGCAGGTGCACGCCGCCGTCCGAGCCGCCGTACACCAGGTACTATATTATAACCTTGAGCTTTTCGGGGTACGAAACTTCGTCAATTTTCAAATTCATTCCATTATCCAGTCGTAGACTCTTACACTGAAACAAAAACACTTGTGTGTGTGTAGACAACTGACAGACGTTTCAAATGAAATTATAGCAAGATTGAAAAATGCTCTAGTGCAAGTAAATGTGACGAACTTTTTCTTACCCCAACTGTAAATTACGGTGCAATGGCTTTCTCTCTTGTACGGGTGTTATCATTGCTTCATTACAAAATCAAGGTTTGTTCCTTTCGGTATATAATTATATGATCGCGAACTGTAATGAAAATTAACTGAAATATTAGGGCCTCTTTCACAAACTACAAGTAATGTGTTGATTAGTTACTTTTAAAAATATTTTTTTGTTTTATTGAATTATGCACACGGTTTACTGAATCATTCGATAGTCGATTTTTTTAAATTATTTTCTATTTAATGTTTGGGACGTTTACCGTACAAACAAAGGTATATCAGCTCCATTATCCCCGGTTACCGGTGACTTTAAATGACAGTTTGGCCTACTTGACGTTGGTGAAAGAGGCGCTTATTGTAATATTGTGCATTTTTTTTTATAATTCATTTTTCATTTCAGGACTACATAAAGGAAGATCTCGCCGCAAAGAACGAAGTGGAATATGCAATAAATAAAAGTCAATAAGATATATCTAGATATATTTCCGAGAGATGTTCATCATTTGAAGGATTTCAGTCGAGATAAATCTCAATCATGTTAATATTTTTTTCTAAAATGATAATGCTTTATATGTTTTTTGTGTTTTGACACGATCTGGTGCTTTTGTTTACTTATTTATTTAAATTTTGTAAATATACTTTACACAAAATCTAAAAAAAAAATCAAAACTTAATTCGGAAAGTTTACAGATACATACGAGTACTAAGCTTTATTGGGATATGTATGATAACCGAATGTTTAAAGGTATCTTCCTTAATTATTTTACATAAATTCAAGGCTTATAATATATGTAACACTTAATACCTAAGATGTAATTATTTTGCACCGCCTTTATCGTAATAATAACCACGTTGTCCATAAAATATTTTTAAGTTTAAATTAAATTCTATTACTTAAATATAATTTGGAGTTTTATTGTTTAAATACCTGATTTTTTTATGTTAAAGACAGGCTGACAGTCAACTTGATGGTTAGTGACTACCATAACCAAGCTAGCCATAACACAAGTAATGCCATATTACTATGTAAGATCTAAATTAAGCAGAGCTTGTACGTTGAGTGCTACACAACTGATAAGTATGTACATATTTATATTTTGAACTGATGTACATACCTATCGGTTTAAAATATATCTATTGAACATATCGCACCTTCGGTAAGACAAGGGCATAACTTACAAAAAAATTTAAAATGAGTTAAACTTAAAATATATGCAGAAATGTCTTACAAACATTATTAAATTAAAAAATATTTACAAGACTATGGGGCTTATTTGATGAAGAATTGTTTAAAAGCAATATAAGTAGAAGAATACGATATTGAATGCAAAAAAATTAACTTTAAATGGCTCTCCTGTAAAAATTACAAAAATGCAGTTATGCCCTTGTTTTGCCGAAGGTGCGTTAATTATGTACTTTCTATCTTAAATAGAAATTGAAAATGTCCAGACCAAGAACGGGAGATCGAACCCGCGACCTCTGGCAGAACAGGCAAAGCTACTAAAGTTGAATCAAATCCTCGGCTTACTTATAAAATCAAGCTTAATAGTTAGTTAAAAAAAATACATACCTTTCTAGAAATAGTAATCATTTTTTTTATTTTTGGAAGTAAAGTACAGCGAATTTTATTCGCCGTAGCTTTCTTATAGGTCAGAATTTTTAAAATCTGTTCAAAAGTTTTTGAGTTTATTCATTAAGTACAAGCAAACATACAAAAACGAAGTCAAATAATATTAGTGTGGACAAAAAACAGAGAAAGTTTTCGAAGAATAAAGCGCAGACACCTACATTATCAGAAACAATCTGCTAAGCGTAAACCTCTAGAACTTTCGAATCGACAGAACAGTGCAGTCAGCTACCTAACCTGAAATTGCATTATTGTGTCAGCGAAACGTAACTTAGCTGCGTCGAATACAATGTAAGTACTGCGGTATTGGAGCTTTTATGTTCTACAGTGATCAATTAGAGTGGTCAAGTATTTCTAAATTAATTATTAATTGTATATAACCCGCTCCCGTCTTCGCCCGGGGTGTATTTTTTTTTACATAAAAATCTTCCAAGTACATCTTTCTTTCGTATGGCATGTTTGGATTCAATAGATATGTTATAGTTATGTTTATAATTTTAATTATAGATTGTTTATAGAAAAAAACTTCTTCGATTATTTTACCCAGATGAAAGAATCTCTATCTGTTTTAAATAAAACTAATGTATGAGCAAATCGTGTAAAGCCGTACATACTTTGTTAAATTTAATTTCTATTGGTGAGCTTTTGTTAATTTATTGTATCGCAATCACAACATTGTTGAGGTACTGCGGTTTGGCGAGAGTGAAGCGTAGTATTGGCGGTGCACAAAGATTTAAATCGAAAGATGCGGCGTAATCTCCTCGCGCCATACTAAAAACACATCGAAAATTCTTAACAATGGGTTGGGCGCAGGCGCTCAATCCAACTACAGTTGCACGCCAGCTACAGTGAGTGACGGTCGCTTGTTGAGAGCGTCGCTATCGTCACAGTCACGTTTGAAGTAAGGAATGTGTTGTCTGTGTTTAAAAGTGTGTTTAGACAAAGGTATATGTATTTTATACTTTTGTCTTTAGTATAATGTATGTTGTATTTTGTAACACACTTTCGCTAGTAATGCCGCATCTCTCGATTTAAATCTTTGGCGGTGCAGATAAGGGCCGTCACCCCGTACTCTCACTCGTCAGCGAGCTGGCGGACAGCCAAACACCACTAGCGGACTATCTGACCCTCACCCACCCTACTCTAATTACGTAACATCGCAAAAACGATACATTAGTACTGTTACGTCACCAATACAGACGAATAACTACAGGTTTGACAAAATGCGCAATAAACGAGCTTTAGCTTTTAACTTAAGACATTAAGTTCTCAAATAACAATGTATTCTTGTATACTGGCAGCTTTTACCTGCTAGCCGAGTCCATATACGAGAGTAATTAATAGAAAAGATGTATAAAAGTTTCATTAATATTCACACTTCATTATGAAGTATTTATGAATAGATATGAACGAGACATGAACCATTACTGGTAGCAAGTCCAGCCTGATACTTTCAGCTGCTTTTACATTTTATTAGCTGCTTATGTCTACAAGCTATGTCTAGGTGTTGGTAAGCGAGCTTAAGTCACGGCCCTGGCTTGCTATAGCTAATGGAGTCAATACTGCGTTTTATACTGTAAGTTTCACTAAGCTTTGCAGCACATCAGTTGTAATCAATCCTTTAAGCTTTGGATTAGCTTACGTAACTTATAAAATGTCACCCACCTCCCTTCTTTATGTGTATGTAACACTTTGGGATATTGAGGTTCACTATAGGCTTATTCCATGAACAGGTTTTTGGGTTCGCGTCAAATGAGATGTAAACATTTACCGCAACCCTTTCCATTATCTCGAAGACATGACAGAAAGGGTAAGAGACCTAAAAAGCTTCAATGGCGGCTTTCATCTTATGAACTTTTGATGTTAGGTAAACAATATATAGGTAGGTAATAGTAGGTATGTATATAAATATGCCTATTTATAACGAACGATTCGATGCATTTATGTAGGTAACAAAATAGTTTTACAGGCGACACAAACTATAACATTTATCTAATGTGTTAATTAATGATGTTAAGAATGTGTAATTATCGTATTACGTATGCATGCAGGTATCATTGCCATGAGAGCCGTAAACCTCTTTCGAAGAACAATCTGCCTTGCATTAGTGCTCTATAAAGCCTATGTGCTGTATATGCAAATGTTATTATTCTCAGCCCAACCTGACGTAATATAATAAACTATATCTTTTTTTATCTCGACACAGTAGGCACCTAGTATTATTTTCCAGATCCAGACCAGAGCCAACTTTGAAAAGTTATTTCCAAACTTGATCCAGCCGGGAATCGAACCCGGGAACCCTAGAACAGAGCGTTAAGGCAAGCGCCCTAACCACTCATCCAACGGGCTCGTCAATCCACCTTACCCACGAGCAAACCCTATTTGAATTTATTCCACACTTGAAAAACACTCAGCAATGCAGCCCTAACTTGGAATTAGAAATGCCACCAAAGCATTTCAGAGCGGGCACGACCTTCAGCAATGCGAAGAAGACGACATATTATTTATTAGATTTATGACATATTCGGATTAGTCCGTTTCTGTAAGTTTAATTCTTGTGTTTTCGTTATAGCTAGGTGTCATTTTTCATCTCGTGCGATAGGTCCTTTTATAATAGGTAGGGTAGGTATTAATCTGCTGTATGTTAACATCCCAATGGGTTACTTTTGACACGTCTAGAAATTTATGTTGGGTCTGTTGGGAATACGTAAGCCGCAGTTTCTGTAAGACGGCGAATGTGTAGCGAGATTACAGAATACATATTAGGGTGAGTTTCCTATTTTTAAAGGAGTAGGTGAGCGGTGGCGGTGAGGCCGGTGAGTAGTTTCATTCTATTATCTAATTGGATGTGTGTATTGGATACATCAATCTAAGATAAAAAAAAACTGTTCGTTACACGAAAAATGAGGATTTAAAGTTACCTTAAAAGTCGGCATACGCCTCATGATTTAATAAGAACCAATTTTACTAAGTCTAGTTAAGAATTAAGCGTCTAATTTATGTAGGTAGGTACTACTATTTTTTCAAGTTTCTTATTTTTCTATTTAAATAATTTATTAGTTGATATTAACATCGTGCTAGTGATATCACCTCATTCACATACTTAGTGGCGGCGCACCTTAAATAAACGACGGTCATAAATTTTACTTAAGAACACGACCCGAGAATATGTTTAGTGTTAGGTACACCTATAAATAACTGTATAGTCGTAAATACCTATATATCATTATTATAGAAAAAAGTATCACATTTAACATAGGACTTTTATAAAAAAAAAAATAATAGCAAAAATTAATAAAATAGTCTACAGTAATAATAAAATCTATACTTTCATACCAATATTATAAAGGAGATTTGTATTTTTATACATTTGTAATGAATACACTTAAAAACTTATTTTAAAACTGATTATAAAAATTCTTTCACCCATAGAAAGCAATATTTTATAGAGTTCCGCAGCTGGTCGGACAAGAATAAGCAATTTTCAGGACGATTGTCTGAGCCCACTTTGGTTTTGTCTGGCTTTGAATCCTATTAGTAATATTTTAGAGACTTCAAAGTTAGGCTTACAGTTTCAGAGAGGAGGCCCTCGGATGTTACACTTTCTCTACACATGGATGATCTCAAATTGTATGCCCCAAACGGTTGTTATCTGGAAGAGCTGCTGGAATTAACAACAGATTTGACGACACGTTTGGTCTAGTGGCTAGTAACCCTAGCTGTTAACCAAACGGTCGCGGGTTCGAATCCCGCTAGGGGCAAATGTTTTATGTGAACATTTTACCTTTGTACCTGAGTCATCTATGTATCTATGTATTATATCAACTGTCTGGTATCCATAATACAAGCATTACTTGCTTACTTTGGAACTAGATGGTGCTATGTGGAATGTGTGAAGATATTTATTATTATTATTATTTATTATTTCAGCGGCTCCATAGCGATGGAGTTTGGGTTCGATAAATGCTGGGTCGTTCTAATGGAGAGGAGACGGGTTATTCGTTCGACTCAAAACTGCACTAATAAATAAAATTATATAAAATACACATTCATTAAGAAAATCCAATTAAATCGACACTTTTATTTAATACCCCCAACAACAAATGTACTGTCGTAACTATATTACTTGATTGCCACGTACATTATTTGTTGAAAAAATTTTTTTGTTTGTTTACTAGGTATAATAAAACGACTTTACTAAAGTTTAATAAAATGGCATTACGCGATTCTCCGAGCATAAATGTACTTTCATATTGTGAGGACAAACTCACAGAGCTCTTGGAAAATAAACTTTTGCGACGTTGATATACGCTCTTAGAATTTAGTTAAACATCAAAGTAAAAAAAATATCGTCAGCAAAGAAAAATATTTTATATGAAAATACTGTTTCGTTTACGTGACTTTTGCCAGTTCATATATGTTATTAAAAGAAATCGCTACTACATTGAGCAAAAAATTGATTTAAGGACATATTAATGAGGATGTGCGTCAAGCCGTATCTTCATTGTTGACGAGTTTTTTTAAGATTAAGTAATTTCTTTGTATGACAAGTAACCTTTTTGTTTCTTACCATGTATGTTAGTCACTAATTAGTCTGTTCATCTGCTTAATTTCATTAAGCGCCTGTTTCACAAACGTCAAGTAGGCCAAACTGTCATTTACCTAAAGTCACCGGTAACCAATGGAGCTGATATACCTTTGTTTGTACGGTAAACCTCCCAAACATTAAATAAAAAATAATTTAAAAAAAAATCGACTATCGAATGATGCAGTAAACCGAGTGCATATTCAAAATAACAGAAAAAGATTTCTAAAAGTAACTAATCAACACTTTACTTGTAGTTTGTGAAAGAGGCCCTAAGCCTAATTAATTATTAGGTTGCCTTGTAAAGTCTGCAGGAATTTCAAAAATATACAATTTCTTAGTTTAATTAAAAACTATTATAAATTCACCTGAAAGAATGTCTGCAAATAATAGCGAAACTAGCAAGAAAATGCGTTGTTAGCAAGAAATAGGCGGACAAATGTACACAGGTCCATATAATAAATGTTGTTTTAACACATTTTTAGAGATAATCTGGAACAACGTAAATAAGAAAATTCAATGTGCGTTTCACGTCAAGGCAAAACTATCTTAGAAATGTGCAATAAATTGTTGGCAGGTGTAGTGGGTCTCCCCCCCCTAGGTGGGTCATGACCGTGCAGTGGTGGGGGGGCTTAACCCTCGGCAATCCGAGCGGTTGCAGGGGCCGGTGAGTTCACCGGCCTTTGCTTGGCTGATCGGATTGTCGCTGGGGAACAAAGAAGACCCACGTGCGTGTGCTCCGAGCGGGCTCCGATCATCGGAGCTCGTGGCGGAGCAACAGTTTGGAGGCTCCAACTGTCCGTTGGAGCTTCACCGGTCACCGCTCGCTGGGCCGAGGAACCGTACTCGGCCCACACGGGTGTAGGCCGGTGAGAGATGGCACCCCCGGTCCTTGTGCGTCGGACCGAGATATGGGTCTCGGTTCTGCGAACGAAGACCGGCGCGGGTCGCAGCGGGCGGATTCTCTCGGATAGCTCTGTCGCTCAGTGGTAGTTGGGCAACGCACGCGAAGACGGAGCTCTACGGCAGGGAAGGACCGTCTGGCAGAGTACTGCAATCGCGGCTTTGTGGAGGGTGGTGAAGACCCGGTAGCGCGGCCGGCCTAGTAACCACCCTCTGCAGTCGTTCGGAAGAGTGAACACCCGGACTCGCCACCCGGCTTAGTAACTCTTCCGACGACATCACGAGGTGAAGCCTGTCTCGGGCTGCCGCGATTGATGTGGAAATGTCAGGCGGAAACCCCCTTTGGGCCGCCCACCCTTAATGCCGTAGAGATGAGCGGCCACACGAGCAGGGGTTTTCCGAGAGTTTCAGGTGGAAGCGGCCTCCAACTCTGCGGTAGGTTGTGCCGCAGAGAAGAGGTTATGGGGTGCTTCATGAGTGAAGCCCCTCGCTGACTGCCCGCTGCGAGAGGTGGGGAATAG
The DNA here is from genome assembly GCA_945859745.1 of Synanthedon formicaeformis. Lineage (NCBI taxonomy): Eukaryota > Metazoa > Arthropoda > Insecta > Lepidoptera > Sesiidae > Synanthedon > Synanthedon formicaeformis. Next base: position 5,821,799 of record OX243954.1, read on the forward strand.
GCGGCCTGTACCGCTTCGCCCAGGGGCGGCGGACATGGGGTCGTCCGCCGTCATCACAACACCGGGCAACGAGGGGAGACGTGCTGTGTGTTTCCGGCGCGTCTCTTCACGGCGCGGAGGTTACACTCCGCGCCTTATCGAGGTGGAGCCCGCGAAGTGTGCGGGCCTCGTCTGGCGGGGGGACACCGTAGCGTGTTTAAACGTCCCCTGACCCCCGCCCATAGACGGCGCGAAGAAACACCGCGGGGTTTTAGTGGGTAGAAGTCCCACATACCCCACCGATCTCCCCATGGTCGGTGGGGATCTGATTCGCAGATTTCCTCGCGTTAAAAAAAAAAAAAAAAAAAAAAAAAAAAAAAAAAAAAAAGGTGTAGTGGGTCTCGCGGCACGCGACGTTTGTCGGACAATCCCCAGGGAATGTCGGCTCGTTTATCAGGAACTCCACGCGAGAACACATCGGCAACCTATCAAAAGAAATTCGATATCAAACAAAAAGTGAGATAAATAATGATAGCGGCCAACACCGACCAATAAACGCCAGTAACTTCGTGTGAGATTTTTTTTGCGGGTGACGTCAGGAGGGGCGAAAATTACTTTGTGTAGCTAAGAGTCCTGTCACGAGAAGGAAATCATTTGGCATTACAGGCATGGCTAAAATTAAGTAAAGATACAGGCGTGTGGAGGGTGTGGATAAGGGTGGCGAGACGCGGTAGGGGGCAGGGGGTAGTTGCTAGCGGGTAAATTCGCCCTCAGTGTCGCGGAGGCTGTGGCAGAGTCCGCCGCCCGCCCTGTGTCGCCTCGTAGCCCAGTCAAAACATTATTTATCACTGCACAAATAAATCATTCAGACGCTGGAACCCCTTGTCATTTTGTAATCCATTACAATGTTGTTAGAGGATTGCTTACAGTAAGTGTTTTACTATAGAGGCAATTAATCAACGTTGAAAGAAGGAAACTTACTTGTCTTATCATAAACGTTATTAGTATTAAACAAAATGTACAATCATTAAGCTCTTACTGGATATATTTTTCATGTAAGTTTTTAAATATATTACTAATTAGTATTTTGTAGTTTAAAAATAAGATTTTCACGTTTCCTAAAAAATGAAAGTCTTACTTTCGAGTGACTGTTTTTTTTGTGTATTTTCTTTTATGTTAAGTATGCATTTAACTGATTAATAGAATGATAAAATATGAAGAAGTTTACATACAATTAATAGTTTATAATTGTTATTTTGTGTGTATTTAGGATTCGAATACAATACAATTTAATCAAAACATTACATTTTATTTATGAATTTGTACCTGCTGTTAAAAGTAAAAATTCAGTACGCCTTTTACATTGATTTTTAAGATAAATTTTAGATTGATATTTTAACATAATTAGGTACACACCGAACTGGATTTACAAAATCAGAATCTTGTATACGTATGTCAATTCTATAAGAAAATACTTTTCATGAAATAAATTTGAAATGTATGTTTGAAAAAGCAAATTTAAATTTAGTATCAAATTTTTTATCATAATTTTAATATCTAAGTACGAGTAGTATTCTCATTGCAGTCTTTGTGAAATAACGACAAAGTGCATCCCAATCTTCTTAGTGTTACGGTTCATACCTTCCTAGTCTTTATTGGCTACGACATTATTTTAATGATTGTATTTTATTCTATATTTATTTAGGAATTTAACTCCTAATTAAATAGGGTTCATCAACAGTTAGGGCGGCTGGGTAAAATTCTTACGCAAGCAACTTCAGATGTATGCCAGAGAGGAAAAAGAAATATATGGGGATAAGGGACTCTGGCATTTCTTACACCCGAAACAAGATAACAGCAATTGATGTTAGCATCACTTGTAGTTTCTGCGGCCATACGAGCACAGTGTGTCCATCACTACTCCAACGTATTAAATACGTTTGTTACTTTAAATTTAGAATGTATTTGAGAAGTGATAAAATACTTTTTTGCTGTCATTTGGACTGGCGGCGGTAACCATACCCCTTACAGAAGACCACCTTTCAATTCGTAAACTCAATTCTTCAATACTTGATGGTCTTAAACGGCATAGTTACTACTAAAGGTTACTAGGGCTAGGCTAGACTAGGCCGTCGCTATAGGCGACGGTAGCCACATACCATCAAATTGACCGTCAGCATGACCTTTACATAAAAAAAATTAAACGTTTAAACAAGTAGGCCTAAATCTCATAGAATTACAAAATTAGCTAATTTTAGTTATTCTAGAGATCATTATTTGATACTAAAAAGAAGTTCCAAAATTAAATAAAATAGAATTAGTTTTATGTATAATCTAAAAAAGTTCTAAATGCAAATCAGTCGAGTAGTTTATCTGGGATTTGAAGAGGGTCGCCACTCCATGTGAGGGAGGGCTATACTTTCAATTAAAGAGGTTTTCACAAAACAAGTGCCTACTTGATTTGTAAACACACGTGACATGTTTTTGTAATCAAGAGACGATTTATAATTCGCTTGTTTTGACAGGTTCCTATGCAAATAAAAAGATCGAGTGTCAAATGTAATGAGATCAAAACCAAATAAAAGAAAAAACATACGGAAACGCAACAATGGATTTAGAGACAAGTTTTCTTCGCCGTTCATTCAGTTCCTTTATTGCACCGACTTTGTTAATCTTGTCATTAGCGGCCGTCTGCTCCTGTGATACGACTTTACCGCCAAAGGCCGAATTTAAAAGTGTATTAAGCTCTCAAGCTCCAGTGAGTGCGGCTTTTATAAAGACTACAGAGCCATTAGAGACCACGTTAACGCCAAGCACCGCCACTTCAACTACAAAGCAACTAGCTAAAACAACAAAGGCGTATGTGGCGACCGAGAAGCCGACTACTCAGTTATATACGACGTTACTGTACGCTAACACAAAGAGTTTTGTAAAAAGTGCATCGAGGCAAAAGTTAAACACTAGTGCATTGGAGAGTGCGGGGCGCTCGCCGGGTCGACTTCAAGAGCGACTCGGGGCCTTAGATTGTGATCTGCCTGTGCTTCCAAGAGAGTCTCGCCTTTGGAGGGGAAATGAGACTCACGAACTGAATCTACCAGTCACGGTATGTTTATTTTTATGTATTTTCAATGTTCATTCATATTTTTTGCACACTAACTAAACCGGCTCCTCTTTGATCTAAGTTCAGTATTCTATTCTCTATGGATTGACAGGAAATAAAGTTTTCATACTTCATAAAAAAATGATAAGTAGCTAAAATTATATTAGTACAATTAATAAAAAAAAAGTTAATTTTACTTTTCTTGTCTGTTATGTTAATGTCTAACATTAACATAACAGGCATAGTCTGCATAATTTTTATTGTAGGTATACACTTTCATATTTTTTTCGCTTTCTTCTTGTAAGCTCGGCTGCCGTCTGTAGACGCAGATTCGAATTACAGTTTGTTGAAATTTCACTTTTTGTGAATGTAAAATAAAAATAATCATTTTAATCCTTATTTCCAAAAAAGTTAAAGCAGTTTCGACTTTAATAAGCTTCTGTAAACTACTTTCAAAATTTTGTTTGCTGCCTACACCTATAGAAAATAACATTACTTGGGCAAAACTGTCTATTATAACTACTTACTTTCAAAGAAGTTAATTGAGAACTTGTCCAGTTTTCTAGAGTAGAACTAGACTTATTTTTTTTTTATAAACCAAACTGGCAGCCTATAATCTCATTGTGAGCTATTACGGACTCCTTTGTCTTACTTTTAAAAAGGGAAAATTTATTTGGGGTATGTGTATGCAAATTTTCTACGTAGCATATGTAAACGTACTTTCGTTTCATGTTTTAGTAGAGAACACTTTTCTTATACGAATATAAGATGATCGCGGCACCGAGTACTGCGAGGTCAAATACATAAACCATAAATCGTCTTAGTGGAAAAAGGAAAAAGCTTTTTAGCCTCAATGGCTGAGATACTCGCCGAGTTTTGTTCATTATTTCTGTCAAGGAAAACTCCTACTTATTTATAGGTCGTTACGGGTTGGTTGTTTACGGAGATTATTGCTGGCATAGGGAAAGCTGCTCTTTTCAATTGTTTGTGATTGATGTAAATTACGATTATATTGCGAAATTGTCAAGGATCCTAAACCGTTTGCGAATAACTTATGAACGTATTTATTACGGGCGATCGTAGATTATTAAGGTTCGTAGACAAAGGGGGCTTTTTATGTGGGTAACGTTTGACCCATGGCCGATATCCGTTTGACCCTCGCAATATGAACGCATAGTTAAATTTTATTATCTATTCTACTTAGTCAATATTTAAATAATGTATCCGGATTAAGTTTATTTTCATACAAGAGGTTTTCTCCGTGTTGAACGCTGAACAGATTTAGATTAAACTTGTCACGCCGATAGTCTTCTTCTTGGATTATACTTTATATACAGACAACGTTCGATGGGATAATATTTCATTGGGGATATATTGTTTCCATGGAACGAACTCGCATTTTATGTGTTAGAACTTAAATCTTAATTATTGAACTTGGTGTTCAATAATCTATAGCTCGTTCGAAATAATTCCGTAACTAATTATCCGTAATTTATCCATAACTAATTATTCATCATTCCGTAAAGAAACCATGGGCAAATGCTAGTTTTAAAACGCAAATCAAATACACTTTCAGCTTTATAAAATAAAAAACGAGATAAAAGGCAAATATTCAAAGGAATGTCCATTTGTCATTGAGTGTTCGTTACGCAATTCAGTGGCTACGTGCCCTTTTGCGGCATTAATTACATTACACGACAGCCCAATGAATCAAAGGGCATTTCAATTTGTACTTTACAAAAGGTTGACACTGTAATTAATGTGAATGTGAATTTTGGTGTGCGGATGGCGGAGGAGTGTGCGGGTGGCGGTACGGCCTCGCCTCAGGAGGAGTGCCCCCCGGTCATCGTGTCGTGGGAGGGTTCCGCAGACATACAGAGCGGTGACATCCTTATCGTCCGCCTAGCCGACTCCTTGCTGCTCGAAAACATCATTCAGCTCGAAACTAAAAACTCAACAGTCGAGCACAACGTCTCGCGCGTCGACGGGGAACGGTAAAGTTCAGCAACTTTGTTTGTCATAACAACGGCTTTCATAAATGCGATTTTCAGACAGCTCTGTCAACTGTTATGCTGATGCCTAGCTGATGCTAATAATAAACTTAGTACCTACAACTAAGTTTATTTCTATACAAACGTTTAAGTAGATATTTAGTTTACTGTAGTATTCATAAATATGCGATTTTCAGACAGCTGACAGTAGCTATGCTGATGATAATAATAAACTTAGTACCTGGTTTATGCTGGAATTTCTATACGAAGGTTTCATTAAATTTTTATTTAGTTTACAGTAGAGCCTTCATATTGGGAAATCTTTTGTATCTGGAATAATATATTTTCCAATATAAAACTTATTACTGCCAAATCTCATTAACCAAACTAATCTGATGAACTTGTACAGAATAAATACCACAGGAAGTTTGACCTGATTACAACTGGCGTCCTTTCATTGGTCTTTTATTGTTTCACTATTGTAGGGTAGCTCTGTAATCTACGACAAATTATGAGATTGAGTTACTTACGTGGTTACTGCTTTAAATACGTTTCTTTGGTTTACGAGGTGCGATCCTCATAAAGTAAATGTTTGCACTGGGGAGAGCATTGGTTATATGTAGCTACTGTGCCATGTTATTTTGCAATTATTTCTTTTTACTTATTGTGATGAAGTTATTTTTTTATTTTTTTTTATTTGAAGGTCAACAGGCAGGCTGATGGTTCACTAATGATGGTAGGTGGCTACCATCGCCTTTAACACAAGCTTCAACACCATATATGTGCTGCTAATGCGCTGTTGAACATAGTAAAATAAAGGATAAGGGATTAGTATGAGATAGGGAAGTAGGCTTTGGAATCTCTTACACCAATCACCGAAACACAAAAGCACACATTCTGTCATTTCACTGTGGTCTTCTATAAGAGAGCGGTTACTGTCGGTATTACTGTTACTGTATGCGAGTTATTGGTTTTAGGTTGGTTGAAAAAAAAAGAGTTCTTGTGTTGATTTTTCTCTAATGAAATTGTTCGATAGGAGATGTTCCTTTTTTATGGAGCAAGCTTACAGGACAAACTTAGGTTAAAAAATAAAACACCAATTGCCTAACCTATTTTTCTAAGTTTAATTAGTCAGTGACCTGAACAAATTAACTATATAACTCAACGGATGCGTTACAAATGGACGCGTGTGCATATAAGGGCTGAAATTACAGGGTTCACCGCATAATGCCGCAGCCAGCCGTTTACCAGGTGACTCGGCAAGGGCATGAACATTGCGACACTTCTGACGGTATGCTACTCGACATCACCCCGCTCGACGAACGCGGTGCCAAACTTATCACACTCTATGATAAAGATTTGACTGAAGGCGTCAACTTACTTATAGGTAAGGTAGCTAACTCAAAATCTCATCACATTATTTAGCATTAGCGACTCTTGCGGGTCTTTACTATATTTTTTATTTAGGTACCTACTAATGGACCGATAAACCTATCTGCTTACCCTTTTTTAATTACACATTTTTTTTAATACAATAAAGTAGATAATAAATATAAAATTTGTAGGAAACCATGTTATATTTTTATGACAAATTTTCACATATTTTTCTACAAGATAAAAATCAATGACATTCAATTCAAACTTTAAAAAAATCTAATTTTGCTAGCCGGTCTTGTTTTTAATATTACAAATATGATTTATTTGATATTAATTAAGAGATCACGTTTCAACATTTGTATCTTTAGGGAAAACGGTAAGAAACCGCTATTATAATCCATACATTGGAAGAAGGAAAACAATGTGAGATTGACAGATATGGTTTATAAGGTTCATTTTTCTACACAAAATAATGCGAGAAAAATATACGAACACTGTGTATGAACCTATGCGTGAGCTTATTTCGCTGTTGAAGTAGGTAACTATAGTTACAAACCATTTTTTTAATAAAGAATATACAAACCATGAAGAGGTACGAGTATGTTAAAAATATTGGTTTGCCACGTGCGAGTGGAGCATAAGCCTTTATTGAAATTTCGAGTGCCACCTAAACATTATGTCACATTTCCACTGATTATAAGTAAATCTAAATTAAAAAATAAATAAATTATAAGCTTAATTTATAGAAATCGCTGTTATTGAAATCGCAAAAATAATGTATTTTGTATACTTACTTAAATACCATTGACAATCAATAAACACATGTTTTTATATTTGCTTCATATTTCGTAAATTTGGGAGCTTAATGTTTTCGAAATAAATTCAGACAAGCTTACGGAATAAAAGTAAAATAAAACAATGTGATACAATCTGTAACGTTGTTTACGTGTTTGCCTAAAGCTTTATTATTTTTTTATCAATAAAAATTTTCCTGAGCTGATACTAAATAATCGAATTATTTCAATTCTATCTAAAATATGAAATAACAATTCCTTAATATTTTCGCTTTATTAATTTATTTAAATTCCTATTACAATAAGAAGTTGTAGGACAATCTTACAAACCATACATATATGATTGTTTGTAATGTTGGTTACAAAACTTTCTTGTGTTTCCGGTTCTAATGTTTGTACACACGATATATATTTCACACAAAGCTGGCAACGGAAACGTGTGATACGTATAAGCGGAAGTAGGGACATGGAAGGGAAAAACGATGGGGGTTTTATTCTGACGCCAAACAATGGATAAGCGAGGAATTTTCACTACATATGCGTGGAACATGTTATGCGTCGTTGACACAGTTAATGGTGCGGCCGCAACGACTCGTTATGGACTTTTGTAAAGGAGCCAGACTCATTTACATATCTTTTTTATGTTTTTAGTACTTAGTATTAAATGTAATTGCAGTGTTAAGGTTTTGTTTGCAGTTGTATCAGAGAATTGGGGGTCACAGTGCGTCCGTTTGAAGGTGACTGTGAAGTCAGATAACTGCGGAGAATCTCAAGACTGCTCCGGTAAAGGAGTATGTTACACTAACGTCTCTATGGTACGTATGAATGTTAGTAAAATTTGTTTGTGGATTTAGAAGCTGTAGATTCATTTTTTTTTTCCGAAAACCTGGTAAAATTTAAATTTATAATGACAGTCGAAAGAGTTTCTTGGTTGATGATATTTGATGAATAAATAATATTTGATTTTAGGGCAGATTTTGGTTTGACAATGACGATATCATATCGATACCTTAATTCGCAAACCAAATAACTCCTCTGAGGCAAACTTTACAGGGGAGATTAAAAACGTTATAATTTTTTTTGTATTATACGAAAAAAGAAAAAAAGACAATTTTACATTGGAAATTATGGCTCGTATTAACCGATAGACCTTTTAAAAATTAAATTCTAATTGTCATTAAGTTTCTTCCGATTCAAAAAGTCATTTTCGACCAAAAATGGAGTTATTCGTTTTGCGAATTAAAGTATCGATATACAAAATTAACAGAATAGATAGAACAATTACTTTTGCTCGGTTGGCGTGTTTTGAATATCAATTTTAAAAGGATCGTTGTCTAGAGGAGGTGAACTTTAAATAATATTATTTCTGTTGATTTACAGAAATAATATTACTTAAAGTTCACGGACGAATCGGATTCATTAAATTAAGCCGTAGTTATAAGTTGAAATGCGGTTGACTCCATATTTATTGGACTTATATTTTATTTGCCTAGTGTAATATATGAGTTGGGAAAAGTATGAATTCTCGTGAATATTGCAGGAGGGTTATGAGTGCCAATGTTGCCCTGGTTCCATGGGGCCGCATTGCGAGGAGAAGGACGTTTGCAATCCATCACCCTGTTTGAATAATGGCATATGTGTCCCGCTCACGCAACCTCTCAACGGCGCCGACTACCACTGCCTCTGTCCTTACGGTACCAAAATATTGCCTTTACTGTATTCGCTATTTATGATTTGTGAAATTCATAGTAGAAAAATAAGTTTTTTTTTTCTGAGAACTATTTATAGATAGGTAAGCATATAAAACGTTTATTTCGAACTTCAATAACAAATAACAAAACTAGCGGTTATTTGTCACACACAAAAAGTAGATTAATTTCTGATTTTATGAAACACAGGCTTCACGGGTAGAAATTGCGAGAAAGATCCATGTAATTCTTCACCGTGTTTGAACGGCGGATCATGTATGAGCATGGCTTTGAATGGATCCACAACATTCCACTGCGCGTGCGCCGACGGATGGTCTGGAAGTCACTGCGAGCGATCTACGGTCGGTGGCGCCTGCGCTTCCAATCCTTGTATCAATGGCATCTGCATTGAGCACACAGACAACGAGATCCACGGAGAAGACTATCGCTGCTTTTGCCAACCAGGTAAGATTATCAACATTATCAAAAAAATTTCATATAATCTCTAATTACTCCAATTATACCTTTTATTAATATAATAAAAAAATTAAGCCTCTCAAGGAAGTTTATTGCAAAACTTGTCTAGTTGTCCAGACTCAAGATTTTTTTAAATTAAAAAACATTCACCTATATAGCATAACCTTTTTTATGTATAGGTCGGCAGGTGTAGGCTGACGGTTCACTTCATGACTATCTTCATATAAAAGAAATGCCTGCGTTGGCTCAGGCAACAAGACCATACGTTATTTCACTGTGGTCTTGTGTAAAAAGGTAGTTACTTCCGTTAGACCGCTGCCCAATTTATGAATTTTTGAAGCAGCGTTCTCTGACACCACTAAATTTCAAAATCTCAATAGAAGTTTCTTATAAAACTTGTCTAATTTTGCAGATTCTTGATCTAGCGTTATAACACTATACTAAATAGTCGGTTAATCTATGTGCCGGTTGGTGACTACCAACGCTTTAAGTTTTACCATGTATAGGTACGGGTTAACTTCTTATCCTCATACATTTTGTTCACGAACTTACCTACATTAACGAACACGAGATCTTGTTTACCTAATGAAGTGCGAACTGTGCCTACAACACTTCTTTTTCCTTTTACTTCACGCTAACTTTTTTAATTAGCTAATTGCCTACAAGCCCATTAGCAGGTCTACTCAACGAGCAGCAAACAAGTAACTAATAACTAACTATGTAAAACTCACTGACTGCTAAAAGGATAAACAGTTTAACAGTATGAAAATTTATGTTTCCGATTGTTGTAATAACAATACTCGTAACTCGTTTCCAACTAAGTCGATTTGATAATCGTTAATAGTGTTTGCCAATGTTGGTCGAAACTGTGCGGGTGATTTATTTGGGACGAAATTCTAATTTGGAATGTTGCCCAGAAACGCCAACGTGGCATCCTACATTTCAATTTTAGCAATCACTGGGACCAATTTTCTCAAATCTATAGGGACAAAAAATATAGCAGTTTTTTACGCATTTAAATTCACTGTATAACAGGAAAAACACTCGGGTTAATTGAATTATTTTTCATTGTATACAAAAAAACTTATACCAATGGAGTCGTTTAATAAAGTTTGTAATTGATTCGTTTCCGTATAAAATTATATTTAAAACAATAATATATATTTTTTTCAAGTTAAAGACGTAATTAAAATGTAACTAATCTCAAACATAATGGCCCTTCGAGCCGGATGACCATAAGATATATGTAACCATTGTATTTCATTTGCTACAAATTAAGCTCCCGAACCGAATCCCTTCAAGGATCCTTAACCTTATTAAAGAAGTGAAATGTCTTTGTTGCGAACGACTATTATTGATCTTGTTTTGTGGCCGACAGTTGTGGTGCGGAGTTTTGTAATTCACTTAGATTTTCTTATTAATTGAACCAAATCGTTCTTCAGTTACTGTACTCGAGCGTTAACACTATTAGTTTGTTAAAAGTGAACACTATTAATAAGCATAGAGTAACTTAATAAACATAGGGTACCGTAACTCTGAAATAGAATTATTGGTGACAATAAGCATAAATTGAATAGTCGGTACGTCGCCATTCGTCTGCATAAAATTTCATATATAAAGCATTATATATGCGAAGTTGAGTATTTTTGTTTGTTACCCTTTCACGCCTTATACTCCACCGAAATTTTGCATGTAAAGGATACCTTTCACTAGAAAAAGGACTTACTGTTACGCCTGACATAAATATGAGAAATAAAAATTTTATAAATTAAGAATCATACTAGTCCAGTATCCCTCAAAGGATTTTTTTTTATTATTAACAGGCTGAATCTTCGTGAGTAGCTTCAGTTTGCCGAGACGAACAAATTTTTCCTCTGCGAAAATTCTCGATAGAGGTAGCTAAAGGAGTTAGCAGCAGTAAAAAACTTTCAAGCGTAGGACTGGGAAAACGTACCACTCAATTTGTAGGACTATGCGGCCATTTTATTATACAAATGTTTACTAAACTGCAGACAAAAAATCAGCTGGTTAGTAATAATTTTTATGACCTCATTATTATGATTTATTGCGAGTGGTTTTTGGGGAGGGATGGGTATACTAACCAGCTGATTTTTATACCAACCATACTATTGTATACTAACCAGCTACTCACGAAGATTCAGCCTGTTAGTAATCAGAAAAAAAATCCTTTGATGATACAGGACCATACAGTTTTGTCAAGCGTGATTTTATTTTTATTTTTCGACGCTGTACGCGCCGCTTCCTTCATACTTCCTATACCTTTCCTTTTCCCGTGCACAACCGTCCAGCGAGAGGGAAGGAGATGGGAGTTGTCGTCGATGCGTTTGCATTCGACGCATCGCGACAGTGCGTGTATTGAGAAGAAGACGCTGTCATAACCGCTCTGCTTTCAAATTTTATAATACGCACTCGTTTAAATAACTATAGATTGTGTACAAGGTGAAGTGATTTGTGTGTTCGGATCCAATTATCCAGTCATCAACGCGATACAGTGTACAGCGAGAGCAGTCGCCACCAGATCCTGACCAGACCGTCAAATTACCAGGTACGTGTTGTGCATAATCCCTACGCCCCGCTACCGCTATCCTATTTCTCCCCAATTAAACCTATGGAGCATACATCCATCCGTACGCACAAGATTTTTTCAGCTGATCTTCAACCCGCATCAGCATCATTGCTGTGGTCCTTCAGCCGCATCACCAAACGCTCAAGAAAAAGGAGAGCGAAAGAAGTTGCGAACTGCTAACAAAAAAGCTACTTTATTAATTTTACTCTCGTATAAACATAGATTTGGTAGAACGATGATTACTTTTACAAATTTGCTTATATATATTTGCAAATTGCTGCAGGGTATAGAATAATCCATCTAATATCGTTGTACGTAACTTTGTTAATTGAATTTATTATTAGTTTAACTACTGCATTTTCTATTTATAGTGAGATCGTGTATATAGGCATCTCTTTCCATTAGCGTGGAACTTCGTTTATCTCAATTTGTCGTTCGACTTCAGTATGGACTAGTTTAGATGGCAACCAATAAATTATAGTGAAAAATTTGTTTTTTCAGTCAATTGGGTAACGGTTTTCTTCTGATGTGAGCTTTGAAGATCTAACTATTGCTTGCGGCTTCGTAAGAATTTTTCCTCGAGTGTTATATCTTGGTACCAATATTTATCAACGTTTGTTCAAGTTTATATAGGATATTTTGGAATATTTTTTTCCATTGCATTTCGTTATTGAAATCTATTCAGATTCGTTCGTTTATCTATTCATATACGAGTAAGGCTACTAGTTACATTATCTAGTATACATTAATTACCGGTAATTTGGGGGAAAAACAACTGTGAGGTGTATTGCAACACTTTTGAGAAAAAAAAAAGAATTCTATTCTAAATATGGCTCGATAACGTACCTATTCATAGGTAGGTATAGCTATTTTTGAAGAATGTATAGCTATTTTTGAAGAATAGGTACGATAAAGAGGGTGGTTTTGAATGTTTTGTTTTTTCCTCGAAAGTGTTTTTCAATATAACCCTGTAACCCACAGTTGTTATTCACCCCAGATTACGCTATTAAAATTAAAGGTGGCTAGCTAGCACTTCATAATCACAATAATATTCCACAAACGAAAAATGAACGGAACAGAAGTTAATCAGTATGCTATTTCAGTCTAAATCTCTGCATAAAGAAATAAAATCCTCAAAGTGAGGCTTATTTCTAATTCAAACAAAAATGGGAAGATAAAATTTGTCTCGAATATATCTCGAATACGAGAAAATTGAAGGAGATTTTTAATCAAAAGACTTGTTTTTTTCCGAACGAAGATTGCGTTAGAAAACAAACAGATATTATTGAAGGCAGGTTGTGTTCAGGTGACGTAAATAGAACATTTGAGATTTTTATTGCTGAAGATCAAGTTTCTACTTATTTTATCTTCAACTACGCTGCATGCATAAATATATTATATCGCTGTAAAGTTATTACATAATGTAGACATTGCTAAAGCTTTTAGTACTCTGTAATAACGGCTAGCGAGCCAACGTTTACCTTTGGTGGTAAATATGAATGCAATAAGTAATTTGACGAGCCTATTGGACGAGTGCTAATGGTGTCTTCGGGGCCCCGGGTTCGATTCCCGGCGGGGTCAACTTGGCAAATGGACTTTTCAAAGTTGAATGGTTTGAATTTGGAAAGTAGTGGCAAGGCACACTGCATTTCGTAGTCCGTTTGGTAGCCTGTCTGGTGGCAGTAGCCACCCCCTTGCAGAATACCATCGTGAAGTCACAGCATATGTGCTGTTGTGTTTCGGTGTGTGAGTAACGGATGCCAGATCCCATTACCTTATCCCTTCCTTATCCTATCATTAATCTTCTATGGTCCTTAATCTTACTTATTGTGTTATAGGCGACGGTAGCCACCTTCCATCAAGTGGAACGTCAGCCTGTCTGTCGATTTTAACATAAATATAAAGTAAAACCACAAAAGACTATATGTGTGTTTATTTTTGTGAAGGGTACACTGGCGATCGCTGCGAAGCTGAATACAATGAATGCGAGTCGTCGCCTTGTTCGAACGGCGGGACGTGCACCGACAGAATCAATGGATTCGAATGTGTTTGTGGCCGCGGCTACACCGGGAATACGTGCCAACTTAAGGTAACAAACATCGTTCAATACAACTTCACTTGTGCTTTTCATTTTAAAATATCATACCCGCTGTTTTATTCAAGAAGCTCCGTTGAAAGCTCCTGTTAAGGCGTCGCAACCTAGCAAAATTAATTGATGAGTTCCTATAAACCATTAAATATAATATGTAACATTTATTTATGAATATAATTTTTTTTACTCAAGAACAGATTTTGTTATTATGATAATTGTCAAAATCTTATTCTCATATCTAATATTATAAGAGAGAGTGAGAGGGAGCATGCATATTTAATAAGTTTTTTTTATCAAAAAGTTCAAATATTCATATGTCATTGTTTCACCCACCAGGTATAATTTAATCACTTTACATATAAAATAATAATATTAATAAAAATTAATGATTTCAGGTGGATTTATGCTCCCCGAACCCTTGCCCGTTGCAGCGATTCTGTGTAGATCACGGCAACAGTTACGAGTGCAAATGTCCGCACGGATATTTTGGGGAGGAGTGCCATTTGCCCGCTAGATCGGTAACAATATACATACATATTGTGATCTTCATAACAATATCTTTCATAAACCTAAAATTTTAAGACTAAAAAATGTTTGTTTTAATTTTTCAAGAAAATATTTGTTTTGGAATAGCATACAGATTTCGATCGAGGGAAAATAAATTCTCTAGTTTCATGATAGGAACTTTAATGGACATTATTTGATTAACGTATTATTAAAATAATTATATTTGCCTCTAGACATCGACTATTCGCTGGCGCAAAGAAAATGGGTATTTTATCATTTTCCTTAATTGAAATATATTATATATATATATATATATATATATATATATATATATATATATATATATATATATATATATATATATATATATATATATATATATATACAATCCATACGTCATCGACCCCCCCCCCCCGAGATCCCGAGGTCAATCATCGACGGTAGATGCTAGATCGTTGCCGCTACAAGACGTGTCCCTAGCATTTTGTAGTGACAGACCTGACAGCACACTGCACTCCGCATTAAGAAACTTGGAAGCGCATAATAACATGTGCATTATGTGTTTCGGTCACCCCCGTTCCCTTATCTCCTCTTTATACTTTATTCTATCAAAGTATTGCTAGTGTTATTAGGCAACGGTAGTCACCCTATCATCAATCATAAAACAATTCATGAAGCCATTACGATTTTCAGTCAAATCACTTGTTAAAAATCCTTTCAGACATGTGACAACAATCCATGCGCTCATGGAGGTACGTGTTGGAGCGGAGTGGACTCGTTCTATTGTTCCTGTCGACCTGGTTACACGGGAAAATTGTGTGAAGGCAAGTGTTTATTTTAAAAATACATACTTCCACACTAATTCATATTAATAAATTAATTAAGTAATTTTCTAATCAAGTGAGAATAATTTTACCTTTGTAGTGATTTTATAATGGTTGTTGACACCCATAATTTGAGTATCATCGAGGTACTGCATGTCTATTTTATATCTAAGGCTCCATTCAATGGTGTAGCAAAAATTTAAAATCTTAATATAGAGATCACTGTCACCATGGTTGGTTACAATAGTTAGTTCAAGTTACTTCCTTATGAGGAAAATTATGACAGCTTAGTTACGATATTCGGTTAGTTATTATTCTAACAGACTAATAATTTGTTATTCTACTGGCATGATTGTGCACTTATAAACACAGGGAACACCAAGAAAGGATGCAAGTATGCTGCTTTCACATCGTTGATAGGACAAATAAGGACTTACTTTATCTTCACAACTTGTGGTTACGATAAATAAGAGGAATCGAATTGTGTTCTTTGAATATATAAAGCCGCGTCCTCACTAGGGCCGCACGGCCCCATCAGGCTGGCCGCTCGGCCAGGCCTTGTATAGTGTGTACGCGTGTAATGGCTTAAGCCGCGCGGCTGTTTAGGGCTGCGCGGCCGGCCTCGCGCGATCCGACTGTTGTCGGTCCACTTCAAAGGAAGCCGCGCGGCTTCGTGTAGTGGGGACGGGCCGTACGGCCGATCGTGTCAGTGATCAGTGATTTAGTGTCTTTCTTCACAATAATGGGTCCTATTAAATTGAGCATAATCTCAAATTCTGAACTTGACATGCGAAAGAAATTACTAAATCCTCCATTGCATCTGTATTCCAGGTTTAACTGATTTACATCGTTCATTATTAAATCATTTATTAAATTGCTGGCGCTATAAATGTTTTTACGAATTAAACTTGGTCACACCAAAAATCGTCGATGTCGTGGTTTTTTCTTAGTTTTCAAACCTGCTTCTATATCTATAAAAGCAGCTGAAGCCAAAAGCGCGTCCTCTTCGTCGTACATTTTCAATGCAACTAGAAACCGAGACGGCCGCGCCGCTCGGTAATGTGGACTTGGGGCAAAAAAACACAAAAGCCTTGCAAGGCCAGCCGTGCGGCCCTAGTGAGGACGCGGCTTTAGACTATTTTCAAATAAATTATTATTATTATTTCATAAATTACAGAGGATTTTGTTCTGGAGTCTGTGGTCGGTGATGCAGATAGTCTAGATGTGCGTAGAAGTGAGGACGTTGGGAGTGTGTTTGGAGGAGGAGGGTCGGTTCGCGAAGTGCACATGCCGTTGGGACTGTACCACGATCGTTTGCACAACGTGTACATTGCAGCGGGAACGCTCGGGGCAGCCATAGCGATTGTTGGCATTGTGGTATGTTTTTTTAATGTATGTACAGTCGGGGTAAGAAAATTTCGTCACCTTTGTCGACATTTTGTTTGCACCAGAAGGCAATTATAAGTCATGCCAACTTTTCATTTCATACGTTTGTCATTTGTGTGCTTAGTGTTTTAGTTTTAAAATGTACTAAGTCTAAATACTTGATAAATAAGTAAATTTGAAAATTAACGAAGGTTTTCGTACTCCAATTGTATCAAGAAGAAGGTTTACGAGTAGAATCAAGAAAGATTACCCGGATCCAAGGATTAATTTTCCTCTTAAATAAGACGATATACGAGTATAAGTAGTTTATAGTTGTGTAATGTGTGTTTAATTTAGTGGGTTTTTGAACCCACAAAATAAGTTTTCTACTGAAAGGTTGAGCTATAATATTTAGAAGTTAATATAAATCAGCATTTTATTTCAAATAAAACAATAACATGGAGTACCTATATACCGTAAACTTTTAATAGTAACATAATAATGTTAATCCTATTTAATAAAATAATATTAGGTATAATTATAAATTTATCGAAAATATATGGTTGATCTCATAAAATCTAATTCGTTTCTCCCTAATTGTCTATAAAAAAAAAAAGAATTACGATTCTAAAATTGCCGAAGATAACATATTAATTAAATTTCAAATAATTCGTACATGTGTATTTTCCATTGCGTTTCAGGTGACGGCATGTCACTGCCGAGTGAACAAGACATACTCGCGACTTTTGTCAAGGTTGTCACGCGCGACATCGAAAGGCCCGCCTCACCATTGGCTGCAAGACAAGCACGCGCCAACCCTACCACCCGCAGCGCCTTTCCCACCACCCACCAACACCTTCGATACAACTGACATGTACTACACTCTCGACTTCAGCGACAGCCAGAGTTCCCCGCTGATCCAATAGCAATCACTGCTGAACTGCTCCGAAGGGGAACGGTTCAAGATTCAAATTTAGTAAGGACCTATGCTGTGGGAGACAAACAAACAAAGACCCAAATTTAAATTTCGATTTTGCATCATGAAGCAGTTTTATATTCAAAATCTAACTTTAAAAGTTAACCAAAAAAGAAGGGTGGCTATAACAAAATGTAAAAGACTACTGAAAAATTATCACTCATCTCCATTACTTGCTACGATATCGATCTCCATGTCCACACCGTTAATTGGGCTTGCTATGTATTGTTGTTATGCTTGCTATGATAGCTAGATGTCATATCATAGCTCAAATTGAAAAGTAATTGATATAAATCGATCTCTGATTTCGAAAATTTACGTGTTCATCGAATATTATGTTAGACTATGTTAAAACTATACCCTAACGGGATAGTCGGTCAGTCGGATAGTTTTCGTGGCAACAAGCTTGCATATATCTAAATAAATAGATATAACGGTTCGTAATTTAAGTAAGCCAAAGTATGGAAACGTTAGAACCTGTTTTTTTTTTATATAAGATCATCAGCATGTTGTTATCACATTACCTAGACATGTCAGGCTAATAAAGACGTTTTTGATACGCACTCCGTCATATACTGTGGGCATGTCATTATTGTATTATCGAGACAATATTTAATAAATATTTTTCTAGTTTTTTATTCATTTATTTATTCTCTTTCACATACCAATATTACACATTACAATCTACTTATATTTCAACAATTAAATTAGAGCTCAGACAGAGAGACATTTTTTAATACCACAGACAATAATATAGACCCAACTCAGAAGCACTACCATGAACATTGCCATAGATCTCATGTGATGTGGACATTGCATTTCAACACTCTCCCTCAATGTTCACATCTCTAATTAACATTTACATAAATTAAGCAAATTACACAATTTTACAAATCTCTCCCCCGATAAGGGCTTTGTTAAAATATCAGCTATCTGATCTATAGTAGATACATATTTAACAGTAATAAGTCCCTCCTCTACTTTCTGTTTAATAAAATTAAATTTAACATCGACATGCTTTAAACGTTTCTGATCTGGATTTTTTACAACCTTCATAGTACTTTGATTATCCTCGAAAATAACAACATTATCTATTTTAATATTAAAATCAAATAACAGTTTCACTAACCAACAAGCTACAACAGATGCCTCACACAATGCAATCAATTCAGCCTCTGTTGTGCTCAATGCTACAGTATTCTGCTTTTTGGTTTTCCACACTATGGCATTACCAAATAGTTTAAATAAATATCCACTTGTGGATTTTCTGTCGTGATCCCTAGCAAAATCTGCATCCGCATAACCCACTAAAATATCACAATTACATTTGCAATATTTAAGACTAAAGTATAGAGTTTGTTTTACATATCTAAGCACACGCTTCAATGCTTGCCATAATTTCAATGTCGGTTGTGATTGGAATCTACTCAAATATGATACAGCTGTAGCTAAGTCAGGCCTTGTGCCCACCATGGCATACATCAAAGAACCAATAAGCGATCTACACTGATGTTCTAAACTCATGTCAATCTCAGTCATGTCAAAGTCTAGCTTATAATTAATGTCCATAGGTGAATTAGTTCCTCTACAGTCAGTCATTCCGTAAGATTCAAGAACTCTTTGCAAATATTTATATTGATTAAGATAAATACCATCCGGTTTCTTTTGAATATTAATACCAAGATACATGAGATTATTTTGACCTAAGTCTTTCATACTAAATTTTGTTTTTAAGAAATTGACATACTCAATATCAGTACCACTAGGCCCCACTATTAATAAATCATCAACATATAAAATCAAATAGATATCCCCTTTAGTATATAAACAATAGTCATTTTGAGAACGCATAAAACCACATTCAGTAATTACTTCAGTAAATTTTTCATACCAATATTTTGGACTTTTCTTCAAACCATATAAAGATTTCCTCAATTTTAAAACATGACCTTCTGGAACTCTCAATCCTTGTGGTGGTTTTAAGTACACTACTTCATCAATACGTCCATACAAAAATGCACCTTTTACATCCATCTGGTGGATTTTATAGTCTTTCTGAACTGCAACGCATAAAAGAACTCTTAATGTTTGCAATTTCAGAACAGGTGAGTAAACATCTTCTAATTTATCCTTCTGTTGATATCCTCTCACTACCAATCTTCCCTTACTAATTTCCTGCTCTCCTATGCTTTTCTTTGTGAAAATCCATTTAGTATCCAGTAGTTTTTCATTCTCTGGTTCAGGTACTAGTTCCCATGTCTCATTTTCTTTTAAAACCTTTAATTCTTCTTGTATTGCCTTATTCCATTCTGTTTCATCCTTTCTTCCTACAACATCATCAAAATTTCTTGGTACATCCTGATAACTTGATAGCAATGCATATAATGCCGTCTCATCCTTATCTAAGTTAATTTCATAATCTTTATGCCATACTGGTTTTCTCATCTCTCTTTTTCCTCTCCCTCTTTCTAAGCTTTCTGTCTTCTCTGTTATATTTTCTATTTCTTTTGTCTCTTTTACTTCTCTATGTTTCTTACTTCTATCACTCAGTTTCTTTCCCGATTTAATTTCTGTGATGTCATTTGACATATTTTCATCATCTTTTTCTTCATCACTTTCCTCTAATTCCTCACTTACTTCATCCTTCTTCGCTTCCATTCTATCCAGTCTGAATTCCATATCTTTGCAGTTGTCACCTTTTGGTTGCGTCTCATCAAATATTACATTTCGTGCCAATATTATTTTTCTTGTTTCAATATCATATAGTTTATATCCCGAATTAGCATATCCGATAAAAATCATTTTCTTTCCTGAATTATCCATTTTTTGTCTTAACTCTTTTGGTATATGATTATATGCCGTGCATCCAAACACTCTCATATTTGACACATTGGGCTTTCTACCTTCCCATAGTTCTGATGGTGTTTGATATTTTCCTTCAGTTGGGCTTCTATTAGTTACATATGCTGAAAACAACACAGCATGTCCCCAAAATTCTTTGTTCAGTTGTGAGTCTAATAAAACTGTTCTTGCCTTTTCTACTAATGTTCGGTTCATCCTTTCAGCAACACCATTCATCTCGGGATTGTATGGTACAGTAAATTGCATCTGTATTCCTTTGCTATAGCAAAAATCCTGAAATTCTTTTGACACATATTCTCCTCCATTATCTGACCTAAACTTTAATATATTTGCATTGAAATGATTAGTTACATAACAATAGTACTGTTTGAATCTGTCAAAAACTTCATTTTTATTATAAAGTAGATACACCCAAACAAAGTGAGTATAGTCGTCAATAAATGTTACAAAATATCTATATCCTTCTTCAGTTGTCGGAGTGATAGGCCCGCAAACATCACTATGTACTAACTCAAGTGGTCTAGTTGCCCTACGTCCCGGTCTGTTAAAAGGTTGTCTTGTCATTTTCCCTAATAAGCATGGCTCACATACTGATTCATTATTATTACATTTCAAATTATTAATTCCAATTACCATATTATTCTTTGAAAGTAAATTTAAATTTTTCATACTAAGATGAGCAAATCTCCTATGCCATAATTGTTGACTGTCATTGTTTTTAATATAATTACATTCATCTTTTAATATTTGCATTACAATAGTATACAAAGATCCATCATTGTTTCCAATCATTGTTAACTGATCATATTTATAAACTCTAACTTTACCATTCAAAAATTCAACTTTATAACCATTACTTTCAATTTTAGAAACTGACATTAAATTTTTTCTTAGTTCTGGCACATAAAATACATCTTTAATAGTACAATCAATATATCTTTTACCTATAAAACACCTAGCCTCAATATTTCCTACACCAATGGCCATTAAATTAATCCCATTCTTGGCCGCCGCAATAATTCTTGGTTTACTTAATTTAACATACTCCGTAAAAGCACTAATGTCATTTATCAGGTGATCTGACGAGCCCGAGTCCATACACCACACTAAACTATTGCACTTTTCACTATTACCCGCACTATTTTCATTTTTAGTAAAAAACACACACTCTTTGACCTTTTCCGCTGCATATGACTGATGACCTTTCTCTGAATAGCTCTGTCCTTGAACTTGTCCATAACCTCCTCTCCAGTTTCCTCTGATATGTTGTCCACCTTCATTTGTGAAACCTCTTCCTCTGCTCGGTGCAAAGCTTCTATTATTAAATCCTGAATTTTGTGGTGCTCGCATACCTCTTCCTTGATTGACCGGTCTTATTCCTCCTCGTTCTGGGTATCTCATTCTACATTGGCTCTTTTTGTGTCCTTCCTTTCCGCATTGGTAACACAAGAAACTATTCCGATGGTTCTCCGTTGTGTGTGCTACATTTTTAAGCCTTTTTTCTTCTTCTCCAAGCAGTCTATCCTTGACTATATCTGCTGTTAGGTTAGGTAGGGATTCCAAAGCAGTTACTACCATTTCATATGACTCTGGCATTGACAATAACATTATATTCACCTTTTCTTCTTCAGATAGTGTGCTCCCAGCATCTCGAAGTTGACCAAAAATTTTCGACATAGTTGAAAAATGCTCTGCCAATGAAGTTTTACCGTTAAATTTCATATCACTCAATTGACGTCTGAGGAATAATTTGCTCCTTGTTCCTTTTTTCATAAATTGTTGTTCTAATTTTTTCATCATGTTAAAAGCTGTATTTTCCTCCTGAATGTAATCAATATGGCTATCAGCGACTCCACTTATTAAAATGCTTTGTGCTCGTGCTTCTAATTTTTTATTTTCCGGGTTGCTCGCGAACCCACTGTTTTCTATTGCCATTAAGCACTCATTCTCCCTGAGTATACTGCTTATCCTGAATTTCCAAATTGCGAAATCATCGCCTGCAAATTGCTTTAGTTTTATTATTTCCGCCATCTTCTTACTATATGTATGTCACTTTCAATTTTTATTTATTGTTATCTCGTGAATCGCGTAAACTTTTAAACGATTGTAACCACGCTCTGCTACCACTAATAAATATTTTTCTAGTTTTTTATTCATTTATTTATTCTCTTTCACATACCAATATTACACATTACAATCTACTTATATTTCAACAATTAAATTAGAGCTCAGACAGAGAGACATTTTTTAATACCACAGACAATAATATAGACCCAACTCAGAAGCACTACCATGAACATTGCCATAGATCTCATGTGATGTGGACATTGCATTTCAACAATATTGTCATTATTGCAAGATGCCAAAGCAGCAAAGATCTTTCTGATACGCACTCATTTTTCACTGTTTAAATGTCATTATCCGCATTATCGCGGCATGTCAGCCCATAAGATCTTTCTGACACGCAGATATCTTATACTGTTCTTATGTCAATGTAGTGGTATGTTACGTTGTGGGACTTTCACCTCAGGTCAAGGGTTTCGTGACAGGCGTATACGGGAACGAGCAACAATGAAAATTGACAAAGAAGTTGTGGACAGATTTCATTGGAATCTGTTCACAATAAATGTTGAAGAAAAGGATCTGTTCACTTTTTCCGAAAAGTCTATCGACACTGAGGCGGTGCAGAAAATTATGTGGTCGCTCAATAACTTCTCTCTTTTAGAGAGAAAGAGATGATTTATTTAAATATAATATTTAAAAAAATTGTAATGAAACGTTTTCAAAATTTAAAATTGAAAAAATAATGTCGATATTTTGTCAAAAGCCAAATCCTATTAATTCTAGTGGGGTAAAATATAAAACTTCAAATAAAATACGTAAAAAAGTTTTTATCTTCCGTAAAGGTAGACAATGCTTTTGTACATGTCATGTGTTGTTTAGAATTAAAATTATTCTATAACTATACTCATAAAAAAACTCATGATTTTTAATATCAATTAGAAGCCTTTAATTTTACACGATGTCATGTGTTAGAGTGCTTTTTCACTAAAAATGTACGAGGACGCTATGGAGAAATTTTAAACTAAATTTAATTACTGGGAAGACGTGTTAGGAAATATTACTTCTTTTTTATATTGAATCCAAACCTATTACAATATTACTGAAAAATTATTTAGATACTTCAATCTGTCTACAAAATGTTATTTTAACCAAATACAAATTTAATCATTTTATTTATTAAATTCTAGCGTATTAAGTTAACAAGTATCTAATACCTAGTAGGACATATATATTCCATTAACTTTTTAAAATGAATATTTAATTCAGAAACCTTTATTTCATGTTTTACACTAAGTGCCTACTAGATGTATCCATAATCGCTAGTGTTTATTTATTTTCGTGTATGTATAATTTACTTCGAGATCGTTGGTTATATTTTTGGACAAGTGTTGTCACATGTCACGCTAGAAAATGCAGTTTACGTGGGATAACAAAACGAAATGATAATAAAAAAGTCTCCATTCTTGTGTTTGAAAATTTCATTACAATTAATTTATTGTTGCTCATAAAAAGGAAATTGTTATTCTTAATATTTTTTAAAGTTGCAATAGATAATATGTAGGTAGGTACATACTCGTATAATGCATTTTACAGAAACACAAAATTAGTTGTGTGGAAATCTTCTAAATAATGTACCTAAGTATAAAATATAGTCATTTTATAGATTCAGTATTAAAATTATAGTACCTACCTTCTTCTATATATAATAAAATAGTCATAATAATAATTTTTAAAAAATAAATATTATTTCGTAATAACGTAATAAATAGAGGAAACGTATATTTTGATTTCGTTATAACGCATAAACTCTCATTTTCAACCGACTTCATCTTCAACGCAAAAAAAGGAGGAGGTTCTCAATTCGACTATTTTTTTAAATTTTTGTTACCTCAGAACTTTCGACTGGGTGAAACCATTTTGATGATTCTTTTTTTTATTTGAAAGCTGGTGCTTCCCATATGGTCCCATTTCAATTTGGTCCAGTTCTAACAATGGCACCCGTGAGAAAACGGTTCGAAGTCGTTTTTTTTGTTATTTTTTTTTTATTAACGTTAAGAACAACAATACAACCTTGATATTTGATTTCAATGAATTGCTTGATTATTTCAGATTCCAAGCCTAATTTATCTAGGCACATATTATAAGCAAAAAAAAAAAAAAACAAGCTCTTATAATTCCTGCAAAACGACTGTAAAGTTTAATTGGGCGTCATTTTATTATTATATGTATACCTTAAGTATTTGACTGATGTTAACGTTAGATAAGTTATGATGTTTCTCTATTCTAGCTTGCTTTGTGTCTAGAATTTTATCTATTAATATCTACCTAAGTAAGTAGTTCTCGAAATTTTAATTCGTTTTAATATTCAATATCTTCCCTGTCTACTTACCTAAATGTTACAATTGATGCTTTGTATTAACCGTGACTATGCTTTTGTGTAAATATGTCGTAAGATTTATCTATACATACATGTTGTTACTTATTAAAACAAAATAAAAAAGTTTAAATTTTGTTTTATTGCCAAACTAAGCACCTACTTAATTTTACTATTTAAAAATATATCCTTACTAATATTATAAATGTGAAAGTTTGTATGGATGGATGTTTGTTACTCTTTCACGCAAAAACTACTGAATGGATTTCAATGAAACTTTACAATATGTAATATAGCTTATACATCAGAATAAGACATACGCTATATAAGACATAAAACGTGGACGCAGGCGCGGGCACCAGCTAGTAAGTAAAGTTTACTTTCAACCGACTTCAAAAAAAGGAGGAGCTTCTCAATTCGACTGTATTTTTTTTATGTTTGTTACCTCAGAACTTTCGACTGGGTGAAACGATTTTGATGATTCTTTTTTTATTTGAAAGCTGGTGCTTCCCGTGTGGTCCCATATCAATTTGGTCCCGTTCTGACAATGTCATCCATGAGAAAACGGTTTGAAGTCGGTTTTTTTTTTTTGTTAAAATTTTATAATAATATATTCTAATAGATTAGATGATCTCTTGGGATTAGATGATAGATGAGTACTTTTTTCTGGATATAGGTACCCCTATGGCCTTTCTTTTATCCCTGACAACGTGTATGCAAATTTCATGATATTCATTTATTTATTTATTTTATTCATGATATGCTAACTAGTGTTCCTTAGTTATTGCTCCGAGTTTATTGGTAGGTAAGTAAACAATTTCATTATTCTGAATCTGTTCCTTATATCTAGTAAAATTTCCCCTTGTTCCCCGTACATAACCAACTTACATAACCAGCATTGGGAGAGGACAAATAATTCCTACTCCAAAACCGGATTCCCCCATTATTTTTACTATTGTTAGAAGATAGTACAGAGACTCAGAGAGGCCAATAACCATTTCATTGCAGCACTTTGGCGATAGTTTAGATAGACCCATAACATAGGTTACTTTCTTAGTTCTCTACCTATTCAATAGGTGGCGTGATCGAAACTTCTTAAAAGTAAAACCACAGTCTTGTTTTGAAGAAAAACATTTTTATTTAGATTATAAACTTTGATAAAAATAATTATATTAATAATATTTTTATGACAACTTACAATTTAAATTTATATAAAAGAATAACGTAACATCTATTTTTATAATCTAGACTTAACGTACAGTTAAAATTAGTAACGAAAAGTGCTACCACTTTCGGGATGTTTTTAACTAGTGTGACTAACTCTCCGCGAAGCGGATCCTCGCGTTTTCAGCGTCAGCTCCCTCTGCCTCTAAACACCATATATAAAATGACGTCTAACCACAAAACAATACCTAAACACAACATTGCACAACACATCCGAGCGATGACGTCACACGGCAAGGATCCGCGCATTATAAATACTACTTCATTTACGTATATATTGCTACTGACGTTTGTGACTTATGACGAGATTCTGAATCACGATCACATCGATGTAAGTAAAACATTAAAGCTGCATAATTTATAATATTAAGTACACATAAATAAAATACAATAATTATCTGAATACGTATAAAAGTAGGGTATAATAACAATGTTGTTACCGTCCGTCTCTTTATTAAAAAAAAAATTTAGCTCTTGAGCGAAATTTAACATTTGAGATTCAGAAAAAGAAGCCTAGTAGGTTAAATACTTAGCAAAAATTTAGAATAAAAAATAAATAAATAAACATGATTACAGCGTGAAGGATCATTAACAAGTGTCCATAAAAAATAAGGATTAAAATGGAAACGACGGACTTAGTCACAACCGAGTCGCAGCAAAACTTTAAGGAGACCCACTCTTCATACAAATGTTGCTTTTGTAAGAACGTTAAGATTCAAGAACGTTAATAAATGATTTCGTAAATTGTTTATAACAATAATTTTCAATGACAAAAAAGTACCTTTTAATGTTTGAATAGAGAAAAAAAGTGTCAAACTTTAACTCAGTATCTTTTCCAAGATTTATTAGGATATCACGCATTAAAATTTTTAAACACAAAAAAATATATAACTATGAAGTATATACAAATACCTACTTACTGTAAAAAGTTGGTTAACGGATATCGAATACGGTTCTCTTGATCAAGAGACCAAAGGGGTATGGCAACTTCATATATCATTTTTAATAACAATCTTTAACGTCTTTAAATGAAAACGTCTTTATTTAATTAAGCGTCCGCTCCAAAACTGCACTAAAAATATAATAAGAAATGAGGCCAGGTTTTTGAATTATTGAGTTTTGAATTTATAGGAAGAAGTTTACAGGAAATGAATTTTCGGTAATTTCTGCCACGCCCCTTTAAACTTTCAGCAAATGGGCTATTGCTCTATTTAGGAATATTTGATTAACGTAATAACTTACATTGGAAACATCACTTCTTCTGATTATATAGTGACGTGTTATTATAGTTTTTAACAATAGATTCGGAAATTCAAGAAGTAGTTAACAAGAAAGTAAGTAACAAGAAAGTATGATTGACAAATATGACAGTATAATTAAATTAAGACAATATAATATAAGTTAAAAATATACAATAATTTGTAATTTTTTTAAACATCTTGCCATTTGTTTGCCCATTATATCGCTCTACATATATACGAATAGTTGGCGTTATCTAGATTGAATGTGAATTAATATATACTTAGTATTAGACAATGAGAGTAAAATTTTGGTTTTTTTATTGTAGGTATGCGTACAATTGTTTTTATTGTAGAACTACTTACGCTTATTTAAAAAATATTTTACCATTTGACAAGTATATTGACACAAGCTACATTTTATGTTGGTACCTATACTATATAATTTATTTATTATATGATGTTTACGTTATTACAAAAGCAAGGAATTGCAAGTGCGGGCCCATTAGTTCACATCACAAAAAAGAACTCATCGTCTGCCTGCAATAATATTTGACACATAAAATATAAACTGTGTTAAAATTCTACAACTAAATCATTACATACTCTAAATTATGTCATAATATGGCAGTTAATCGAACCGTCCGCACAAGGCAACAATCTTCAATAATAATAAAAAAAAACATCTACGGCGACATCGTCTAAGACCAATCCTTATAACAGATATCAGAACCGGGTTCTGAATAATTCAAATCAGATATCGGTGGAAATAAGCTTAACAATAGTTACGACATACGAACTGTATGGATTACAAATTGTTCTGAAATAATTTTCTTTCTAATTTTATTATTATTTATGATATGTCTGAAGGATAGACAATTTTTTATTTATTTTTTACTCGCATTATAGTTAATAGGTATCGAAAAAAATGTACACTATGTTGAGTTCCTACCTATTATACTTTTTAGGTGAAGGAAGTAAAAAGATTCTCAACTCTTAATAAACCAAATTGAGCTGGCTTTATAATGTAACTTCATATATATATAAAATTCAACTTTCGTATGTTTGTGTACAATAAAACTCGAAAAGTAGCTGCTGGATTGATTTGAAATTTTTACACATCGATTTTTAAAAGAATAATGCTTTTCTACATAAGAATTTTCGTGTTCAGTTAGTATTATTATAATAGTACCAACACAAAGCGAGTATATGCAATTCATTTAGTCCCTTCAGACACGTAAAAATATGAAATCCGGCTCAGGTTCAGAAGTGTATTAGCATTTAGCGTGATACCTTAAAAATTATAAGTCTTGGACACAAAATTCACTTAAACCTAATCGTTGTCATGGCCCGATAACTTACTTAATAAAAGAAATCATCTTACTAATATCTATGTTCGATAAAAAGCTTAATTTATACACAAACCACTCCCTTCAATGAATATAATGATGATCGGATGGACTCGACATTTTGTGACTATGTTTACATGACTATATTATTATGCTTTGTAACATACAAGAGTTGTGACTTGAGTTTCTTTATTTAATTCCTGTTCATTGCTTTCACGTGAAAAAAGTTTAAAATTTTTAATTTCCAATAACAATCATTGATTAAAATTTAACAGATCATCTATTCGTGAAATAGGGCGTAACATTATTTGATGAAAGCAATGAACTACCGGTGAACCCTAAAACTAATGTCAAATTTACTAAGTGAATAAATTGAGCGATCTTACAAAGAAAAATGTTACATTTATAAAACTTAACAAAATGGATGGCATTTAATTTGACTTAACTCACTTACAAAATACAAATGATAATAATGAAGTTAATTATGAAGAAGGCACTTTTATCGTTCATTTCCACTGCAGATACAATATTTATCTATACAGTGTTTGTGACAAGAATTCCTTATTTTTAAAACATCATGGCAAGATTCAAAGGTACCTGTTGAAATGATAACTACGTACGTCTAACATGTGATAACCGAAAGAATGGCACACGCGTTCATATTCAGCAACAAAAGCCTACTAACTCAGACCAAATTAAAACTAAAGACAGAATTTTGCGGATAACATAGTGAAGCCGGTTTTATAAACATGTAGTCCGTAGACCGGTGTTGCCATAATAATTCATTTTTATTGAAAATATTTGCTTTCAAGTGAACTTATATGTGAACTGTGATTTAAACCAGATTTTTATTTTTTAGACTTGTTTTTAAATCATTTCACTAGAGTAAGGCGAAGCGTAGTTTGATTGCATTTGAGGGTGTGTAACCGTGTAAGTACACGGCGAGGCGTAACTTTACCGGCTTCACTCTACCGTCCACAGGGCTCTATCTTTAGTTCTTATTTTATCTGAGCTTACTAATAAACATCTATACGAATTTATAAACACATCTCTATCAATCATACACGAAATAATTTGTTCGAAATTAATTAATTAATAAAAAAAATCGCCATCACCAATCCCTTGCAAAACACATCGCTATTTCAATAAGGCACTTAGATATATACAAAATTCGTCATCGTCTGAATAAATTTGATGATGTCATCGAGACAAATTTCCGGTGATTGATTTTAAAACTCTTAAATGTAAATTTCAATCTGAGATCGACACATTTTGAGACAACCGTGTATCCCATATAAAGTATAAATATTTTTTTTATCAAGAAAGGAATGTTGGAACACTGTTTTAAAGTCTTTACAGTTCGTCACATTGACCACATGTTGTGTTCACTTTAGACTCTAGTGGTCCATAGACAGCTCTACGAATGTAATGTCGTATAGCTGTTCGCCCTCACTAGTACCCGCGGGTCGCACTTCCAGAAGGAATAAGTCTTCGTTACAGTAGTACGCTAACATTTCGTCGTCAATTTTGGCCGTAATCCTGTAATAATAATGCAAATATATTATACAATGAAATGAATACAACATACAACAATAAATTCGTTTTTTTTTTTTTTAAAGAAGACCAATCATTCTTTTATGGAGATCAGGCCATCAGTTTTTTTACTATTTTCGTTTTAACGGTTTTACTTGAAACTTGTACCATTAGGTAACAAGAAATTTTAAATATTTTACTGAGAAAATATCGTGTAATTTGGTAATGGGGTAAAGTATTAAAAAATATTTTTAATTTTCGAATGTTTTCCCCATTTACAAAATCAGAAATGTTCACAGGGAAGTACTAAAATGAAGAAAGACTTTTATTACAAAATTTTTCAGTGTTAATTAAAAAAACAATGGCCTGGTTTTGAACGGTGTCCTTCGGAATAGTTTTAGTAAAGATTAATTTAATTTAATTTTTTTATCAGTGCAAAATGCTTTTCCGTGGTGCAAGAAAAACAAATGTGTATTGATTAATTCGTGTGATTGGCTAGATGGCATTAAGGGGATATGGGGTTTCTCTTGCTAAATCTTCATAGTTTTTAGTAGTTAAAACAATGTCATCGCTGGGGGATTTCGTAAAAGCGTTGTAGTTAGTGGCGCGCCCACTGGACAAGCAATGCTCTAGTATCGCGTGGCGGCCGGTGTATGTATAGAGGGTACACTAATAAAAACTTTAGGCCAATGAAAACCACTTACCCTTTCTTGTTCTTTCGATAAAGATTAATAATGGCCGAACTTGAAATTTTGTACTTATTCTCAATCTGAAAATAAGCAAAAAATAAAAAAAAATTACTTCTCTATTTTTTTTGTTTTTGAACCGAGACGTCTCGTCTGAGTGAACGTTTTGTACGGTAACCGGTGTAGTGGTTTCACAATATAAATTTGTACGCGGATAACGAACGCTAAGTGCGAATCTCGTGTGGTCCGGCCGCGCGGGGTTAATTACAACATGCAGTTATGATGAACCTGTGTTTTGTATTATAAAATTAAGAGGCGGCAACGCTTTCAAGCAATATACTTTCAAATAACTAATAGTATTAGAGATAGCGCACATTGAAGTACGGCACGGCAAAGTATTTAAATTTTTCATAGTATTTTGTGCCTTAAAGTTTTTAATATAATTCAAATGCATTAAAGACTTGAATTACATTAAAATCACGTAATGTACAAAATACCATTAAAAAAATTAATCCTTTACCGTGCCGTCCTCCAATATGCGCCGACCCTTAAAAACCAAGGACTTCTAGTGCGCTAAACAAAATCTCAGAAATGTATTATTTTGAAACAATCTGGTGCAGTAAGTCCATTTACTTTCGATGTCGTTATTATATTCGAAAGTATATGCTTCACTTTACATTTAATTAGTAAAACCAAATACCAAATGAAGTTAATACGTACAGCTTTTAACAGTTCTCATACAACGCGGTGGTGTTCAACTTCATTTAACAAAAGTATGTTATGTACTGGCGAAACTTGTGCATACCAGTTTAGTTTTAGTATTAGTAACAATTAAATAATATTGTATTATTTGAGATTGTAAAAAATAATAAAATAAATATTTAATATAATATAGCTAATATCCGAAACTAATTAAATACAAAATTTGTTTAAAACTACCCTCACACGTATTCGAACGGCAGAGGCGCTACGATCGTATAGTTTTATGTAGTTCGTTGAAGCTGCATGTATCATGTATTATCGTATTTCGTATATGTAGTAGGTATTTGGTAAAAAAAACGTTGCCAACTCTTTAGGTCATTAGACGGGGTTATGAAGCGCCACATCGGTTACAAAGGCGGACGAAGCGTCTCGATTCCTTTCGTTTATAAATTACAATTATATTTAAACGAACATCGATATGACGAGAAACCGAGAAAGCATCACATTCTATCTCGCTTGCTCGTGCTTTGCGGTTAGCCGACATCACCAGGGTTATTCCGTGCGGCCTGTCTTGATACGTTACATTGACTTTTTATTATTTCTAAAACTTAATTAAAATTTACCTCTGTCAATGTAATGTAGCAAAGTGTACCAAGTGTATTTTATATGTGCATTATAGGGTATCACTTACAGCGTGTAGTAGGCCTTGTGTGGTTGGTGGAGCGACGTGCAAAGGCGTATAGACTTCGTCGGTGTCCTGACGTACATACAACATGACGCGTTCGCTTAGTGGTGGGGTTGACGTGCGAGCGCGCTTTCCTAAGACGCCCTCTAGTTCTAGCGAGTCTTTGCGATCGCTGTACGGAGAAAGCCCACCAACATCTGATCGATACCTGAAAATTATAATTATCTTTGTAATATCATCATTTGAAAATGATCACACAAACAGTAGAAAAGAGGATAAAGTATCTAATGCCAGCCATACTTGTCATGCAAAAATTTTGCAGCAAAATGAAATACACTATAATTCTGGTATTCATACAGTTTGGATATTTTAGATCACGACAGTCATTCATTATTAAAAAACAAATCATTCAGGTTCAGGCTGAAATCTGAATTTACTGATGATTTTTTTGATAATTAATTATAGAAACTAGTCTTACAAATAATATTAATTTAAGGTAAACAAAATGCGATAGAGTAATTAAACAAACTCATTTTTTTAATGCACTATTAAAAGAAAAACAAATACAATATAAAATGTCTCAATTTTCTTTCTGCTTAATATTTTTTAATTTCAGCATAATGATTATATAATATTATGATTTCAATTTTCATTACTATGTTAAAGATGTATGTACTTACGCTGGGGCATCTGGTGGGAAGTGATTGTGGAACTTGAGCGCTGGGGCTTGAGGTTTGGCTGCGTGAAGCAGGAATGGTGAAGCTCCCTTGAGATGTGCTTCCGCCAACGCCGCTTCGTCGTGCCCGTAAAATCCTTGTATATCCATTCCGGCTAATTTGTCGATGTCTTCTGCCGGACTAAACAACACCGGTGGCTTTGACAGATCCGCCATCGTATAGAACTCACTTCGTTCCGTCACCGGATGGTATATTTCGTCAAGCTTTTTTCTATTAGTTGCTGACATTTTTCTCTTGGCTGCTCTTCTCTCTTCGTCTCTTGTTTTTCTTTCAGCACCCTATAAGAAAGAAAGAAAAGATCACTAAGCGACATTGGAAGTACTCAGTCTTTATCCTCGAAATAAAGTCAGACGAAATTTGTATTAAAAGTACCTTGATATTACCAATTTTGAAAAAAAAAAAAAAAACAGTAGAATGATTCATATTTCTTGATTGCTTCTGAATATGTTTCAATTAAAAACGACAATGACTTAAATAAAAATATTTACAAACTCTTTCATTCTTACCTTGTCACAAAAAACTTTTATTTGGCAATAACCCCTATGATAGACTTGCGTGTCCCGTGGGTCTTCAAATGTGTCGATCTGGATATGCAATGGTAAACCCTGAAACGATTAAAATAGTGTGTTAAAACGACTAATGTTATTAAATGAAAGTTAGGTGGCAACCAGCGCTTATAACACAAGCAACGCCACAGGTGCTGCAAGTGCGCTGCCGAACGCAGTAGAATTAAAGGATAGGGAAAATTCAATAGTTCGATGAAATTTGTGTAATGACAGATAACTAAGGCAGGCCAAAAAACAGGCAGGCAGACTAGGTTCATAGAGAATTTAGTTCAGGCATTAATCAATAGATGGCGCGAGAAGACTGTTATTAAATCTGCTTCAAAACTATATTCATTTCTCTTTGTACTGACTAATCCAACGTACAACTGTTATTATATCGCATAATTTATTGACAGTTATAATTTGTCTGAATATTTATTTCCAATCGATTCACCCACGTAATAAACGTTAGGTAAACAACAGGATATCTAATTTTCTACTCATGCAATTTCACGCCTCAAGTCCACGCTTATATTAAGTGTTATGGCAAAAAACAGTTTTAATAAACGTTCATAAGGGATAATTACGATGAAGTCCGAATAAGGAAAAATATGCACGTGTCTGAATCGAATCACGTTAAAACGTCTTAATTGCGTCTGTTCGAGGTCGGCGCTGTGGCACAACGCGCTGGTTAGCTTTAACCAATTCAGAAACTGATAGCGAACTGGTTCGAGATCGGGGGAGGGCGACCTTTGATTAAGCGGTAGCGGTGGGTTGAACCTTTGAGACAGCGCCAGGTACAAGGTATAGAAGTCATAACCACATAGACATGTAAAATATAGCAGGCGACGACAAGGTCACTAAGAACAGTTATGCACAAAGAGAACACAAGCATAAATTTTATCTGTGAAACTTTTCGATCTGCAGTTAACTATCTATGAAGTTTTTTGTTTGTATGTTGTATACAAACAAAGAATTACGTGCGATGCTTACTTTGGCAGACTTAAAAGCCAGAGCCACATAGCATTATGCATTTTTAAGACAGTAGAACGGAATAAAAAATTGGCAGTTTTTATTGCGAGCAATTCTAAGTAATATTGTAAATGTTAAAGTGTGTTTGTTTGTTTGTTACGGACTCAACTGATCATAATGAAATTTTGCATAAACGTTGTTAGGAATACAGATAGGGACATAGGCATAGGGTACCTTTCATCCAAAAAAAAGCACTGTCCTCGAAGAAGTATCTAAAACTGAAATTTAAAAAATCAACGCCTGACAAAAAATAAGAGCAATAAAGATTGAATAAAAGAAAAAGGGGCGCGGGCAAGGTCACGGGCAATAGTTAATTGTTTATAAGCCTGTAAACATACGAGTAAGAGCGGGCTACGCTCGCCCGCTATCGCCAGCCACAGTGCTAGCTACTTGCACTCGAACGCTGAATGGTTATCGCGACATTTCCAACTTCAACACGGTTATCGACCTCTTATTGCTGACATCGACGCATCGTTACTTTAATTTACATACTTTCAATGTGGTAAGCTTAATTAACATTTACAGTATAAAAAGTAATTCGTAGATTGAGTTTCTTGTTTTCGATCTCCCACGCCCATTAAGAAATGCAATTATATGACATCCACATCCAATAACCATGTCGCAATTGGTGTAATGCATCCAAGTACAATGTTAAAAGCATTTATGCTAATAGTAATTGTTCAAGTAGTGGCTGTCTTTTGCACAGTATTTACATATGTATTACATATATATTAACTACATTTATTTTTATCGCGGTGGATGACATCATGATAACAGACATAACTTCAATGTATTATTGTTATTGCTCACCTTAACTCCTTTTTGACTGCTAAAGTCAGTACTAAGACACTGTACGGCGATGTTAATCTGTAAAATAAACAAAAAAAAATGCTTAATCATAAGAATTTAGTACGGAACACATATAAAAAATATTCTACACATTTAATAACTAAGTACGTTCGTTGGAGTGATTTAGGAAGAATAGGTAGACTGTCTATAGAAAGAAAAAAAAAACACATCTCTGTATGACTATTCGCTACACCTATTCGGTGACTGTCTCTGATAAGTGGTGAAATGCGGGGAATGGCTGGAATCCAAATCCATACTAATCTAATATAAATAAATAAAATATTTTTTTAAAACTCCACGCACAAGCTAATAGGTAATACAAAAATATCAATAGTGCTTAAGAAGGTATAGTGAGTTCACACATAGTGAGAACCACGAACTACGATATTTTTTGTAAACAGATCTTTTTTTATCTTGATTATAATCTACAATGTCTAACAACGGCGCCACCTGATGATCTCGATTGAAAGGCTGGCTCCGATCGTACTATACACTATGGATCTAAAAAGTTGTAAGAGATGGGCCGCTTTTCAATGAAACTCATTACGAAGTGGACGGTAGCGTTTAATGGAGTAGATCGTTTTTAGTGCAGCAAGTAGTCGCAGGGCGGTTCCGTACGCGGCTCGCGGCTGGACGCCACTCATTACCGCGCTGCATGCAAATGACCCCCTCGCGTTTTTCTTTGCCGCCTATACCACCACCGATCACTGTCCGAACACATATTATCTGTCGCTAACAACTCGCATCCGCTGCGGTTTCGCTGCCCAACAATAAATAATTACGGATATCGGTAACTGCCTAGAGCTTCGTCCTAACTAATTTACAATAATCAAAGAAAATAACGAACTCTGCCTTCAATTTATTTGCAACACACATACAATATGCCTACCATTTTAATTGTATATATTTCAATTTTCAAATATATTTATATTTTGTTGTTGTTGTTCAGGGATGATATTCTCTTCTATAATTTAGGTGTATAGGTGCACAGCTAATTTATATATTTCATAAGTAGCTATTTTATTTTGGATGTAGGTATCTTATAACTACTATAAAGTTAAAATAAAATATAATAAAAAATGCTAGTAATTTGTTTAAAATTTGTGACGTGATCAATAGGAGTAATAAAGTTAAGTATACTATGTTATAAAATAAATAATATATATGAAGAGCAAATTTTCAAAGTTATACAGACTGTCTACCGAGAGGTTATACAAACATAATACTAGGAAAATTCCATAGCGAATTATTTTATGATATTTTTGTAACAACTAACATGGATACTAAATAATAATGATTAAGGAGTTAGATTTAATTAAATTCTTTAAATTTTAAAATGGCTTATAATTCTGCCAATAAAGTCTCTCTGGCATCTTTGACTTGTGTCATTTACGCCATTTGTACCACTCGTAATAAGTTTTATATAAGTACACAGAACGTAATAAATTTAAAATGTTATAATCAGCATTTTAAAGCAATGCAGTTAATACCTAATTTAACTTTACTGATACAATTTAGAGATAAGCTTATCTACACGAAAGGCTTTATTTATGCAAGCAATTAAATCCTAAGAATATAATCTAGTTACTTATAAAAAGAGTAAATACTCCGTACATTATATGAAGTGTGTAGCAGACGCGCCTGCCTGTCCACTCCGCAACGGATAACGTAGGTTCCCAAGCTTAGAGCGGTGTCGCACAACGGATGTTGTTAGTTTTTTTGCCTTATTTGCAAAACACCGCGACCAAATATAGCTTTACGTTTAATTACACATTAGTTATTATTATAATCTGACTTTAAAATACGTAAAATAATAAGTTAGAATACAGTAATTGTCTTTGTTTATATATGCGCATAATTTTGTCTGACCAGTGCGCGGCGATAAGTCGTTATTTGGTCCGTTTGACAGGAAGACACATTATCCCATTTATGGGTATGTTTTATGAATATATTATTATTAAGGTAGCTATGTATTTTGTTCAGTTTATATGCAAAATAAATATAAACATAGCATATATTATATCCGATGATGTGAGATAAATTTTGTTTGTTATTTTAATCCTATACATACATTTCTAGATAATCCTTTATAATAATAATAATAAAGTCCTGAAATTACTTAAAGTCTCAAATACTGTAAGTAACTTTGCACTGTTTTAGATTTGATGAAGGCTAAGAATCGTATGAAAAGCTTCATCGTGTGTGTGCTTTTTCACTAAAATGTAAATGTAGGTATGTTAAATCTCAAATGGAACTTAAGGTAACTTAAGGTGAAAACTTCACTTGAACTCAAGGTGTAACGTGACAGTCGGTAAAAATAAGTATCTAATTAATGCAAAAATTGAGATGTGGCAATCAAAACATGCTAAATCTTCTTTACACACAAATTGACTGGAAGCTTATATTGGATGAAAAGCTTGATCGTGTTAAGAGGCTTAAAATATAAACCCTGTCTTACCTTGGCAGCACTTTCGAGGGGATTCCAATAGACGGCTATGGCGTTGTGGGCCACCTCCTCGATACATCCGGCGAGACCGATGCTATTCTTCGTATCTGCAACAAAACAACAAATTGTCATTAATCTTGTCTTCAAGTAACTGTGCAGTAATGGCAGCGGAGATTTCGATTAAGATATCAACGCACAATACGTCATCGGCGACGGAAATTTATATGCGGGGCGTGAATAATCACGTGATACGATCGATTTATCAACGATTGCAATGTTCCCACTTTTCTTCCTGTGTATTCTGCGGCTGCGTCACGATTAAGAGCACTCTATTCAGGTGGAGTAGTAGAGTAGTAGATACTCGATACAAATACAGGGCAATTAAAAATCAACAAAAACCTTCCGCACTGGTAGTAACCTATTTTATAATTTCTTATACTTATTTTCATATAGAAACTAGCTGAGCCGACACACGTTTTGCAAAAAAAAAACTTTGGAGTGGGTTATCACTCCAAAAACCCTTATCAATTAAGGGTATAAAAATAGTTTACGACCTATTGTTAGACCTACCGAATATACACAATAAATTTCATAAAAATTGGTCAAGCCGATTGTTAATGGGGATATGTTAATGAGTTCTAGATCCCCTTTGCACATGCTAAATCACAACAGCACACGTATTAGATATTCTGCAAGGATGCATTTACATTCGCCAGACGGACTGCTCAGTTAATGACTGCGGAACGCAAATTACTGTCATTACTTTATAGATATAATTGTTAAAAAATAACTGAAATTTTCAATGCAAACGCAACACCCATCATATTGCTCTGGTTGGCGAAACAAGTAGGTACTTCTGGTACTTAAATATAGAGCAAGATGTAATAAATCAGCGTTGGAAATAATTCAGAGCGTTTTGTTACAGATGTTTATTGCGTTCGGTGCAGCCGTATCGGACAGGCGCGGGAGGTTGTTAGTGAGTAATCGGCGGTGCTGTGGTGCGGCGTACGGCATGCCATTCGATGGCATGGAGGCATGGAATGGCAGCGGCGCGTGGGCGGCTGACTATCAGTCTGCCCGCGATCTGTGCGGGCGCCCGCGACACGGTGACGTGTTTATGAGACGCGAGAGCACCGCCGCCCGCCCTCACGCACTCTTATTGTTTTAACAGGCTTTTACAAATTTACGAGTCAGCACAATGTTCTCTTGGACACCTACGACTCACTGCTTAATGCGTCATAGATCCAGTGCAGTCTTTTGTATACAACGGAAATAGTAACGCGACAGTCTACTGTATCAAAAGCTTGTGCAGCCGGGTAAAAAATATCAAATTATACTTTTCTATATATAATAAATCAAAAGTCTATATATAAATTATCTTTTGTGTCGCAGTAAGTAGTCTGAAACAAACATTCTAGATAGTTTCTTAATATTTAAACTAGACTGGCGCGCCCCTAGGCTTCAACTCGGGAACATTTGGAAGGTTTTTATATGTTTTTACGTATTTGCACTATCTCTTTATAATATTAATATGATATTAGTAGATAGATTTGATTACAAATTGTTGTTGATATTTCTTAATACAGGGATTTTTCACTACATCTGGAATGCTCGTAAAGGCAAGATACGTAATACGTTTCATTATACGTAAGCGGTACGCGTCCCTGCTCTGCAGATGAGTTCCAGCTCCTATGGCGTTATAGCTTTGATATGGAATATGGGTTGAACTGTCTTTACATAGACTTTTTACTCTACGTTGTATGGTGAGATAGTCAAATCATAGATGATATACAGTTATGTAAGTAGTACTAATAGGTTTATAAGTTGTTGCTATTTTAAAATAAAGAAAACAATATTTATTCTTCGCCCCTTATTGGAGTAACATTTAACTGTCTATTTTCTTTCTATTTGTTCTGCATGAAGTATGTTTAGTACACCTAAAAGCGAGAACTGTCAAGCGAGATGAGGTTCGCTACAAGGACCAACGACCGGTGGTCACGCAATACCAACAAGAAGACATATAGGTAACCGGAGAAGGCATTGTGCTGGCGCGGCTTTCACACGCCTGCGCACAGGTGTCCGATGTCGCCTTTGACGCTCCCGAGTTCGACGTACCCCTCCAATTTTATTTCTCCTATATACGCGCTCTTAGTGAACTTACACTTCTTTAATGAATTGGGACACTTTGAAATATAAATTTTTTTCAAAGATATACACATACTTATGCAAATTAATTTTATGGTTGACGCTAAATCTTTCTACTACTATAAAACGGATTTTTAAAAGTTATTTTTTAACAAAAAATATACTGAAATGAATAAATACTTAATTCAAAATTATTTATATTTCAATCAATGTTTATTATAAGTAAATAAAAACTTAGAGCGTTCATAAAGGGAAATCCTAAGCTTTTTTATTATTACCAGCAATGGACAAATAAAAAAAAATTACGATGTACAATTTACTTTTGGAGGCTTAGTTCATTCGCGTATTGTTTTGAAATAAAAAAAAAGATTACATCCAAAATATTATCAGTTCGTCCAGTTGTTTCCACACACAAAATTTATAAAAGAAAAACACAAATTCCGTGTTTGAACATTATCTCATTTCATATTATAACATCAACAAAGTAAAAAATAAAACTTAACTAACATCTCGATAAGCTAAAAAACCTTGACATTAAACTTGGCCCGGCCGCGGCCGCGCGAATTAATGGCTTCCATGTTTTTATTTTCCTTGAGATTTAATTTATAGACACCGCTTGTGACCACAGCGTCACTCATTACAAATGCCACAGAGCTCGCTAAGTAATGTTAGAATGTGTAAAGTGTCATATATCACCGCTGTTTTATTCGATTATACCGGCTGCGGCGATTAATAGCAAACATTATACTGAGATGGCATTTGCATAAGTTATACTTTTAGGTATGCATTTATACGTTACATTATATCAACATTAAATAATTTCGTCTTAGATTTTTTTCTATGTAAAATTTGGCAAGCAGGCTGACAACAAGCAGGCGATTGCTGTAGCCTAACACAAGAAAAGCCATAAGGTGATAAGGAGGTTAAGGGATAATGAGGTCTGCCTGGTATCCCCTACTCATAGTACTTCTGTAAGGGGGTGGTTACTGACAAACGGAGTTTTTACTGAATAAATTGCTAATATTTATTGTTGATCCAGTGGTAATCCATTGATATCTGTTATAATATGCCAATTAAAAATTAATTAACTCATAAACAAAATGTGTACTGGTAAAGCAAAGGTTAAGAATAGTGGAGTGTTGCACCTTAACTTAAATAAAAATATTAGTACCTAGTGACAGAGCATAATATACATTGGGCAAACTATCTGGCAACAGTAACAATCTCTTTACTGGAGATTATCGTGGAATAACAGCATGTGTGCTGTTGGTTGTATTTCGTAGACTGAATAACAGAACCCATTATTCCTATACTTTACTATCCCTTATCCTTTATTCTTCTATTGGCATTGCTTTTGTAAATAGGCGAGCATAGCCACCAAACATCTAGAGAACTGTCAAATGGCCGAGATTTACATAAAAGAGGACTTATAGATCATTGTTTACTAATTTAATTAGTTAATTTCTTGTTAACATAGTCAAGTTTTCGGATTCAACGAGCTATACTTACCTACAATAATCTTTTGGTTGAAGCCGTGTTTACTTGTAGTTAGCGGAGTTATCAAAATCAATATTTTTTTATAGTTTTGTAACAGAATTCTCAAGAATGGCGTCGCCGTTGAGAGGTGGTGCGGGGAGAGGCGCGCGGCACGAGGATGTAGGCTCATCGCGCAATTAACATGCTAATGAACGCGCTCCTCGATATCATCGCGGTAATTATCTCCGTGCGCGACTATATTCTACTACTGATTATGTTTCTTCTTTGCAACTTAGACAACTTTACGCGTATGCACATTAAAAACATTACGCAACGAATTATAGGAGACAGTGCAGTATAAATAAAATATATTTAGTATTGTAATTGGTTGTTGCAATCAAAAATAAAGATGTATGAAATTTATAGACTTTCGCTAATCGAATTGACAGATAAAATCAAGAAAAAAATTTTTTCAGCTTCAAAATTATTTCAGTCAGAATGCAATAAAAGTTCGTTATTAGCAATAATCATCAAAATTGTTAGAATATATTAATACAGTATAATTAAGAAAAAAAAAAATTAAAATTAAAAAAAAATATATAGTATTGTTTGGTGTTTTCAACAATATGTAATCTTTTTTTTTTCATAAAAAAAATAAATTTTTAGTATAGGTGACGGGGATCTACTATAAAGTGGACCGTCAGCCTTTCATTCTTCTTTTCTGTTTTTGCAAAAAAATAAGCTTATTTAATTAAAATAAAACAATTTGCAAGAAAAATAGGCTACAATTAATTTAATGAAAACGAAAACTGATACTATTACAAACGTTGCACTAATATAATGCCTTATAAATTGATATATTATAATTTTATTTTATTTGGTATCTACGTACTTCGCATTAGAAGGTACAAACGTACGTAGACAGTACAAGGCTTATAAATTAGGAACATTTTCATAGTTAAAACGAAGCTTCATATCTAAAGCACCATCCACCGAAATAAAAACATTAGATACCATTATTCAGTTTATATATGATGGGATTTCTCACGAATTTTTACGATTTCCTGTTACTAAGTTTTTAAGAGTTCATAGAGGCGAAGTGAGTTCATCGCTTTATACATCTTTATCATTTACTCGTATATTAAATAAACGTTCATTTGACATCATGTCTTAGAAACATTATACTTTTATATCTTTTATCTTGATTATGATACTCGTAGAATGCATTTATGTGGTTAAGCGGTAACAATAGATGGCGAGTGTTCGTCGAATATTTTAATTGTAGGCATTGAGGTCTATTGATTAGGTCTTGTAAGCTGCAGAGACAGACGCCGCATATATACTTTTATGCAAATATCTTAACGAGATAATTACGGAACGGGCGGTGGGGTGCGCGGTAGCATTTCCTCCGCTGCAAGTAGGTATTTGCCTGCAGCACGGAGCAGGTAATTAGGTTCAGCTCGCCACGCGAATGCGACTACAGCCCCGCGTCGCCGCGTCATTGCCTACACCGCACGCAAACTCCTCTGCCATGTTTCTACGTCGCCTCGAGCCTAACTATGTTTTTGCGAAGCACTTTAAGATAAGGACTAACCTCAGACCGAACACAATTTTTATCAAAAATATGCGCAACCTATTAACCTACTGATTAAGACAAATTTATGTAGCTTTTCTTTTAGATCACCGAACAGATATGAAATCGTAGGGTTTTTCTTTTATATATGAAAAAAGAAATAAAAATAGCCGATTAAAACTTTAGTGCAGAACTTAAGTTAATTAAACGGCTTAAAAACAATGGTATTTTTTAATCAAAAATTTGCAATTTTTTCGCAGAAAATAGTTTCTTTTTTTTTTAAATATGCCTGATTTAAACTTTTAAATATAGTCTTTTATGCACTGTATTTTTAACTAAAGTTTTAATTTTACTTTAAGCAGTCAAATTAGGCGACAAAAATAACGCTTTTTTTGCTAAGACTTAAACACTTATGACTGATGATTGGATTGGGCAACAAAAAACAAGTCATTGTTTAGTTAATTTAGTTAAATTAACATATCCTTATAATTATCGTTGTCCACGCGAGATAGCGTTATAATGAGAAAACAATTACTAAAAAAAAACCTTAATTGAGTACTTACCGGCGTCTAATATTCTCTGTTTAACAGAATGCTGTCTTCCGTGCCAGAACTGCCAAGCTTTTATTTCGTCTTCAGGAGATTTCTCTTCTCGGAACATTAACATGACCACACTCTGTAACCAAAAAATAATTTATTACTAAAATGTAAAAGATATAAACAACAAGTAAAAGGAAATGTTTCTTTGAAAATAGTTGTTTTCGACCTTAGCCAACTAAGTTTTCAGTAATTTATTAGATGATATTTATTTATCGTTCTTTTTGCAGTGTTAAAGCGTATGGTCTCTTTCCTGAATGCGTAGTGTTGACTATATTGTCTACCATAATAGCCTAATAAGCCTAATAAAGCAAGTGACTAACAATTTTAATTTTAGTTTTTTTAATATTTTTTTATAAATCCATACATGAACTTCGAACCATAGTGTCATCACTAATTTTATCCCTTAGCAAATGATTATTTTTAATAATCCGTAATAGATTCTGAAACAATGCCTCCTGCGATGTGAGTGCAACGAACGATAGCACCGTAATTCATTTGAGTGGATTCAATCTTTCCAGGTACTTTATATTTCTCTCGTTAAGTCTTGCTCCCTGTAGAGGAAATATAAAAGTTATATTGAGCACGTAATGGACACAGAGGGTGGTCATTAGAAACCACCTGACGCCAAGGAGCTATGCCTCCGTGTTATTTATTGGCGAGTTTTAATGGCGAAAGTACCATCGGAGCGCCTTGAGCATTTCGCGAATACGCAAAACGCGATTACCGACGCGCATTTCTTAGCTATTACGTTAAACGAGCGCGATTATGTCGTTGCGACGGGCATCTTAATTTCATACGCATTTAAATGTT
The DNA here is from genome assembly GCA_945859745.1 of Synanthedon formicaeformis. Taxonomy (NCBI): domain Eukaryota; kingdom Metazoa; phylum Arthropoda; class Insecta; order Lepidoptera; family Sesiidae; genus Synanthedon; species Synanthedon formicaeformis. Next base: position 5,866,485 of record OX243954.1, read on the forward strand.
CTCCGAAGGAGGCACGTGAAATCTTTCGACCGTTTCCGTTCAGTTGAAAAAGTGAAATATGCTGCCAGTAGATTTCTATAGACGAGTTAGAAAATGAAGTGAAAAAGAAGTAAGTTGAACAAGGCGTGGTGGCAGCCGGCCCATATAGGGCTAACGACGAGAAAGCACCTCCGATCGTCGCCTCTGATTGATGGAGGACGTCGCGGTCGTCTGCGCCCGAGTGCGTCGAACGGCGCATTTTAATATTCAACCTTATTTTTAAATATTTCTTCGACGTTACTATGTACCAAATACTCCATGGAATTCTCATGTAATCTTGTTATCATGACTTACAAATATCACCTTACTACAAGTTTAAAATTATTCATGTAGTTTAACAATAAATCCTAATCAATATCTACTAATAAAAATCTGTATGTACGAGTATGTATGTTTGTCCATAACTCTAACGAATTAACTGATTTTCATGAAACTTGGTAGATACTCGTAAACATTTAGACGTACAGGACACAGGATAGGCTACTTTTTTCTTTTTCAACGCGGACGAAGTCACGGGCGCAAGCTAGTAAATTATAAATGCGAAAGTTAATATAATAAGTAGATGTATAAGTGTTTCTATATGTATTTTCATTACAAAACGGATTTTTATGAAATTTTACAGTAATATACTGAATAACACATGGCTACCTACTTGGACGAAAAATCTATAATATTATGTATATAATCAAAAGATATTATATATTTTATAGGTATATACTTATGACAAGAAAAATGTCTTTGTTTTGTTGTCAAATAGTAGGTTAACAACAATTTTCGAATGCTTATATTGTTTTCGTAGGCAAATTATACATTTTTGTTTAATGTAAATTAAAAATCCTGTATTTTTAAGGCGTATTTTTTTTTCTTTTTATTAATATAAACTCAATACAAGACCGAACGTTAAATATACTTATTTGTTTAGGCTTAGAGAAGAAACATTTTAATCGGTACTGGTTGTCGTGACATTACTTTGCACGCCCTTAGAACTCTGGCTTACAGTGTTGCGAAGGGCGATAAAAACTGTTACTTAACAGTAAATGAATTAATTTACGATAATTCGTGTCGGCGGATAGGTCTGCGTTTTCTATAAGCGGGACACGGGCTTTCTCCGGTGTTCGGGCGGCGTAAAGTCAACGGAACATTGCATACTAATAGATAGCCCATGTATAAAATTGTAACGGTGCACAAGTCGAAGATGTTAATAAACATAAGTATTTTACAGCTTTATTAGAATACCCAAATATCGCAGCTATTTTAAAAGACACACAATCTACGATACGTAACTGTAAAAGTCATAGTTATAAGGCAATAAATAAATGCTGATTTAAAAGTGATGTGTTTTTATGTTCGTTCTAACGCTAATCGTGAGATATTCTCATGTTTATACATGAAGTATTAACTAAACTAGAGTTGTAATATAAGCTGTTAACTTCTGTTGTTTATTGAAAACTAGCGATTCACTCCCGGCTTCACAGGGAATAAAAAAAAAATTTGAATTATTTTTTCATTAAAATCCGCATTAAAATCCATTGCGTAGTTTAAAAATTTACAGTAGACTAGTGTGGTGGCCTATACTGTGCTGTGCCCAGGAAATACTTAATATATATATGAAACCACATGGTTTTTCGTCATCAAAAGTTACTTAATTTTACAAATATTTACAAAAGTAGTCTTAACACTTGTAAATACAATACCATCCGTAAACAGCGTTGACCATCTTTAAAGAATAGCGTTGACGGTTAACTGTTAACGTCTGTATGTCTCAGCCCTAATGTAGCTGTAAAATTGTCATGTTATTGTAACTTATTTTTTATGAGACAGATACAAATTCGTTATTGTTTATTGCATCGAATTAATGATTCATAATCATTTGCCAACTAATTTAGAGCCCACTGGCAGCAGTTTACGTAATTTAGAGTCTATTTTAGTGGTGCAATTGATGCAGTACAATGTAGCTATCTGGCTATTGTTGCTTGACAAAGACACATTGTCGCCCGGACCAAACAATCTTAAATGTTTAAATTATGCGATTTATCAAGACAACTTTAGCTTTAACTACATTTAAGAATTCGGTTTATTGTAACTATAATTTCATTTTTGTTGTTTATAGCGCGCAATAATTTAGTGTTGTGATATAAATTGTAATATTGTCTTAAACGATTGACTTAATTCATTTTGCGGCGTATAGTTAGTTATTAATAAATAGTTTGGGTACCGCGTGTCGAAGTAAAGGTACCTGCGGCAACAGCAGTGTTGCATTGAGCGTGGGCGACGAGTGTGTCCACCTCGTTAATTTGATTTTTAATCCAATCTGACACTTGTATTAGACAAAATTAGAATTAACTCAAATAATATTAATGTATTCCAATCAAAATATTAGATATTTAACATTTTTATTAGTTTATAAACATATTATTAGATATATAACGACTTCGGTTATAACGACAGATCGGTTACAACAACTAAATGGCAACGTTTCTGCTGAATCCCTATAACGAATTTATTATTGCTTATATCAACTGTCCGTTTACTGTGACCAATTTTTGTTGTCCCTTGAAGATCACTATAACTGATTTTCACAGATAGGATATATCTATCTGCGTACAGATAGGATATTTATATCAAAACCCTAACGTAAGCGGGTTGCTACGTTAGTTATTCATAAAAATAACAAAGAAGCAGGTGGAACTTATCGCGTGTTAAATTTTGTTTTGAATGCAACAAGAAATAAAAGTGCGTCGTGGTAAATTTTCGTTTCTTGGACCAGTTAGTACAACATTTCGGACCGTCAATTAATTAATCGAGTGTATCGACATTCGACCCGATTTCAGGAGCCCGGTTGACAAACTAAGTTATCTGATTAAGCGCGCTTTCTCTCGCTGTGTATGACACACGCTTCGGTACTGTTTGTAGCCGTGTGTCGCCGATTGCTCTGACAGCCACTCCACATTAATTTCATCACTCTATTTGAATAAATAAGCATTTGCATATATTTCATGTATGAAATTGCGTAACGAATGATCCGTATCTCTAACGCATGCGGCACATGTGACAGTTCGCGAACAATCATCAATCTAACATATAGGTACCTATTCTATAGACATAATATGTATAAAGGAATGAGAGCTTTAATGCATTGCATGAGCTTTTTAGGAATCGTTAAAAACTCTTTATAAATTCAATTACCCGATATTGACAAGTAGGTACTTATTTATTAATTAATATTGCAAGAACAACATGTCACACTTAAAAATTGCTATACATTTTTTTACAATTAAAATTACTATACAAAATTACTATATTTAAAGTTCCCTCAAAATTCGTTCAATTTTCACATAAAATAGTAACGAGCACCTGTACATCCATTGTCAAAATTTCGAATTTATTACATCAGTGAGATACAGCTTCTGCTGCGTCCGGCATGATACACCCTTAATATGTTGCATATTTATAATAAAACATAGCCTAATGTCATGCTTCTATGATTCCTCAAAGAAGTAGTGCATGAAAGAGTAGCATAACGTACGTTCGCGTCATCTGTTTAAAGCAAAAACAATGCACGCGATAGTTAGGTAATGATATTATGCAGAGTTGGTGCTGTGCGTTCGTTCGGGCACCTCGAGTGCGTAACTCGTCTTTTTGCTCCCGGCGAATACTTCCTCGTTAGACTCAGGGCGCGCCACCCATCCATCAGACCCTATCTTATTTATGACAATTATTTATGTTCACTGCGTGGCAAAACTATTTCACTAACTGTTGAGCTTTATCGATAGAGCAAAAGTAATGTCCTGCCGCCTGCCGCCAAGATACGCTAAGCCTATCTGATACGGTTACGTCTGTTTGTTAAGTGCGCCAGTTGTTTTTAACGCCTTGGTTATTTGCTGCGAATGTTCGCCGCAGTGAATGTCGGTTTCGACATAAATTCTGAACAGAACTGTGGGTGTAACTGCCGCGCGGTTGCCTACGATTTACATGTCGATATTTATTTTACAACTACTAAAATATATCAACGGTCATTTTCGCTGGGGCGAAATGGCGTCGGTTATTTCATGCTGCGTCTTCAGAGTTGAAATTTAAACATGAAGTTAAATGCATATTAAGCTATTACTGGATGCGTGCACGCATCGCATGGCGTAGGGAGGGGCGAGGCCGCAGGCTACGGGAGATTACTAGAGATGTTCAGCTTCCGCCGCCCGACAAATTGCTTAGTGTACCTGCACATCCGCCACGGGATCTAATTGAATATCCGACGCGTACGCACCTACGTGCCTATTACTTTCAATGTCTTTACAAGACTAAAAAATACATAACACCACAGCACCAACCATCAAATGTGAAGTTGTAGTAATTTTCTCGAACTATAGGAATAAAAGAAGAAGAGACATGTTTGTGTAATTGCAGAAATTTTGTAAAAATAATATTCTGAAATTTTCGTGTTTCAAAATATATATCATTATTTGAAATTTACATTAAAAAAGTAGGTTAAACTTTCTGGTTACCGTTTTACCGCACACCATGGTCAGATTGCAGAATTATTCTATTACATACAGATATATAAGTAGTTGTATATACAGATATATACAGCTACTTAATGATTACAATTACAGAATAATTATGTAATAATAATTAAGTTATTTGAAGGTGATCTTCTGTAAGGCGTTGGTTACAGCCGTCAAACGGTCAGGCCAATTTTCGACCGTGAACCGCAGTGTGTCCTGCCAATGTACTTGTAGCTTCGTGTGAATTTTCTTGTAATTCCTTAAAATTCAGACTTGAAAATCTATCTATCTTGTTTTATATTATTCTAAAACACCTTAGTAAGTTCTAAAATTGTAAAATGACAGTTTTGATAGGGGTATTAAGGACTTAAGATTATGTCTTTAAGGTACATTCACATGGAATAGAGTGCAATACTTCGTTTGTTATGATATGATAGGTTTGATTGCTGCGTAACACCCATTGACCGCTAAATCTAGATTAAATCGGAGCAATTCCCGCGATCCGTCGAGCGTCGGATTAACATCCGAAGTCGCGTCGTAACACTAATCTGCTTAAATGTCGAAAGGAAATGTCAGATTGTAAAGTACAGGGCTTCGGGCGGAGTGTGATGCGGCTTAAGGCGTACCACCCGCTTAGAGTGCAGCCTTCAATCACGCTTTGCTCAATTACAATAACACCGCATGTGAACCAAACAGTTTCATTTGCAAATAAATATATCGTCGTTTCAGGGTGCGACACATATTCGACGGGTCGCTACTAATTTAGTACACAAGTGCTCTCAACCAAACGACGGGACGCGAAATACTCGTAGCAATGGCGTGCTATCCCGTCGTACTTACACCGAAGCCTTAACAACACAACTGTGAGACGAATACTCATTGAAGATGGTTCAAGACTGATTAAAAACAAACTAACGAAATAACTCCTTTCAAAAGAGAATTCGTTCGTAATTTAGACGACAACTAAATTTACAAAACTGATCAGTGGGCTTGCTAAATATAACTTCTTAAGATTAAATAACTATAATTGTTAAGTTAAGTTCCTTTGTGTTTTTTTTTATGTCCATTTGATGGTGGTGGCTACCGTCGCCTATAACACAAGCAACGCCATAGGTGCTGCATGTGGGATGCCGACCACAGAAGGATTAAGGATAAGGAAGTGATGGGGTTGAATTAGCTCTGGCATCCCTTACTCACTCACTAAAACACAACAGCACATATACCACTGCTGATATACTATCATCCAATGTTTAACGAGGCTGGCGATAAACTTCTCTTAAACCTCAACTGTAGTAAGCATTGCACAATTGGGTTTTAGTGCACCTAATGACGCTGATTACGAGCGGTTGTCGGCCCGTGATGCTATCACGGATTGACACTAAATACGCGTGCGCAGTGACAGCTCCAATATCAAGACAATGACGGACCTCAGATTACGTAACGCCATTTACGTCCAGCCACACCGTCACCGTTTCATAAATTCAAATAAAGTGAAAGTTGATCTAAATAAAAATATAAATACAATTTTCAAAGTGACATTCAAATTCAAATCCGGAAAGTTGATGTCATCAAACATTTCGTCGTCGTGAGATGTGAATTTCGAATATCAGAGTATCAACAGATGGATATAGGTGCTTATATGCTAACTAGCTGGTGCCTGCGAAAAATAAAAGATAATAACGTCTGACATATTATGTAGATACATTGACACACCTGACATTATACTTTTGCCAAGCGTTGTATTGTATTTTCGATAGCTGCGGCTTTGCCCGCGTAGAATATTTAGCCTATGTCTATCCTGAAACTGTATTCTAACTATCGGGGAAAGATTTTTTTAAATCGGATGAATAGTTTACCCCTTACATACAAACAAACAAACTTTACCTCTTTATAATATTATTTTAGGTATAAATATGCTAACACAAAAAATTATTGGGTTTCCTATCATTTAGGAAAGGAACTCATTATTAAGCTCTCATGTTTACGAAAATAAACCAAATGCTGCAAAATTCATAACAAAAATTTTGTAATTCGATCTGTAGTAGCAGGGAACAGTGCGATACGCAGTCATAAATTGACTGTCCAACTAGTAGCAATAACCACCCACTTACATAAGATCACCATGAAATAACAGTATTTGTGCACTATTGCCTTGGGTGCGAAAGTATGGGATGTGAGAAGCCATTTATCCATATATCATCCCTTATCCTTATATCAAAGTCGGTTGCGCACTTCCATATATAGGCACTAGCTGTCTAAAATAAAGATCCAACGCAAGATCCAATGTATGTCATGCGCTACATATTTTATCAAACGTTATATCTTTTAATTTTTAAACGCGGACGAAGTCGCGGACAACAGCTGGTATAACATAATAAATTTTCAGTAATAATTTATTTATCATCAATTGCTGTAACGACTAAGTTGTAGGTAATATGTATGCATTTAGAGTAGTTACAACGTTTAAGATTAATGATGATGATAGATTAATAACTTTGTTACGAGGTTTCAGCGGTTACGCGTATTACATTATTACAGAACAGCACGTAATGTAAGTGTTTTGCAGACGTAACATCTGTTACGCGATCCTGAAACAGAACGTGGAAAGTTTTCGTTCGGTGAAGCGAAGCGAGCCTGCGGTTATTGAACACGAATGTTTCCTAGCCTATACATCTTAATAATATCGAGCACGACAACGCGTAATTGTTTTAATTAATCGGTTTTACCGATAGCAGCGGATGATTCATCAAGATGAATCAGTATGGGGAAATCTGAAAGAAACTTCAGTATTTGTTACAAGTGTGGTGTCAGTGTTAAATTTAAATGGGAAGATGTCGTTTTGAATTTGAATTTTGTTAAAATAGCCTAGTTATTTTCTTAAAGTAACACGAGTAATCTCCTTTTATTCCTGACGATTATAAAATAAAAATATAAAATATTTTGAAAAAAAAAAATTTTTTTAATTAGTTTTTTTTAAATATTATAAAGAATCAGACCGATAGTACAATTGATGGTAGACGGTAACCGTCTCCTAAGGACATAGAAAAAGTGGAAGCGGGTACTTTGACGAACAAGCAAAAAGTTGTTTACAGCTCTTGGATATTATAGTAGTTATGAGGAAACACTTCAATTTACTTAATTTATTTAAATGAATATTCTTTAAGGTCACGATAATATTCGTGAACGAAATACATATTTTTAAAGTGATCAGGTGATTCTCCAGTGGTATTATTTAAAATTATGCTCAACTTATCCCTGAAGAATCCCTCGTGATGTCATTAGATACAATCAATATACATATTTAATGTATCAGCAATACAAATTTAATATCTTTGACAATTTCATAATTTTAAAACAGAATGCGACCATTAAAAAAATAATGTAGCCGAAAATATTAAATAGCTTAATACAAAAATTAAATTGTTCTTATTATGAGCTCACTTACTTAAGTTATTTCCGTACTTTAACGGTTTTATTAATTTGCGAGCTTGGAGGTAATTGGCATGTTTTTCAATTCCGAAACCGAATTACTTGCGAGAAATTTTATTAGGTCGAGATACAAAAATGTTGAATAAAAAGGCAATTACATTAAAATCACATAAATTACTGTTGAAAAATAAGGAAAGTTATAAAAAGTACATTATATTGAGACAAGGTCCGCGGTTCATAAATAACTGCACGTAATATGTCACGAGGCAAATAATTTTTGCAAAAATTTTGTTACGCCGGCGCGCGGCGCCGCCGTCACTTTTTCAAAGTACAAATTACCTTCGTCTGATTTCCTCTCCTTTACTGATACCAACGTTTTTTGAATACCTAATATCTGTATAATACCTATAGTACTATTAATTTTATTGATCGAAAATTTTAATTCTCCATGTCTTTTTTCTCAACACCAATCTTAAACACTTCAATGATACATTATATCTTTAACATAAAAAAATATAATGATAAAATAAAAATGTTTATTTACAGTCAGAAAAATCGTTTTACAAAAAAAATCCATGATAGAAGACTCCTTTTAAGCGGGAGCCTGTGCCAGTACAACATAGACTAAGGTGGTCTGTGATCTTTAAAGACAGTAGAATTACTTTGATCCAATTACTTTAAAATTAGTATATAGATTTATATCGAGTTTTGTGGACACAAACATAGGGGAAGCTAAATTTTTATATATAAAGAGAGTATATAGGTGTGTAGAATAGGTAAAACTTTTTCATCAACTCTTTCTCATTTGCTTGTAAAAAATTGTTGCTATTTTTTTCCTTTAGAATACCACCAGACTTATTTTAAAATAGCAATATTATCTTCCATTTTAATGTAAACTGAATTTTTTGTCCTCAAACATAACCTAAAGCTCAGTATCTGTTCAGTAGATAACCTAAAGCTTTAATGCAACTTTTTGAATATCTTCCTTTTTATAATAAAATTGTATTAAAACGTTGAGCTTTTAAAGTAGATATGCAAATCCGAATTGTAAATGCGGACTACCGTCGTTTATGAAGCATAAAAAATAAAAGAAATATGCACACCGTAAAAAAAAAACAGCCGAGTCTATTTCAAGTAATATGAAGATGTGCCGTTACTAAGAGCTTTCCGTTGTATAATTTTGCAATTTATAATCATTAATGTTTTTCTAAAGTCGGCTCGATGATTGCGGGGTGCGGGGTGCAAAACGCGGTGCACTCGCATTGGGGTGCAACTCAAATTGAGTCATGTGAACACTTGATTGATTGCGTGCATGATTGGCAACTATCAACAACGGGCATGCAAATAACATGTTTTTTTTTTCTTACTTGGCCCTGTGAGAAATGCCGATACGTCTCTTGTGACAGCCCTTCACCTTGCCGCAAGGCGACAGTGCAATCGAAAATATAAGAGTCCGGCACATATCCGACGGAGCGTATTGACATTGTTAAGTTATTAGCAGTGTATAACCGCTGTTGTATTGTAATTTGTAGTTAAGTATAATAAAACAGCCAACAACACGTCGACATGTTTAGTCTGGTTGGACGGATATGTGTCCAAGCCTTTTAATTATGTTTAATAAAGTCAACCATACATGACATACCATCGACCGTTGCTACACAATGTAATGAGCGGTATCGCGATACCGAGACATGCGGAGATAAAAAATAAACAAGATTTGTGACATTGTCAAAAAACGATAGTCTATTATATCGACATTAAGAATTTGAAAATTAGGCTTCGACCTTGAAATCAATCTGATCTGATCACTAATCTGATAACAAAAATCAAATCAAAATATTTATTCATCAGATAGATTTATCCAAGAAATTCTTTTGTTATTATAAATTTAAATTTTAACAGGGTTTCGGAAAAAAGCCAAAATGATGACGATCTTAAGATCAAGAGATAATAAATATAACAATTACAATTATTTCAATTAATTATACACAAAATCAAGTAGGCATAAACAATACTAAACGTAGTATGATCTCAGAATCGCTTAAATTCATTGTCGCTTAAATAATCAGCGATTTTATAATAGCTTTTCAAAAAGAGTTTGGTTTTGATTACACTTTAAAATTTATGTATACGTTATTATAATTTTATAATTTAGCGTCACGAAGTCAACTGTGTTATAATAAAACTGTTAGTATTATTGCCCGTCGATATGTTCGGTCCGCTCGGACGGATATGTGCCGAAGCCTTTAAAATATGTTTAATAAAGTCAACCATGTCATACTATCGACCGTTGCATATACAATGTAAGGGGCGTCATTAGCGATTACCTTAAAAAGGCAAACCGGAGCACTCATTAAAATAGTAAATTATTGAAAAGAGAAAATTGGTTGTTAATAAATCGAAAAAAAAAATTGCGTCGTGTCTCGTTACACGAGTTTCCGTTGCTACGAAAGTGAATACAATGATGTCAGTATCAAGATAAAAAGCAATGTAAAAAGTGCTCGCAATGAGTAGGCGCGTTTCACACCTGATACGCTTTAGCGCGGTTAAGAATACATTATACGGATTACCCGACAATTTATTGTTTTGTTGATCTGTATTAATGGTGCGATCAGTATGTTAATGTTAATCACTATTAAAAATTTTATCTTTCTTAATTCAAGCAATTTTTGTATTTGCATATTTTCACAAGCCCTTGCCACCAGCTTTGTTCGTGTAATTTTTTTTAAACAACTATTATCCAATGGGGAAACGTTATGTGTAAGTATGTGTTAATCTAGGTTTTAGCCTAAATGTTAAGTTTAATTCTAACCTGTTAATTTTTAAAGAGCTATACAAAAGATGAGAAAAGAAGAAATCTTATTATGAAATTGTGAAACTACCTAATTTACTACACCCATATACAACATCATTATACCTGAATACATCTATGATATGAGAAATAAAATATTAGATACACAGCTGTGCCTGCAACTTCGTATGCGTGGTTTTCGTACCTACACTTGGTATTTCTGTATTTGGTATAACTTTTTTGTTTGCAAACCGATTGGTATGAACCAAATATAACGGGAAGCTTGCTACAATATATCAGTGAAAGCCGCGTTCAAATCAAAAATTTCTAAAATTAGTAGACAAACAGACAAGCAGACAAAAAATTTAAAGAATATTTTTTTACTCCGGTACAACGTGTAATTTTTTTTTCTGAAATTTTTGCGTAAAAAATTTATTTAAAACAACTTTAATCATAAATTTATTCAAATAACTTATACTGTCATTAATAACTTTAACAATATTTACATTATTTTGTTGCGGCGTGTACAGGAAGCTGTACGAAAGTACAGGAATAAATAACTCACTTAGGGTGGAGTCTCACAACCCTTGTACGACTTAATATCTCACAAGAATGCCTCACCATCTCTATGATTAATTGCATCTACAAAGAGTGATTGATCGATCTAATTTTTAAAGTAGTTTTTATATGTGAATTTATTTTAAGAAGACAATTTATTCAACATCACTAACTACTCTTTACATATCATTTTAAAATGCGATTTGTCAAACAAACGATCTAATGGTAGCGAGTATACCGTGCGAAAAATTCACGCAATTCACTCATGTACGAGTATGTATTGGGTTTTTAGTTTTTTAATGCAGTTCATTGTTTTAATAACGTTTCAAATACATAACCTATTTTAAAGCTATTCTACCTTTTAAATATGTACTTATCAATATTTTTTTCTTTTCTTCTAATTGCTTTTATTTTTAAACAAGTATTAATTGATATCAAATTGGCCTTTTTTTAATATTCATTAGTCTGAAGTAGATTCGTTTGAAAATAAATATTTTAAAAAATGCCCGGAAAAACGTATAAACCCCATTTTTCTTTTTCCCATCCAAAACTCCTATTAAGTTGACAATAAAAATAGCGTTTGATAGAACGACGTCTGTCGAGTTAGCTATAAGTAGTTATAAATAAAGAACCTTTCGATAAGTAACGTTTTGGATAATTTCAAAATAAAATAAAAAACAGTTTTTAGGTATTACGTGGTTAAAACCGCAACCGTTTGCTTACAAGTTGTTACAGTCCTTGTTCCCTTTTATTTCGTTTTTGAATCCGACCACGTACAACTCTGCGCCGCTTCAGTGTTTACTAAAATTTCTTAATGGTATCTCCTAACCGCTTTTTGACACGCAAAGTGTACATCGCATGCGAATTTAAATTGTGAGTCACAGTTAATTGCCTCTAAACCTTTTTTTATGGTTATTATGTATAGTTTTAGGCAAACAATTAAAACTAAATGAATAAATAAATGCTTTTTCAACTATAAGCAACACATTTCTTTCAATAGTCATTTAAAATGTATATTCGAAAAAAAATTATCCATGAACGTTGTCTTTATATATACTTAATTATAGTCGCGAATTATTTATTATTTGGAAGAAAATACAGATATTTTTTTTAAATGGGATATCACATTTAAAAAAAGTTCAGCACCATGGAGTGAGCATCAAGAGAAACAGACTATGATGTGATGACTTAAGACTTATACTATACTTAAGTCTTTATTAAATGACTAATACCTTACTTACTCACCGAAACATAGCATACGTGCTATTACAATGTTATAATGTGCTTATATTGTAATAATGTCTCTTTCTGTTTGTCCAACGAAATGCATAAATCTTTGCTGTCGGGAAATACGAGTTCGCGGAATGTCTTTATATTTCAAAATAAAGTGTAATATTTTCTTTTTTTACTTATTGAAACAGAACAAAATGCTCGTTAAGGGAACACGATGTTTGGTGCATTGAAATTATTTTATCATATACAGCAAGCAAGGTTATTGTTTAAAGGGAGCGCGATATTATCCGAACGGACGGAGGCCCGGGCTCCCGGGGCACTCATTGTGTTCCTATATGGCGAATGTCAAAACCATCGTCTTAATTATCAGGCGCGGCCATACAATGCGGTCTCGATCGCGCCGAGATAAGCCCCCCTATAATCGTACCTATCTGAGTATTGAATGCGATACGGCCGGACTCTCGGCCCACTTACTGCCTTAATAATAATTTCAAACGTATGTCGCATTGTATCTTTGATTATTCCGATCTAAGCCCATTGAATTGAGATAAAACATGTTTAAATATGTTACTCGGAGAACAAAAAACGAAAGAAAATTCCTTGTCTATTTTATGGCAAGTGGATTATATAAATTGATTTATATGTAACAATGTGAGATAGCTGTTTCGTGTTGCACCGTGGTTAGATCATGTAACTAATAAATTATTTGTGTTTTCTATGAACATACAATATTTAATATAATAAACGTACCTATACAGATATATGTAAACGATTGTTTGATTTTCCGGTTAGATTTTATAAAAGGCGTAACGAATTTTAAAGCGGTTTTCGATTTTAAAAGTTTTAATTTTAGAGAAATGTTAATGTTTTTTTTATTAAATATGTGATGTGTTAAATATTTTTTTAATATATTATTATCCAAAACGAAATAAAAAACACTGGCCCACACAAAAAAGTGCCAATTTATTAAGCCTAAACCACACTGATCTAAAGGAGAACTACTTTAATTTAATTGTTTTGTTAATTTAAACTAATGTATACAATTATAGGTTACAATCTTTTCGACTAACTGACTCGATGTTGAATAAGTTATATTTAAATCAACAATAAGTATTATAATATAAACTTTAATGTTGTTGCTCTTTCTTTCGAATTCGATACCTAAATGTAAAATAATAAATGAGTTGATTTCAACTTACATTATAATTGTTTCCACCATTAAAAACAACAACGCAATAAAACTAATAATAATTAGCACTCGTGAGATACAAATTTCAAACAAGTATATTCAATCAACTTATATCCCTGAACCTGAATCGAAGTAACTAGGTATAATTATGTATCTCGTTTTACAAGAGAATTCTGAGATCGATAACGCATTTTTTATCGAGTGACACATTGTTTACAATCTAGTTTTCTAGGAGAAGAGTGGGCAAGTTACATGTAAGGAACAATAAGGGGATTTCCGATTTCCATGGATATTAATAACGCCTTCTAATTGTTGAACTAGCGCAAGTGCAAGTCGGTTTTACCTTTTGTCTTTCAATTATTATTTTCCCATGAGATAACAATACAATAATTTGTCACAGTCATGCTACGATTTGTTACACAACATAGGTACATTTATTTTTAATATGTGTAGGAGTTAATTTAGGAGAAGTTTTTACAAAGAAAATAAACACTGTTTACTATTTGCTCACCTTAACGCATATATTTACAAGCCTATAAGTAACATAGGCTTCGCACGTAGAAGTATGAAAGTTAATACTCTGTTAAAAACAAAAGAAGGGTTTGCAATAAGTAGCTGCATGTGAAATCGACTCCCGTTTGTTGCGGTCAGGGGTTTCTGTCCGGTAGCGCGGGGCGACGCGCGGCCGGAGAGGTAATGTATGCGAGCGCATCGTAGCGGACACCGCGGCGACGCGACGAGACAACGCAGCGTACGACGAGATCAAGACAAGACACGACACGACAACGACACGAGACTCGAAGACGTGGGTGCGCGTGGGCTTACCATTAAAATTATACGCGTAACATTTCGCTCGTAAATAATGAACAAACATCGATTACATTTCCGCACAGAAGCAATAATTCGAAACATTTTATGCGAACTAGAATTATAAATTGAGATGTTCGCCGAGTGGCGATGGCGTGTTAACGCTTTACGGTTGCGAATGCTTCTCGATGCATAGACACAGCTTTCTAAGGGCCGCTCGAAGTAAACATCCGGCCGGCTAAGTCGATAGCTTCGATTGCTTTTCATAATAAAAAGTACGGGTTGCAGGCGCACCGGCGATTTCTATATCTAGTCATGTTTATTCATGTGGTGTATTTTAAGCCAGGACGATAACGTTCCTTGGTGACTTTATGTAATGACTGTAACTTGATTGGAATTTGTATGTAGAAATAATAAAAAAATAAGATGCAGTGTCTTCAAAGTTATATGCACAGTTAAGGATTGTATATTTATTTTGTATAATGGCTAAGTGTTCTAATCTACGTAACAAGCGTTACATAGCCGAGCGTTTCAGCTCAGTCTCAGTCAATGCTCACAAAATAAAGTACATGCAGCGCGCAGAAATTTTCACATAAATAAAAAAAGAGCATACCTTGACTGTTTGATTCTTGAGCGGTTTGTCGGGATCATGAATGTATTCAAGTGTGATGCCATAAAATTGACCCTTATTGATGTATGTGATGCGATCGTCCTCACGTCGTTGCGAACTGCTGCTCGCCGACTCCAGGTAATATTTGAATCCATACGGAGAGAACCTGGCATAACAGAGAATTGATTTATTAAGTAAGTATATTAGGTATTTTCCTGAAGTAGTTTGTTCCGGCTACATCCAGAACTACTAATTCCTGTAAATATAAAATAACTATACGCTATTATAGGATAACAAAAGCACGTTCTTTGATTATCATAACAGGTAACTTGTCAATATTAATAGACTGCTGCTGAAGGTTTACCAAAATGTCATATCTACGCGTCTGCAACGAAACTCCGATTTCCGAGCTATAGGTATATAAGCTTCAAATGAAATACATTTTAAGCTGTGACTTTAAATTTATTTGATTTTATTAGGTGGACCTAATGAACTACTTAGATGTAACTAATGGAAATTTGGCTGTTAAAACTGCTAGAGATTGATAATCATGCCATAGAATCTAATAAAAAGCCGGCGAAAGTTGTAATTATATAACTAAAATGTATTTTTTTTTAATATTCAATCGTTATTTACATACATACAGTCAAACGAGAAATAAAATAAACAATCTCAGTTAAAAAAGAACACCGTTGTAGCGCTACAAGTTTCATTGCAAAAAAGGATAACACGAGCTGGTTTTGCAACATTTAGAAAAAGTGCGATTTCTACTTTGAGATACTATCTACAGATTACATGCTCTCGACAATAAAGTTTCCATGAAGTAAAGTAATAAAAGCAAACAAAAAGTGGAAATCTTAATTGCGCCGCCAGTAAAGCTTGTCAGTCGCGTCGTTACATAAAGGCGTCGAACGAAATCCAGTTTGCGAGTACAATGAAAAACTGTTTTCTCGCGATTTCCTGAGCGCGGGACGACGGAAGGAAAGCCCCGCTAATTCAGCGGTCATCGCGTGCCACTGATCATTAGTGGGTGATCACACGCGCGCCTGTTCTAGCGCGTAGCGTGGTAGCGGCGACCGCTTGTCTTGTCACCACCATCTTACGGCTAGAGAGAGAGACGTGCGAGGCCCACGCCTCACGACAACATAAATTAGCAAAATTATTTTCCAGATTATACGTTTGATTCGTTTACTATTTGTTACTCTACAAGAATCTCATACGAGTATATAAGCAACTGAAAACCGAAGATTACGTTAAAGATTGATGCATACATGGCTTGCACACTAGACCTTTTAGTGTGTTATTAGTACGTTTAGGGCCTCTTTCACAAACTACAAGTAATGTGTTGATTAGTTACTTTTAAAAATAATTTTCTGTTTTATTGAATTATTCACTCGGTTTACTGCATCATTCGATAGCCGAATTTTTATTATTATTTTATATTTAATATTTGTAACGTTTACAGCTCCATTATCCCCGGTTACCGGTGACTTTAAATGACAGTTTGGCCTAGGTACTTGACGTTGGTGAAAGAGGCGCTTAGTGTAATATTAGTCATATCGTGCAAATACGAATTGACTTCAATTGAGGTCAATTTTAATTTACACTTAGAATATTTTGCCCATGTTTTATCTATACGGATTTTGCAGATTGCATAACTTGGCCCTTGTCTACAAAGCAAAGTGTGATCGTTTAGATATTGGTCTAAGTAGATGTAACATACGTACTACAGCTTATTGAAAACAATTTAGTAAAGAGGCAGGGCTGTGTTTGCTATTTAAAGCGAAGTCAAGTAGATAAAGGCTGTGTAATGCAAACTCGGTCCGACATTGACGGATCGGTCTCGGCGCTCGCCTATCAGATGCTCTCTAAGTGACTCCGAGCAGAATTTCCATTTACGATCCTCATGCTGACTGTTGTTATAGTTAACTATCGATATCCTTTGTTTGTATTTCGAATTATTCCTTTTATACTCCTTCCAAAAGAGGCTCGACTTTGCGAAAAGTAGTTCGCTCTCGTACCCCCGAAAACGCGTATCGATAAATTTATTCCCTTGTAAATAAACCTCGCGAACGAAGTACGTAGGTAATAAATAACACATTGTTTTCCAATGAGCTTCATTACAAATTTCAGTGACGCGGTAACCGAAAAAAGACACTTCCTGCCGTGAAGACGAGGACCGGTCATGAATAAATCAATCGTTGAGGCGCGGAAATTGATGAGCGCACAAAAACCCTCAGAACGTATAGCGGCAACAAAGTGCTCGCAATAAAAACGTACGCAGCGATAAGAGGCACGATGGCAGAGGAGAGTGGCGTCCCGTGGAGCGATCGAGCTCTCGATGCTGCTGCCAAATTAGATGCGCATAAATCCCACCGTGTTTGTGTAGACGCACCTCAAAGAACTCACGCTCTCTAGCGAAAACAAGCAATGCTCACACATTAGGCAAATCGGTCTCTACGCACGAGTCATACCCATAACTCAGATATGTCCATAATCTAAACTCATTTCATATTCTATAATTTCTTACCGCCATCAGTGCGAGCGAATGATATTCGCAACGGAAGGTATTTCATTGGATGGAAATTGAGGCAGCATTGTGTTTCTGTGATTAATGTTTTCAACGGCACAATGCCTACAATTCAACCACATTTTAAATCATCCCTTTTTTTATACTTGTAACAAAATATCTATATTGTTGCCTACCTAGTAGATAGATTGGTGTGTCCCTAACGACAACGACACCAATAAATACGTAGGTATTAAGGACCTTGAACAAAAACCTTTATCAATTCTTATATCAGACGTTAACGTTTATTCGACTTTAATTATTTATTTAAAAAAAAAATAAAACATTTTAACTATCGCCGATAAAACAGAGATTGTAAGAAAGTCACACGATGGTACTATATACATGACTTGCAGAGAACAATTTTGCTGGAAAGCGTTTTAAGGACATTTAAACAGTTCAAGTTTATTCGCTCTCTATATATAAAACATAAAATAATTAACATTAAAAAAATAATTTCTAGGAATTAGTTAAACAGCCTACTCGTACTGAATTTAAGTCGTGAGATTGTTGAAACTAACAACAGAAGAAAACTCACAAATTGTGATACAAAAAAAGCAAAAGTAGCTAATGAAAATATATTGTGAAAACTGGCTCTAAAAATATTCGTTGTCAAAATATTTGTGAGAAATCCGAAGTTTAGTTCTAATACAATAAACTATAATGGAAGGTAACATGAAAAGGAGCATCTCGGCGGGTGGTTTCAGCAATATAATGAGAACGCTTAGGCGGCTTAATAGCAGCAAGCTGATTGGCAGTTACAAGTCGAAGTGAACACGCACCGTCACCGCCATCCGATCCGAGCTTTAGCACAATATTTACCCTATCTATATCAATTCTACCAACTAGGTACAGCTTAAGTTTAACAAACATTAAATTGACAAAACCAATTACTATGTACATTTTGAGAGCAATATTTATCTAGAACTAAGAGTTCGTCAAACGATAAAATATTACTAGGCAACTTTCTAACTAATCGTCTAGTTGAATGAAAATGTAACTTCAATGCCAAGACTTAACTGAGGTGAAGGAATGCCGTTTGAAGTGTACATTCGTTTAGCTTAAAGCAGACAGATATGGAGATCGCATGTACAGATGGCAATCCTGAAACATTACTACATAATAGTACGCCAATACCTACATTAGACTCAAAAAGAGAAATTTTCTGTAAGTTTGTAGTAAATTTTGATATTATCTGTTTGTTTGCTCTATTGTTTATTGGTTTATTTGCTGAGTTACCCAAAATTACATAATGAATAAATTTTTATGTTAGTGTATTATTTTGAGATAAAATTAGATGAATAAAATAAGGGATTCCTCTTTAATGTGTTCTTTCAACAAATATCAAGGTAACCATTCATTAACCATCGAAAAATAAACATTAGGTAACCACGTTGAGATTAGTAAAAGGCGAGCGAGATAATAGTCGGATTGTTAACTGGCCGTTAAATAATAGTTCAAACATTTTGTGGGAGCTTAATACTATCTAAGTGTAAATTGAGTTTTATATCGGACGAGGAGCGAGCCTATATCGTCGTGCAACGCTTAAGACAGTGGAAGCGACCGAGTTATTGGGGCCAAATGCAAGCAAGTAATTATCGAGATAATAATGCTAATGCACTTATCGCGTCGACGACTGTTTCCGTCGCGTCCCGTCTTCACTTTTCATGTTCTGTTAATGATTCGTACAAAAAGAAGTCATAAACTACACTATTTGTATACAATACTCGTCAATTTTTTGTGGCTTCGCTCGTACACCTAGGTCCATCCATATATGGTATATATATGTTGGGACAAAAATGTTGAAATATTGTCCCACGTGAAAGCGTTATCGAAAAGCTCTCTGCATTGATCAACGACTTACAATTTCTGTGTGCCGAGTTAATACTTTAAACAGTCTACTCGTAATCATCCGAGAAACTAAACATCTTCACATATTTTCCTATTTATTTTAAGCAAAAATTCATCGATTTTAGTAAAAAATTATTGCAAAAACAAAGTTAATAAAATACTTACGTTTTTCCTTGTATAAATAAGAAGGCATGGAAATTTTAACAATAATATTAGTTACTTTTTAATAAGGCAAGCCAAGTTTCATAGAAATCTGTTACGCTATAACAGTGTCAGAGTAACAAAAACCTTCACAAATATTTCGTTATTATTAGCGCCTGTTTCACAAACGTCAAGTAGGCCAAACTGTCATTTAAAGTCACCGGTAACCGGGGATAATGGAGCTGATATACCTTTGTTTGTACGGTAAACGTCCCAAACATTAAATCAAAAATAATAATAAAAATTAGGCTATCGAATGATGCAGTAAGCCGAGTGCATAATTCAATATAACAGAAAATGATTTTCTAAAAGTAACTAATCAACACTTTACTTGTAGTTTGTGAAAGAGGCCCTTAGTATTATTTTATATTAGTACATGAGTATGAAAAGATTGTTGATACACCTAAACAGTAAATTCTTTGTTTTTATCTTAAAGCTACAAATAATAATAAATTCACAAAGGCAATTATCAAATTTACATAAAATACAAAACATATTTTAGTAATAGAAATGTGAAAATATGTCTTTATTTTATCGCACTTTACTAGGTTATTATCTCTCGATGTATATGCCACATTTCTGTGATATTGAGAGAAGTAATTAACACATCTTTTTACTGGTGTATAAAATGATCACGGAATGCCGTTTAGCACCTTTCAAAAAACTAGCTAAACAAAACACAAAGTAAGTGAAACATACGCTACATCGTTCATAGCATACATGTAGAGGTACTCCTACTTCCTATTTCATTCACACTTTTAGTCAATGTTTACCTACTTTGTAAATTTTTGAGATAACACACAAAGGTGTAATTAAATTGTTCGTAAAACAATAAGGAAATCGAATATATTGTGTAAAACTATTAAGCTACATTAATAGACCATTAATTAAATGATCCATTTGCCTGAATTTAGCTCAAAACATGCGGGCGGGTTTAACAAATGTTAGAAATTAAAAAAAAATGGAATGCCATATGCCACAAATTAATATTTTGTTTTTAAATAAATAAAATATTATTTTTCTTTTGTGGATAATATTTTCTTAACATTTCTATAATGTATATTTTGTAATACGAGTATCATAGCTAGTCTGTGTTAAATGGCTATGCATATGATTTGATAGGACAAAATTTCCATAATTTTTTGTATCTGCATCGTATTACTTTTGTGTCATCGTAGAAGTATAAACATTAATTTCAGTTTCCTACATAAATCAATGATCCTTCGAGCCGGATACGAGCTAAACGTACGAATAGGTAAATTTGAATTCCTTAAAACTCTCCCGAACACTGGTAATATTTAAGAGCATTGCGTGTGTTCGAAACAGAATGTTTTCCTAGAAAAGGGTTATGTGTTGGATCGGACACGCAGGAAGGTGTAAAGTACTCGGTCAATAAGGTTGCTTGAGCTGTTACTTGTTATCTGACCGTACACACCGAGTTGGTACGCAGGAAAATGGTCAATCAAAATGGTTTACTCTAGCCATTAACAACGTTTCGACTGTAGCACCGAGTCGATAAAAATGTATTTTAAGGTAACTCAGGTACTTTATAATTACGAGCCAACACAAATTTGTAATTGCAAATAAATTAGTGATAATGAACAGTGTTGTTACGTTTGACGTGATAATTTCTGTCGCGTGCAGTTTTTCTTATAGTATTCACTATTGGTAAATGGTATAACAAGAGTAGTTAACAAGCAACTTCCTTTAACAATATTATGAGAATTTTGTTATTTTATATTATAGAATAAATATAATATTAGTTGTTACTTTCTTGAATTTAAAACGACGTTTTGGTCTTCCGAGGTGTATCTATATTAATATTATAAAGAGAAGAATTGTATTTTTGTTTATAATGAATAACTCACAAACTACTGGTTCGAATTTAAAAATTATTTCATCTACTATAGAAAGCTAAATTATCAGCGAGTAACATAGGACATATATTTTTTACTTTATCATTATAAATTTAAAATATTTTCTATTTAAAATACTACACCGTCATTTTATGACACTTAGGGTCTCTTTCACCACCTCGGAGTAAAGTGTCCAATAGGCTAACCGCCATTTAAAGTCACCGGTAAGAATACGAGTTTCACCATCTTCGAGTAGCATTAGTCAAGGGTAATTTTCAATGAAATTGACACAAGATACTCGTAACATTTACTCGCCAATTAGTGTTACTTGAAAAGTAACTAATCAGTACTTGTAGTTGGTGAAAGAGGCCCTTAATGATTATACGTCAGGAACTATTTTTAAATTGCCAATTTTTTAATTATCAGCACAAAATACATAAATAATTAATTAAAAAATATTAAAAAGTTTTGTGTCAAATAAACGTATTCAGTACTTGTAATTGGTGAAAGAGGCCCTTAATGATTATACGTCAGGAACTATTTTTAAATACCAATTTTTTAATTATCAGTACAAAATACATAAATAATTAATTAAAAAATATTAAAAAGTTTTGTGTCAAATAGACGTATAGCGTTATATTGAAAAGTATACTTACAATTTGGCAATTTGTATTTTGTCCGCGTCGTTTTGCCTTCCGAAGTCATGCCAGGGTCTGGTGCGTGGTGCCTGTGCAGGCGAGTGGTGGGCTGATGGTGTACCGCGTCCGTCCTCACCTACACCTGGCTGCTGGCAAATTACCGTGTAGTCGAACGACTGCACGGTATACGCATATTATAACGTTTATCATTTATTTATTTATTTTTGTGTAATGTTTTTTTTATGAAATATATTCGGGTGATTTTAAGTTCTTTTTATGGTAAAGTCTGGTGCTACTGTGGCCTATATCACAAGGAACGCCACGTGTGCTACAAGTGCGCTGCCAACTACAGTAGGGTTAAGGATAAAGGATTGGGAAGGAATTGTTGTGTTATGTTTCACTGTGCGGGCTGCCCAAATGACTGCGAAGAAAACGCAGTGTTCCCTGTCGCTACTACGATTAATATTACTTTAGCATTAAGTATACTCTATGGAATTGTATTTTATTTTTTTACTAGCTGGCGCCCGCGACTTCGTTCGTCCACGTTGAATAAGAAAAAAGTAGCCTATCCTGTGTCCTGTACGTCTAATATCACCAAGTTTAATGGAAATTAGTTTATTCGTTTAAGCGCCTGTTTCACAAACGTCAAGTAGGCCAAACTGTCATCTAAAGTCACCGGTAACCGGGGATAATGGAGCTGATATACCTACCTTTGTTTGTACGGTAAACGTCCCAAACATTAAATCAAAAATAATAATAAAAATTAGGCTATCGAATGATGCAGTAAACCGAGTGCATAATTCAATATAACAGAAAATGATTTCTAAAAGTAACTAATCAACACATCACTTGTAGTTTGTGAAAGAGGCCCTAAGAGTTATGGAGGAACTCTTATTTATTATTAGTATTATTATTAGTATTGATTGATAATCATTATTCTTGTATAATCATCAAACAAAGAGTAGTAGGAAGACTGTATGTAGCTCTACTTGATAGTAGGTGACTCTTATCACGTAGGGATATCAGAAGAGTTTCTTAACACCTTTTTTCTGCTGATATAAAAAAAAGTTTAGTCCACAACTCTCAATGGTTTGTGAAACCTATTTTAAACCTTTTTTTTTTATAACGGTGAGTTAAAACATAGTACGTGTGTGAAACCTATCATCTTACAATTAGAAGACAGACTGGTGTGTTGTGCCCAGCAGTTGGACTTACATATGTACTTGCATGCCTACAAAATATAGGTGAATATATGTACATAGTAAGCGACATTATATGAACAGAAATATCTACTAATAATTATCTCCAGGTAAACATGAGGCAAACAGACCAAAACGAGAACTAGACTCGTTTTATGGAAATACAAAGCACTAGAGGCAAAATCCTATACCGGAATGTAGATTTTTTAAAAGAAGCAGAGCAAACTGTGAAAACTTTGCTTCCATAGTTGATTTAACCAGGAATCGAACCCTAGATCTTTGATTAAGAAGATTACGACCAAACATAACAATTAGGCGTTAGAAATGTAGGTATTGATACAAGCACTTATATAATATTAATTATTTACTGAATAATATATAATTTACTCATATTATGAGTATATCGAAAAATAACATAATAATATTATACTTAAACATATCTACTGATAGTATTTTGAAAGTTAAAGTTACTCTAAAAAAAAACACTTTTTTAACGCAGTGTCGTTTCGAAATTGAAAAGCTTTGTTGATTTGTTAGCTTTGTTGAGGAAAACAAAATCTTATATCTCAACTATTGCACCATTCGAAAGAAGTCAATTTAATATGATTTTAATGTTTTGCAAGAAATTTCTAATTATGATAAAAGTAAGAACCAACATTCAATAAAATTGATGACCTATATTTTTTTTTTACAATACCTAGATATCAACTATTTTTTTCTATGATTGGCTTGTTATGTTATGTTAAAAAAATTTAAATACTTACATATGAAATGTTCTTAACTGTATAAAGTGTGTCTGTAACGACTTGGTACAACAAGTTAACGGTGCATTGTTGACACTGTCGACTTTAAAACTTACACCTATTTTATTAGTCTCTTTTATTTTACATCTACCTTTTAAATATAGCTTACAGTTTGTGTTCTCAATATTTTTTTATGTTAGGTATTGATTTTTATCCCCTCAGCCCACTGGGGGACAATGATTCAGTAACAAAAGTAAGTTATCAGAAAAATGCCTTCAGAGAGTTTTACCCTTCATAAAACCTTAACCTGAGTTTATCCCTACAGATAACACGCTATTTCCAAAATTTCAGTTTGGAAATAGCGTTAAGCTTTTTGTTAAGTATATAGTTAAATAGCCTATGGGTAGCTATAATATCTTTACCTCATAATATAAATTTAAGTAACTTTCCGCGTCTGTCTGTATAGCTGCTAACTCCTCCTAAACCACGCAACCGATTTTGATGCGGTTTTTACCATCAGTTAGATAATAATTTTTCACATAGTTTTTATTTTTTTAAACAAAATTTAATTTTTTTCCTGAGCGAAGCCTCTAGTAATTTATATTAATACTCGTATGTGTTATACTGCATATCATGATATAATATTTTCTATAGTATTTTTGAGTAACAACTTATGTATTTTATATTAGATACCTAAAATATTATATATACATATAAAATATATATAGTTGTTGATGTTTCTTACTTCACCACGCAAAAATGCCTGAACGAATTTGCATTAAATTCGGCACACAGCATATAAGATACCTTTTATACCGGAAAATGTTAGGTTCGTGTGGTATTTAAAATAAAACTAACTACAGTGCGTATGAAATCGCGAACACAAATAGTGTAGTAATACATATTAAAGCGACATCTGTGCTGGGCTTAATTACTTAATTGTGATTTGAGAAGTTTTCTTAAAATTTTCTTTTACAGAATAAATAAATTTGTATTTGTTATAGATTATTCTTATAATCTCGTTAAATATGTTCATAGAAAAAATTTGAATCAACTTCACGAAACGTCCTCCACGATTTTTTGAGATAAACGTACAGAAACTTATCCTCTATAATTAATTAAGTTTGAAGGATTTTGTTTTTCTGCCATGCGAACAATAAAATTAGCATTTACGGTAAAAAAAAGTTATTATGTTTTATATCCAAATGTGACGCGAATAAAATCCAATTGACAACAAATTTATGTTAATAGCGCCTCATTAAAATTTCGTTGTAGGTACGTCATCGTTACTGGTTACATTTTTGGCCACATTAATGGGCCCGTAATGAACGAAATAATATTTTATTACGAAATTTTGTAATCTTTTTCCGTCATCTACAAGTACATGACTTAATGTGACAATGGTCATTACGACTAATATTTTAAGTAGGTATTTAAGTTAACTTAGTGTTATTCACGTTGAACTTATATTTTAATGATTATTATTAGAGAATAAGTAAAGAATTTGACCTAATTAAAAAGTTAAAAAAATGACGTTTGATAACATTTATTTTTGAACCGAAAAATCATCGTTTTTAAACCGAATAATCATCGTATAAAATTTTATAGTAATAATATAATATTTATGGCTGTAATAAGTACCTACATTATATATAAAACTTTTTGAGAAAAAAATTAGAAAATTTAAGTACATAATATAATATTATAATGTGTGGAAATATAAGGATTACATACTCTTTATAATGTTTTATAAATCTAATGTCTCAAACAGTCCATTAAACAAGTTTAGACAATAGATTTATTGTATCAGTTAGATAATATGTATGCTACCTTAGTTACGGTTCTGTTATATTAGATAACAAAAGGGGGAATAAATAAGTGCTCAGTATAATAGATCATTCCACTGTTCGAGTCGTGATTGCCGCACCTTACACTGCAAAATCCTTCAAGACCACTTAACTTCTAACTCGATTAAATCCATATCAATTTGTAATTTTAATAAGTGCACGTAAATATAAATAAATTTGTTGTAAAATAAGATGTGGTTTGGGCGCACGTTTAACATTCCAACACTATGTTTACTGTTTGCTTGTTTACTTGTTTTTGAGGCCATTGTATTTGCTCGGTACACCTATAGATTAGTACTATAGTAGCACCTCTAAATACTGATGAATGAAATGGGAACGAGAGATGAAACGTCAATTCTTATAAGAAACATATTGGAAACATATTGGTTAAGAAACTACAATTTGTGTTATGAGCAGAATAAAATTACTACGAAAATGTTTTAGAAAAAAAAAGAGCGCGGGTGGGCATTGGTTGCGGTGAAAAGATGAACCTTTCAATCATGTGGAGGAATGTTGTACAGTTCATAGACATGTATGTTGACTTTAGTTGATAGAATACACTTAAAAATGTGAAGCCATAGTTGTAGAGGTATATGTGTGCGTGAGTGTGTAGTGAGTAAACCGCCCGCCCGCGCCCGTATCACTCGTTACACCGACCTGCTGAACGGTGGTGTGGTCTCGTGGGGTGACTGCGTCTGCGCCGATTCCGCTATCGGGCGAGGGTAGATCCACAGTCAGACCGGCGGCCGCTATGACACTCTTGCTGTGGTAGCGAGGCGCCCCGTAGCGTTCGCCGAAGGCTGACGCCGGGGCAGGCTCTGGGTCGTACGGCGGTGCAGCCCTCTGTTGGTACCCTTCGCCGACGAAGTACTCTCTATAGTAGGGCTCCGAGGAGAAAGTGGCCGGTTGACGGGAATACTGTTCGCCGTATGGCGTTGGACTTGGAGTGCCCGGCGGTGCGAACATCTGCGCCGCATACATGGCGGCGTCCGGCAATAGCGAGCCAGCGGACGAGGCCCGCGACGGCACCGGCGATGGCGACGCAGCTTCGCCTGGCTCGCCGACCACCACCTGCGGACACACGCGTCTGTTACACGCGTTCTCCCACGACAATTGTCCGCTTCGCAACGTCGACGCGTACATGCCGCGTTAATTCACAGTTCACTGGCACTAGACGTTTTGGATTGCAACACGTTCACGCAACAAATATGTGTAATCCTCAAACAGATAGGTCCCGTGGGATAGCTTGCGTCGATGTGGATTGGGCGGGCAGCGCTGGCCGGCCTGATAGGGGCGCGGGCGGGCGCGGCTAATGCGTCGCGAGCACGGCGCTCGGCGCATCGTACGCTGACTGCGATAAATAATACATGAGTGACCGGTAAGAGAGTGTGTGAGTGCGTGCGCGCGCGACGATAGCGTGCGGACGTGTGACGCACCTTGTGTCGCGGCGGCTTGAGCGCGTGCGGCTCTGGCTCGTCGGCCACCTTGCGGCTGAGGTCCTCAGGCTCGCGCTTCACGAGGCCCGCGTGGAGAAGGCCCGACAGCTCGCTCAGCTCCGCCCCGTGCGCGCCATTGGCCGCCTTCAGCGTCCCGCCGGCCCTGCGGAGGGGAGACGAGGCGTGATTGGCGACAATGCGCGCGCGCATTCCACGCCCGACCTCGTCGGGACACTGTCATACTCGCTCTACGATCTATACACTGTGCAATTGTCATAAGATAGATATTTCCCTACAGTAGTCGCAGACATAAACATGATTAGCATGTAAATGGTCACGCAGAGTGCATATGTTTCAACTTTAGGTTCTTAAGCGTAATTCTGAATTATAAACACTAAATGGGCAATCGTACCTACTCGGATATTTAAATACCTAATATTTACCTAAATGTTTCAAAACATTACACATTATTCATTAACTTAGAGTTCATAGTAAGAGAGTGTCAATAAACTTTAAATGACCTTTGAGAAGTTGATACATTTGATAATTAATTTTGAAAACAATCCTTAAACATAACGTGTAAACAAAAATTTAGACCTGTAAATAATTTTTAGGTATAAGTAACAGCAGTAGGTACCCATTTTTGCAAAATTAAACATTTTTTGTCAACGTTACCTACTTAGTTCGAGTGATAAATTTTTTGACTTATTTAAAATAACTTAAGGTTTTTGAGTAAAGAGGAAAGCCTCTTAAGGAAGTATCGTTGCTAATTCTCTAATAAGTTAATAAGCAACTATTAGTTGCTAATATTTCATTAAGATATTAATGTTCAATGACATGTCTTAACTGATGAAACTTAGCCTATCATAGAGTAAGGATAAATTATAGATTTTACTGGGAAAATATGGTGTTATTTAGTAATGGGGCTTTCATAGATAGATATTAAAAAACCGTGAATTTCCCAAATAATCTATAAAAAATTTCATCTGAAATATTTACAGAAAATTACCAAAATTAAAAAAGACTTTTATTACCAAACTCTCCAAAAATTTACATACTTAAGTTAAAAAAAAATGGCCTGGTTTTGAATAATACCTTTTCAAGCTCTGAATTTCTTGAACTAATTAACCACACCCTGTTGTTATGGTAGTTAAACTTTCACTATTTAGTAATTTTATTGCAACGCATAATATCTAGGTATATAATCATAAACAGAGAGAATTTTCGATTTTCAAAAAACTGAAAAATAAATAGAAACAAATGGGCATTATATATGTAAATTGAAACTATTTTGAAAATATATAGATACAGGTAAATATTATATGGCCAGCATTACTTTTTTTTTCATGTTTTACCTATTAAAATTTAATAGATAAAACATTTAAAAAAAACTGAATTTCTGATTAGATTTGTAGTGTTAAAATTTTAATTCTTATTAACGAATCATGAATTATAATAATAATATGTAGAGGGTTTGAGGCAGACGAAAAAAGACAATTCCGGTTCGTAGCTCGTAGCACTGCGAACGTCGCATCCGCGTAGACTCGATTCACAAATTGCACACGTACGTACCAACATAGTTTTTGATTTGTTTGATTGTGCAGCGCAGACAGCTTCGCAAGTGGCGCGAGGCGCGGCTTTCGTCGACCGATGTCAGTGCACGCCGATTTATGATAATTGAAGACATGTTTCATTGGCGCTCAGATGTTTATTTTAGATAAGAGATTCTCGCGGCACTATTTCATGTGGCCGAATTGGTCGGGACGCGCGACCTCCCGCGAGCTCGAAGCTCCGTGCCGACTGCCGCCGCCCGTGTCCGATTGCAATTCTCGCCTTGCTCATTCTTCGCGATTTATGCATGCGATTTGTAAGAGAAACACGACTGGTGTGAAATCGCTCATCGAATAAGATAAATGCAAACAAATAAAATGAAAAATCCTTGGAAAATGTAAGGGAATTTTCGACAGGTTACTGTGAGAGTTGATACATACTACTCGTAAAATGTCAGATGTAAACTACGGCTATCGTTAATAATTGAATCTCCACGATTAAATTGCTATTTGACATTTTTACAGACTAAACCCCAAGAAACCTTCAAATTACTTTCATACACAACAACCAATAGGCACGTGATGTATCAATGTACCTATATAATTAACTAAGTTAAATACGAGAAAAAGCTACCTACCCATGTGTGAGATAAAAAAACGCTGAGAACGGGGATTCCAGCGTTTTTTTATCCAGAGTTTACTTATAGACTTAGGTATTAGTGGCCTGTATTGCCTACGCAGTTATAACATAAAACTATAGTAAAATAACAGCACGTGTGCTGTTATATTTCGTTTATTTAGAAAGGGATACTAGTGCCCATTCTCCTATACCTACTCTCTAATCTCATTAATCCTATAAAGGCTAGCAGGCGTTTGCAACTAACATGCCGTTGATTATGTTAATAGCCATATAAAACCAAGTCTTCTCATGTCAGCCTGCCTGCCTATCATTATATAAAAAGAGCTTTGAAAATAGCACTTGATATGAGATCAAGTGCTATTTTCAAAGCTTTGGTACATAACCGGCGGGAGCGCTAGTCGTTGTTGCAATATCGACAGGTCATGGGCTATGACATCTCCAATGTAGTATATGCTACAGCTCTACCCGTTGTAGTCGCAAAGCCGACCCTGCCCCGTCGAATATGCACCAGAACCTCAACAGTTCTGAAATGATCAATTGATTAATATTATCTCGTAGCATAATGCAATAGATAATGTACCATATTGTATGCAAAGCATGCAAATTGAATTTGTGTTAATCCGAGCTCGCTATGCCGCCGGCGCGATATTCGTACCAAAGATGTCGTTATGCAAAGTCACAAGTAAGACACAATTGGCTGTTTGCTTGTACTTCGTTGTTAGCACCTGCGAAAACGCGTCACAAAGCACGTTACGATGACAGCTGAAGAGCCCTAGGCGGTTCGCGAGTGCGTATACACGAGTATATACATATAACTACGAACAGACAAACAGAGGTGTTCGAAATAAGTTTAAAACTCATCCCTATAAATTTTTACTAAAATAATTAATAATATTACCTGTACCTATATTTGACAGTATTAAAACATTTCCGCAAAATGCCTTTTCTGTAAAAAGGCGGAACGCACTGTGCTTCACCGAAACAAAAATTTTGTTAATTTAAAAATAGAACAAAATTAAAGTGCGAATTCATGTCCTCACAAATATAATTAATCACAAAATAATTAAATTTATTTAATCGTATTAATTTTTTGTTATCATATTTTGTTAATTATTTCTACTTAGGTCCTTTTTACTTACCTCCATATTTTTTACATATTATTAATAAGTTTTTATATAACAACTTATTCGTTATATGAAATTTTAAAGCTTTTAATTAAATTTAAAAAAATATATCCCCACACAACTCTGATACCCATTTCAGGTAGCGAAATCTGTGTTGATATCTGATCAAAAAACTTTAATCTGATATCAGTGTCATGTTGCATCGACGATTAACATAACATTGGTTTGAACGCAAGGCAAGAATAAACACCTCTTACGGAATACTCTACATGCAAATATAAAATCTGTTATCAAAGCCGAATCGGAATATTCCTCGGATGCAATTGCCATTATAATTATTTGCAATGTTTACTTAACACCCTTTCACACATGACGAGATCTCGACAAAGCAATGTGGAGGGGCGCTGCCGAGATCGCAACCCTCGCTCTAACTTCAATGAACTGCTCATGAATAAGAAAGAAGATGATTCAAAAACTAATTTCTACCTCGGATTTTATGTCAAAAAAGGAAATAATACTTATGTGTAATTGTATTTTTTAAGATCGTATCTTAGATAATATTACCTACCTATAGGTATTCCAATACTATATATTAACAGTATTAAAGTTTTGAATATAAGTTTACTATATCGCGAGACGAGTGAAAACTAAACTATAAAGGTTATAGCTACTAAGTATATAGCGCATTATAAAAAATATTTTCATATTGCGCACTAAATCAATCGTAAAACAATAAATCATACAATTTTTTTTCACAAAATATCTTCGCACTGTATCGTCCCCAAACCCTTCGGAATTAAAGTATTTCGTTGAACAACCAACACCTGTTTGTAAGCCCCACTATAAATAAACACAAACAACACATTTGAACACCAAACACTACGGACGAAGATAAAAAAGAGCATTTAAACATTGATAAGTTACTATCTCAAGTAAAAATCTGAGGCGGCGATAGTTTGTTCATCTATTGGGCGATATTAACGAGACGACTGTGGCTCATGCAACGGATGCGAGCATCGTAATACTATTCAATTTGAATATATCATTCGAATTAAAGTAGGTTTATTACTACTTTTCTCACGGAACTAATACATTATCAAAACTTTAATTGAAAACGCCATTTTGCCATTAATTATTGTCCAAGTCATTTAAATGACTGATCGCTTAAGTTTACCTACGATTCTACCGGTGATTAAGAAACCGTTAGCTTTTTTCTAATACTAATTAATGCTGTAAATAAAAATTGAGGTTTACAATAGGTACCTACAACAGTTATAAAATACGTATCTGGACATAGAATTAAGCATAGTTAAAAGTAAGTACATAACTACATATGTAGATTTGTGTTGAATGTATATTTTTGTGTTATCAAAAAATGGGAAGATTTCAAGAAATTTGTTATTCCTCATAATAATGACGATAATAAATATTCTATAATATATGCTTAAAAAATGTGTAGGTAAATCTAAATTTACCCATAATATTTATATAGGCAGATATAGAAATAATTCTTATTTTCTAAGAAAACAATTCTAAAAACAATTCTAAGATATAGATTCTAAGATTTCTAAGATAATCACGAATAATCTTTGTAGTTTAAGAACAAAGTTATCAAAAGTTCAACTGAAAAACTTATTTTTACTTAATTCAACTTCTCTTAACATAGAATAGACATAATTATTGTTCAAGCTTGGTATGAAAAATATGACATTTAAAAGATGACTTATATGTAATAAATTCTGATATTCAAGCAATATTCTTTTACCATTAAGTAAATAAATATATTAAATTGTCAATTTATTAAAAATTGTGCGCAAAACTACTATTCATATAAGTGTTATTTAAACTGA
Source organism: Synanthedon formicaeformis (assembly GCA_945859745.1). Taxonomy (NCBI): domain Eukaryota; kingdom Metazoa; phylum Arthropoda; class Insecta; order Lepidoptera; family Sesiidae; genus Synanthedon; species Synanthedon formicaeformis. The sequence goes on from OX243954.1 coordinate 5,899,144, forward strand.
AAACTACTTAGAATTAATATATTTGTTAAAAAGAGCATCAAAGGAACTTTGTTGTCAACTTCTACATTAATACTTTATTATAATAATATAATTGAAATACGAAATGCATATACAAATAAATGAATTTTTAATTTCGTCATTCTTTTGAGTTTAAATGATATGGCTGTGCTTCTGCTGACATTGATAGCCCAGTAAGAACTAGAGCCCCTTCAGAAAACCCATGTACCAGACTCACAATGTAGATGCGGGCTCTTATGTAATCCGTGTAGGTACATAATAACATTAAAAATAAACTTAAATAATTCGCAGAATATTATTGCCAGTAACCTCGTAACGATATATTATTAAAAAATTCTATTCTTTCGGCCAGACATTACAAAAAAGGGATATAAAAGGAACGGTCAATAAGAATGGTCAAGCCCTTAGTCGCTGCGTGATGACCGCGACAGTAAGGGACATAACGATGTTACTATCTTTTTACGCATTATCTTTTTAAGAGGGCACCCTGTATCTAAGGGAATTCAATGGTATTAAATATTATGCGAACAATAAAGACGAATCTTGAAGAGAAACCGGTTCTTGTTCTAAATGGGTCACACGGTTCCAACTCCCTGATTTTGTAAGACCGTGACAGCGATGAGCAATTTAATAGCTATGCTTCAAGTACTGCAGCTACGTTTTCGTACTCGTACTCGATACTCGTATATACGCACAGAATAATTAAATAATTAATTATAGTTAGTAGATTTTGAAAGGCTTAAAACACATACTTACATATTATAAAACAAAGTCCCCCCTCCGCATCTGACTGTCTGCATGTACGTTCGCGATGATCTCGTTTGAAACGTTCTTTCCGTTAGTGAAAATTGCATCAAAATCCGTTGAGTAGTTTAAACGATTTATTAACGTTAATTAACGTACATACAGATTGACAGACGGTGGGAAGCGACTTATTTTTATACTATGTAAAGATTTAAAGAACATTAAATCTAAAACTGGGTATATGGAGTTAATACGAGTATTTTATTTGTCTGGTGACGAAGTTGGCGTCTCGGTATAACAGCGTTAGAGCCTCATTAATGGTAGATAAGTGAGTATGTATGAAACAGGAATTGGTTAACTGGTGAGGTAGCGTAAATGTGGAGAAACTTATTCCCGTTAGTGGCGAGCGGACAGTGACAGGGTCAAGAGGGCGAGGCCCTCCCTGGCCGCGGCATCTAGCCACGCGTTTCTATGCTAATCTCCGCGTTAGCATTCGACAACTATTAATGGTTATGGCTGCAGTTTCCATTTAATACTCGTAATATTCTTAGACCTAGGTACAGTTGCGCCCGCGCACCACGCAACGCGTTTACGAAATACATTCGACGCCCACGGCAACGGATCTAGAAGGCATTATATACAGACGGAACTAGTTCATTTCTACATCTATCGAGCATTCAATTCAAATAATACGAGCGATTTGGGACAACAAACACAGTGCCACGGACCTGACGATGCACTGGCGCTGAACTAACAGATTAGCATACAAACGCATTCGGAGACACACCGTGCTCGCTTGGGTGCGGGCGAGTTTGAGCATTTGTTATTAATTTTGAATGTATGAATGAGCAATGGCGGTGCGCGCCGAACCGGCGCGTGGGACGCGTGCCGTGCCGACAATGAGTCGAGACAAGTCCTGGGCGTCCTTGTCAATGTGAGCCGCTTCCCGGCCACATCCGTCTATTGTCATTATTTGTATTTATGCACTCCCGTAACCAGCGTCGGGGATGACGAAGCGAAACAGTTTCGGTGTCGTCACAATCCTGCATTATAGAACAAGGCAGTGGTCTCTGGCGGATGAAACATCGGTGGCGTCTAAAGGACTGTTCTCTGCGCTGATGAGATTGTGTGACTTCGTGTGTGGCTCTACGTAGGAAGCTCATGAATATCATCTCTTTATAGTGCTCGCATTTCACGAAGCCTTTCTGACTTCTAATTAATATACTTTTACACAAGCTAATTTTTAGGGTATAATCTAAGTCCATCACTTTGCCCGATAAAAAGAAATGTATAAAATATTTCTGCTGTGTATTTTTAGTTTACTTGATCTTTTCGAAGAGGACAAAATAAAAATATGCGATTTCATGCCAAAATTTCTTAACAAATCAAGGATTCTTGATCTAATGGCACTATCACAACACAACTAAAAATCACAACAGTTAAATTCTACTGTGAGGATATGATACTTTACTATACACATTAGAATTTAACTCTTTTTTTTTCCTCTATAACTATAACGTCTTAAGTAATATGCCTATACTAAATAAAACGTTTATCTCCAAACGGTTTGCTGGGGTTAATTCAGAATTATGCATCCTCTTTTATAAGAATGCGACATTAGTTTGTTCACTTTTACGCCGCTATTCAAAGGATGCTGTTAACAACCTCTCACAAAGAGCGAGAATAATTTGATCGGGGTCGCGTTTCTATGAGAATACTTTAAATGCACCCGACTTTATGGAAGTCTTGTGATGTTTTTCATTAAATTTACAGTTAATTTTCTAAAATGATTTTTTTTTGTTTGAGGAGCTGGTAAACAGACATGCAATATCACAGGTATACATAAAATTATTTTTTACGAAAATAAAATTTTAAAAAAGTTTTTGAAATTCCTATAATATTAACAAATACAAAATTTGTTTGAAATTTGTATGTATTTTAATTTTAAAAATATTTATATTTTTTTATTAAAAGTTCCCTATAAGTATTCAATACTCGTATTCAAATAAGATTGAGAGGAACGCGAAGTAGCGAACTTGCAAGGAAAGGGTTCGCAGTTGCGAACTCATATTTCGTTAATCCCGCTATACGTATTCAAATGAGGACTTGTGATTTATTGAGTGGAACATTAACATTTTTATTATTTGTTATTCTTACACCTTTCGTTGGGGCCGGAAGCCACGCGGCCTCTGTCTCAGTCAACTCGTCCGTGAGACTCAGCAGAACAACACAGTACGCGCACAAAAAAAAGTGAACTATAAAAAAGATGGCATATTATCATAGTTTACATATAAATTTTACGCGAATTCATTCCATATTCACGGTGCCTTCGAATTCGACGATTATAATGATAATGTGTTTGATACACGAATCGCTGATCGTGATCTACTGCCGTGAGAATCGACTATTGATTTTTACGATCGTTTCGACTGAACTTTAAACATTCGATAAGTGAATTTGCATATAGATAGAGCATATATGATACCTACGTAATTAGGAATGCCTAATTATTCATAGATAAGATTAATGTATGAATAATGCGAAGTTTATAACCAAAAAACTTAAAATACCTAAAATATCAAAAAAAAATTAAAATACCGAAATTTATAAGTGGTTTCAAAAAAACCTATAATTTATATTTTTTTATAAATTTACCATAATTGTCTATACCTCCTATAATAACAGGTAAAGTTTGTATGTGTGCATGTATGTAGTAGGTAATCTTCAAAACTAAACATCAGATTTAAAAAATATTTCACCAATATTTATGTGCAGAGCAAAAACTGTTGTGGTAAAGATTCTGATTTAATTGGAATTGAAACAACTCATCAGATGTAGGTACAGTAAATGTTAACATTATATTTAGAGGAATACGATTACCCATTTAGTTTTAAAGAAATGTTTTATGTGCCCTAAATAGTTAGATACGCATGTAACTCACGGCCAAACGTCAACCAATTTTGCGTCCTTATGTAGACTGAGATGTGTGTCTTGAGCAAGAGGCGGCAGCTTGTAGTACTCTGTGACGAGGGACTGCGGCTGCTGGTCATCGGACACGCTGAGCACTGCTGAGGTGGCTGCGCTTAGCGGATGTTCTGGTCCACTCGAATAATATGCACGCCATGACTCTCCACTCAACTCCATCACCTCCTTGCGTCTTCTGTTGACAAATAAACGAACAAGGTTAGAAAATAGGAAAAGTTCTTAATCCAAATAATCATCTCAAATGTTAACATTGGATAAGAAGACTGAAAAAAAAACTTTCTTGTATTTATATGTAGATCTGTTTGCTCTAAATTTTCTATATTCCAGTTCGTTTAAAATTATATCCTACTATAAACTTATGCACCTTTTACAGCTTTCAGATTTTTTTATATTAAATTACAAATATAGTTACAACCATACATAAATATCTGTATGTATATATTATACGTTTGATTGAAGTATCAACTTTAACGTGGTCGCCTATTAAAAATATTCCCAATTGATCCACCACTGATGGAACCTAGTACCTATATGAAAACGGGACAAGTATTCATAGGCGACTTACTTTTGAAGCAGACATGTGCCCACCAATAAAAAGTAACACTACATTCTCTTTAGCTGTTACAAAATTCAAGGTTGCTGTAATTGGACGTTTATGCTTAGCTTCAATAAATGTACTCGTATGTATAAATAAGTAAAAGTCTAACGTGGTTTCTATGTCAAAAGTCATTTCATCTATGAATAAGTTCTATTCCCTGGTAAGATAAAAATATCCCCTTGGTAAGATGAGTGGTGTGTCGGACTACACTATGGAGACACGATATTAAACTATAGCGAAATTTTTCTACATTGGAAGCTTTCAACCAAAGACTGATTGAACTAATAAAATTTGAAGTGTTGTAGGTAAAAGGTAAACTTTCTTATAGGTACATTGTGTGACGTTTAAAATTTATTGAAAACCGTGTGACAGAGTGTTTAAATTGTTTACAGTAACGATTCAACGAGCACACTCTAACTTATTGACATGTATGTATATATAATATTAAATTCATTCAGACTATTGAATCATGAAGTAAACATAACGTAAAATACTGGTATTCCAGGCTCGTAGTTGTACGACTGGGCCGACTACAACTTACGAACCAGTTATTAGGCGTGACCATTTTGGTACGGATACTGACCTCTGATGGTACCCACTGGCGGTCGTCTGCACATTGTGACGTTCAGTGTGCTAATAATTGTTGCGTACTCTGATCACGGTGAGTCAGCACGCCGAGTGGCTAGTTAGAGAGTGAAACGGGCTGGAGTCGGAACGGAGCATTGCCACTAGAGGCACTGGTAGTCGCGGGGGCGTTCGCAAAGCTAATTCGGGTTAGTTTTTGTAAGGCCGTTTGTGCGGTTGTACGAATACGTCACACGGTCGGGCCGGGTCGCCTGGTGGAGCACAACCTGATGTAGAACAGGTCCAAACCACTCGCAGAACCGGAAGGATGCGAGGCAAATCCCTGCTCCCTCGCTAACCAGTTTAGGTTGTGTGACGTCACGCCCAGCGGTATCCGACGTTGCAGACAAATAAATAAAAAATGTTGGAAGCACGCGTTGGACGGGTTTGACCGGATCGTAGTTCTACCTGATTCCTGTTCCTGGTCACGTGCTCCAGTCTAAGGATATCTTTGTTTATTGACAGATTGAAACTATAACAAACTGGATTTCATCACGCATAGCCAGCGTGGCTCACTTTAATGTCCATCACTAATTTGAACGAGATCTTGCCATATGGCATGTCTAAATATAATGAAATCATGGCTTACTGATTTTAATCAATAAATAAAGTTGTTAACAGAATGCTGTGTTAGTGTCAAACGAGCACAGAATATGCGAATTCGATCAGAAAACTGGAAAAGCCAGCTTCTGGCATTTAAGCAGGCGAAGCGTGACTCATTTGACGAGTTACTGGCAGCCGGTACGCAGAGGCGGGCGGCGGCGGGCTGCGGGCGATAGCTCCGGCTACGGCAGCGACTCGGTTCACCACGTGAATGAGATTCCGGTAGGTGCGCACTTAAAAATCGTGCAACGAATCTAACAGGTTTACTGAGGTCCTTGCGAGGCCACTGGGACTGGTCTAACCTGCCCTACGTCGGTGAACCTCCAATTTCCGATCGTATCCTACTATTACACTCACTTCGATCGAACTATACGTGAGTAACGTCGATCTAATAGAGCAACACCTCAGAAGCAACACATGTTTACTTTGACTATAATGACAATGCAAAATATATCCAGTTTCATAGACAATTGGTTCGATAAAGCATTTGTCGAGTAGCACCTCTATAAATAATTAATTGATTACTATTTTCCTTCCTGTCAATTGTTCGAGCCATTTAATGTTTCGCAAGTTGCCTACTCCTTGTCTGTTTGTTTGCTATTGAATGGAGCGATTAGAAAGTATCGCGCAGCTGTCACGACAACGTGACGTATGCTAGAGCGGAACGGATGGCTCGTATCGTAGCTCAAAGCAAAGGGTTGAAGGAGACTTGGTTGCGCAAACAAAGAATTCGGCACGGCTATTCAAATCGCGGCCGTTTCTCAGACGTTCGAGCATACCCTTCAGATGTCACCTGAACGTGTGATAACACTTTGAATATAAAGACTACGTACCTATAAGTTTCTTTCTTATTTAATCTATAGTCTATACGGACAAATTGGGAAAGTGTTGACCGATCACGATGCAAGTTGGAGTTAATTAGAATGACCGAAACGTATTCTATAAGAATAGCCTCTTTTTGAGCTGTTTGTTGTGTTATTTTTGTTCCAATAACAATCATCTAGTTAATTTGGCGGCGTCCATTATTTCCACACATGATTATTGGGACTGACTGTAATCACATGATTATAGGATGCATATTAATGCTTAGGTTATTTTTGCTGCTGCAACACAATTCCGTTTTATTTATCATTTTCATGCCAATTTTAAATACAATTTTCGTTTTATCTGCTTTATTTGCTTGAGTTGTCAAATGTTTGTGTAAATTATGTAATATGGTCATGAAGTAAACGTACTTAAGTATATCTATTACCTATTTTGCTTTTTTCTTAGAAAACGTTTTAAGATTCGTTATAGATAAAAGGTAGGTACAATAAAAAATAGTACTTAGTTGCAAACTTTACCCCTGAATGTGTTACCATTTTACAAATGCAACATGGAATTCAAAAATGTCGAGACAAAGTTAAATTAAATTCTAATATGTAAGGTTAGTATAAAAACTTCGGTACTTAATCGTTTATGTAAAATTTTAATTATGAGCGAAATTTGGGTAGTATGAAGAGCTGAAGTTTGAGCTGTCTTGCAAAATTGGTGTATGAACGCAAATTTTGATCCTATTTTTTGTTTTGAAATTTGACGTGATCGAGATGGTTCTTAGCTATAATTTATAAAATCTTTTCAGACGTTAATTTGAAGATCATCATCTCATTTCCTAGTTGACGAAGGGATCTCTCTAACACCTACAGGTTCAATCAATTTGAAATTTGGTGCACTGTTAATTCCATTGTATTTCCATGGTAACCTTGACCTGATGCTGCAGCATCAAGTACACCCAACTCCTCAGCAACTTATAGCAGATATAGTGTGTTTGGACTAACTGGAATGGTCTCAATAGAATTTCGGGAGTATTAGTTTATAATTATTAGTTATAGCTTGTCCGAATTGTCGTTATCTCGTTATTAAACTATTTTTCACTGAGCAATTAATTTGCTAACTTAGCCTCTAGACATTCTTCTTTTTTGACAATATCGAAAAACAGATATCGACACATTTTTCTATTATGAAAATGGAGTTACCGTTAACTTTGTGGTACTGATAATTTTTACTGTTTAGGCAATATTTTTACATTCTTTTGGCGTTATGGCGACAGTAATTGGAAGCCAATTTTGTGATTTTCTCTCAAATGAATCATAAGTTTATTGTAGTCATGTTTAAAATGCTAGAGATTATTGAACACTATAACATAACGTGTGAGATAAATTTTGGTGTGCATGTTTCGAAAGAGTGTCCGTCCACGGCGACGTCCGGTGTCGCGTCGAACTATCGATCATTCGGTTCGTTAATAAATAACACGTTGGCGTCGCTGGCTCTTATCTTAGCTGCTCGGGCATGTGGAAAAATTTGGTGTCGGTGTCGTAACGGAGCGGTACGCATGTCGCGTAGGGCTGCACGGGCCCGCCAGCCGTGCGTCTTCTCTCCGGTCGTTGCCTCGCGTCTCGCGTGCTTATTATCATCATTACCGATTTCAAATTAAAATAACCCATACTACCTTAGCCTACGTTCGCACGAGAGCTTTATAAAGCGTTCGGAGCTGGGAGTTTAAAATGGAGCATAGACGGATAATAAAACTCCCGACGTAAAAAAGCGCCCGCGTTTGAACACACAGCCTAGAAGTCATATGGTCCATTCGAAACGTCAGACGTCAACGCTTTTAACAAACGTTAAAAGCGTTGAAAAAGCTATCGTGCGAACGTGGGCTTACATAGTATAAATTGAAGTCATTTTCCACGTCTGTCTGTTTGTATGTCCGCTAACTCTTCCTTAACCATGGAACCGAATTATGATGCAGGTTTTCACCATCAGTTTGATAATTTTTTCATTAAAGGGTTATGGCTGGGCCTGGGCGAAGCCGGGAGCGGGTCGCTGGTATAGTATAAGGATTTCGGGCACCTTCGGGTACTTACAACAGTTTGAAGTGGATACTGTTTACTGTTCACTATTAATAAATATGGCTAATAGGGTTGGTGAAAAAAAAAACAAGTTGAAAATCATTATCCTATACTTAAACGAGGAAAACTTTCTCATGATTTCATATGCACTAACCTCACGTAGTTGGATACCCATAAAAGTAAGAGTCGCATTGCTGAATATGTAGGTATAGGTATATACCAATGTATTAAATGAGGCGTTAGTCGCGAAACAGGGTTCAACCTCGCTCACCCGACGCGGTGCAATGCGACTGCGAAGTACGGACGACTTCGCAAGAAGGTACTTGCAAGGGAAAGTAAGGGTGCGGCAGAATCTACGCATGTTTTATCATCGATGATAAGAGAAACTAGTATCGACTATATCGCATTAAAACTTCTGCTTGTCGAACGATTATTTTTTACTGGACCCTATAATCTACGTATAAAAACTATATCCACCACTTGTTAAAGCAGTTAATTTTGTCATTAAATACTATGACATGTTTATAACAAATAATTAAAAAGCTTTCCAACTTTAAAATGAATTTAAGACATAAAATTATTTATTACTAGCTGGTGCCCGCGACTTTGTCCGCGTTGAAAAAGTAAATATATGAGTGATGTAACGCCCGCCCGCTGTGACGACGGAGGCGAAATTTTTTGTAATAAAAAAAAATGGCTAAATAAAATAGAGGAGAATTTATACAAACCATCGATGTATACAAACTTAATATTTATTTTGTAAAGCTTTAACCATTTTCGAATAGTTAATGCAGATATTGTAACAATAAAACGTGTAAATATAATATCTTTGAGGCGATTTTGTATTTGCACGTTAAAGATAACGACTATAGTGGAATGCGGCGTTGCCGCATTTCGTCAATTAAAGAATTCGCTGCCTCGGATTGTAGCCGCAGGACGGTTGACGCACGCTGTTAAACGCTCACAAAAAAGAAACATTCTTCATACCAGTATAAATAAATAAGGGATGAGTACAGACAACGGGCAGCGGGCAACGGACCGCAGCCAGCATCGCGACGCACTAAACGAGGAATATTTCGACAAACATCTTTTTGCGTCCGACGAGGAACGCATATGCGATGATTCATTTACTGAGTTCTTCACCGTACCTACAAGTATGGTTAACATTATTGCCTCTGTTTTCTTGGCAGCTTATGTATGGTCAACAAGAAATGTTTTCTTGGAAATATGTGCTCCAGCAGATTAATGATGGAGAGCCAACGTCGCCACTAAATAAATCAACGTTTCCGTTTAACTCTTCAAGATAGGTGTACCTAATGCGTGGATGGACTAAATCGCGTTATGACTAAACTTCATATTAAATTAGCTTTATGCCTAGAACGGTGTCAATCTAATCTCTATCAAACCTAAATATTTTTTGGTCTAAAACGCTTTTTGACTAAGCACCGTAACATAAATATACCAACAATATGCGAATTGGCAACAGCAACGACAAAGTGGCAACGGAGCCAGTCTGGTTATCAAGAAGAGTTTTAATCTGATCTTGACAACTTTTTTAACTATTGTTATAATCTTAAAAATTTAAAATTATGTCTATGAATCTCTTTGCCTTCCTCTCTTCTAACCTATTACATAACGCAGTAGATCTGACTAACTCGACATAGTCCCTCCACTAATTAGGTACACTTTTAACTACAGAGAACGCGGCGCGTCTTATTTTCTCATTTCCATCCCCATTTTAGAATATTAATTAATAACAATGTAAACATGATTTAAATTCAAAATCATTACACCATTAAAAATAACCCTTGCGCTGTGCCTTCTGTGTATTAATGGCGATAATAAAATGCCTTTGTGCTGGTCTCATGGACCATAAATAAAAGGGGTGTTATTGATACTTCGACGTTCGATTGCGCTCTGATGCAATGTTCTTTATTATCTTAACACTTGACGTTATAAAAACAAGATGAGAAATTTGTTTATAAACTTTTATTATATTATTTTTAACGGTCTCTCGCTTCGCACATTCATATTTAACTTCGTTTCGTCTAAAGAATAATAAGAGGTAGGTATACGTGTAAAATATTTTATGAAGTGTACAAAATTAGTCAATTGAATGTCTGATCGACATCTCGCTCGCCACTTTATATGAAGTATATTAAAAATTTGACATTTGACACGAATTACAAAAAGAGCCGAGAATCTTTTGATTTTTTTTTCCTTCAACCGTTGGTTGACCGTTGAGTGACACGAGTGACAAGCGAGGGCTCATTGAACGCGTTCCTCGACGCGTTACTGCTCGTTAAGATTGAAAAGTTTATGCGCATTGTGATTGTGCGCTGGACTGTCATTGGCACTGTAAGGTCATACAAAAATGGAGTGAAATATTTTAATTTATAATAACTGCGAGAGAAACAGCCCGATTTGGTGTGATCCCAGTTTTAAGATGAATTAAGTAAAAAGGGATATGAATATTTCGTATTTGTTTTTCTATTTTAAGGTCATCAGAGATACTATCCATTTAACACAGTGCGCTGCCGATCATAGTAAGATTTAGGATAAAAAATTAGGAAGGGATAGCGGCATGGGCTATGGAATCCCTTACTCATTCACGGCAACACAACAGCACACATGCTATTATTTCAGGATAGTCTTCTTTATTAATGTGGTTACTGTGGCCAGACGAGTTGCCCAAATAATTGCGAAACGCCACTAGATCCTTGTCAAATCTAGTCTAAATCTAACTTTGATAAGTTCATTTCAAAAGTTGGCCCTGCCGGGTCATTGTTAATTTTGCCTTATTAAGGAAAGTTATGTATTCAATAATGTTTATATGCATGTTTGTTTGCTATATCAAGTATATTATAGAATTAAAATTTTACCTCTAGTAAAGTAATTTTCTGCTTTGACACGACATATTAAGCGTTCTTTATTACATTATAACAAAACAAATAAGTACGGAAATTAATTATTGTTAACTATGAACAAAATATAAAGCCTATACTTACTTTTAAATATGGCTAATATATTGCAGCAAAACAAGGGCTTTAAAAACACACGAATAATTGTTATGGCAATAGCGATATGACAGACTAAATTAAAATATAATGTTATAAAAAAGTATTGCTGTTAGCAATGAGGGGGAAGTGCGGAAATGGACAGCGACTGAAGGTCGTATGTCTGGCGCTTTGGCTGATTACTTGCGCAGTCGTTTCGAGCTGCCAGTGCGTTTACATACAAACACGCCGGCCTACACACAGATCTTAGTACTTAATTACCTACAACTCAAGTTGATAAACACTACAAAAAGCCAACAGACGTTATCGACGCTTAAATCACTATATATTTTTTACACAATAAAACTGATCAATTAAATATTAAAATTAGATTCTATCTATCACATACATCTCAATAAATAAAGCGGTCACATTCTATAGTCTTAATAATACATGAACAGTTTTTAATATAAGATTTTCTTAATTGTTTTGTTTTGTCTTAATCATATTAATCATTAAAAATATTGTCTTATTTTAATAATTCCAAATTTTGATTTGCAAATGAAGAGGAAATTATTGTTGTTATTGAATGCTGAGAGAATCTTTCTCTTATCGCGCTTAACCGAAGGTTGCTTTTAATTTTTCTTACACACTTCAGTCTTCCGTTAGCAGTACATTATATCTATTTCTGAGATTCTGTATCCTTATAAGCCACAATTAAATAAAAACATGACACTGTGTGAATATAATGCACAGAAAGACAGGTATTGGACCTACCTATATTTGCAATCAGAGTTCGCAAAATGTAGAGGATAACATGAGCCTCTGGTGGATGTTTACAGTGTGCTTTTATGTTTTGGACACACATTACATACCAGTACAGCTACTTGCTCAAGTCGACTGGACTCTACTCGGTGAACGTGTTTAGCCGGCTATATTAACATCTCTTACAACTAGGTACATATATGGTTAATAACCGTTTTCCTACTTTTTCCTGATAAATTTTGCATATTATTCCTAGAGTCTCCACAGACATAGATGACAATTAACTATGGGTAGTTGTTGAAACCCATTAGGTCCATTTATAGGAAAATTATAATGTAGAAGTTAGCCTGTTTATGTAAATAGATATTTTCTCTTAACATTTTCAATTAACTAACGTTTATATTTGATTGAAGCTTAATTACTTAAAGACGAAACGATTAAGTAGAAAACAACTTCGATGTTTGTAAGTAAATAGTTATATAGGTTAAGTTGATGTAACAAAAGCACATGTGCTATTGTATTTGGATACCATTGCCGTTCCCTCGCCTCACTAATTTATCCTTTAAACTTTATCTTTTTCTAGACCAGCAGTGCATTTACTTCCCCTCTCATTCCCACTTGCTTCCCCCTGCATTGCTCCATTTACCGTCAGCCTGCCTAAGCCTTAACATAAAGAAGTCGGTAACGATAAAATACAGTTCCATATGTTAATTTGCCTCCGTTTTTATAAAAATGTAAATAATACCCCATTTGTTTGGAGGTACCCCAAAAATTATTGTACTAATCGTCTTAACGAGCGATCTCCATACGGACAAGTGTTTAAGTTTCACCACAAATCAAAATGAAATATTTAATCGATGTTGCACGCATTAAGCTCGCTTAAAATGTCTTATTAGAAGAGTTACGAGCTTACGAAGAAGAACGCCCGCGGCGAACGCTACACACTAAATCCAGAATAAATGCATTATTTCCGTTTTGTCTGACTTTTCTAATTTGAATGCCCGTGTGTGGTCTATGTTCGGGAGGCGTTACTTAATAACTTGTAACTATCTCTATAAATTAACCACGCATTATACACTAACTCACTTACAAATACATAAATTGTAAAAACACCGTACAAACAAGATTTAAGTTTTATATTACTCGTATGAAATGCCAAATGTTGATTTTCATAGTGGCATGCAGACGTCAACTGGGCAGCTTAATAGACGGCAGTAACCTAGCACTTGTGCTTATTTATTTGGATGAGTAAGTAAGGGATGTCAGAACACAATTTGCCTATCCTATACTTCCTTTTCTGTAGCATTGGCAACATGTATGAAAAAAAATTCACGATGATCGGATAGTACGAGTAGTCAAGTCGTGAAAGCGTAAAAAACAAAAAAACTAATTCATTCATTACTTTATACCTAATAGGTATTAGGATATAATTGTAAATTGCAAAAGGACCATATCTAAGTAGGTAATATGGGTTTAATTTTTTCGTCAGATTTTTTTCGTTATGCTGTTTTATCCCATGTTACATTTTCTATGGGAATGCTAATCCTTAAGCTTTATCGTACTAAAACGAGATTTGAACAATAGCAAGCTGCGCTATAAATATCAAACAAAAATATAAAATACGAAATCCATAAAGGTCACAATAAATGAATTTGCAATTCTTTAGTAGCGAAAAGGTTCGTTGTGGTTTTAGTTTTGGATGGATTCAGCGGCTGTCAGTAAATAAGCATGAAGGTATAAATTTAAGAGAGATGTCGCCTGCGCCGGCGCACAATGTGGCTCGCGGCCGCGGTCGCATTGTGGCGTGCGAATTGAAACAGGTTGTAAACTGGCAGGTATCTATATAACGTGATTTATAACCGATTATATTAAATTCCTACGAGCATAATTAAATCGCGAAGCTATTATACCCGAAAGATAGACTACAGAACATTATACTTCGCTAAGAATAGTCGTCGATGCTATAGTTTAAGTAAAATTGCAAAAGCGCATCTGTCTTCTAACTAATAATTTCAGTTCAATTTTAATATTTTTAAAATTATTTCAGAGCTTATCTTTACATCGAATCGAGTTTAAACTAAATAGGGTTTTACAAGATCTACAACGTTTTTAAATTGGTAAAATATTTATAAATACAAAGTTTTTATACATTGTTTGGTAATTTTAGATTTAAACTTGAAAAATGCCAATAATTAAATATTTATAATAAAATATTTACGTCATAAATGCGTCTAATTCGTAACTAAGTTCTTGCAAAAATAATTATTACATTATTATGCTAATATAGTATTTTTTATATAATAAATCTATGATGTCTATTCCTAACAACTTGGAGTTCTTAAATAACTGTGTAGAATCATTCTAATCTCATTCATTGACATGTGAACAGTTATGTAAGTAAATGTTTTGCCAAAAAACCGTTTGTATTCAAATAAAAAAAAATGGCATCGTTTAAAGAATTAACAGGTGCTCATAGATAAGTCAATAAGTACACACTTAAAAGCTTTAAGATAAAACAAATATTTGTCTTTTTTAAGACAATTTATCGTAAGTATTGGAACACTGTGGCACGATTAAATACGAGTATCGTCGTTTTGCGTACAAACGAGCGACATTGTACATACGCCACGGCGTACGGGACAACGCTGCCATTTTTAATGGCACAAAAATCGCAAAACAACTCATCAACCAACTGACAATTGTGAGAACTCGATCAATTATCCCGTGTAAATAGTAATTGTCAACAATAAATAAAATATGAATTACGCGTGTTGGTATGTACGTTTTCATTAACGTTGTCCGCTGTTAAAATAGCATGTCAATCATTTTAGAAGCAATCAGCAGCGCAGCGATGGCAGGGCGCGAGATAAGCCTTTTAATTGCCCCCGACGCCTATTTACATATTGTGGGAGATACCGGGGGATATCTCGCAATTAGGGGCGTATGCTTCTTCCTTTTACGCCTCGAGAGTAGTTGGGTTTGCAACGGCGGATAACATCTGTTTGACGGAAAGATTAAACGATCTCTAGGAGAGAATTTGCGGCGCACCGCTTCGGACGTACGAGACAACCTACTGCATTCATAATTAAAATATTTAGCAACATCGGCTAACATCATTTATTACTCTGTGTACTTAATTAATAAGTCTGTCTATCTACTGGATACAATTTGCATGTTTAAACGTTTAAAATGCAAATCAGTTAGTACCGAATAGGTGAATAGCCATTAATAAATACCTTTACAAACCAAATAATACAGTTTTAATGTCTGTCATTGGCGATATTTCAAAAACAATGTCTCGTTTGCGGCATTAAGGATATAAGGTTGGTTCGCGGCAGCTGTACGTAATAATAAAGATAATATTAACTGTTAGTTGGATTTAAATGTTTGCACTTTGTGTACGGACCGTAGAAAACGTATAATGCGCCAAATCGGCGCCTGCTAATTGCGGAGGTCGATAATTTACGATCAGTCGCTATAACTGCGCCCGCGTCGCGAGCTGCCGCCATCGCAATGGTAGGGGAGCCCACGATGCTAAATGTGAAGTTACTCGAACGTCGTGGGGACTTGAAGATTAGGAATAGAACTACCTGGTCTTTCAGCGGTGGACAGGCTTCCAAAAACCTGTAGACGCTGTATTAAAAAATCCTCCTGATAATCGTCAGATTATGAATCAGCACGATGAGGAATTTAATTCATATATTTACATTACAAATTATATATGACGTGCTCGAGTAAATCCCAAAATCCCCTCTTAGGCTCCCCTACTACAAGCCGTTGTACTCTTCCTAAGTCTACAAATGCAACTCTAGGTATGTCGATGAGACAATTTTCAATATAAAAAAAAAGATAAAATAAAAGAGCAACAAATGACTGTAATTAATAAAAGTGTTTCTTGGTTGAATCGTCGCTGGAGTTATTTACAGTATACTGAGACACGGACCGATGATTGGGCGATTAAATCTCTCATTTATGGGATGCGAAGCCATCTTGAATTTTTTTGCATAAACATAATTTTGTAGTTAATTTACGTGTGATAGAGTAAAGCGGTGGTTGGGTCGCCGCACGCTGGCTGCCGCAGCGCTATCTAAATGCAAATCGGATAGGTTCGGTGGATGTCCGCGATAAATCAGCCTCACGGGCCGACACCCGCACCGTTACCCGGTCGCGGTGGACTCGCCCGAGGGCGCGTACAACCATACATCGCATCCCACCACCGCTGCACCTACACAATAACCCTTGTTGTGATGCCTACATCGCTAAACCACTGAAGTATTACAAAGTAGTGTTTCAAAGAATATGAAATTCAAAGATTGGGAAAATTAAATTTTAGGAATGTAATGAATGTTCACAATGAAATAAGAGAAGAATATGAAGTAATAAAAATTAAGAAACATCGTTTTTATAAGGCTTAAATATTGTGTATACTATAGATAAATGTAGGTTTTTCTCTTGCAAATTAGTGTAATCAAGTTCTTAACTATACAAATGTATTCGCTTTACCTTGTAGTTGCAACACAGGTGATAAATGATCCTCTTGGATTGCAATTCCATAAATATATTTAGCATTTAAGTTAACTTCGACACTGGTTGAAACCGTTATTCAAGACAGGGTTCCAAGTACCATTTAGCAATAGGGCATGTACCTCGTATGTAGAGTGCTACTAATTGGGGATGTTGCTACCAAAATATATTAAAATGGATATAGCTCATCTTCCATAATATTAATATAAACTTCCTTCCAAAAACTTATAGATAAATTCTTCTACGTACAGTTCTACGTTCTAAAGCTTATAGTAATTTCTAAAAGAAATTCTTCTACGAAAACAAAGCATGTCATACTGATTAGTTATGAGATATTCTTTTTTCATTAGACCTTATTATACTCGTAGGTTACATTACTCGTAGGTATATTTATACCTACGAGTATTATTATTTCGAGTTAATGAAATACTCGCCTGAATTTATCTCGCCCAAATGAGTGAGTTTCCACTTGAATTATTGAGCGAAATACGAGTATACACGTAATTGATTCATTTTATTTCCATGTTTGTCCTTGTACACTATTTTTAAAAACATCAATGAGAAAAATATATTATATATGAGAAAATTATATTTGAGAATGACGCAACATTTAATAATATTGTCGTATCAATGCCCCTTAGACTTTGCTCAAAGTTAAACAAAGTAAACTGAATACATTTCAGTGACTCAAGTTAAATAAACTAAGATAAAATTATACATCTAAAGTGAATTTTTGGTTTCTAAAGTTACCCGTAACATCACCATCACTTTATTTTAAACTATCTGGTGCCAGACTGCGTTCGAGTTGAAAAATTAAATATGTATATAACGCCTAACAACTTTATCGCTGTGACAGTGGCACCCAATTTTTTATATTTAGCGATCCCCCAGGAAACTAACGTTTTTTTAGGATAAAAAGTATCATATATTATGTTAATCCACGTAATACATCCATCCCCACAAACTTTCGCACTCTACAAATACCTTCACGGTTTTCCGTCTAATTTATGTCACGTTATAATTACACAGCGACTTTTATACTTAGCAGAGTAATGTGTCAATATTTCCTTTCCCATTGCGAGTCAAAACGGAAACTCTTTGTTAAATTGCAACGGTACGTATATCTATTCAAGCCTAGACACATTTATTTTTGTCCACTAACACATTTTTCCATCTCGCTCCACCAGTTGGAATCTAATTGGATTAGCAATAAACAAGATTAAAAATTATCTTAAATGTTATCGAACGGAAATGTCTCCGCACACCGGCAATAAAATAAAATTACATTATTTTTTGCCGTTGTTTCTCGTTTGTGACATGTCGATCAGAAAATCATGCTGCTACACTTATATAAATTAATCAAGGGCGTTATAAAAAAGCACTAAGACGCAAATACTAGCTTATTTACAAGAAAAACATATTTATAAGTATGAATATTATTGTCCTATTTAACATATAAATTCCATTTCACGTTCAATATAAATGAACTCTTGACTGATCAATTGATTTATAATAAGTATTTATGTATATCTACATACAAGTAAATAAAAATGAAATGTTTCTATAATTAAAAGCAGGCGGACTTGGGCGGTCCACTTGACGGTAGGGGGTCACCATCGCATCACTTATAATTATGTACCTACAATCAACCACAGGAGAATACTAATGCGCTTGACTACCATAATAGGAAAAAGATGGTAATAGAGGAATCGGTGAATCCAAGCTGGTTCTGACTTGTCCTATTGGAAAATTATAGGGGAGGCTATGTCCACAAGTGACGTCATGCGGCTTCTTACTTTCTTGTCGAAATACAGCACCATTGTTATTCGGTATCACATTTGCTATTCATGTCATGTGGAGGTCTTCTGTCAGAGAGTTATTACTACCAGACGAGCTGTCCAACTTATAACAGCTTTATGATTGCTGTGTAATGTTTACAATAATAACGACATTGCAAAGGACATGTCAGGACATTGTTTGTTTGTCCCTTTTTTTAAAGTTGGGAAATCGTCTTGGATACAGTGAAGGGCAGTGAAGGGAACACTGCGGGGTTGTGCCGGATTCCTACCGGCTAAAACCTACGACTTTCTATATATCGCGGCCGTTGATGGGCGGGGTCGTGGGGACGTTATTACATGACTTCGGTGCCCCGCCACGGATATCCAACGCGGCGAGCCTGTGCTCCCATGTCAGAACCTCGGCGTACCCGAAAGTAGAGGTACGCCAGCCTACTCGGGGGACCTTACGACGGGCGGCAGTCTCCCCCAAGACTACCGCCCAGGTCTCTTGTTTGTTTGTCCTTACTTAATTCTGAAGCGTTGTTTTAAATATGTTTATATAATAATAATAATTATTTATTTATTTTCGGATTACACAGATCCATAATGGTTAGTAACAATACTATTGCTAATATAATACTAGCGGGTCGCCTCCAGATTCGTACGGAGTTTAAATTTTCCAAGATTACGGCGGATATAATATAAAACTGCAATCATGTATTGAAAGTTTTGTCTTTATAGATCAATTTAGATGCCTTCGTGAACAAGTTTTTTGTTCTTATAAAATATATGGGCTTATTATATTAATTTACTCAAAAATCTTAAAATGGTTATATACCTTACCTATACATACTAAATTTCTTATTCCTATAAGATTGCTGTGAGAATTTATAATGGAACTTTTAAGACTCTAATTTATTGATATTAAAGCGTAAATTACTTCGATTATTAAGACATCTAGATATCCTATTTTTAAATGTTCAATTAAAATGCGAATTGAACATAAGTGTTATAAACGCTTATGTTGTATGGACTGAGTGTTCGTTAATGGTTCTATACATTTATTTACATCTCAATCTAGCATAAATATTCATTTGTATCGTACCTAGTTTTATCTCGTGCCAATGACGGTGTAACCAATGTACCTACTATACGTAAATAGACATAGGTAAAGTAGGAAACATTTGAATAACAAAATTTATGGCATGTTATTTCCGCCCCGTACTAACCTCGAATTAAATAACAGAGAATATAAAAAACGTTTTTTTCCGTTTAAAACTACTAATTAGACATCACGAAGAGCAATAAAATCGAAAAAAAGACAGATTCACAACACAAATATTTTAAGGCACTCCCAGACACTATACAGAATCGCAATATGCGTTTTAATATGAATTTCATTTTATGAATGAGACCGCCATTTTATATTTTTTTTTTTAATTTAACAATTTATTGTGAGCCCTCAAGCTGTTTGGTCAAATGCTTTTTTCAATTACGTATCACTTTTTCCTAACGGCAATTTCACTATCACAAAAACTATTTTATTCAAAAACAATTTGAAAGTGAAAGTAGCCTGCTGTTTTACCTTCAATTTTGTAATATAAATATTATCAAAGGTAGGATTCATAAAAATAAAATCAACAAATATTTAGAAATCACCATACGTCTTGCGACCTAGTCGTGTGATGATACCGTAAAAATTTAATCATTAAATTGAAAGCTAATTTAAAATCTTAAAATGAAATTATTTTAAATATTGTTAAAGTTTCTTGTTTACCGCAGTCATAAACTGGGTAGACCGTCTGGTAGCAATAACCACCCATGTGAAATAACAGCACTTGTTATTTGTTTCGCGGTGAGTGAGTAAGGGATCTCAGAACCCAAACCCCTATAGCCTTTTTATCAGCAGCCTTTTTATTAGATTGTCAGCATTCCTGACCATGCAAAAAAACATATTACGTTGTTCAAAATATGCAAAGAAATTTTGATTAAAGCCATTTCCATCATGATTAAAAGCAACGGAGTCGCGAAAAAGACGCAATTTTATGTAGATGTAGACACTTAGTAGCCACAATTATGCAAATACTCTACGTCAATTATTGCCTAGTAACCACCGACTAGTTACAAGAATTTATCGCTGAACGGCTCGCTGCCGTGTCCTCAGCGTGGAGTTGCTAATTATGCCAACTTTGCGGAATAGTCTACTTCTGCGAGATCGACTCACTTCATACTCGTATCATCATCGTCCAGCAAATGTATGGACATTAAAGCTGCCTGGCCAAATCGTATTAACATCTTCACATTTTATTTCTTTTGCGAATTAGTTAAGCGTGGTTAAATTAGTAAAATAGACCAGTCTGATGCTAAAAACTAAAAGAGTAACTTTTTAGGAAAGATTAAGGTAATTTCCTAAAAAGGGACTTAAACAAGTTAAATTGAGGTTTAATTTATATCAAAATATTATTTGATTAAATTCTAATTTGTGAATTTTTAACTAATATAATTATAATACCTACGTATTATAATTTTATTTTAAACAAACCCACTCAAAATATTCCAAACGCAAGTTTTGCAATTCAAATTCTTTATTACACAAAAACACCTTACAATTTAAATAACGCCTTCTATAAATTAAAATCTATTAGTTTTAGGGCCTGTTTCACCAAATAGAAGTAAAGTGTTGATTAGATTATGCACTCGGTTTACTGCATCATTCGATAGGCAATTTTTTTTAATTATTTTCTTTTCAATTTTTGGGACTTTTACCGTACAAACAAAGGTATATTTATATCCCCAGTTACCAGTGAGTGACTATAAATGACAGCCCACTTGACAGTTGGTGAAAGAGGCGCTTATTCATTTGTAAAACTTTATAGTTCTATATAGGATTCTTTATAGGACTTTATAGGATGCCCAGAAACTAATCCTATACTTTGGCGACCTACCAGAGAGGCAGTGTTCAAACGAAAAGGCGTGTGAAAAAAAATGAGAAAACAAATTAAAAATCCCAGTAAAAGTAAAAGATGCGTGTATATAAAGTAGGTGCATGATAATTTTTCGCTAAAGGTCTTTGTATATGCAATTATAAGTGCATTTTGTCGGTGTGTCTGTCATTAAGTTAAGTGTACGATGTTATTTTAAGGGCGTAATAGCGGCTCCAGCGAGCCTCTGCGCGTTTTTACGAACGCTCACGAAAAGCTATGCATTTAAACGCTTGAATTATAAAATTACAGTATTGAGTGTAAATAAAGAGTATATTGTATACCTACCTGTTAGTATCAGAACGGACGTAACATTTGCCTCGTAAAATTAATAACTTTAATAAGATTTTGCATAATTTAAATTTTATACGGTCATATATTTTTATATTAATGTTACAGTAAATAATGGTTTAATAAGTAACCTATTTTCATTCTGTAAATTAAATTCGTGGACTAAATTATTCATTTAAATTTTTACGAATTGTTACGAGGAACAGAAAACTTATGAGTTTATAAAATCGTTTGTTATAATAATTTAATAAGTAAATAGCATTCGGAAACTATTTTTATTTTATTCAGTTATTTTCTTGAACATTAAGGTCGTCAGGCAGGCAACTTTAGGCACAAGTACCTAAAGTTTGTCCTGCAAGTGCGGCTGTCCACCTTAGTAAAAAAGAGATAAAACATACATGTTTGTTTGCTTGTTTTTATGGAGGAGAAAACCTTCGAAAGTACTCCTATGTTTAAAAAAAATCTTTCAGAAATAGTTACAATAGGATTTCAGGTTGGCACCAGTTATGTCAGACGTTTTATGCTTTACATATTTTGTCAGGGGTTATTTTTCAGCGCGGAAGTCGCGTTAACTTAATAAAAATAATGACTCAAAATGGTAGCTATAGTCAATTACGTAATGCGTTCTGTATCAGTACCTCAATATTTCATAATAGAATTAACGTTTCGGGTTTCAAACTTATAAAACTTGTTTACCCTTAATACAATCAACTTTGTTATCAAATCATTGTTGCAATAAATAAAATGCCCATTGTCTCAGGAAAAAAGCCTTTACATAATGTCATATTCTTATAACGTTACGCAAAGTTCAACACCCAGAGACAAAGACTGTGTACTAGATCAAATTACTATATCGATTCACAATGCGTAAATTCTTTCTGTTATGACAGGCGAGCATAAATTGTCGGTGGGGCCGTTTGGATGCTGCGGAACAATGAGCATCTCCCATCGAGCGATTGTCGAAGCTGCGAGACATCATTATGGACCGTTGCAGCGCTCACGGACGCAGCGCTACGCGAAGGGGTTAAAAAACAACAAAAGCCGGGGTTGCGAATTGTCTATTTAATGATAGGGGACACACAATGGTCAAGTGTGCATAGTTTACCGTGTGAATTTATTTAGAGCCACTAGAACAATTCAAATACCTTTACGATCGTCTTCATTTTGGTACATGCGTGTAGGTGTCGTTTAAAAATATGTAAAAATTACTAGTCGTTTTTGTTTTGATGACCAATGTAATAGTTGAAATTTGTTAAAACTTAAACCAGAGGCTTCGTCTGCGTAAAAAATGTCCCGCCATACCATTTTCTTTTTCGAAATCAATTGTGTTAAGCTTTGAAAAGCTTGAACTGACATAGTCACTTCCACGTTATACAGAAATGAGTAGCACACATTTAATAGAAGCCAAACTGTTTTACTAAGAAATAAGCTATAATTGAAAAAAGGTATTAGAATAATTTTTTTAATAACATTAAACTAGTCAAGTCAATTGACAAATTAATAAATAAAAAAACAAACTCTCACCGTACAAGAAGACAGTCCACATCGAGAAGAGTAAGTGGCCACTGGATTGAAAGGACAAACCATCAATGTTGATTTTTGTAATACCAATGAAATTAAAGCGACCTAATCACTAATTAAGGTGTGCTATTACCGTTCCTCGATAAAAACGTATAGCTGTAATCATTAGTTTCGCGTTATAAACACCTGCAAGTAACCGCGAAATTACATGTTCACGAACGCAGCGCTGCGGGTTCCCTACACGTTTGAACGGTGCACACGTCACAATAGCTCGGGAGCTGATTGCCAAATTACAGGGTAAAGTGTCATAAGCACTAGTTAGACACGGCGCCACAGTAGACCAGGCCTATATTCATTGTTCTTTATTGTTGTCTACCGCAGAAGTAACTATTATTATTTCAATAAATATTAAAGCAACCTGTTTTAGTGCAATCCAAATCCAGGATGCAGTTTTTTTGTGTGAAGGTGTGTGATAGTCTCAAGTGTTGGGGATTCATGTAATTAAAATAACTGGTCTTTTTAAAACTTTGTAACGTACTTGGGATTTTTTTTTATTTTGTAAATTATCCTTGATGAAACTGTTATTTAAAACCTATTTTTATATCTACATAAATTACAATTATGTTTATAAGTACATATTTAGAATTCATTTTAAAAATTAATATTTACAAATATGTACTCGTATTTGTCGTAAATGAAAATTCCTTGTCTTACAAATTCATATTTTAAATATTCCTTAAGTTATCTTGTAATAACTCTTTAAAATATTAATTTTATTAATAATTAATAAAAATAAACACTACTTTCTAAACCAGAGATCATGAGATGACAGACGTCTTGATTTCTCTCAAATAAACACATAAGTAAATTATATGTACATACTATTTAATTTTGTTGTTGTGATAAATGATTGTCGAAGTTAACTCATTTTTATTTATCGAGTTTTCTTTTATTTCAATAATAATTTACATGTAAGCGTGATAAGCGAAAATCGGGCACGGCAAAATTCGCTGGAATTTTCGAATAAACTGCGTCTCAATATATACAACCAAAAAAAGTTCATGCAAAAAAAGTTTAAGTCGTCAATCAGACCGAGTAAAAAATCAAAATGATAAGTAAAATTCTCGACTACACATTTAATAATATTACGTAACTCGGTTGAAAATCGGCGGAGCTACATCAGACATTGCATTTTATTTGGGCAAATGTAATTATAATTTTTCGTTAATGACAACATACGTCGGTTGCACAAAAACCCTCAAGCGTTGCGGGTCCTAATAAAGGGGCGAATAAGAAAGCGGCAAAAAATTAAGAATCGCCCCGATGAGCCATTATCTTCACATGTTAAAAATAATATGGTCATAGGGTAAGGTACATTCATGCGAGCCGCGTCCAGGAGCGCATTTGAATATTCCATTGTGGCGTGCACCCCCTGCCTGCGCCGGACTTCACACGCTCCCGGCAGGTACCGGCACCATATCGGCCCCTATTACACTCCGATCAAACCATTTTGATATTTGGCACAGGCACAACTCACACACACATTGCATGTTTATCTATACTAATATTTTAAGATAGTCTACTCGACCCTATACTATACTAAGATAGTCAATTTGTAAAGAATTATAGGTTGCGCAAGGTCATTGGTTGAACCGGCGGGCGGCTTAAACACAATCATATTGAGTTGTAAACATTTTTACACTTCCCATTTGAATTTTTATGAAAGTGTTATTTCTTGTAACTATTTTTTTCGTGTGTACCTATTACTAATTAGAGATGCCGGTTCTCCACTTGTCTGACTTTTCGACGAGAACATCCATCGAACATGTCTAATTTCGATACACTACCTGTCAAAGATAAGTTCACATGTTACATCTTTCTATACTATGTTTATTATGTCAATATAAATTAGACAAAGGAATAAACGTGTTAAAAAGTGTCAAAACTGTTCATTCCAGTTCGTTGACTGTCGCTAGAATTGTTCGTGTAACAGTGATTGCTAATAATATGAATATTATTACTTAACTCGAATTGTTATTGAAACTTATTAAATTAAAATTAAATTTAAATGTTGAATTCAGTAAATAGTTGTACAATGGCTGACTATTTCTTTATAGGTAAAAATATAAAAAGTACAGCTATAGAGTAGCTATTTATTGATCGTCGCTGAATCACACAAACTACTATTTATGAAATTCGAAATAATGTAAAGTTATTCTGACTATGCAAGCATGCCAATCTTTACATAGTATAAAAAACTACGCAACGGATTTTAATACGGTTGTCACTAATGAAAAGAGAAGTTTCTGATATATATAATAATTCAACGTGGACGTTCAAGTAATATAATATGCGAAAGTTTGAATATTTGTTACGATTTGAATGAAATTTAGTGCACAGATAGACCTTCACATATAGGGAACTTTTATCCTGTAAAAATGTTAGGTTCCTGTGAGATTTTTAAAAAACGAACTACAGCGCGTGTAGTGTAGCGGGCACAGCTATGGAATATCTATGTTAGCCAGAGCGATACTTTGATATTACGACAGCAGTAGAATATACTTAAAAAATACGTATATATATGAACATCTATTTGGTATATGCGTATTTTCAAGACTGTACGGAACTCTCAATACCAATTAATACGTATTTCCTAATTTTACGACCAGTTATTTTGATTCTTTAATTAATGTTTATGTGATACAATGTGGCGGCGCGGCGGCTTCAACACTGTCCATTCAAAGCAAGAATATCTTTTGTGTGGCTCTTAACAGCCTTATTGTAAAAATATTTTTATACGGTGTTCCACAATGATGTTAATAATTTAGGAAAGCCAGTTAGTAAGTTACATGTTTTTTTGATAACTAATTTATTTAATTTAATTTATTTTTTAATTTAATTTTACTTTACATTAGCTTAACCGAGCTACGCTTCTGGACAATGTTTTTATATATATTTTTCTAAAATAAAAGCAGCCTAAGTTACTCCTTATAACATCATCTATCTGCCGGTGAAAGTAAAACAGACACTTCAATTTTATTTGTAAGTAGGTATAGATAGATTATTAGATTTTGCAACAGTCTAATATACCATATAGATACAGTCTGAACTAGTCAATAGACATTGTCTATAGATACTAATGTAGAATTCGATGGATGAGATGATCGGATAACTATCCTAATCCTAAAATAATCCCGGGAGTAATTCGTTATTTATCCCGTATAAAATGAGCAATAGTGCGTAACTGTGTACATTAAGTGGCAAGAAGGAATAAAAAGGCAACGCGTAAGCAATAAATCGGAATATTCACCTGCCACTCATGCTTATTTTCATTTTAATACGCCGATAATGTTGATTCGAAGATGCAATAAAATACGAGGCGCGTAACATTGCGTGTCACTTGACATTCGTGAGTCAGTATAAGGCTTTAGGCTCGCCGCACGGACGCAGGCTTAAAGATGTCGACACATATCGGACTGAGGAGCGATTCTGACGAGTCGCTGTTAGCTGTTGTGTACAGTGGGTTTAGCATGAGTTTATAATGAGCACATTCGCTAGAGAGAGCGGTCTCATGCTACACCCACTGAACTACAAGAAAGTTGGCACATAACATCGAGCTACGCCAGTTGTTGCAACAGTTAGCACTACAACTACTACAAGTACAATATCAGTTAGTTCAGTTCGGTATACTATACTATACTTTACTATACAACTGCGTGCATCTCCGTCCCGTCTGGTCAGATATGTATCTACCAAAGCCTTGGGATTCGCTGCGCAGACGCAGGCGTACGAGTTAAAGAAATCAGCATATATCAAACAGAGGAGCAATTCCGACCAATCCCTGATAGTTATTGTGTGCCAGCCTTTGGCACAGGTGATAGATACTACAGTTATTTCAGTTCAGTACACTATAACTAACAGTTAACTCGTCTTCCCGTCTCTCTCGGTCAGATATGTGCCGAAGCCTTAATGCTCACCGCGCGGACGCAGGCGCACGGCTTTAGAAAGCGCGCGCACCAATAAATACTCGTCCGATTATGATCTACGGCGCGTAGCCCGTAGCCACAATGGTTATAGGTACGAGAAGTATTATGTACCCGACTGTTTGCGTATTTACCCACCAGTTCATCCCAGCAGCACTGACGGCGTAAATCTACCGATCTAATTTACATATATACAGATTTATTGTGTTGCTTAAAGGGAAGCAAAAGCATTACTAACTTCAACGCACATTTTCATACTTACAGTATGATTTAAAAAAAAAATCATACTGTATAATTTTTAAAAATAATTATAAAAAAATATAACAAACACATAACTAGTCTGTCTGTCTGTCTTTTCACTGGACTCACGATAATACATAAGATCGTGAATTGAGTGAAAAATTAAAATTTAAGCTTTTCTAATGGTATGAAGTATACATGGCATTTGAAACATAACAGAATTGATTATACAACAGAAGTAAAGAAACTGATCGCCGCATTCCTTGCTGTACTTACACCATAAAAGTTCTTGCCTGTACCCGTATACAAAACGTGTAAAGAAAAACTCACAGATACGGGTACGAGTTACTACAAGGGATTCTCGGGAAGACGCTAACTATACACAAAAACGTCACATCGCGTTTAGTTAGAAGCTTAGAACATAATCAAAGGTAATTCGTTGAATTGAATCTTTGTTACGAACACTCATGCCTATATATACTGGTATTTCCAACTAATACTATATCTCAACATATTGTTACCATGACTCCATAGTCATACATTTACTAGCTGGTGCCCGCGACTTCATCCGCGTTGAAAAAGAAGAAAGTAGCCTATCCTGTGTCCTACGTCTAAATGTTTATCTACCAAGTCTTATGAAAATCAGTTAATTCGTTTAAGAGTTATGGAGGATAATACATACACACAATACCTACACTTACAGATTTATTATTAGTAGTATAACTATGATGATTAATTGATGATAAATAGTATAAAAAAAAATATAATTTTATCAAATCTTTACAAGTAGTATAAAGAGCGTACCTGCCTACTGTGTGAGTATTGCAAACTATGTTTTTGATAGTTGATATTATAAATTATTTTAATCTAATTTAAAAAAAAGCAATTTCAGCAAACTCTAATATCAACTTTTAATCTCTTTAATTATTTTAATTAATTATTTTAAATCTCTCTAATACGCTATTTGGTTAATTAAAAATAAACGGTGGCAAATAACTATTTAAGCATGCAATAAATTGATAGGTAGCGACGACGTCGCTGCGGCGAGACTGTTGCGCGAGGGTTATTCGATGGCTCATGATGGTCTAGAGGCGTATGCCCCCCGGGCACCTATTAGCAATTAGCATACACTAGTCGACTCGTACTAGCCAACATCAGAGCGTCGCATGTTAAGCTCGCGTTTAACGTACCTACGCTAATTTCAAACCGTCTCTGTCCGCGAGCGTAGGTGGTATCGCGAAATTGAACCAATGTAGGTCAGCTATATCGGCTCAATTTCGATAAGTAATTTAATATTGAAAGTAAACATGTATCTATTATACATCTACTGAGCCCGTGATTATAATGTATGTTTATGACATATTACTTCCTGCCTGCGGCTTCGTTCGAAACTAAAACACATTAAGCCATCCATTAATTTTAGCAGGTATTGGCAAAAGAAAAAGTGGGTAAATGCTTGTTTCAAATTAATATAAATTTGTGAATTAAACATTTAAAATAATCTCAGTTATTTTAATGTCAATCTTTAGTTTTTACTTTAAAAAGAATATTTACATCTACACAATATATATATTTATATATACTCGTATAAATGAAAATCAATTCGTCCATCTATAATATCACACCAAAACCGAACAACCGGTTTTAATTCGCTTATCACTTATGGAAAGAGGGATAAACGAGAAAGGAAAAATATAATAAACTTCGCTCACGTTTTTTTACGTGAATATGTTAAATTTGCTTCCATCATAGAAGTAGGAATAATACCAAGTAACAGTTTCTAATTCTATGGCTTCCATAGTGGGAGACAATTGAGAAATGTAAAGATAACAAAATCAGGGGAATAGAGTTTGCTCTTGTATCTACATCTCGTATCATTTAAAATTTAAGGACACCACTCGATAGCTCCAAAAAATTTTTGCTGTACCTAGATATATCAATACTAATAATAGTAAATATAATTGAATTCATTACTCGTAACGTACACGTATTGACATTATAACACACGACGCAGCCACACCCCACGTTTTTTTAGAAATTTCTGTTATAAAATAAACACACCATCCTCTAGAAACGTCTTCATTAAAATTTTCCACGTACCATGGTGAAATCGCTTTCCTAGTCCTAAGAGATGTTCATTATAATGTAAGAAAGTGCAATTTGCTTCAAGGGCATTATGTACATTCTTTTAAACGGTATATTTACAGGGATATAGTTTCTCACAAGTGAGCGCATGTGTGAGTGTACGTACGGTCCACATATGTGGTCCGCTCGTCTGGTACTTTCACGCGCGACGGGCGCGCCCATATTAATTGCTCCCGTTCTTCGGTGAAGCTTTATTTATTACTCTCGCCGGTGATTGTGAAAAGCATCGAGTGTACATTAGTTTTAATTTTATCTCGTGTATACGATCTGACGTGTGACACACGAGCGAATGGCGGCGTCACGCGGTCACCGATTCACCTCTAGCGAGTACGTGGACATATTTTCTTTTTTTTTTAATGTTAAGGTCGACAGACAGGCTGACGGTCCACATGATGGTAGGTGAGTACCGTCGCCTATGAAACCGTAGCCGCCATAGATGCTGCAAATGCAAATGTCGACCATAGTGGGATTGGAAATACATGGACATGAGCTCTTGCGGAAACACAACAGCGCACATACTTGTTATTTCACGCTGGTCTTAAAAGGAGGTGCATTTTTTTAAATGCCGAACGCAGTATTATGCTTATTAATATTAGATTGTCGATAGGGCCATGGGCTGGTAGAGGGTCCTGGTCCAAATGATCAAAGCGTCAACTTTGATAAGTTCATTTCCAAAGTTGACCCAGCCGGGAATCGAACCATCGACTACGACAGACCGTTACAAGCGACCACTCCGTACGGGCTCATTTTTGAAAATTTTTATAGCGCGATCGTGAGAAACTCTCCGTTACGTTGTCTACGTGACACATTACAATCGCGGTGTAAACAAAAAATCAATTATTAGTGAAAAAAAATGTGAACGGTCGTGAGCCTGTGTCGACGTTTTTAGAGGAATAAACAAGAGTTGTTTGAACAGCGATCGCCGGCACAACCAATATTTGATATTCGAAAATACAATTCTAATGTGTGTCCGTTGTTCGTGGCTGACTCCACTCGAAACTGTGGGCGCATTAGCGGCTCTTTTTGTGTGCGCTCGTAGCCATGTCTATATTACGTGACATTTTGGCGCTATTAAACTTTTTATGTCTTAAATCGTTTATCACTCGACTGTTACGAGTGCGTTAATGTTTTTAGGGTCACCTTAAAATACAGTTATTATGAGAAAACTTTATTTTATAGCAATATCGAGTACGCACAAGTAATGGAGGTTGGCATTAAATGGAAATAAAAAGTTTTATACACATTTCAATATGCGTAAAGCGTGCTCATCTAGTATACTATTTTAATTTACTGTTAATAACATTAGTGTTTTATATTCTTATTGCAAATGAAGTAGAAATTAAGTCGGAAAACATTTACAACGCAGGAAGTACCTAAGAGTTGTATTTTAGAGAAACCTATCGTAATGTCTACTCTGAAGCAAAAAGCGAGCCTGCTCTCAGCTCGCAATTAAATGGAATTTATAAATTGAAGGTTGTATTTATTGCAGATTGACTGTTAGGTTTAAGTTAATATGAACGTGTGATATTTACTTACGATCAAACAATGTCGATGAACGATGTATTTACTTTAATGAACACAGTCAAAGATCTAAATGGCAAATAAGCACAAATAAGTATTATAAAAAGATTTGTGTTTTTAATTTTTATATTTTTGTACTTTTTGTTTATAATGAAACTCAAAAACTACTGGACCGAGTTTAAAAATTCTTTCACCTTTAGAAAGCTACATTATTAGGGAGTAACATAGGCTTTATATCAAAAAGTTACGCGAAAAAAGTCGCATGCAACAGCCAACAGCTATAAAATATTAACTCAGTATAAGCAAATATAAATTCGTTTTACCCGCGTTATTGTAACTTGGTTTATTTTTTTTGAAGTATTCACAAAATTGTGTTGATGTCACAAGAGTTAAGTATATTTTGTGATAATCACCATATTATGGTTACGACTGCGAAACGCTGTATAATCTGTCAGTACTGAACATTTCCAATGGATTATTCTTAAAATGTTATGGTTGAAATATCACACATAATATTGAATAATATTGAAAACTAATATACGGTACCTATTATCTATTCACTAATTTATAACGATAACTTGAAGCCTTTGCTTCACATAGATGTCGGTTTATATCATTAATAGTCGTTTTATGATTAAATTTTAATAAATAACTCATTAAGCAAAAAAATTCGGCTCGAGGTCTCACGGTCAAACTCGCCATAAATCTGTTGATCACAGCCCGTGCGTGCCGACCGACCGAAGCGCGATCCAAGTGCGTCACACGGAAGTTGCCTTTGCGGAGATACCTTTGTACTTTTTAATTGATCAATGTGATACTGGTAATTTTAAATATTATATAACATAAATAAATATTTAAATCGTTAAATTAACTCAAATCGACTACTAAACCGATTCCGTAATTTTATAAAATTTAATTATTTATATGATTATTGAAATATAATAATAAAACTATTAACGTAAAATGTAATAAATCATAAATGAATTGCACATATAAATATATAAATAGGCACTAACTATTTGCGAGCCCTTGCATGGTCGTAAAATTGTACCGGCCATTCTATTCTATATAATAAAACAAATATGTATTTATTTTGTGATTATTTCTTACATAAAACTATAAGTAAACAAACAAATTCGTAATCAATGACCAGTCAGGACAGGTCACACATAATCAAAAATACCTGTGAAACGAGTTGGAAACTGGTCGAAGAAGGGGCAACTGGGCAATCCCGCATCGACGTCCGAAGGCGTTTTACATGATGCCGTCAGGTACCGGTCAGTTAACAGGCTTTCCGGTTCGGCCGATAGGGGTCACTTGTACACAATACGGTGTCCGGTCCACCCTACGGTCCGAGCAGTGTAGGGGGTGCGATCGAGCCGGTTATTGTCGAAACGTTGCGGACGAATCAGTATGAGTCCGGCGACGATGCGGTCCGGGTGCGACGTTGTTCGCTACTGGGCCTACTGGGCCACACTTGGCCGTTTGCCCCACAGACATAGATAACAAAGCATTCTCCTCGAGAAGGGTGACATCGCAACTATCCCTTTATGCTTAACAGTAATAGAGGGTTGCTTTGCTTGCTGCCCATTTAATGTGTCGGCTTTCTTACCGTCTTTGTTCGAATCTAATTTGAGTTTTAAAATCAAAATTATATTCAAAGTAGTGTCATCGCATTTATAAATACCCGCATCGTATCGAATACTCTTTAGATATTTGTTTCATTTTTAGATTTTTTGGCACTCAAATTCAATCACATTATTAGTGCCTGGGCACACTAATCCGGTCATAAATTTTGCAGCCCGTCTGGAAGCAGTAACCACTCAGTGAAATAACAGCACTTGTGTTGTGTTTCGTTGAGTGAGTAAACGATTTGAGAGTCCATTCTCTATCCAATATCAGCACTTGGTTAATAGGCGAACCTTCGCCTATTAACATCAACATAAAGTTTTTAATATATATTATTTCCAAAATACTCATATTGTTGTTTTTTACAATTTTCTCCTATTTTATAATAGTAATTCACAAAGGAACGTAACATTGCCCACGTTATTACTTTAATCATGATAACATGGCGTGAGAAAAGCTTAGGCGATACAAGAATTAATTAAAGTAATGGCCTAAGGAAACATAAAATGTCGGCAGTGTCGAGGTAATTAGAAGTCAAAATTGAGTGAAGCCGGGCAGGCGTGTAGAGGAGAGACGAACGATGCGGAAGGCATCGCCCATTGCGACACGCATTATGCATTAATTAACACGAACCACGAGAGAGACTATTTTGCCAGAATTCTAACCTTACCATGAATACTCTTTATCTGGAACTAAACATTTAATAACAGTAGTATATCAACTAAGTAAGCGGATGTCAGCGTCAAAAACAAATTTTCTGTCTTTTAACCCTTTAACCGCCAGAGTCGGATAATTATTTTCGTGTCCATTTCAACACGCCAGTATACTTATACGACAAATTCCTCTACTTGTATAATGTTTATTTTTAAGGCGAGGACTTAGCAGAAAAGCATTATTTTCGTCGCCTAGTTTGACTTCTTACAGTAAAATTACAAGTTAGATAAACATACAGTGCATAATAGACTATATTGAAAAAAGTTTGAATCGAGCAGATTTATAAAAAAAATCCATTTTCTGAGAAAAAAATAGTAAAATACTGCTAAAAACCTTACTGTTCACAGTACTAAAAATTTTCCGTGACAACTACTTTTGTTTTTAGGCTTATTAATTAGCTTACGTTCTACACTAAAGTTTGAATCGGCTACTTTTTTTTATATATTACACAATATTTAAGAAAAACCTTCCAATTTTAACTCTGTTCGGTTATCTCCGAAGAGCTACAAATTTTTTGCGCAATATTGCACCTTAATGCATAGGATATTAGGTTGCGATCATTTCGGTAAAAGTTGTGTTCGGTCTGAGGTTAGTCCTTGTCTTAAATCATTGGGTTGCTTTCTCTTTAAAAAAAAACATTTGAGTCAAGGGCTAGGGACACGACAACTACAAAACCAAGCGGTTAAAGGGTTAACCCACTGTCTTAGCCCATAAAGTAGTTGTAAACGCAGACACAATATTGTATATAAACGCAGATCTATATACGAGTATATTATAATACAATAGGCTCCACTCCACATAGGTAATCAATTAAGCATTTACAACAGTTTAATAGTCAGCTATAACATTGAGTATATGCCGGGTAAGTTATACAAATAAATATTTATTTCCTCAACAATCTAATCTCCTATCAAAACACTTAACAACCATTCTCATCCGAGTCTTAATTGAATAATAAAAGTAGTACATTTACGTCAATTGAACGAGACGAAAACAACACCAGAGATTTGCCGTCGTCGACTTTTATTATGGCTGCTATTAATTTATATTGCGTTACAGATAGCAAACGATTTGGACTTGGTTTTTTTACCGTTTTACATAATTACAAAATTATGCCTTATATTTACGAGTGTACCGGTCGGCGCGCCCACTCACCAGCGGCTAATAAGAGTATTAGAGAAGCGCACTCTGTTGAGATGGATTGCTATAGATAACGTGTCATGTTTCTTTTTATACGCACTTACTAATACCTATTGCCAGTGAACCGAACTACTAATCGATCTTACAATGACACCGTTTAAGAAATATAGAAATGCAGGAAGCAGACATGTTCTCCGTTTAACTCTATAGTTACGAGTATATCCGATGTTTATATAACTGGTTTTAAGGATAAAAAATTATATCTTCAAAAACCTGCTTTTTTTATGAAAAGATCGGCAGGTAAGCTGACGGTCACATGCAACGCCATAGGTGCTGCAAGTGTGCTACCGAGCTTAGTAGAATGAAAGAAAAAGGATTAGGGAGGAAAAGGGGAAACGGGCACTTGAATCCCTTACTCACCGAAACACCATCTAACTAACTTCATTGACTATAAACGCTCTACTACAGGATTAAGGAGTTTATTTTTTGTTAAGAAACAAAAATAACACTTTTAATTTATTTCTCTCTAACTTAATCGTTACGAATAAATTTATCAAAAATAAAAGTGCTAACTTGGCTGTCGATATAGTAACTGATGCAAAATCGCATCATATCTGATAAATCATTAGTTACTCCAACTTTATGAGTCCAAAATCGTAAATTTGTTACTTTTTGGGTCAGAAATAAGAAACTAAATTCCAAAAATTAAAAGAATCCTTTTACGTGGCAAAGCGCAGTAAGGTCGCCGAGTGTATGATTGGCGTAACGAGCACGGATACCGATTTTGGTCAATAATCGCCATAAGTATAGTAAGTACTTTCGCGTACCGAATGCAATAATAATTGGAGGGTCCGATTTATCACATTGCTGTTCTCCGAAATGCTTCAACAGTTCTTGTGCAAGCCCTACACGTCGTGCGCACGAAAATATCTCGGGGAGTTCATGCCTTGTGAACGTAATTATAGGTGGAAAAATACATGCATGGGAAGTTTCGGTATTCGAAATTTTTATCTTCCATTTACTCGACCGTTTAAAACGTGCAAAAAATAAATAATAAATACATTATCTTTCGGATTGTCTCTTTTTAAATTTGACCCTTGCTTTAAAATCTATGACTAGCGACACAATAGAGGGGTCAAGCTTGCAACAAAGGACGACGGTTTCTTCCCACACTGGTCATTCGGGCAGTACTGGTCATCGTTGGTCATCGAATGTTTTGTTTAGACATTGTCTCCCAAGAAAAAAAAATAACCCTTCACAAATCCGTTTCAATGCTCACATTCAGTACGACACCCCTTTGAAAGCTCAGCCCATTCATCGTGCAAATTGCAGGTATCGACTAGATATATTATAAGAGAGAGCTTG
This sequence comes from Synanthedon formicaeformis, assembly GCA_945859745.1. Taxonomy (NCBI): domain Eukaryota; kingdom Metazoa; phylum Arthropoda; class Insecta; order Lepidoptera; family Sesiidae; genus Synanthedon; species Synanthedon formicaeformis. The sequence goes on from OX243954.1 coordinate 5,935,197, forward strand.
TGAACGGTGCCAAGTAATAACCGACGTTAAATCGCGAGTAATTTCTCATTATACATATTATATGGTAGCGTTGACAAACAAATTTAAAAACAAACCTATGACAACCTTAATTAAAAAATAACTAATTATTTATTGGTTAATCATCAGTTAATTTTTAAAATATTTAACTAAGCTCTTGTCTGCATTAAAATATAGCATATATCGCACCTTCGGCAAGACAAGGGCATAACTGCACTTTTTGTAATTTTACAGTAGAGCCAATTAAAGTTAATATTTACGCATTCAATATCGTATTTTTCTGCTTATATTGCTTTTAAACAATTCTTCATCAAATAAGCCCCATAGTCTTGTAAATATTTTTTAATTTAATAATGTTTTTAAGACATTTCTGCATATATTTTAAGTTTAACTCATTTAAAAAAAATGTAAGTTATGCCCTTGTCTTACTGAAGGTGCGATATGTCCATTGTCCATCATGAAGGGCTAATCTAAACATTGGCAATAATCGTTCGATTGTTTTAAACTAAAAGATAAACAATAAAAAGGAGAAGTAATTAAATAAAGCTATAAATATGCCAATATTAATTATGGTTAAATATTTCAATATTAATAATGTAAAGAAATAAAGGATCGGAATATTTACAATATAGAGTGTAATTTCCAAAATTACTGCACCTATTTTAACAATTCTTTCACTATTCGACAGGTACATTATTTCAGATGCACTTAACTGCTCCCAATGCATCCAGGCCAAGTTAGTCAAGTAACTAATATTATATTATCTATATAGTACCTAGCATAAACAACACTTGTATCAATAAAAATACAATATAAATATTTAGTTCATTGCTGTCATTTAAATTCTAGTTCGTGCATTTGTCGTTAGTTAGCAACTCTAACTTATAAGCACAACCAAATAATATATAAATCTTGTTAGAATTATTTTTTAATAGTTGATCAACATTTTCTAATACTCTTGTTAGATTAAAATAGTACTATTTGATTAGAATGCTCCATTAGTTTAGATTTTATTTCGCAATGTTTTTATCGGCGCATTAAAAAACCAGTTGCGGACCGCGACCCGTATTTTGTAATGGGCTTTCGAAAATGTGTAATTTGTTAAAAAAATATTATAGTTGCCGCTCGTTTCGATTTAATATACTATTTGTCATTTTATTCAGTGATCAAGTTACATAAGTTAGTAAAGCAATGTATGTTTTCGGCAATAAAGTTAAATGTTCAAGCACAAGGTGCACACGTAGCCATGCACTGTACTTGCATCGGTACCTTTTACCTTACAGAGTTTACGTGTGACGCTATTGCACCGCGTAATATCGACACTCGGAGAAAGTCGCCGTGATCATGATAAGCCGCCCGCCAACTATAAATTTATGCGTCCTTTGTTTCTTTATAACGATTTATCAAAAAAGGCCCCGTTTATATCCGCGTGACGTCCTATGACTCTCTTGAGGAATGCCATGAAAGGTCTCATCGTTTCACGAATATTTACTATTTTATTCAATAATTGTTCAAAAATGTTTTTCATTTCAATTTTTTATATTATAAGTGACTAGCGGTCGGCCCCTGCTGCAAACTGCAAACTTCTGCAAACTATATATATATATATATATATATATATATATATATATATATATATATATATATATATATATATATATATATATATATACACTACCTTCATAGTTTGTATGAAAAGTGTAAAAATCAGTTGGGTTGGTTTAGAAAAAGTTAGCGGAGAAACAAACAGGAAATAACAGTGATTTTCTTATATGTGTATACCTATGTAGATACAGATAAAAAAATAAGTAACACTGTGAGTTATTCACTCACAGTTATTTCGAAAAGTTTTCACAGATACGCAATTGAACCGATTTTTAATTAGGTATGTATTATAAAGACAGCTTAACGCTTTGAAAATGACGTAGACTACCTTTCTTTAACTTTTCACGCAAGCGAAACAGAAACAAAAAATAGTATCACTTCGTTTAATTGGATGTTCACATAAAAGACATCAACGGGTATATTAATGACAAGTTTCATTTATTCAACGAAAAAGTGAAAATTCATTAAAAAAAAATAGCGGAAAAGCAAGTAATATTTCAAAAAACGAAATACTAATAACTATTATTTTTTATTGTAAAAGGTGACAGTCAGGTTGACGAACCACTTGACTGTAAGCTATTGTAACGACGTAACTTGATTGTAAGCTTAATCCGGGGTGATGCAACCTCCGAACCTATAAGATATAGGATCAGGAAGAAAATAAACATATGAAAAGGGACTATGGCATGCCATCCTCTTGGGTATGTGCTTTTTTCAAAGTAGACTTCTATAAGGAGATCGATAGGCAAATTGCCCAAATTTATTATTGCAAACCGTAATAGCCTGCTAATTAAACCAAAGAATTATATTTATTAGATAATTTAAATATGATTAGGCAATATTTCAAAGTTATTTAGTACATACGATGTGTGTTTGTGTGAACATGTTCATGTGTGTATGTGTGTGTACAGGACACACACTGTTATTACCGCAAGAGACCCGGTGTAACCAGATAACCAACAGAGTAAAATAATAATAAAAACCATAACGTATCGAGTGCCGTAAATTGGTTGTTTTGTTCGGATAGGCCGCGGGCGGGTCAATTTGACCCTTATCGAGAAAATAACCGATGAAAGCGTACTCCCATTATAAGAAACCCAAGAAAAAATTAATTGTTACTGATTATGGATTGTTGATAATTGATTAGCGGTGTGGTTGAGATGTGACGCGAACGTCATACAATGAACATACTCCTCCTTATACTTATACTCGTAGTAGCATTCTTAGATAATATCCCTGTTGTGTTTCGGTGAGTGAGTAAAAGATGCCAGAGCCCTTTTCCCTATCCCTTATCCTTAATCCTACTGTAGTCGGCAGCGCCCTTGTAGCACCTGTGGCGTTGCTTGTGTTATAGGCGACGGTAGCCTACCATAAAGTGGGCTGTCAGCCTGTCTGCCGACCTTAACATAAAAGTAATAATAATAATTCCATAACCACATAGTTTGCAGGAATGCAACTCAGACTGTTCCTAAGTACCAAGTTGACTAGCTGGTGCCCGCGACTTCGTCCGCGTTCAAAATGTTAAAAAGCCTAAAACCTTTGATTATCGCGCCCTCTCGCGGTGAGTAGCTGACTTGTTAAGTCAAAGCTGTTTGTTTTAATAGTTCTGCCACTGGACTATAGATGGCGTTAATCTAAATAAGGATAATATACATTTTTATTTTTTTATCCTTTTAGGTCACACTAAATAGCCTAAAGATTTCCTCGGTAAATGGACTATCCAACCAAAAAGAATTTTTCAATTCGAACCAGTAGTTCCTGAGATTAGCGCGTACAACCAAACAAAAAAATTCTTCAGCTTTGGGTATATAGCTAAAGCTTGCTGCGATATCAATATTGTATTATTTTTTTATAAACACGTCCAATCAAACCAATCGGAAATGCTTCAAAAGTCCTGATTCACGATGATTTAGGTTAAAAAATATTTGATTTTGTAATAACCTCTGTTGCAATCTCATTAAGAAAAAATACATTTGGATATATCTGTACAATGCTTAAATGCATCTTTAGCTTTTCCAATCTGTCGAGTGAAAGTTTCTTTAATTCTTTGTCGGACATATTTTTGTATTCAACTTGCTTAATAATTTCATTGAATTATATTGTTTTTTATATAATTTTAAAATCTTTTCTGGATCTGAAAAGTAGTGTCCAAGTGTCAATTGTCAAATCCCTTACAGAAGACCACCGTGGAATAACCGCACGTGTGCTGTTGTGTTTCGGTGAATGAGTAAGGAATGCCAGAACCCATTTCCCATTTCCTTATCCTTAATCCTAGTGTAGTCAGCAGCGCACTCGCAGCACCTGTGGCATTGCTTGTGTTATAGGCGACGGTATCCACCTACCATCAAGTGGACCGTCAGTTTGTCTTCGGATCTTGACATTAAAAAAATACAAGTATTTATCATTATTTTGTTTGTCGTCGACACGATATGTTCCGTTTACCCAACATCTCAAACTTCTCGCAAACACACATAAATTTTAGCGCGTTTAAAAATTAATGGACCTTTTTGTAGGTAGTTTATTTTTCCTTGTAACTTTTGTAGTTTTATATCAAAATATTATCTCAATATTGAGTCATAAATTACGCGAATTAATGTTTGAGGACGACGAAAAAAATTCTAATGAATTAATACATTTATTAGTATCTTGAAAAAATTATAGATACATATAGAAATACAAATTACCTTGTATAATTAATAGGCATTTTACAACCGGTGGGAAACGATGGCGCCACTTATGTGCAGGGATATAAGAAAGCATACACTGTTAGTATCACACGCAATGACTAGCATATTTTTAGCCTCGGTCTCCCGTACTCGAAGCCACTACAGTAAATCATGACATTTGACAGCACTGATAAATTGTCCTGTATCTACTACGTACCTATGACTTACCGTGAATACCTAGATAGTACGTGTGTGTGGATATTTCTCTAGTACAGGCTGAACTTAAAAATAGTCACATTGACATTTTCTTTGTTTAAAACTAGCTTATCCCCGCGACTTTGTCCCTTTTGGGAACAATACTTTTTTTCTAAATGACAGTTACCCTATTTCATTTTCTGTGTATCTGAAAACGTGTATGCAAAATTTCATGATAATCAGTTGAGTAGTTAAGGCGTGAAAGCGTAACAAAGAACAAACTCACTTTCACATTTATAATACACTAGCTGTTGCACACGGCTTCGACCGCATAACTTTATAAAATATAGTCTATGTTACTCGCTGATAACGTAGCTTTCTATGGCTGAAAGAATTTTTAAAATCGGTCCAGTAGTTTTTGAGTTTATTCAATACAAATATTTAAAAAAATTGTCCACTGTGTCCGCGAATTATACGCGCTGTAGTTCCTTTTTTGAAAATCTTACAAGAACCTAACATTTTTCTCGAGTAAAAAGCATCTTATAAGTAATAAAGTAATAAAGTATGTGCGTGTGCCAAATTTCATCCAAATTCGTTTTTGCGTGATTGAATAACAAACATACAAGCTTTCGAATTTATAATATTTTTAGGATTAGGATTTCTTTGTCACCCCCTGTACCTTGATCTGAGCTGTTTGTGAGTGTAAGTGTATATCCTATGCATTATTTATATGAAACATGTGTTTGTGTCTCGCATGACACGCTTCATTATTTTTTCACAAAACTATAACTGTCAATGTTTCATTGAGTTCTTACGGTCGTTGGCTGTGTTGACTACAATTTGACATAAAATTAGATTTCCTCTAACGGCGATTTATCTATACCTTACTTAGTGTTACTGTGTCTGCGATATGGGTAACTGTAAAAGAGATATAAGAAGAGTAACGTTTATAATTTATACTGCAACTGATAACACTAGCGATTACTCGCGAAGTTTAATTCCGCTCTATTAGTCTAGGATATTATAAATACGTAATTAGTCTAACGGATGCCGAAGTCTATAAACACCGCGTACTTTTATGACAATGTAATCGAAGTCGCATTGTTAATTGCATTCGACGAACGAATTTAAAAATGCATGGCATTTAAATGTCAACTTGGCCGCCATTTTAGTGCGATGCGAGAGTCTATCACCTTGAACACGACTTAAATCTGACAGCCTCGAATGTCACTATCGCTTGTAAGCAATTAATAGTTTTTGTTTCGACTGATACATAGGTGGTACGTCCAACACATTATTATTATTTTTTATAAGAATAACGTTCCGCAGAACAATCAATGAAATATATGCAAGGGGTCAGCTTGTTCATGAAAATCAATAAAAAAAACCATAAATAAATAAATACTATGTTATTTCATAATAGAAAATTTAATTCTATTACAATATTTATTTTTTTAAATACTTACCTTCAATTCAATTTTCAGATACTAACAGGTCCTTTTTTTAACAACATACCTTAAACAAATATTGAAGTCATCCACCCCAGGCAACCGTATCAGTAAAATAATCATTACGTGGTTTTTTCCTTTTTCAAAAATTAACGTCTAAAAAGAGATAGATAAATAAGACAATATACCTCACGACCGTAGCAGCTTTTCTGCTCAATATTCACACTTAGACCTAATAAAGATTAGGTTTCCTTTTATTTTCTTTAGTATTGTATATCTAGAAATATTTTAATGAACCGGAACGACATGCCTATCTAAGAAAAAAAACTTACGAAACGGAACCTTAATTGAGCGAGCCGGAACAACACTTCAATAAGTACCTACTCTAACTAGAAACTGGAATAGGTAAGTTACATTGTTATTTGACAGATTCATTCGGCTTTATTGGGTGTATTGGGTTTTGGAATCATTTTCTTAGAGCTATTGTCACTTCCCTTCAGAGTTATTTTCTCGGTGCTCAAAATAGAAAAACTCGTCATACGAGTGAAATTGACGAAACCAACTCAAAGTGTCGCATTGCGAAAGTTGTTATGTATGTGACCAGTTCGTATAGATTGCGTGGAGGGAGCGTATGATGGCTCGACCTGAAAAATATGTCCGCGACAAACAGTTACATGATTGAGAGATACGAGTGAGTTGCCAGAACACCTTAGCCAGAAAAAAATGTGTGATGGTGGTACATTGTTTTATCCATGTCGAGATAGCCATCGCGTCTTTCACTGTACCGCTAAATTACATTTTCTAGTAGCCGTGTAGCGTGTTTACGAGGCACTTTGAGGATGCAACTGTGTGTTCGTAATGGCTATTGCAATATTATACGGTCAGATGGCCGAGCGATATCAACATATTCTCTCCTCTGTAATTTTTGTCCATGAAAGATACCGTCCGGGGTCAAAGAAAATTGTGGAACGCAAACAGTAATACCTCTAACATTGACATATATCAGACATCTTAGTTTTCTAAGAAGTGTGAGCGTTATTTTTTTTTACTAACGACTCCAAGCCGCAAGTGTCGTTAAGGAATATACTCGTAGTTATATATCTGTGTTGTAAAAATAAAGTTAACTACGCACGTGTTTCTCCAAAATATGTTATTACGGACACTTATGTTCAAATATTTTTTATTTTTATTCATAGAAAACTATCTATCCAAAAGGGAGCCTTTAGTTTGCTTGTTCTGTTTTTCAACCGATTTTTTAGTAGCTATTATTAATTAGAGCTTCAGTGTTACGAGTATAATTAAAAAAAAATCGTAAAAGGTTTTTTTTTTCACCTTTAAAATTATTACGTTATGGTCGTTGATCAATGAAAGAAAACTAGTAAAATAATGAAAAAGGACACAGGGGATCAAGAATTATAATCAATAGGAAAACATTAGTAACATAAAAGGACACAAAGGATCAAAACATATAGGTATAGACGATTCAGCTGACCTCGTTTATGCTCATAATTTATTGCAACTACATTAAAATGTATGCAATAAGTATGACACACTTTTTTCGAGCGCATTCACGCAACGATAATAAAATATATAGCCAAAGGCTACAGGAGTCCGATTCCAATCTGCTGTTCATTAAAAGAAATTGCCATCTAAATATTAAGACGAAAACGTACCTATTTTTTTTAATTTTGTAATCAAAAGATTAAGTGCGGAAGCGATCAGATTTTAGAAAAGCTCATTAATCAATCATAAACGGCATCATAAAACAGATACCCGAATACACGCCGGCGGCTAAGGTACGGCCGGCATGTCGAGCCTCTATACTGACGTCATTACACCTCCATAAACGCTATAAAATTTATAGATACGATTTTTGAAACTAATTAAACATTGAGACGACCGCTAAAGAATTCGACCGTGAGATAAATAAGGAGAGAGTGGACTAAGACTTTTAATCATTTAAGGAATAGCTCACTTGCCAATGGGACGCGCTTACCAAACCCATACTACGTAATTCCATGATTACTCGTTAGTTATTTTATTAATCGTAGCAATAAATAAAAAATATGACATTTTTGAGATATAATTTGAAGGTTTAGATGGAAACAAAAGACTGAAATAAATTTCATATCTAGTTAAATTTATTTGTAAAATGTGCAGAATTTGTGACATTTTCGCGAGTTGACTTCTTACTTCTTCTTGATCCTAGCAACGAGTATAATGTACATTTAAAATTGGGTTGTCAAAAACTACCAGCTACCATAATTAAAGTGTTTTCTAAAATATTGGAATTGCTGGCGTAATGTTTAATTAATGTCGGTTTTTCGCATTATAGTAAGTTGAGACAACAAATTATCCCAAATACAAATAGTTTTCAGTTCTAACAGCAACAGGCGTGGCACCCCACCTAAGTTTTATTATCCTTTTAACACTTCTTGGGCAATTTTCCTTTTCCTTATGTAAAAGTCGGCAGTCAGTCTGACCGTCCACTTGCTATATATATATCAAGTCGTACACTCTTGTCAGAGTGGTCGTGGTCGTGCGGATAATTTAGGATCCTACACGGAGGATGGTCGTGTTCGCCCTCCCTGGTGCGTATTGCCGCCCCTGCGATGCTTCCCCACTTTCTCCTGTTTGTGGCGTCATGAGTACACTGTGCCACAGTAGATTGGGTTGTGCATTTTATCACGTCTGTCCAGCGAACACACACTTGCTGGTAAGTTACTATTAATACTAACAACGCCACATTTGCTAAAAATGCGCTGCTGATCTTAGTAGGAATAAGGAACTAGGAGGGTACAAGAAAATGAGAGAATTCTTTAAAAGAAATAATACGAGATATAGCTTATTAAATTAATACGCCACACATATTTTAATGCGGTTGAAAGCGGTGTGGTGGCCAAACAAGCGCGGCCATTCAATGAACGCGGCAAAGAGATGAAGTAGAGGCCATTGTACGCATTGCAAAAAAGGCGGAGAAAATTGGAAAAGGGTAAGATATATTACCGCACCTTTCTGACCTAGCCACACACTTACAAATATCATTTTTTTTTAAATGCTATTATTATTTCTCGACCAGTTTTGACGAGACTTTTCTAATGAGTTTACGGATATAATGTTCAATTACCTACATAAGGACAATCTTAATAAAATAATCTTTACAAGCTTCATAATAAATATAAGCTTCATATTAAATATAATTTATTTTAAAATTATTACAAATTTGATAGCATTAGCGAGTTATTAGACTTAGGTTAAATTATACGAATAGGAAAAATAATTAATTAATAACTACTGTGTTGAGTCGGATATAGTTGTAAATGCCAGTGGATAAAGGAAAAATCGAAAGAAAATTCTGCGGGCCATGATTCTGTTCATAACAGTTTCTTAGTAAATAATTTTAAATCGAATCGCTAAAATATTTTATTCATTGTAAAAAGTATACTGTGGTAGTGTACAAGAAATTCATATTTAAACCTGTCGTGGTATAATTAATTTTGTTATACGATGCTATTCACATTAATTAGGTACAAGGCTTGTAACGGCACATCGATGGGTGCAATGGCTATACGACAATGAATTGTGAGCTGCAACACAGAACCTACGTCTTGGAATTTAGTCACGCAATTATTCTGGGCGGATGTAACAGCTCAGCGATGTTCAAATCTTTCGATTTCTATTACGTTCAAACAATTTGCATATAATCGACGCCTACAGCACAATAACATTATATGAGGACCTAACAAAAAAAATTAAACAATTTAATATGGCAATCAATAGATTAAGATACTTTCAGAAGAAGAAAAAACACAAGTTGTTTGTACTTTTATGTAGTTCACTTTTATGTAGTTTATGTAGTTTCTATTGACATTTAATAAAGAGTAAATATGTAAAAATATATTAACCATCTAGGCTTGTGGCCGTCGATCGACTATCTTGTGGCTCAAAAAAACTATGATTTCTAAGTATTTTCTGTCAAATAATTCACTTGTACAATTATGTCTTGTCTATTACAGAATCAGTATTTTCAATTTAAGAAGACTCAGTGGAATAGTAACAAATTTTCAATATTACCTAAAATTTAGTTGAAACAGTGCATCGATTGTTTATTTATTAAATAGATTTCATAGAAAACATTTAACAGTCAGTATTTTTACTAGGGTTTCGGAAAAATAGCCAAAATTATGACAACTATCTCGAAAAGAAACTCAGGATGCCATATACTTTTTGTCGTCTCAGATAAAATAACTAGCTCAGTTGAGCTCAGTAGTATACCTAATACTATAGTCAACTACAGTATTATGCTATAGAACTAACGTAGCCTATATAATATTCTCTTATGGAAAATCATTTTAAATTACCATTCATACACAAATCAAATTAAATTTGAATTGCGAATCTGACGTCATCTACCAAAAATTTCACCTCGACCGTACAATTAATCAAAGATCGTCTTTCGCTAAATCGAAATCGTAACGAATCAATGTCGTTAGTGCGTTGTTATAACTGAATCACGTTCGTTTTTCAGTTGGCGGCCGCACAACGGTGACGAATGGCGACAAGGCACAGTGTCTGTCTGGCAGAGATTTATGTTTAAAGTAAATTCGTGTGAAGCCGGCTTAGAGTATTAAGCAAATACACTTGTAAATATAGCATTTGCGTGTTAGTTTTGAACTATCGCTGTTGCTATCAGTTCAATATGGGACATGCGCGCGTTCGTGCACTTTGTTGCTCGACATTACAAATCGCCCCTCCCACATTTATAGCCAAAGTCGTGTGTAGGTCTGATTGTAATCGAGTAAGGGACAATGTTAATGCCTCCTTGAAATTAATTGTGACACACAGTCATAGCAAATCGATCACTTATTGATACAGAGTGTCGGACTACATGAATTCTTATACAAATTTTCTTACGCATAAACCATTTATTGTAAAATACATATATTTTTTAATAAAATTTCTAGAAAAATTCAGCATTTGACTAGAAAATAAATGGCTTGATCAAACAGTATTGTTTCCCTTAAGTATAATATATCTATCTATACTAATATTATAAAGAGGTATAATTTGTATGTTTGTATGTAGGAGGTAATCTTTGAAACTACTCATCCTATTTAAAAAAAATATTTCAATAGAATTATTCCACGCGGATGAAGCCGCGGAAATGAGCCATTTAAAATTAAAGATCCAACGCTCGACAAAAGTAAAATGTCAGGCGTGAACGTATGTCAGGCGTTATTTTATGTGTAACTTTATGTGTATTTTTTATTTTATGTAACACATAAAACTTATTTTGTCAGGCGTTTTTCAACTTTTATATAAAGTCGCAGCTAGCAGCTATATATAAAAGAAATCTTCAATGAGTAACAGTAGGATAATACAAATTATTATAATTGCGCTCCTTGAGGTCTATCTTACTAAGGTAGACGTCGCTTGTCTGAATAGCCACCTACCACATCAAATGGACCGGCAGCCTATCTGACCTTTACACAAAAAAACAGCTTTAATTCTACTTTCAACCAAATTCGGAAGCAATTGGCCTATCTCTTGCAATGAAACGTAAATTAGTTTAATTATCGTTGCCTCTATATAAAGCAAAACAAACGTGCACCTATTCGGATAGCTATTTTATGAGTGCTAATTAAGCTTCTTGTTTCGCGAGCCCTCGCTGTATCCAGCCTGAAACTAATTATTACTTCTCGGTGAACTTTTTATCCGCCGCCCACGGACAATGGGAACGTGACTGCACTGGCAATCTCGCGCCCATATTATTAAAAGCTGCGTCTTCCACGCTGACCGCTACCATGGCGACTACAACTCACAACGACTTTCGCAAGCAATATCTGACTGTTAAATAATGTTTTATATTCAAAATATTTCAAAATGTATGTATTGAAAGAACCGATATTCTTTAATTACATATATTATACGTATATAATGAAAAGCTTCATAAAAACATAACTATGTAAGTATATATTTTGCACTAATCTGCTAGTTAAAAATTTGTAACATTTTGTTAATTAGTGAGTCGTTCTTACTTAAATTCCTACTTACATCTCTGCATCCCTGCGAGACGGACGCGGGTCGCTGGTATTAAAAATTATATAATATAACTTTGTAAATTATATACTAAAACCTTCCTCGAGAACCATTCTATCCATTGATGAAAACAGCATGAAAATCGGTGCCGTAGTTTTTGAGTTTATCGCGAACATACAGACAGACAGATAGACAGACGCGGCGGGGACTTTGTTTTATAATAATTGAAGGATGAGTTTTTCTGCCTCAATCTGCGTGTGTGCCTCCTAATACTTATCATCATCTTTTTACATATTTGTTCAATCTATTGGTATGTGAAACAATTTTGTACGTTTCGTACGTTTATTGAAAACCTTAAATATCATATATTTTGTATTTTAAACAAACGATTCCTATGTAAATACATTTTAAAAGCAAGCGGTAACACGATATTCTTCCGTACGGTACAAAACTAACTATCGTTTCGTTTTTAGCACTGAAATACCTAACAACACTTAGTAATGGCCTCAAAATGTGGTATTACACGCTTTCGCAATGAAACTCATTCGCAGATAAGCCGGCTCTGAGGGCAATTTCGGTGTTAATTTATTTATACGGCACCACTACACACGAGTTCGCGTCGCACCAATAATAACAAAATAATAAAAACGATTACTCGAATCTCAATAACGCCGAGGACCAATGATTGTTATTTTACTTTCGTGAATAATATGAAAGGAAGTTTTTACGCGTTCATAAATTAAGTTCGCGTGATGCAATTTTATCAGTTTTTTTTAACTGCTATCGAATCGCTGAACAGTGTAAAAATCGTCAGCGGAAAAGAGGTCGTACGGATGATATCGATCGAGTGAATGAGAGGTGCAGCGCCAATGGCTTGAATAAAATACGTGTACAGCGAAACGCAATAAAACCTTCTTAACCACGGGTTCAAATAACGACTGTCAATAAAACGTTTATGGTAGTCTGTACTGAATGACCATAAATTGTAAAGATTAAGGTCAATAACGCGATGGATATGATAACTGCTAAGAAAACCTAAGTAAAGTTCAATATGACTTGTGCGCTCTCAATCTGTTTAGACTTTAATTACAAATGGACGACAGATTCATAAATTAAACACTAATTTATAATTGTTAACTTATACAAACTGTGTATTACTTGTGTATATGTGAGTTGGTTCTTATGTAATATTTCTCAGTCTTTAGGAGTGGCAGGTCACTGCGTTCCAGTAGGTAGGTAAGGTAATTAGGGTAGCAATTTCTGACGGCAGTAAGTAATCACCTTCCTATACAGAACCTTCTTTCCCATTTTCCTCGCATCTCTTAAACACTTGTACTGATTTTTTTTTATTTCCTGCTGTTACATGGGTCTCATTAGATGACATCCTACATCTACCTGTCCGATACACAAGCACGTTAAAAATGACCGCTTGATCTGCCAATGCATTTAAATTTAAGATAACAAACTTCCAACAAACACAAAACCCTCTAATAAATTGCGTAAATAACCCAAATAAGGGAAAAATTCCGCCTAAAGAAAAATTATATCATAACACAGAAAATGTTTAAATAGCACGTGTAATGACATCATTCACTTAAATAGTGTAGGTACGATAGCTATAATGACAAATTACTATTTACTGATAGTTACAGTCCGTCACTAATTCAATTCAGCGATCTAATAATTATAAACTTAATCTAAACGTATTTTTCTTTTTTCATTGTTTGTCCAGTATTTCAACACGTTTCATCTCGTCAACATTAACCAGCTTGTAAATAATATTGGAAATATATAAGCATTGAGTTTCTTAGTAGCAATATGATGCATAATTTAAATATCCTTACTTGATTAGCATTTTTGTTTTTTATGCTAACATAAATTAATTGAGATTTCGTTTACAATTAAATATTTTAAAAACAAAGTGAAAAATTATCCAACGCGATAACTTTGTACGATTATTTCACATAAATACGTACGAAACAAAGAACGATTAGTGTATGTACGACGATACCTACTGATTTTTTTCTAAAAAAAATTGAGGTCAATATTAGCATTTTATGGTCCCATATAAAACAAATATCGTCTTTGAATGTATTAAATTAATATTTATTAATCTGTTTATTAATTTATTTAGTTTATATTTAAATAGATAATAGTTTAAAAAATATATTACTATACTACAATAATTATGTGACATGTACTGCCATCTATGGTACCACTTTGAAATCACTTGTCTATGTCGGCTTACAGTAGAGACATCTATTGGATAACTTACAATACAAATAAGTTTGGACTCGGTCGAATGACGGTCGCAGGTGCTTCTTACGTCTTTGTTAATTTTGTTTGGTTGTAGGAATTTTTATTTGGGGATTATGTAGAATTGTAAAATGAATGATATTGAAATATTATCTAGAATTAACAATAGCAATATCATTGATTAATTGAAGTCAATTTTACATCATTTAGTATTTGCAAACAAATAGGTCTAGGTATTATAATCGTAGATATTGTATGTATGTATGTTCCTCAATAACTCTTACACGAATTAACTGATTTTCATGAAACTTGGTAGATAAACATTTAGACGTGCAAGATACAGGATAGGCTACTTTTTTCTTTTTCAACGCGGAAGAAGTCGCGGGCATCAGCTAGTATGTTATATAAAAACAAAACAATAACCAAGCCACTGAAACTGGATTTCCGCGTCTGTCTGTTTCTCCGCTACTTCTAAACCACCCAACGGATTTCGAAACGGTTTTCACTAATGGAAAGAAGGATACACGAGGAAGGTACGTGTAAGTATCGTCCCGAACGAAGCTGGTCCATGGTAGGTGGCATTAGGATTAAAGATAAGGGACTGCGATATTTGTAAATGGGCTCTGGCATCCCTTACTCACTCACTGAAATTGAGAGTAGGTATTACCTTCTTTGTATTTTCTTTGCCGAAACACAACGGCACACGTGTTATTTCAATGTTTAAAGTCTTCTGTAAGGGAGTGGTTACTGACTGCGAAACGCAGTGTGTGCCCTGCCAACGCGTTTTTATTTAATTTCGAGTGAAATGTGAACTATTTTAATACACTTATTCGAAGTATTAATGGACAATGACAGTAATTCTTTAATTAGTTTAGCCTTATTTTTGTTTCATCAGTTTTTGTCAAACGTTCATTACTACATAGTGACTTAATAACTTTAATGAACCTCCATACATTATTAATGGATGCCAACCAATACGGCAGCGGCAAGAACAGAATAAAGGGACTGTTTCTGATACATTTTTTGTGTGTAGAAGTAGGCTGTGGATAGATTAATAATAAGCGATGTATTCTTAGTTTATCTGTCTAATCAAGTGACATCTTATATATTTTATTAAGGCCCTTAAATTAAATCGTGGCTTAACCAAACAGTACCTAATTTATGCTTTCTTAAGAATTAAGAAATTTATTTCTTAAAAATAGCTATTGATATATTGTGAAATTACATAATAATGCTGTATAATATTTTAAATGTAAAAAATTTAAGTTGGTTTATTTACGCTTCAAAGACACGAAAATGGGTAGAACTATTGTAATTCTGTTTTCACATGAAGAGAAAGAGGGATAAACGGGAAAGATTTTTATATATAAAATTGCACCCGGGGAGAAGCCGGGAGCGAGCTTTAGAATAGGTATAATAATAATTAATTAAGTATGTTACTGTGCTGTTTTCACGACTAAGCTGTAGTTCGTTTTTGAAAATCCAACAGAAACCTTATATTTTTTTAGGATAAAAAGTATGCTATTATGTTAATCCAGGTAATAAAACTTTATAATATGATAAGGATAATTGAAACTACTGTATAATACTTTGACTATAGAGTACATTATAAAATATCTACTATAAAACATATGATATTTAATATTGCTGCTATCTAAAGAGAAGGTGGAACAAAAATTTAACTTGTGCATAGAAAACGGTCAGTGGTAATTATATAGTCAATTTATTTTTTAATTTGCTTGATTTTGGAACACAATAAAAGTCAATACAACAATCTCGATAACAAGTAACTTTCTCGACATTGATTTTCAACCGGAGAAAAACCATAAAAACCTCCTACGTGTTCGTATCTAAGTTATTATCATATAAATTGTAACTTGACGTCAACCAACTGGCAGTATAATGCCGCTGCATTATGTTAATTAAGTAGAAAAATGAATGAATCAGAACTCTAAAATCAGTGTGTAGGTACCGTTGTGGGAAAATTGGTCAACAAAAGTACCTACTCTGTAACAATTCTCTTCTATAACTATGTAACTCTATAATATTATTGGCGGAGTGTCTTCCAACTGAAGGTACCCAAGTTCTATTCCTGGCTGAACGGTACAATAAAACCAGAAATTAATATTTCATTGTTATTTTTTATCAGTATGCACTGAAATTTAGTGTTTCGTTAAGTTCTTTGAGTAATTCGTCCAGTTCATTGAGAGTTAATGGCCTCTTTCACCACCTTTATGTAAAGAGTGTTTCCCGGTTAGAACTTAGGTATAATTCGGCAAGTACTTAAACCTACGAGTATTTTTTATCAGTTTCACAATCGAAAGATAGGTTTAACAGCTGGTTTCGATTACTAATATTTCAAAAAGAAAATAAGTCAAAACGAGATAATTATTATGTACCTAACTAACTTTAACTGATACTAGGTTTTTAATTATCGTTTACTGGGTGGAGAGAAATTCAGTTATTGTATTGTCGGTGCCGCATGGCGTAACAATAAACTACCTCGTTAAATATTGTTCTCGTTCAGAACAGGCGCAAAAACAATTATCCAAACAAGGCCACAATGGTGTATAATAACATGATAATATTCATAAATCCAGGCATGCAGTTCTCAGAGGGACAATTTGAAATAGAAACTACATTTCAATTAATAGGTGCGTTCGCCCTATGACAGCAACTGAGTAAACAATATGCATTTTTAGTTACTTATATACTTACCTACTCTATACCTAGCAAAAATATTGGAATGTAAGTACCTACATAGAACAAGTATTTTATATCTATGATTTTATCTGGAGAAGTATCCTAACTAATATTATAATTGTCAGGGATTACAGAAAAAGATAAGGTAAAAAAAGAAAAGACCTAGGAAAAAAAAGACTTTTAACGAGGGATCGTTCAAAATAAAAAATTCAACGCCTGTCAAAAATATATGAATAAAGATTGAATAAATGTTTTGACACATAATAAAAAAGGACGCGGATGAAGTCGCGGGCAAAAACTATTTTTGTATAAATGACAAGTTTAAAAGTTGTACAGTTGCGTATTAAAATATGCAAAGGTGTGCTTTTTCTCAAGCTCATGTAGTTATAGGTTAACTCAAGTTCTGCTTTTGCTTAATTTTTATTTGTCATAAATGAAGATGATCAAATCTTAATTATGTATTATGCAGGTAAAAGTCTATGTGATAATATTTAAGTTAATCATATAATGTTTTTTTATATATCTCATAATTGCATCTTTCAAAAGTTCTGTGTGCAAGTTAAACATTCTGCGTACGCGTGCGTTGCAAAAGTCGCCTATTAAACATAATTATTGCGGCCGCATAAACCGAGCAGTTTGCTGCTCGAGTCCCAATTACGTCTAGCGGACCCCGTTAATATTGTTCATTATGCTAAGGAAATGGCAAGATTTTACAAGAATCCATTATCTAAAATGTATTGGCGATTTATGAAAATGAACCACGCACCTCTTGTGAACAGTATTTTTTTATGTTAAGGTCAGCAGACAAGCTGACGGTCCACTTGATAGTAGGTGGCTACTATCGGCTATAGCACAAGCAATCTCACAGGTGCTGCTAGTGCGCTTTAGTCACCGCTCACTCATCGATACACAACAACCCACTTGCTGTTATTTCACGGTGGTCTTCTATAAGGTTTCTTTGTGGATACTGTCGCCATCAGATGGGCTGCCTAAATGACTGAGAAATGCATTCTGCCCAGCCACTAACTATTAAAATCTTCGACAACATTGAATAGCAAGAAATCGTTTATCTACAAAAAAATGTACATGACAACAACTTAATCAGAATTAACGTGTAGATATTTATCAATACTTTTTTTGCGCCCTTTTTATAATGTTTATAAAATAGTTAATAAGAGCAATTACGAACATAAAAACATGTCAACCAATTTTTTATGCTATTTAAATGGAACTTCATTAACTAAGTCCAATGTATTTCTTGTAATTAATCGCGTTTAAAATGAAATAAGCGAACAAGATATGCGTGGGAGAAGACCGCATTTTCTTCATGAGCCACCGCATATTAGCGGCTTATGTGAGTACAACCCGCGTGGCCAATGTCAAGACTTTTTTTAATTTTTATTTACATCGTATTGTGACAAAGCCACAGACTTCTAACTATTTGTAGACCTACTTAATAACAATTCTTTAAAATGCATAATAGCTATTTCGCTCTTACTTCTTAACATACACATATTTCTCAAGTTGTTCTCAAGTTCACAAGCGTGAAACCTTTGAAATGCCGTTAAAAAAATTAAAATAAATGTAACCAATACGTACTGAATTAAAATCGGTCTACCTATTCTCGAGTTTTTGAAGATATATATTATAAAGATATAAATATGGTAGTGCTATTTGTACTATGGAACATGGAATACATTACTTAGTCTACGAAAGGAAAGTAATGTTATAACTTATGTATAAAGCGATACGGTCTCAGAAAACACGGTTCAACCGGCGGATACTTTGTGTGCTTTTTATTTTTATATCTCGCAAACTCACATTTAGCATCGAGTTCAAAAAGACATTCAAGGTTTAATAAAGGCTGAATCGCAGATAAGATATGAGTAAGCCAACAAAATTCAGAAAATATTAGACCGATACTTACCGAGAAACCTGTTGCAGAATTTAGATGCAGGTTTTTACATTATGCACTTAATGGTAAAGCAAAGTTTGTTGAAAAAAGAGCCTTGTGATAACAGCTTAAAATATATTTTGGATCGAGTAAGGGATTCGAATAATCTTCGATATTCAAAGTGGATTTAAAGGTGATGGTTTACGTAATAGCAGTTAGCAGATTAGAGATGCAATCAAGAGGTTATTTTTAACATCGTGATCAGTTTTTATTAACAAAACACATAATTATTAACATTATAACATAATAAAAAGCCTATTTTTGACAAATTAGTGCTCATCTCCTTCGCTCCGATAGAGGCTAATTTAAATAATTTCTATTGCGCCTGAACACGCTAGTTTACTGTATGTTTACTGTATGTTGGGTGTCCTGCAGACTACTTGATGCTGCAGTATCACATCAAGGTTACCATGTCATAGAAATACCACCAAAGTAACAGTAAGAACCATCTCGGTCACGTCAGCTTTCAAACAAAAAAAAAACTGATCAAAATTGGTCCATCCGTTTAGGAGCTATGATGCCCTAGACAGGCCTCACAGATACACAGGTGCACACCGCAGAAACACACGTCAAACTTATATCACCCCGTTTTTGCGTCGGGCGTCGGGGTTTAAACAGCCGACTAAATATTATATAATTAGATAAATACATTAAACTCCAATTTTATTATCATTTTACTTAAAGGTACTACAACGCTATCATGATTGCAAAATATTGAATTAATTACCAATAATTGCATGGTAATTTCCTTTATAAATATTGCCTACTCAAAATGGAATTAACCCAACGTCACAGTCACGAGTGTTATTTAACTTAATCTAATGATTTGCGATATATCTAGTTATACTCGTAACTAAAATTCCAATGTCCCTAATCCTGCTATAATATATAATATTGTAAATGCGACAGTTCGTGAGGATGTATCTTTGTTATTCTTTCACGTAAAAACTACTGAACATATTTACATGAAATTTGCCACACACAATACTTTAATCCTGGAAAAATGTTAGGTTCGGACAATATAAAAATTGGGCGCCACTGTCACCGTAGCGGCATCACCATACTGTGCAGTAGAAGTAGTTGGAATTTTTTTGTCCAAACTATTCTATCATAGAACAAATAGTAGAACAGTTTGGAACAACCGCTAATTTTTCCCTACATAATCAACTGCAGCAGTTCATGCTTCTCGCCGCGCATGATATTATCAAAAGTATTCCAGTTTTCTGATTTGTGGTTTTCAATATTTCAGCCTTCTTGTTCATTCTATGCAGAACCGTCTCATTTTTTACGCGATCCGATTCTCTGTTCCTCCATGTGGAATAAAACTACATAAATTTGAACTTTGAATTTAGTCCTCTTTACTTTATTAGAACTTCGCAGTATTTATTTATTTTAAATACAGGCACCATTTCTTCTAACTCATACAATAAAAAAATTAAACTCCAAAGTTATCTAACAATGAAGATAGAATTTAAACGCGAAATTATTTTCTTTAGCTCATTATGTTGATTATCGTCACATAATTCAATGCAATAAAAATCGATGGCTGCGGTATTCTTCTACGTGGCGAAGATACAAATTGATGTTCCAGTATTTAATGAGGAACATTAGGGTGTGCAAGTTGTAAACGTGCCTCAGACCGATACCATCTCAGGCGCTCATTATACTCATTACAACTTTTACCCAAGCAAGCCCGATAACGGTCGGGCTTTTTTATGATTTACACAACTGTTTGAACGTTTTCGATACACGACGATGTTTTTTTTACAACATATGCGTTAATTAAACTCCTAAAGGGACTACCGGACTGTAAAGCGCCATATTTTGACATATTTCTTAGTATTGATGGGAGATTTAAGCTATTTAACTTAGCTTTGACGAAAGTATTAACATCATTATCACTGTCCTATCGACGCGATACCTGCTTTTACTAATTCCTACATAATTTATACTTCTTCATAGCTGCTATTAGTAAAATTATGACGATATCATATTAAAGAAGAGATGCACCGATTTCTCCGAAGTTTAAGTACAAATTTTACCACTGAGGTTTTCGTTTATAAGATCATTTATTGACATTTAGGCGGCCACTCAAACCGAGCCTGTAAAGTGTCAACTGAGTTCTAAAATGAGAGAATCCCGTATAAGGCTCTATTTAAACACCACTTCTTGATAGCAGACCGAACAAGAAAACATAAACTTAAGCAATCAATTCGTGTATACAGTATATAAGTACATAAGTATTTGGCTTCTTGGAACCTATCCTCTTGCAATTTTTGCCTTACATGTTAGAAAGATGTTAATTTCAATATAAATAAACACAATTTGATATAATTGAGTACGCTCATATGTTAAGCACATTGATTGGCAAAGTAATCAGATCACAAATTATGGTGACTCGCGCGAATGTATAATATGACCGTGTAAATATGATAATAGAGACAGAAGCCTTGCGATCGCACTATCACTGGCCGATCTTGTGTGAAGCGTTTCTGTGGCCGTTGCAGTGGAGGAAAGCGTGGTGTGGTGTGCTCGCACTTCAACACAGGAGTGTGACCTCTGTACGGCGCGCGCGCAAGGTCACGATCGCGCGTGCGCGTCAGTCGTGACCTGCTCTCGCGTTTGCCGTATACAATACAATGTTGATATTCACATTAAACCGAACGACACTAGAGCTCACTATCGTGTGCACAATCGTCGAGACCTCTTGCCATAAGTATCTCAAACACCGGCGGTATTCAAACCCGCTAGGGCATATCTAGCAAGATTTCATTCTAAGCGAATTATTTGTAAGACAGATATTATATACACGCTACGTATTACGTCTTATTAGGTCTAATACGGTGAATCATTAAGCTGGTTGAGATCATAGACGGTTTCATTCGTGGCAATTCGAATTAAGGCTGTAACGGATTTTAACGGATAACTATATACTTTTGATAACTGGATTTGAAATTACTTAAATAATCTTCTGTCATCAAATTAAAGGAATAAGAATTGTATGTGAATAAAAATTATTAAGGGACAGTTATTTCAATTCAAGGTATCTTCCTTATAGCATATAAGTTTGCATATTTTTGATGTACTTATGTTATGGAGTTTAGGCAAAACACGATTAGACTGTAACTGGCACAAAGCTAATTTAATATGAAATTTAGTCATAACGCGATTTAGTCCATCCACGCATTAGGTAAACCTATATACCTAAAAGTATCAACCGATCATTGAAATTTTATTGGACAAATTTTATTTTGCTTAATTTTAACTAATACCTTAAAAACACTTTTTCTAATTACATTCCCTCTATACTTATAACAAATTACGCTCTAAATGTAGTTGTACCATACTTTTACGATAATGACATACAGTATGTAACTAACGCGAGGCACCTTAGAAATACATACAAATAAGACAAGCGCAAGTATTCAACCGAGGCCATGAACCCGCACACACATTTATTGAGAAAACGTAAACACGTAAAACAAAATTATTTAACATGTTTACATAATAGTAATGCGATTTGAGTGTTACCTTCAACTTTCAAAAAGAGACTAGGAGTTTCTTTACCTTGACTTTGAATAGGTACATCCGTAGAGTTGAAAGCCTTAAAGGTTTTTTCAACTAACCAAGTGTGAAGACATGGTTAGCAGTTAAAGTCATAAACATAATGTTACTATGAAAACATAATCTGTCAACAAATTTAACTTTTTTATATAAAACTAGCTGCTGTTCGCGACTTCGCCCGCCTAACTTTGTAAATTATATAACTTCCTCGAGAACCACTCTATCCATTGGTAAAAACAGCATGAAAATCGGTGCAGTAGTTATTGAGTTTAGACAGTAGTTTAGTTTTTGAGAACAGACAGACAGACAGACGCGGCGGAGGACTTTGTTTTATAATATGTAAGGATAGATAAATAGATAATAATAGATGACACAATACGCAGCCTCTTAAAACCAACAACGCCATAGGCTAACCTTTTTTTAACGTTGTGAAAACCTCATGGATACGGCAGTGTAGTCCCACACTGCGGGGTAATGAAGGATTCCTACCGGCTGAAACCCAAATAAACACAAACAACGCCATAGATTTTACAAGTGGGCTGCCGATTTTGATAGTGTAAGGATTAGATAGGGAAAGGGATCCTGGCACCTCTTAATCACTAAACACAACACCCTTTGCACTATTTTATCACAGTGATCTCCTGTAAGGCGTTGGTTGCTGCCACCAAATGCTGCCACAGACGGAAGCAACTATACGAGGAAATACAATATCTGTCAAATCAAAAAAAGCATCTGTTTAACGCTATGGGCGCTGGGGATTTTTATTCACCAACAAAATTTACGGTAAGTAATTAGTAAACTGTTTACGCAAACTAGTTGTAAATGCAAATTTATTTCTGATTGCAATAGTTTTTTTTTTTTTTTTTCGAATGCAGTTTTTCTAAATTTGAAATAGTCATGGCTTCCTAGAACGTCTTAATTTATCACTTAGCTTAATTTCACACCTCCTTGCACGGACGAAACCTTATAAACCACTTTGTAAGAGATAATTCTACTAATAAAATCGAGTTTTTTTTAACCCTCGTTTTGGTGACAGTGAACATTAAAAAGTCCGCGGAATGATTTTATGCATTCGAGTCATATCGAAGGTTGTATATGATACTAGCTGCTGCCCGAAACTTTGCCCGCGTAATTTAAATAGCCTATGTCTTATTCCGATGTATAAGCTCTATTATTGTAAAGTTTCATTGAAATCCATTCAGTGATTTTTGCGTGAAAGAGTAACAAGCATCCATACATCCTTACAAACTTTCGCATTTATAATATTAGTACGGAAGTATGGATTACATGTACTTTTATCTAAACACTATTGATCTTGTAACTAATCGCATATATATCTATACAATTTATTAAAATATATTAAAAGCAGTTAGATGAAGTATAACGGTAGATTGTCGCGTCCCTTATATGCGTCCGGTGAAGGATGGACCGAGAATGGGATGGAAGTGCATTATTCAGGGGATCATTTACATTGCAGTGCAGCGATTCGAACATGGCGGATTGCAATACCATTTTTGAACCGAGAGGCGCGTACGGCACTCAGTGTTCCACGCAAAAAGCCTCCCATATCCCTTCACGATGCCTTTCTTTTTTGTAACGTTCTTGTAGAATTCGCTTAACGATCACACAAACTGTATTCGAGCGAAACGAAATCTTACCGAATATCAAGCTTATGACACAAATACGCCAAACAAAATGTTACAATGTTTATGTTGATAATTAAATTAAACAAAGTGAATAAATTTTAACACGACCCAATGCGTTTCCTACCTATTGTCTTTTTAAGTTGCTTTATAAATACCATAATATGAATACATTATTTTACAATGGGTGTCGGTTAGTTATTTCGTTACGAAACAATGTAATTTTTATTACCATTAAAGTTTCGTTTCTTTGAACAATTCGCTGCTATAATCATACTTTCTGTATAAATAATCACAGTACTTATGTTTAGTACTAATTAAATATCTGTGAATATCCTTGCGCTTGGAAACAGTTTTAAGAATATTACTGAATTGATAGAATTGTTACATATTGTAAAACAAATAAGATAAAAATATCTTTTGAATTGAAATGTAGAAGTTAAAAACACATGAATCTATTTAGTAGGGTAATTAAGATGAAGCTACAATATTTCAAAAAACTTTCGATTTTATGTTATGTTGATTTTTTGGTATAGGGTATATAAAGATGAATGTATCTTCTAATTATCTACTATCAATAGCAATATAACTACTTAATTGTAATAAAATAAATTCAATGTGTAATAAATACATTTGAAGAAAGTTTAATGCCACAAATAAAAACGAGCAAAGTCACGAGCTATAATGGGGCCATAGGTAGTATTTTGTAAAAACTTTTTTTTATTAATAAAGTCAAAACTTCAGTCGAGCATAAACGAAGGATGCTTTATTTTTCGTACACGCTTCAGTCCGGCTTTCACGGACGACTGAATATCCGTAATTTTATGAGGCGCACTAACGTCTTGAGAAACCTAAAACATGTGCCAATCAAAGTGTTTAAGTAGTGGCAGAATGACCCTTACAGAAGAACACGTGAAATAAAAGCATGTGTGCCTTTATTTTCAGTGAGTAAGGGTACCAGAGCCCATTTCCCTATCCCTTTTCAATCCCACTGTAGTTGGCAGAAATCAAGTAATAATAATGACATTAAAATTCCACGTAATACTGTGTCTTTCAGAGAATGAGTAAGGGATGGCAGCGCCTATTTCCAGATCACTTTCCAAAAACTTATCCTCAATCATTCTATCATTTGTGGCTTTGCTTCCACCTACCATCAGCCTGTCTGTCTGAAAAAATAACACTTTGAGGCTTACAAAGTGTGTACAATTGAGCGGATATTTCTTTTTTTATAGCGACGATTAAAAAGTGTGTAAGTCCAGTAGCAGCGCTGTTTAAATGCAATAATTATAGAAACACATCGGCATCCGAGAACCTTCGGCGAGGCGAGTGAGAGGCGCGCCCTTGCAACGGTCCTCCGCGCAACGCGTCGCCGTCAATTCGGCCCCTATCAATGAAATGCACCCTGTTCCAATCATGTTCCAATATATTCGTACAGACAAGTGAATGTTAACAATAAACAACACGCAAACTTGAAATGCATGTCAATTAAACGAAGACAATTACATTGAAATATTTACAATTACGTTTTATATAGTAAGTATTACTTATTACAAAGACATTGCTTCATTACAGTATCATTGTAATGAGAATGTTTAGTAATTTAAGTAAATTTTAATTAGTAATTTAAAGTAATTAAGTAAATTTTAATGTTTAGTAAATCTACATATTAGGGGAGAGTCGGTTATATTGTGCCTCTTTTAACTTAGTCTAGGAAATTTCGTTTGAGAAGGGACTTAGAAAGTTTGATAAATGTATAAAATAAAACATAAGTAGTATATAGATTATATTTAATATGTTATTCTTCCTATAAACTGACAAAAGGTGCAAGGTAGGTACCAAGTTACAGGAGCTTATATTAAAAAAGTGCGCCTTATATCCACGGTGCAAAGATTTTTACAAAACTTTAACGAAATTTTGAATATCAAAATATATTTGGACATACAACACAGGAAAATCAATAAAAAAACTATCCGAACATAAACATTATTTCGTCCAATATTTTTTTAAGTTTACCTTGAACACGTGAATATCGATTATTTTATTATTTCTTTTATTTATAAATTTTAAATCGGTTTGAATGTAATTATCTTTAACCATATATTATAAAGTCGGGCCGTATAACGAATCAAGTTAATAAAAACGTACATTCATACGCTTAAAAGGTAAAGCTAGCCTTGTTGACGTCTGTATACGTGTCTCTGTCTCACAAATGTCTCAGCCAATTGTCTGTCTCTGTCACTAATAAGCTATGCCACACACTGACAGTTCACGCACACACTAACAATGTGTGAGTGTTCACGACGTTTTAGTGATGCTGATGAATAAACAGTTTCTCCGATTTTACGATTCAATGATTTAGATACATATCTATGCAAAGTCGGTTAATGATTTTGAAATAAATAAAATGCTCTTATGAAAGAGTTGAAATGTTTTGGTGACATGATTTGTTTGTCTGAATAGCTTATAAGTTAAAAACACAGTTTTTTATATACGAGTAGGTTACCTATCAAAATTTTATAATGTCGATCTGTCACTGTATTAAATTAAGTTGTAAGCCTATCATATTCTCATTTTAATTTAAATATAGAATCTATTAATTTCAATCTGTTTTACTAATCTGAGATTTCAATGTTATAATAATTTAAAATTATTCAACTTCCAAGAAGCTACAATTAAAAATGTTAGACTAACCCCTGACAATCTATTTGATTCCAAAACACGCTATCGGTATCTACTGTAAGCAAAAAGTTTTGCAGTTGGTCTCTTGACTGTAAGTCGCTGAGAAGTTTAGTATCCCGCGGACTACCTGATGTCATAAAAATAACACCCAAATAACAGTACACCAATATTCAAATTAATCGAACCAGTGGGAGTTAGTGAAATCCCTTAAGTTAACTAGGAAACGCGTTGATAACCTTTAAACGCTTGAACAGATCTTCGTAAATCATAGGAACAATCTCGATCACTTTAGTTTTAGTTTTCAAACAAAAATAAACTTGATCTAAACTTAACTTGACTTCATTAGTTTGGGTTACGATGCCACAGACATACACAAAGATATACAGACACACAAGTCAAACTTTAACTTATAACAATACTTTTTTGCGTCGGGCGTCGTCAAAGTTTTAAAAAAAAACTAGGTTATTTATTATTTTAACAGAATATCGAATTTCTTCTTTCACGTGATATAACATTAATTCCAGTTAATTTAAAAGCAATATGTTTTGAAGTTTATCTGAGTGATAAATGAACACTTTGATAACGTGCCTTAGCTTAAAGCTTTTCAAGATAAACAAATTACTGTTTTACCTGACAAGCTCTAATAATGCCATATAATATAATAATTATTTAAAAGAAATACAATTAATACATTAAATTGTAAAAGAACGAGGCATTACAAAGGGCTCCATATCTTTATTCAGAAATGATCTGGCTATACCTCATGAATACAGGACAGCAGGTGGATAGTACAGGAAACGAAATGGGCAGAACCGACAGGAAGATGAAGTACAATTACAAGTAATACAAGTAGACTGCATAAAAATTAGTTGTCGATATTTTTAGAATGGCAAGAAGAAAAAGACTTGATTTTGCACGGAATAAAGCCAGAAAGAAAAAAATGGAAGAAGCTTTTGCTTAGAGGGGTTTGCTATATTAAAAAAGGGTTTACATACTTATGTATTTATTTGTGATATGGTTTTCACCATCAGTTAGATAGTTTTTCAAGGAAGGTTTATTAAATTATTACATATCTATAATAAAACCTAATTAAGTTTTTATTTAAGTAGGAAAAAACAATATTTTGCAACCAAGACGAAACCACCCAATAGATTTTGATACGGTTTTCACTAATGTTTGTTTTTTTTTTTTTGTTAAAATTAACTAAAATTTTACTAAAATTGCATCCCGGGCGAAACCGGGAGCTAGTCGCTAGTATAATATAGTTTATAGAAATAGAATTTTTTTTTAGTTTTAATTAAACTTAATTTCCGACTATACGAGACAATATTCTTAAAATTTTTTAAAACCTATGCATGCAATCCGTCTCCTGTATATCAGAGATTCCTGATAAACCTAACCGCAACGTCCACGATGTAATTCTCAAACAACCCAAAAAATGTTGCGCATTATTATAATGTCTCAAGCCTTCATAACACCTGCATTCTTAATTTGAGACGTATCCATTGATAACATAGAAATTGTTTTAAATCAACCCAACTGATGGCCCTATAAAACTAAAACCGAAATGCCTTACAATTTCAAACCTTGGTGTAAGATAATAAAAAGCTATAATGGATTTGCTCTTGTAGGTTGTGGCCGTGAGTTAACACAAAAAAACTATGAGAGGTTTCAATGTGCGATGGCCTTATATGGACATCCCTTTGGTATTTTCTTTAATGAGGACATTGCTATATTTAAATAATATTTTACAATTAATAATAAACTTAATTTAAAAATATATTTTGAATAGGCATACTGTACGTACCAATACATATAAAGGGAGATGCAAGTACGCTCACGACCTTGATAGAATAAATGTTAAGGTTCCTGGTTATTACTCTTTCCATTAGTATACCTAAACCGTATCAAAACCCGTTGGATGGCTTAGAAGAAGATAGCGAAGAAACAGACAGATGCGGACAGCGACTTAAATTTTATTATACTCATTATAATCAGTTCGTGTACATAGTAGTGACAGATTTTTCTGTGCCTGTGTGCGTGTTGTTCAAGCTAGTGTTAAATAATATCGCATTATCATGATACACCTGGCCGACAAATGCATTAGTGTGGACATTGTTTTTATGTGCGTCGTCTCACCTTCGCCAAAAGTAACATGATTTTGAATAAAATGCTCTATGTAAATTATAAGAGATCCACACTATTCTTACATACGAATGAAATTTTATCCCCCGTCGAGATTTCTGTTGGACGCTGCCGCTGCATCGTACGGTCGGGCGGGCCCAAAGTTACGTTAATTCTGTGTGTTTATTAGTGTGTGCGTGATGTACGCACGTGTGTGTGTGTGCTACGTGGTACCTACAACCTCCGAGTGATCGGATGGGAAGTGAGGTGAACCCTTTACGCGGAGAACTTTTTTATTTGCACTCGGACAGCGGTACCAGGTAGAAAGGATGATCGTTAATTTTTAAAGGACACATTGAACTCAATGTTTACAAGCGGTCACAAACAAAACATACTTAGAAGGTGATCTTCACAGCGTTGCACAAAATCTTCTGAATAATAATTTTTCGACAAATAAAGCACAAATCAGAATGATACAAGGTTTAATGTGTGCTAACAACTTCCGTCTAGCGGCAATAAAAAAAATAACAGCATGCGTACTGTTGTGCTTCGATAAGTGAGTAAGGGGGAGTAAGGGAAATGGGCTCTAATCCCTATCTCTCTCCTTAAGCCTACTTTGGTCAGCAGCGCACTTGGAGCACCTGTATAGGCGACGATAGACATCTAACATCAAGTGGACCGTCATCAGTCTGTCTGCTGGAGTCATAAAAAAGTAACTCGAATCAATATGGAAAAAAATGTGAATATGAAAACTTGAATTTCTTATTCGAGAAAGAGCCTGGAATTGGAACTATGTGTGTAAACTCAAATTTATTTTTTAAACTTTCGTCCAGTCAGCACTTAAACCTCAAAAACTAAACTTCAAAATGATCACACTAGGGATCTACACCAGGGATGACAAGACAAAACTCAAAATTCTCTCTCCAACAATCAGAAAAAAACTTATTCATAGCGTTTAAAAAAGCAATACTGGGACCTTTAGTCTTTAGTTAGAATAGAAAGCGCTTATTTTACTGTAATACATATAAGTAATAAGTACTATCTAACTCTAAATTTACTAAATAATATGTATTCTATCATTTAGTAAAATAGGCTGTATCTTGTAAGATTCACAAATATATAAATTATGGTAAAAATAAGTCTATACGTGTGTATTCTTCAGGTTATTTAAACGCTAAATAAGTTTAGATGCAAATATATTTGAATATAGATTTAACCTCCCTAAGGAAAGGCCTGCAGGAGGATTTAATAACAATAATGTAGAACCCCGCACGAAATCTTTGTTTGAATGTGCTAATTCTGACCACTAATTTGATCTTTTTAATGATAATAGGCGACATGCAGACTAAAGGTCTATGTAATGATATAGTAACGGATCAATGGTAATTGGTAAGGATAGAAGAATGAACTCTGGTATTCTATTAAACTCATATCAATATCAATACTAATAATAAATCTGTAAGTTTAGGTATTATATGTATGTACGTTCCTCCAACACTCTTAAACGAGTTAACTGATTTTCATGAAACTTGGTAGATAAACATTTAAACATACAGGAAACAGGATAGGCTACTTTTTTCTTTTTCAACGCGGACGAAGTCGCAGGCACCGGCTAGTAATATCATAAAGGTTTATAAGGACACTTCTTACATGAGTCACCTGATGCAAGGTATGAGGATATACTAATATATAATTTACTCATATACCAACCATATACCGGCATTACATACTTAATTATTACTATTTATTACTTCTTATGTTTATGTTCTATGAGGAGTTGATTATTGCTAAAAGGCAGGAGCTACAGTTTATATTATACTTAACACACAGTTCGTCCTACCTGCTTCATTATTCTACTAATGTTTATTTTTACAAAGAATATTATCAAAAAGTTAAATAAGACAGAAAACGAATCGTCTTAGTCTGTTTGCTTTTGAGAAAAACTGGGCTGTCTTTGTGCTAAAATAAACAGTAAAAACAGCCGTATTTGAGCTGTTTGGGAAGACATTGATATATAATAAACACTATGGAAAATAAAAATTTAAGTCTAGAAAGAATTTAGTTTTGCCCATGGAAAATAACCTTTGTCAGTTTTAAATTCATTCCTTTATCAAGTAGTAGACTCTTAGTACCTTTTAAAATTAAAGCACTGAGCAGAGAACTGACAGACGTTTGAAATGAAATTTTGGCATGACTGACAATTGCCCTGGCGCAAGCAAATGTCGACTTTAAGGTGACGAACCTTTTCTTACCCTGGCTGTACAAAAATTACATTGAATTGAATTCTTATTTAAATACAAACAAATAGTGTATTAAAAAAATAGGCCGGCGGGACTGCTACTGCGACCATGATTTAAAGTAATTAGAGTTCGAAGCCACACTGTGCACGCAAAGTCGTAACTCCATTCGATTAACAATGTTTAAGAGTAAAAATTAAGCTCAGAATTAATGAGAAATATTCGTGAAAATTATTAATCATAGCAAGGTTAAACCATATTAATATCATAATATTTAAAATTATGACCATGAGACCACTATATTTATAAGCATATAAGTTCACAAAATAACTATAAGCTTACGTCATTGATTCTTATAGGATACGATTCACAAGGCGCGCGACCCCGTTGATGTCTTTTACTCTCGCACTTCGATGTTTAATGTTTCAGGTATTTTCTTTTTATACAAAACTAGCTTTTGCTCGACACTCCGTCCGCGTAACTTTATAAAATATAGCATGTTTGCTCGCTGATAATGTAGCTTTCTATAGGTGAAAGAATTTTTAAAATCGATTTTTGAGTTTGCTCATTACAAAGAAAAAAAATACAAATGTTTTCTCTTTATAATTATTATTTATAGTTAGTGTTAAATTTCTAATTAATATAGTTCGTTAAAAGCTTCAAGTATTTAGGTCGTATGAATTTATGACAACAATTTTGTTTTATTTGCAAGCTCACGAATTTTATTAAACCGTTACGAGTAAAAAAATATTATTTTATATTATGCGGTATATTATAAGTAAAGGAGTTTACACACGATAACTTAACAGACATTCGATTAAGCTTTTGTAACGCTACTGTAAAAACGTATATTTCCAAGAAGCTGAAGAAGTCAATAATAATTATAAGGCAATATACAAGCGCCCTGACAACTCAAAAGAAATCCACTAAAGTTGAAGCCGACAGATAAAAAGCGTACATAACAGTTATGATTTCCAAAAAAGTTGTTTACCGGTCAAATAATTACATTAAATAATGATTGGGGCGAGAACCCAATAGCGATGGAAGAGTCATCTCGAGGGCTCGCCGCAATGAACGAGAGAGCAAAGAGGCAATAAAATAAGGCTAAGGCGAGGCAGGGGAGTGAGGGGCCGGGGGAGGGGGACAGCACCGCGACAGAGCCGCCGGGACGCGGGACGAGGGCGGCCGCGGGAGCCTTCTAGCTGGCGAACAAACATGAGAGGCAGCGACTGACTGACTAGTCTCACTAATTAAAAACTAATGGGTGCCGAATTTTATTGGAATGTTCAGATTACTGGATTGTATAGAGAAATTCATAATAAATAAAATTAATACTCGTAAAGCATTTCATAAAGAAAATAGAGATGTATTTGTATTCTTGTACAAGATTCTTTATAACTATGTACTAGAACTTAAGTTAGACTTAACTTAATACCTAGTTTTTTATAAACAAAACTTAATTAATATATATCTATGAAAAAATGTAATATCTTAACTGCGGTCATAATTATACAATTTTTATATGTGCAATGAAACAAAATGTTGTCCTAGGTGTTATGTGTTATGTGCGATTGCTTTATGTGTTGCTTTAATGTTCTAGGAATAAACAGACAAATTAATTTTACACAAAAAAAGAAGCGATTAAAGCGCTAAACTAGATGTATTGAAACCATTCCGCCTCCGCCGGTGGCTTAAGCCGCAACGGAACAAAAAGTCATCATTAAGTGTACGAGGCGCGGCGGGTGAGCGGTGAGGCAGAGCTGTGCGCTCTGCGCCTCTCAGCCCGAGTCCTAAACGATTCATCCGAGTTTTTATCACTTGCCCACCAATCCATATCGAGCTTATTTATTCATTTTACTAAGAGCTTTTCCATTTTAAATTCTGTTATCTACTTATAAGGCTACCCTTTATAAAGAAAACTATTCCAAAAAGATGTAACGCGCATACATAATAGCTAATTGCAACTATCAATTTACCTTTATCAGACTCCATTAATAATGCGCATTATGTTCCTACAATTTATAAAATATGTAGTCATAATTTGATACAAGATGACTGTAGCTTTAATTCGGAGCTTTAAAAGTATTTGAGAATATTTTAACCTTGAAATCGTGAGACCATTGTTTAGTTGCTAATACCGAGATCGTCTGTACAAAATCAAACATGTGCTCATGGCATGATGATAAATCGAAACTATTGTATTCTTTGTCGAGTATCTATTTTTGATGGCATCACAAGAGAAGCCTTCGGGCTTTATAATAAACGGAAAAAGGTTTGGCTATGATGTTTCTAACTTGCTAATGTGAAAATTTAAACTATTCACATTCCGCCTTATTAATTAACGCTACGCAATTAGTGAAAAAAGGTACAGCTACACACGTTACTTGTAAATGATTATATTTGCAATAAAGCCCACCTTAGCCGGCAAACAGACGTAACCTACTTACTACCAACTTTACGCTGACAGCCGCGTACACATCAACGTCACACAGTATGAATGACATGCACATGACAAGTTTTTGCAGTTGTTTTATTATATTGAATGGATCATACTTTGCTACACATAAGATAATGCTCGGCACAGAGAAATTCGTATACGGTTCTAATTGAAAACAACTTACCGGATATATATGATCTTATTAAGTAACTTTTTTTTAAATATATTCCCTTTATGAAACGTAGCCTGAACTGTTCATTTGATGATATAAGTGAGGTGATATAGTCGCCTATTTAACCAAACAATGCTATATATAATTAGTTGTTGCAAATGCGATTCCGGCTTGCATAAGATAAAGGATAATGGGAATCCCTTCTTAATCCATTATCTTTAACCCTACTCTAGTCGGCAGCGCACTTGCAGCACCTGTGGCGTTGCTTGTGTTACAGGCGACGGTAGCCGTCTACCGTCAAGTCTACCGTCAGCCTGTGTCGGGTTATGCCGAATTCTTACCGGCTACAACTCAACGAATTTCCAGCACGGCCGTACATAGACGGGTCGCGAGAACATTGCATTAATCCACGATATAATTATTAGTGATAAAACAAGATAGTAAAAAAAAATATGAATAGGGTTAAAAGAGACGTTAAGTTTTGAACCAATCCAAAACTTCTATTATAAGTTAATCAAAAATCACAATACTGTTCAGGAAACAGTATTGTAATTGTTTTTACAGAATAATTGAAACGTGTGCATAATTCTTTCTTGAAATGTTTAACAAATATTTAAAGACCAAACCAAATTCTCGTTTGGAATGTGGGTGTGTTTATGTTCTTTTTTTGTCTGCCTTTGGTTTCGTCTAAATAATAGACAGAGTTAGGTGTCTATAATAGGTTGAAGTTGGACACGAAATGTGTTGAGAGGTGGCGAGGTAGCGTCCGCGCGTTGCTGGCTTGCGGCAAGTTCAAGGTAAGCGCGTCGCGCCGCCCACGCAACTCTCCTAACACGCCCGTGTATAACCGTTACGCTGGACCTCCGGCACAAACACCTCATTTCTCGAAACTACACAACAACCACTTGCACAAACAAACGCTAACTCGTGTAAGTTTCTTCGGATTGATTTACTACTTACCTACATCTATATTTCAATTAGCGTCGGAAAATTTCCTCCTCTAGGCAGCCTATAATGTCATAAGTGTAAATATAAACACGAGATATAGTTATTGTACGGCAGTTAACTATTCAGACAGATGAGTTTCTTTCTAATTAACGTCACAAAGAAAACTTCATATGAAGTCTGCTAACACCGTGCTAACACAGAATTTATTTGACATGAGGAAAGTCACAGTAAAATACCTACTTATTAAAGAATTGATGTACTAATAAAGTTACATTTAATTCTAATTAATTAGGATTTGACTTTTGTTGAGATACTGTTTTTTTTAATAGCTGATGCCCGCGACTTCGTCCGCGTTGAAAAAGAAAAAAGTAGCCTATCCTGTGTCCTGTTACGTCTAAATGCTTATCTATCAAGTTTCAGGAATATCAGTTAATTCGTTTGAGTTATGAAGGAACGTACCATACAGAAAAAAATTCTAAAAATCGTCAATTTAGTTTCAGTATCATGTAACTAGTAGCTTATAAACACGATATCTGAAAAAAATGTAATTTACTCCATGACCAACCCTTACAGATTTATTATTAGTATTGATACTGGTTTATTCAACCGTGAGTAAAATACTCTAATACTCTGACTAGACTCAGTAAAAAATGTATTTACGTTATTATATTAACTCAAGAAGTACGTAGTGTTCCAACTATATAAGTATGCCATTCTTTTAGTTAGTATCATAGATATGATATCATTTAACTTATTTCCATTTTTATATTCGTGAAGAAACACATAATTTTACTATGGAATTTCCTACACACAAAAATATTCGCCTGGCAACGAGATATATCGTGTTTTATATTACCATATAATGTCATAAATGTCACGAACAGTCGCTATAATAAAATACGATCCGTCCGATTCGATATAAACTACAAAAACAACTTGAAAACTGCAAAAAAAAAAAATTTAAAAAAATATTATTTCTATGTGTTCATCTTGTTTTCTCGATTTATTATATGAAAATATCATACCTTGGTATCGTTATGACTTGTCCAAGATCATCAACGACATGATCGGCGAGCACGAGGACTGTTCCTTGCCCGGGAGCGCCGACGACCACCGAAACGCTTCCATCCACCAGTTGACCGGTTCCACCAACCAACTGACCATCTTCTAGTTGACCACTAATCATTTCTACTCTTTTCTGGTCCGGCGTCGTCGTGTATATTACTGTTTGTTTTTCGTCTTCATATATCAAATCTATCGGTGTCTTTTCGTCAATCGATTCCATGCCCTGATCGTATACGTCGGGTTGTACGGGCACTTTGTTATCGGGAGCGTAGGCTGCAAGTTCGTGAGGCGAATGACGGTAGGAATGTGCGTCTGGAGGGTAGCCATCGTCGGAGTCCATCTCTACTTTGTGAGGGTAGTAATCGTGTGCGGGCTGTACGGGTGTCATAGTGGCTAGAACGGCATGTGCCGGGGCAGGGGACCGCGGTGCTGAGCCGGGGGACGCACCGCTCGGAGTATGTGAGCGATCATCGCACACGGGCGCCTGTGGCGATGACGCGGACATGACGCCGCGGTTTGGCGCACTCGGTGACGTCTTCGTGAGGGCGGAGGCCCCTGTTAGGAGCACCCCGCTTGACACTTGTCTTCCCCAACTTCACTATCTGAAATTTTTTGATCAGATTAAAACATAATAAATAAATACAATAGATAGTTACAACGTAAGTGCTTGTTTATCTCTCTCTAGCGACTCGTCCTGACTTCGCAATGATGCAATCAACTAAGTCATAAAAGCGCTAAAATCGTTTGTTTTCATTATATGATTATTTTCTTTACTTTTTAAAAAACTTATTATTTCTTATTCTGAACTAAAAATAAGAAAATATTTGAGTAATATAACGTCTGATCTAGCTTTATCACTGTGACGATCCCTTGGAAACCTAACATTTTTTAAGGATAAAAAGTATCCTATATATAAATTTAGTATATAATAAACTATAGGATGTGTGTGCCAAAATTTATTCAAATCTATCCAGCCGTTATTGCTTAAAAGAGTAACACAAACTTTCGCATTTATTTTAAAAGAATTAAACGCACAAACCTACCAAGACATAACTTAGTTTAATTATAACTTACTTTCATACTGATTAAAAACAATTTATAGGCTCGAAAGTTTTTTAGACATAAGCAGCTTGATTATTATAAGTGACACAGCAACAGATTACAATTTTTGTTAGCAGAAACTAAAAAAAAAAAAACAAAAACCAAAACTAAAATATATGCGTTGTTGCAATCCGTTTATAATTATAAATAATTTTAAATTTTTACGAGGTAACTAGGTACGGTTAGTTAATAAATCTTTTTTATCAAGTTCTTTGTCCTTTGGGTTACTTTCATTTTCAAATGCTAGTCTTTTGTCGTACTACAAAACGTTTATCATGGAAAAACCAATCATAAATCCATGTCCGAAAAGCTTTGTATTGAAAACAAGAAATCACAAAGAAATTATGAAGTACTATTAGTGTCGTATAAAAAAAATCAATAGAGATTTTAACAGTAGAAAACCGAAAGGGCAACAACAGCTGATTAAAGTCCAGTTAGAAAAGAACAGGGTATCATGTGGCACCTGATCGGCGAGAAGCGCCCGAACTTGTTCAAGCAAGAGCCGTCTCGACCGGGGAGGCCGACGTTGCACAGAACGAAGCACCAAACGGTATAAAACTGGTAACACCATTGTGACCACGTGGCTGTCATACTTGTTACACAACAACAATAGCTAGCAGACCAAAACATAATAAAAAGCATGGCCCAAATCGGCGTAAGGACTAAAATCGAACAGCTTCGGAGACAAAGAACGCCGCTTAACCGACGGTAAACACTGCTATTGTTAATTTAAAGGGATAAAATTATATTTTTCGTTACTTTATAAACACTTGTGCAGATTACCGATAATGTAACCAGATGTTTAACTACTGTAGGTAACCGTTTTTCCTTTAATGACTAATACGGATAAACTTATTTTTAAATTATCTAAAATCTATAAATTAATTACCTACACAAAAATATATAAAACATTCATTCTCATAGAATTTAACTGAAATTTTGTTTGTGGTTATAATTTTCCCAATAAATATGAAAAATATTTCGCTCATGTTTATCGGAAACCCGGTGACGTCCTTGCCGGTGCCACTTCATACCTCGCGAACGCCATTACTGCGCTGCAAGAGGAAAAATAAAATAATAAAAGGCTCTGTCGAGGAGCCGAACTTGAGTAGTGTGCACTCGCACACATTGACATGTGAAGCTCACCGACCGACCGCCGGACACATCAGTACAGTACAACAAGAAATAAACGTCTGCTCACTGCTCGCTGTACTGTACATTATCCACTCACACATACTCAACAATGACTGAGAGCTAACAATATATACGCATTTGTGCACCTACACTACGATATTCTACAGCACACACACGTAAAACCTCTATACATTGGTTGGTTTATTTTTAAAGATATACCAATCTTAATTGGCCTTTTAATCATGATACAAAACTTTAATACAAAGAAAACCCGATAGCCAATAAACATTGGGTAAATAATTAACGACCGAGCGCTATTAGTATAAAATGCGCAATGACAACAGAGATTCTTGGCTATGACGTTTCGTAATCACTGCATCACATAGAATTTTACACAGATATTAGTCGAGAGGAGATAAACAAGCACGTCATTGCACTGGATCTAAGGTCGGGGGCAGCGACGGCGGCGCAGGCGGCGGCGGGCGGCGTCCCGCCCGGTGCAGACCGTCACGCGTGCATGTCAAACTAGTATCGTGACGTCACGGTCCGACCGGCAAAATGAGAAAACCGGCCGGGCTGAGACACAGACGACCGGGTCGGCGAGCGGCTCACGGCTCAACGCAGTGGCGGACTCGCTGCCGCCCGACCCCGACGCGCCGTCGCAATGGCGTATGACATACCTTGGGCGGCGTCGCGACGCAAGGCGCGGCGCGGGCCGGTGCGCGGGCGCGGGTACAGGAGCACGCGGCGAGCGGCGCTACGGAGCGCGGGCGCAGGTGCTCTGAGCGCAGCAGCCTCCGCGCGCCGGCGCCGCCGCCCTCCGCACCTCCCCGCATCGCCCTCGCCTTCTCTCCACGCACCAAAACGACCAATTTATCTTCCGCGCATGCTGACCCTCCTACCCAGGAACGCCGGCCCGAGCTCCACACATTCTACACTTTCCCCTTACGTGTTTTAAGCAAATTACAACTAATATTCTTCACTCGAACTGTACATACGGAAGTATTTACCTATTAAGTTATTGCCTTTATTTTAATTATTCAGAATCGTCATTTATTCCCATTTTATATATGTATTACTAACAGGTGCCAGCGATTTCGTCTGCGTGAAAAAAAAAAATACTTGACATCTTTATAAATACATTAATTCCTATATAATGAGGTACGGTCTACGGTGGCGCCACCACAGCGACTTTGGCGTCCATTTTTTATAGTTTTAAACGATCCCTCGGGAACCTAACATTTTACCAAGATCCTATATGTTAAACCAGGTAATAAACTATCTGTGTGTATTCAGTAGTTTTAACGTGAAAGGATAACAAATATACATAAAATCCATACATCCATCCTCACAAACGAATCGCATTTATAAAATATTAGTAGTACTTGCGCTTTTTTGTGTGCAAATTACATACATAAACCTTTCTCGTTTATCGCTAGTGGTATAAAATAACTTAGCGGAGACACAGACAGAGACTGAAAGCGATTTTATTTCATAAGATGTATATATGTATATAGGAATGCTTTCAAGCCGTGAAGTCACATGAACAAAATTGTGTATTATGTATGACACTCGCATATAGCCTAAGGCAAAATTAACCGTCGATTCGCGGTGAGGCACGGAGGGCGGAGGCAGTGGCGCTCCGCTGTATAGGCTTGGTGGCCGCTAGCCGTTACAAAATCTTCGACCCGCGAGACGCATGGATTACCCAACTTTACGCAACTTCCCTTATCGGACTTTCATGCAACTTGATAGCTATTTCATATAACGAATCCATGATATATATAGGAATCATATTATCCATTAGACAAGTAGGTAACATTGATTATGTAATTTTATTGACACACAATGTTAAATATTCCTTATATAAGGTTCTTCACGATTACTTTTTTAACTTATTTATAATACAGAATACAACTTCCTTTGTAATTTTATCAATATTAAATTATATAAAAACAATATAAAAAATAGAAGAAATCTTATTTCCAAAAACTGGAAGTACGATATTGAGATTTAGTTTGACTTATTACAATAGTCACAAATAAAGGGCGACTACCACTTGCGCACTTTAAATGGGACCAAAGCTCACATTTTTCCAGCTCTTCGTAAAGAAATCTCTTGTTTACTTCTTTGTAGACGTCTTCGGTCTTCCTGATGCGTATTCTGGGCATATAAAAGTAAAAAAAAAAAAATTTACAAGTGTAACAACCGTACCCAACGCTCTCTTTTGCAAGAAATCAATCACTACAACAATGCAAAATAATCTAAGTACAAAGTACGAGTAATCACTGCTATTTAACTGCTAATGTTCATTATTCTATCTGTACACACATATGAACAATTATTAAAAGAAATCGAATAAAAATACTTACTGTTGACTGTTAAAAGTAACGTAGACCTCTGCTATCGTTGATATCGCACGATGGCTGACGCAATGCTGTGACACACGTGCACACACTCCTTCTTTCTTCCCTTGCACCCAGTAGGATATTCCTTATAGTTTCGCTTATACGACAACTTTCACAATCGTAACGTGTCACTACCGTACCCAGTCTCCTACATAATATATAAATGTAAAAAATAAAAAGGTTAATTAACGAATTTTTTTCGTAACTCCGTTTTCATTAAAAACAGAATAAATGTTAAAATAATCCCCCTATAAATTTTCTATGTTAAATTAAATAATTGTGGATAAGATTTTTAAAGCTATTTGTTCATACGAGGTTAGGTACTTACGAGTAGGTACATATTTTTAGCATTCCTGCGAATCTTTCTGCGACAAATTACACACAGAGGCACATATTCTATTGTGTTTTGGATACTCTACGAGTATTCAGACGTTAGTTAGCATTTTTAATGGCTTCTATTCGTGCATGCCCCGGAACCGAAATCTATTTCAGAACTACTCCATTACTATTTTCAATGTGGGTAGATATTATATGTTTCATAAAATTCTATATTTAGTGCTTTCTATGTTAATATAATAAATTTTTTTAGCTGATTGGATTTAGGGCAACCAGGAACCATCCTTAATTAAGAAAATGCAAAAAAAAAACGATTTTCAATGAAGTCCTCGCAATATTGTCAATGATTTGTTTTTTTTTCTCATAATCGCATGCATAATCATTGTTCTTTTTTTAATATGCCTAGGCAACTAATACCTATTGGTAATTGACATTTATTATCGTAAATAGTAACTGTTAGGTACAAAATTGATATAATAAATCTTTGTATTTTGTTTAAAAAGAAAACATCGCAAACTCCTTTCCTGTGATTAATGAAATGACCGACTGACCGATGAACGTGCAGGCAGACCCTTCTTAAATTTTCGGCGGTTATCTCACTCTACAGATATCTTTCTCTCGTTCACTTCTAGCCAATATTTGTTGCCTGGGTAAGTAGGTATATTAATTTTGTAATCTATACTAATATATAAAGCTGAAGAGTTTGTTTGGTTGTACGCGCTAATCTCAGGAACTACAGGTTCGAATTGAAAAATTCTTTTGGTGTTGGATAGTCCATTTATCAAGGAAGGCTATATAGGCTATAGAGAACGCGGACGAAGTCGCGGGCCCCAGCTAGTTTGTTATATTAATTCGCCCCTTCGCAATAAAACTATACAATTCCCAAAAACTTTCAAAATTGACTTAATGTGCGGAAACGTTCGGTATCAGCAGTAGTTTTCTCTTAAATATTGACTAAAGGGCGTAGTTCAACCAACATTCGCTAGAGAGCGCTATGTATAGTTTTAAATTGGCCGAAGTGAGACCTTGTGTCGCGAAAATATGTAGTATATAATTTTTAGTTACGAAAAAGCGACCGAGCAGTTCATGCGCTGTGTCTCTTCAAAAGTATTCAAAAACGAAAATATTATGCAAAGGTAAGCATTCTTTTACATTAATATTATACAATCTCAAAATAATACACTCTTATTGCTTTAAATATTTTGCAAAATTTGAATCAAATTTCCGTTCAAAATTGTATAATTAGTTAATTGTACAGTTTTTATGATAGAATAATGAATAATACTGTCTAATGTTTTTCATCAAAACTATGTTTTTCAACATTTTATCAAAAAAGTATTTAAACTCAAAACGATTATTTTTCTAAGCCTTGTTTGACTACTATGTAGCAAAAAAATATAATAGTTTTAAATTACTTTGTAAGATAGATTACGTAACTAGCCAAAAATTAAAAATAAACATTGAAGAGCTCATTGTTATTAAAACTATTACACATTGAATCTTTAAAACGCTCTCCTGTAAAATTAGTAGGTTTTGAGATTATACAGTATTCTTGCGAAGGGGGCGAATTGTGAAGTATTGAATGCATGAACAGAACTCAAAATGCTGCAGGGCGAAATAAAGCTATATTTAACTCTATATTATTATTTACTTAATAAAAACCACGTAAAAAAGTAAATGTTTGAAAATACTTAATTGTTAATTTCATTATACTCGTACTATGAATTCTTTTGCCGTTAATAATTTACATGCTCATTTAGGAAAATTTGAAACAACACATTGGCGTAGTCAGAAGAACAAGGAGGACGTTTTTATCGAAATATCATGGAAAATAGTAATATGCTGGAGTATTACATTCAACGTGTATTGATAACATGAATTAAAAAGTAATAGGACTCACTTTTAAACTTTCTTCTACTATTTTGTAAATAAAGTGAAAATCTATAAAAATTATATATAAATAAATAGGTAATTATTTGTTTAGATATATAATAGATCAATAAATAAAAATTTCAACCATAGATTTGACTTGGGTACAATCAAACTCATGGGTAGGTACAAAAGTAAGCTTTTTCAGGACATATTTTTTTCGTTTTTACTTTACTATCGATAAATCTATCGAAATTTCGTTTAGGTGGAGTAGGGCCCATTGGTATTTTATACCTACTCTCTTATCCAAGTTAAAATTCGTGTTGACCCTTTGTTGACCCGAGTTGATCGGTGTAATCTATGTATGCTCGTATGAAAACAAATACTTTGTGTACTTACTAGGCATATTTTTTTTTTCATTAGTTATTTCCATTTCAAAATCCATGGAAATAAATATGTATTGGATTTAGTTAGTCTGTGTCCTAGAGTAACTTCTATATTTCTATATACTGGTCTGTGTATTGATAAATGTCACATAAATGTAGACGTTTCAGACATTTGAAGTTTCGTTTTTTGCTTCTTTGACTTCTTAATTCTTTCTCCCTTTCTTTTTAGCCGTAAATCCATCAGAGACGGTTTGATTTGTAATTTTGTAAAAAAAACTTATTTTCATTCTGT
This sequence comes from Synanthedon formicaeformis, assembly GCA_945859745.1. Classification (NCBI taxonomy): domain Eukaryota; kingdom Metazoa; phylum Arthropoda; class Insecta; order Lepidoptera; family Sesiidae; genus Synanthedon; species Synanthedon formicaeformis. Next base: position 5,978,476 of record OX243954.1, read on the forward strand.
TTTCTTTTGTTTGCAACACTTTATTCAAATACTACAATGTAAGACGTGTTTATGTATTGTTCATAAAGTAATTCGAAAATTAAAAAAATAACGCTAATCAAAATCATCGATAACCTCTAAAATTGTTTTACAAACGTATGCAAAATTTTAAATCATTTATATCAATTAAACAAAAATTGAAATCCCCCAAAACTAATGTAATATTTGTACTTGATAGTTTATATCGTCTGTTTTAGATGTCTGGTTTAGCTCACGAGAAGGTTTGGTTGGATAAAAATGTCTACAATGACGCTGAGAAAACCTACTATGAATCCTTGTCAAAGGTCGGTACCTATATTATTAATTATACACGTACAAAAATATATATGAATTCTGTTATGTAAAAATATATATTAATATTATTAGACAACTCTTTTTGAATTCAAATTTTCAATAAAAATAATTGTAGGTAACTCAAAAAGTGTATAGTAAAATTTCTGATATTTATTGTAAATAATTGTATCTTATTAGAATACCCACTTTAAATCGGTTTACTTTAGAAAACAAATTAAAATAACTATTTTATATTGTACTAGTAAGTCGCTCCCGGCTACACCCGAGAGCCAATTTCTTATGGAAATTAACCTTCGTCGTTTATCTCTCTTTCCATTACTATATAAAACCATATCAAAATCCGTTTGGTCGTTTAAAAGTTATAGGAGAAAGAAACAGATGCATTTTTTTTTTTTTTTTACTTAAATAAAAAGTAAATACATATGGTTTTATTATATATATACTAGATGTGGCACACGACTTCGCCCGCGTAACTTTATAAAATATAGTCTATGTTACTCGAACAGTATAGACTGTTTAAAATCAGTCCAGTAGTTTTTGAGTTTATTCATTACTCATTACAAACATACAAAAATACAAATTTTCTCTCTTTGTATGAGTATAGATAAACATTCTTATAAAATTATTTATCTGATGGTTTAGGGGTTAGCAAACTAGACAGACAAACACCGAAATAGACTTAAATTATGCTATTGTGAGGATTAAATTGCTACAATTATTATATTTTCACAATGATCATGTTATAGGTTGGTGTTGCTACACTAGTATCAACTCAATCTTCTCTGGCTAATGAAGTGGCCAAAGCTAGGGAGCACATTAAAAATTCTCTAGAATATGTGAGTAAATGGTTTATAAATAAACAAAAACATTATAATGTTATGTACAAGTGTTACTGTCTTTAGGCTTTTGTACTTAACAGCTTCTGGAATGAATTTATAATAAATGAATACCTAATATTCTTAATGCAAATGAAATATAAAGAAAGTTTTTTAGTATAATAGCCTATAATAATAAGTGTGCTTATTTGTGTATTGAGATATTTATTTAATTTCAGCTTATTAATTAACTTATAAATAATGTTGAAATTTCAGATGGATAATGTAGCAGCGTTAACCGGAGTCCCAAATACTGAATTGTCCAATAAAATTAATTCCCTGGAAAAAGAGAACTCTGTTCTTAAGAGGGAAATAAGCCAATTGCGAAATCTAGTTGTTAGCCTAGAAGCAAGAATAGAAAAAATCGAGGCTACTGGTGCTACAACAAAGACTGAAGCTCCTAAAGCTGCTGTAAGTTTGTTTTGTTTCTGTGCAGCCTGCAATTTAAGTACTTCAAAAATCTGTAAACTTGTTTTCCTTCATTTTTAGTCTTAACAATGGGTCGATTAGGACATCCACATCTGCAATAATCAATGCAAGGCTTTTGTGAATCCGTATGGGGTAGTCCTAAATTTGGCAGATTTTCCCAAGATGAATAATCAAATTGTTTCAGTTTTTACAAAAAGCTGATTGTTCATTATTTATTTATTCTGCATTGAAAATTAAATGTATTAAAAAGAAACATTAAATCTGCGGATGCAAAATCGTAACATCTGTAGATGGTAAAATTTTGCATCCGCAACAACCCAGCGTGAAAGAAATGAAAAAGTATTAAATTTATTTTTGATTATATCAACATATAAACAATACATTTTGGTTCATTAATAAATCTTACATTTTTGTGTACAATGATTACTTATAAATAGTAATTATATTTGTTTTGTTTTTAATTAGGCAGCAAAACCAAAAGACGAAGATTCGGATGATGGTGTTGACTTATTTGGATCCGACGATGAAGAAGAAAGCGCAGAAGCTGCAAAAATAAGAGAGGAGCGCTTGGCTGCTTATAATGCCAAAAAAGCTAAAAGTAATTATTTTGATATACTAACAAATAATAATACTTAATATATTCTTTTTAATTTTACATAGTAGTATTTTTATTTATACATTTACTCAAAATGTATAAATAAATAAAATTAAAAGGAATGTATGTAAAATTCCTGCCGGCGTCTATATTTCTGTGCTTGTATAACCCAAATCTTCAAAATTCGAGTGAATAGGCATCTTCTGGGTGAGCTGGCTCCATCATAGGCCTCATCCTTGCTACACAGCTGGTTGTTGGCCATGAGCAAACCCATCTCTAATAAATAATAAATAAAAGAAATCCCATGTTAGGTTTATTCAAAAAATTCCTGCTGCTCATGTTTTATTCAAAAAACAGCTAGGCGGGCTGTCTGTCCTTACATAATTACACCCTAATTGCAGATTACCGACAAGTAACAGCACTTATGTTTGGTGTTTCGGTGAGTGAGTAAGGCATACCAGGGCACATTCCACTATCCCCCCTCTGTGTTTCTTACGCTACCCTTATTCTTTATCATATCAAGGTCGGCAGCGCACTTGCACACCTTCATTTTCTTTACATTAGAAAAAGTTAGATTTCTTTATGTCAATATGAAATAATGACAAGGTTACATTTTTAACTCTTACTTGCAGAACCAGTTCTGATTGCAAAGTCTAATATAATATTAGATATAAAACCATGGGACGATGAAACTGACATGGAAGCCATGGAGAAGGCAGTGAGAGGCATCAGTATGGATGGGCTTCTGTGGGGCGCCGCTAAACTGGTGCCTCTCGCGTACGGTATCCACAAGTTGCAAATATCTTGCGTAGTTGAGGATGACAAGGTGTCTGTGGACCTGCTCACCGAAGAGATTGAAAAGCATGAAGACTATGTAAGAAATAATACCTGGTTATTAATTGCACTAACAATTATTTTAATCGAACAATATCAAATTTTAAGGCAGTGATACTCCATTGAAATGGAACAACATAGGTTAAAAATTCTGGTCACACTAAGTTTTTTTTAATTTCACGTGAAGATTATAGAAGATTTATCTGAGCAAGTGTGCTCTAAATATCAATGAAAACATGCAGAAACTCACTTCAGAAGTCTAGCTGTCTGAGTTTGAAGACTCGAAATTCGCATTGAGCTAGAAAAAATTAATCGCTTAGGGCCTCTTTCACCAACTGCAAGTGTTGACTAGTTACTTTTCAAGTAAAGCTTATTGGCGAGTAAATGTTACGAGTATCTTGTGTCAATTTCATTGGAATTACCCTTGAATAATGCTACTCGAAGATGGTGAAACTCGTACGCTTTCTTACCTGTGACTTTAAATGGCGGTTAGCCTACTTGACACTTTACTCAGATATGGTGAGAGGCCCTTAATTGAATTTATAAGTATGTTTTTTTTTTCAGGTGCAAAGCGTCGACATAGCTGCTTTTAACAAAGTTTAACAATTCATATCATTAAAATATAGATATTTGAAGAAATTTAGTTTTATTCGTTTACCCTTGCACCATTAATGTAAAAAAAAACTTTTATTTGAAGTCATTACCGACAATAGATCTATGATACTTCTATGATACCGACCGCCAATAATCATCTATAGGTACTAATATTATAAAGAGAAAAGATTTTTATTTTTGTTTGTAATGAATAAACTCCAATTCTACTGAACTGGTTTTAAAAATTCTTTCACCTATAGAAAGCTACATTAATCAGCAAGTAAGGCTATATTTATAAAATTACGCCGACGAAGTCGCGTGCAACAGCTAGTTTCCAATACGAATCAATCAAATATATGTTCCTTGCTTCCAAAGCTCGACTGAAAACCGTTCATGGTCCTTTTCCTATTCTAATTGGAAAGAAACCTTCTACCATTCGCGAGCTTAATATTCTCTACTCGTCTAGATAATTTAAAGCCAGAGTCTAGGCTTACGTACTATCATGTACGACGTTACCAAAGATAGTTAATAGATGGTGTTATATGCTAACGGGAACTGATTCTTAAGGGTCAGCGCAGACCGAAAGAGTGGCCGCGAAGAGACTAAAGCGCTAGCTATCAATTGAAAATCGATTAGTTTCTTTAGCTGAAGCTGCGCCGCTCGACCGCGCTTGCCGACGCGAAACTATTATTTTTTTATTATACCACTCAATCACATACTGAAGTAACTAAAGTCGATTTTCAAATGATAGCTCTAATAGTCTCTTCGCCGCCACTCCGTCGGACTGCGCTGACCCTAACCTTCCGCTTTCAAAGGTACCTACTGATGAGATGTAGGTAAAAAAACGGATTTATAGAATAATTATTGATCTTTAAATAGAAGCAAAAATACCTAGTTGCACAGCACTATAGATTTTCATGATTATTTTTACATTCATACTAAATTTAATTTAAAAATAAAACCTGTAGATTGTATTTTCCACAGAGAAAATTTGCATTTGCACTTTAATTGCTCTACACTTTTCTTGGTTGTCAATGTCAATTTGTTTTGTCATTCACAAGACGTTTGTTATCTATCTATCCGTCTGCAACTTCTGCAAATGCAATTGCAATCATATTATTTACGATTTTTACGAAAGAATAACTAACTATAAAAACATTAAGAATTATAATAAAAAATACAGTTTCGTTTACTAAATATTTCCAAATGAATATCCATATGTAATATAAAAGTTACTAGCGAGCAAATTACAATGGCCCGATCTAGTAAAACAGCACAAGAATTTATACAAGATTCTTTTTCACCAATTATTGGTATTTTATGCAGTCAACAAGTCGAAAATGTTGTTTCAAAAAATAACTTGTCTTTTAGTGAATTGTTACAACCATTTGCAACGTTTGATTGGGATGGTAAATACACCAATTAAATTTTTATAACTGCTTTCCACTAGTAATCGGCGTAGTTTCCATGTTTCAATAATAATACCAAAGGTTTTTTATTGCCTAGGTCAATTTCGGGATCCAAGTGGGAGTACCTGTCTGGTTAAGAATTGGAAATTACTAATAAGGAATGTCAATTGGAAACCACTGCCACCAACTGATGCTAGAAGGCAACTAAATAATGCAGCTTTGCATAATTATAATGATAAAACCATTACACTTGAATTTGGTATGTTAAAATTCATACTGCCTTTTGTTTCATGAGGAGGGGAAAATTCATTTGGATTCTGCCTTACACCGACTATAAACCTCCAATACCGCTCCTTATGCAGTCGTCCGGCACTATGTATTACATATTTCTTCGGTCGACACAGAGCATTCAGCCTCGTTCATACTGCCTACAGCACAGTTCCTCAACCTGGGGGTGGTAATGATATGAAAAAAAGCATGAATCCTTTGCCATGTTGATAATTAATTTATTAACATTTCTAATGTGAGAGTATAGATTTTAATAATTTTATAAAAAAACATTCAAACATTTAAACCTTTATCTATATACAAATTGATGATAAGTATGTAATTATAATTAATCAAGAGTCATTACATTACATTTTTGCCTCACAATACATTTTTGAAAATATTTTTTTTGCTCACAAAAATATTAGCACTTTCAGTAGAAATAGTGATGTTCATAGTTTGAATACTAGAAACAAGCATAGGCTTCAACTGAATAAAACTCGTCTCCACAGGGTTAGCAACTCTTTTATGGGACAATGTGTACCCTTCTACAACAGACTTCCTGCTAATATACAACAATTATCTCTGAATAAATTTAAAGTTTATATTAAGAAAACCCTGTGCAAAAAGGGTTATTATAGGTTATTAGATTATATAAATGATGAACATCCTTGGAGTTGAATATAGTTGAATATTGTGTTATTAGATTGATATATATGTATTGTTACGTGTTATACTATAAATTGATTTATGAAAAGAGCAACTAGGGGGTTTCTTGCCGAGTTCTTCCCCCTAGAAACAGCTTTTCGAACCGGTGGTAGTTTGTAATTTTGACAAAGATAAATGTACGTCTAGTAAATCATTTGAATTTGAATTAGAAGCTGGACTTACTCTTATAATTTCATAAAAATATATAACCAATACAATTTTTTTATAATCACAGATGAAAGTTTCTTTGATTGATTAATATTGAAATAATTACTTTGATTGGGTTGTTGTCATAACAGAACATATTATTTTTTTCTAAATACATAGTCTGAATCATTTTTATTTTATTTTTAATGTTATCATTTTAAAATTGCCATTTAAATTACAAAGTATATGTAATGTTTTTTAAATAATCCAATTTAAAAAAAAAAGGTTATATATCTGTGCAACATTTCCATAGGTTTGTGATCTTTATTCAAATGGGATCTCTTCTTTGAAAAAAGTCAGTGAATATTAAAAATTTATACTCTATTACAGAAGGGAGAAAGTTTGATGTACCACAATCCACACCCTGGTTTGACGCTTGGAGAGAGACATATTTAGAGGTGCAGTTTCCATCTGATCATGAGTTCACAAAACATTTTCTGTCCTGCATAATTGTTGCTACAACACACGATGAAAATATTGTTGACACTTTTAATTCTCTTAATCAACAATATGCTCAGTTACAAAATGTTACACCACCAAAATTACCCAAGTGGTTTACAAGCGGAGTACTGAAAAGTTATCTTCTCTTACATGACGCATCCTGCTTACCTAAAGACAAGTAGGTTTATAATTTAATATCCAGATATATTAGGAGCTGGTTACATTTCTGTTACATCAATGCACAGAAAGCAAAAAAAAATACTTTCTAGTTGTGAATACTGCAATAGATATAGATATTTTATTAACGTTGTAGACAGAGGCTTAACTTTTTTAATTAGTCACAATATTATCAAGCTTTAAATGCCAAATGCAATTCAATTCAATATAAATTTGTAATTTACTCTCAGACTTAACTATTTTTCTGTTGTTCAATTTAAACGAACTGCTCTTCATTTTCTATACTAATTATTCCCAATTTTCTTCTAAAGAAAAATCTAAACACTTCTTCCAAATTTTTTTAATATATACCAACTATGTTACATTTAAGTTCATATTTTTGAGAACACGATGTTGTAAAAAGATGACATTTAAATAAGCTGTAAAGTTTAACAATTTTTTTTTTTTGTTAAAAATTAGTTTTTATATTATACTAGCTGCTGCCCGCAACTTCGCCCGCGTAACTTTGTAAATTATATACTAAAACCTTCCTCGAGAACCACTCTCTCAATTGGTGAAAACAGCATGAAAATAGGTGCAGTAGTTTTTGAGTTTATCGCGAACAGACAGACAGACAGAGGATATTATGATAGCTCATAATGTCTATCTTTATCTAGAATTGAGATGTCTATATAGATTCTACAATTCTGGATAGTTCTTATATAAATAAGAACTTACCAAAATTGATTCATGGATTCGTTAACTCTAAAAAATGTATTACAGGGCAGATGTTATGTTTGAGAACTTAAAACAAAGTTTTGGTGCTAGCAATTGTTTCATGGTGACGATTAATTCAAAAAGTAGCACAGATCCTAATTTGCCTACAGATTATTGGATTCAGTACATAAGAAGAACACAGGAAACTACTAATGTAAGACTTTTGTATTTCTCCCTTTTTCTCACTAAGTACTTGTTAAATATTATTACGAGCCCCTGGCGGCCCCGGATTCAATTCCCATCAGGGCCAACTTTGTAAATTAACTTTTCAAAGTTGGTTCTGGTCTGAGTGCGAAAGGTTTCTTCCCCATAACACAAGCCTAATAGTGCTTACTTTGGTTAATATGGCCATATAATTGTGGTGTTTACTCTTGGCGATTATATTTTAATAGTATTTTTTGAGTAACCACAACACACATAACTATTAATATTTACCACACCACTCGCTATATTAAATTATAGAGTAATATATAATAATATAGTTACGTCTGTGCTTGGCTATAACATACTTTTTTTTTTAGAGTGAGGCATTATCACCACCAAACACGGCTGTTACACCTTCTGAACAGCGAGTTCATCAACAACCTCAAAAAGGTGTGTGTTTAACTTAAAAAAATTAATACTTTAATTTCAGAGAAATTTTATTTACAAGGTTTTACAGTCATTCTTGATACTCATTTACAGAAGAGAACATTTCTAACAGTTCAGTCGTTCAAGAAGGCATGCACCCTCTGACAACTATTGAAAACGATGTTTATGATAATGCCAATAGTTTACAGGTGAATATTTATATAATTAAATGCTTCATTTTTTTTTTAAGTTTCTGTGTGTTTGATATTGTTTCTCTTAATTTTTCTCTAGTGATCTAATTTGTATAAAAGTAATTAATCTTTATTTAATTTTCAGACACATTTGTTTTCTGATAGTTCCGAGAGTGTGAATGTAGTTGGGAAAACTTTAGATTATACTACAGAACAACATGGTGCAAATTTGAACGCATCTGATGTAGAGGGTATAAAAAAGTTTATACAAGAATATGCGTCAAATGCCCTACTACCGTATATCGAGAAACAAATTGCTCAATTATCAGAAGTTGTAAGTATTTGGCAATGTTTATTGAATAAGTTTTATCAATATACATATATTAGTTAGGTCGGGAAAAAAGATCTTTCCTACTTTATAAATATTCAAATTCATCCCTTCAGAGCATAATGTACAAAAAGGCTAAATTCACACAAATCGCTAAAGTTTTGTTCATAACTATAACTTACAGATCTTATGCTCTTGCAACATAACATTTCTCATTCAGGTTAATATACCACTCTATAAACTATAATAAATAAAAAATAAAATAAAAATAGAACAATTCCACATACAATAAGGATTTTGACATTGTGGATTTGTGTGATTTTAGCCTTTTTGTACATTTTGCGTTTTGCACATTTTGAGTGTGGTGCTCATTTTGCTTTTTGTACATTTGACAGTTTGTTCGTTTGTTACTCTTTCACACAAAAACCGCTGAACGGATTTGGATGAAATTTGGCACTAGTGCTTCACTATATGTGGCAAGTCAGACAATTCACACCTCCTGCTCCGGCTCGCGGCCTACGGAATACCCCTCAATGTTGCCATCATATGGTGAACGCGAGACAGTGTATATAACTATGATTTAGTTATATCTATACACAAACACTACAGGCACACAAATAGTTTATTACCTAGATTAAAATATCCTAAAAAAATGTTAGGTTTCGTCTAAAAATATAAAAAAAATCGTCACTGTCGCCGTGGTGGCGCCACCGTCGTCACAGCGATAAAGATTTCAGGCGTTATAATACATATATTTCTTTTTCGATGTTTTACAGAATGAACAAATTTTAATTTAAAGAACATTAACTTTTTTTTTATTTTTAATCCTTCATTGCCTGGGTGAAATGTTTTCTATTTTATTAGAATTTATTAAATTTAATACATATGTTGTAAACGTAAAAAATGAGTGTTTTTAATTTTAAATTTGTGTATTGCTTTTATAGGTGGCAAATAGAAAGGGAGTTAGTAGATCTTTACTATCTGCAACTAAACGTTGGTTTGGCACCGGCAAATCTGGTAGCACCACGGGAAATAACACAGTCATGTATGTAATAATGTCATTTATTAATATCCTCTCATACTTAACCATAATATTAGATGCAAAAGTTTGTGAGGATACACATTAATAAAAAAAACGTCGTGTGCAGAGACCCAGAGGGGGGATAGATTAAAGTGCCCTGGTATCACAATATTCACCTAACGAAACAAAACAGCGCACTCCCTGATATTTTACTGTGGCACAGTTTATGAGTGTGGAATCGCCTTTTTTTGCGTAAGAAAATCTGCGAACCAGATTCCCACGGACTATGGGGAGATCGGCCCCATGTCCGTCGCCCCCGGGGCAGCGGGCAGTCAGCGAAGAACTTCACTCCTAAAGTCCTAAAGCATCCCATAACCTCGCTGCGGCACATCGTACCGCGGAATCGCCTTGCCACTACTAATTCACATACATATATACAATTGTTCCAGATATACAAGCGATTGTCCGGAGCTGCAGCTGCGTCGGCTGGGCGACCTGTGGTTCCTGTGCGGGCAGTGGCAGCGCGCCTTCGACACGTACCACACGGCCAAGCGCGAGTTCTACGCAGACAGCGCGTGGCTCTGCTACGCTGGCGCCTTGGAGATGGCCGGCCTCAGCGCCTTCATGGCCGGCACCGCCAGCCGCAAGACCCACGGCTACATGGAAGAGAGTATCGTCACCTACTTGAACACCTGCAGGTATTAATATTGGCCTTGTCAAAACAAAATCTTTTTTGATATTTCAACATTTTGACCTTGTTGAACGAATAGTTCACTGCCATATCGAACCTATAAAAAGGCTGCTATATGTCTAAATTTATATGGAAACTTTTACACTATATCATGCTTGCTTCATAAACTTCAAATAAACATATTTATAATTTATGTACAGGCCTCATATTGAAAAATTCGATGAATATTGAACTCTGTAAGCTTTAGTCTCAGTAATAATGTCGTTTTCCAGAATGGTGCAGTACGCTGTGCGAGCTACGCTATTGTCGACGCTGTGCTTGAGCAGCTCGGGCTCTCACGGCGAAGCGGCGAAACAGCTAATAAGGATGACGTCAGAGGACAGTGATTTGCGCAGCGCAATGTTATTGGAACAAGCCGCTCACTGCTTCCTCTCGGGACCCGGCGCGAAGGCCATGTGCAGGAAATACGCTTTCCACATGGTGCTATCGGGTCATAGATTCTCCAAAGCGGGACAGAAGAAACACGCCTATAGATGTTACAGACAAGCACATCAGGTAATTTTACAATTGCACAATCTCTTTCTTTTTCTAGAGAGTGGTCAATTTTTCTAAGAGTATAGGCACGGAATTGGTGCATGCAGGTGTACGCGACGTGCGGCTGGCGGCTGGCGACCGACCATGTGCAGTTCGCGTTGGGGCGGCTGGCGGGCGCACTGCGGCTGCCGCACGAAGCCGTGCGCTGGCTGGCGGCGCCTTTAGCTCCCGCGCCGCACCAGCTCAACCGTCCGCAGTCCGCCTCGCAGCAGGACGCATTCCTCAGGGAGTACATGCTCGCGCAACAGGTTCGTATCTTACCTCCGCACCGACCATAGCAAAATCATAGAGAATAAAGGCAAGGCGGACTAACTTCTATGGGTGTTATACTGAAAAACTGTCAAGCTACAGCGCCTCCTATTTAATGGTAGCCGAGTGATACTTTCTCACGTATAGAGTTGGTCCCCCCTACCACTTTCTCCGTGGTCCATCAGGAACACGTTTTGATTTTTTCTTCAGAGAACCATTTTATACAATATTTAAACTTACAAAAACTATTCATTCAATTGACAAGCAAGTACATATAATAATTGTCAAACATTTACTTTTGCACTAAATAAAAGTTTTATCTCAAAATTGCACTGGCCCTAGTTAATATATTTATTAGTAATATATTGTCGGCAGCAATGGGTCGAAAGCTGCGCAGATTTCAAAGAGTGTTTGCCTGTTGTGCCTTTGCCACTCGTGGAGCGGCGTGCGACACGCGTCGTGTGCGTTGGGCCCGCACCGCTCTCGTCTCCAGGTCGGGTACCTGCCACCTCCCTCTCCCTCCATCCCGAGGAGACCCAGTCCAATCCTTCGTATGCTCCTTCCACTCCAACGATACTCCCACCGCAACATCCCTGGCACACCCTCGAACAAATGCTGCTTCAAGCCGTCACGGGGACTCGACCGATGATATTCAAACCCACTGTCGATTTGTACACAGAGAACACGGACTGCAACCCCGTCGTACCACAGGGAGGTAATAAAATGTGATTTCATGTTATTGTTAGAAAAGCAAGAGTTTATTATGTAAAGGTCGACAGACAGGTTGGTCACTTGATGGTTGGTGGCTACCGTTGCCTATAACACAAGCAAGCACACGATAAGGAATTAGGAAGGGATAGGGAAATGGGCTCTGGTATCCCATACTGACTCACTGAAACACAAAAGTACACATTCTTTTATTTCAATTGTGCAGCAGTGTGCCAATTTAAACATTTTTTTTTTTTCATTAAGGATTGATGTATAAAGATCTTAAATAATCATTTACATAATTAAATATTTAAGTAACATAATTAATTTGCATTAAAACATGTTAAATAATTGTTGGATTACAGCAATTGATCAATAATTTAACTTAATTCAATTTATATTATTTACAGAACCTATGCAAATATCTGTGACTCTGCGAAACCCTCTAAAAATATCATTAGTGTTGAAAGATGTCGAATTGCTGTGGGATTTTGTGCCGAGTAAGGATAACGATGGAACTTCTAAAGGGTTGAATAACGAGTCTGCAGTCGCCGCCGGATACTCGATGGACAACACTTATATCGTACACCAAAAGCTAAAGTCGATAGTAATGGAGGGGGACACAATTAAACCGTTAATTTTCACTTTAACCCCAATGCGGGTCGGACACTTTTCAATCAAAGGATTGGCTTATAAGTATGTGCTCAGATAATTATAGTCTTATCTGTTTTTACTTCCCCGGAAGTTATTAATAAAAACATGTTGCAGATTAAGCAATGCAGTCGAAGCTGGAAATGATAATTTGAAAAGCGCAGTAATATCAGGTAAAGTGGAATTAACAGCGGGTGTAGCCAGCATCGACAAACTGTTGCAGATTATTGTTGTACCACAGGCGCCTTGCTTACAGGTATGGAAAACGTTGAAAGAACTTCAATCACTGTAATTTTATTGCAAAAATAGAACTTTCCATTTTATCCTGTAGACCAATGGCCACTTTTTTACATTAAAATATTGACTAGTGAAAATGCCGAATTGCGTAGTGAAAGGGTGTAAAAAGGGGTGAGGTTATAGATTGTAAAAAGCCTACGCACACATGTTTATCAAACCGACTTCACAATGTTGTCCGCAAATTTCTTTATATTGTTCTTTCTCATTTGGTCTGAGCTTGTAAAATAACAAATGAATTGAAATCGTAGATGACCTTTTCGGAGACGAGTCCGGAAGCGACGAGTGGTGAGATGCGTTCGGTGGACGTGGAATTCCGTAACGTGGGTCCAGTGGGAATGCGTAACCTGCACGTCGCGCTCTCTCATCCCGATTGCGTTGCATTGCTCACGGACCACCAGCGACGTGAAGAGCGTTTCCACTACTTGTACCAACAAAAATACAGCAAACCAACACAATATTCCGGTCACTATATTCATTGTATATATCACTATATCTATTGTAGCTTCGTTAAGCGTTTAATAAACTTCTTCATAGAAGAAACATCCATTTTACTTAAACGCATGTTGGACAGATTGTCGATATACGAGGTTGCTTGATAAAACTTTGCAGTATCAAGTTGCTACGTCTCATCTCGTTACATTTTCTTTTCGAAAGTTTTTTTTTTTTATAATCCAAACAAAGTAATGGAAAGGTTTAAAAAGCAACCAAACGTTGACCGTCACTGCCTAATTAAATGCCAGTCAATTACGCGTTTGCAACTCGAGGTCCGTATATTATGCGACTGAAAATCAATCAATTTGTATAATTCCTAACATTTTAACTCCTTAATTTGCGATGTTTCTGTATTATATTACAGAAACAGAAGAAGTTTTAGGACAAAAGCATATACTGGACTCCTTATTGCAGAGCTTATTTTTGTCGCCCTGCATGAATTACAACAAAATAATAAAAAGTACAAAAATTGTATAAACATGCAACATTTTCGATTTCCTGCTTCCTGCAAAACGATAGCCACGGGCAACCGACACTGCGGGTATCGCAAGACTAGTCTCGACTACTTATATTGAAGTGTGAGGATTCACCATACATATGTATTTTAATATTTGAGGAGACTCAACCTCGAGACTTTCATAGGATATTAGTCATCTTTGAGTATCTTAATGTGTGAATCGCCTAAAAGTCCAGTTACTGTGTACTGTCATTTGATGCCAGATAGGTTTTCGTCAACGTACACAATAATTGAATGTTTTTATAATTGCCCTGAACAGATGAGCGCGCAGCGAGAGCCGGCGCGTGGCGAAGTGCGGCGGCGTCGTCATGCATACGCGTCGCGGACGCGGTGGAAAGTGGAGCCACTACGCGAGCACGATTGTTGATGCGTCCGCACGCGACTACAGCCGCGTTACGACTGCTCGCCTACTATGAACCCGACAAAACTGCCCCTGCGCCGGTGCCGCCCTCTGTAGCGCCACACGTCCGTGCGTACAGACTGCTCAGACACGTATTCAATTTCCAAGTCACGGTATGTTTTGTTTATAAATCCTATATGGATGTTTGTTTAATTATTACTCAAAAACGGCAAAATTTGGCACACAGATAGTGTATTACCTGGATTAACATATAGGATACTTTTATTAGAGAAGATTTTTGGCTCAAATGCTAACGCTTTTAAACTTTTTTTAGGAAATAGTCGAGGTAACGGTAATTCCACGGCGCAGTCTGAAAACCGTCGATGGTGTAACTGTAGAAAATTTAAACCTAGCTGTCGAACTTAAAAACATTTCCAATGGAAAGGAAGATGACATCGATGTCGAAGTGTTGGAGGCTTCCTTGTTGAGTCGTCAGTGGAAGTTGACCAACTTGGTATCGGCTCCAGGCCACTCGGATCGACTTAAGTCTCGAGAGAAGCTACACCTTATTCTGCAAGCGAGGAGGTTGCAAGACACACCACCCGAAGGAATAGTAGAATGGTCTTCTCAGAAAATACTTGCAGAACATCCCGATTCCACTCCTAACATTGATACATCACCGTACTGTAAATTTGTCACAGAAAATAAACCTCCTTTTATCGACAGCGCTGAAAAACCGACCCAGGAAACAGAATCAAGTAGAAACGGCCTTATTCAGTCAATGTTCATACTCAGATGGAAGACTTACAACAAAAAGGATGGGAGAGCAGCTGTCGGTCAACATTGCCTGTGGCTCGATTGCTTTGAGAAGGTAGTGTCTCGGACGAAGGAAGACGCATCGGCAGATGTCCCCACGACGCACCTCGATGAATATAACAGTACGATAGACTCGGTTGAAACTAAAAACAAAAAAGAAAATAACGTTGTTGTTTTCAAGATGGAGCACCTAAATCAAATTCGACACAATTTCAATCAGAGGAAACTTTGTTTAGTTCCAATAACAATCAACATAGTCAATTGTTACGGAGTACCTGTTAAAGTATTCATCGTTATGTCCAAGAAACAGGATGGGTAAGTCAAATAACCTATAAATGATTTCGGATAACATTTCATTCAAAAATATTACACGGTTCTTTCTCTTTTGACCACAGACTGGACTGTGCTTATATTTATTAAATTTTCAGTAGCTAGTATTAATACATAGATGTCGTTGCAGGGAGTCACGTGGGGAGTTGGGGTGGGCGGGCGCCCTAAGCCACGGCGACGACATACAGCCGGCCGAGTGCGGCGTGTTTGTGCGGCTGGAGCGATTCGCGTCGCGACGCGTACAAGTGAACGCGGTGTGCGGCGCGCCCGGCGCTTACGTCATCGGCGCTGCGTTCACCGCGACCGCCTTCGCCGCCTCCCCCTCCCCCCTCCACCCAGCACTCCCCCCGCTCGACCCTCTACTCACGCACGTCGCCAACAACACCTCCTTGCTCGTAGTGCGCCAAGCTGCCTAATAAACAGTTTTGTATTGGGGCAGTAATCTATACCAATAAATAAAGCTGAAGAGTTTGTTTGTTTGTTCTGTTGTACGCGCTAATCTCAGGAACTACTGGTTCGAATTGAAAAATTCTTTTTGTGTTGGATAGTCCATTTATCGAGGACGACTTTAGGCTATATAACATTTTGAACGCGGACGAAGTCGCGGGCAACAGCTAATAATAGGATAAAAGCATCGTTTGGTAATTCCCAATTATAATATTGTTCCCCTGAATTACTTTTTCACTCGACTCAACGTCGACATGTAAGGAATGAATAAATTTGGTAGGAATGATCGGGGTAAAATATGAAGCCTGGAAATTGTATGATAATGTTATCCTCATTATAATTATATTTAAGTGTTATGCTTTTACAAACATATACATTTGTGTTGTAATGAAACTGAAATTAATTCTTTTCTCACTACTTGTTTTCTTTTGGTAATAATATGTATGTGTGCCCTCTACGGTTTTTAAAAGAAAGTAGGTACCAAAAATCGATAGGTAGGTAGAAAAACTTTACCCAGGATAGGTTCTCAGTAGTTCTTCAGTACTTCAGTAGTAGGTAGCACTGTACTCCAGGAGTGCAGTGCTCCTTAAAAATATCTATAATTAAAATATTTGTTTTGCGATGAAATAAAATAAATTAAATATGTTAAGAAATGTGTTATAAAGTTTTAGCTATAAAACTATGTGCGACAAAATGTATGAAAAAATTATTGTATATACTATAAATAAATACAAATAATAAGCATGTAATTAATTTGATTTATTCAAGTATTTACTTAGGGCCTCTTTCACCATGTGTCAAGTAGGCTAACCGCCATTTAAAGATACCGGTAACCGGGGATAATGGAGCTGATATACCTTTGTTTGTACGGTAAAAGTCCCAAACATTAAAAAGAAAATAATAATAAAAATTCGCATATCGAAGGATGCACTAAACCGAGTGCATAATTTAATAAAACATAAAATTATTTCTAAAAGTAACTAATCAATACTTTACTTGTAGTTGGTGAAAAAGGCCCTTAGTGTCATATTCGATATTTTTAACAGTAGACCATAATATTTTGTTTATACTTAAGTGATCTCTGTGTCTGTCATTAAGTTTACATAGGAAATATTGAACTTGATCTATTCTATTTCCTAATAATTCTTTAAAAAAACAAAGTCACATTTTTATTAGTAACACATTAACAAAATTGTGTAATGATTATCTGTTTTATGAAATATGTAGTTACTAATATTGTAATTAGTTAAATAAAGTTTTTTTTTTAATAATACATTCTTTTTTTATTATTATAGCTAAGAGACAAATGGTGCATCGATAAAATCAATAAACGAAACAAACTTTATGACCAAACGCATTTTAAAGTCGTTGAAATTGTTACATTTTATATGCAATAAAAATGAGTTTTTAGATTTCCAATAATTTACTATACATTGTTTTAAATTTTGCACTATCGGTCTTGCTTCCAAGGTGTAAATTATGATAGAAATTCTGCCTAAAGATTTTTTTATTTTTATGCCTTTTCTTTGGGGTTCTTGGAATAAAACAAATCAGAATTTTTTAAAGTTATTAATAACAGGTACGTAACTTATTCATTCTATTCTTTACCCAATTTTAGTATCTATAAAACTACGTGAGTATTATTTAACCTGCAATTAATATGTTCATACAAGTAAGTAAATAATTTAAAGTTAACCAACATGAGTACATTTTGTGTCGGGTGTCATAAATGGAGCAGCTGACCTGGACACATGTTCAGCGCCTTTGATAACCATGGTACCTTTACATAGTTCCATTGATGGAATAGAAGCTAATATTTTTGCCATAGTCTCATTACCTGTGCACAGTAAAGCACATACCAAAAGTATTTGCCAGTGGATACCGCTGTTTGGTGCTGAATTAAAAATAATTAACAGTCGTCCAATTGATCGGACCAACCACTAGTGACCCGCTCCCGGCTTCGCCCGGGGTGCATTTTTTCACGGAGTTTTGCGCTTAGCAACACATAGTGATTCATTTTTTTTATAAAGATAGTCATACTGTAGTACAGTTAGCCGGACCAGCTAAATTGTTTTTCATTTTTTACACTGTATTCATTGAAAATATGGTAAGAAACATTCGAACACCTAGCAATGACTTCTAAGTACTATATTCTTATGAAGTTTATATACCTATTTTTTTACATTAAATAAATAATACCAGTTAATTGCGGATATTATAAGGTATCGTTTAACGAATTTTAATATTGCAAATTAAATTTCGTTAGCTATATGTTTTATTCAAGAGGTATTATTTTAGTTTTTACCCTTAAGTAGAATTTGTATAATGTAAGAAACAAAGAGTTTTAGTTAACAAATACTATTAAAAAACGATATTTTTTATTTAAAAAAAAAATGTGATTAAATGCAAAAATTTCAACGGAATACACAATGAAAGCAATGTGTATCTAGATGTATATTGGATGAATATTCGAAAAATTCAATTCAAATTTGAAATTGTGGTACACAATAATTGTCAAGGTATAATAAACTGCCAGCTATTTATTGGCCTTTTTTTTTTAAATAATATCAGTCCTCTTTTTAAATTAAAATACCGCCTAAATAGTACTTGTTTGTTCCTACTGGTTCCTACTTATTTATGGTATTGTGTAGTGTGTCTATGGCGTTTGTTCACAGTGTTGCTATCTTGACTTCTACTTTCCCCATTCCAACTCCATGGACTAGGGGCAACTCCATAACAAGCGAGTAACATTTATTTTAAATAACTCCATTTTATTGCAAAAAAACACTATACTTTCGTGTGGCATTTTTATCACATCATATCTTATCTTAAAGTAGCAAATCATATCTTAAAGTAAGTAGTTTTTAAAGGACACGGATGCTTAATCAAAAATCATATTACGTTTTCCTTTTTTATAATAAAAAATTGTTTTATCAATGTTTCTTCAAATTCCAAATCCATATAATTGAATTTCTTTAAAAATAGTGCCATCTGTGGGTAACATGGCACATACATATTTATGGCCATGTAGTGGCGGGAGCGGGAGGTTTCGTATCGTATCGTAATTCGTAGCATAGAGGTAGATAGATGCTAGATGGGCGTCCATCTTGGATTTTACTGGATTTGAGCCGGTTCAGTCGTAACAAAAGTGTAAATTAATTGCTAAAAATTCATATTTATTATTAGTTTTTAACAAATCTAATGTTAACGAAACTTTTTATCTTAGAAAATTGGATTATATCGCTGTAATGTGTTAGGTATGGTCAATTTGCTTGCTTACTACAATTCGATCATTTGACGAGTAATGGCGTGCGTTTTTCTTTCCTAGACACTTTCAAATTTTATTTTGTGTCACTAATTTCCGCGAACACTTACATTTCATGTTTCTAGGAATAAATATTAAATTTTACCGTGAAAATTACAATTTTTATGCAATTTTTACGTTTAGTGTATATATTTTAAATGTAAAAGACAGTATTGAGGTGGATGCTGCTTTTAGGTTATATATCGCCAATACCTAATTAAAACCGTGACTCGTAATCTAAACTGCTATTGAATCGGAGTGACAAGTTTAATGTTCACGTTAAATCAGTTAACGATGTGTTTCAAAGTGATTTTCTGGAAGTGACGTTTGCAAAATTTTCTTTACAGTATCATTACTCAAGACATATGCGATTTCCGGAAAGAGTATTGTCGACAAAACCTTAGGTTGGCAAAGGTATAGTACGATGGCAGTACCTAGTAGAGCTCGAGTGTACGCCGATGTGAACTCACAAAAGCTTCGAGAGTACTGGGACTATGAGAGCTATGTGGTTGATTGGGGCAATCAGGACGATTACCAGCTAGTTCGCAAACTCGGCCGTGGAAAATACAGTGAAGTATTTGAGGCAATAAATATCACAAATAATGAGAAGTGTGTAGTAAAAATATTGAAGGTAAGCCTGTCCAATTTTTTTTAAGTGCAATCTAAATTTAATTGCTTTACACATATGAAATAAAACCATTACATATTACAAATGCACTGTGATGTACATAAGTATAATATAAAACATAGGTTTTGTTTATACAAAACAATAATAATAGCAATCACTATTCTATAGCTCATTATGGGTAATTACATGTGAGTCATTGAAGTATTTGATGTTCTATTAATTAGGTTTTCTAATCATAAAGAGCATTTATAGTTTAGTAGTTATCATTTTTGTATATTTGAAACCTTGAATGTATCTCATTGTTTGATAAAAAAATTATCTCTATTAGTAATTAGTATTGTTTTCACATTTTGACCTCTATAATGCATAGGATCTAAATTAATTTATGTTATCCATGTGTTGATCACATTTGAAGACTTGAATATTCCCATGAGATGTTTTTTTAACTTTACAAAATTAAAGTTAGCTCAACATTTAGCATACAGTAGATAGATATAACTACTTTGCTTGTAAGAGATTAGGAGTTTAGGACCAATTTTTGTATTACCTTGAAGGTCACTATTTCATATTTTCACTGTATGTAACATTTGTTCTAATATGAGTTTACCAAGTTGATGGAATTTATGTACTGTATAGGCACTTCACACCTTCGGCAAGACAAGGGCATAACTGCACTTTTGTAATTTTACAGGAGAGCCATTTAAAAATTTATTTTTCTTGTCTTCAATATCATATTTTTCTGCTTATATTGCTTTGAAACAATTCTTGTTTTTGCATCAAATAAGCCCCCACACTCTTGTGAATATTTTTTTAAATTTAACTTCAGCAAATTTAACTCATTTTAGAAAATTTTGTCTTACCGAAGGTGCGACTTGATGACTTCTACATAAATAAATGAAAGAAAATTATTTTTATGATTTATATTTTTTAAAAAGGAATTAATGTATATTGTATAGATAATGCATAAAACCCTAATATCAAAAAAGATGATTTATTTGGGTAATTCATTGTATTATTAGTACTATGTTAATACAGTAGAGGGCACCCATACTAATACAAATGACACTGTAGTCCAAACTGCCAAATACTTCTCTCCACACAGGTACCCATTACAGGTTTTTTAGTTTAGAAATATGATTCCTACAGTGAAATATGTTGTAAGAGAGATAAAGCTTTTTCTTAGTCTCTATATCAATTAACACAATTGTAATCTGAATGGTCTGTGAGTTAGAACTCTCAGAATGTGGTTCTGTAATTTAATTTCTGCTTATCATTCTATGTATATTGTCTGGCTTCTAAAAATTGTTAAGAAAAGGTTAATAACAACTTCCTATTTATGAGTTCATTATTTTGTTTCAGCCTGTTAAAAAGAAGAAGATAAAACGGGAAATAAAAATTTTAGAAAATTTAAGAGGTGGCACAAATATAATTACTTTACAAGCTGTTGTCAAAGATCCTGTATCCCGTACCCCGGCACTCATTTTCGAACATGTCAACAATACTGACTTTAAGCAATTATATCAAACTTTGTCAGACTATGATATAAGGTACTATTAGGAGTATCAGTATGAAAATTAGTCTATATTTCTAAGTAAACATGTGTAACATTTTGTTGAAAATTTTCAGATATTACTTGTATGAGCTGTTAAAGGCATTAGACTATTGCCATAGTATGGGCATCATGCATAGAGATGTGAAGCCTCATAATGTGATGATTGACCACGATAACAGAAAGTTACGTCTCATCGACTGGGGGTTAGCCGAGTTCTACCATCCCGGGCAAGAGTATAATGTTCGCGTTGCTTCTAGATATTTTAAGGTAATATGCATGCAATCAGTATTGTGATATTTTTACAATGTGTTCCCACCACATTTCTGATGAAAATGTGATAGTACTTTGCATTTAAAATTGATTATTCTCAACAGTTGGCGTCAATAGAATGGCCAAAATTTCAGGTGAAAATCTTGGGAATATATGCCCTTCTCTCAGTAGCATTATGTACAAAAATTATAATGAATAAAACGCAAAATGTACATAACTCAAAATGAACACAACAAGCAAAAGGGAATCAGTTGGATGGTTTATAAAAAATTAGCATTTTTTATAAACCTTATAAAAAATGGTTTATAATAAACAGACTGAAGCAGACCGTACCTTTTATTATATAACTAGTGATTCGCTCCATCCATCCAATGGTTTTCCTATTTTGAGTTTTGTACATTTTGTGTTTTGTTCATTATGCTTTTTGTACATAATGATAGCGTGCCCCTTGCTTGTCAAGCAGTGTTTATTTATTCAATGGCTTCAGACCCAGATAATTATAATGTGATATATAAAAATAACTTTTTAGTGCTTACTGATGTTTTTTTATATTAAGGTTGAAAGATATACTGATGTTCCACTTGATGGTACGTGGCTACTGTCGCCTAAAACACAAGAAACGCCACAGCTTTTGAAAGTACACTGCCAGCCATACTAGGATTAATGATAAAGGATTACGAAACTATACCCGCTCAAGGATTTTTCATGGTGGTTTTCTGTAAGGGGGTTGCCTGTCTATCTTCTAGCCTTACCGAATGACTGCAAAATGCAAGGGCACTGCCATTACTAAATTTTAATAAACATTAAAAGGGATGCCTTTAGTTTGTTTTATTGAATATTAGTATGGTACATAGAAAATCTTTATAAATAAATGTTTATAATGGCACATGAGAAAAATTTTGGAGATTCTAAAATCCTTGTGTATTGAATATTTACCATGAATTTTAGAGTTCTGAATAATATTGACCCAAGTGATTTTTTGTTTTTAGGGTCCAGAACTACTTGTGGACTATCAAATGTATGACTACTCTTTGGACATGTGGTCACTAGGATGCATGTTGGCGTCAATGATTTTTCGTAAAGAGCCTTTCTTCCATGGCCATGACAATTACGACCAACTTGTGCGTATTGCCAAAGTATTGGGCACCGAAGAGCTTTTTGAATATTTGGATAAATACCATATAGAATTGGATCCACGGTTTCATGATATACTTGGAAGGTGTGTTCATTACAAGTATTATTATTTTTTAATGATAAGTATTTTACACATTATTAGTTACAAAGAAGGCTTATGATGTCTACAGATTCGTTATTATGTTAGTATTAAATGTAAGGTTAAGGAAGTAATTCGAGTTTTCTTATGGAATATTTTGTTTCATTTCAGCGAATGAAATTTTTACTGTGTATTAATCTCTTCAAATTTTTGAATTCAGACATTCTCGTAAACGATGGGAGAGATTTGTGCACTCTGAGAACCAACACTTGGTTTCGCCTGAAGCTTTAGACTTCTTGGATCGCCTTCTGCGCTATGATCACTACGAGCGCTACACTGCTCGGGAGGCAATGGACCATCCTTACTTCTGTAAGTAACATCAATGTACTCATTTTCAACTATTCCGTTTATCATACTCTGTGTCTCTGGTCAGATCCACTTATTTACCTATAGTACTATTTAATAATTAGAAAAGATTAAACAATTTATTGTTTAATTTACTGTTCATAAAGCATATTGTATGCAGTGTTTTTCTACGAGTCAAAAAAAAAAAAACTCCATACCATGCCATCACCTTCACCAGTATAAGTCCCATGGGCATTTCAACTTGGGCTGAGTCAGAAGGCTAAGTGTATTTTGTTGATTACAGATCCAATTGTGAAGGATCAGGGTCGAATGGTGTCGTCCAATTCTCCAACACCCAACGCATTGCAAGGACCAATAAATGCTACGGAATAGTTGTAGCAAAGATCAGTATAAGCATTGAATATGTATTAAATATATATTTGAAGAAGAAAACAGAAGAGACACTTAATAAGAGTAACAGCAAACAAAGGCAGGCTGCTGAGCCCGTCTGTGATGGTCCCACTGCAGACTATGGAGACAATTTTCTATAGTATTTCCCAATTTTTGGTAAAGACAAATGTAATACACAAGGACAATATTGATTTTAGTGTTTAATACTAGTAAATTTCCTTTAATGATTTTAATAAATACGTTTTATCTCTGTGCAAAACCGCCGAAACGTGTTGAACAATTGAAGTGATTATAAAACATAAAAAAATGCATAATTATTGTTGTTTGTTACTTTTAAAAATATTTAATGGTGGGTATTAGATTATCCTTTTTTTTTACACGAGAGCTCGGTGAATGAGAGAAGGAATAACTGGTCACTAGTTTCTTTGCAGTTGATCTTTTGCATTTATTAACCTATGGTATCGATCTTGTAATTACTTGTATAATATTATATGTAATATTAATAACAATACTTGCAACTCCTACTGGTTAGCAGCTTTCCGTTAGCGTTTTTAAAATTTTGTATTTATGTACTAGAAATAAAATGTAGATATGTGTGATATACTTAAATACAAAATTTTAATACACATTAAATTTGTTTTCTTTCGTGTATTTAAAAAGTAAACCAGTAATATGATGATTCGACAGTGTCACGTTAAATATTATTTTGATTAGTATAAATTAATATTCTTAGTAATTTACTTTAGCGATTCTTATGTATGAATTTATTAAGAAGGGTATATTGAGTGTAGGAAAAAAACTCGTTACACTAAATTGAGCCAGCCCCCTTATCTTTAATTTATTTTGTGATAACTAGAAGTTGTTACACTAAAAATTTCAATAAACAATACTAACTTTTGCCTGAAAATGTTTTCAATTATTTCCAATTTTTTTTTTCTTCTTATTATTGTAACTCATGATCATTTTTATTACTTTAGAGACATATGTTTTTTAGTAACAAAAACATCTAATTACAAACTGCAATGAAATCATAATATTTGTGAAGGAAGATGCAAAATGAGTTTGTGAATACCTAACAATTTTAAGCATACTTAGAACATTTAATTTAAACAATATTTGTAGTATGTCTTAATATTTATTATTACATTAAAAAATTAATTACAATGAATTTAAGTTAATTTCTTTTGAATGTGCTCTGGTATCGACTCGTTCATTTCAGTGTAGTTTTTACTGCAGCCATAGCAAAGATGATTATTCATGAATGGAAACATAGATTGCTTTTCCATGTTACTTTCCGAATTAATATTTTCACATAAAGAATTAAAATGTGTCTTTCCAAATGAAGTGGCTCTTGAAATATTTGTTGCTTCAAGTGCTGACATCCCCGATTCATTTGTGATGAGTTCACTCTGAAAATTTAAGAAATATATTGTAATAATCAGCCCATTATGATTCTATTTTATATATATATAGGATCAAGGTCTATAGAGAATGCTAAATAATTGATATTGGACAGTCATGTGATTCATTTTTTTTTACCAATCCACTAGACAAAAAGGTATACAGTTCTATGAGTATGGGATGAAACACCACATATCACTGAACTTATCCTTCTGCACAGAAAACAAGCTCTATATCACATTCCTACTTTTAAAACGAGCTTGGTGTGAGCTGACTCAAATGGAGAAAGGTATAACCTATGTTAGTTATACTGTATATGTCATATAAATGATAACTGTCTTATAACCATACCTCACATATCATACACTTGGTACTATGTTCTTGTAACTCATTATTACCACCGAGTTTATCTGCTGTCTTGCAGACTGTTGATATGGTAGCTTGAAAGTTCTCTTGCAAATTAGTAACAAACTCTTTGATTACTGATTGTAGACTACAACTTTGGACATTTTTGTCCACACAAGCGGGCAGCAAATTTTTTATTTTAACATAGTAACACAGCTCTTCTGCACTTATATCTTTCATTGGCCTTAATATTCTTACATCATTCGATCGGGTATCTGAAAATCCCTGAAAAGGATCACATAATTACAATTGAATGTTTGGTTTGACTGGTTCATAGGACAAACTGAAGGATAAATTATTTTTAAACAGCTATTTTGACATTAGTATTTTTGTAGATTATTAAAATACTAGCTGCTGCCTGCGACACTTTGTAAATTATGTCCTAAAACCTTCCTCGAGAACCACTCTATCCATTGATGAAAACATCAGTGCAGTAGTTTTTTAGTTTATCGCAAACAGACAGACGTGGTGGAGGACTTTGTTTTATAATATGTAGTGATAAATTATCTTCCGTGAAAGGACTTCAAACAGACATATCTTTTAAGCCAGTTTGTGAAATGACCCACAATCCGAAGACGCAGCAAGGACGCAGAAAGGTGTGCGGGAACAGGAGATGAAATATATCTGGAAAGTATTGCTTAGTATTCTGCAAAATAAAGTTATGAGGTCTAAATATATTATAATATCTCAGTGTAAATGGTTCAAGAAAATGTGAACACTTACAATGTCACTTTCAACTTGTGCTCCACGACCAATTGTTAGGTTTGATAATAAATTAATAGCAAGAGTGGTAGTTGTTTCAGCAGTGAAGATAACTTTACATCCCAATTGCTTTGCATAACTGATAAATAAGTTACGTTTCACTTTTAAAATAAAATCTAATTTTGTAGTTGCAGACATTGTAGACAACATTTTTTGGAATGTTATATTGGTATCGTCTGCAACTTTTACTATATGATTCTCTATGAGTATTCTCTTGTTATCTTGCATATAATCTGATAAATGCCCCACATACAAATTGAAATTATATTTTCTGCATTGTGTCATAACAGTATTTGCAGTGTTGTAAGAATCTACGTCATTATCACCGTCTGCAACATATTTAATTTAATTAATAATGATATTTTCATTGTTAATTAATGTCACACATAACAATACTTAGCTAATAAAGGTTAGAAGTTCTCACCTATTAAATGTAAGATTATTGGGTTAATCCTTAATTTCTTGTGGTTTTCTAATGATACAGCATTGTAAACCAAATCCAATAAAACTGTAGATCCTGATCCCCCTGATGAGCATATTAGAACATTTACCTGAGAAGAGAATATTCTGTTTTTTCCTATACAAGCGCGAAATTTATGATTTATGTTGACTATAAAGCAATTATTACAATAAGCATCTTTTTGTCGCAAAACGACAGTGCCCAAGGCATCGCACTTTTTACAATACATTTTGGAATTACTACAATATTAATTTATATTATATTATAATTCTACTTTATAGTGAGGTTATTGAGCTGTTTATTTAGCACAAAAGCAGAACAATCAACAATGTTAATATTTCTCTGTACTCTGTGACATCAGCCAATTACAACTCACAGACAAGAAATGAATACCTATGCTTCAATAATAATAATAATAAAAAAAGACCAATGCCTTCAAAATTATCTAATATTTGTTATTTTAGATAAATATATAAAGGTTACAAACACCTTATCTCAGTTACAAACATACAAACAAGCCCTAATTTCAGGAACTATGGTTCGAATTGAAAAATTCTTTTTTCGATATCGATTTATCGAGGAAGGCTACACTAGAGAACGCGGACGAAGTCGCGGGCACCAGCTAGTATTAGATGATTATGTATTTCAACAAAATCTTTTATAAGCAAGTATATTGTGCGACTATTGTAAACTAATGATATAATTCCAATAGTGTTCTGTGTGTGTTTCATGAATCAGTCAGAATGGCGCTTATGTAGCATTGATATTTCAATTTCAACGCATTTACTTACAGCTTACAGCCAGCACGTCTAGCGTGGCGACCTACAGTTTGTCTGCTGAACTATATTAAAAAAAATCAGATACATCAGTGACTGCAATTTTTTTAAACATTAATCATAAAACACTAAAATTATATAAATTAAAATGATTCCCTAATGTGCTGCGATGTTGCGAACCGCATAATTTGCGCACAACATTTCAAACAATATAAAAAGGATGTAAAATAGAAAAACAATCATTACATTTCATTCATATTTATTAAAAAAATTCATTTATAAATTTAAAAATAATCTAATTACAAATAAAAATATTCTTTTTTTTTTTCAAAACCATAATAGGTAAAAAATATATTTAAAATATCAGAACGGAAAATACAAAATAGAAATTTTATCGAATAGCGCTTGCGGCTAACAGGTGAAAATCCTATTAGACCTTATAGTCCATCCTAATGTTCAGCGATGACCGTCGGCATAATAAGGTGTTGAGAAAAATAAAACCTAAGCACTTATCTATAATAGACTACAAGGCCTGAGAAATCACAGAGGGACATATCCTCTTGATCATCCTATTAAACATTTCACATTGTCTTTATTTCATCGATCTATAGCACTTATCGCGATTAAACATGGACAGAGGATAAAATAATAAAACAAATACCCATTTTGAACACAAATAAATGAAAATTTATGTTAATGGTGTATACAAATATAATCATATTCTTGAATATGAAATAAATTTCCTTATTATTCGTTCTTAATTGGAAAATGGACTTTCCTAGATTGAAGAAAATCTGCAACTACTTTCCAACCCATCAAAACGTTTTTTGCAATTTGCAATAGTAAAGCTGTTTTGCATACAAAACTTAAAATATATAAAATACTAGGAATATTTTTTTTATATAATGTTCATATAAGTAAAGGTTGCAAGGAAGACTATGTATTTATGCCATAAAAATATTATATAAAATTAAATAAGAAGGATAATGTGATAGTGATCAGAGAATTTGTATTTTGGTAAATGGGCAAATTGTGTATACTTTGGTGAAAAACTGTCCATTTAATTGGTAACAAATGTTTCATTTAGCTACTGATTCATATCAAAAACATACTTAATTCTTTTGCGAATTAACAATAGTCCTGACATTTAATCAGGGTTGTTGCGGATGCAGAATTTTCAACATCCGCATATGCAGATACAAATTTCCAAGGGATTAATCTGTAAATGCGGATTTCAAGTTTTTTTAACAGATTTTCATTTTTAAATTATACATAAATGGTTGCAGTTGATTATTTTAATAAAGTTAGTAAAAAATTGACACTTTAAATTAAAAAAACAAACAGTTTTATAATTCATCCTGGGGAAAATATTTACATTAATCATTGCGGATGCGAATGTCCAAATCGATGCGGAAACCGTATTTACGGATGCGGACATCCGCAACAACCCTGCACTGAACCATTCCCTTTTCAATAAATTATGATTGTGGCAGTCAGTCAGCCAACTACTAGAGAAAAAAAAAGCATTAATTTACTATAATATGGTCTTTAAATATGAGTTTAGTGTTAAACACCAAAATTTCCTTACGTTTTATGTGGTTCAAACAAAATTCAGAGTAAAAAAAGTGCCACTTTAACAAACAAGTCGTTCAATTTATATTTAATGTTCTCTTTTTTCGAATAAATCACTAAGTGTAATTAATGCCTAAAATATCAAATAATACTTCTTAAGCTATATATAATATATAAAATGTAACTTACATAGCTAACGCTTAAAACAACCTTATCGAAACGAGCGTTCACCTTTTAGCCGCATTTCGTTCACGATGTACAAAGTACATAATAGCACTGACACTGAGATGGTTCATTCGAAGCTTGAGTTGAACATGTTGATGTTGAGGTCCTCGAAGGTGGCGGCGCCGCCCTGGTCCAGGATCTGCAGCATGTCCGACAGTTCGTGGGGGGCGTGGCCTCCCTCCGCGCCCGCCCCGCTCCCCGCCGCGCCCCCTCCGCCTCCCCACGTCCACATCGCTACGACAAACATTATAACGGTTTTTATATAAACAAACCCTCCTTGTTGATCAAATCCGTAGTATTCTAAACATAGTAAAAGCTGAATCGTTTAAATCCAGATTTCAATATCGCTTATAATTTAATAATCAGATATACCTAAACTATGTAAATATAAAAATAATGAGTTGTAAAGATAAAAACAGTTTGATTCAACTGAAAAACAAAGAAATAGAGATTGAGTAGTACATACCGTGCGAGGGATGTGTGGGATGCGTGGGGTGCGCGGGATGCGTGGGATGCGCGGGATGGGTGGGATGCGCATGGTTGTGGTGGTAGTGCGCCGGCGGCAGGTAGGCGGGCGCGGGGGCGGGAGGGGAGCGCGCGGGGCTGCCGTCCGCCGTCGCGCCGCCTGTCGCTCCGCCGCCCGTGCTGTACGCGTAGCTCTCGCCGCTCGCCGCTCCGCTCTATACAACATAATATCCTTCTTTAGCACTGCCGACACGGACTGAATCCAATGACGACATCCTCACGTGAAAAACTCCGCAGTATAAAACCCCTGTCATACAAAATTAATTTTATTCGCAATTAATTTTTTCGTAAATACTTCAGATGTTTTAATAGTTATTCTGCTATTCGGGGCGGAGACAAATTCAACAAGTCATGAAAATCTGTCCAGCCGTTCTCGAGTTATAACTGACACGACTGTATCTATAATCTTTGTAAATAAAAATGAATCCCTAAATGTGTTGCTAAGCGCAAAACTCGAGAACGGCTGGACAGATTTTAATTCTGTGTTCACTCATGGATAGAACGATAATCAGGGAAGGTTTTTACGTTAAAAAAAATGCACCCCGGGTGAAGGGATCGCTAGAATAATATATATTTCAAAGTATAGCGCAGTATAGACAGTCAATAATATTACTTAAAAAAAATTATTTAAATTTCACCGGAGTGACATCGTCACCACTGTCATAATACGTTTTCAATTGAGCATTAAGTCGAGTGTTCGTTGCGGCACAATTTAGTCACAGTTTTAAAATCCATACAGTTGTGAAACGGCTTTGATGTCGAGTGATGTCGCCGCCAGTTTCCCCGTGAGATCCCGTTGTTGCTCTACGCAAGTGTACATTTGTTGCATGAGGAAAACAAAAAGCTATACTAACAGGTCTGAGGGTAGTCCAAGTGGTATGCGGTGGCGTGTTCGGCGGGCGATGCGGGGAGTAGTCTGGCGCGTAGTGCGGCGCGTACCCAGCCCCCGCCGCCGCCACCGCCCCCACTCCCACTCCCGCCTCACTCGGCGATCGTGTGCCAGCGCCTGAAATCATCACATTTATCAGTTTGACTCTTTCAAAACTGTAAATACTTATGTACTTACAAGTACTAGTACAATATGGCAGCGCCACATACAAATGTGCGCCTTTTTGTTTAGACGTGGCAGCAGACTGGACAGTTTACCTGTGTCTCATACAGTAGGAATAAAAGTACCTGTTGGTGGATGGTGTGGCTGCTGGTGAATGGTGGGAGCGGGTGCCTGATACACGTCGCGGTGTCGTAAGTGATAGTCGTAGTTGTCCTCGGCGGGTGGCTCTGCGCTAGCGCTGCCTAGCGAGCGGCTGACCAACGAGACAACATTGCATTACCATTTCAAAACCAATACATTCATTTCTCGTAGTGTATATTCACAAATATACTCACTTGGCTAATGTATTTGTGCACACGATATATTCAACGTCGTCGTTGTAGGGGTTGAGGAAGGCAAACGCGGACGTTCTTAACCACACAAATTCCCTGTTTTTCGTCCGAAACCGGTACATGAGTGAAATGATCTGACCCTTCAACTTCAACACTGTAACAAAAATTTTAGCTTCATCGCGTGACTACATAACCCAATTTCTCCAGTGAATGTATATAAGCTCATGTTTGGTATGAATAAAACAAAGTTTTCACTCACTAACCCAATTGGGCTCAATTGGCTACACTGCTGCCTTGCCACGTTATTTGCCTGTAATAATATCCCCCTTAGATCGGTCGAGTTCCGAGCCGATAGGAAACGCTCAGTCCATTACTCTATGCCATATCTATGCCTACCCCTTCTAAATACCTATCTTTAATCCTACTATGGTCGCCAGCGCACTTGCAGCACCAGTGGCGATACTTGTGCTGTTGTCCATCAACCTGTCGAGCTTAATATAAAATATGCGTACCTTGGTCGAAGTTGTCGCGCATGTGCTGCTGATCCTCGGGGTGATAGAACTCGTAACAGAGCTTGCCGAGCAGGTCGGCGGGCGCGTAACCGAGCACTTGCGCCGCACGCTGATCGGCGAACGTGAAGCGCCCGTCCACCGAGTGGCGCGACACGAACTCCGCGCCGCCGCCACACGACCCGCCCTCCGTCGCGTTCGGCGTCGACGTCACCTACCACCCACCACATCCCTTATCACTATACTTTCAAAGGCGGCATTCTTTAGAGTCTCACTAATACGGCACCTTCCTCCTTCACCCACTCCGGCATCAGACTAATTAGTTAATTGCACAATATGTCATTGTTAAACGTGAATACAATTAAATGTAATTTTTTTTTATGAAATGCTTTATTTTATTTACGATACATTTTTCTATAATCCGAACATTCCAATAATCCGGCAACCCCTAGTTTATAATAGAGCCGGAATAGAGAGAATCTACCAATTATTGTATTAACGTTTGATTATGTTTTTCTATTTGAAAACTTCCGTTATTTCACGAATCGAATATCCAGAAAAGGGTAATGGATTCCGCAAACTGCCGCGTGTACAAAATACACGGGAAGAGAAGACAGTATAGACAAAAGTATACCTGTAGTCTTCCGATGGCCACTAAACAACAGTGCGATGCGTGCAGCTCATCTTCCACTGGCCGCTCCATCTGCATCCCTGGGAACAAGTCTGATATCCCACAAACATATAACTATGCTCCTCGTTGAGCAACACCCTACTAATCTTTTATAAACGGTTTCCATTCACCGAAAGATGAACTCAGAGAAAATTATAAAAACGCGAACAATTTACTCAAATGAATTTAATTTCATAGGTGTATGAGTAGGTGTGTTTTTGTGTTTTTTTGTGTAGGAGCCGTTATAGATAAGTTCGTACATAGATTATTTCACTTTTAAGTTCACAATGGTTATTTAGCATAATGAGAACTGTCAAGGTACCAAAACGAAAAAATTACGTTAACAATATTTGAGACATCATATTTCTATTGTTCACTTAATTTCTAGCGATAAAAAAATCTTGTAAATATTATTACAATTTATTATTTTATTTGGTTTAAGACAAAGTTATTTAAAATTGTTTATGAATGAAAGTAGACATTACAACAGACTTGGGTTTCCACTTTCATTAGTAAAAAGAAACACTAACAAGCTACGGATTTACTGAGAAGGCGTTACAGAAATAAGGTATTTAAGCTCATAGTGGACATCACCATTATGAGCTTAAAGAGTGTATTTAATCTGGAAGTAACTTTGTTGAGTGTGTATGAACTGATTTTTTAGAGAGTCTTATTACACTTGTGTCCGCGAATGTGACGATGATACCTGTGGGCGGCCAGTTCTTTATGTAGCCGGTGCAGTGGACGACGGCGTAGTTGTGTCCGTCGTGCGAGGGCCCAAGCGAGTTGCGTGCGCGCAGTCGGCCCAAGTGAGCCCCCTCGCCCCCGCCTCCGCCCCCGCCCACCCGCATGCGGCAGATGAAGCCGCGCCGCGACCCCATCACCTGTCGCATCGACGCTGGCCCACACACAAAACCAACATTACTCAATCAACTTAAGGAGGAGCGCTTCCTTCGTCAGCTCACCATTACATATGAGACGCTGTGGTAGCATTTTATTTACGGTAGTTTCGTGAACTGCGCAACAAACCAACAAAATCAAAATATTTATTTATAAATTAGGTTTCTCCAAGAAACTCTTGTGATCGTGATTATTTTAAATTTACCAGGGTTTCGGAAAAAAAAAGCCAAGACGATGACGATCCTGAGAAGAATCCCCGAAACAAATTTTTAAAAACTATTTTTTTTTTACCTCGGTGACATTAACCAAGTGCAACATGTATAATACAAATTGCTTTTTTTAAAATTAAATGTACAGACACGGCTCGTTTACGATTTTACTATATGTATAAACTTACACTGGTGGCCCTCCTTTTTGACAGTTCCCGTTTTGAGGTCCAGAATGCGGCCGGTGTTCTGTGGTTCTTGGGTGCTCAATTGTTCCCGTACCTTTTCAACATCGTCCGGATGTACTTGATCGTATAAACACGATGAATACCATTCACCCTAAAATATAATAATAGGAAATTATTTAAAATTTAAAACAAGTCAACATTATGCAATACAATATTATTTACTAGGTGAGAATATACCTGTGAATAGTTGAGAACTGGCGCTATGCTGTCGCTGACATAAATAATACGTCCGTTATCGCAACTGACAACAAATAAGAAACCGTCGGCGGCTTCCAAGATTAAATGCTTCAGTTCTTGGTCAGTTAAAAAGGAAGGCTTGTATGTGCCGTCTGTGGATGTATTACCCGTGCCTGTGAATTAAAAAATATATATGTGAAAAACCTTAAATTATCTTTCGAAAAATGAGTTGATGTAGTAATCATTGAAAAAATCAACGATTACTACATCATTGATTTCATTAAATGATAGATTTAATTCTCTACAGAAGCTCTCAATTTAGTAAATAAATTTTAGATCAACAACATCAAACTGTATCCCTCGATTTTTTTATTATTTCTTTTCTGATTTGCCTCCCACTGTGGAAGCAAATAGAAAAATTTCACCTATCCTACTAGGAGGGATACTTAATAGGGATAGGTGGAACAGGCGAATTTAAAGACGTATTAATGTAAAAATGTGATTACCTCTCAAAGCTTTCATGTGCGCAACCGCCATACGCAGTATGGTGAGCTTGTCCGGTTTGCGCGCCAAAGCGGAGCACGTGGGAACCATGTCGGACAGTTCCGTGATGTACGCCGTCATCTTATTTCTACGGCGGCGTTCGATTTCACAATGATTCTCTCGGCTACAATCAAATTTTATATTATAGTAATTGCATAATATTGAATTTATGTATAGCTAGCTGTCCCGGCGAACTTCGTACCGCCTCAGAAAAAAGAAACATACATATAAAATGTATGAGAAAATTAATTTTGGTGCGAAGACAAATTCAACAAATCAAAAATCTTTAAATTTCGTCCAGTATTCTCGAGTTATAAATAGTGTAACTAACACGACTTTCTTATTATAAATACATATAGATTATGCATGTATTCGAAATCTATGTAATAGAAATTACGTTATACGCTACCAAAGCTTTTTTATTTTAACTTCAACATGAAGTACTTAATTATTATTGAGATTCACTAATGCAGTTCCAAACCAAACTAAACCGCTAATTTTCCAAATTCCGACTAGCTAGCTAGCGAGCTATTTTAAAAGTATACTATACTATCTTAAACAAAACAAGCAAAAAAATATAATATTAAATTATAATTTCTTTCAATATTTAATTTATTTGCTTGTCTTAACGTAGGGGCGGTTAAGACTTCTTTATAGTA
Organism: Synanthedon formicaeformis; assembly: GCA_945859745.1. Classification (NCBI taxonomy): domain Eukaryota; kingdom Metazoa; phylum Arthropoda; class Insecta; order Lepidoptera; family Sesiidae; genus Synanthedon; species Synanthedon formicaeformis. Next base: position 6,013,487 of record OX243954.1, read on the forward strand.
AGTTGTGTTCTAAGCATTTATTGGAAAATATCTTAAAACAATTTTAACAAGTTTATCCTGGTAAAATTTTAAATAAAAGCAATATTTTAAAATATAAACTTCATGGACTCGTTCATAGACTCTAATTACGAGAAACTAATTTTAAGACACAGATACCATTTTCCATTTGATTGCATATTAATTTTATACATTAAATTCGAACTTATAGTTTTAGGTTGTTGTTATGCGTGTGCATTACTAAATATTATATTGAAAATGGATAATTTAGTAATATTGAGTAAACTTGTGCAAAATTAATAAGCAATATCGTTATTGATATTTTTCGCGAAAGAAAGGTGCGCGAATTGCGTGATAAGACACGTTTTCAATCATCACACGCCATCGTAACAATGGCGTTCTTATGAGATGAATGTGGTCGTTTACATCGGGCACAGTAGGCGCCTATAAAACAATTAAAAGGTCAAGAACACCGACATCTTGAGTTTCGTGATAACTTAGGTTATAAGTAGGTACAAATGTGATGGTAAGTTACCTATAAATTAGCGTGCAAGGAACCCTGTTCTAATAGAAATTTTATTAGATTTTATCTTTTTTATCGTGAAATGCATCTTAAATTCGAAAATTACGTAATGTTTAGTTTAGATCCTTTTATTGTTTTAAGCTTATGACAACATAAACATATTTTTCAACTTATAAAATAAAAGGTAGCTAAGCTATTTGTAATTAAAACCATTTCAAATTAGAATTAAACTAATTTAGAAATTGAAGAGAACCAAATGAACCAGGGAATTGAGAGTCAATGAAGAAATACATCAATGGTAGGTGTACAACTGCAACTGTGTATAATTTTTTATTATTGTGATCAATGTTTTCAGTTTCTTCAAAAGTTTTATTTTTGAGCCGTGCAACAATTACTTGTTTTACATCATGTAGATTGTAGGTGTATAAATTTACTAAAAAATTATTTAGTTTGTTATAAAAGCATAGTTCCCGTATAGCATTGGAATTTATTAATATAAGATGTATTGTATAATATTAAACACAATAACTGGACAGACTCTTTTTTAACTAATTCTCTTTAATGTTCAGATTATTATGTATAGAATTGGGACAATATGAATGAAAATCTATATATTATTGTTACGTGCGGGGTGAGTTAAAATGCCGTTTAGGGTTGTAAGAACACGATTTATTACGCAGACCAAGATGACTTCCAAAATATCAGAGCTTTTCCAATTAAACCGTAAAACTTGCCAAAAGTCGTAAATAATTCACTCTATGTGTCAACAATGCACTGTCGCAAATATCTTCGCAAAAGCTCCCAAGAGTTGTTTTCGTATCGCTTGTTGTCGCAGAACTGTCCCACTCGAGCGATGGCACCCGTATTTATACACGCGCAGTCAGCCGCGATGTTTTTGGAAAACACTAGAAACTTTAAGGTAAACAAGCTCGTACACAAGTAAACAAGTCATAAAAAAAACAAACATCGTAAACAACTCTCTGGCTTAAGGGAATGTGAACCTTATGTCGCGGACATAAGGAACAGTTTTCTCTGAGACAGGAGGGCTTCCTTCTTCGTATGGAAATTTCCATACGCCCAGGTCTCATGATAAACAACAACACGCTGTTTGTTTATGATAAACAAACGCTTCGAGAATGTTCGGTCGTAACATTACCCCCCTCTTAGTTATGATCGTCCCGATCATCATTCGTGCCGTGATACTTTGTCAAACGGTCAATGTGTACGACCTTCGGTTTTCCTCTTTGCCCCTTTTTGATTCGATAGGTGACGTCGTTGATTTTTGTAACCACATTGTAAGGTCCTTCCCATCGTGCTTGCAACTTTGGGCTTTTGCCCTTTTTCCTGAAGGGATTATGAAGCCATACGAGAGTTCCCTCTTCAAAACCGTTGATGTTTGATCTCCTATCATAACGGGTTTTCATTTTTTCACCAGTCTTGAGACTGCACTCGCGAACTAGCTTATGCACTTCATCCAGCTGTTCTCGAAGATCGCTGACATAATCCGTCACAAGTCTTGGGCCATTCGGCGGAGACCCTGTTATTGCATCGACTGGTAGTCTTATTTCTCGTCCAAAATTCACTCTGGCAGGGGTAAAACTAGTACTATCATGTACAGCGGAGCGATAAGACAACAAGAAAAGAGGAATGTACTGGTCCCAGTCTCTCTGATGTGAGTCGACTACTTTAGCCAAATTATTTTCCAATGTTTGGTTAAACCTTTCGACCATTCCGTCAGACTGAGGATGAGCTGGTGTCGTACGGGTCTTATGTATACCGAGAAGGTTGCACATTTCTTGAAATAGGGCTGATTCGAAATTTCTCCCCTGATCGGAGTGTATTTCCAGAGGTACGCCATACCGACAGATTACATCCTGAACTAGCTTCTTGGCAACAGTTTTAGCTTCTTGGTTAGGGGTCGCAAACACTTCCGGCCATTTGCTGAAATAGTCTTGCACTACAACGATGTATTTGTTCCCATCCTCAGTTTCAGGAAATGGTCCGGCCACGTCTATAGCGATACGTTCCCATGGTGCTCCTACATTGTAGAGCTTCAGTTTTCCCCTACTTCTTGTCTGTGGTCCCTTGACTGAAGCGCATGCGTTGCATTTACGACACCAATCTTCTACGTCTTCCCGGCAATGGACCCAGTAGAACCGCTGTCGCACTTTCAAAAGGGTTTTCTTCACTCCAAGATGACCACCAGACACCCCATCATGGATATGACGTAGTAGAGAAGATACCTTACTTCGAGGGACTACAACCTGTACAGTCACCTGATGTCCGGTATTAGACTCCCATTTCCTGCACAAGATTCCGCCTTCCAGGGTCAAACTATCCCATTGAGCCCAATAGCTTTTTGTAACAGGACTGGAAGCTGATACATCCGCCCACTCAGGTTTCACTCCCTTTTTTATCCAATCTAAGATCAATCGCAGGTCGTCATCTTCCTCTTGCGCCTTCCTCATATTTTCTCCAGACCAGTCATCGTCTAATCCTTGGGTACGGATAATTTTTACTGATTCCTGAGACTCTTGTTTCTTGCAGTGTTTACAGATTTCAGGACATGGTCTTCTCGATAGAGCGTCAGCATTACCATGACCTTTACCACTTCGATGTTCTGTTGCAAAATGGAATTCCTGCAATTGCTCAATCCACCGTGCTACCTGTCCTTCAGGACTTTTAAACTGAAGAAGCCATTTAAGTGCAGCATGGTCCGTCCTTAAGGTGAACTCACGTCCAATGAGATACTTGTGGAAGTGCTGCAAGGTCTTCACTACCGCTAACAACTCTCGACGTGTAACACAGTAGTTTCTCTCTGGCCTGGAAAGCGTTTTGCTGTAGTACGCAATCACAACTTGTTTGTCTCCCTGCACTTGTGACAACACTCCACCAATACCCGTGTTGCTGGCATCCGTATCCACAATGAATTTTCCATTCCGTGTCGGATAGCCCAATATCGGGGACTCACATAAACGCTGTTTCAGTTCTTTGAAAGCGTTGTCACAATTTGCGTCCCAAGCAAACACCTGTTTATCTTCAGTCAGGCGATGGAGGGGTTTAGCTATTGTTGAGAAATTTTTGACAAAGCGCCTGTAATATGCGCATAAGCCAAGGAAGGATCTGACTTCGGTTTTATTCTTTGGTGTAGGCCAATCTTTTACAGCTTTGATCTTTTCTGGATCTGTTTGAACTCCTTCCTTAGTGATTATGTGCCCCAGATAGCTAACTGCGTTGCTGAAGAAGGTACACTTTTTAGGACTTAGTTTTAAGTTTGCCTCGCGTAGACGGTTGAACACCTTTTCAAGGTTCTGGAGATGTTCCTCGAAGTCACGACCCATGATGATTACGTCGTCCAGATACACCAGGCAAACATCTCCCAGAAGACCCACCATAACTCTGTCCATAAGGCGCTCAAACGTTGCGGGAGCATTACACAAACCAAACGGCATGACATTGAATTGCCAAAGTCCATTTCCGATGCCCGTAGAGAATGCTGTTTTCTCCTTATCCTCTGGACTTATTTCCACCTGCCAGTACCCACTTTTAAGATCAACGGTAGAAAACCATTCCATTCCACTGAGCATATCTAAAGTGTCATCAATACGCGGTAGAGGATAGCTGTCTTTCTTGGTAACGTCGTTCAGCCTTCGGTAGTCTACACAAAACCTGGTTGTGCCATCTTTCTTTTTCACCAGTACCACAGGTGACGACCAAGGGCTTGTAGATGGTTCGATGACTTTGTTTGCCGCCATATCCCTTATCATATCCGCAACTTCAGCTTCTTTTGCCCACGGGATTCGACGAGGTCTTTGTCGTATAGGTCTTGAATCGCCGGTGTCTATTCTGTGCTTCACAAGTCCTGTTCTACCGCAATCATTTCCAACGGCAAATATGTCTTTGAACCGCATTAAAAGATCCTGAGCTTGCCTCAACTGAACTGACGACAAATTTCCTTTCAGCGAATCCAATAACTGCGATACCTGGTAGTCTGTGCTATTTACTGCGTTTGTTGTACTGCTTATACGTCTTAAATACTTCACTTCCTGACACTTCCCAACTACGCTGTTTCTTCTGAGCTGTACCTCTTCATTGCTGAGATTTAAAATTCTTACTCTGCCTATCCTGCTTGTCATTAGTAGTGTTCTGGCCATTATCCAATTAGGATGTGTTCCTTCATCCTCCGCAATGACACATAACCCGTTCTTGACGTTGGATGAGAATTTCGTCATTACTAGATTTTCTGATCTGGGAGCTAGTTTGACGTCCCTTAAACAATAGAGTGTACATGGGGTCGAGCCTTCTAAGAAAACTTCTTGATCAGGAAATTCGAGTACTCCTTGGTCGACGTTCAAAATACAACGGTGATTTTTTAAGAAATCCAGTCCTAATATGCAGTCGTCAGTAATATTGGCAATCAGCACTGAGTTTGAGTACAACTGACTACCAATTCCAATTTCCACGTCTGAGTCACCGAGGACAGGTACTGGCTGGCCCGTTGCTGTTCGTAGCTGACATGTTGGAGATCGTTGCTTCCATGAGATAGTTCGTTTTAAGAGTTCAGGTCTTACAATGGTGCGCGATGCTCCTGTGTCTATTGTGAACCTGCACTTTTTACCGTTCAGCGTACCCTCGATGCTTAAACTGTTTCCGTTAGAAGCTTGTCTGATAGTAATAGCAGGGGCTTTCCTTCTCCCAGCCAGCGCCTGCCCCGCGGCCCTGGCAACGCTTAGTTTAACTGCCCCTCGTCAACTTGGGTCTCCATCTCTGAGACCCTTTTTCTCTTCTTCTTTGGGCAGTCCAGCCTTATGTGGCCTTTTTCACCGCAGCCATAGCAGGTCGGGCCATAGCGAGGCTTTCGCTCCTCGGCTACCAGCTCCCTGACCTTGAATGGCCTCGTGTCACGCCGCACAGCTTCCACTTCCAGAGCATGTGCCAGTGCACTCTTCAGGGTCTGGTGGTGACCCAAACGTACCGCTGCGCGAACTTCGCCGTCCCTTATCCCGTCCACAAAAGCTTGGAGTAGAGTTATTTCTACTGCATTCGGTGTTGATGTATAGGCGCGACGAACTAATCTCTCGATTTCGTCAGCCCACTGCTGGAGTGTTTCCGTGGGCTTCTGCGTGCGATCGCGTAGTTGAGCCCTATACGTGTGCTCCATGTGCTTGTCACCATATCGTGTCTCTAGAGCTTCCAGTAGGGCTTGCAGAGATCTTCCTTCTGTAGGGAGTCGCTCCAGAATCAGTTGGGCGTCTCCTCTTAAAGCTAGAGTCAACGCCATGAATGCTTGATCCTCAGTCCAGCCGCTGCAGTTAGAGAGGGTTTCGAACTGGTACTTATAGGCTGTCCAGGAAGATGTGCCATCAAACCGTGGCAAGTCCAGCCTACCTTGTGTAGGTACCGGCGCAGTGAAGACTGCCTCCCTCGTCACCAACTTCTGCACTTTCTCGGCGAGCGCCTGGTGGCGAGTGTCGGTTTGGTCGAGTCTCTCTTCCAGGCCTTCGACTTTCACTGAGACCCCTTTAACTTCGGACTCTACCTTTTTAACTTTATCGCAGATGACTTCAAGGCTTGTGTCCAATTTCGAAAGCAGCATTTGGCTAGCAGATTCCTGTTCACGGCGAGCGGCTTCCTGTTCACGGCGAGCGGCTTCCTGACTGGCTTGTATGCTCTGCACAGCAGCTTCCTGACTGGCCTGTATGCTCTGTACAGCAGCTTCCTGTTCACGACGAGCGGCTTCCTGACTGGCTTGTATGCTCTGCACAGCAGCTTCCTGTTCACGGCGAGCGGCTTCCTGTTCCCGGCGAGCGGCTTCTTGACTAGCCTGTATGCTCTGTACAGCAGCTAGCAGCGCAGCGAGGTCCATCGACGGGCTCGATGTAGGTACTGCCGTAGGAAGCGAATCAGCATCGGTGCCTTCCTCCGGCTCCTCATGTGCTCGTTGTCTCGCAGCATCCATCTCCACTTGCCTCCTGGTCCGTGGAGTACGAGTTCCTTCGTCCCGTGGCATTAACGGCATTCCGCTTCTGACACCAGTTGTTACGTGCGGGGTGAGTTAAAATGCCGTTTAGGGTTGTAAGAACACGATTTATTACGCAGACCAAGATGACTTCCAAAATATCAGAGCTTTTCCAATTAAACCGTAAAACTTGCCAAAAGTCGTAAATAATTCACTCTATGTGTCAACAATGCACTGTCGCAAATATCTTCGCAAAAGCTCCCAAGAGTTGTTTTCGTATCGCTTGTTGTCGCAGAACTGTCCCACTCGAGCGATGGCACCCGTATTTATACACGCGCAGTCAGCCGCGATGTTTTTGGAAAACACTAGAAACTTTAAGGTAAACAAGCTCGTACACAAGTAAACAAGTCATAAAAAAACAAACATCGTAAACAACTCTCTGGCTTAAGGGAATGTGAACCTTATGTCGCGAACATAAGGAACAGTTTTCTCTGAGACAGGAGGGCTTCCTTCTTCGTATGGAAATTTCCATACGCCCAGGTCTCATGATAAACAACAACACGCTGTTTGTTTATGATAAACAAACGCTTCGAGAATGTTCGGTCGTAACATTATGTTATTTCTTTACATCGTCTTTATTCTATAAGACTATTTCTTTACATGTATTAATAGGTAAAAGGCAAAATTGTTCAGTAGCTTTTTCTCATGATTGTGAATCGATTTTTTTTAGTATCTCTTGAGGAGATTTTGTGTTATCAATAACCAATTGGAAACATTTTTACTTTACTTTCAAAATGATCATGGTAAAAAAAACATCGTTATTACCAATATAATGAAAATTGGTTATAGCAACCTTCAAGAGACCAAATTTATTATTTGGTTTATATATATTATGTTATATCTTTACATCGTCTTTATTCTATAAGACTATTTCTTTACATGTATTAATATGTAAAAGGCAAACTTGTTCAGTAGCTTTTTCTCATGATTGTGAATCGATTTTTTTTAGTATCTCTTGAGGAGATTTTGTGTTATCAATAACCAATTGGAAACATTTTTACTTTACTTTCAAAATAATCATGGTAAAAAAAATCGTTATTACCAATATAATGAAAATTGGTTATAGCAACCTTCAAGAGACCAAATTTATTGTTAGTATTAAATGGATAGTTGTTTTAAACAATATCAATTCATTATAGGGATTCTGCAGGGACATTTCATTTAGTTGTTGTAATTGATCTGTTCTTATAACTGAAGTCTTTATTCTATTGCACTTTGACGAATGATATTGTACAATAATATTTATTAAAATAAATACCTCGCAAAACGTTCTTTATCTTGAATATTGTCCTCCTCCATCCTTGTGTATTTTCCACCACTTGCGTCGTCTTCATCGGACCTGGGAATTTTTTTGATATTATCATTGTTACTCTTATTTCAAAACCACATTTAATGAAAATTGATTTTGAGTAAGTATATATTTATATTGCCAGTATTGTAATTACCAATAAACAGTGTGTGGACAAGATTTAGAGTCATTTGAGAACTATTTCATTGAAGAAAAATATCATAAGTTGAAACAAATCACTTTCATGGCCTTTAAGCTATATTAAAATTTAATGTCTTATTTATAAGTGTATAAAAGATGGATATAGTACTATTTCCTGATCTAACATATTATACATTAATCAAATCACATAACACATTTGCCGCTGATACATAATCCTTAGTCCTCCGCTGCATCTGTCTGTTCACAATAAACTCAAAAACTACTACACCAATGGATAGAGTGGTTCTCGAGGAAAGTTTGAGTAATAAATATGTTTAATAAATAAAAATCATAATCACTATGAAGGTATAACACAAATTTGTTTAACAATTTAGTCATGTGATGTGTTCCATCTTACGATATCGGACCGGTGTTAAGCCCCATTTACGCCGGAGCCACACCATGCGAGTTGTGCGACATTGTGGCATGCTACATGTGTCATCTTGTGGTATACTACACTTTTGGCTTAAGTAGCATGCGGCATTTTTAACACCAAGGCAACAGAGTTTTGCATGCTACTATGTCGCACAGTGATGCTCCAGTGTAAATGGGACTTTACAGAAATATTTTAATTCATCAAATGCAGTTTAAAATATATATCGATTGGTTAGATTTTATGTCATTTATTATTATTTTTTAAATCACTTCATTTATGTCCCATAAATTATACATGATAAACAAAATCACTTTAAAGCTAGATATGTATGTACTATACATATTATGAATTGCTTAGTAACTGAGAAACAATTTAATAGTCACTTAGAAGATTAGGTGATCCTTAAAGATCATGAATCTTACCCAATACTGCCCGCACGACGTTTTTGTATATCCTTAGCTGGATCAGCCCCTACAGAAATCATTTTGTACTATTAAAGAATAAAATTTTATTTTCAGTCTGCTAAGTATAACAAGAATTAGTAATTGGGGAAACTATGTCTTAACTCAATAAAAATGTTTGACCTACTTTAAAAGTTAATAGAGGCGCAGTTTTTAGAGCGTAAACATTAATTCTAAGAAAATGTTTTCAAAACTCTGTGAAAGACCCACTTACATAATAATTCTGAGAATTATCCGATCACTACAGCAAATTATGCTTGTCCTAAATAATTATAAATAATACTTAGGTCAGCATTATTATTCATTATGCGCAACAATTTAATACTTATTACTCAAATGTTTGATTAATAATTTAACTTTTAGTTATAATAACACTTATTAAACGTTTTGCTATTTTAATTATCGAATAAAATTAAACAAATTATTTTCATTGTTAGATTGACAGTGAAACACTTGTTTCGATCGTGCAGTCAAGACAACAAGTCGATGCTATGGTAATAGTCAACGTCAGTGATTTTGTGATGCTAATTGCTATTTCCCATGCATATAATTAATAACATAAATACTTTAGCACTGTCATGTTTTAAACAAATAAAAACCACATAGAAAAAAAGGTGATTGAATGCATTAAAATTTATGAACACCAACCGGGGATAGTGGGAGCTATGGCAGACATCAGTCAGTAAACTCATTAGTCTTCGTTAGACATGACATCGGTTAATAATTTATATAACCAGTATCACTGTAAAATATTATTATTTAAAACACAAAAAGTAAACATAAAAGACGCAACGTATGTTTAGTTGTACTCTTCAACTCAACATAAGCGCCATTTTTAATTTACTTTGCTCTCTTTCTATACTAGTCTATGGAATAATCTATGACACTTGTTTAGCAATTGTCTATGGGAGTATTTCTTGAATTTTTTTACTGCTTTTTGTTGCTTGGTTACAAAATATATAACTGCTAATACTCAAAACTAAGGAGGGTAGAGATAAGGAGCGCCATCTTACATGGGTGTTAAACTGAAAAAGTGACAACTAGATGCGATAAATAGAGATGGCGCTAGTGTGAACAGAGAGAGTTTGAGAGTATGGAGATTATGGAATGAAGTAGCAGAAGTCGACGGAGTGAAGTGCGCCGAGTTAAATTTTGGTTGAATTGTTTACTGTCACTAGCCTCACTAGCGCCATCAATTTATCGTCTTACGACGGACACTTTTAATACAATAAAGTACCATCAAAACGGTGTTTAAAATATTCGTGTATTTCCTTGTTACCAATATTCTAATTGAACCGTTATCGGCACTACTAATAAACAGGAATAATTACATTTTTGTAAAAACTGACTTAACCGATTTTGAAAATTCTTTCGACAATTGAAAGCTAATTATCAGCGACTGAGATTTAAAAAAATATAGATCCCTATAAAAATTATAACAATGTATGTAAGACGAGGATCAAAAATTTGCCTACAAAAGTCATTATTCGGAGTAACTACGCTGCGAAAACATAGGCAGCCATTACACGTTCAATCTGGATCGCGATCAATGATCGTGATCAATGATCTTGATCGAGATTGACTGTGTAATGTGTTGGATTGACGGATCGCGACATCGGATCTTAAATTATCTAGAATTTTAGAAATCAATGATCTCGATCCGTTGATCGCGATCCAGATTGAACGTGTAATGGCTGCTATTGTCAGTTTACGTCAGTCAGCGGTCGCAACGCCATTGAATCGGATGACAACAGCGACAAAGAAGCCTGGGTTTAAGCGATTCGGAGCTCGTACTATGTTTAGTTTCGTACTAATACTTTAATTTTGTTAAAATTAAGTGAATTGTGCTATTTTATACTTTAATGATGACAAAAAGAATAGTATCCTAAGTTTCTTTCGGGGTTTCTTCTCAGGATCGTCATCTTGGCTTTTTTCCGAAACCCTGGTAAATTTAAATTTATAATGACGATCATAAGACTTTCTTGTAGAAACCTAATTGATAAATAAATATTTTGATTTTGATTACATCTAACTGGCTGGATATTTCTCCAAATGAGGATTTCATATTAACTTTGGAATCTTCGCTCAAATTATGGGATAAAAAGATTATATGAATAAGTATAAACGAATAACTGCTTATGAGACGCTCTCAAAAATGTATGTAAAAATTAAACCTCGTGCAACTGTCGATGACGTAAAGAAAAAAAATAGTAGTCTGCGGTCAAATTACCGACAAGAATTAAAAAAGATAATTATTTCTAAAAGGTTCTATTATTCTTAATTTATCTAAATCTTATTCAGATCCATTATGTGTTTATGAACGCACATTCTTCTACTTTTTTATTTATTGAAAAGTGTGACGCTGACATGAAGAAATCTCAAATCGAAGTCACCAGAGAAGAGAACGCGTGTTCATCTAATGGTTGCGAACAGTGGACTGACATCAATCTGGATTGAGCGTGTAATGTCTTCATCAATCTTATCAATCTACTGCGATCCGCTACCTTGCTCGGATCACGATCTAGATTGAACGTGTAATGGCTGCCATAAAAAAATAGACATCTCGTTCTTGAATCTTGAAACACAAAACACATCGCGCCAACGGCATATGATCTCAAATACTGAAGGATTTAACTTTCCAGTTCCACCACGAACAAGGTCTAATACCCACTCCATGGGCGACATGCGCCGAATCTCCAGTGCATAATATCCGAGCATGCCATCCGATCCAATATATTTTAAGGTATCGTGAAGTCGTTTAAGAAAGATTCACAGAAGAGATTTCTCTGCAGCCAATAAAATTCATAGGAAGATTTAAAACTTTAGTAGTGGCAGGGCACAGTGCGATTCATCTTACAAAAGAACATTGTTAACCTAGAATTCCTGCGGAAGATCAGTGCTGGCCTATACCAGCAAAATACTGAGTAGGGACCTATTTGTAACTTGTAACACATATTTTCCTTTTTACTGTTTTTTTTTCTGTTTCTTTGTTATGTTACTGTTACAAATAAATGTTTTTGATTGATTGATTGTGATAATCTCGAAATAACATAATAAAATATGTGCTATAAGGGATGAATAATTAAATAACCCATTTCGTCCTGTCCCATCCTGTCCTTATCTCTTTATGATTTACCCTACTATCCACAATCCACCATTTTAAATTTTTAGGGCGTACGCTATACTCTAAATTCATTGCGTCGAAGAAGATGCGAGCATTTTTGTTTCTTTTGTAGGTAGTTTTTTTTGGGCTTCAGGCAAAAGGGCTCCTTGAAATAATTTGATAAAGGGCCTATCTAGGGCTAGCTATACCGCCGAGATGGCAAACGTACCTCCATTTTCGGGTACGCCGATGTTCCTACAAGGAGCGTAGCCCTTCCCACGCTGGACAGGGTCGCGGATATTGTCACACACAACGTTCCTACGACCCCGCCCGTCTACGGCCGCGCTAGAAAGTCGTTGGGTCTTTGCCGGTAGGATTCCGGTATAAACCCGCAGCTTCCCCTACGCTGCCGAGGTATCCATGATGATTTCCTAATGTAAAAAAAAGGCAAGCTACGCTACTGTTCGCTATACCTAACGTTTATATTGCATTAAAGTCAATATGTACCTACTGATTCATCATGCAATGCAACCTATTTGGTTACATGAATGTACTATATATTTTTTCGTTAAACCCTTATACTATTTTGACACATTTATATTTTACAAATAAAAATATCATTAAATTAGAAACCAAAATTATGTTATAAATTAATAATTTCTATTTTTACCTACCTGCAAGAAGTTTTAAAATAGACATGGATGGCGAACCAGAAGTATTATCGGACTCCGCTACGAATTGTAACTATACATCCCTATCTGAAACCTCGGACAATAATAATCAAGCGAAACTTGATACCTTAGAAAAAAAGGCTGTCCACTTAAGGTAATAAACTTATTCCTCTGTCTCTTAAAAGAGTACCTTTATACGACTTGACAATTTGTTAAATATAATATAACGTATAATTCTAGTTGTTAAAATTGAATTGTGCTTCGATATTTCAGATTGGTATTGGAAAAAGATTTCAAGGCCGCTGATATAAAATGGAGTTTGTTTGTAGCTGCTGCATTCAGTTTTAGATACGAAACCTGTCTGAGACCATTTCCACCAGCTTTTATAAAGGAAGGCATAAAAAACATGGATGAATTAGTAATAAAAATTATAATTACACATTAAAAATGATCCGATCTGTCAGTTAGCCCATATAATTACGTTGCAATTAACTCTTAAACAGTACATCCGAAAAAGGCACTGTATGACTGTATAGGCGTGCTGTCTATCTTATCCCGACTGTATCTACTTGGCCTTTTGTTTATTTATATATTTGTTTATTTTAGCTGAGCGTAGTAACGGATGTGCCTGCTTTGGATTTAGTCTTGCAACAGTTGGACAAAATGGATAACTTGTTTAATATCAGTCATATAATAGATTTACTGTTTTATGTGCTTGTGAGAGTAAAGGAACCGGGTTTGAAGACTGTGCCTCCGGATGCTGTAAGTTTATTCTGAAAAAAAAGTACTATGTATCTAAATATTGAGCATTTCTATTTGAGAGGAAATTTAAATTTAATTTTTATTTTCATATCCAAATTTTATTAAAATAATGTAACATCTGCCTATTTTAGAAGGTTTCATAAAAAACCATTTATTTTTTAAGAGTAAATTTCTATTAGATAGTTTGTAGGAAAACGTTAATTACATTTTTTTTCAGTACGAAACATTTATACGAGAGAGGATTGTAAAGTATTCGGCCTGACCAAGAAAATAAACACGTATAAAATTAATAATATTTTTATTTTTCTACGTAATCACCATCACGTTCAATACACTTCTGCCACCTCCCCTGCAAAGCATTTAGGCCGTTGAAAAAAAAAAGATTCTTCCTTAGAGTCAAAATAGGTGTCCACTGCTGCTTTGACTTTGTCGTTTGTCGAAAATTTCTGACCTCCCAAGTGTTTTTTTAAGTTAAGGAACAAAAAAAAGGTCGGATGGTACCAAATCAGGTGAATAAGGCGGATACGGTAACAGTTCAAAGCCACAGTTGTGAATTTCAGACATTGATTGCACACAATATGTGTGGACGAGCGCATTATCCATTCATTCAAAAAGAACTTTTCGTCTGAGCTTTCCAGGGCGTTTTTCTTTAATTTTCTCCCGTACACGACGTAGTAAGATGCAGTAGTAATCAGAGTTTATATTACGACCTTTTTTCAAGATAATCAACCAAATTCACACCCTTTCAGTCCCAAAACACTGAAGCCATCACCTTTTGCCGACAAAATCGATTTAGCCTTTTTAGGGGGTGGCGAACCGGGTCTTCACTATTTCGATTGTAGTTTTGTTTCTGGTGTACACCCATGTTTCGTCCATAGTAACAAAACGATGCAAAAAATCATCTGAATCAGCTTTAAATAACTTCAAGCAGTCGCATGAAGCAGTCAATCGCGTTTTTTTTGCTCAATTGAAAGCTCGCCCCGCGAGCCCACCTCGCTGACACCTTGTGGAAACCCAATTCGTTAACTATGATATTTTGTGTACTTTCATAGGAGATGCCTATAGTCTTGGCTATCTCCCTAATTTTAAATCTGCGGCCTGCCATAATTAAATCCAGTACCTTTCCAATATTTTCATCAGTAGTGGAGGTTAAAGGCGTTCCAGAACGGGGTTCGTCTTTCACGCTCTTCCTACCACGCTTGAATTCAGCTATACATTTTTTGACCGATGAATATGACAGAGCGTAATCCCCTAAAGTATCGCCCTAAGACCATATCGTCATGGATGGCCTTCGGTGATAACCCCTTCTTATGGAGGTACTTAATGACAGCACGCTGCTCAATTTGATCCATTGGCAGAAATCACGTCGTATTGTTTGACAAATGAATTAATAAAATCATAACTAATTATCGCACACGTTTCAAACTTCGCAAAGTAAACATGTCTGAACTGAACTAAATAATGTGGGTAGTTTTAATTTTAAGAACTGAGTGGATCTATGTCAGGCCGAATACTTTTCAATCCACCCAGGTACCTCCTAATTGTTTTTTTCTCTTCTAATTATTTTTTCAGCACGAAAGAATAAACCTATTTTACAGCACGAAAGAGTTTTACCTCCTAAATATTTTTTCAGCATGAAAGCATTTTAGCCAACGTACCATCTTCTCTACCCTCTCCAAAACCTCAATACATTTTTCAAGTTACAAGCCCGTTAAACTCGACAGCGGAATCGAAATGGCAAGAGTTGGCAAAAAATCACCGCACAATCTACGCTTATCACGGCAATCGCTTAGAAAAGTTTTACACAACATTAATATTTGGTCTGCAGCAACATCTCAACAAGGTAACTCAAACAAAGCTTCACTAATAAAATCTTAAGAAATCAAATTAATTCGAAAAAACAATAGGTTTTTTAATGTTCACTCTAATGGTCCTCTTGTATAGTAGGTGGCTACCATCGCCTATATAACACAAGCAACTCCACAGGTGTTATACCTACACAAAAGTGCGCTGCCAACCTTAATATAGTAGGATTAAAATTAAAACCATTAAAAACTTAATTAATAGGCCAATAAGCTATTAATAAACGTTAAGCTTTCAATAGCGGAAATAGCGTAATTTTTTAAGATTCTAAAGTACCATTCATAAAAACTTGCATTAATAGTATTCTAGCGACCCGCTCCCAGCTTCGCCTGGGGGTGGTGGGGTGCAATTTTCGTATATAAAAATATGCCCCGTTTATCTCTCTTTCCATATGTAAAAACCGAACTAAAATCCTTCCATCCGCTCTCGTGTTTTTGAAGCATATACAAACAAACGTTAAAATTTTATATAAGTATAAAGATTTTAGAATGTATGGCTATAAAAAGGATTTATGTTTGTAACAGTATTCCCATGTTCAGTTTGGAGAAATTATATTTAAAATTGTTTCATGATTGATTGTCATTTATTTCTTTACTTTCTCATTTATTTTACATCTCAACAGTGCCGTAAATAGCCTTTTTTGCGCCCTGTGCGAGCTTCTATAACTGCGCCCTTGTTTTTTTTTTTTTTTTTTTTTAGATATTATAGGTAACCTAGAGCAATGTATAGGCCTACTTTATTTTATTCAGGGTGATAAAATAAAGCACAAAGGAACTTGTGGTGTTGGTGGACCAATTATCTAATATTTTGGAAGAAAAATCTATTTTTTTAAAGAACTGATGTAGGTGTGGGCAAACAAGCAGACGAGCCGTCTGATGTTAAGTGGACACTTCGTCTATTATACCATCCACTGTGTCTGCCAAAAAAATGAGCTCGATGTTTTGTCTAATTTAATAGACGTTTTTGATGATACTGGCATGTAGGTACGTGTGTGTTGGAATTGAGCACTATAGAAGCGCAGCGGGAACTTATCAGGAGCAAACCGAAAAAATAATAGTCCTGCCTGGTCTGTCCATTCTTGCGCCCCCCAGAGTCTACGCCCTGTGCCTGGGCACCGGTGGCACTGCCCTATTTACGGCACTGCATCTCAATATAAGTATATAAAAATTTCGTGTCACATTGTGTTTGAGTGATGAACTAATTTAGATACCGTTTGTACAGCCAGGTCTACTACTACGAGGTAGGTAATTTTATGAAGCATAGAAATGATATTCAGCAAATAAGAATACACTTAAATTTTACACAGAACACTTCGCTTGGTAACGGGGTGTACTTAACACCGGAGTTGAGGGTGAGTCTGCTGTATAGTCATGCTGGATTTGGATGGGGTGCAAGTTGTATCGGCGGTCATTTGTCCTGCGTTGCATTGTGTGAAGTAATCGATGCTCCCGAAGGTATTAACTATCAAATGCCTGTCTCTAATGAGGGTAAGTGTTAGTCTCAGAATACGCAATAACAGACCAGAAACCGCGGTAGGACATAAACTGCGCTGATCTAAGTTATTCAGGCACATTTATTTTTATTATATAATTACTAGCTTATAGATGCCTGCGACTTGGTACGCGTTTCGCAAATACCTAAACGTGATTTGACCTCGTTTTCTGGTTTGAATCAAACTACAGGTTCTTTTAAAATTTAATTCGTTTTTTTTTTTCTGTGGATAAATAAAACAATACCTACCTATTTTAATGCATATGTTTAATAGGAGATGGTGTACATGAAGATGAAAGGAAAAGAATTGAAGAACAGGGAGTCAATGGTAATATGTCGCATTACATTTTGTCTAATTGTGACTTGGTCAGGGTGCGGTATTTGTTGGTCTATGCAAAACAGCATACTTTGATGAGATTTCCAACGTCTAATATAAATCAAAACGGTACGTACCTCTTTATTTTTAAATACTGAGTAAAACGGATGTAAAGTATAGTAAGGCCAAGAAGACGACGCAAACAATGTAAACAAACCGCTCTGTCCATTTCCCTCACACGAAGCGGCCGGCGTTATCTGTGAAGCCATCTTGACAACCCTTGTAAGTTTGTTTAAGTTCTTTGCGTTGCCTCGTTGGCCTTGTTTTACTTTAATATAACTACAAAGTTTAATTCGAGGCATTATAAAATAGTAAAAAATCTACATAAAAGAAATATAAGTAAATAGGTACCACTTTAAAAATTAATAGTTACCATCAGAGTTGTTGCGGATGTAGAATTTTCAACAACCGCGGATACGGATTGAAATTTAGATACATAGATATTATTAATTTCAGCGGGCGGTCTCCGACAGTGGTTCTCTAGAAACAAGTTATTTTCTATACTCCTCGGCTACGGATTAATGTTGGCGACCATTGGCTTCGCTAACAACCAGCCCTTTCATAACTACTACAAAATGTTTTTGAAGAAGTTTGATATTGCCAATAGCGGCGTCAAAGTCTGACAGCCGAAGGTTTTGTATCGTTTTTAGTTTAATACCTAGATACTGCAAATTTAAAAGAGTAAAGTAATTTTTATAATAATTTTATTATTATTTCTTACAAGCCCCCGAGTTAATTAGATACTTACCTAGGGTCCTTAGAGGAAACTGAATACCTACTTACTTCGGCTGACATAATCTCATTATTTATTTGAATATTACGTGTAATTCATGGTTTTTTTTTTTGCGTACCTAAGTATATTATGACATCACCGTAAAATTGTCACAATGGGAATTGTTGGTGAAATTAGAACAATAATGTTAGGTACACCGATACGCCGCTCTCGTCATGGACTAGAGCGTAATCATTGTGTACCATCTAATTTTTATTGTGTCCAACGACCATCTATACCTACATTGTGATGGTATGGTACTTATGGTAAAACATCAGAGTCATTACGGGTGTGGACATGCAGATAACACAAACGTTGTTAAATATTCATACTGTAAAAAACTGTGTTTTTGTTAAAAAAAATATATAGATTATTATTTAGATTTTTAAACAATAATATGATGTACAAATCATATATTTGGTTGTTTTTTGTTTATACTTGCGCAATGGCGCAAGATCCTGTGGTTAATTTACAACAAGGAAGGATAGTTGGGGTAAGTGAAATGTAATTTGGTATCGTTGGTATTTTGAATTATAAGACTTTTGAATTTTTATTCAGTAATTCTGTGTTTGGTAACTTGACATTTCAGATAAAGTTATTTACTAGAAATTCTCTAACGCCTGTGCAAATATTTTTCGGGATTCCCTATGCGACATCACCAACAGGACAACACAGATTTTCAGTAAGAATTCGTATTGCTACTGCAACTAATAATTCAACTAATAAGTAATCAATTTAACTGATTAAAAGTAATAAAAAAAATTGTAGGCTCCTGTACGGCATCCAGGGTGGAGGCGTACTTTTTTCGCTCATCGAATGCCTCGACATTGTCCGCAAGAAGGAGATGTCGACGCCGGGGAACATTTCAGTGAAGATTGTCTTTATCTCAACATATGGACGCCACCGGTTAGATGTTTAAAAATATTTTTAAAAACATGTAAATTAAAATGCTTACCTACTTCCCTACTATCTTAATATTATTAATGTGTAACTCTGACTGTGTGTTACCTTACTTAACAACTCAACCGATCATAATGAAATTTTGCCTACATATTTTCAGGGATAAAGAAAAAAACATAAGTATAGGTACTTTATGTCCAGGAAAAAATAGGTACCTAATATTATTCTCAAAGGAGCTAATATTTTTTTCAACGCGGACGAAGTCGCGGATATAAGCTATTTATACTTTAGAATAAAACTGCTTAATTATTACAGTAATTTTTTTTTAGGTAGCATCGTGAGGGTAGCTCTCTTCCGGTACTGGTAATACTATACAGTGAATCGTGGTTACGTGCGGGAGCCACCTTGCTGTGCCAAGAGTTGGCAGCAGAGGGCGTAGTGGTGGTAACTGTCATGTACCGTCTTCATATGCTTGGTTTTTTCACGCTGAGATCTTCCACGTCGCGTGGGAACCTCGGGCTGCTCGATCAGTATATGGCTCTTCTGTGGATTCGCGAAAATATTGGAGCTTTCGGTGGTGATCCCACAGCCATTACTCTTTTAGGACATTCGGCAGGCGCCGACAGCGTTTTACATCACATCTCATCTCCTAGATCAGTTGGTAATTTTAAATTTATATTCTAAACTAGCTGACCAGATATGACCACCGTCAAATAACAGCATGTGCGCTGTTACTTACTCACTCACATTTTCTTACTATCACTTATTACTTTCTCACCGATGTGAGTGCCTAAGTAAGGGATGCGAGAGCTCATTTCTTTATATCTTTCCCTAATCCGTTATCCTGAATGATGCTGCTATGGTTCCCATGAAAGTTTCTAATAATTTTCCAACTTTGTCCTGAATATTACGAACACAACAATTACAAAATCAAAAAAATCAGTTGTGCTGTTCTCAAATAATGCTGTCATACAGTGGCAATTGTTTTTTTTTTTTATACATAATATAAATAGAAGATTAGGTAATAATCGTGAAGATATCCTTAAAACTAATGTACTTATTTGTTTTCCAGGTTTATTTCAGAGGGCCATTGTCATGTCTCCCTTAGACATATGGAAGGCGATAGATGAAAGAAGGGGTCTGAATGCTAGCGATATTGAAAAAATGTCTCGTGAATTCGTCCAAGCCTTGGGTTGCAATAAAAATTTAGATCAAGAGGTTTTGACTTGTATGCAAGCACGTCCATTAAAAGATATTTTGTCTCTTTACTCGGTAATAAATTAATTTTACCCATTATTATAATACTTATAATAAATAACGTATTAATGTTGTTACAGCTATAAACTACTTACTAAAAGAATTTTCTAGCCCGCGCGCTAAGCGAAAATTATTGAATGAGTAATGATATTAAATTTTTTTTGTAGTATTTCAATTGGAGTACGAATTTGCAACCAGTATCTGATGATTTCTTGGCAGTTTCGGAACAATACTTACCGACGTCATTGCCAGTTGCTCTATCAGCGGTGAAACGGCCTGTCATGCAACTTGACCTGCTTTTGGGATCTGTCGACCTTGAAGTTATAAATTACAATGGTAACATGTTTACTTAGTGGGCACTTAATAAATGCTAAGTTTTCGAATTACATTTAGGTTAAAGTAGATTTTTTGATTTGTTAGCAGTTGAAATGAAAACAAATTGATTGCTTTTTTAATGTTAAAATAACAATAAAAAAAGAGATAGGTACCTACTAATCAACCCCGTATCTTACAGATGACGAACACTACCAACAATTGAAGAAGCAAAATTCATCATACGTATCGGAATATGCGAGCACAAAAGCTATACCGGACATTTTGCAAATGTTCTCATTGAACCAATCAGAAGCACTGCCAACGGTTTGAAATTATTTTTGACTTATTTAATTTTAGAAATTCATTGGTGTCTCCGTTAGAGCTAAGTGTTACGGTATATTTCAGCATAATTTGTATATGCTAGCCATTGTTCTATTGTAGCCGGTTACATAGAACGGTCGCAGAAATATTAGAAATAAAAATAACCTTTATTGCTAAAGTTGATTAAAAAAAAACTATAATAATAATTATATTATCTAACACCAAAAACTCCAACTTGTCTTGCGACATAGGCCTCTTCCAAAGCTTTCCACTCAGTGCGGTCCCTTCTTGCTTTTTATTTTGGCATGAATATTGTCTACCATCAAATAGAGGAGGGTCAAGTGATTTTTACATTTGAATTTTTACCCTATTCCAATTTAGTCGCGGGTAAAAGCTAGTATGTATCTAAATAAATGTTATGCGTACTTAGGTACTAAGGAATTTTCGTGATGACTGAAATATCTTTCATAATGATTTTCAATGTCTGTTTTCTCTTAAAAGTATTACCGTGTAGGTAATGGGTACAGTGAAAATCGGTTATGGCTGCCTTCAAGAGACCACAAAAATTGGCCGTAGTTAATAAACGGATACCTACCTACTTAGTCGTTGTAAGCAATATAGGGTTAGGGATGAGGCAAGGGACCTTGTCATTAATTAAGTCGTTGTAACCGATCTGTCGTTATTACCGAAGTTTTTATATCAGGTTTCTACTTTCAAATCAATCGATAATAATAATAAATCTGTAAGTTTTCTGTAAGGTTGGTCATGGAGTAAGTTACTTTGTTTTCAGAGATATCGTGTTTACAGGCTCTATACATTATACTGAAACTAAATTGACCATTTTTAGAATTTTTTTCTGTATGTATGTATGTATGTTCCTCCATAACTGTTAAACGAATCAACTGATTTTCATGAAACTTGGTAGATAAACATTTAGACGTACGGGACACAGGATAGGCTACTTTTTTCTTTTTCAACGCGGACGAACTCGCGGGCGCCAGCTAGTACCAAATATATTTTTACAGTTAAATTTGTATATTAAACTGTAAAATAGCAAACTGTGTTTAAATAAAATATAATGATACTAGCTGCTGCCCGCGACTTCGCCCGCGTAACTGTAAATTATATATCTACTAAAACCTTCCTCGAGAACCACTCTATCCATTGGTGAAAACAGCATGAAAATCGGTACAATAGTTTTTGAGTTTATCGCGAACAGACAGATTGACGCAGCGGAGGACATTTGTTTTGTAATATGTACTTACTTAGTTAATGATTAATACTTCATCTCACAATTGCAGCTCATTAAAGCAGTGCTGTGGGAGTTTTGGAGAGGGGAGTTGAAGAACAGTAATGAAAATGAGGCTGTCAAAGCCGTTGAAGCTTTAGCGCGTGCACAGACCTCTGCCAAATGGGACACAGGGATCGCTTTAGCTGCAGCTCGATTGGCTCGTCGCGTCAAAAGTTTATACGTGTACCGTTATTCTCAACCTGGCGTTGACCTATATGGACGACAGTTTAACTTTTCAGGTGTTAATCAATAGAAAAAATGTCTGCGCGTTAGATGATACTCGTAAAGTCTTAATCTTAAAAACTACATGTCTTTTTATAGGTGCCGTACACGGGTCGGATTTGGTTGCACTATTAGGCGACGCCCTAATGTTACACGTGGCCCGTCGTCCTTCTAATACAGATGAGCAGAGAATGTCATCCTATTTTAGACAGTATATCACAAATTTTATTAAAACTGGGTAAGTTTTGAGAAATTCCCCTACCTGGCATATCATGTGTTTGATGTAATAAAAAAACTAAAAAAGTGTTTTTAGATCACCGGATAAAGATAACGAATGGAAAAGTTATAGAGCAGGCGACGCAAATGTGTATGAAATACGTGACAAGAATAGCGTTGATTCGAATGCTCGTGGTACAAGAGCAATAGCTTTTTGGTTGCAATATCTTCAAGAACTTTCAAATATGTTATTATCATCTTCCGAACGGACCGAACATTTCAAACTTGAAAAAGGTAAGTTAGGAGGAATGCTATAATATCAAGTAGGTACCTAACTTAACCTATGTGATCTAGCTTTTATAGGGATCGGATCGAGACACGTCTCACTTTGTGTTGAGGCAAAACCACTTCGACAAAGTCCACTTCGAGTTAGGTGATAGCTCTACCGTCGCCTAGAACGCAAGCAACTTAGGTCTAGGTCTAGAGGACCTAGGAGGTCTTGGTAACCTAAGAGGATAGAAATGCACTGCCGACCCTGACAGAAAAAAGGTCTGGGTCAGGACGAAATGTGTCTTCTGTTTTCTTGTACTTAGCAACGAAGATTTTTAATCTCTAAATGAGCCCGTTGTACTTTTTTAGATGAAAGCCGGTTACGAGGTGGTGTGTTCGCCTTATGTGGAGTCTCTGTGGTGCTGCTTCTTCTCTTATGTGTATGCATAATATTATTACGAAAACAATTTACGCGCAACTTTTCTGTTACTGGTGATCATTTATAAATATTTAAATTGTATAAATTTTATGAATAATTAAAAAGACGTTATTTTTACCTAAATTTAAGATGCTCAGTGTAGTAGAACTACCTTATAATAAAGAGATAGAATTACCTAAACTAGTTATTTTTGGCTTATTTATTTTGCGTAGAAATGTGGATGAACTGAAGTACCCAAAGGTTTCGAGGGTTATGTTATAGCCTTTGGTTATAGCTAAGGAGGGTAGAGACAAGGAGCGCCATCTTACATGGGTGTTAAACTGAAAAAGTGGCAACTAAATGGGATAAATAGAGATGGCGCCAGTGTGAACAGAGAGAGTTTGAGAGTATGGAATGAATGTGGCAGTAGTTGACGGCAGTAAATTGTTTACTGTCACTAGCCTCACCAGCGCCACCAATTTATCGTCTTTCGACGCACATTTAATAGATTGTCCTACTTGTCTCTACCCTCCTTAGCTATAACCAATAATCCTCGAATAGACAATAGACAACAAATGCCAGAATAGACCCCTCTGGGTAGTGCATAATATAGATTATTATTATATTTATCCTTTGTTAAGTTAACCCTGGTACATACCATTACATAGTTCCATTGATGGAATTATATTTTTTTTACATACCCACCATCCACATTTTATGCATATCCAATTTAGTATCTACTATTTAGTTTGGGATCCAATCCAATTGACCATTGCCAATTACTATGGTAAAACCACAGCCAATACAAAACCAACATACGTATATAATCTGTGGTAACTTTATTATTTGCTCTGTGCTGTGTGTGTTTTGTTTATTTAATTTAATTACAAAAATTTGCATTTTCACTTTTGGCGTTGACTATGACTTGACTAGTGAATTTAGTGATGATTACAATACAAGTTACAAGCGATATAAATTAAATATAACAAATACAAAGCGTATTTATTACCAGCCGAAAGTATATTAAGCTATTATTTTAAAAAAATTTGTAAATAGTTTATTCATAGTTAACTTGAAATTCACAGTTTTACATATTGCCTGGATTATCTTTAATTTGTTAAAATGGCCCTAGCCCTTCAAAGGCGCACCAATGTAAGTAATTAATGCTTTTATATTACATTTTTATCCTGGAATGGTTATCAAGCTGATTAACTTGTAATCAAAAATATATAACCTTCAAATCGTCTGACTAAAAATTAACCGTTTTTCTTTTTTAGACTCAGTCCCAATTTTCTGTGTTCTCTTGTAATTTCATGTGCCTTGAAGTTTTTAATTTATTGAATTTCAGGTCAGACTCCCGCCAGAAGTAAATAGAGTTTTGTATGTAAGAAATTTACCATATAAAATATCAGCTGAAGAAATGTATGATATATTCGGAAAATATGGAGCAATCAGGCAAATTAGAGTGTAAGTATTCAAATAATAAGTATTGCTACAGAAATGGTTTAACAGTGAAACAATAATTTACTCATTAAATAGATTTCAAAGCAACACATCATTTTATTTTTACTGGGATTTAAAAAAATAATAGTCAAATTGTCATGATTTTATAGTTTTTTGTTCTCATTTTAACTATTTAGTTCAGTCCACCTTAATAACAACAAAGCTTATAGTATAAAATGAATCTAGTTGAATCGCTCTTGGCAGAGCTTTAGTGCCCAATTGCCCATGGCTTCCAAGTGGCATGTTGAACTACGCTCGTTCTATAAACAGTTGATATTTATTATTAACTTAAAATTATGTTTAAAATTAAGTACATTATTAAAAAATAATAATCAACCTCAGAAGCTTCGAGGGAAGCTGCTGGATGCAAACAACTGAAGAATAAGTGTAAAATTCTTGGAAGAGGTCTACATCCAGCAGTGGAGAGATACAGGCCGATAATTGAAATATCTATCACCATACATTAAAATATAATTTGAAAAATATTGTCATTAATTTAATTCTACTATTTTTAAGTGTTATACTGTTACACAATACACGATCTGAAGGTAGGCTGTTGATGAGGTGAGGGACAATGCAATGTAATCGGTGGTCCGTTCGCCATACTTATTACTGCCGTGCTGTGTTTGATCATTTTTTTAGATTTGTTAAAACGTTATCTAATCATAGGTTGTTTCATGACAGAGTTTTTATAAACAATATTAGCTACAGTGCTGTTATCCCTTGGTTAGCGCTTTCATCGAGCTTATATAATAGAAATAGTTTTGAGTAACTGATAGTTAGTTTTTCTACTAGCAATTGACTTAACTCTTGAATGTTTTTTTTTTTACAGTGGGAATACGCCAGAAACTCGAGGTACTGCATTTGTTGTATATGAAGATATATTTGATGCAAAAAATGCATGTGATCACTTATCAGGCTTTAATGTATGCAACAGATATCTCGTAGTTTTATACTACAGATCACATAAAGTTTTCAAGGGTATGGATATTGAAAAGAAAGAGGAAGAAATAGACACATTGAAGAAGAAGTATGGGATATCGTCAGATGATCTCCGAAAATAACAAATTTTCGTCAATAAAAAATTGAAATGAATTTTTTTTTCAATTCACAACCTTTTTGTAATAGGTAACATATTTAAAATATTTAAATCAGTAATGATAAACTGTTAGAAATAAATGGCTTTTGGTAATTGACCACTGCTAAAGATTACTACAATTATAGATGCCGCGAATAGTCAAATACCGATTAATCGCCATTCCCTATGGCGAATAGCCGAATAACTCGCTATAATTATTCAACATAAGAAATACTTTATTTGTTAATAAATAATAATGCTTGTAGAATGACTTATTTGGTACCTACTGAAATCTAAATTTATTCTTTATTAAATGAGAAAAGAAAATGAAGTTAAAGAAATCAGTAGTTATATAAGTATTTATTTTTAAATGCCGGCAACCCTTTTATTACACGTAATATACCTATTTTACGGGAAATACCCCTTTTTGTATAACCCAGCAGTTAATACTATAGGAGAATTCCCACCCAATCGGTTTCGCTTGTGTCGCCACGTGCGAGAAATCTCGTACCGTTACGAGAATAATATAAATCTCGTACACCTTTGTACGAAATTTTACCAGTGTTCACTGACTGCGCATCCTAGATTTCGAACGAATTCTCTAAAGAAATGATTTCCAGAATGACAGCTTAAAGACTATACCTATAATAAAAATTTTTAACAAAAAATAAAACCGCTGAAAAAACTGAAAAGCATAAAATAATCTTATTATTTTACCTAAGTAATTTTTAGTCGTCGCCAAACAAGCAAAAATTATGTAAAGAGTGATGCGCGGCGAGTAAGATTATTTTATGCTTTTCAGTTTTTTCGGCGGTTTTATTTTTTGTTAAAAAATTTTATTTTATATTTTTTTGTGGCTATAATCTAATATTTACTACATGCTTAATTTTTAATTTTCCCACCCTTAGGGTAGGAATTTTTTTTTCCAAAATTATACGAGACCAACTTCGAGGTATACCCTATCCATTAAAAAAGAATTATCAAAATCGGACTACTCTGTAAAAAGTTATGCGTTTATCATACATAAAAAAAAAAAACAAATATACGCGTCGAATTGAGAACCTCCTCCGTTTTTGTTTTTTCGTTTTCGTCGGTTGATAAAAACAGATTATTATTTTAGTCCTGATATTGAATAATTAAAAAAAAGGTATAATAATAATAAAGCCTTTTTATTTCTTACTTGATACAAAGTTACATATTTAATAATTTAACAATTTTACTATTTTATTTATTAGCTGTTTAGTAAGTTAGTAATTATTTATTTTATTTTTTTTGTTAGTAATTGTTATTCTTCTATTTTGTTATTATCAGTAAGAACCCCGGTTTGGGTAAAGGCCTCCTCCAATGAATTCCATTTATCTCAATCTTGTGCTACTAGTCTCCAGTTTGTGCCAGCTGTTCGCTTGATGTCATCCTCCCATCGATTCAACGGTCTTCCTATATTTCTCTTGCCTGGCGGACCATTCCACCAAGTCACTTTCTTAGTCCATCTCTGGTCTGTCAGTCTTGCGATATGGCCCGCCCACTTCCATTTGAGCTTTTGAGCGTAACTTAAGGCGTTAGTTGCTTTGGTTATTTCTCTAATCTTGGTGTATCTTATTTTGAGCATACTTCGCTCTAAACCTGTTTGGCAGGTATTAATTTTGTTAATAACTTTGGTAGAGAATTAAAAAAAAAGGTATACGTTTAATAAAAGAATTAAATGAAACCATATAAATGTGTACCGTATAGATTTAATGAATGCATCATTATTGTTCAGTGAGAGTGAGAATGAAAATAGTAGGGCACACTGCGTTTCGCAGTCATTTTGGCAGCCGAAAGGCAGTTAGGGTCTTTCCAGGCACTGTGAAATAACAGCATATGTGCTGAGTTTCGGTGAGTGAGTAAGGAATGCTAGAGCCGATTTCCCCATCCCTTCTTTATCCTTAATCCTATGGCCGGCAGCGTACTTGCATGTGGTGTTGCTTGTGTTATAGGCAACGGTAGCCATCTATCATCGAGTGGACCGTCAGCTTAACATATTTAAAAAAAAAAACAATATCAGGCATATGAATGAATATAATGCAATAAAATAACCTTAACCTATCATAACATTTTTATTGGTATGTTTAAGTCTTATAAATGTTTCGACTTAAGGTATATCTACTGTACGCGCACCACTTGAGTGCATCCCTGAGGAATTAGTGCCGAGACCAACGTCGATAATTTAGGTACTATTGTGGTCTTTAAATTTTAACCACTGAGATTTATAAATTGCAAGCACAAATCTATGTGTCACAAGGTCGATGATAAATTGATAAGTATAGAAAATGGATTCTTTTTTTAATTAACACAAATTCGTAATTGACTAATAAAAAACGTTTTTTGAAGTGCTCGGATCAATTTTATTAAAACAAAACATGCAGCTTGAGTAATAATGCTATCGATAGACGTGCGAAGGATGCTCCCTCGCCGCAACTCATACCCTGACTGCATCCAGGTGGCGCGCGTATGTACAATAGTTTCCTATGTTTACTGGATTTTATGAATCAAATTTTAATATAATTCGTTTAATCAAATTCGCGGTTAGGCTTAACTATATAGAGAACATAATTAATTATATTTTTATTCAGTGAGCGTTTTATTAGGTATATGCGAATCCCTAGAAGGTTCTAATATAGACCAATTAACAGCTGATTAGTCTTATAACTAACCAGTAAATTTAAAATCATTACATATTATAAAACATAGTCCTCCGCCGCGTCTGTCTGTTCGCGATAAACTCAAAAACTACTGCACCGATTTTCATGCTGTTTTCAACAATGGATAGAGTGGTTCTCGAGGAAGGTTTTAGTATATAATTTACAAAGTTACGCGGGCGAAGTCGCGAACAGCAGCTAGTATAATAATAAAATCTATCCCACTTTATATACATTTGTTAATTCTGTATCTCCAAAATGACCATACCAATTTATATCATGAATTCAGTGATAATGGCTAACTTTATTCAGTTTCATGTTATAAATTCAAAATTTATAACTATATATTTTCAAGTTTGGCGTTTTTTCTTTATATTGTAATAATATTATTATCAAACTTCTCTCTCAAGGAAAAATCTAATCTTAAAAAATAACAACAATGTGTTATAATTATCCATTCCTGTAATAAATTTCGTCAAAACTGATCTCAGATTATAGATATATTTTGTTTAGGCAATGAACGATTAAAAAATCAAGCAAACATAGTCCTCTATCACCTATCACCATAAGTCTTTCCTAAACAATAACAAAGAGTATTTTTAATGACTATTTAAAGACAGCCGTAAGAAACGATTACATATAACACCTATATAACAGAAAAACTTAACAAACACTTGGATAATATTATTCCAGCACATTTTTCTTATTATATAGGGAACGCACGCGCAAACAGCGATTGTCATAAGGACTATGGAGAAATAAAAAAATATAAATTTTCGAGATATTCAAAATTATGTAATGAATTTTGAAAAAAATTATATTACATTCGCAAATGAAAAGTCTTTTAGTTTTTGATCTTTTTAGTAGCTTAACTCAATCAAAGTTCCTTTGACTGAATAAATGTATACAAAATATCAAACCAGAATATTTTTGATCTTAGGCATTTTTTAATAAAAAAAAATAAACAAGATTCAAAGATAAAAAACTTTATACTTTTACAAATATTTACAATTATTCGGACGAAGAAAAAAAAAAGACAACAAAAGTTTTTACGGGAATTCGCCATTTTGTGTTAACGTATTATTCCTTCTTTTTTTTTCACATCGATTGAAATGTGGTTGAACTGTTTGCGTGAACGCGCCCAGCAGTGTTATTAAAACGTCTAGTAAGGGTTTCAAAGCAACAAATAATAAATACTTAAATTACACTCATCGAGTCCATCTTGGATTGTAAAGTAATAAGCCAGGGAATACACGTATTAGGAATATATATCACAATAAAAGAGAGATATATCTAAGATATATTCTGTACTCTGGAGCGATGATAAGCACTTAAGAGTATAATGATACGAATCAGTTGCGTGGTGTTAACAAATCTAGGCGCGAGTAAAGTTGCCTAGTTTATACACTAATATACTTAAATACATAGGCTGTGTTTAGGCGCCAAGGCATGCTAGCGCAGAATCGAAAAGTCAATGTAAAAATTTCCATTGCATATTAACCTCTTAGTCTGGTCAGTAATAATACAAAAAACTCAGATACATAGTAACAAAAACAAACAAACAGCAATTAATCCCCTCCTCAGGCCTTTACTCAACCCGAGGTTCTTTTGCAGAGAACTTACAAAAAAATAAACTCATTAATAAACAGTACAAATAAAATAAATTTAAATCATTATAAGGAAATAACCCGCTTAAATTAACCTTTTCACTACATACATATTATAAAACAGTCCTCCGCCGCGTAAGTCTGTCTGTCTGTTCGCGATAAACTCAAAAACTACTGCACCGATTTTCATGCTGTTTTCACCAATGGATAGAGTGGTTCTAGAGGAAAGTTTTTGGTATATAATTTGCATCCGCGTGAAGCCGGGAACAGGCCGCTATTAAGATTTAGTTAAGTTAAAATTGTGCAAAATAATGCAAGGAATAAAAGGATTTTTTATGTATTTATTAACCTCTTAAATTCACAATGTATTCGGTATTGCCATGTAAATTTTTAGATTCATGCTTCGACTCTGCGCTAGTGTATATATATATATGCCTTCACTTTTAGGGTCAGTTCATACCGTAACGTATTTACCTCACTAAGGCCCTTCGCACATTATGATACTCAAAGACAGAGTATCTCACATACATTTTGTATGGTGAATCGCACCCCTCTATCGGTATTCTAGTCTTGCGATACCCGTCGTTGCGTATCCTACAATAAGTATCTTCAATATGGCGGCGAATTTAAGCATGTAATTGAAAAAATTGCGTATTTATAAATTTTTATTTTATCATTTTCTTATAATTCTTGAGGGACGAGAAAGGCTTCGCAATTCATATTTATGTTAAAATAAAGATACCAGTTTTTTTTCTTTTGTAGAAAAAAGAAAAAGACTGCTTCTTTTCACTAAAATCACGACATAATTAAAAACATAAAGTTTTGCGTTTTGTAATTATAAATTATACAATTTGGTTCCTTTTCAGTCGCGTAATGTACGAACCTTGATGTTTGAACGATTATTTACCGAAGCATCGCATCTAATGAGTATCGTAATGTGCAAAAGGCCAACTAGAAGGTACACATTTCAATAATACCCGCCGATGTCACTCGATACTTACTGAACAGTATAGTATACCTTTTTTGCAGTAATAATTTACAAACTAGTGTTCTATATTCTATATTGCTTGCCTTGAAGTGTTCGCGCGGCGTCGCGTCTCGGTGTGAGCTGACCTTTAGGCTTCAGTGCATATAGGACGTGTGTTGAGTGCACGGTCACTGACATGTGTTGTTGACGTCACTGATTAGGACTTAAGAGCGAGATCAGAAGAGAGGCGAGCCCGGCCCTCATTGGCGAGCTGCTTGTTGAGGAATATGTCTTCCTCTGTGGAGGTGTCGACGAGGTCGAGGACGAGCTGAGGCTCGTTGGGGTCGAGAGGGTCTTTGCTCACGTCCTTGCAAAAGCCCACGAACTGTTTCTCAACGCACAGCTCCTGGAACCTAATGCAGTCCTCCACGGTCCAGTCTTGATGGAGCGGCGACACGTCTGCAAAAAAAATCGTTACGCATGCGTGATTTAGTTACCCTATTAATTATAAATTTAGGATGTTTGTTACTCTTTCATGTAAAAACTACTGAAAAAAAAGATTTGGATGAAATTTGGCACACATATAGTTTATTAACTGGATTACCTGGACATATAGAATAATTTTTATTGTAGACAAATTTTAGATTTTGGAGGGATCGACTAAAAATATTAAAAAAATTGGGTGCCACTGTCGCGTGGCAGCGCCACCGTCGTCACAGCGATAAAGATGTCAAGTATGTACTCATATAGTTTCTTTTTCAACGATAAGAAGTCGCGTGAACCAGTTAGTATTTATCTGTGGGCACGCTTTAAGAATGTTTTTTTTTGTTTTTTCTACGTATATTTTTATTTCTGTTTGTGTCCCAAAAATTAATAAAATAAAAATCTATGGCCGGCAGCGTACTTGCAGCATTTACGCCGTTACTAAAGGCGTCGGTAGCCACATACCCTCAAGTGGACCTTCAGTCTGTCTACCGAGCTTAACATAAAAAAAACATAACTGAGTGAATTGGACTCACCGTAGAGTCGCGCCTTGAGAGCTTGGGGTGCCAAGGAGGTAGCCAAAGGGACAGTCTCGGGCACAGGCCTCAGCGCCGAGTTGGGGAACAGCGATATATCCCCGTAGTCACAGAACTGCACCGTCACCATTTCATGCGACACCACCCCAGCGACGGTGACCCTGTACCATTGGAAACATTTTCTATTAAAAGACTAAACTAAATTTTATGACTATAAACTGGTCCATCTCACTATATTCATAAATCATAAATCTAAAAATCACAAATCTAAATATATTGCTTAGCTTCTTCACATAATAATAAATGTCGATGACACTTTCAAATGAATTTTCTCACCAAACGTTGTGTTAAATATATTTTCAATACTGCGGGCCTATTCTCTATCTGTGGTTTTTAAAACGTATCTACTCCATTGTCGACATGAAATTGGAAATAATAAGTACTTTGTCAAACTAAAAACCACACAATAACGCGCCAATAACTTCATCGACATGTATAACTACGGAAAAAACGTCGTAGACATTTTGGCATGTGCTTAGTTAATACCAAAGTAGACAATTGTCGAGTCTATAACCGCATCGAGTCAATAACCACAGCAAAACCACAGATAGAGAATACGGGCCCTGCTACGCTATACCGAAAATGGACTGTCGCTTATCAAGTAGAAAGTGTGATTAAAATAGAAAAATGTCTCACCTGTACCAGGACTCGTCTTTGTTGTAGTAAACTGTGTAGAGTTCACCGATTTGAGGTTTCGTCGGCGCTTCCTGTTGGGACACTTTGGGGCACTCCACTTGGAGCAACGCCATCATCTTCTGCAGAATATGTCTGGTCGCATTCGGTTGCACCTATGGAAAAACAATCCGTTTAGAGTAATTTTTTTTTATTATGTTTAACTTGACAGATGGGGTGACGGTCCACTTGATGGTAAGTTGTTACTGTCGCTTATAACACAAGCAACGTCACTGGTGCTGACCATAATAGAATTAAGGATAGGGATTAGGATGGTATAGGACAGGTAAATGGGCTCTGGCATCCCTTACTCACTCGTCGAAACACAAAAGAATAAAATAGGTACTGTTATTTCACGATGGTCTTATGTAAGGGATGGTTACTGCCGCAATAAGGGCTGCCTAAGTGACTACGAAATGCGATTTTCTTGCCACTACTTTTCATATCCAGACCAGAGCTTACTTTGAAAAGTCCATTTCCAAAGTTGACCCTGCCGGGAATCGAACCCTGCAGGAACCCTGGAAATGAGCGTTAAGGCAAGCTCTAATCACTCATCCAAGATTAACATATCTAAGAAACTTTTTATTCCGAAAATATGTCCAGAGGGATCGTCTGAAAATAAAAATAAAATTGGTCGCCACTGTCATCTCAGAAATAATTATGTCAGTTATTTTCTCAGGTGTTATATTTTTCATTTTTTAAAGCGGACGAAGTCTAGTAGAGCTATGAACATGCAAGTGTCAAAACAAGTTTCATTTAGTAGAAACTCACGACAAAGTTGTAGGGGTTGGCGGCCATCGCGACGAAGACGTCGATGCAAGTGCCGGGCCCAGGCAGCGCCGGCGAAGGCAGTTGGGAGCCCGGCGGGCCAGTGCGCAGGCTGCCCGCGCTTACGCTCGACGGCATCCGCGAGATGCGCTCCTTCTTGCGGTTCAGCGCCTCCACTTGGTCCTGCGTCTCTTTCTCCTTCTGCTCCTTCCCTTTGCCTCTGCACTCACACGCACACACTTTAGCTCTTTATCTTTTATTCTTTCTGTGATCATTTACATACTACATGTCTTAGCGCGTACAACCAAACAAACAAACAAACTCATCAGCTTTATATATTATACATTTATTTTTAACGCCCCACACAAAATAGGGCTTTTATAAGTTTGACCTGTGTGTCTATGCATGTGTGTATCTGTGTCCCTAATAGGAATGAATTTATGCTAAATAGCTAAGAATGATCACGATAATGTCACCTTTCAAACAAAAAAATCTCATCAAAATCGGTCCATCCATTTGGGAGTTACGATTCCACAGCAGACACACATACACACACGCATTAAACTTATAACTGTCCGTTTTTGCGTCGGGCGTTAAAAAGAATACTATGTGGCATAACTCACAGACTCAGGCAGTCGTACTCCATGCTTATCGAATTGTTGACGGAGAAGAGCATGTTATAGGGGTCGCTACGCACGAACAGCTCGACGTCTTGCGGCGACGGCGTAGCGGACGCGTCCGACGGCAGAGCGCGACACAGCACGCTCGCACCCACCAGCAGCTCGCGCAGGCGCGCAACCATCGCAGCGGCCGCGCGCCGAGCCGACCCCAGACGCACTTGCAGCGCTTGGTGCGGGAATGCGTTCAGCGCTGGCGAAAACGTCGCCAGCGGAACGAGCGACGACAGCGGCGCGCGCAGGATGAGCCCGCTGTCCACCAGTTGAGTGCGAACGGTGCCCTCGCCGTCGAGCCCGCTGATTATAGTGCAGCGCACCCAATCGCC
Organism: Synanthedon formicaeformis; assembly: GCA_945859745.1. Taxonomy (NCBI): domain Eukaryota; kingdom Metazoa; phylum Arthropoda; class Insecta; order Lepidoptera; family Sesiidae; genus Synanthedon; species Synanthedon formicaeformis. Next base: position 6,047,955 of record OX243954.1, read on the forward strand.
CGACAGCGTGCGCACCATGTACAGCTGCGCGGACGGCGGCGGCGCGGCGGGCGCGGCCGGCAGAGGGCGCCGGTACGGGCCGCTGGTGAGCAGCGCCAGCGCCGCGCGCACTATGGCCGCGCCCTCTGCGCTCGACACCCACACGCGGCCGTCGTCCGTGACGCAGGCCACCTCCACCTCGCACGGATTCTGCGTGATGGTGAACGCGGATGCCGTACAGAAATCCGCGACCAGCTCGTTGTTCAAGTTGAGATCGCGCGGCGTGGACGTATCGTACAGCACCAGCGGCACGGACATGTCCGCCGGGTCGGGTCGCGGGCCCGGCGCAGCCACGAGAGTATCGCCGGGCAACCGGCGCCGCACGAGTTCGGAGCCGGCTGCGCTGGCCGCTAGCTCCTCGGCGCCCTCCAGCCGACACAGGATTCCCTGCGCGGGCAACCTTCGGAACTGCGGCTCCAGCACCTTGACACGGTCGAGAGGCACCACATCGTCGTCGCCGTGATCGCCGAGGAACACGTTCGCGGTCAATGTCTCCTTGTCTATGTCTAACACCTTAGCCCGTTGCCATCCGCCGTCCTCTAGGTTCACTGCGTACCTGAACACGCATGCTCTTACATTACATCTATTAAGCAACTAGCTGGCGCCCGCGACTTCGTCCGCGTTGAAAGAGAAAAAAGTAGCCTATCCTGTGTCCTGTACGTCTAAATGTTTATCTACCAAATTTCATGAAAATCAGCTAATTCGTTTAAGAGTTATGGAGGAACATATACATACATACAATACCTACACTTACAGATTTATTATTAGTATTGATGATTGATATTCTGGTTTAAGAAAGGAATAATAAATACGAGGGGTTTATCGTACCGATTTACGTACTATTTTTTATGTATTGTTCTTTTACTCTTTGAGTTGAAGATCCGATCACCGACGCGGTCTGGCGTCTGCGCAGATGCACTAGTCACCAAAAGGTATTAGTGAAGCGCAAACGTGCTCCCTAACCGAAGAGATATCACGCTGTGCGTACATCAAAGTAACTCGCAGGACATCGTCTAACTGTCGAATTGAGTCATATCAATATGCCGCGAGTAAAATCAAAATCGAATCGTAACGCCAAATCCTTGAATCCATTGGGCGAAAAATTATAACGGTGTTTAAAATATAGCCTTTTTCTTCTCACAATGCACTTTTCGATCAACAGAACAAAAACATAGTCTTTTATAATCATCAACATATAATAAAAAGGGCTGTTGCGTTTTGATACCTGAGTAAGCCTCGCCTTATTTATTTTATCCTATCATTAGGATCAACATTTCACTTGTCTGCCTAGGTAAGTGCTACTGACGTAGGTAGGCAGATAAGATAAGATCATAGATAGAGTGTAGTAGTCGGTGACATACCATGCATTCACTATGATCATGCATTCGTCGACGGTTGTGCCCGAGTGTGTGTAATAATCTTGCATCGCTAAAAGTAACGCTTCAAAGGCATCCTAAAAATAAAAATAAAAGTGTAGTACTTCATACACATAGAAAATAAATAAACTATTCAAATAATAATAAAAAAAAAATTATGCTTACACTGTATTCTGTTCCAATAATTCGAAGCCATATTTCAATAGTCGAATTGGCAACTGTGATATAAACACTCCAATATTCCTCTTCGGGAAATTGCAACGGGGGCAAATCGCTGTCTATCGTATCCTCCGGAAAGAAACTCTCCGGAGACCTCGGTGGCAAAGGTGATGTTATCTAAGTAACAACCAAATAAATACTCGTAGGTTAAAGACGAAACAGTTCAATACAGTCAGGCTTTTTTAACGCCCGACGCAAGAACAGGCTCTTATAAATTTGACGTGTATATCTGTGTGTCAGTTTATGGAATCGTAGCTCCCAAATGGATGGACCAATTTAGATCAGGTTTTTTTTTAAAGCTGACGTTTTAATGTATGTGGCATGGACCGTTTGTGTGGGTGTTTTTATGTCCTATGTGTATCTCTGTCCTTTGTCGTAAATAAAATTTATTCATATTCTTATGTAATCGAGATGGTTCTTATCTATTGTTTATGAAGATCTGGTTCAGAAGTTTGAAAAGATCATTAGCCCATTTCCTTTTTGACGAAATGATTTCATTAACTTCCACAGGTTCGTTTGATGTGAAATTTGGTACACTGTTAGTTCGGTGGAATTTCCATTGCATGGTAACCTTGATCTAACGCTGCAGTATCACGGATACTCAACTCCTCAGCAACTAAAGATATCCCGTGTTTTAATAAAATAATACAGTTATTTACATACCTCTTTGTTCGGTACAAGTACTAGGAGGCTATTTACAACTCTGTCTTTTTTAATTTTTGGACAGTTCTCCACTATTTGTTGCCAATCGTTTGGCAAATTTTCTCCATACTTTTCTCTGTAACAAAGACATCGGAAATAAGTCGATTATAACATTTTTCATCGTACGACCACTCGCAGTCTGGACAGGTTGAAATGAGTCGAGAATTACATGTCCGCGATACGCCATCACTCAGAACGCATAATAAGGCCCTTCAGTCATTACGATACTCAAAAGAGACTAGTGCGAAGGGCCTTAGTGGGTACTTAGTTACCTATACAAGTGTGGCACAGTGTTGGCCCAGATGCCGGCTTCGTGCTCGGCGACGAGTTCGGCGAGTGCGGTGAGCGCTTTTTCGCTGCTCGACGTGGGCAACCCTCCCGCCTCCGAACTCTCGATCACTGTAAGTAGCTTCACCGAGGCCACATCGCGTGCCAGCGCTTCCGTCGGCGATGAGTCCGGATACGATGTTGCCGAGTACGTGTTGCCCACCTGCAAAACACAATACAACCTCCATTTTATGCAACCGCATTTTGTGCAAACAAAGAAATTTGTGCAATCTGGACCCGGTGACCTGTGTGTGGGACACTTTATTGTATATCCACCGATTCGGTATTATTCGGTAATCCTGAAATTGAAATGGCTAAAAATCAACCAATATGTTCTTGAAGAGGGCATGCATAGATGCCAAACTATATTATATATTATATTATGAATTTACTAAGTTACAAATACTTTACTACTTGAGTTGTTCTATATTATTGAAAAAAAAAAAGTTTAAAGTCCACATATGAGATATATAATATTTCTAATAAAACGCTTTTAAACTACTTTTTTACTTTTTATACTTTTTAACTAGATCGATAGTGCGCGGTCACTGTATGTATGGTGAGGGATGTCTATTTTAATTTAATGTTTTGATCCTGGATCTGACTGTAGTCCTGTATTCGTAGAAATATTTGTGTTGGTCTTTAACTTATTTTGGTGAGTGTTTGGGGGAGATCCTCGTGGAATTATTTAAATGGGAATAATAAATGAAATTCATTTATAACACAACAATAAAACATAAAAAATTGTGTTGCGTAAACATCTGCATTTAAATCTATACCAATATATAAAGCTGAAGAGTTTGTTTGTTTGGTTGTACGCGCTAATCTCAGAAACTAGCTGGTTCGAATTGAAAAATTCTCTTTGTGTTGGATAGTCCATTTATCGAGGAAGGCTATAGGTTATAGAGAACGCGGACGAAGTCGCGGGTACCAGTTAGTATTTAATATTGTTGTGTATTGCATGTTATTATAAGAAATTGTTTTGTGTATTATTTTTTACCTTTCATGCAATGCAAATGATGTTACAGTGGATTCTTTGAAATAAAAAATAGTTACAATTTTTTTTACTAACGATAAAATGAACGTTATGAAAAAAAGAAGAATATCATTTTGCAATTTGCATTAATTGGGAAAGTTTTTAAGATAGTTGGACATTTTAATACATGTTCAAAATTGGATGAAAGGGGATGTTCCTTTGTGGTTTTATAAGTAGTTATTAAAAATAAACTGGTTTTTCAAAAAATCATTTATTTCAAAAATTACTGGGCAATCACTTTGAATTACATATTTAAAGTATGCGAATTGACAGTCAGCTTGCTAAAATCTTGCTAAAAGTGATTTTTCTCATAAGCTTCTTCCGTGATTTCAAGAATTGCCCGTCTTAACAACATCTTTAATTTGTTAGCATGATGAGAATTTAAATTTCTCAATTCACTCGCTACGTAGTTGCCAAATATCTGAGGTTCATCTATTTTTAATAAATTATTCGCAGCTTCGTTATTCACATTTTTCTCTATTTTCGCTTTGTTTTTCTTGTTTTTGGATGTGTGAGGGTTTAAATTTTTCTTTGTTACGAAGTTGCCATATATCTGAGGATCATTATTATTTAATAAATGGTTAACAGCTACTTTTTTATCATTGTTTTCTATTTTCGATATGTTTTCCTTATTTTTGGATGTGCGATATTTTAAATTTCTCAATTCATCGTCAATCTTGACCCCTATATTATTATCTACAACATGACTTTTTTTATCATTCATTATTTTCGATTTCTTTTTCTTATTTTTGGATTTTTTATTAGACTTAACTGGCTGATTACTGGCGTTTTGAGATACTAATGCTAATGGATCCTGTAAACAAATATGAATTTTGAATTCGACATTATTATCTTCATTATCTGCCGGAATACACTCATTCCTGAAAATAGACCTATTGCATTCGACACAAGTTTGGGATCTTTTTTTCTGCAAACACGTGGCTCTCCCAGAGCTCTTTTCATTGTGGTTTGGTAATTCACATTGTAGTCTGTATGTCAATGACAAGGATTAGGATATAATATGGTAGTAGTTTATTTGGATTGGTCTTGGACTGTCTAGAACACAATCTGACTACATTTGATTTTTGCCTAGTATTTTTGCCTAGAGCAAAAATCAAATTTAGTCCTACTACATAATTGTACTACATAACAAATTGACTACTACATAATGAGTCGAGCACTCAAATCTACTATGACACAAATTGACTAGTACCGAAAATATCTAGAACACATTTCGCATACTGTTATATTTTGTTTTTGAATGTACAGGCGAGGTGAAATATAAAAATACAGAACTTATGTCATACATTTTAGATATATTATGTTAAATCATTTGGACAACAAATTAAATTAAAAAGAAAAGTCACTCCAGAACTGAAATAACTTAAAATGAATCTTCACGATATTAAAATAAATTGGGTACTTCATTTTAAAGCTCTTTTTATGTCTTTTATAGCTGTTAAAACTGATTGCTGCAATTTCTTTTTTTTAATTAATTTTGTTAACTCTCGACCGTTGCTTCTATTATAACGAATATCTTTCTTTTTTCTTGTTCTCCCGAATCAAAAAGGCACCTGCCATTTGACATGCATTAATATCGTTTTTGTTTTTTTAGCTTGAACAGGTAAACATTAAAAGATAGCAAATAAATTTTCTGCCTGAATGTCCAGACAATTGGGGTTCATGACATTATGCTATGTAGGAAAAATATGCACTAGTCAATTTGTGTCATAGTAGATTTGAGGGCTCGACTCATTATGTAGTAGTCAATTTAAGCTCTAGGCAAAAATCAAATGTAGTCAGATTGTGTTCTAGACAGTCCAAGACCAACCCGTTTGTTTGTAGCAGATTTTAATTTTGTGTCAATTAATACATATATTGAAATTGATATCCACTCCGTCGCGATTTTGTAAACAATGTTAAAATGGTAACTCGTAAGAGTTGCTTGGACTAAGTTAGTGTGTAAGCGCAATTCATTAAAATGAAAATGGTTGAACGCTACACGCTATTCCAAAAGAAAAAAAATACAACTATGTTTATTATAATCTAATATTATCGTTCATTCTTTTTTGTTTACATTATTCTAATTTTTTTTTTTTTTTGAAAAATAACCTCAGAACATGGGAAGCAGTAAGCCAGCAAGCATGGCTCGTTTTAGCAGTCACAGTTTATAGCTTGCTTTAACAGGGTCATAATAACTACAGCTGTCAACAACAAGAACACCGTTGCGTTAATTGAAAAAGAGGTATTTGATCCACCATGAATCAGACGAACTATTTTATTTAATTAGAATAAATAAAAATTCATGGAATATTTACGAAACCACTTCCGATCCGAATCCAGATCCGATATTTCATATCCATAACATCCCTGGTTAAAATGTATTTGAGGAAGTTAAGGAGCCTTGAAACGAATACATGGGCAATACCTCTTATCATCCATGGCTAAGACTTACCTTGACTGTGCAGTCGTAGCTGACTGGCCCACGCTTGGGGCCAAGCTGTTGCACCTTGTAGACGGGCGCTTCCAGGCCAAGTTTGCGGCACGTCCACTCGAGGCGCAAGCACGACGAGCTGCCGTCGGGTGGCGGCGGCTCCAGCGTCGCCGCCACAACCTGCGCCACCGGACCCTCTTCCTCTATTTCCTAACATAATGTGGCCAGTGTTAACAATGGGAACATCTCCGACTATGACAAAGTATAAACGGACCCCCTGACTTTCTATTCAGTCCAAACACGCTATAACTGCTGTAAGTTTCTGAGGAGTTGGGTATCTTGTAGTATACTTGATGTTGCAGCAATCAGATCAAGATTACCATGTCATGAAAATGTCACCGAAGTAACAGTGTATTAAATTTCACATCAATCAAACATGTGAAAATTGTTGAATTTACACTGTCAACTTGAAAATGGGCTGACGGTCTTCAAACGCCTGAACAGGTCATCGTAAATTATGACTAAGAACGATCCCAACAGACACACAGATACACATATCAAACCCCGTTTTTGCGTCGGGCTAATGATTCATCATCATCATCAACTCAGCCGCAGGATGTCCACTGCTGGACATAGGCCTAATGATTAAAAAACAGAGATTATATTATAGTTAAATTACCACTGCTACATGGGCCTACGATGTTTAGGATGTTCTAACCTTGTTCTTTTAAATAGAAACAACCATAGATAAATGATTGGTCTCGCTACGCTCGACTAGATACGGCCCAACCTAACAGCAGTAGCTCCGTAAATGTGGCAACTTTTTATTGTAGTGTGTGTAATACATCGTCACTATTTATCACTTTTTACATAGTTTAATTATAATTTTACACAGTTTCACTACGCAAATTTGCATTTTATCATGCCCAAAATTTAATAAAACATTCGGAACGTACATATCACAGACAGTTTGCAGTATAACTAGCTCGGGTACGTCGAATTCGGCGTACTAAAAGTTGCCGCATTTTTCAAGTACGGCGGCTGCTAGTCGAGCGCAGCGAGACCAATCAAATATCTTTGGAAACAACATAAAAAAATGTTAAAAAAAATGGCAGTCACTGCATATGTTTCTGATTTTTTTTAATATAGAGTTCAGCAGATAAACTGTTGGTCCACATGGTAGTAAGTGCGTTGTTGGCCTGGCCCAACAAAGCCTAACAACAAATTTAATAAACAGTTTTTAACTTGTTCTTCCAACATTTCCTAGGTAACAATACCCCATTGCGCATTGCGCTATAGATATAGATATTATTTGTGAACTTACCAAATTATCGGTATTTGCCGCTGGCAATTGAAGTGGTATAATATCGACAGTGTTGAAACTGGTAATAAGGTTGGAAAGCCTCTGCGACGCTTTACCACCATACCTTATATTTTCAGTGTCACGTTTCTTTTCTTTCACCTGTAAATAAATAATAATAAATAATAAATATCTTCACACATTCCACACGGCACCATTTAGTTTCACAATAAGCAACTAATGCTTGTATTATGCTTAACTCAGGTACAAAGGTAAATGTTAACACAAACATTTGCCCCTAGCGGGATTCGAACCCGCGACCGTTTGGTTAACAGCTAGGGTTACTAGCCACTAGACCAAACTTGTCGTCAACCTGTAACATAACATTTTACATCTTCATATTTATACAACATTGTAAGATTTGTAAGAATATGAAATGAAACCGACTCGAAAGTAATAAAAATACGTACAATTGGCGAACATTTAGAGCACCTATGTAATGTACATATACTAAAATCCATTGAATTTTATTTCAATTTAAAAAAAATCTGGTAAACTAAGAAATTAAATATGAGAACATACCTTTATTGAATTAGATGTTTCAGTTGGAATAATACTAGAGGCATGACTGCTCTTGTTTGAGTGATCGTTTGTCGATTTTTTGGTCGTAATCTGTTTAATCGTTGTAGGAGCGTTATGCTTTGTTTCATTTGACTTATACGAAGGATATTTGCTTTGCTAAAAAAAATACATAAATTAAGCATATAATGAGGTTACCAAACAAAAAAATCAATATTTCAGTGTGCCTTTTTTAAATAGGGTAGTTTATTAAAGTATTACTTTTTATAAATATCTACAATTAATAGCCAGCTTTATGAGAGTTTCATGAGATGTAAATTACAGCGAAGACCTGCAAACAGGCATTAAAATCCAGACCACCTTCAAGAGTTGCTATAAATCTATGCTAATATTATAAAGACTACTGGACCGATTTTGAAAATTCTTTACGCGGACGATGTCACGTGCAATAGCTTGTATTTTATAAGTTGAAGATTTACTGCGATTTAGTTTTGCCTGCTCTGGCTCTGATAACACAACCCACTCTGTATCGTTAACTCTACTAGCTACATAAGGTCTCTGACCTATGTCAGAGGAACCCTAGCCGGTAGGACAATTAAAAAAAGAAAAAAAAAACACAACCCACTCTCTCAGGGCCTTTGCTTTTGCTGACTAATACTCGTTGCTACAATAAAAGAGTGACGATACGTACGATTTTCAGTACTTGAAGATCCATTGTATCAGTAAATGCACTGTTAATTAAGATTTTCCCGTAAAATCTTGTTAAGCAAGACACTACACAAAACACAACACAACACTGAACAAAAATTTAAATCTAAAGTGGATCTGTCTGTAATTAATGTATGCTTGAACTTTATGGCTTAATAATGAACCTACTTCAAAAGTTTGTTTACAATAACTTAGACAACTATATACATCCCTATGCATATCACATTACAGTTTATAAACAATGGAGCTTTAAGAAGTTTATGATGTCATTGTGAACAATGTGTATGGCCTGATTATTAGGGTTGCCTAATTTCAATGCCCCTCAGTATATATGTGACGTAGGTAAGTATTAATGATATTAATAAAATGGTTTATCAAAAAATATTGTATTATCAGCATAAACAATGGTGTTCAACAAAGTATGCATACACTTGTCAGTTTTAAAAGACAAAAAATAATCTCGGTTCTAAAAATAATGGAAACGAAAAATGTATCGTCTACAACCAATAGAAGCAGCTAAATTAAAATAAAATGTGAGGAACCCTCTGTACCCAATAAAATAAAAGAACTGCCCTGAAGAACGATAAATGATGTGGGTATTGTGATCAGTCAAATAAATTTAATGCAGGCCATTCACAAATAAGCTCAAAGCTAGTAAATCGTAAAGGTTTCGTATTTTATTTTTTATTTTACACAAAAAAAATATATTAATTACAATGGAACACAATTTTTGGTGCAAACAGTGATATGTTAAGTAAGTACTAGATGGAACACTCAAGACGCGATGAGTGTTCCAAGTGATTGGAGTTCCGACGTCGACAGTCTGTCACACGCGCGTTAGGCGTCATTAGGCGCGTTATTATTTTCAAAACCAGTAAAAATGCGGTCTCTTGTGTTGAGATATTGCAAAAATACAACAAAAATTATTGGTAAAACTGCTGGTGTGACGTTCCATAGGTAAGTTTTATTAATATTGAAACGTTTAATAGGTTAATATTTAATTTGTTAAAACCGACGTGCTTATCGGGTCGGCCATGACGACCCGATAAAGGTCAATATGTGAAGTCTACGACTTGACGTATTGACCTTGACACTACTGCCGCGCCGTCCCCCGCCAACCCCCGTGCACCTTCCGCGTTGGAACATGAATTTAGCAAGACATCGTAGGGAGTGTTCAATCTAGTACTTACTTAACATATCACTGGGTGCAAATTGCAATGCAACATAAACTTATTCAATTTTTTTTATCATAAGCCAGAGTCGTCGAAATATGATAAAGATTAGTACCTACCTACACTTAACTTTAAACAAGCACAAATAAAAAAGAACATTTTTTTATATCTTCACACATTCCACACCAAGCAAACTAATGCTTGTATTATGGATATCAGACAGTTGATATAATACATAGATTACTTTCTTTTTTGTAAATACATACATATAAATACAAACATCCATGACTAAGGTACAAACGTAAATATGAACACATAAACGCTTGCCCCTAGCGGGATTCGAACCCGCGACCGTTTGGTTAACAGCTAGGGTTACTAGCCAATAGACCAAACGTGTCGTCACATTGGTAGGTAGGTAGGTACAGATTTTCTTTTCTTTGTTGACAAATTGCATAGTAAAACAGGAAGACATTATGTTATATATGAATAAAATAATAAGAAAAAAAGATGGCTTCAAATGTGTAGCAAACTATAATTATGAATCAATATTTTATAACAAAATAAATCATGTCACATTCTTCGTCCATATCCTTTAAGTGGGTTAAGTGACTTTGCTTTAACTTTAAAAACTCCCAATTTTTTATAAAACATGTTTCTCTCAACTGAAACATTTTATTTTAAAAAAGGGAATTTATTCTCACCTTGTTATTGCCATAAAAAGATCCATAGCTCGGTGTTCCGGCGTTGGCTCGGTATAATTGTTTAGAATACTGATAGTCGTAGTTTGTATTATTATTAGCCGGTTTACGCCAAGAGCCTTGATTTCGGGGAAAGCGATTCTAAAAGAAAAAAATAGTAAGGACTGGACTATTATTATCACTTTCAATCAAATGGGTCTAATAAATAATAAAATTGGCACTTAGACCCTTTAGACTTACAACCCTTCAATTATAATTATATAAATCTTCATATTTAGATTTGATGTGGGTGCATATGATACTTTAAAATATTTGTTTACCGCATAACTCAATCTAGGCGTTTTCTTGCTTGATTTTTGACGAGCAACCATTGCAGCAATATGTTTTGTTTCTTGACTAGGAATAGCATCCACCACCATCTCGCCATTAACTTGGGATACTTTGAAACCGGGAACTTCTGTGAAAATTTTCTCAAGTGACGAGTAACCGAACCTCCTAAATGGTATTGGTTCTCCTTGTAATTCTCGATAATCACCTGGAATCAGACACAAAAATATTATAAAATGTTTTATTTGTAGATTGTGTTTTTATCTTATGCTTTGTATATTGTGATTTATGCCCAATGAAATATTTTGAAGAAATAAGCAAACAAAAATCACTATAACATTGTAACAACTAAACTTTCTATTTACATTGATAATGTCATTTATGTTATATCTTTTATTTGTTTGTTTGATTTTATTATGATTGTAGGTTTTATAATATACACATACTATTCATGATAAAAAAAGAATTTAAACTACTAAAATCACAGTTGTTTTGACTGACTACATTAATTTAACTTTTTTATTTTTTTATTATGTTAAGCAAATATTCAATGAACTAAACATAATTATAAAAAGCGAATTGTTATTGAAACAATATTAATACCGAAAATTTTAAAACATCTTACAATCTCTTAACTATTTACCATAGAAGGATTTATTTATATTACTAGCGGACCGCCCCCGCCTTCGCATGGATTTCTTTCTGTTTCCTCCTTTAACATTTTTTCTATTAGTGAAAACCACATTAAAATCTATTGTGTAGTTTTAAATATCGAAGTGTACATACAGAAGGACAACCGGCGGGAAGCAACTGTGTTTTATTTATTCTTTTTTATTTTCAATAAATTATACTTAAATAAAATTATCATCAAAATCACTCAGGAACGATGATACAAATAAAACAGAACATGTTTGAATTAGATAGTAAAAGAATTAATTAATACTTACGATTAACTTGTCTAAGTGTTAGAGAACCTTTAACGGATATTAGTGTAGCTCGTAGAGCCTGAATTACTTGCTCTTTGTCTCCCATAATTAAGCCGTCTAAAAAGATATATTAATAAGTTACAACAATAGGTAACAGTATCGTTGTTAGTTAAAAGTTCTTGGAACATTATGCAATATATCGCACACCTATGCAAAACTTCTTCTTTTAAAAATCAGAATAAAAGCTAGTAGCTATGTATAAGAAAATATACATAGCAATTGAATTTCATCAAAAGATGACTTCATAAAATTTGCAGTTATGGTGGTTTTGCATTACATGTGTGACATTATAAATGAGACTTGAATGAATACTAGCTGGTGCCCGCTACTAAAAATATAACACCTGAGAAAATATCTAACATCTTTATTGCTGTTACGACGGTGACACAGTTAGTGCCAAATTTTTTATAATTTTAAACAATCCCTCGGGAACATAACATTTTTTCAGGATAAAAAGTATCCTATATGTTAACCTAGGTAATAAGCTATCTATTTCATTCAAATCCGTACATTAGTTGTGATGTGAAAGAGTACATAACAAACATTATAGTACTACTCTAGATTTTTTTAGAATGTGTAATAATACTTAATGATTAAAATTTGTATTCACTTTCAATTATAAAAAGCTATTTAATTTCACCTTTTAAAATATATACAGACTATAATCCGAACAGGGTGAAAATTTTGATTGTTCGGATTATTGAGGGCCTACTGTAGTCCATAAAAAATAAATTATAATGTTAACGTGTCTCCTCAAAAATTTATAGAATTGGAATTAGCCAACTTGTCATTAAGGTAAGGATGTATAATATTATAGTGGTATTTATAATATTAGTGATTTATATCAAAAGACCTGATACTGTGGACCACAGGATTAGCATTAGCACATGGTCTACTTTATGGCATATACAATTCTACAAATTTCGACCACCAACATTATTATTATTATATATTAGTGTAGTGTGCAATATAATAATGGATATCGTATATTTATTACAAGAATAAAAGAAGCATATTTTCAAGAACAAACTAAATTAATAATTTTAAAATAAAATTCTTATAAATTTACATAATATTAATGTCTTGTAAATTGCTAATGAAAATTAGTATATTGTTACTTAGTAATTAATAATGACATAATGGGATTAAAAGCTTGTGAAAGATTTTAAAACGATATTATTATGTTTTTATTTACCTTAGGTACTGTTTAACACTAGGTATTTATTTACATCCGTGTCGGCTTTATTGAAAAATTACATGTTTTTAAAAGAAAATATTGTCACGTTCTAAAAGTTACCTGCAAGTTTCTAAAACATTTAAAACTGTGATATGACGTGTAACCAAAATAAAAATGTTTAATGAAATTGTGTACTTATACATGATACACTTGACGACTTTCTCCTCGAAGTTTTACTCACCAAGTTTTCCAATATATTTATTACAATGCAAATACCCCTATTTAAAATCGTTATTAAATAAAATAATATTTTATTCGCGTGTAACAAATAAAAGCCTACTTCGTGTACTTTCGTTTCGAAATATATAAATCGTTCTAGTTCTTCAATTCAACTCAATAAGTAAAAAAACGACCAACCACAAACGGAAACGACTATCTATTCCTTCACAGATTATATTAATACATACATAATCTTCTATGTAGCTTGTGATTAAATACTGAACAAGGAATAAAGTACTCTCTAACCGATACACTCTCGTTGACATAGAGAAAGTATAGACTAGAGAAGCGGTGAGCGTACACCCGATAAGGGGGGGCCCTAGACAAGTTGCATTCGCTCCGTAGCGATTCGATTCGCTAAATATAAAATGTATGGGATTGACATATGCCTTCGCTAAATCACGTGATACTTCCCATACATTTATAACTATCGAACTTCGTTATCGTTATCGTTATGGCACTTTGTCTAGGGCCCAAGGACGGAAACATAGTACCACATAGTACATACCATAGAGAAAAATCATAAAAATATCATCTAAAACAGTTGTAAAATTTATAACAAGACATAAATTAGATGTTTACTGAACATGCATGCAACAATTATTGCATTTAACCAAAAAATAAAGCACTTACATATGAAAGGTTATATTTTCAACATTTCGCTCTGATCGACTTTTACAGCCTAAAATGCTACAGTTCACCATTATCACTACTTTCAACAACACGTACCACACCTAACACAATACCCAGGAACTTTGAAAAATGCTTGAAATATGAAAATCGGCAAAAAACAAAGTGCTCCAAGAGATTTGTGTGCCACACTTTCAAGTGTGGCAAACAATAAAAACGCATACGCAAAGAGAGACAAAAAATCAATAATGTGTCTCGCTCCCTCTAAGGTAATAAAGCATAAATGCGTCTCGTTTTCACGACTATTATTATTTTAATGACTACTCTAGTCTATACTTTCTCTATGCTCGTTGATCTCTCGCTATAGTTCCTTGTTCCATAGAGTAATACTGGTAACTACTTGCCTGATTGCGGATCAAGGAGAATTGAGTATTTGGGTAAGGAGGACAATCTCTGAGTATTAAAAATGTCCGCCGAAACCGATAAATTGGTGGCGCTGGTGAGGCTAGTGTTCAACCTAAATTCAACTCTGCGCACTTCACTCCATCAACTACTGCTACATTCATTCCATACTCTCAAACTCTCACTGTTCACACTAGCGCCATCTATATTTATCGGATTTTGTTGCCACTTTTTCAGTTTAACACCCATGTAAGACGGCGCTCCTTACTCAATTCTCCTTGTTGCGGATTTAACGCAACACGACTGTGACTGGCATAAAGCATTTCATGGAGGATAGAGACACAAACTAAATAGTATAAAATATAGATACTAAGGGACTCCGCTTACTGAGGCGCGCCTCTTCTATGTTTTCCATGTAATTATATGGGTATCCGCCCACTGCAAGTTGAAGTGACGGCGCGGCGGAGGCGAGGCAGGGGCGCGCAACGCGCCTCTTGCTCAACGCTAGGCCATTTTGCCGCCATTTTGTTATTCGTGACGTAGTAAAGCTTCGTTTGAACGTGTTTTAAAAATAAAGAACTAGGTACACAATTAGTTTTAAACAAAGATTTAAACAATGCGGCGTAATCTCCTCGCGCCATACTAAAAACACACCGAAAATTCTTAACAATGGGTTTAGCGCAGGCACTACACCCAACTACAGTTGCACGCCAGCTACAGTGAGTGAGTGACGGTCGCTTGTTGAGAGCGTCGCTATCGTCACAGTCACATTTGAAGTAAGGAATGTGTTGTCTGTGTTTAAAAGTGTGTTTAGATAAAAGTATATGTATTTTATTCTTTTGTCATTAGTAAAATGTATGTTGTATTTTGTAACACAGTTTCGCTAGTAATGCCACATCTCTCGATTTAAATCTTTGGTTTTAAAGTGTAGATAAAACAATATTCGATTGGTAGTTAGTTAATGACTGATTATGCTAGAAGTTGCTCGTTTGGTATAGTAGGTTTACGAAAATTAGTTTCTTGCTTTGTTATATCATCCTTTATATATTTTAGTAACAAATAAAACGTCTCTTTAGACATCTTATAAAACTTCTGAAACTTATCAGTATGAAATTTCAAATCACGCACTGCATTAAACGTTCCTCGTGTTGAATTTCTTTGCAAACGCCGCCCCGACTTAAGCCGTGAGGTAGTCCCTTTCCTCCCATACTCTATCCTCCTTGCTCTTACGTATGGTAGAGGTAAGGAGGGTAGAGATAAGGAGCGCAATCTTACATGGGTGTTAAACTGAAAAAGTGGCACTAAAAGCGATAAATTGAGATGGCGCTAGTGTATACAGAGGTAAAGGTTACCACAGACTAAATGGAGGACACCACCGTAACCCTGGCCGGATGAAATTAAAAATAATACAAAAGAAAAACATAAATCGATGTAAAATAAATACCTCCATCGAATTATGACATTAGCAAAAATTGCTCCAGCTTATAATTAATTATTATATTTGCAAAAAACGAACCGGACCTTTGCTAACCAAATATCTTAAGAAATACGTATTATTTCCTTGTCTAGGTTGCGAACAAAACCTCCACAAAGCTGGAGAAAATTCCTCCAACATTATTATTTAAAAACAATCAATTATTCATTAATTAAATGCATTTATTTTAGTGTGCACTGTTTATATTCTTATGTTGCATCACTAATCTCTTCTAAAAATTTCAATGTATTTTATTATTCTGTGTTCATCTGTCTGTTCACTATTCTACCTACACTCTAGTACTAGTAGTGGTTCTGGTTCCTTGTTTCCGATTTTTACATTACAAATTATATTCTAGAAAAATGGAAGATAATAAAACTATTGAAACTAATGATAGCCAAAAAGAAAAAGGAGAAAGGCATTCGAAAAAGAAAAGTAAAAATAAGAAAAAACGTAGCAGCGCTGACGGTGATCACGATGATAGTTCTTCGATTGACGGGGTGGTTGCTGTGCCTAATTCAGGTGATTTGCATCAAAATATATCCCTGAAAGATTTGAAAATGGCCATGGAAGTTCTAAACTTACAACAAAAACCTGCTAAAACGACTGAGGAAGCATTACATAAGTCCTATCAATTTTGGTCAACTCAGCCTGTCCCGAAAATGGACGAAAAAATTGTTTCTAACGAACCAATTGAAGCGGCTAAAACACCCGATGAAATACGGTCGGAACCATATACATTACCGGATGGTTTTCAGTGGGACACTTTAAACTTAAATGAACCTTTAGTTCTAAAGGAATTGTATACTCTACTAAACGAAAATTATGTTGAAGATGACGACTGCATGTTTCGCTTTGATTATCAAACTGATTTTCTAAAATGGGCTCTCCAACCTCCTGGATGGAGAATGGATTGGCATTGTGGTGTCCGTGTAGTAAAATCAGGTCGTTTGGTTGGGTTTATTTCGGCCATTCCGGCTCAACTCAGAATATATGAACATGTACAGACTGTGGTAGAGATTAATTTTCTATGTGTACACAAGAAGTTACGTGCCAAGAGAGTTGCACCTGTTTTGATTAGAGAAATAACTCGCAGAGTTAACATGACCGGAATCTTTCAAGGTGTTTATACGGCAGGCATTGTACTGCCTAAACCGATTGCTACATGTCGCTACTGGCATAGGTCTCTTAACCCAAAAAAGCTTATTGATATAAAATTTAGTCATTTGTCAAGAAATATGACAATGCAAAGAACGCTCAAGTTGTTTAAGCTCCCTGACCTACCAAAAACTCCTGGTTTTCGCAAAATGGAACCCAACGATTGTGAAGAACTTGTAAATCTTATAAACAATTACTTGAAGAAGTTTGATTTAGCACCATTATTTACAGAGGATGATTTCAAGCATTGGTTTACACCACAAAATGGCATTATTGACAGTTTTGTCGTAGAAGGCAGTGATGGTAAGATTACTGACTTTGTTAGTTATTATACTTTGCCCTCTACTGTGGTTTACCATCCAGTTCACAAAACCTTGAAGGCAGCATACTCATTTTATAACGTGTCAACGAAGACTCCCTGGACAGAATTGATGCTTGATGCATTGATAACAGCAAAGAATTCTGGTTTTGATGTCTTTAATGCATTGGATTTAATGGATAATAAAGAGTTCTTGGAGCCATTAAAGTTCGGAATCGGGGATGGAAATCTGCAATACTACTTGTATAACTGGAGATGTCCAACTATGTCTCCAAATAAAATTGGATTAGTTCTCCAATGATACTATATATAATAATATTGTGAATTGCAATACATATTTTCACATTTTATCACTATGAAGTGTTTCAAAATTATGTACGGAAAATATAGTTGAAAAATAAAACATGCTTTTGAATTTAACATTTTCCCAATTTAACATTAAGGAACAATTTTATTTGAATGAATCACATATACATTAAAATACAAAACACGCATATAGGTAGACATAACCAACCAGCATCAGAGTTTTTATAGATAAATTGTACAATATACCTCTGCATCATGGCTTCTTACAAACTCTTATTACTATTTGTCTGTTAAGAGGCATAAATCCTCAACGAAGCTAGCACAGCACAAAAGTTTCTCTGGTATTACAATTAAAAGTGATTGATGGGAGTAAAGTAGCTTTATAATTTTTTCTATCGTCCCTCTGGGACAGTACTTTTTTTGGATGAAAGGTACCCTATGTCCTTTCTTGTATCCCTGACGTGTATGCAAAATTCCATGATGATCGCTTGAGTAGTGTGAAAAGGTAGACAAACTGAGCTACTTTCACATTTAACGGGCCGAGGCACACCATGGTGAAATGGCAGTACGTGCGCTGTGTTTCGGTAAGGGCCGAGTCACAACGGAACGCGAAGCTGCCGGCTGGCCTCCCGCTTGATCAGTTTAGTAAGTGTTGCGGCGGGGGTGAGCAGCGCGGTGCCGCAAGCGGCCTCGCGTCGCCGCGGGCTGAATTGCCGACAAAGCAGACGTGGCGCGGGGCCACTCGACCTTTTCAAGCGATACTGGTCTTTTAATTATGTAGATAAAGTTTAAAATTATTTCACATTGAAAGTGCTTACCGCGTTGCTGCCATTCCGGTGTGACTCGGCCCTTAGGGAAGCCAGGGGCTGAGGGGCCATTTCCCTGGTTCAATCGCATAAAACCAGAAGTACAGTCTCTCCCTATCAAGGGTCATCAATCATCTGCACCATTGCTTGTTTATAGGCGGCGGTAGCAACCTACCATCAAGTGGACAGTCAGCCTGTCTGTCGACATTAAAATCATAAATAATAGTCCACTCCAGTATTTTCGGTTTTGTGCCATAAAGAGTTTATTTTGCAATAATTATGTAATAGGAAAATAATACTCTTATATTGTTTTAAGTTTAGTCAGTTGGTCACATATCAAGTGGACCAGTCTGTCCAATTTATCATATAATAGATAAGCTTATGAGTGCATGAGGTTATCTACATAATAATTTACTGTTAAAAATGTTACAAATAGGTACTGTTCTTGCACCTAAACTAAGCCAATGGAAGAGCCTTATTAAAAAATATGGGATTAAGTATAAATAAAACAACATCAGAATTATTCCACAAAATATAATATTAGAAATTACAAAGAAATGACATGGCTCCACTGGTGACCAAGTTTTCAATACAAGGTAATCCAATGTGATCCAATTAAAAGGAAAAGATAAACATAAGAAAAACCAACTCCATTTTTGATAATTAAGAAAAATAAAGAAATTTCAATGATTAACTAAAACTCGTAATTCTCAGTTGTAACGTTATGTAAAAGTTGGACAAAATGTAGTTAGTAAACTTTTCAAATATAGAAATAATGTTTTATAGTTGCGTATTTTTGTTTGTAGAATTGGCATTCAATAAACTTCCATTTATGTAAATGCACAATCCACTTTATACAATAATTTTACGATTTTTATTTTTTACTTTATTTTTTATGTTCGGGATTACAATTCATTAATGCATATAGAACACGGCAGTGGTCTGGTTCTATTACATACGTGTATGTAATGATAACTGGAACGAGATGGTAAGTTCCAGACATCAAAGAAAAGCACTTATTCTTTCTTAGTAGCTTGCTGTTTAGCCTGGTGAGCCTGCAAAACAGCTACGGCCTCGTCAACTTTCGCCTTGAGAGACTCCGCATGTTCCAACATATGAAGGAGTTCAGAGTTATCAATTTCCAAAAGCATGCCTGTGATCTTGCCAGCCAAGTCCGGATGCATCCTTTGGATGAGCGGGAACAGGCGCTCCCCAAGCATCTGCTTCTGTTCCTGTAGAGGCGCTGCAGCCAGCATGGAAGCGGTCAAAGGCTCTTGCCCTTGGATGAGGACAGCCGCCTGAGGTGCTGGCGGGTTGCGCATGTTGGCAGTGTACTTGTAACTGGCTGGACGACCACCTTGCGCAACGAGCGGTGCACGTATGGAAGGCGCAGCTACGCCTTGCTGTCCAGTTATTGGTCTGGCCCCGAGGGAACTGCGGAGGGCAGCTTGTGTAGGGCCTCTAGGGGCAGGGCGGAACGGCTGTTGCATGTTAGAGTAGCCCGATGCAGCAGACTGAGCGTTAGGTCTAACTTGTGGTTGGGCCGTCCAGCGTGGAGATGGTCTAATTTGTGGGATCTGAGCGGGACCGTAGAATCTCTGCGTCGGAGGTAAAGTAGGCACATAGTATCCAGCGCTACTTGGCTGGAATATTTGTCCCATCTGTTGCATGCGCATACTTGCCATACGTTGCATGTATTGCGAAGTCAAATGGGCCTTACGATCTTCTTTACGTTGAGCCAAAGCCACATATAAGGGCTTAGTACCAACAATGCGGCCATTCATTTCGGTTACAGCTTTAGTCGCTTCTTCTGGAGATGAAAAGCACACAAACCCAAAGCCCTTACTACGTCCATCTTCCAGCATCACCTGTAAAATACAAATGTTTAACAATTTCATAATGTTGAAAATAAAAAAAAGAATACTTGTGGTGTTGCTTGTGTTATATATATGCGACAGTAGCCACTTACCATCAACCTATCACACAACCTTAACATAAAAAAATTGTAGCCATTATTTTGAAAAATGTCAAGATCGAATTCTAAACAGAATTAGTAAATTAGTATTTAGTCGAAAATATTAACCAGCCCTTTGGTAAGTTGTTAGGGACCTTGTCTCCAGGCTCCAGGAGTTCGATTGACAACAGGGTCAACTTTAAAAATAAAGTATTTTACATTGGTTCTGGTCTTAATTTGTTAAGAAGTGGCAGGCACAGTGCAGTCATTTGGGCAGTCCATCTGGCGGCTGTAACTACCCCACTAGAAGACTACTGTGAAATAATAGCATGTGTGCTGTTGTGTTTCAGTAAGTAAGGGGTACCACAGCCCATTTCCCTATTACTTACCACTAATATCCCTATTCTTAAAACTACTATGCATGCATGGCAGTACGTTGCTTGTGTTATAGATAGGTCATCAAGTGGTCCTTCAGTCTATCTATTGATCTAAACATAAAAAAAATCACATGAAATTTGCGAGTATTAGTCATTTACTCAATGCTGTAAATGTTACCTTAGCAGATGTTATAGTTCCAAATGGAGCAAATTCCTTCCGAAGACGTTCGTCATCAATAGTGTCATCTAAGTTTTTCACATACAAGTTAACTCCTTGGTAACGATTCAACCGTTCAGTTTTAAGTTGTTCAAACTTGCGCTTCAGCTCCTTCTGGCGTTCAGCCTTTTTCTGAGCACGTCCCACATACAAAAGTTTCCCTTCGACAAGTTCCTTGCCATTCAAATCTTGGCAAGCTCTCTCAGCATTATCAGGATCTTCAAATGCAACAAATCCAAAACCTCTAGAACTACCGTCATCCTTGAACATTACTTTGTGACTTGTAATACGTCCATACTGCTGAAACATGTCTCTCAACATTTCATCAGTGAAATCGTCACCAAAGTTCTTCACATACACATTTGTGAACAGTTTGGCTTTCTCGCCGAGCTCCTTTTCGCGTTCCTTGCGTGGAATGAACCTGCCTACATATACTTTCTTACCATTTAACAGCATGCCATTTACTTTCTCAATAGATTTATTTGCTGCTTCTTCAGTCTCAAAGTGGACGAATCCATAACCCTTAGAGGCACCAGTGTCATCTTGAGCTACCTTACAACTCAAAATATTTCCAAAAGCAGTAAATGTGTCATACATTGCTTTGTTGTCAATAGTCTTGTCCAAATTTTTTATAAAAACATTACCCACTCCAGACTTGCGTAAAGAGGGATCACGTTGGGACCACATGATTCTAATAGGTCTTCCTTTAATCATATCAAAATTCATAGAGTCCAAAGCTCTTTCAGCTAAAACAAGAGAAAAAAATCATATGAATGTCTCAGCATAAATATTTTACAAACTAACTTTCTAAGAGTCTTTTTTTTTAAACATATTTTGATGCCATTGGAATAAGTATTTTACACTCTATTTACTGGTACACTTTTTTAACTCCTATCAAACAAAACAAAAAGTTTCGCTTTTGATCATTATCGTGTGCACTGAATAATTTGCTAAATGTGACTTAGGATAATTTGCTTCCGATATACAGAAATAAAAATACTAAATTTCTTTATAGCATGTAAAATATGGCACAATACTATTGAAATTTTAAATTAACAGATATTATTACGTGACTATTAGCAATTATGATTTCATAATATATTATCTAATCTAAGTAACCTCTTTCGGTTTTACTCAAACCAGTTAGGCACTTTAGTCAACAATTTTGTAGACATTTTATGAATATGTTAGTCTATCAAAACAATTGGGAACTACTATAATAGTGGCAGGGCACTGTATTTCAATCATTTGTACAGCCATAACCCTTACATAACACCACATGAAACAACAGCATATGATAAATGCTGTTGTGTTTTGGTGTGTTAGTAAGTGAGAGAGCCCATTTCCCTATCCTACTATGGTTTGCAGTGCACTTGCAGCATCTCTGGTGTTACTTGTGTTATAGCCAATGGTAGCCACCTACCATAAAGTAGACCATCAGCCTGTTTGTAGACCTTAGAATAAAATATCCAGGAGTATGTGTTAGTGTATAGACGGCTCTGAACGTATACATTGCTTGGAAGTTTTATAATGACTGACTTTGCAACATTTGGTATAGGTATTAGAGAAAAGGTGAGTGTACGGTGACTTTGAACTAATTTACTGTTTGGGTATAAAGGCAAATTGATTGAGTCATATTTAACACCTCAGGCATTTAGTTAACTGCCTCAGTACATGTGTATAATTGATTCATTGTAAATTTAAATTTTTTAAGAATTTGAGACAATTACTTCGCATCATGAAATATTACATAATGCATTGTCATTTATCAATAATTATTATCTATAAATATAATAAAATACTAAAAGAACCATGTCTGCACATTAAACATTTCTTCAAAAACAATTTGTACATGTTGAACTTATGTTACAGAGATTAAAAAAGTAGTTTTTTAGATTTCATATCTGTTTGTGCACACTAATCACAGAAATGGTTTAAAGGATTTATACGAAATTCGGCACACAGGTAGTTTATTACTTGAATTAACATGTAGGATACTTTTTATCCTGGAACAATGTTATGTTACATTCATAGATTTAGTATTACTACTGTTCCACTCTAAAATCTTTGGTGGCATTGGTCTTTTAGAAAAACGAATTAAGTACAGTGCATACAAAGCTGCGGACACAGATAGTAAAAAAATAATCATTGAGACTGGATGGGCACATGCTTTTAAAATTCAGTCACGTGTAATTGAAGTATTTAAAAACATTAACAGGGTCATTCAAATTTATGTAGCCGATAAAACCGTGAAATAAGATAAAAATATTGTTAAAACTCTTTGGAATCGTAACATTAAATATCTACACAATAAATGTAGGTAATCCTAATTGTATGTAATTAAATAACTCCGTAGGGATGTAAAGTAATACTAAATAAAATTATCAAATAATTAACAAAGCAACGCCATTATGATTATAATAATAATAATTCTGAGTCACGTGGTCGTTAACAAAAAAATGTCACTGCCAAACCTTCGTTTTTAAAGAAATATAGTGATTAGCTTGTTATCTTATTGAAATATACCTAAGTGCTGTAACCAAAGTTGAAAGTGTTGCAAAACTTGATTGCAACATTTCGAAAGGACCTTGAAGAAATATTTCTTCTAAATAGATAAAAGGCTTACTCACCATCTCCAGGTTGCTGAAAATTTACGTAAGCGTACCCCAAGGACCTGCGGGTGATCATATCGCGACAGACTCGAATAGAGAGAACAGGACCAGCGGTTGAAAATTTTTCAAACAACATGGCTTCAGTAATATCGGAGTGCAAATCTCCGACATACAAAGAAGCCATGGGATAATTCGTCGTACCCGGATTCATGATTAAACAATCACTATATTTGTTCTAATAGTAAAATGTAGAACATTAACCGCGAACAACTTCACTTTCTCTTTGTAATGTCGACTATCGCATTCCCCGACCACGTTGCACGCTTACGTACACTAACTTAAAATCGAGTGATTCCCGTCTATTTTTTGTAATTTTACTATTTTTTTGGGTTTTTATGAGTTTTATGATTTTTTTTTATATTTTAAAACAATATTTCACGAAATTGTGAGGGTTGTGTGACCTACAGTCGATGGGAACACACAACCTCGCGTGAACACACCTCGCTCACCAAAGGAAGGTGACGTTTTGTGAATGTGAAACATTGAATTGAAAGACAAAAATCAAAATGGCGTTCTTTGCAATGCAACAGCAGTATTGCCATTAAAAATATTAATAACTGCACATAGCACATTAAAACTCGAGCTGATTAGTTTGCAACAACAAAATAAGCAGAACAAAAGTGTTATTAGCAACGGTTATTAGTTTAAAACTAATAAATAACGCTCTAAATTTTGTTTGTTTTGTGGATTTTGTAACTGTTTTACTTGTCTTACTAAACGAACAAGTGGTATTACTTTTGTAACCGTTCAAAAAAACTACCTAAAACGAATTATATCTCGAAGATAAGACCCTGACAGGTCGATTCAAGAATTCCTTATTTAGTATTATAAGATAAGATAAGGTAATAAGAATAATAAAATAATAAAAGATAAGTTCTTTAAAGAATTTCTAATTTATTATAGGTACCCCTTCCAGTTCTTTCTTCTTTCCTTCCGTTAAGAACCTTTGTATGGCTGCTACTTACTTATCCTACCACATAAATAGTACTGAATATTCTTAAGAGAATGATATCTAGTCTATTATTGCTTAAGCCTGAAAAACAAGTACTTATAATAGATACATATGTCCGTTTTTTGAGGTTGAGGGTCAAATCTCAGACTAAATAAGAACTATAGACAGAATTTTGCGGATAACATAGTGAAACGGCAATAAGCATGTTTGCGAAGGTCGTTTACTGTATTGAGTAATGCACTGTCGCAAATATCTTCGAAAAAGCTCCCAAGAATTGTTATCGTATCGCTAGTTGTCGCAGAACTGTCCCACTCGACCGATGGCACCCGTATTTGTACTCACGCAGATAGCCCGCCCGGATAGTTTTGGTAATTACTAGAAACTTAAAAGTCGTAAACAAGTTTATTTAAAGTTTTAGGAAGGCTATTGCTGTTAGTGGAATGTGAACCTTATGTCGCAATCATAAGAACAGTTTGCTTTGACACTCAAAAAGGGGGCTCGGCCACCATGTACTCATTGTAGGCGTGGCGAACGCGTGTGGAATTTTTCATTTGCCCAGGGCTACTCTCAAGGTTTCGAGAACGATCCATACCCTAATCGTAACATTATACAGGGTTACTGGTAACGCGACTATTCCTGCCAGGGCGTGGAAGGGGACCTAAAATGCAATGTTTTTGACCAATTACTCAGAATTTGTCATTTAAATAAAAAAATAAGAAAAATCACTTGAACAGTGGTTTTTATTTAGATTTACTTTTACAACTGATGCTTCTAACTAGTTATTACAATTAAAAAAAGTCTCAAATTACATCCATCAATTATTATTATTTTTTTAATTTACATTTTATGTTTCAAAAGATGACATCTATCAAAAAAAAAACTACTACACTAAAAACATGTAGTTCATAACACAGATGTTTTAAACCGGTGCAAGTAGAAGACGCTAAAGGTTCTATGTTGAGGTATTTAATTTAATACTGGATGGTTTTTAAAAATAAATTAGTTTAAATTTAAAATGTTAGAAATAGAATAGAATTTGCTTCACATAAGTAGTGAGAAAATTATGAAGTCGGTTTGGTAAGATATGTATTGAGAAATGTGTTTTTGAAAGATTGTATTAAATATATTTATATTAGTAGGTAAGGATGTACAGATAAAGAAAGTTTTATTAGTTAACAATAAATGGGTCCTTTAAAAAGCTAGAAGAAAAGCAGAAGTAAGATTTAAACAAGATTAATTGTTCATTTTTCAAAAGTAACTGATTTTTAAATGTTTTTTTTAATTTTTTATCGCATGGGTCTTAGAAAGCTTCCTGATTGAATAAGTGTTGCATATTTTTGGCTACATTAGAGTTGCACTCAGCAAAAAATCGGCATACATGTTAGTTAAATTCTTCGTCGCGCAAGCACGTGTATTGTTATCTGGCTACTACGCAAACTATTTTCATTTTAGGTACTTTTACATACTAGTAGATACATTCTTTGAGTTGGCCCATTCCCTCAGCCATTCCTTTGAAGTTTAGGTTATGGAATATTTTTGCCTTTAAATTAGTGTTTCCGTGTGAGACAGCAACACTATATTGTTTGTCAGTGGGTACACCATAGAGTTGCCATAGAGTAGATTACACTTTATGATAGGCAAGCTTAGCTTCTATTGTTTATGTCTGACAATTATTATTTTTCTTTATCTCGAAATTAAGTTTGCATGTTTCTGCAAGTGATTTCAATTTGCTAATATATAAACAATCCATAATAAATAATGAATATAATATAATAGGTACTTGATAATTAGATTACATTACATTTAAACTGTGGCTCTATTATGATCCAACCGAACAAACAGAATATTTATATTCAAATAAAATCTTAAACCACAGCTAAAGTCACGAATGAACAAAACGAACATAGAAAACCACGCTATGGGTCGGTTCGGTTGTCCAACTATCTATAGACACTACAATAAGTTGGCTGTCGGGTGTAGTTGGATGTTCGTCCCAACCAACCGAAAATGTTGAAGATTAATAATAATTATGTTGGCCAACATGTCTATAGAAAAGGCAATTTATCGGCGTCGGCTGTCGGTTGGCCAACAAATTTTATACTTATACTTAGCTATGGAATAACAATAGGCAATCGTCAAAATTAGTTCTCCGTACTTTCGTACGGGTACGGCGGCGTTTCAAAATGATACACGAAATTATCTGTAGTATTCTGTTTAGTTATTATTCTATAGATCTGAAATAAACACGTTTGAGACTGTGTTTGAAAGACTGATGTTGTTGACATTGACATTTGACACTTTGATGAAGTTCTCGGAACGGGAGGAAAGGTTTACTAAAAATATAACCTCTTTTTCTTTTGCTTGGTAGCCGCTGGTTAGTGTTTTCCAAATCTGTTTGGTTTAGTTTTATCTTTTATCGTTTTTCATGTATTATAGTGTTTTTAGTGACATTTATGTTAGTTCTAAGCATTTTCATTTATATTTTGTTTTAAATCGCAATTTCAGGAGGTGTAACTAAACAAACATGGGGAAGGGAAATAATATGATTCCCAATGGTCATTTCCATAAGGATTGGCAACGTTTTGTGAATACATGGTTTAATCAACCTGCCCGAAGACATCGCAGAAAGCAGAACCGAATTAAGAAAGCCAAAAAAATAGCTCCGCGTCCTGCTGCTGGACCACTTCGGCCTGTTGTACGTTGTCCAACTGTGCGCTATCACACGAAAGTTCGCGCTGGCCGTGGATTTACTCTTCGCGAAATCAGGGTAATGTAATATTTCCTTATGGTTTAGGTACTTTTTATATTGTGTATTCCTTCATAGTCAAGACTATTATGAAATGTTTTGTATAAGAAAATAAATAATCTTTTCATTACATTTTGTAGAATGCGGGTCTGAATCCATCATTTGCAAGGACTATTGGAATTGCTGTCGATCCCCGCAGGCGTAATAAGTCTGTGGAGTCCCTACAAGTAAATGTGCAAAGATTGAAAGAATATCGTGCAAGACTGATTCTGTTCCCTAAGGGCAAGAAGGTAAAGTATAGAGTTATTTATTACATTTAATTTTATATGCATTTAACATGTATCTTGTAAGGTTTTTAACATATTACAGTACATATTATAAAACCTAATTATGACAACAGTAGGATGTATATATAATGACCCTCATTTCCCTGGCGACAATATACATCATGTCATACTAACCAGTGTACAAAAGGACTTGATAATTTAGGTTTTTTTTTACTATATAATATAAATATTTCCACACATAGTTAGATTAATATTAATTTCAATTTACAATATTAAAATTAACAAAAACTATCATAAATACCACTTAAATGTTGCACTATGTACATATTTTATCTATATACCTACATTTTATTCATTGCAGTTAACAAAGAAAGTTTTTACCTAATTTTGGTTTGTTTATGACTGATTTTCATTGGATACTTTAACAATTTTAGCACAAGTAAATAAATAACGATACCATAACCTCATCACAAAAACACTCTACTGTGAGTACTTAATACTAATCAAAATATGTTTATAAGTGAAGCTGTTATATTCCCTTTCTACTATTTCACTGTTTATATTTTAAAATACTCATTTTACTAATGAGAAATGAATACTTGATTATATTATTGAGTTTTGATAATGATTTGTGCTTAAATTTAAATGTGAAATTTTGTAGGTACTAATAGTTTTGTTTTGTTTTATTGGTATGATGTAACTTGAGGAATTAAACTATATTTTTCAATTGTCAAGAGAGATTCCATTCAACAATTAGTACCTACAAAGGGATCAGGCCTACAAATATTAAATTCAACAAAAACTTACTTTAATTTAAACATTCATTACATACACATGTAAGGAACACGTGTAGAATGTGTTAATGTAGAAAGTTTGTGTATTTGGTTTCTTTATGACACATTTTCGTTCAATACTGGAACAAGTAACAAAAGACATAATTGGCCCTGATTCTGTAACGCCATTTCGCGATTCCTTACTTCAACACCACGTCAATTCCTTAAATTGTTAAGACATCTGCTAAAAATTTATTCTCTATGACATGTTGCACGAAATGAACGGGAAACGGCGCGGTTTGAACTGTCATAAATTCCACGCTTTAAAACCCCACGGAATCGTGTGAAATAAGTGCATTGCATAGTTATTTACCCTGTATTGTCTACAAATTTTAATAAAATAAACACCAACATTAGGAAATAATTGGTTATAGATTAATATAAAAGTAATATAAAACATCAAAGTTTCTAGCTCAAGTATATTTACTTTTATAAATCTAGACTTACAATTACTTTTATAAATGATTTTATAACTATTTTACTGTCCAAAAATGAGAAATAAAACACTGCACATACACACAATGTTACATTCCTTTACCTGATATACTTACAAATTGATTATGATAACATACTTTAGACTTTAGACAATAGTTTGGAATTAAAATGTAAACAAGCCGTTTGACTGACTGACTGACGTGCGAGCTGCGACTACACACTGACATCTAGGGAACCCATTTGGCAACTGTTATTTACATCATGATAAAACACCAAAACAATACTAATATCATATTATTATATGGATGTACACTGACTTTGATAATTAAAACGTAATTTACTCACTATATTTAAAAAATTTCCATCAGTGGAATTGTCAAATAAATACAAAAGTATACTATGGTTTCTGTGAAATCATAACGTGTCATAGATAATTTGTCTTGGGACATACAGAATAGACATAAGAATTCAGTGACGACAAGGCAAGACGTTGTTTGGGTCTGACCATCGATTTTAGTTAATGATATCCCCCAAATATAGCTCACTAGACAAATACGGCAGCGTTTTTATTTTTTTGATATCTTAAAAAATGACCGAGTTATAAGCGTTCAAAGTACGCGCGCCACCCAAATTTTTTAATACTACTCGCGAACGTTGATGACGTCACAAGGGCCGATTCTAGATGCAAGAAAGAGAGATTGCAAGAGAGAGAGAGATAGGAGAAATAATTTTTAAAATCGGTCTAGTTTTAAGTTTAATCATTATACTCGTAAACAAAAATAGAAAATATCTACTCTCTCTATAATGTTACCAGCTGTTGCACGCGACTTCGCCCGCGTATCTTTATAAAATATGGCCTATATTATTCGCTGATAACGTAGCTTTCTATAGGTGAAAGAATTTTTAAAATCGGTCCAGTAGTTTTTGAGTTAATTAATTACAAAATACAAATCTATCTTTTTACTATGAACTTACGTCTAGCATCGGCCCTTGTGACGTCATCCACTTAGCACGAGCGAACTTGAAAATTTGAATAGCGACCGAAGTTTCGGTGTCAATAACTTCGGAAATACTGCATCGATTTTGATGAAACAAAAACTTTTCATATGTACATAACCATAGCTCTGATATTATGTGTGTTTTATAGTCATTTTCAAACCCATCGGTCAGACCCATTGTAGTTGTCATACAGAAGCAGGGCCCTGGTCACAAAAAACACTTGACTGTGATTTGAGCACTAATCAAAATACTCCCCTACTAAGCGTAAGAGCGGTATCTCAAAAAAGAAATCGTAAGTTTGATTTTTATGCCATAGGATAGCCTTAAAAAATACGCATCTAATGAACTAAGCTTTTTAGCGCTATCTTGTTCATGATATATGTAAAAACCTTAAGAATGAATTCCCTATCTCAACTATCTTAAATCACTAGGGGGTATTAGAGGTATATCTATTGTAATAATATTGTAAACTTAACTATTGTTATAACAAATAGACCCAATATAATAAGCAAAAAATTAAATATCTAAAGTTAAAAAAAACTGTCTATTTATGAAACCCAATTTGACATTATAAGAAGAGTGGTGCATTTTTAAGTGTATGTATTTGAAAAAATGTGATTAATGAATTGCAGGTACTGAAGGGTGAAGCGACAGAGGAGGAGCGCAAGTTGGCGACGCAGTTACGCGGCCCATTGATGCCAGTACAGCAGTCTGCACCCAAATCCATCGCACGGGCCATCACTGAGGACGAGAAGAACTTCCAGGCCTATCAGTATCTCCGTGGGGTGAGTACATTGTTCAAATTCGCAACCAAATCTCTAATAAGTAAATTTGGGATATTTCATTCTTTTCTGATAACAATCAGTTCAGCATAAATGCAAAGTGAAGGACAAAATTTTGAAGTGGTCTGCTTTATATTGACAAAGTTAGACAGTCATGTCGGATGAATAAAAACACATTTTTACCAAATATTCTTGGCATTGGGTGGTATAGTGCATGGTGAAAATTTCATGAATTGTCACCTCTTCCATTTACAGCTAAATAATTTCGTTTATTGAGAATTTGCCATCTGAAAGGAACAGTTATGGTGACCCATACTATGGTCTGTCAAAGAAAATAAACGGAATTCATAACTAGCCCACCCCATTGATCATTTATTCTACCTTAGATGTCCACTTCACCTTGCTCAATCAGAATTTCAAAGCTTCTGATCCTATTCACCAGACACTCTGATCATAGCTCGTTGTGTAACTTTGACCTTATTATTATATTCAGTTCACATAATTATTTCAAATACTAGAAATGTCTGGGTAAAAACGTCCGATTTTTGTTCATTTTCCAAAACTTGACTTGTAAATGGCTTTGTTGTAGGCTCGTTCCATCGCTAAACTGGTTGGTATTCGCGCGAAGAGACTGAAAGACGCCGCCGAAAACCCTGATGACGTCACTAAAGCGCCAACTGCAGTGAAGGAGAAGGCTAAAAAGTAAATCTATGAATAAATGACTTGAGTTGAAATTTTCGCTTTTTTTTTACTTATGGTTGTTATTTCGAACTCAGCAAGGCTATTTTTTGATATGGTTATACAGATATTTCCTTGACACTTACTTAGGGTGGGTTGCACCATCTAACTTTAAACTAACCATATCCAATCCAGCCTTTAAATCTTCGCTTAAGAATAATATGCTTTGCACCATTTTTACAGCGGTTAAAATGTCAACTGTGACAGTTTTGAGACAAGTGACTTTGACAGTTGCCATATTAAAAAAAAATACTTTGACAGCCTAGGAAAATTACATTATTTTATAATGGCAACCCTTTAACTTTGACAGTGACGAACAATATCATGGTGCAACATGCGATTGTTTTCGACTGTCATCGTTAAAGTTAACTAACCGTAACAATAACCAAGCCTACGGTGCAACCCATCCTTAGTCACCTAAAGTAGGATAAAACGTTTCAACTTCATATCATAATAATGGAATAAACTTGAAGCTACTTTTAACTTTATGGCATAAATTACTACTACTTCTATGCACCAAAGATAGACATCGATGACCAGACAATACAAGAGCAATGAGTTCCATGGGGCTGTATTCCATCAATCGATTAGTTAAATCTATAAATAATATAACAATGAATTTAGATAAAAAAGTGTATGGAATGTGTACCTATAAATTTTTGGCACTTTTTCCCAGAACTAGGTCATAATACCCTTGGTCACGTGACGACGTGTCCCTTTACGTTTACCGTTTACCCTACTGCCATCGTTGACATCTAACCATAATTTGTGATAGGGCGCAGTGGCCGGAGAGATGGTAGACATTTCCAGATTGTACTATAACTTCTATAATACCCTAACACAACTGCAGACCTGGCTGGGGAGATCTAATAAAACCTTTCCAGTAGTCTTTTGTTCACAACCACCCAGAAACAAATCAATAAAACTCTTCTTTTCTTTTATCTCAAATTGTTACCTTTGGGTGTCCTTTGTTACGAACAAAGAGCGCAAGGTTTTATTACGGTACAAACAAAGCATTTACAAAATATCCTAATTCTACACAACAAAGGGATTCACAACTATGGGACCATTCCTTCTTACATTACAAATTTACAAAACATTCCTAAACTCATAAAAATAATAATAATCTTTATTTGTACAAACACATTTTTACACGAAATTTTACACATATTTTTTAGTGAATGCAAATTTAAATTTTACAGTGACCTTCAATTTATGATTACTTACTAAATTACCGAAAACTTTTCTAATAAATATACAGAAACTTTTGAATGATACTAAAACATAAAAGTTTCGAAAACTTATTACAACAAAAGCTAATTTAATACTATTTAACCAGCTTAAAATAAACTATACATAGCGAAAACTGATTTTATTTATTTGTAAGATTTGTCCAGGCTCTCCAAGCTTGGACAAACGCTTGGATGCCATTTACGCGCTTGCGAGTGCGTTAGTGTGTTCCGGACAGGCAAACATAGTGGACGTTGAAGTTGTGTCGGCTATTGCGCTTGGCTTGACATATTTTCATTCAAAATATAAACTAGTTTCCTCGTTTGACCAACTACTCATGGTTGATACGCAGTTGTATATAGCTCAGCGTAAAAAACACCTTTTCGGCGCGAGCTCGTGAGCGACACTTAACACGCACGAAAGTGTAAATGCATCGCAAGCTTCTTTTGATCTGTATTCAAAAGCCGACACTAGCTTGGATCGGGACAAGGTCAACAAGGTCACGCAAGCCAAGCACCTCGTTCAAACGCTTGTTTGTGGGCACTTGTCGAGACTTGACAAGCATGTAAACGCGGGGTTAAATATAAATATTGAGCAAAAAAGATAACCATATGGTCCAGTATCCCTCAAAGGAATTATTTTTGCAGGCAACAAATCAGCTGGTTAGTAATAATTTTTATGATTTATTGGAAGGGATGGGTATACTAACCAGCTGATTTTTTGTCTGCAACTAAGTAAACATTTTGTATAATAAAATGGCCACAGTCCTACAAATTGAGTACAAATCCCAGTCCTACGCTTGGAAGTTTTTTACGACTGCTAACTCCTTTAGCTACCTCTATCGAGAATTTTCGCAGAGGAAAAAGTTGTGCGTCTCGGCAAACTGAAGCTACTCACGAAGATTCAGCCTGTTAGTAATCAGAAAAAAATTCCTTTGAGGTATACTGGACTAGTACCAAAAGAGTAATTGGATTTACAACTGGAATGAACGAAAAATTGTCTCACTATTCCGGTTGATTTGTATTCATTGCTGTAGTTTAATAAATAAAACAACTTTACTTCATGTCCTTTAATATTTATTTACCATATAAACTGATATTCTAATTTGATTATTTACCATGTAAACTCAAAATCACTCAGTTTTTCAATAGAACTTAATTAATATCTTACGTTAACTATGAAAACTATTTTAATAACCATACTTATAGAATGAATGAAAAGAAAATGAAAAAAAAAAAATCGGACAGTTGTGAAAGTTGCCCTTTTAACATAATTCATGTTATCATTAAAAAAAAAGATTGTGGATGCTACAATAAAAAATTATGTAATGCCTATAGAAAAAGAATCCTGACTATTATATTTGTCACCTAACATGCTAGTTAAATCTATGGATTTAACACGTATACAAAAATACTTAAATGGATGTATTTATTTCAGTATTACTCTTCTCAATAGTGTCATCTACTGCACTTGTATCAATTTCTTCGCTATCACCAATTTTCGACTTTTTGTCACTCTTGCGAAACTTGTCGTATCTGGAATGAAAATGTATTACGATTCAGTAAAAGTCAAGGGACAGTAGGCCTTCCTAATTGTCCCTAGTGAAAGGGAATTTGGCTCTGGCATCCCTCACTCACCAAAAGAAAACAGCACATGTGCTATTATTTCACAGTGGTATTCTGTAAGGCAGTGGATTACTGCTGCCAGACCGGCTACAAAAGGTATCATTAAAAGAAATGTGTACCTGTCAAGATCATCTTCATCCTCGCTAGCCTCGTTCCCTTGTGGGTCTACTTCTCGCAACAAATCTCCAATGTCCTTGTCAACGTCCGCCCACATCTTGTCTTCATTGCCTGCGTGGTAAGCATACTATTGTTATATGGATGCACAAATTATTCATAACCTTCATTAACATATAGGAAACTTTTTATCTTGAAAAAAGGTTCCTGTAGGTTCCTATTTCGTAAAACTACAAAACAAATTGTGAACTGCAGCACGGACACAGCTAAGTATGCTATATGTTTTTATAGTTATATGCGAAGTGACGGTTCTTGCATGGTTAAGAATAGATAAATCACTAAATATAACAAAGTCTTCCGCCGCGTCTGTCTGTCTGTTCGCGATAAACTCAAAAACTACTAAAAAATGCTATTAAAGAAAATAATGAAGAGTGAAAGTATCTGAAGTCTTTTTCCAACTCAACAAATAAATCATCAATGTATGAAATACCTGTGGCGGGGCTAGCGTCCACCCCGTTCTCCACTTTCTTCTTGGCGTCGTCATTGGTGTCGGTCTTTTCCGCCTTCACTTTCTCCGCCCCTTCCGCGCCAGCGGCGGCTTCTTTATTTTCCTCCTCTGTAAAAGAGAGTGATATTGGGTTTAAACGAATCCCAAGAAAATAAAACGAGTGTTGTTGGGAGGTAGTGAGGATACCTTTCTGCTGGTGCAGCTGGCGGTGGATGCGCTCGGCGTGGCGCCTGAGGGTTCGCGTGTCGCGGTACTTGACGTAGCGGCCGAGATGGATGCGCAGGCGACAGTGGCGACGCAGCGCCTCCGCCTCCGCCTCCTCCGAGCCGGCGCCGGACGCCGCGCGCGGCAGATACACGCGGCACAGCTCGCACCACCACACCTACAAAATACCACACACCTCTATCTATTAACTACTAGCGACCCGCTTCCGGCTTCGCCCGGGGTGCTTTTTTTTACGTAAAAACCTTCTCTGATTATCCCTCTATCCATGAGTGAAAACAGAATTAAAATCGGTCCAGCTGTTCTCGAGTTTTGAGCTTAGCAACACATTTAGGGATTCATTTTTATTTATAAAAGAAGATGAAAAAATAAATAATATTGTGTACCCTCCATTACAAGGTTTTGAAATACATTTATGTTTTGTTGATTTGTTAAAAAAATTCTACAATGTTATTGCTTTTAAATATTTATCAGTTATTTGTCACTTTAAATCAAATACTTGCAAAACTGACACCTGAGAATAAATATATAAAAATAATCATACCTCCATTTTCTTGATATGCTCGCTCCCAATATTTATTTCAACTTTACATTTCTTTGTCTCTGTGTCATCCTTTTTCTCTCCACCTGAATCGTCATCCTCAACCTCTGTGAACAACACATTAATAAAAATAAGGTATTTCTCGTATTTGCAATTTATCTGTCATGGTGACATTCATTAATTCTTGTGTAGAATATGTATTTTACCATGAGGCACGAAATACTTGAAGACCACCTTCTTACAGAAGACCGTCGTGAAATGACAGTATACTATTCCTTCTTAATCTCTTATAGAGTAGGATCCCAGGGCCTCCACCCACACATAGCTTATTTTCTAAGTAATATTCAGCATTGCCAGATACTTCCCGTGTCGCCGGCGCAATTTATATGTAAACCAACCGATGACGGATGTGTGGACGTGCGCACGCGTTTTGCGTTATTCTTTTATTAACAACCAGCTGGTGCCCGCGTTAAAAGTAAGGGATGTATGAAGTAGGGATGTGTAAAGCAATATCGAACGCCTGACATCTTTGCTGTTATAAAATTTTCAGGGGTTGTATCATTATTTTTAATAGATAGCTGGTGCCCGCGACTTCGTCCGTGTTGAAAATCATATACTAAAACCTTCCTCGAGAACCACTCTATCCATTGGTGAAAACAGCATGAAAATCGGTGCAGTAGTTTTTGAGTTTATCGTGAACAGACAGACAGACAGAGACGCGGCGGAGGGACTTTGTTTTATAATATGTAAGGATATAATTACCGTCTACGTCGCCCACAGAGTCGAGCGTCATGAAGTTATCGAGGTCGACATCCATGCCCTCGTCGGCGCTGTCGCCCGCTTTCGGGCTTGCACGGCGAGATGCCTGGTTGGCCTTCATCTGGACAAAAACGTCTTCATTAGCTTCAAGGAAACTTGCTATGCGTGTCATTAGTCCACAGGGAAAACCCGGTTCTAAACACTTAATCATTTTAACAAAGTACATTTGTTGCACTCTCTCTCTCAGTGGCAGTGACCTACTACAAAATTTACATTATGATAGAGGTAATTGTTCAATACAAGGCTTAAAACATAATATATCAATTTAGGTATGCCACGCCATAAGTGTCACATATATGACATATGATGATAATATATTATGATACAATTGTGATAGATAAAAAATACATTTATGGATATTTTTTTGTACATAATTTAAATGTTTTAAAAATCACCTTCAAGTGGTCAATGGAGCTGATGTGGTGCTCGTAGAGCATGGGCGAGCGGAAGGCGAGGCGGCAGATGCGACAGAAGGGCATGAGGAAGCGTTTCATGGCGCGGTGCGTGTCGGTGAGGTTGTGCGCGTGGCGCGTGGTGCGGTGGTTAAGGCGGCACACGAGGCAGAAGGTGGTGCGCGGCGCCAGCGGCGTGTCAGCCGCCGCCTCCAGCTCGCGCTGCGCGTCCCTCTGCGCCACGCGCATGCGCAGCAGCTGCGCCTTATGCCGTCGCGCCACCGCGCTCATCGCCGCCTGGTGCTTGCCCGACAACAGGTGCCGACTGTAACTCTGCACCACAATCAGGTGAGAAAGGTAATTAAAAATAGAACTAACTTCCCTCATTTTCTAAGTCAAAACACTTCCCGTGGACTATAACTGAATAATATAACTGCCATAACATGCTGCAGAATAAAAAGGGTATATAAAGCGTTTAGCAGAAGTTATGGCCCACGGGAAGTCTCGCAGTGTGAAAATAAGCTGTTAGTTTTTTACACTCGTATGTTTCTTCTTAAAAAATTGAAATCTTTTTAGAAATCTTCGAATATTCAGCCGATGCTAACTGTATTTGTTTGTATGTAATTTATTGCAAGAAAAATTAAAATGAAATTACCGAATACTTGGTGCACTTCTCCTTGCAGTGCACACAGACGAGTTGTACGCCGTAAGGGCGTGGGCGAGTAGTGGCCGTGTCGGAGCCAGCGTCGGCCTCCTTGTCCGTTTCTTCGCCGCCCTCCCCTTGCTCACCATCCGTGCCTTCCAGCTCGCCCTTTACATTACACAGCACATTTTCAACTACAACTATGTGGAATTCATTTTAAGTAGTTTCATTTCCTGTAATATTTTTATGTGTACGAGCCCATTTCCTTGACTAAATTGCATAAAACCAGAAGTACAGTCCCTTGCATGGTCGGCAGCGCACTTGCAGCACCAGTAGCGTGTCTTGTGTTATAGTTGACCGTCAACTGATATTAACATAAAAAAATATGTTAACTTACTGATTCTTTTTTTTATTTTTAAACTTTTATAAGCGTGTTCATAATTTCACATGATTTAAAACAATTGTGTAATGAAAATATTAAAGGATATTTCGCGTAAGAGTCTTATTTATTAAATTTGTACATTGGTTGAGAAACTGCTCCAAGTAAACCTACATGTTCATTTTAACCAGTTAAGGTTTACTTTATAACTTTACGGAAGATTGACGTCATGTGTTTTGTTTCCGTGTGTAAGTAAGGGATGCCAGAGCCCATTTTCCCTATCCCTTACCCTCAATCCTACTATGGTCAGCTGCAGACTTGCGGTACACGTGGCCTTACTATTATAGGCGACGGTAGCTAAGTGGACCGTCAGCCTGTGTCAACATTAACATAAAAAAACGGGAAGTTTACTCACCTTGGGAGATTTACTTTTGATTTCTTTCGTTTCTGGAGCGGTCTCTTCTTTCTCATCTACATCCCAATCTTCTTCAGTTGATGATGCATCTTCTTTAGATTTAACTGAACTGTTTTAAAAAAGACACGATTAACACACAAGTAAATAGACATAGGCAAATTTATTGCTCTTTCATATGTAATTCTTAACACGTTCACAGTCACAATACAAAACATTTTAATCATCCTGTATGTTCAATGTGGTTTGTTGATTGTTGAATGGTCTATCGCATGATATTTAATTACCTATTCAATGTTTTTTTTATTAATCATGTAATCAATCCATGGTGAGTTTATAGTGTAAGAGAATTGGTTTTTAATATGAGAATAATATCTCAATGCTCATTCATTTTATTGTAGTTCATTAACTCTCATAAACTCATAAATGTAATGTAAAAGTAAACCAGTGTACACTCAATCAGTGGAATCATTCCGCATTTATGGCATAGTGTACATACATGACTGCAAACGTGTTAATATATCTTAATAGAATTGGCACTCTTGATTATTGATGTATTTAACCTTTGAATTCCCTACTACTTACCATGTATGTCTGAGGTAGCACAACTTAGTCTCTATAGATATCAGCAGGGATCACTATCTAGCGACATGGTTTGGCCCTTAATCTTTAACTGCCAAGCTATATTTCACCTCAATCGCCAGTATTTTGTGCTTACCTCGCGTCTCTGCGACTAGCTTTCTCTGTACAGTCCACTGCTGATGCCTATAGCATTTAAACATACAATTCTACTTAGCAGTGACTCTCTATTCTTTTTATCTTTTATCATCATTTATTTACCACTTGAATACATACAATCCACATAATTATATAATATAGTCACTAGAATGTGTTTTTTGTTCCGTATGCTCTAACGGCAAGTCATTAAAGTATGTCTAGTGAGATTTCTCTGCTCACTTCTCTCCTAAGTTTAAACATTATTCAACATTTGGAATTACCTTCGGGCCTTGATGGGTCTAAAGGCACGAGTGTAGGAGAGAGATCTATCAGCGAAGCGCCTTGTGGTAAAGGAGGCGCGAGAGCGCGGGGCGCCGCGGTAAGAGGCGCGCGAGCGAAGCACACGCCCTCTGTATGGGCGGCGCGAGCCTCGCGAACGCATACGCGGTGGTTCGCGCGGCGGACCCATTCCGCTCGGCTTGCGGTACACCTCTCGGCTCGATGACCTCCTCCGCTCCTCACCGCCGAAACCCCTCCTCTCGTTGTAACTTTCTTGTCTCCCATACGAACTTCCATAGTGGCCGCCGCCATCGTGGCTACGTCTATCGCTTGATGACCCCTGTACACAACTCTCTTTGTTTCTTCCTCTGTGCTTTGCAAAACAACTTGTACATATTTGTTTAAATAAAACATTTGTTTACATTATCCACGGGGCAGCCATTTATTATTAGTGACTACTTCTTTCTCAATTGAAGGTCTGATTAATGCAAATAATTTTTTTTTGTGTATAAAATTATTCTCTCAATTGGTCGGTCATATTTTGTCTTTTTTAAGTGAGCAGTGATGGAAACTTGTGAAAATAAATTATCACTCTTTGTAGTCTAAACAGGTATCATTCAGAAATTGATTTGCAGAAATTAGAAGATTAAATGGAATGTTATTTACATTCTCCGAGATTTTCTGTATCATAAGAACACTGATTTAGATTTGTATGGGTTTGGATCTTATTTCATTTTGAGTCTCCAGATTAGTTACAAATCTGATAAGTAAACCATTCCAAAACATTTTATATGTATGCAGTTTAAATAATTTCAAATTCATAAATGGTAAAATAAATAATACATAATCAGTTTTTTTTAAATAACATGAA
Organism: Synanthedon formicaeformis; assembly: GCA_945859745.1. Lineage (NCBI taxonomy): Eukaryota > Metazoa > Arthropoda > Insecta > Lepidoptera > Sesiidae > Synanthedon > Synanthedon formicaeformis. The sequence goes on from OX243954.1 coordinate 6,088,153, forward strand.
CAACATAGCTTTTCCTTGGACTTTAAGCCAAATTCAAAACGAATCAGTTTGCTGAATCTCATTATGTGGTCGCAGAGGTTATTTGTCTTTTAGTCCTCTAAACTTGGCCTCAAAATTATTTTTTTTGTCCTAGAGTAACAGGAACAGGCTCATACCTTGACGAGCTGGTTTGTAGAGGAACACTTTAGAAGAAATAATCAAATACAAACCTCCATTCTCATCCTTTTGCGATCAGGCGATCCAGAACGACCATAGTCGCGATTGGAGTAGCTTGCAGAGCTTTCCTGATAACATGGAACAAATATGTCAAGCTTAACAGTAAATTCTTGCAGCTTTTAAGACAAAACAAAAAATATTAAAAAAAACTATTTGATAACCAAAAAACAATTGCAATTCTCACCGATCTATATGACTTTTTGTAGGAATCTTCAACTCTTTCGCGATTATTCTGATATCTGTTTCCACTGCCGCCATAACGTGAGTCGTTGTTGTACGTGTTATAACCACCGCCACGTCCACCGCGACTTTCATAGGAACCCCTATTGCTACTTCCGCGATAAGAACCCCTGTAACCGTTGCCACGGCCACTATAGCTACCTCTCCCACTGTAACCACCATAACCTCGTCCACGTGATGACATCTAAAAACAAAAAGCAAATCAAAGGTTTATAAGTGGGAAAATATAGTCATGGAAAATATTTATATGCAACATATTGGAATAGTTAGAATATGTTGGGGTTTTTTTGCCAAAGGTACGCCTAAGTAATCCATACAAGAAAATATAATTACCTCGTTGTTAAAAGACGAGAATCACACTAAATTATTTGAGAGCAGTAAAAACAAAGGATTATGTAGAAATATGGAAAAAAAACTATGCATAAATGTCGTGCAATATTCGAATTTCACAGTATAATCACACCGGCAAAATTCTTCTCTATATAATATTCACTAACATGCATCTAACATGGACGACAAACGACAACGAACGACAATGATTATCGATGCGAATTGCGATGACCGATGTTAAGTTAAATAAAATGGCGTCTCTCTAGCGTCGTTGCCAGTACAAAAATTTTCGAATATTAAAACTTTAATATTTTTTCTAATTTTTTCGTTTATTGCAAGGAGAATTGAGATGAGGACAATCTTACATGGGTCATGGGTGTTAAACTGAAAAAGTGGCAACTAAATCCGATAAATATAGATGGCGCTAGTGTGAACAGAGAGAGTTTGAGAGTATGGAGAGTATGGAATGAATGTAGCAGTAGTTGACAGAGTGAAGTGCGCCGAGTTGAATTTTGGTTGAATTGTTTACTATCCCTAGCCTCACCAGCGCCACCAATTTATCGGTTTCGACGGACATTTAAGGAGGACAATCTCTGAGTATTATCTCAATTCTCCTTGGTTTATTGATACAGAGTACAGACAACTTAAGCTACTCTCTTCTGTTTTTTTTGGAGTTTTATGGCCTGGTAACTAAACTTAAAATCCACTGTCTTAGTATCTCTTATCTATTATTTAGTTTGAGCTCTTCTCTATTAAATAATTTATGTCACAGAACACAATATTTAATGATTTATATTTAGACCATAAAAAATTTAAAAGTGTTGAATTGAAATAATAATTAAGGTGTTGCATTGAAAAACTGTCTAACCACAACATTACGCTTGTGTAGCATTGGGGTAGTAAAATACTGCTATAACAATAAATAATGATATTCGCAAAAAACAAACTGAAGCAACGCACATATCTTAAGAAATACGTATTATTTCCTTATCTAGGTTACTCGAAAAAACTGTTCCAGTGCTGGAAAAAATTGCTCCACCATTATCATTTAAAAAGAATCAATGATTCATTAATTAAATGAAAATAATCGATTTTAGTTCCGGGTACTTCGCTCCATAGCCTGCAGCGCCAAAATGGCGTTTTTGAAACTAGCATAAAAATAATTTGACAGCAGCTTGTCCAGTGGTATATATTACAGGTCAGTGGCCGGCTACCGTTGACTTCAATAAACTTGGACTTGTTATCCCATATAAATTACAGATACTTTCGTGTACTATTTTAAAGCGCTGCCGTACGAAAGTACGGGAACTAATTTTGACGTTTGCGTATTTTTAACCATAGATAAGTATAATAGTGTCTCTTTTATTCACGTTTTATTCTATTTGTCTTAAGAACTGTTTAAGTTTATTTGTGTTCGCTTGAGTTTTGAAACATGAAGAAATGTGTATTCTGTAAATGTCCTTATCATGCGGACATCACTAGTTTTAGTTCCATTACATCGGCTCCATAGCCTACAGCTACAGCGCCAAAATGGCGATTTTCAAATAGACATAAAAATTAATTTGACAGCAGCCTATCCAGTGCTTTTATTACAGACCCAGTGAGTAGCATTCACAATGGTAATGGTATGGGTTTTTGCTTGCTACGTAGAGAGAGTATAGATCACAGATCATTATGTTATTATACCGATTATGTTATTATAGATAGAACGCAGTTATTCTCTTTGGAGTCTTGCTCATTCATTCCCCAAATCGTCACTTAACGTAACGTAGTGATTATATTCATTTTGACCACATTTGCCAGTTCTCCCGTCGTTATGGACGTATGGTATATAATATAAAAAGGATTTGAAAAAAATACATTTACAAAAATTAACTGTATTACCAACTATTTTGCATTATGCTAGAAATAAACTCTTTTACATAGTTAATATTTTTAGGACCGAAATATTTTTGTGGGTACTTGGGCAGGTACATAGTTTGAAATAAAAGTCATTTTGTTAACACTAAAGTCTGTATTTCATTTCTATGCAAATATATTATTTTATAAATGGCATGCAACTACAAAATATCTTGTACTTACTCTAATAATAATAAGGTACGATAATTTACATAGAAGTTTGCATATTTTTTCCTATCACATCCAATAAAGTATATTTATCAACAAGGGCAATAAAACACATGTATATAAATATGTATCTATAGTAAAAATATCTAGGTACAGCAATAAGGATCCCTGAAAGACTAGAAATGATACCTACCTACCTATTTAATAATGCGAACAGGATAGGTACTATCTTCCGTTTTTCTTATTGGGTTCACCGAATAATTCTTCTTTGTATTTTTGTAAATTTGCCATTGAATCCTTAAGGAAAAAAAATGTCTTATTTAAACGTATTACAGTAGGTAGATACACATTATAGAAGGTAAGCGATTAATATACTTAATTTTATCATAATTAAGTACCTATCTAAATCACCACTAGATATAACAGAAAACAATTAGCGAGGAGTCAAGAATGTTCAGAAAGAAAAAATATTCTATTTGTTAATATCAACAGCGATAATTTCACCATAAAAACGCTGATAGGTAGTATAAACACCATTGGCCACGTGTTTAACCCATTCAAGTCCCACGTGGGTCATTTGCAATGTCTGTGAGCATTTGCAATGCCTAGAGCCCCCCTGGCCGATCCACTTGCTACGAGTATAAATATACCTAAATCGGGAAATCTCAGATGTCTTTCGGAATAGGTATTATAGCATCCGACTTGATTGGATGGGTTGAGATAAACTTTCCCTATAGCTAAGTATCTAAATAAATAAAAAATAGAGTACTTAATAGATAATATTAAGATTAGAACCCGTTCCCTATCCCCCCTTTATTCTGTACAAAGTCGACAGAGAATTTGCAAATTTTATTTTACAGTAAAACTAGCTGCTGCCCGCGACTTCGCCCGCGTAACTTTGTAAATTATTTACTAAAACCTTCATCGAGAACCACCCTATGTATTGGTGAAAACAGCATGAAAATCGGTGCAGTAGTTTTTGAGTTTATCGCGAACAAATAGACAGACAGACGCGGCGGAGGACTTTGTTTTATAATATGTAAGGATAACATAGTAAATTTAACTTATTTATTGTAAGGATAGATACCTTTTTAGCTTCACGCCATTCTAATGCACGCAAACGAGCCAGTCCTTTTAAATTACGGTCAAGTATTTTAAGGAACTCTGCTCTCGATATTTTTGGTGTTTCTGTAGTGCCATTTGATGATGCTGGTGACATGGTGACAGCCTGAGAAGCAAAAAATACAATTCGGGCCTCATCTGGCGGGGAAAGAAGGTTGCGTGTTTTAACGATCCATAACTCCCGCCCATAGACGCGCGAGAAAACACCGCGGGTTTTTAGTGGGTAGAAGTCCCACATACCACACTGATCCCCCATGGGCGGTTGGGATCGGGCTCGTGGATTTTTCCCAAAAAAATATTAATATTTATAATCAATATAAACATTTAAAAGATATGCTCTGACGTATACGAACTATATAGGTAAACTACTATAAGAAATAAGTACGTAAATAAAATACTGTAAAGCCCATCACAAACGTAGCTATAATAAATTACGGTATACGCCAAAAATTTAAATTGAAAGATGCGCCCTAATCTCCTCGAGCCATACTAAAAACACACCGAAAATTATTAACAATGGGTGGAGGCCAAGTTGAGCGCAAGCGCTCAACCCAACTACAGTTGCACGCCAGCTACAGTGAGTGACGGTCGCTTGAAGAGAGCGTCGCTATCGTCACAGTCACGTTTGAAGTAAGGAATGTGTTGTCTGTGTGTTAAAACTAAAAACAAGTTCGAATAAAGGAACACTCGAAGTTGATTATTACTTTATTTTTATTTATTAATATGTAAAAACTATTCAGAGTAATTTACTTACATTGTCATCCACAAATTGGTTACTTAATAATTCCGATATTTGGTTATATGCACTTTTGGTATCATTGACTTGCTGAAAAAAAAATGCCGATATTAATTGTTTTTGCACATGAACAGCCAAGGTTTGAATTCTGCCACTTGGGAGCACACATTTAGGTATCGTTTAGGTATTTTTTTACTTGGGTATTTATAAGTCATATAAAGATAAATATTAACTAATAATATTAATCAATTTAATATTTATTAACTAATATTAATAAAGATGAAAGAGAGATTCAACAGAAGAAGGACATTTAGTTTTAGTTTAGTTTTAGTTGCAGTTTTAGTTCTTTTTTTAATATAATTATAGATGGATTTGCTCTTAGCGGCGAACCCATAAAAAAACATCATCAATAATTTTTCAGAAAAAAAAAGAGTAAAAAAACCTTTTTAGCTGCAATTAATTACGTTTGGCCAGCTTGAGCCCTATTTTGCAGGCAGGCTGCCTTCGTTATTCATATCATAATTCATAAGTCACGTACGTATATAGTTACTTTTTAACTGCAGAGTTAGTGTTGCGCATACACACACCTACCTCTAAAATCAGATGAAAAATGGTGCCAAAGAAACCCCACTTAGGTTTGGTAGCAATATTACCGTTCTTCGCCGCCGTTGGTCGCAATGCGCGATCTTTACTTATCGAATCATCAGCTGTAGGCTGCAATTTTAAAAAATCTATCAATACTTAAGTGAAAATATATTCTCATCATTCTTGAGAAATAGTGACGTGAAATAAAAATTGCAAATATAAGTTGAAGTTGAGCCCATTGGATGAGTTGGTTAACCTGCGCTCTGTCTCAGGGTTCCCGAAAACTATATTGTCCTACTATGGTCAGCAGCGCACTTGAAGGACTCTTGTTTTATAGGAAACGGTAGCCATTAAGTAGAAAGTCAGCCTGTTTATCGACTTTAACATAAAAAAACAACTTAATATGTAATATATACCCACAAAGTTGTAACTTATAAATAATTAGCTGCTGCCCGCGACTTTGACTATATACTAAAACCTTCCTCGAGAACCACTCTATCCATTGGTGAAAACAGCATGAAAATTGGTGCCGTAGTTTTTGAGTTTATCGCGAACAGACAGACAGACGCGGCGGAGGGCTTTGTTTTTTAATATGTAAAGAGGATAATATTATAACCTTTAAGTTATTGAGTGCAAAATTTTTAATATTTAAGATTAGTACCTATACTATAAGGCAAAATTCGCAATCTATTAGGATTAACTAAGTATAATATCAGAGAATACTTAATACACTATAACTTAAGAACACGCTTAATTTTTGATAATTAATTAATTATTGCAGTGTCTATATAAGCAAGTATGTACTTAATTACGCTCATAATATTTTTTCATTAAAAATACATACTGGTTGTGCAGTGAAGTGTGGTGCGAATACAGCGATGGCCATAATTGCTGCCAGCAAAATCCTTTGCATATTTTGCGCCATGCCAAAGTATTGTCACTGCCCCTTCTAAATTATAATAACGTCTAAGTAACATCTTAATAAATCGTAATAATAAACAGAATGTAGATTTAGGGTAATTTTATTATCTATTTATGCGGTTCATTTTTATTAACTTGGCGTTGCTGCGAAATCGTCCGCGCTCCCTTTTCTAGACGAAATAAAGATTCAATTAATTATTTATTTATCCAATTCTCAATGTTGTGTTTTATCATTATCAAATTTAAAGAGACAGAGCAAACTGTTCGTAGGAATCGAAGATCGTCCAGCGTGAATAACTAACCCCTTAGAGAAAATCGAAAATAACACATTACCTACGCATGTTGCATTTAAAGTAAGAAATGCCGGAGCTGGTTCCTTAACCTTATATTTTAATCAAGGTCGGAATACTATCAAATATACTTATATAGTCTTTGGGTCGGAACTGCACCTGTATCTCCCCTGGCGTCGCTTGTGTTTATAGCCTACGGTAGCCAGTAGTTACAATACGATACGGTAGTTACATAGACTGCGTATCAAAAATAAATCAGAGGTTGGGAAAATTTTGCAAGACATTCCCATCACATTTGCGGTTTTTTTTATATTAATAGTTATTAGATAGGTATTGAAAAAATACTATTACTCATGTAATTATAATATATTTATTTAATTGCTATAACTGCTTAGGACTGTTGACTGAACATTTGATTATTCTATAGGCAGGTAAGTAGATACGTACTAATCGCTTAGGTAGGTAGGTACCTACCTATATCAGAAAAAGGGAGGCGAGAAGAGGATCTTGCGGCATCTTCCGCATAGAACCGGTGGTAATTGTGTGAAATAATGCGACTGTCAGTTTGTTATAGAAATTTATTTTTCATCACTATTAAAATTTATTTTTATAGGAAACGTGCGAACGTTACCTATTACCTAAAATTTTTATAAAAACTTTTTTTATTTCTTTTAATAGAAAGAAAAAAAGTTCTTCTTAGCTCCCAGTAAATATGTGCAGACATTAACTTACTAATTAACTAAATGGTGAAAAGTTGACAAAGGTCATAATGTCGAGGTAAAATATTTAGTCATATTATTATCATAAGTAATTAGACATTTTTCACTAAATATTTGTTAGTATTTTTTATAGAAGTTAACTCGACTACACTTCGAGTTTCGTAAGCGCTAATTACGTAGGTATTCGTAGGTGGAGGTCATTAAAACTATCGCGCAAGATTTAGTAACACTTGAATAGAACTTCATAGGAAATGAAGAAATATAAAATTAAAATAATTTAAAATAATAATTTTCAGAATATATTTTAATTAAGTAGGTAATATCTCGTTTATCTTTGTAACTTTTATTTATTTTTTCAAAAATCATGCAATGTTAAGCATATTTTGATGCAAGATAGTTGCATATTTACATATATCTAATACCTACCTAAGTATTTTCAAACAGGCTCATTTACTTACTTGAGTTATCAACACTGCACTGTAACTTCCTTGTGTACCTACTTCCTTCTTTTCCCTTATTAGTTTTATTCTGCAAATACGTTTATGGACATATTTCACCAATAAAACTAACGTACCCTAAAACATTAACATAAATTTTATTGAACCACACTGCACATAATAATTACGACAGAATTAAATTTGAAAATTAATCACGGAATTATAAAATAGGTAAGTAAGAAATCTTAGTTTCCGAGTTTTGCAATAGCACCGACATTATCAATTTGGTCGTAGCACTGAAATCAAAAGTAAACGTAAAAACTGAATAGTAAAAACATATTAAAGGTGAAGCTATACCCAATAAAGATCGGTGTAAGGTGAAATTAAGTGCGTTGAGACGCACGTAGAAGGTTCGCGCGCAGCGCGTTCAATGGTAGTTAGTATAGAGGCGGTTGAGCGACCGGTCGGGCTGTGGCGTGGGGCTGTGGGGCATACCAACGGTCAACAACGATAGACCGTGTCGTCGCTGCAGCGACTACGCAAACGGTGGCTATCGGTGCCAAGGCCTCGACATGATTGCGAAGTCATCGTTATGTCAGCTGGCGTTCTACTTATGCAATTATTACAAATGCAATGTGGTTCGATGGCCGGACCCCGTGTGTTAAAACAATAACAAGTAATGGATGATTTTGGTTCTTGGGACCTACAAATATTAGTAACGAGGCTAATGTTATGTCGTTAAGAAGTATATTATGTATATTATTATATGGAAATCAAATCAAACTGTTTTAGCAACCTCAGAATAGAAAGGCAACAAAGTTGCTATATGAATTAACTGGCTTCTGACCGCATATTTTCCTTATACATATTATAAAACAAAGTCCTCCGCCGCGTCTGTCTGTTTATTCACGATAGACTCAAAAACTTCTGCACCGATTTTCATGCTTTTTTTACCAATGGATAGAGTGGTTCTCGAGGAAGGTTTTAGTATATAATTTACAAAGTTACGCGGGCAGCAGCTAGTTACTTTATAAATTAGGAGCGATTCGCCCCCGGCTTCGCAAGGATGCAGTTTTTCTATGAATACACAAACCTTCCTTGTTTATCGCTCTTCTTATTAGTGAAAACAACAGATTTAGTATTACTACTGTTCCATGGTAAAACTTATATCAAGATATACCTATAGGGTGGTTTAGAAGAAGTTAGCGGAGATGCCTACAGAAGTGGCCAGCGACTTTATTTTATAACTAAATGGTGCCTGTGACTTTGTCCGCGTTGAAAAACAAAAAAAGTAGCCTATCCTGTGTCCCGTACGTGTAAATGTTTATCTACCAAGTTTCATGAAAATCAATTAATTTGTTTAAGAGTTATGGAGGAACATACATACATACAATACCTACATTTACAGATTTATTATTAGTATTGATGATATGATAATTATGTAGTATAAAGAATAGATAATGTACATACTACGTTCCTGTAATTTTTTTATCAAAAATTGTTTAATCCGTAAAGTAGGTACATAGTTTTGCTTGAGGGAGTAAAAACAAAGATTTATCCATACATCTGATTCTTGCAAACTTTCGCATTTATAATATTGTATTTATATATAATCTATATATATAATCATTATATAATTCATATTAGTAGGATTAGAATCAGATAATTCAAGACTTCGATCTTTAATGTAATTTTTTTTTTCAAAGAACATACTTAAGTGCAAGGAAAACGAGTGTAGATATACTCGTATAATATTTTTTGAATTTTCGAACAGTGTGGATATGTGGAATAGTATTCCTAATAGTAAGATACTTAGTAAGGATAGGTGGAACGGGCGAAAAAAATTAGTAAATCATGAGAATATTTTTATTGCAAATATACTATTATATTTATAAATCTTTAAATGTAATGTCAAACAAATGAAATTATAACAATAACAAAAATTTAAATTTACAAATCTTAAGCAGTACTCATTTTAAGCTTTTTATTATTATTACTTAACTTACATTAATAACTTATTTTATCTACATTAATTAAATAATACTACACAAACAGTTTAATAACCAAGATATGTTAGTACGTGAAAGTTTAAATCTATAATAGGAATCAAATCTAAGAAAACGTGACACTTATTGTATAAAGTTTATACAGAATGTAGGGTGTATGGAATAAAATGTTCCTAATCGCCGCCACTCACCATCAGTTGGCATGATCCAATGGCTTGATCAAGTAAAACTGACCGTGTGTGAAGGAATATTTGGCTTAAATCAAGCCAAATATTCCGCCACACACGGTCAGTTGCCAACTGATGCCAACTGCAGTTGCAGTGGATCATGCCAACTGATGGTGAGTGGCGGCCATTAGGAACTCCGAGTCCTATAATATAACTATATAGTACAGTTAGTTCATTTATTTTCAGACACATCAGGCAGAAACATTCGAATTATTTTTTTATGTAAATTAAAAATAAAAACCGATCATCTTCCGATCCAATCACAGTGAAAAAATTCAGTAAAATCCTAATTTTTAGGAGAACTAGGTACATACGTTGTTCAATAATTCTAAAAATACAAATTTTAGAATTTTTATTATCCAATCCTGATGACTTATAAGACAGTACCTATTAGTAAATTAATTATCACAATTATATTTTTGGTATTTTGATTATAATTACTTTATAATGTTCGAGGAGAAACTCGCAAACTAATTAATTAAATAATTATATGGAGTTCATAAACCGAATCTTAGTAAATCCGGTTTTAAAAATGTCAGTAAATCGTCAGCAAGTTGAGATTTATTTTTAGTGTTTACTTATCATAAACTTATATTAATGGAGTTTATGATTCGTTACTACAAAATAACGACAGATCTATAAACGGGTCTAAAAATGTTTCGTGACATGTTTTAACTAAAATGCTTTCAATTACAAAGAACTGTATTTTGCATATTACATTCATTTATTAGAACACATAATTTTTAAAGGCAATTTCTATTCACAGTGAAATAAAAACGGTTGAACGTATGGAGAAAGGGGACATTTTCCAATGTGATAATGTAATTCCCTTTTTTCTAGGGGATTATGCACTACTATGAATCTCCTAGGCAAACAGAGTCTCATAGCCGAAGGTATAATCTTCGTGTACGCGCTTCAGTGTTTGTCCTGAGTAACGTTTTATCGCGGAAGCGATACGCTGGAGGAATCAATAGCGTAGCGGATTCCGGAACAGCAGTTCGCACGAATTCAAACAAATCGAGTAGAGTGACGCAACCTAACTTGAAACAACTCTTACGACGTGAAACTTCGAGTGGTCAAAGTCAGTAATTTATTTAAATGCAGATTGTATTACCAGAAAACTTGTATTTAATGTAATACAGTTTACTTTACGTGAAAAGCTCGCACTCTACGTCGGTCGACTGTTGCGAAAGCCCGCGATATGTCGTCACTCAGGACACACTCTTAGGCAGAGCGAGTTCAGGAGGTTAGCAGTTCCATCTTCCTGTACTTCTTGCGGAAGGTGGAGACGGGGTCCTTGAAGAGGACGGGGTCGAGGCGCAGCACGGAGCGCAAGAGCGGCATGTAACCGCTGGCGGTGGCAAAGGTGTTTAGGCAGGACTGGCGCTGCACGAAGTGGTCGGGGTCGGTCCAGGCGGAGCGGTGCGCGTGCGGGCCGGGCGCGGGCTTGTAACGGCGACGCTGGGCCAGCTTGAGCGGCGGTCGGCGCGTGTGGTGTGCCACGAGCCAGTTGAGCAGGATGTCCTCGCAGTTGCGCGCACGGAGCACAGCCGCGCGGAGGGCGGGCGCGGCAGCCGCGTACGTGTGCAGCGCGCTGCGGTGCACGAGCGCCGCCCCGCCCAACACCATCGAGTACGACCCGCCCCACTTGCTGCTGTACCCCCACGCGCCCTATTTAAACATCAACAAGCTATCATTAATTTTTTTTAAACTTCTCCCGACTTTAATTAATTAAAGTTTAAACTTGCGAAGTTGGGAGCAACTTGCTCGCGACTTAGCCGGGAATGCAATTTTTTCATAAACATAAACCTTTTTTCCATAAGTGAAATATCGGGTGGTTTAGTAGTAGTTAGCGGAGAAACAGCAATATTTTGCAACGATTTTAGCAGTCACACGTTCCCTGCCCTTGCCGTAGCATGACATGACGCGTAACACTGCAACCTCTTGGTATTGAAATAAAGGAGTGTGCGTGCTAAGATCATTGCAATAAAGTTTGGACGTATACCTTGGTCTCGTCCCAGTAGTGCGTCCTCGCTGGGTAGCCGACGATGCGGTCGGGGAAGTGTCGCCAGACGCGGAAGGCGAAGTCGAGCTCCTCGGCGAGCAGAGGCGCGTCGCCGTCCAGCGAGAACACGCCCGCCGTCGGCAGCGCCCACAACGCTCGCCACCGCGCCGACACGCCCTCCCTGCCAAAACCGATCCCATACACATTACACACTCCTTGTTCGGACTACTTTACTAATTTACTAGCTAAACTACTCGCCCAGAAATCGTTGGCATTACGGTCAAGTACAGTACACAAGTGGGTTTTGTTTTGCAACATGCAATAAAGTGAATAAGCTAATGAAGCTTATACATAATATCTATTTTAAGAGTTCGATGAAGAAATTTTTCATTTGTTTGTTTTTATATTGTGGCAGGTTTAGGCGAATCGACTCGACTAAATTACATACTTATCTACTCTACTAATTTTTCGGTGTTCAGGCACGTGTAATTACTAAATGAGTTAGCAGACGAGCAACAAATTTTGGAAAAAGATTTCTTGTTAAATAACTAGTTTTGAAAGCAGTGAAGAAATTTCCAGTTTCGTAGCAAATGACAACTACTGATGTTAATAGTAGATTAAACAAAATAATGTCTGTTTTTGACGTTATCTGAAACGGATTATTTGTTAAATTTATTAAGAAGCTATTGTGATAATGTTTACCCTGGATAGTGAGTGGTGGCATCAATGACTAGCACTGGAAGAGGCTCACGCGTGTCACCGCCCGATCGGGGAAGTGACTTCAAAGAGGGCGCTGCTCGTTCACTGTCCCACATCATTACAACCTAGAAAGAAGTAGCGCAGGCCATTTAAATACATTTTCTGAGCACAAAAAGGATCAATTTACAGAAGGAAGGATTGTACAGAAGGAAGCTCCTAATTGGGGTCAAAAACAAGCCAACAGAAAGTGAAACTTTAGATAGATTTTAAGATTGAAAAAACTTAAGAAATTATGTTATTCTTCCAATTACACAGGTGTACACGTTTGAAAAAACAAAAATTATATAAACATAATGCAGCCTACTGCCCAACTAAAGAGCCTGCAGAGCAAAGACATGGCACTATTCTCAAATAGTCAAGAATGGACAGCCCACATTTATGCCACTTGATTTCCCAATGAACTCAAGACTTATGGTCTAAAAGAGTCGAAGAGAAGTCGTCCTTCACCCATCTGTATATCAATTGTATTAAAATTAAAATATGCTCACGGATATCCTATGTTGAATAATGAAAATAATGTTGAATAACGAAAAATAAATGTACCAAATGTTGCCAAATCTAATTATTCATTTTCATTTTTAACTTTAGCCACGTACCTTTTCACAGAACTCGCTGGCAGCTATATTAGCGAGTAGCTTGTGCAGGGCCGGAGAGGTGGCGGTCACGTAGAGAAGTGCTGTGAAAGAATCGCCGGGCGTGGGCGGAGGGTTGGACAAGGGCGCGACGGAGGCCGGCGCGGGGAGGGGCAGAGGAGCGGCGGGTGAGTGCGACAAGGGAGGGGCGGGAGGAGCACTCAGCGTCGGCGCGCCCAGGGGAAAATGAGCGCGCGAATCGCCATACGTAGCCAGACAACCCAACGCACCCGGGGACGTATTCCAAATCAATGCATCGCGCTGCCTCGACGAACGATGAGCCAAAACTCGCTCCAGTAAAATCTGTAATAGTGGAGACATCTGTTGTGAAATATGCACAAGTCCTTGGCGCTCCCATACCACTAGATAAACTAATTAAATAATATCATGTCGAAAATAATATTATTATTATTATTCTTTCACGCAAAAACGGCTCAACGAATTTGGATGAAATTTGGCACACGGATAGTTTATTACCTCGTTACCTGTATTAACATATAGGATACTTTTTATTGCGGAGAAAACTGTTAGGTTCCCGAGGAATCGTCTAAGATCGCGGGCACCAGCTAGTATGAAATATTTTCATATTTATATGGTTCAGGCGTGTGATCTACTAATGCTCTTTTCTTTCTGTTTCATAAGACGTCTCAGCTGTAGCCATATTAATGGACATAAGCCTCCCTGAAAATTTTCCAATATGATCGATTAGGACGTAGTCTAGATCCACCCTCGACCCGCGGCCCTTGTCAAATAGGGCTCCTACCAGCTAAAACCCTGCTATCATCCTTAATCATACAAAGAATTGCTTGGGTGGTATAGCCATCACAACATAAGATACAGATAGAATCATTTCAAAACTAATTATAATATTAAATATAATAGATAAGATGTACCTCAATAGTTGTAAAAACAATTTTTTCAATTGAGGAGAAGTATTGTTCCCACAATAGCTGTGTTTGTTGTCTCAGAGCTAATATACGTTCAGGGGACACGGATCTCACCAGTTCTGGTACCTAAAATGTATATTAAAAAAAATAAGGCTAAACATAATAGTTCCTTATCTATAATTTCCGCTAGGACCATATTATATTTTTAATTTTACAACACGGACTTAGTCGCGGGCATCCGTGTATCTATAATACTAGAATGTTAATTTTCAAAAATATAAGTTTGATTTGGAAACCTGTAATAAAAGACGTTCGTCAGCCCAGATAACAGCACGGCGCCAGTCTATGCGTTCATCGAAAGGCAAACGCCAACCATTGCTAAGTAATACTGGAATACATCCCGCCGCCAATGCCTCAAGAAAACGGTAAGAACCGAGCCTGCGTCCTCGCGCCACTAGGCAGAATGTTGAATTAGCCAACAATTGCTCATAGTCAAATCTGTAAGTCATAATAAATTATTCGTTTACTAATTACTAATACTAAAATATTTTTAAAAGACTACAGATATTTGGGAGAATTAGTTTGAGAAAATTAGTTAGTTTGACGAGCCCATTGGATGAGTGGTTAGGGTGCTCCACTTAACTAGGTTGTCTGGGTTGGTTCTGGGCAGGGTCAATTTTGGAAATACAAGCGAAACCGTTTATAACGACATCGTTTATAACGACGGATCAGTTATTACGACCTAGTAGCAAGGTCCCGGCCGAATCCCTAATAAACAGTTAAGTAAAAATACCGCCTATAACAACATCGGATTCAGCGACATATCGCTTAGAACGACGAAACTTTATCGATATTCATCGGCTATAACGACCAACCGTTGTGCTTGTACCAGCAAAATAAAACAATACGAACAATTTTCAAACTTATTCTAATCTATTAAGGACTGTTTTGACTTATTATTGTTTTGACCTACGTTGCACTTTCTCCGATTTTTTTCTTTCCAGCCCCTTTCGGGTCGTTCTCACGTTCTAGGTCTGTCGGCATAATATTTACAAGGTACCGTAATAAAACCTGGGAAAAGGTCACACAGACCACCATAAAGATCTCTCTCAATCATAAGAGGAGGACGATTATGATATTCCCCTAGCGAGAATGCTACAATCTCCTACAAATGAAGATGACCACTAACTCAATTGGCTGCTCAGTTACACAGATTGATTGAAATTCAATCAATCTGTGTAACTGATTGAAATAGAGGAATTTATTGGAATAGATGACAATGTTGGCGTGTGCGCCGTAGTTACAGAGCGTCCTCTGTAACTACGGCGCACACGCCATTCTTGCAGAAGCTGAAAGTAATAATCGTAACTGACGAAGAAAACGAAGACCATCAAGAGCAGTTTCAATCATCAACACTATGCTATTGCTATAATAGTTTTACAAATATTTGTTGCTTTTAACGAAGAGTATAATGCTGATGATAATCAAGCAATCTTGACGAGAATGAAACGTAAAATGCAAAATACATTTGCGACTCAGCTAAAAAAAAAAGTTTAAAAAAGTGATTGTAGTCTATAGGCAATACTGTTGGTACTACTGCAAGTTTTTCAGAATATATATTTTTTAAATTTCTAAACATACATATGACTATTAATATGACTACTTATGTATATTGCTTATAACAACTATCGGATATAACGCCGAAGTTATGTGGTCCCTTCAATGTCGTTATATCCGGTTTTGATGTAATCTTTTTAAAATTGGCTCTGATCTTGATCTGGAAAGTAGTAGCAGCAATAACCATCTATTTACAGAAGACCACAGTGAAATAACAGCATGTATGCTGTGTGTTTCAGTGGATTAGTAAAAGATAATGGAGCCCTTTGTCCTATCTTGTCACTTATCCTATTTGAGGTTGACAGTGCATTTACAAGCCTCTCCTGTCTGTCCCTTTTAAATATTTAAAAAACCAATTAATTAAGAAGAAATACAGTTAATTTTAAAATTAAAAATATATATTTTAACAGTAGGGGGTGATCCGGATTCGTATGGATACAATTCCTATCTGAAAATTAATAATAAAACCTTCCTGATTACTCTTTCCATTTGTGAAAACCCTATCATAACCCATTGCGTGATTTAGGAGTTAGCAGATATATAACCAGACAAACACAGAAGCGACTCAATTTATACTATGTTTCGTACTGCTAAACCTGTAAATAATATTTTCATTGAACTTTACACAGGTGTAGATCGTGTACCAGAAAAGAAAATAGACTACTTCTAAAGACCATACATGCTTCAAAGGACTTAAATAACATCAATAAATTTCTGTAGATAAACATACTTATCATATTCCTTGTTATCATCATCACATCTGTCATCTCTTAAATCTTTCCAAGACTTTCCATGTCTACAAGTTGTCACTAGTACAAGTTCATTGCCATCGTGCAAATGCCATAAAGAATTTCTTGTTTCACTGCCAATACCATGGACATATCGTTTTCCTTTAAAAGCTAATAAATGCTTATGTGGTGCTGGAAATGGGTTTGCAGTGGCAGCTGGCGGAACACCACCACGTTCAGGATGCTCCTTGTGAAATAAGGGCAGTGAAATATCAAAGCCTTCTCGGAAAATAGTCTCAGAGGCACTTGCTCGGGCTAATATCGCTTCACCGGGGTCAAAACCGAGAGCCTCCTCGGCGTAATCGGGCCATGTGCCAGCATATAGATTAAAAATGAGATGATTCCGTCCATTATTCCAGTGAGGTAACCGAGACAAATGCGTTGCTACATCGGCTACATGCTCAGGAGAGAGGGGGTCCGCATCTAATGTGTCTATAGCTGGTATGAAGAGACATGCCTCATTGGGGTCCCTTGTAGAATATCGAGATTCCCTTATGACTGAGAGTACCTTTCTATATGATAAACTGACTGTTCCGTCACTGGGGTATACATATATTTTGGGATCATTTCCACATTTTGAAAAGTCGAAACATGTTTCCATGCGGCATGTTCTCAGTTTCAAATGAGGGCGTCTTTGTTCATAAGAAGGAATTTCTGATAATTCTTCAGGCGTTGCATAAGATGGTAATTGGTCATAGCGACTTCTTTGTACAGTGTCAGATTTCAAATAGTAGACACCAATATAACAGTATATCAAAAAAGAGCAACATAAAATTACTAGCAGATATCTTTTTCTAGCCTGCATATTGTTTATAATCTATTTTGTTAATTCGTCACTATTTTTATTTGCAATTTTATTTATTTTATTTAAAATTACATAGGTACAACAATTTATATTATTATACTTCGTATAAATGATTTAGATTCACAATAAATGAAAACAATGATAAAATATGTGTCATTTTTACTTTCTTTTTCAACCCATTGAATGTAATGAATATTTATAATAATATAAAAGTAATAATCATGTTTATATTCATTTATATTGTTTAGTTTATTAAATTAAGTTTGACTTTTGTTGTGACTTTTTGGATTTCTTTGGTGGACTGACCACAGAGTGATTTCTTGACATTGACATTCAAACTCTAATATTATCATGTATTATCTATATTCTATGTAATAAGAATATAATATAATATGAGCGTCAAATGAGCGCAAAGTAAATTTTACTTAAAGGTGCAATCGTAGTATCTACTATTTAGTTTGTGGGTGCAATCAAACTAGAGGACGCCGCTGAAGTCGGACGCGGCTGTAATTCACGTACCTGTAATCAGTAGCAATATTGAGAGAGTGGTAGTGGGGGTAAAATGTGGTGGAGCAGTGGCCGATTTTACTTACCAGTAAGTACTCTCTATGGTGCTTGTGTAGTAGATACAATAAGGAGGGCAGAGATAAGGAGCGCAATCTTACATGGGTGTTAATAAAAACTGAAAAAGTGGCAAATAAAAGCGATAAATCGAGATGGCGCTAGTGTGTACAGAGAGAGTTTGAGAGTATAGAATGAATGTAGCCGTAGTTGACGGAGAGAAGTGCGCCGAGTTGAATTTTGGTTGAATTGTTTGTTGTCACTAGCCTCACTACCGGCATCAATTTATCGTTTATCGACGAATCGACGGACACTTTTAATACTCAGATTGCTCTCCTTATCTCTATCCTCCTTGAGATACAAGTATAATAGAGGGAGTATAGTATAGTGACAGTGACAAAAAAATGTAATACTGTACACAGAACAGTATATTCATAAGGAGATACAATACTACTCTGTACAAGCTTTCATTTCATTAATTCATACCATTCATACAATACAATTTCATTCATTTCATAATATTATATTATACCGACCGTATCCTAGTTTCGTTTCGTTCCTTTTTGATCTTTAAAATTAGTCGCATTAATTTTGTTCTTTCTTAAAATAATGGCGAGACCGAAAACAGACGATGCATCCGAAGATGCCAAGAAGATCGTGGAAGATGCAAAAAGCTTTATTGAAAAGGCTATTGGCGATATTGGGAAAACATCCGCTACAAAACAGCTAATTTTAGGAACTGCATCTGGGTGGTAGGTATCACGTTTATTAACTGTGTTTATACTATAGGATGCTTATACGTAACATTTGTTTAAAGAAGTAAAATTTCTGCTCTTTGTTTATGTTACTTTTCGTTACATGCACAAATCAATGATTTCGTCATAGGATGAAGTCATAATTGTGATTGCGTCTTTTATAAATAAATAATGACTCATTTTTTCTGTATACATTAAAATAAAATTATATTAAATAAGACGATATTATTTAATTATTTATTTAGTATTCTTCTATTCACTGTCATTGTTTTACCCTAGGTATTTAAATGGTTTTCTTTTTTCTAAATTGACTTTAAATTTTCAAGGATAACAGGCTTCATGACTATGAAGGTGGGCAAATTTGCTGCAGTAGGCATTGGAGGAAGTGTTATACTGTTACATATTGCAAGTCAAAAAGGCTACATCAATATCAATTGGGACAAAATAAACACTAAAGTTGATAAAATTGCTGATAAAATTGAAAAGAAAGCTACAGGCAAATCACCAGATTTCTTTGAAAAAGTAAGTACGATATTTCTTTTGTCATCATTAGATAACATTTCACAATATATAGGTATACTCTGCATGTGAGCTCCAAGGAATCTAAGCATGTTGAAGTAAATATCTAGTGTATCTTATCCATATTAAGTAATTGTAAAATTTATCTGGAAGGTAATTTTTTAAATGCTTTCTGTATTAAATAAAAATGAAAAAATTGTTTAAAAATAGAAATGTACCAAGTGCGACTCCATAGAGCTATCATGCGAGTTATACTTGGAGTGGTGTTCACAGCTTTGTTTTAAAGTTGAAAGCTTATTACCATGATAAAACCATATTATTTAAAATTGTCTAATAAATTGATGTAATTTTAAGAAGTTTTTGTACTTGACCTATGCCAATTATATATTACAGAAAATATGTAATTGTGATAAGGAATAAACATATTATATGTATAATGGGATTTATTTTCTTTATGGTTTATTAATTTCTTGTTGCAGGTAATAAACTTTATCAAAAATAATTCATATTATTCAGCAGGTTTCACGGGAGGATTCTTTTTTGGCATAGCTTCGTCATGATTATTTTTATGTTTTGAGGATTAAGTGAGTTAATTTTAAGTAGTACTGATTTTGATTATGTTATGAACAGTTAAGACAACTGACTTATTTGTGTAGTAGGATTATAAGAAATAAAGAAATTAGAAGATTTAAAGATTAATTTATGGACAGTTCTTTTTTTTCATTTGAAAAATCATTGTCATAAGATGTTGAACTGATAAAAACATTAATGTAGGTCAAGTATAGAAACCTCAAATGGAAATGTTGACTAACAAAAAACACTACATTGATTCTATTCTGATTAATGACTAATATAAGTGAGATTTAAGTGCTATTCGAATAACATGTTTCATCATTATTGTTTATAGTAAAGCCACAGAGACAATGCAAACGATGTAAACAAACCTGGCCCTTTGTCCTTTTCTCTTACATGAAACGGCTGGTGCTATCTGTTTCCATGGTATAGGTGCCGTGCCAGTGTATGTGTGAACGGTTCTCATACTAGGCGTAGACCACTACCACACGGTCGACGTGACGGAATCGTGTCTGTGTCGATTTGAACGGCTACATCACGAACACAGCACAGTCGCTGATACCGCTATCGTGTGAAAGCTTGTATAATAATGTCTACATTACTAAACCGCCACGGTACCGTTTATGTGTGTGTGTGAAAAGGCACGAAGCCATTTTGACAACCCCTGAAAATTTGTTTAAATTCTTTGCATTGTCTTGTTGGCCTTGCTTTAATAATATTATTTTGTAAAGCATAGTTTAATTTTAAAAATATTTAAATTTTTGCTAACTCATCTAAAACTTAATTTTTTTTTCACTATTTCAGTGTTCTTTTTTTGTTTTGTGTTTATTTAATTTAGATTACTTTTTAAAGTCAATCTCGTAGTTACTTCTTACTGGAGGTTATTTGTTATAGGTAGAAAGATTTGTGGACCGTAAATTGGATAAAGCTGAAGATTTGTTAAAGAAAAAGGAAATTAAAGCTAAACATTGGTATGACAACTTCATTGGAGATGATAATTATCGTGCCACGGAAACTCACGTATTCATGGCGTCATTTGTTGCTGGCCTTGCAGTAGGTCTCCTGTGTGGAAAATAATTTTTTTATATAAAGTTTCTGGACCTATGATAGATAAGTAACAGATAACTTTGTCGTCTTTCCTTACATTAATAACGATAATTACGCGCGAATGATAATCCTAATCACATATTTTTCGAAAATTGCACATCTATGGTAAATAAAACTTGAATTGGACTATCGGTCATATTATTTGTTTGTATTGTATAAGATTGGACTATTTGTTACTTTACCCCAATTTTTCCACTCAATGTAAGCAAATCGTTTTCCTTTGAAGTGAAAACTCAAACTTAATGATCCTGTATTGTTGTAAGCTAAAAACTTTATCTCAACATTTAATGCATCATTATTGTATTACTTTGTATTATCATATAGAATAGACTTATAAATAATTAATAGTGTACTTTAGTGTTATTAAACTTGTTTTAATTTCATCTACGCAGTTTGCTTTATTAGATCATATATATATTTAAATCTATACATAACTAACCTATATTATTATTAGAGTTTTTACAATTTGTCTTATTTCATAAACAATCTTTTCAAGTTATTAACACAATTTAGTGTTGTTTAAAAATAAATCATTATTTTAATTTAGAATTATTCATAAATGTTTTGAAAACCGTCAAGTCAATAAAAATATGAATTGATTGTTTACAAAACGAGACTATTATAAAAACTGACTGTATTTAATGTATAACATTGGCTGTTAAAACTTAGTATTTAATAAATTATAAAACATTGTAGATGAAAACTGCCTTTTAGTCACCCAAGTTAAACTAGTGTAATTAATCAGAAAATAAACACATAAATGCAATATTGCTGAATTAATGAGGCCAAATGAAAGATGTTATCTTTTGCAAAGGGTTTATTTAGGAACTTAAACTTTTATCAACATAGTGATTAAATAATTCCCGCGACGAGAGGGTCTCCAAGTAAATTTTATACTGTTTTATGTAATTATTTTTCAGTTTGGTAACAGCAGAATTATATCTAGTCTTTTCTTTTCTATTTAACTGTAACCAATTGGCACCAGAGCTCAGACTTTCAAATAATTGTCTCCCATTCCTAAAATGAAAACATTGTGCACTCATTAATATTTTAATTTCATTGCTTTCTATTTAATCAAATACTTCCCTTTTTATTTGATAAGGTGAGGAAATAACTTACTTTACCGTAGGAGCCATTGGTTCCAACATAGGAGTGCGATTTAGTTCACATGAGTTTGTTGCTTCTATTTCTTCTTGTAATTCAATTTGTATATCTACACCTCTGCTTAATTCTGTCCTTGTACTATTCCAAGTTCTGAAATAAAATAATTACATTCCCTCTATTATTTGAAATACGAAAGTTTGTAAGGATGGATATATGGATGTTTCATGCAAAACGGCTTGACAGATTTGGATGAAATTTGGCACACAGATAGTGTATAGCCTAGATTAGAATAAGGATACTTTTTATCCTGGAAAAAATGTTAGGTTATCGAGGCATGGTCTAAAATTATAAAAAAATGGGTACCACCGTTCTCACAGCGATTAAGATGTTATAATACTCATATATTTTTGCAGGTTTTAAATGTTTCATTTTCCAACGCGGATAAAGACGAGAGCACCAGCTGGTAGCTACATAAATTCACTTAGTCCAACCTTACACACCTTTTTTGCTAATTTGTTTATGATATCAACGAAGACCGCCGAACTTTACTTTAGTTCTTGGCGATTTTAACCCAAAAAGCTGCGCCACCGTCGTCACAGCAATCAAGATGCTGGATATTTTCTCAGATGTTGGCACGAGTTAGTAGGTGAATAAAATTGGTAATGTGTCATTTTACACAAAAAATAACTTACTGGGAAGTTTCGGATGGCATTGGTGTAATGCTGCCAATATCCTCGAATGGTTGTGATATATCATCCAGAGTTTCCATTTTAAATGGAACTTCATTTTCACAATTAAATTCTTTGATTTCAACGTCACCTGTTGTATCATCGGCAAACTGTTCCAATCGTTGTGGTAGTTCTTCTTTAAGTGAATCATTATTTCCATTTTCACTATTGGATTCTTCGATAACCTCAGTTTTTATTGATGTATTATCTGAAAACTGTTCCTGTGGCGTTTCTTCTTTAAATGAAACATCATTTCCATTATCACAATTGCATTCTTCAATAATCTCAGTTTTTATTGATGTATTATCAGAAAAATGTTCCTGTGGTGTTTCTTCTTTAAATGAAACTTCATTTCCATTTTCACAATTAGATTCTTCGATAATCTCATTGATCATTGATGTATTATCGGAAAACTGTTCTAATGGCTGTGGTGTTTCTGCTTTAAATGAAACTTCATTTACATTTTCACAATTGGATTCTCTGATCTCATTGTTATCTATTGTATTATCAGCAAATGTCTGAGATGTATCATTCAGGGTTTCTGCTAAGTATGCATTATCATTTCCATTATGGCAATTTGATTCTCTAATAATGTCTCTTGTGGGCAACCTGTAAATATTTTTTGCTAGTATAAATTAATAATTAATTATTTTTTTAATAAAAAGGCAGGAATATGCTAAATATAAGGAAAAGTAAATATTTAAATTGGGATTATTGCATTTATCTGCATTCAACCCCACATGTGTTTTTCCGACCCTGCAATTTCTTTTTACGGCACTTGAAAAGCCCATATTGTACCTAGATGGAAACACCTTGGGAGATTGGGACCATTAATGTTGAATAATTGGTAATCAATACTCACACTTTAAGTTTTTTCTTTAAAAATGGCTCTGTTGTTAGTATATAGTTAGCATGAAGCTCACTATATTTAGATTGCAGTTCCTTAAATTTGTTTACAAATAGCTCCTTCTCAGAATTCCTTAAGGATTTCCATATTTTTAAGATTTCGAGTGCATTTTTCGGCTGAAAGGAATTTGCTAAGTTATTCATTATTTATAGATGTTTAATACAAAGCCAGAACTTAAAATTGTGAGAAATATCAAAGAAACTAGAAATTTTGTATATTGTGGAAATACTGTTCCTCACAACTGTATTTCTTTTTTTAACATAGGGGTAATCATTGCAAGTAATTTTAGGTGTTTTTTCGTCCATTTTGAGATAGTGTTTCAGGTTCAAATTTTAATTTGTTGGATAAGTTGACCAATACTACACCACTTTCAACATATCCTTATCACAGTTTTGTTTAAATCAAAATTAACGCAAGGCCTATTGATTGTTCCCTATTTAATGTGGCATGCAACATTGACCCTGGAATTTTTTTAACAGTTGTTGACGGGCAATTAGACGTCTTGTGCAGATGGAAATAGGGCTTAATAGCTCTGTAAAAATGTTGCTTGGCAGGCCAGTTTATGATCATTTTTAGATAAATGAGATTATGGTCCTATAAAATATAGAAAAGTGGGTGACAAGGACTCCAGAAAAATATGGTCCATAGATATATACCTTGGTTGAAGTATTATGTTATTATTTATTAATTTTACTATAGTTTTGTTAGGGTCCCTATGCCTACCTTCATTTTTAGTTCCCGTTGCTTGGCCCAGTAAAGATTTGCAAATAATTTATATGGTGTAGCAGGCAGTGTATCATGTCTGATTGAATTCATTTTTTCGTACTTCACTGCACTGGCCCTCGTTTTAAATTGGCAACTGACAAAGACTGTCCGGCTTCACAGCACAGGTACACACCAAATTAATCTAATTTTGATATAGTTCTTGTATATTATTAGAAGCTAAATAAACAAAATACAAATGAATTTAAAACTTTGAATTGCAGTTTTGCAGCATGGCATTGACTTGACTGACGGACTGTGATCATGGATCATGTGATCAAAGACAATCTATTATCAAATCAAAGATGAAGCCCATATTAGACTAGACGGTTCATTTTTGCTTCATTTTCAATGTTTCATCGATGAAAGACCGAAAATGAAATGTCTAAATTGACGTTCATCGGAGTGTGCCTTCGCGGCAAAGATTTAAATCGAAAGATGCGGCGTAATCTCCTCGCGCCATACTAAAAACACACCCAAAATTCTTAACAATGGGTTGGGCGCAGGCGCAGGGTTGAGCTCAGTGAATGACGGTCGCTTGTTGAGAGCGTCGCTATCGTCGCAGTCACGTTTGAAGTAAGGAATGTGTTGTCTGTGTTTAAAAGTGTGTTTAGACAAAGGTATAATGTATTTTATACTTTTGTCTTTAGTATGATGTATATTGTATTTTGTAACACACTTTCGCTAGTAATGCCCCATCTCTCGATTTAAATCTTTGCTTCGCGGTGAAAGCTTGCGGCTCCTGGGGCCCTAGACAAAGTGCCATTTTAAAAACGATAACGAAGTTCGATAGAATAAATGTATGGGAAGTATCACGTGATTTAGCGAAGGCATGTCAATCCCATACATTTTTATTTAGCGAATCGAATGCACTTTGTCTAGGGCCACTGATTGTTTTCACTAGCATCGGTCATCATTTATCGGCAATGAACGATCTTTAAATCACTCGAAACGTTCACGCGGGAATTCCACAAGGAATGGAATAATAGCTTTCATCAAAGTGATGCGTTCGCAAACAAACAAACAAACAACGCAGTTCGCTATTCATCATTCACCATTTATTACAAAAATGAATCACTTTTGATGAACCGTCTAATATCGCTTTAAGCAGTACGTTGATCGACTGTGACCGACCCAAAGAGTATAGTAATATATATGACCGACCGCCGACCGAAGAATGGGTTTAGGTTCTGACTTCTGTGCACTCAAATCTCTTATAGACGAAATACACGATCAATCATTTGACGTTGCTCCAAACGACTTAAAATCAAATGGAGCGATGCCAAACATTGTGAGAGATCCCAGACACGGTCAGTCCAATTTTCTGCCATTTATGCGTTTGACCGGGTTCGAGTGACGTTGACATGAGTTCTGATTCGGAAGCGCGGCAAGACGCCATGGCGTAGTGTCTACCAAGGAGGATAGAAATGTATTCTATCCTCCTTGGTTTCTACACTTGCGATCAGTTGACGCGATGAAGTGACGATTTGAAATCCAGTGTTTGACATCAAGCCATCCGTTTTTACCATTCACGATCAAATTTTGGCTTCACGTCAGTCAATTTGGTGATTGGTTGTTGTAACGCCCACATAAAATTTTGAAAAATCACTGGGCTTTATTTTCTATCGTTTCGTAAATACGCAACGCTCCCGTTTGCATTGGCTTGCTCTTGACCAAGACAAAGTGCATTCGATTCGATTCGCTAATAAAAATGTATGGGATTGACATATGCCTTCGCTAAATCACGTGATACTTCCCATACATTTATTCTATCGAACTTCGTTATCGTTTTTAAAATGGCACTTTGTCTAGGGCCCCTTATTCTCCTTGGCTATGGTGTAATAGTGACATGTAAAGTAAACCACTCTGTGTCTGTAGCGAGGTGACATTTGATCTGATAGTATAGATAGTGTTCTGTGGGTGGTTGGCAATCAGTATCAGTTATTTAAGATAATAATTTTTAATGTTTTATTTACATTTTACTTACACTACCATAATTAATAGTTTTAACTTACACCATTCATAGTGCTCTCTTTTCTTTTTGCTCATTTCAAGTTTCAACTCACGGAACAAGGTTTCAACTGAACTACTACATAATTGTAAACCATGTCTAGCAACAAAAGGTAAATTATGTATATATTTGCCATTAATACTTATGCCAAAAATGTTATGATTTCCATAAACTTTATTGTGCCAAGAAGAGTAATAGGTTTTGATTTTTAGTTATGGACTTACATTACCGGAAAATAAGTCAAGACATCAACCTGTTTTTCGAGCTTCGAGAAATGTTTTTGGCGATGATTCTGAATCTGACGAAGACTCCAAAAAGCCCGTGCTGTTAAGACCAAGTGAAAACACTAACAGACAGGCAAGAATATCTTATATATTTTTTAATATGTCTTTTCACCTTTTTTTAATCGAATTATGTATAGTTTGCTCTGCTAGGTTTTAATTTTGCTTTAAGCATTAAAGTATATCTATCTATCCCAATAAGCTTTAACTTATTGGGATAGATATACTTCAATGAATATTCGTTAGTATAAATACTTCACCTTCCTATTTAATAATTTAAGATAAGTTTATTGCTTCCAAGGGACTTTAATCTTAACAGTTTTTTATTTATTTATTAAATTCTTGCTTTTTTAGGCTAAAATTGACCAAAAAAAGGCTGTTCTAGAGGATCCAACTGTTTATCAATATGATGAAATATATGATTCAATGACCATTAAAAAGGAAGAGAAAAAAGTGAAGGTTGACAAAAAGCCTCGTTACATAGAAAATTTAATAAAATCTGCCAATAAGAGAAAGAGTGAAAATGAACGCAGAATTGAAAGACAGGTATGTTTTGGAATTTATTTTTAAGAACGTGAGTGAGTTATAGGCTTACCATCAGTCTCAAATTGTCTGTCGATCTTTACATTAAAAAACACTCCAATCTTTATTTCTACAATATGATTTTGGTTGTAAAGTATTAATTGTGAAAAAAAAAATGTTTATTTATTTTATAATTTGCAAATATGTACATGACTGTGTTTATTGTAGTATTTGTTATGAAATATATAGGCCTAACCCCAAGTACCAAAAGCATCAAGCAAGGTTGAGTGTAGGAGACACCTGTTTTTTAAAAAAAAATGTTGAGTACTTCACTTAAAGTTTAGATCCCATATCTATAATAACTGCTCTCATCTCTGTCCCAGTGTTCCATCACACCTAATTAAAATTTCTTTCTTTCTTGAGATTTCCAACAAACTGGCAATTTATTATTGTTTTATATTATAGTTTATATAATATGTTGTTTTTATAGTCCTGACCTCAAACCTTTTATGATAAAAAAAATCTGCAAATTCAGTCATGCCTTTCTCAAGAGATTTCCATTATACATGTGGAAAATTATGTAGATTATGTACACACTAGTTAAATGTTTAGCAAATATTGCCATTTTCTGCAAATTCTTACGCAACACTATTATTATTTTTTATCAGGTACAAAAGGAAAGAGAAAAGGAAGGAGATGAATTTGCTGATAAAGAGGTATTTGTTACAAGTGCTTACAAGAAAAAATTGGAAGAAATGAGATTGCAGGAAGAAAATGAAAAACGTGAAGAATACCTAGAAAACATAGGGGACGTCACCAAACAAAGTGATTTAGGTAATAATAATGATATTATTGTTTTTATGTATTTTAATTTACAG
Source organism: Synanthedon formicaeformis (assembly GCA_945859745.1). Taxonomy (NCBI): domain Eukaryota; kingdom Metazoa; phylum Arthropoda; class Insecta; order Lepidoptera; family Sesiidae; genus Synanthedon; species Synanthedon formicaeformis. The sequence goes on from OX243954.1 coordinate 6,116,250, forward strand.
TTTATTAGTAAATTTTCAATTGTGACAATTCTTGATGGTAGGTGGCTACTGTTGCCTGTAAGTAACGCAACAGATGATGCATGTGCGCTGTCGACCACAGTGGTAGTAGTTCACAGTAGGATAAGGGATTATGAAGGGGAAAAGAAAAAATCTTACGAAAACACGACAGCACACAATACTGTTATTTCACGGTGGTTTTCTGTGAGCGGGTGGTTACTGCCACCAGATGGCTGTGTGCTGGACTAGGCCATTATGTTGCTATCGCTTTCGTCATATGTGCTGCATCTGTTTTCGCGTCTCGATTGGTATATAGTTTCTTCCCATACTTTAATTTGACTGGGCCAACGAAGTTACAATATTAATAATTATATATTTTTAAAGGTGGTTTCTATCGGCATTTGTATCAACAAAAATTAGGATCAGATGAAAAAACCGTCAAAGAAAATGACAAAGACGAGAACAACGATAACATTGCAACTGATAAATCTAAAAATGTAAAAGAAAAGGCGGCAAGGGATGGAAAAAAAAGAAACTATAGGAAACGACGTGCTTCAGATTTAAAACAAAACTTATCTGATGGTGAAATAGAGGGTTCGGATGAAGAGATAAATAGATTTAATCTTGAAGATATTAAATCGGCAAAGAAATCGAAACAAAATGAGGAAAACATTGACGCCGACTCTGATTTCTCTATAGACGATTCGAGTGATGAGGACAAACAAAATAGTGATAAACCCCAACCGAGTGTAGAAAATCCAAAGGATAGTAAAAGTTCGATTGCTTCAGATAATAAAGGTAATGAGAAAGAGACAAATACTGAAAACAGCTCAGAAGGTAACGAAGTTAAGAAGGAAGCAAAGCCAAAAATCAAAGTAGACATTTGGAAAAAGAGAACTGTTGGAGAGGTCTTTGATTTAGCATTAAAGAGGTATTACGAGAGAAAAGCATCAAGAGGAGGATAATAAATCAAATATAAGGATTAAATTTAATATTTTATTCACGCCAAATTGTATGAAAAAAAAAAAAGTACTTTTGCGTATTTAGTTTCCTGTTTAACTATTATTAATTATCACCAGTTACCACTTCTCCAAGACAATTAATGAATTTATGGACATAAAATCATAAACTCGTTCAACGGTATTTACTACCCAAAATTGCTATCTCTAAAAGAATTGTTTGGTGGTCGCTTAACGCCAGATATATTTTCGATATTTTTTCTGAAATGTTGGCGAAACAAACAACAGTCTTCATTTGTATCAGTCAAACAGCTACGTAATGCGCCTTGCAATGAACTGTAAAAAATAAATGAATTTTAATAACAATATAAATATTATATCTTTTTGTTTGTTACTGGCTTACTGCCTTACCTATAAACTCAGACACTGGGTCGTTTTCGCCTTCAGCTCTCATTGTGCCGGTTATCTCTTCGTTCTCGACCATTGGTAACACTAACTGAACGAATTCCGATGTGTATGGAGGCGCTATCGCATCCAATACCTGAAAAACAGTTTTCCATATAAATACAGCCAGCTAGCTAGCTAGTAAATTATAAAAGCTAGTACTACAACCCTAGTAGTAGTAGTAGTAGCTAGAACTAGGCCACTAGAACCCAAAAGCAATTGAATTTCATCAAAAGATGACTTCATAAAATTTGCAAATTAGTGGTTTTGCATTACGTGTGCGATGATAAATTAAATTAGTCAAAGAATAGCACACACAAATATACTTAGAATGTTTTAAATATAATTAGATATTATTATAATAATATAATTAGGCTTTTTTTTCAAATCAAAGAAATAATAATAAAAAATTAAAAAAATTACCACAACTGAAATGACAAGTAAAACAAGAAAATATTGAAAAAGAGCTAATTTTATTTATTTAACTTACTTCAGTAATGAAATATCGTATGAGTGAAATGTCCGTGTCCCCACGTTGCCAACACTGTTTGATATATCGTAGGACAGGAACAACGCAGCCCCTGCTCAGCAAGTTCACCATGCGGTCGAGGAGCATTTTTTTCAATTCCAACTAAAAAGTTAATTTAAATCGAACTACAATTACAATTATAAACTAACCCCCGACTTTCTATTGAGCCCACACGCACAGACTACTTGATGCTGCAGCAGTATCAGATCAAGTTTTGTGTGCACTACCTGTGAAATCCCTTCGTCAACTATTAAATGGACTGATGATCTTCAAACGCCTGAACAGATCTTCATAAATATATAATGAAGACAAACTTCATGTACATTCTTTGTAATAGTGACATTTAATCCTTGTTCATTGAAACGGACTTATAGGAAGATAAAGCGTTCGGCTGTGATTGGTGGAGGTAACAGACAGAGTACATGTACTTTTTAGTCTGTTCATAGAACTCTCACTGTTCAGACACTCAGTTATTATACCAACTGCGTTTTTTAATTTTAATTCGTATTATTGTTATTTTAAGGTTTGAATTTCGTTTAACTTATGTTTAACGTATGTATATTTTTCATTTTATGATTATATCAGGAACCAAAATGCCTATTACCTTAATTAATAAATAATTCACAACTTAATAGCTAGAATAGTTTATACAAAATAAAAAATGTGTAGGGTTGTGGGTAAGCACAACTCACAACCCTATAATATTTTATTACTATATTACTATAATATTTTATTATAGTTTACAAAGCTAAAAGTAGCGTAGAAAGAACGTTCATCTATTATTGTATACGCCTACTCAAGATTTGCTGTCCTTGTCTTTTGTATGGAATTGAGTGAAAGAGAAAGCGCTATATTAGTTCGTTTCAGTGAACAAACTGGGCATTGCATCGATATGTCGTTTGCACGTCATATCGACTTAAATATCGCAAGACCCGAGACCAACTGTATGTCATCACGAAAGAAGTGTCAACCTTAACAAATGAATATCAACCTGCACTAAAATCTCCAACTCGTCCTGCGGCGACTGGAATAGCTGGACGAGCAGTCTCAGCAGACGATGGTGCAGCAGCGGATGGCACGAGGCCACCTCGTCCAAGAGTGCGAGGTGTACGGGGCAGTGTTCCGTGCACAGCTTGAAGTACGAGCGCTCAGTAACCACGCACTCCACCCACACCAGCACGCCCATGCCCACCACCGGAAACCGGATGCAGTGGTACAGCGTCGCCAGTTCCGCCAACAGCTCGCTGGAACTCGCCGAGCTGGTGCACACGGCGTGCACTTTCTCTATGGCTTGCATCGTGGCCTTTAGCTCGTCCTTGACGGGCCTCGCCGGCGGCGGCGCTTCGCAAACGCTCGCCGCGTACGCCAGCAGGTACATATACTTCGACTTGTGCTCGGGGTTCAATTTCACGCCCACTTTGAATAGCGAGTCGACGAGCAGTTCTGTAAACAAAAATAGTCTCAGATGGCGCTACTCAAAAATGACGAAACTAATCAACAAACCTCACATACAACGCTACTCAAGTTGCAAACAGCGAAAAGGTTATAAAATAGTTTTCTAGTTAGATTATAAAAACTAATAAGTAGCGTGGCGATGGCACTAGAAATTCGAGTTTTTAACTACTTTGTTTTGCTTATAATGGCCTGCATTACTAGCACAACAATGTACTTATCATGTTTCATGACATGTTTAAACTTTTTATTGATTTATTAATCTTGGGAAGTTTGTCTTGGGAGTATATTCTTGAATACCAGATATTTGATAATTAAACATTTATATGTACAAAACACGAAGATTGATCACTGTTTAAGAGTGAGGAGAGCAGGAGTTGTTTGAGTATGAGAAAGTGCGTGAATATACCCAGGAACTGCGGTATCCTGAGAAGGTGGACGGGAGGGGCGTCGGGCTGCGAGTAGGCGCGGTAGAGCAAGGAGATGTCGGCCGGATTGAGCGCGGCGCGCGATAGCATGGCCGCCAGAGCTGTGCGCGCGCTGCGCCATTGCTCGCCGCCGGCCAGCGCCAGCGTCACCGGCGTCACGTCGTGCCCACTGTACAGTGTACACACATCCCTTATCAACTACTATAAAACAGAATTGTCGTTTTCATAACCCATTTCCAGAACGTAATGTCACCTTTGTTGAGCACAGCGGGTTATTTCTTGTCCGAGTCTTTTCATGACGGCACCCCCTCGGGGCTCTAGTGACAGAATGTGCACAATCACTTGACTGTACACATAAGTGTGTGCACCGTGGCAGACCATTTTCTTGTAACAAAAGAAAATTAGGTATCTTATAATATAAACCAGAGGATATACAAATAATTTAAATTTAAATTGTTCCAAGTAAGTTTGATAGTTTCGACTAATCTGTACGCTTGAACTGATTTTATAGAACAATTAATAATTTTGTCCAATTTGTATTGTAACAAGCAAGTTTGATGTAAAGTTATAATACTTACAGCACATTCATTGACACTATTTTGCCAATCGTCAGAGCTCTGCAGAAATCCAACTATTGCCGATTTTAAAACCCTTGAAAATACTTCAATTTGCTGTGCCGCTGTTGATATACTAGTGATTTCACCTTGAAATCCTGCATCAGAAATAAGCTGAAATTTTTTTATACATATTTCTAAGGTTAATGCGTCTGAAATTAATAAAAAGCAGCATTACCTAATGAAGACAATGGTATCAATTTTATTATTGTATGTAGTAATATAAATTTTAATATATTTATAAATATTAACATTTACAAGTATTTACAGATTGTGAAACATAAAAAAAGAATAATCCCACCAGTTTGGAAAGATGTTTATACGAGAAAGAAACCAGCAAGAAATTTTTAATAATATCTGGCGAATAATAGTTCTGTTTTTTAAATTGTGGAAGGTTTTTACATTTTATTATTTTATAGTATTACGACTAGGGTATGGAACATTCTCGAAATCTTGAGAGTAGTCCTGGGCACACGCGTTCGCCACGCCCACAACGAGTAGCGGGTGACCCCGCCCACAATCAGTAGTAGTAGACTTTTTGTAAGTGTCAAAGCAAACCGTTCCTTATGGTTGCGACATAAGGTTCACATTCCACTAACGACAATAGCCTTCCAGAAAGTTTAACAAACTTGTTTACGACTTTTAAGTTTCTAGTAATTTCCAAAACTATCTGGGCTATCTGCGCGAGTATAAATACGGGTGCCATCGCTCGAGTGGGACAGTTCTGCTGCGACAACTAGTGATACGATAACAACTCTTGGGAGCTTTTGCGAAGATATTTGCAACAAGAAGCTCTGTTATATTAGAAGTCATCTTGGTTTGTGGAAATAAATCATGTTCTTACACCCCTAAACGGCATTTTAACTTATCCCGTGCATAACAATAGCAACTATATGATAGTGTTTTTATTATGACCATACCTTAATTGTGAAGTTCAACATAAGACAATCGGGATACTCTTCTGCTAATCTATATATCAATGATCTCCAAGTAGGATGTTCAATCATTTCGGTAAGCCATGCCGGTGTCTACAATAAAAAGATAAATTATCACCTTGAAATGAAAATTGCATCTACTATAAAGTGTATTGATACTTACTTCACCTTCCTCAGTAAATATAGTATCTGCTTTCTTTGGGTCAAATGTTTTCAAAATCATATCTTTCAAATGATTCTCTACCATTGCTTGAACCTCAGTTACTTTAACCCCTGTGGAAACAATAATTAGTTTTCAAAAATGTTAAGATATAATTCATGTGTTAGGTACACCTAGATAGACAGTTATTTTAGTTACCTCCAAGAATTAGCCATTCTGCCAATAAGTTGGCCATTTGAGCCACTGCACTATAATTAATAGATAATTGCTCTATCACTTGTTCAGGGTTTCCACCGGCTTGAAAATATCTTTTGAGTTGACCAAATATTCCTGGTTCCATGATATAATCCGGAGTTTTGAATTTTTCCAAACATTCTTGTAACACCTCTTCTGGATTTTCTATAACATCTTCACCACTCTCCTCCTAAAACAGATACATAAAAGAAAAGATAAATTCTCCGTATGCATAATTTAAATACTTTTAAGAATTTTAAAAATCAATACCTCAAACTGATTATGATTTGAATTGTCCCAAACACGTTCTTCCTCATATTGACTTGGCATTTTTACAGTTTTATTGTTACGAATATAGATGTGATTAAAACGTGAGTTAAAAACCTACAACATAAGTGACAATATTTTAAATAAAGAGATTATATACTAGACGAGAAAAGTTTATTCAAATATGCCTATTGTCTATTGTTGCCTAACCTAGTGCCCACCAATCACCAACCAAACCCAAACCCAATACCCATCAAACCAAACCAAACAAACAAAATAAATAAACGACACAGACTATAATATAGTGAAGGATTCACACACGCACAGAGACATTCCCAATGTCAATGTCATCCAGCTACCCCAGTCCACCTACCACTGACCTGATATATACCACTGGACAGGCTGCTGTCAACAATTGAAAGTATATTTGAAATATTTATAATAAGGAGGGTAGAGATAAGGAGCGCAATCTTACATGGGTGTTAAACTGAAAAAGTGGCAACTAATAGCGATAAATTGAGATGGCGCTAGTGTGTACAGAGAGAGTATGGAATGAGAGTAGCAGTAGTTGACGGAGTGAAGTGCGCCGATTTGAATTTTGGTGGAATTATTTACTGTCACTAGCCTCAGTAGCGCCATCAATTTATCGTCTTTCGACGGACACTTTTAATACTCAGAGATTGCCCTCCTTATCTCTATCCTCCTTGATTTATAAGAAACTAATAAGTATCTTAGGTATCTTATGTATATTACATTTAAATTTATCTCACATAACAAAAATTTTATTGTCACCCTGTAACCCTATTAGAAAGGGAGACATAGCCTCTCTACTACATATCCTGCTCGCTCGGCTCGCTTTTTAGCTGCGAGTAAACAGCCAAGGGGCCCTAGACAAAGTGTCATAACGATAACGATAACGAAGTACGATAGTTATAAATGTATGGGAAGTATCACGTGATTTAGCGAAGGCATATGTCAATCCCATACATTTTATTTTTAGCGAATCGAATCGCTACGGAGCGAATGCAACTTGTCTAGGGCCCCTGTGGCCCATACACGTGATACTTCCCATACATTTATAACTATCGAACTTCGTTATCGTTATCGTTATGGCACTTTGTCTAGGGCCCCTGCTTTACCTGCTTATTATAATAGGTCCACGAACAATCCTTCCTTATACAACCATAGACATGAGTCATTGGGATTGTGAGTATTCAGTTTAGTATTCTGTGATACAGCAATACAACCAAATACAATACCAAATATCAATTTTAGTTTACCAATCGCCATGTTTTTTTATATATCCGTGGGTATTTCTGTGAAATAAACATTGCTTTAATGCTTTTCTTTCATGTTTAAGGCGATTACCATTCTTTGTATCTTTGTATTATTGAACTACCAATAGAAGTTAGTTATTCTTTCTATTAAATTGTATCCATTACAAAGGCAAATGGCAGATGACTTAAGAAATTACACTTTGCAGTTGCAGCAGGTTTGTGTGAGAATGAAGTTTGTTAAATGAGTGCTTGAAATTATTATATCTACATATTTTTTTACTATTTTTACAGGTGGAGGCAGCGCTATTGACAGACTCGGAAAACGAAGAGCTCTTGAAGTTAAAGGCTGATCTAGAGGAAGTAATAGAATTAACACAAGATCTAATAAAAACCCAAGAAGGCGAAACAAAAGTCAAAAACATTCATGGTTCTAGTAATAATGATAATTTTGCAGCAACCCAGCTGGAAGGCGATGATGATTTCTCGGCGGAGGTACCTTCAAAATGGAGGATTGGTGAAAAATGTCTAGCTAAATGGAAAACCGATGGCGTGTAAGTACTTAATGAACAATTTTTATAGGTAATTGAAAAGTTGAGTGACTTGTATAGTACTTGTATACCACTTACTATAGTAAGTGGTCTGCTCAAATTTAGTTGAAACAATGATTTGATCAGTCCCTTTGAAATCACTGAATAATGCTCTTTACTAATTGATGTATTTGTTATTTAAGTATTCGTCACATGAAATTGTTAAATTGTTAACGATTTTTTTCATAAAAAGAGAATATAATATAAAACAATGCTGACTGATTTTAAATTTGACAATACTTTTAAAGTTCTGGTAACTAGAAACTCGATAAAGCGGGGTTGACATGGTACGAGCACACTCGGATTACTACTCGGATGCTACTTGTAGCATGTAAACGAGGGATCCGAGTTCACTCGGATGACAGCGTCCGATCAGAGTGGACTCGGACCGTGCTCTATTTGTATGAGCTGACTCGGATCAAATATTAAAAACAAAATGGCGTCAAATGAAATTTTAGATGCCTTTTTTAGTGAAAAAAAGTGAAATGAGTACACTTAGATTTGTGGAATTATATGAATTATAAATTAGCATTTCTGCCACTATTTCTATACCTCGCAGCAGCAGATCAGTCGTCATTTTGCAAAAAAAAATATTTAATTTTTTTTAACACCCTCACATTTTAGTTATTATGAAGCTGTGATAGAGGAGGTACACAATGAAACCCTCAAAGTCAAATTTGATGGATACACTACTTTAGAAGAGGTTCCTATACACGAAGTAAAGTCTACAAGCTCAGGATTGAAGAGGCAATTGAGTACAGATGATAAGTAAGTGACAAATTATTTAAAGAATGTTAGAAGACAGAAAGAATGTTTATAAAATATTATTTCTGTGTAAGTACAAAATATTCGGTATAAGTATTTGTATACATGTATTTTATTTCTATTTTTTTTTTAAATTGTAATTAAAACGGAACTGCTATTTTATGGTACTTCATCAGTATTTTATTATATCATTATTCATTATAACATTATCTTTTGGTAATCTTTATTATATTAGGTATTAATTATCACCAGAATGTCATTTTTTTTCTTTTGTTATTCACATTTTTTGCAAATTATGTTTAATAGGACCACATAGGTGGTAGTAAGAATTAGCGGGGAGTAACAGTTGGAGACGAAAAGCGTCTTTATTCTGTAATATTTATTTATATAGAATACAATGTAGCTCTAGCATAACAAAACAACTTGAGAGACTCTTGGAAGATTGTGCAGTCAATCTCTTCTGTGGCAAGAAACCTTATAATTTTTTTAAGAGTTGACAGAGAACCTGCTATTCAGACAGCATCACGAATGGTACTCAGAAGAGCGAGTAAGGTCGCTGAGTAGATTTTTCCACTACTTACATCCTCGCCTAGTACTTCACAAAGCAAGAAACTTCACTCTTTGATATTACCGCTTAGGAGCAAAAGTCTCATCTATATTTCATTATTATAAGTGCCCGTGACTTCCTCGATAAATAGACCATCCAACACAAACAGAATTTTTCAATTCGAACCAGTAGTTCCTGAGGTTAGCGCGTACAACCGTGTTTGGTTGTACGCGCAAAAGAACAACAACAACAAAAGAAATAAACTCTTCAGTTTTATATATTGGTATAGATTTGTTATTAATAGCAAATTTCATTATAATTGATTTATTTGTAATTACTAGCTGAAATTTATAAAATATATCATATATTATAGTCTCTGATAATATAGCTTTCTATAGGTGAAGGAATTTTTAAAATCGGCCCAGTAGTTTTTGAGTTTGTTCATTACAAACATACAAATCTTCTCTCTTTACAATATTAGTATAGATAAATATTTTAATTTATTGTTCTCTTTTCTCAGACATGGAAAAGGTTACAATAGAGAATACCTTAAAAAGAAGAAACAGAAGAAACAACAAAGATTTAAACAAATAGAAGAGGAAAGGGAGAGCGAGAAGAATAAATGGCTTTCATTTCATACGAAAGCATCAAAAAAGCCCGGAGTACGTACAAAGAGTATATTTGCCTCACCTGATAATTTACAGGGAAGAGTTGGTATCGGCACCTGCGGAATGTCAGGGAAACCTATGACGGAGTACACACCAGGTGAAAAGTGGAAAAAAGGCGGATAAACTATGTAAATGTTTTTTAACTCTACTAAGAATTATGATTACTGTATGATAATTAGAATTTAAAATAAAATAAATGCAATGAATATGTACACTAAGTTGTTGCTTTTTCTTGTAGTGAACCTTTAAATGTGACGTCAGCAGATTTATTTGTTCTAAGATAAATTTTAAATTGAGCTACATCTATTAATACGTAGTGACTACTGCACACTACTGACCGATACAATCCCGCGGTATATTTTCGGTCTAAATAGCCCAGCTAGGTCCCGGTTTTTGCGGGGGATCCTTATAATTTTAGAAATTCTATACAAACAAAAAACATATAAGAACTGGCTTTAGTTACATGGTTTAGCTCACCAAGTGGGTTTGATGGTGTCTAGTCTACTAAGCGCGTGTTATTTAATTTTTGAACATGAACCGTACTTAGCCTATGATTCACAGAGAGATAATTGTAAGCTAAATTATCTTTTAAATCGGTTCAGTAGTTTCTGAGTTTATTATATTATGTATATAAACAAACAAGCTGGTATAGATACATGTTAGTGTATCAATTATGTACCAATTGCAACGAAATACTACGTATACCTAACCCGGTAGGCCTATGGAGGGCTCAATGTAAATTAGTAATTTCCTACAGATTGCTTTCTTCCAGTATAACTAGACCTATTTTATTCTTTTAGACTAGTGAACGCTGCTTTCATACATATTTAATACATTTATTAAATATCCAGAACACATGATAACGATTTCTATATCGAATATAGAATTTATTCTAAAGAATTTGGCGCCCAAAATGTAAAACGAAAATTATTAAAGGAAATACAAAAACTTATGTAGGCGATGACACCTATGTACAGCTGGAAGGCGATGACGATTTCTCGGCGGAGGTACCTTCAAAATGGAGGATTGGTGAAAAATGTCTAGCTAAATGGAAAACCGATGGCGTGTAAGTACTTAATGAACAATTTTTATAGGTAATTGAAAAGTTGAGTTTGACTTGTTATAGTAAGTGGTCTGCTCAAATTTAGTTGAAACAATGATTTGATCAGTCCCTTCGAAATCACTGAATAATGCTCTTTACTAATTGATGTATTTGTTATTTAAGTATTCGTCACATGAAATTGTTAAATTGTTAACGATTTTTTTCATAAAAAGAGAATATAATATAAAACAATGCTGACTGATTTTAAATTTGACAATACTTTTAAAGTTCTAGTAACTAGAAACTCGATAAAGCGGGGTTGACATGGTACGAGCACACTCAGATTACTACTCGGATGCTACTTGTAGCATGTAAACGAGGGATCCTAGTTCACTCGGATGACAGCGTCCGATCAGAGTGGACTCGGACCGTGCTCTATTTGTACGAGCTGACTCGGATCAAATATTAAAAACAAAATGGCGTCAAATGAAATTTTAGATGCCTTTTTTAGTGAAAAAAAGTGGAATGAGTGCTATACACTTAGATTTGTGGAATTTGGAACGTATGTTCCACAAAACTTCTTCTGATTCATAAATATAAAAATAAATCATAAATTAGCATTTCTGCCACTATTTCTATACCTCGCAGCAGCAGATCAGTAGTCATTTTGCAAAAAAAAATATTTAAATTTTTTTAACACCCTCACATTTTAGGTATTATGAAGCTGTGATAGAGGAGGTACACAATGAAACCCTCAAAGTCAAATTTGATGGATACACTACTTTAGAAGAGGTTCCTATACACGAAGTAAAGTCTACAAGCTCAGGATTGAAGAGGCAATTGAGTACAGATGATAAGTAAGTGACAAATTATTTAAAGAATGTTAGAAGACAGAAAGAATGTTTATAAAATATTTTTTCTGTGTAAGTACAAAATATTCGGTATAAGTATTTGTATACATGTTTTTTATTTCTATTTTTTTTTTAAATTGTAATTAAAACGGAACTGCTATTTTATGGTACTTCATCAGTATTTTATTATATCATTATTCATTATAACATTATCTTTTGGTAATCTTTATTATATTAGGTATTAATTATCACCAGAATAAGTCATTTTTTTCTTATGTTATTCACATTTTTTTGCAAATTATGTTTAATAGGACCACATAGGTGGTAGTAAGAATTAGCGGGGAGTAACAGTTGAAGACGAAAAGCGTCTTTATTCTGTAATATTTATTTATATAGAATACAATGTAGCTCTAGCATAACAAAACAACTTCAGAGACTCTTGGAAGATTGTGCAGTCAATCTCTTCTGTGGCAAGAAACCTTATAATTTTTTTAAGAGTTGACAGAGAACCTGCTATTCAGACAGCGTCACGAATGGTACTCAGAAGAGCGAGTAAGCTCGCTGAGTAGATTTTTCCACTACTTCCATCCTGGCCTAGTACTTCACAAAGCAAGAAACTTCACTCTTTGATATTACTGCTTAGGAGCAAAAGTCTCATCTATATTTCATTATTATAAGTGTCCGCGACTTCCTCGATAAATAGACCATCCAACACAAACAGAATTTTTCAATTCGAACCAGTAGTTCCTGAGATTAGCGCGTACAACCGTGTTTGGTTGTACGCGCAAAAGAACAACAACAACAAAAGAAATAAACTCTTCAGTTTTATATATTGGTATAGATTTGTTATTAATAGCAAATTTCATTATAATTGATTTATTTGTAATTACTAGCTGAAATTTATAAAATATATCATATGTTATAGTCTCTGATAATATAGCTTTCTATAGGTGAAGGAATTTTTAAAATCGGCCCAGTAGTTTTTGAGTTTGTTCATTACAAACATACAAATCTTCTCTCTTTACAATATTAGTATAGATAAATATTTTAATTTATTGTTCTCTTTTCTCAGACATGGAAAAGGTTACAATAGAGAATACCTTAAAAAGAAGAAACAGAAGAAACAACAAAGATTTAAACAAATAGAAGAGGAAAGGGAGAGCGAAAAGAATAAATGGCTTTCATTTCATACGAAAGCATCAAAAAAGCCCGGAGTACGTACAAAGAGTATATTTGCCTCACCTGATAATTTACAAGGAAGAGTTGGTATCGGCACCTGCGGAATGTCAGGGAAACCTATGACGGAGTACACACCAGGTGAAAAGTGGAAAAAAGGCGGATAAACTATGTAAATGTTTTTTAACTCTACTAAGAATTATGAATACTGTATGATAATTAGAATTTAAAATAAAATAAATGCAATGAATATGTACACTAAGTTGTTGCTTTTTCTTGTAGTGAACCTTTAAATGTGACGTCAGCAGATTTATTTGTTCTAAGATAAATTTTAAATTGAGCTACATCTATTAATACGTAGTGACTACTGCACACTACTGACCGATACAATCCCGCGGTATATTTTCGGTCTAAATAGCCCAGCTAGGTCCCGGTTTTTGCGGGGGATCCTTATAATTTTAGAAATTCTATACAAACAAAAAACATATAAGAACTGGCTTTAGTTACATGGTTTAGCTCACCAAGTGGGTTTGATGGTGTCTAGTCTACTAAGCGCGTGTTATTTAATTTTTGAACATGAACCGTACTTAGCCTATGATTCACAGAGAGATAATTGTAAGCTAAATTATCTTTTAAATCGGTTCAGTAGTTTCTGAGTTTATTATATTATGTATATAAACAAACAAGCTGGTATAGATACATGTTAGTGTATCAATTATGTACCAATTGCAACGAAATACTACGTATACCTAACCCGGTAGGCCTATGGAGGGCTCAATGTAAATTAGTAATTTCCTACAGATTGCTTTCTTCCAGTATAACTAGACCTATTTTATTCTTTTAGACTAGTGAACGCTGCTTTCATACATATTTAATACATTTATTAAATATCCAGAACACATGATAACGATTTCTATATCGAATATAGAATTTATTCTAAAGAATTTGGCGCCCAAAATGTAAAACGAAAATTATTAAAGGAAATACAAAAACTTATGTAGGCGATGACACCTATGTACAGCTGGAAGGCGATGACGATTTCTCGGCGGAGGTACCTTCAAAATGGAGGATTGGTGAAAAATGTCTAGCTAAATGGAAAACCGATGGCGTGTAAGTACTTAATGAACAATTTTTATAGGTAATTGAAAAGTTGAGTTTGACTTGTTATAGTAAGTGGTCTGCTCAAATTTAGTTGAAACAATGATTTGATCAGTCCCTTCGAAATCACTGAATAATGCTCTTTACTAATTGATGTATTTGTTATTTAAGTATTCGTCACATGAAATTGTTAAATTGTTAACGATTTTTTTCATAAAAAGAGAATATAATATAAAACAATGCTGACTGATTTTAAATTTGACAATACTTTTAAAGTTCTAGTAACTAGAAACTCGATAAAGCGGGGTTGACATGGTACGAGCACACTCAGATTACTACTCGGATGCTACTTGTAGCATGTAAACGAGGGATCCTAGTTCACTCGGATGACAGCGTCCGATCAGAGTGGACTCGGACCGTGCTCTATTTGTACGAGCTGACTCGGATCAAATATTAAAAACAAAATGGCGTCAAATGAAATTTTAGATGCCTTTTTTAGTGAAAAAAAGTGGAATGAGTGCTATACACTTAGATTTGTGGAATTTGGAACGTATGTTCCACAAAACTTCTTCTGATTCATAAATATAAAAATAAATCATAAATTAGCATTTCTGCCACTATTTCTATACCTCGCAGCAGCAGATCAGTAGTCATTTTGCAAAAAAAAATATTTAAATTTTTTTAACACCCTCACATTTTAGGTATTATGAAGCTGTGATAGAGGAGGTACACAATGAAACCCTCAAAGTCAAATTTGATGGATACACTACTTTAGAAGAGGTTCCTATACACGAAGTAAAGTCTACAAGCTCAGGATTGAAGAGGCAATTGAGTACAGATGATAAGTAAGTGACAAATTATTTAAAGAATGTTAGAAGACAGAAAGAATGTTTATAAAATATTTTTTCTGTGTAAGTACAAAATATTCGGTATAAGTATTTGTATACATGTTTTTTATTTCTATTTTTTTTTTAAATTGTAATTAAAACGGAACTGCTATTTTATGGTACTTCATCAGTATTTTATTATATCATTATTCATTATAACATTATCTTTTGGTAATCTTTATTATATTAGGTATTAATTATCACCAGAATAAGTCATTTTTTTCTTATGTTATTCACATTTTTTTGCAAATTATGTTTAATAGGACCACATAGGTGGTAGTAAGAATTAGCGGGGAGTAACAGTTGAAGACGAAAAGCGTCTTTATTCTGTAATATTTATTTATATAGAATACAATGTAGCTCTAGCATAACAAAACAACTTCAGAGACTCTTGGAAGATTGTGCAGTCAATCTCTTCTGTGGCAAGAAACCTTATAATTTTTTTAAGAGTTGACAGAGAACCTGCTATTCAGACAGCGTCACGAATGGTACTCAGAAGAGCGAGTAAGCTCGCTGAGTAGATTTTTCCACTACTTCCATCCTGGCCTAGTACTTCACAAAGCAAGAAACTTCACTCTTTGATATTACTGCTTAGGAGCAAAAGTCTCATCTATATTTCATTATTATAAGTGTCCGCGACTTCCTCGATAAATAGACCATCCAACACAAACAGAATTTTTCAATTCGAACCAGTAGTTCCTGAGATTAGCGCGTACAACCGTGTTTGGTTGTACGCGCAAAAGAACAACAACAACAAAAGAAATAAACTCTTCAGTTTTATATATTGGTATAGATTTGTTATTAATAGCAAATTTCATTATAATTGATTTATTTGTAATTACTAGCTGAAATTTATAAAATATATCATATGTTATAGTCTCTGATAATATAGCTTTCTATAGGTGAAGGAATTTTTAAAATCGGCCCAGTAGTTTTTGAGTTTGTTCATTACAAACATACAAATCTTCTCTCTTTACAATATTAGTATAGATAAATATTTTAATTTATTGTTCTCTTTTCTCAGACATGGAAAAGGTTACAATAGAGAATACCTTAAAAAGAAGAAACAGAAGAAACAACAAAGATTTAAACAAATAGAAGAGGAAAGGGAGAGCGAAAAGAATAAATGGCTTTCATTTCATACGAAAGCATCAAAAAAGCCCGGAGTACGTACAAAGAGTATATTTGCCTCACCTGATAATTTACAAGGAAGAGTTGGTATCGGCACCTGCGGAATGTCAGGGAAACCTATGACGGAGTACACACCAGGTGAAAAGTGGAAAAAAGGCGGATAAACTATGTAAATGTTTTTTAACTCTACTAAGAATTATGAATACTGTATGATAATTAGAATTTAAAATAAAATAAATGCAATGAATATGTACACTAAGTTGTTGCTTTTTCTTGTAGTGAACCTTTAAATGTGACGTCAGCAGATTTATTTGTTCTAAGATAAATTTTAAATTGAGCTACATCTATTAATACGTAGTGACTACTGCACACTACTGACCGATACAATCCCGCGGTATATTTTCGGTCTAAATAGCCCAGCTAGGTCCCGGTTTTTGCGGGGGATCCTTATAATTTTAGAAATTCTATACAAACAAAAAACATATAAGAACTGGCTTTAGTTACATGGTTTAGCTCACCAAGTGGGTTTGATGGTGTCTAGTCTACTAAGCGCGTGTTATTTAATTTTTGAACATGAACCGTACTTAGCCTATGATTCACAGAGAGATAATTGTAAGCTAAATTATCTTTTAAATCGGTTCAGTAGTTTCTGAGTTTATTATATTATGTATATAAACAAACAAGCTGGTATAGATACATGTTAGTGTATCAATTATGTACCAATTGCAACGAAATACTACGTATACCTAACCCGGTAGGCCTATGGAGGGCTCAATGTAAATTAGTAATTTCCTACAGATTGCTTTCTTCCAGTATAACTAGACCTATTTTATTCTTTTAGACTAGTGAACGCTGCTTTCATACATATTTAATACATTTATTAAATATCCAGAACACATGATAACGATTTCTATATCGAATATAGAATTTATTCTAAAGAATTTGGCGCCCAAAATGTAAAACGAAAATTATTAAAGGAAATACAAAAACTTATGTAGAGGTCAAGGTTTATTCGAACAATCGTTAACTCTGACTAGAAAAACAAGGTCCGATTAACACAACAAGCTATAATAATTAAAATTATAAACTAACCCCCAACTTTCGATTGAGCTGCTGCTGTAAGTTGCTAAAAAGTTGGGTATCCTGCAGACTACTTGTTGCAGCATCAGGTCAGCATGTCATGGAAATATCACTAAAGTATTCAAATTTAACATCAATCACACCCGTGAAATTTAAATAGTGAGAGTGGCCTACAACCAGCAGTGGAGAGAATATTTCAATATAACTTATATATTTTATTCAAATTGTCAACCGATTATTTTAATTTTTATTAATTAATAAAATATTTATTTAAAATAATTAATAAAATTAAAAATTTATAAAACAATTCTTTTCTTCACCTATTAAATTATTATGGTCATATTTCCACCACTGGCTTATTATTTTTTGTATTCACTAAATACGAGTAATTCTTAAAAAGGAGTTAATTAATGTGAATATGTGAATTGAACAAATGCAGGTGATCCACTTACATAGGTACGTACACTATATTTTAAATGTTCTTGCAGTGTTCTGTCTAACAAATTTTTTCTTCCAGAAATTTTCTCAGAAAATTAGGTCATTAGCTTAATTATTCACATAATAGTCATTTCTATTTCAATAACCAAGCAGTTAGCTTGGTACCGATATAGCGTTAAGAAATTAAACAGAACTGAAGTATGTAAAATAATGATGTTTACAAACATCTTGGTACAAGTGTTAGGTAACTGTAATTATAACTACTGTTATGAATGAATACATACCTAAATTAAAATTTATAATTGCTCTTTTAGTTTTGAGGTCTTTTCCAAAAGCAATTTTTTGGACAAGTAAAGACCTATTTCATTTAACGCTTGTAGTGACCACATTACAAGAGGAAGATTCTTCATCTTTGATGACTGTATTTAAAGAAAGATTTCAATTAAGATAAACACCACAAATACACATGAAAACTGTTTTCATTCAAAGTACTTTATATCATACTAGCTTTTGCTAACGACTCTTCCGTCCTTCGGGAATTTTGTATACACGTTGTCAAATATACCTACCGAAAAGGACATATGGGGTACCTTTCATCCAGAAAAAGTTCAGTTCCCTAATTATCATCTAAAAATTTAAAGCCTGCCAGAAATATACTTATGAATTATTGCTCATATAATAGGTACTTTTGTTAGGCATTGATTTTATACGTTTTTTAAGAAAAAGGAATTTGCATTGCACGGAATCGCGGACAAAAACCAGGTTATTTAAATAATTAAAATCTTATTTCTTAAATTTTCCAGCTCGCTCTGTCGTTCTTTAAGGAATTTTCTTCATTTGACTTTAAAACCTCTATCTTTGTTGATTAGGAATAGGTCATCACCATCATCCTTTCAGCCGTCCACTGTGGGACATATGCCTACCCCATAATTTTCCAATTGGGCCGGTCAGAAGGAGCCTGGATCCACCGTTGACCCGCGGCCCTTATCAGGTCGTTTGTCTACTTTGTGGGTGGACGTCCTGCGCTGCGCTTGCAACTGCAAGATCGAAGCGACGTTGACCATTCTTACGAATGTGTTGTGGTACTACTATACTTCCGTAGCGCAATTTGGGAAAAGCCTCTAAATAAAGAATTTAAAAAAAGTAACGCAATTGAATACTGAAATATGCATAGGAAGGACTCAACTGAAAGTCGAATTACAAAGAATTGTAATACAACCAAAACATGTCTATAACTGTTTGTTAATCGGAGATATAAGCTCGAAACTTGGATAACTTCCCAGTAATTAGCTAAATTATTTAACACTTTTTCGGTTTGGTGCGAATGAATGTGGTTTAATGAAATTTGGTTTATTACGGGAGGTACGATCCACATATCGGGGGAGTTATGATGCTACGATCTGCATCATATTTAACGATAGAGATACTGGTATGTATTTTTTTACGAAGGAGGAAACCTTTAACAAGATACCTATGAACCTTATTATGTCGCGTTCACAATTCAAATGTACATAGGGTTATGTGGGATTTTTACCCACTAAATCTATCGAAATGGGCTCGGTTCCAGCCGCGAGGGGACTTTGGAACCATCACCGGTCATCAGATATGTAGAAGTTATGACGGCAAAACATCTGCGCGAAAAAGTAATTGGGGAAAATAAGATAAAAGGGCGAAAGACAAAGGGACCGGGGGACAAGGACTCAGCATGTATAACTTTAACTCTGAAATACTGCTTTTTCTTTGTAGGGTGTTCTGGTACAGGATGATTATTGTCGCCTAGCTAAAGCTAGCTAAGGGAGATACAATATTGTATTACTAAACAAAATAAAGATGGAAAAAGTAATGTAACAAGATAAGTAATTATGAAACCAAGGCAAGGCGATATCAAAGAGGAAAATGGAAAACTCAAGAATGCAAGTAGTAAAATAGGTATGGTCCCTTGTGATTTCCCTTCCGCATTGTTACATTTCCCAACAGATATCGATAGGTAAATAGTCTATTGTTATGGAAATGCTCAGACCAATCGACCTACATACTAATGTAGCGAGTACCAATCTGTATCTCGCTTGCCTTATTTGGGTAGATTTTATGTTAAGAAATAAAAGCGTAGCTAATTTCCCTTCTTAAATTATTTGCTAGTAACTTTTTACGAAACAGTAATCCCGGTGAAATTGAAACACTTGTATTAAATATGCAAATTATAACCGGGTTTTTCGTTTAAGGCGGAATTCGAGTGCAGGTACGATGACCTGGATTGTCGAAGGCGGGAGTACAACAATTAGAATTAAGAAATGGGCACATACCCGACGGGGCGGGACCGTGATTTATTTGTGTATAACATTTTATGTAAACTACAGAAAACGAGATTTTTAAACAGATAAATATATGTCTATTTTTTTTGTTAATATTGGACATATTATGTAATAATGTATTCCTTTTTATTTGCTCATAAATGTTATATATAGACTATATGCTTATGTTTATAACATCTCTTGCTCAAATTTATAATGTATGTATGACTGAATTGTTAACAAAATATAGGTAATTGCTTGTAATATAACATTTTATAATGAAAAGCTAAGCGCAAAAATCGCGGCCCGCCTCGTTTGTATGGACCAAGGACCATGTCACCATTCCCCGGAAAATTAATTGTAATAAGTGTGTAAATATACTTTAATTTATCAAAATTTTTAACATAATAAAACGATTGTTCATAATCAAGTTGAAATGTGTTTTCATGTTGGGAAATAGATAATAAAAAAGATTTACACAAACCCATAAAACTTTTATTGTGCGTAAGGGTCCGTTCAAACAGGAAAGCGGCGAGACGCGTAGTTTTCAAGATGGCAATAGAGTATAGAACTTATTTACTGGACAAAAAGATACACAGTCTAGTGAGTAGATACGCGAGTAGTGTCGACGGTTTTGCGCTGCGCCGTGCGACACATCACATGAATCATTGAACTGTGTACTTTTTAGTGTACTAAATAAGTGTCATATTCTGTTGCTATCTTAAAAAGTGCGCGCTGCGCCGCTTTCCGGTGTAAGCTGACCCTTAGACCCTTCGCACATTACGATACTCAGACGACTGACTAGTATCCTACGCAAGTCTCGAGGTTGAGTCTCCTCAAAGTATTTCACATACATTTGTATGGTGAATTGCGTAAACTTCGTAACCGGTATCCTACACGTCCGCGACTAGTCTTGCGATACCCGCCGTGTCGGCGGGTAAGGGATGCCAGAGCCCTTAACCCTATCCCTTTCTTATCCCACCCTTTATCGGAATCGCACTTGCAGCACCTATGGCTTGCTTGAGGCGACGGTAGCCACCTACTATCAAGTGGACAGTCAGCCTGTCTGTCGACCTTAACATAAAAAAAACGCAGTGTATGTGTCGCGAGAAGTAAAAGCGCCGCGCGCCGTCGGACATGTTTCGTAGTGTTTAGAGGAGCGCGGGTTGCGGGCGCTTAGTTGGGCGGGCGGAAAAGTAAGCGCGCGACGCGGTAGTCGGCGAGCGCCTGTCAGCCGCGGTGGCTCGTTGCAGCCAGCGCCCGCCACGCGCGGCCGAACTCATGAGTGGCGGGTATTATGCCGGCGCATCGGGGCCTATTACCACGTGTCGCGAGCTCACCGCCCGCCGCGTCTCCTTCACCACCGACTCCTACTCCTAACTGTTACGCGCAACACTACGCGACTCACGTCTGCCGGAATGTAAATATTTATGGATGTCAGTTTTCTGTTGTTTAGATTGGCTGTGAATTTTAAGGTATGTACCGAGAGCACTGTCTGTTGTTACATTTTTTTTGCACGAGTCGGTGTAGAACGATTTATTTACAACGAATCATAATGATGGTCAACAATTATGAATATTATCGTACAAGTTTTACGATAGGTTTTGCATGGTTTTTTTCTGTCGCATTGTGCTTCGTTCAAATGTACACAATCGCTAACAATTATCACGTTAATTGCGCACAGAGTACCCTTTTTTGTGCTTCGATCGATAGTTTTACTTTAAATTGTTGGGTAGCGTTGTTGTCGATCAGATTTTTCGCATTACATTACTTGATTAAAATATGACGGCGGCCAGCACTCAGTGCGCCGCCGCGAAAATGCCAATTTCCTATTCACAATATCACATTATATTGTATTTGCATAAACAGTCGACTTAATTGCCTTTGAGCGGTCGTCGAAGAGACAGAATATTCAATACACTTCCGTTGAATAAAGCGAAAGATCTTATATTTACACTTTAAAAGAAAATAATAAGAACATTTTAATTAGGATTTTGACCTTTCACCTTTTAGTTACCTCTTATTGGGAAAATTGAATTGGATAGCGAAATTAGGGAACCTTCCATTTGGGTATATAATTCTTTTACAACTAATGTATCTGTTTATAGTACGGTTCCTATTTACATACATAATACACGAGTCCAACATTGAAGGCCTTCTTTGTTTTAGAAACAAAACAAGTAGCCTTTGCATACGAGTACGTCCACAAACACATAGCGACTACCAACTACAAAATACCTACATGTTTCATCGCGCAATGAATTTATAGCAGACATTAACATATGTAGTTAGTTACGTAGGTACCTAATATTTTGATAACATATTTATTAGCATGAAATGTTTAGGTGAAAATGAAATCAACAAGGCGCGTACGCGTACATGAAGATGCTATACGTCATAGGTAATATGTTTATTATTATATTTTCATTTTCATTGGTCATGATATTTATTAGGTTCGTAGGTAGCCCCTATGTAGAAGTATCTAAAGTCTATTTTTTAATGTTTTTTAAAGAGTAATTTTGATTTTTCATAAACATTGATTTAGTTTCGCATAATGTTCTCTATTTAGTTTGCTAGAACTAGAACCTAGTTTGTAGATAGAAATGTAAAAGTTAAATTTGAACTGAAATATATTTTAGAATTAGTGCTCACAGATTAGATTCAGTTTGCAAAAGTAAAAAATATATATATTATTTGTAGACAAACTACAAACACGCTTTTCTTATTCATCGCTATTTTTTTTTACAACAAAGCGATGCTCTTAATATATACACTATTTCTATCGCTTAAATGTAGCTCTATATAAAAATAAGTACCTATCTACTCTTAAATATAAGATATTTGTAACTGAATGCATATAAATTGTCTATCCAAGTGTTTAGTAATGTTTTATCTTCTTCTAAACATTTTGATCAAATATTTCTGAGTTCTATAATTTTTTAGTACTTACAGTTTTAAAGATGTAACGAAATAAATACTTAATTAAAAATACAATAGAATAACTTTTTTTCGCACTAAATAGAATGAATTTACAAAAATAAAAACGATGAAAATAATACCAAGACATAACTTAAAATAAATTAAGAATTACATTCGTATTGAAGAAAGGTGTCGCTACTATAAAACAAGAATAAGTATTTTTTGTACATAATCGTAGGGACGCGAGTGTAAAAAAATTAAGACTCGACTAAATGAAAGAAAACCAACCGAATATAAATAATAAAAGAGATTAATCAGACCGTGGCAGAGCTTGTTAAAATAAACCTAACAGTTTATTTACTAAGTAAGACTAAGTGAAGTGTTTTTTTAATTCCAACCTAGGTTTTAGTTAGAGTGTTAAAATAACGGATTAAACTACGAGGAAGTAAAACGTATTTATCAACGAATTACTAAACCTAGAATAGTATTTCGTGATAAAGTGGTTACCTATCTAAATGGTTTTATTTTCAGTAACCACGAAGGGTCGAGGCTCCGTTTTATCAGAACCTTGGGTTCACTTAGGTATACCTACGAGTATATGCTCGGGCGACCCACATAATATTTAGATTACCGATAGAAAATTCCATATTCCGGATATTCCGATGGAAGATTGTAGGTACTATACTCAGATTTTACCGTTCCTATAGTAAACTAATATGAACTTTTAAAGTAAATATTTTATTAAAGAATTGTAGTTAATACTAAAAAAAATATCTTATTTTTTGGTTAATTAATGTTTAAACCTCGACCGCAAACTTACTTCGCAGGTTCAAGAGTTAAATTCTTCAGTCGAAAAGGTCATTTAGCCAGTCTAGCTGTTTGCAATTAAAACATCGTTACTGCTCGGACCTGTGAGAGTGTCTGTCGTGTCGTAGTGTTGCCAACCCCACAATCATTTATAACATCCGTAGTCGTAATATAATTATTGTACATCTATACTAATATTATAAGGAGAGAAGATTTTGTATTTTTGTTTGCAATGAATAAACTCAGCTATGAATAGCTGGAACAGCTGGAATATTATAAAGAGAATAGATGTGTATTTTTGTTAGTAATGAACTCAAAAACTACTGGACCGATTTTAAAAATTCTTTCACCTATAGATTTAATCTAGTTTATCGTATTCATGTTATTACGATATCATTATTACATTATTTTCTTGATAGATCAGAATTCATAGGGAATTGTTGTTTAAATTATTCGGGAAACTTCCATTTTATATTCGCTCACAATCGCGTAAGAACTTCTTAAAAGAAGCACAAATTTAAAAAAATAATAATGAATTTTTAAAATTATTATCCAAGTATGTATACATTGTGATGTCGCATATTTTTAACTTTGGGCTTTATACTTTTATATAAAACAGAACAAAACATATGTGTATAAATAAAAATAATAAGAGACCTAAAATAATTTGGCAACCATAAGTGAATATAGACCAGATAATGAATATATAGACATAATATTTAATGAATTGAATGTATTAAATAAATGTATTATAAATTCATTAATTTGGGTTTACTGTGTGCTTTTATTGTTGCAATTTCAAAACAAATTAGCCGGTTATCTAAAACATAACTGTGCATAACTGTAATAATTAATTAATAATCACAATGTTCATAATTGGAATTTCATTGAAAGCGTTCACAAAACAAAGCACAGTTCGACTTTTGCGCAAATAACTTACCTGCGATTTCTTCATTTTACAAGTATTTGTGTACATAGAAATCGTTTAAAAGTAAAAATGTGAATAAGTCAGATGTAATAAATCAATAGGTAACATTTATTTATTTTCTTTTCTATCTGACGAGGCCATAAAAGCTAGTCTTCGAAGTGTCTGACGCTCGCTCATGTTACTAGTATCCAATTGTTGTGTCTCTAGACAAAATGTCACCGTTGTCGATTAGACCGTCGTGGCCGGATAAACTTTTGTTTAGATTTTGCGAACAATTCTTTGTTCGTTTGCTCGAGTTTGCACCCTTGGGACGATATCTCGATGTTTTTCTTCAGGCTTTTACTTCTGAGTCAAGTACATTTAATCCTACACAAGTATTTGTGTAAGAAAAAACATATAAAAAACAATACGGATTTACCGCTACGATCGAAAACGAAGCAACAATTCATCACATCGAAAATGAACCAAAATTGACTAAACCATTTCACGAATAGAGCAGCAAAAAGTGCATGATTTCTTTTAGCAATACTGCACCCGTGACTATTGTTGCTTTGAAAAAATGATCGGAGTTGATTAGCTCCATAAAAATAACTGTGAATGCCGCATCATCTAGCACCATAACACAGCTCGCTTAGCAGTGCAAGACAGACAGATTTTCTGAACGTGAAAAACTCATAGGTAAGCTAGATTGCATATTCTCTTCTAAAAAATATAAAGAACACACAACAATCATCGATGACAACAATGAAATCAGTTGACGAAGCGACAAGAACGATCGTTTTTGTCGCCTCAGCAGCTGATTTTGAGAAGTATAATATGGCAACATAATAAAATAACTAATTTATTTAAATTAATTTTGTAATTCGGGATATTTTGTAATATCGGGAAAGAGTAATTGTAGAACGCATAGTAGTTAATATGCGGTCTCCCTTATTAGTAGTTTTAGTAACCGAATAAGTGCTTAATCATTTAAATAGATTATGATTTTATAGGTAGGTTGTCTAGGTAGGTCATGCTCCGTTATGTAATTCGCTTTTTGTGTTAATATAATACCAAGAGTAAACTTGGTTTAACCAAAAACATTATACGCGCAATTTCGTCAAAACTTAATTTAGCAGCAAGGCTAATTTTCACGGCGAAGAAAATTAAGTTACGTTATAATAAATTCATACGTGAGAGAATAAATTGGGGTGTAACATTGACGCCGCGCCGGCTTGTGCCTCCACTTTACAACGAGCTCTTGGACGATGCCATTGACTTTCCACTTTGCTCGGGTCAAATTTAACATGTAATGTCAAACGGCTCGTCCTAGAAAGCGCTTTCATAATCTATTAGTTGTTTGATTACGTTTCGCGCCTACCGTAACATTCACTATGCGGTTCAATACTCTCTTATTAACGAGTAAGTAGACCTGAGAGAGTTGTTGACCTATATACGATCTTAATTTTTTTAAAATATGTAGTTTAGAATAGAAGAAGCTTGTCTTTCAAAATTGTCGATCGATACCATCTTATATTTCGGAACGTTTTCAATCTATGAGCGGGTAAAATGGTGATTAGTGATTAGTCATTATTATCATTCATTATCATTCAAGTATTATTAAAATAAACAGATTTTTTTATGATAAGCTCGACAGGCAGGCTGACAGTCCACTTGATGTAGGTGGCTAATACCGTCGATTATAACATAAGCAACGCCACAGGTGCTGCAAGTGCAAGTGGAAGTAATAGGGAAATAGCCCTTACAGAAGATCACCGTGAAATAAAAGCATGTGTGCTGTTGTGTTTCGGAGAGTAAGTAAGGGATGCTAGAGCCCGTTAGTCTATTCCTTCTTTAATCTATACTAATATTATAAAGCTGAAGAGTTTGTTTGGTTTAACGCGTTAATCTGAGGAACTACTTACTGGTTCGAATTGAAAAATTCTTTTTATGTTGGATAGTCCATTTATCGAGGAAGGCTTTAGGCTATATAACATTTTGAACGCGGATGAAGTGGCGACCATCGCCTAACAAGCCACCTAACAAAAAAATGACATAAAAATACTATTCGGTTTTACTTTAGATATTAAGCTCGTCTATTAGATGAAAAAAGAAATATGATAGATATGTATACGACTAAAATCTCGAGTGACAGCAATATAATTACGGATAGAATTCGTGTTTTAAAGTATAAATAAACAAAATGATCATCTCAGGTGAATCACCTGGCATAGTGACAAACAGCCGAAATAAATTCTGTGTAAGAGAGGATATAATAACTGTAAGACTCAGTACATTCTTTATTCTACGTTCGCCACAATATATTCTTCCCAACATGCCGCGCTTAGCTTTTGTAGTCGAGAATTGGAGGAATTTTTGTTTACAACTTTTTCATATCGCGAAGTTAGTAAGGGTCGTAAAGTATCGCCCTGTAATAATATTAAAAACATAGACGATACATCAGTCTATAGTTTATCTATACTATACTATAAACATGATATAATCGTAAACGCGATGTGCCTGTTACCTATACTAAATATTAAAAAAAAAACTCTTTGTATTCCTTATGTCACCGAGGTAAAAAAAATATATTAAAATTGTTGTATGTTTATCTGTGAGTTTATGCACCATAATCTCATAAACCGCTTAACCGATTTGAATGCGATTTTCACAGATGTATTGTAGCAAGATTCTAACATTTAGTTTTTATTTCATTCCAATCGGTTAACAAACAAAAAAGTTGTACCGAATACCGAAATACCAAGCGTACAAAAACCGCCCGTACGAGTTGCCGCCACAACTAGTAGTTAATATTATATATACAGTGTAACCTTGATATAACAAATCTGAAGGGAATAAGAAAATATTCGTTATACCAGAAAATATATTTTGTAGGCCTTGTCTTAACAATCCACAACTTAATTCTTCACTTTACTCACAATGTAACATTATAGACATTAGACCTCTTCCAATCCATAATATTGAAATTTACAATACATTCCACATATTCATCTTCCCTTTACGTTACACACCGTCTCATAGTCTATTCTTCATTTGAGGATTTGGTCACAGTTACCATAGATTTTAATATTGTTCATCTTATGTATAAGTAATACATGAGATGTACAATTGGCTTTCATAAAGTATGTAAATAAAATAACATTGACTGTTTTTTCTCTATAAGTAAAAGCACTGCCTAAAGTTTCAGAGATTTGTATGTCGATTCTATTTTCCGCTTACTGTTGTAAATGTGACGCTATGTGTTTATAATAGAGTTCGTTTTTGTTTATAAACAGCTTTTTGTGTGTAAGTTCTATCTGAGTACGAAACGTATTGCTCGTATATGTTTGTTAGGGTAACGCTTCTTATTTATGACTATGACTGTTGTGTTGATCCTCAATACTCGTTTACCTTCTATTGGGAAAAATCAATATTACATATTAAATAAATGACACATGTATCATTGACAATACTGACGAATATGTTTCGTAAGTAAAAAAAAAAACGATGTAAATAATTTGTGTAAACATATTACTTTTTATACTTGTACTTGTGTATGTATGTGTTTGTAATAAAAATGTTATATTGTTATGTGAATGTGAATTGTGTTTGCCTATTCATTATTATTCTAAGGGTCGTATTACAGAACTCTCATAAAGTTGAATCTCGTGCATTGACTAAATAGACTTCAAGTTTAAGTGAATTTTGAGCCTTGAGTAACATCATATTATAGTTAGGTTAAACAAAAGTTTACGCGTAACGGAAACTAGTCTTTTCTCACTTCTTACTTTGTTGCATTTGGTAACTTATAGATTATTTATTACCATCAAATATAATGGTACATATAAAATTTAAATATGGTACATATACATTTTAAATTTTATATAATAATAATTATTATTATAATTATTATTATTATATAAAATTTAAATTTTCTAGGAGGAAATCCTGTAATACATATAGTCTGTATCAAATAAATAGTGTAAATTTCAAAAGTTTGGTTTTCTTGTGTTACCAAATTCTCATCACAGTTGTTATAACAAAAATCCATAAAATAAGATTCTTTTAGATGCCTTTAGATATAGATGATTTTCAAACACATGACCAAGATTTTAATATTTTTTCTTTCGAAAGATGGACATTTTCCAATGCCTAAGATAAACTTGGTCGGATTCCCAAACTCCTTTTACATAATGAATAACTGACGTAAATAAGAATATTAAATAATATTAAAATTAAATAATAATAAATAACTATAGAATAAATTCTTAAATAAATTAATTTTTGTATAGAATAATCTATACAAAAATTCGTTCTATAGTTCCAATGCTAGGAATTCGAAAGGCTACTTTTGTTCCACTATTGAATTTAAGGTTTGAATGTCCTTTGGTGGTTTGTTTCGTAGGAGCGTATGCGTTGACATTTTAAATATTTAATGACTTCATAGCCTTGCCCATCGCTGGAGACAGCCTTCTTAATTGTTGTTAAGTAAATTAAAAAACGAGTTGAGTTTTACCAAAATTTTCCTTTTCGCTTCTGATTGTCATTTTTAAGTATATGTGTCATTAGAATTACCATAGATTTGCAATGCTCGTTTCATGGTTCAGAAACATTACAAGAGAACTGTCATAGTTCTGTAATGCGTACCTTGTCTGTTGATGTTAAACATATAGTAAAGCCAAGGAAACAACACAAACAATGTAAACAAACTCGGCCCTCTGTCCTTTTCCCTCACACGAAGCGGCCGACACTATATGTTTCATGGTATAGGATCCTTCTTGACAACCCTTGAAAGTTTACATTATTTGTGTTGTCTCGTCGGCCTTGCTTTAGTTGTTTTAGTTTGGAAGCGTCAGCTGTATGTAAATAGTTGATTGGTGTGTTGTTCGCAGTGAGTGTAAGCGTGGCGGCGGCGACCGGCTGGCGACGCCGCGGATGTCGCTGCTCGGCAAGCCGCTCAGCTACCGCGCCACGCGACGCGACGCGCGCTACCGACGCCTTCAGTCCAAATTCTACAATTTCCTCGAACGGCCTAGGGGAGTTAAGGCCGTCCTCTATCATATGATTGTGTGAGTTCTTCACAATCATTAACCTACTTTTGTATTTGTAAACAAGTCTATATTTTCACTCGAATACTGTTATTTGTATTGATTGACGGTTTAGACTGGTATGATTCCTTTTTTAAGGGATGCACCTATGTTATTAAGATTATACAAATTATTTGTAAAAGTAATCGCACTGTAAAAAAACTAATTTTTCATATGACGAAATTACAAAACATAAAGACACTTATATTGAGAGAAACTAATAAAATTTATCATTTTTTTTAAATATAATGAACGAACGATGTGATTTGTAATACCTACATGGTAAAAAACAATACATCTAACCAAACAGAACAGAAGATCGCTTTTATTTTTCGAATACAAATATCAAATCGGTGAATGAATTTTCTGCATTTTTCTTGTTGCAATATTCCTACTTGAAATAAATGAAGTAGGTGCAGCTAATGGTGTCGCTCGCCTTATAAAGAGTTCGTTCGCGTCTTTATAAGCATTTCATTTTATTGACCTAATCTCCCTGTAAGTGGATCTTATTCGCTCAGACTGTTGGATTTCGACGCTTGGGGAGAATATCTCTATATCAGCACAGTATAAAAACCTCTTGATTTTTATCATTGATTATAAAGAAATTGTATACCTATATAATTAGATGCTAACTTGGATTTTTCTAATCAGGTTCCTGATGGTGTTTATGTGCCTGTCGCTGTCAGTATTTTCTACAATCGAAGAGTACGAAGCAAAAGCCGGAATAGTTTTGTTCTATATGGAGACGGTGGTCGTCGTTTGGTTCGCTATAGAATTTGTATTAAGGTAAATACGAGTATATTCACTTTTTGATAGAATAGTAAGCAGTTAGTGTATGAAAGGCTGTAACACTGTAATCTGTAATACTAAAAACCTAACAATTTATATTTTGATTTTTAGTGAAAATTTAGATTTAGAATTTAGAAAAAAAAAATTATCAATGCTTTTTTTGCTCCTAGATCCAAAATTCTTTATGAGCCATTTAACTATAGAATTTAGTTATAATTCATTAGAATCTCCCAAATGATCGTAACATCATACCACTAATAATAAATCATTTACTTTGGTACTATGAAATGATGTAAATAAAAAGTATAAAGAAAATACTTTCTTCATTTTTATTTACAAAGAAAAAAGATTTTTTCTGCTCTATTTAATTAAATCCCAAGTTTCTATTCGTACACATCAAGTTTTATTTGTCGCTGTTATGAACTTGCTACATAAGACTCAGACTTGAAGTGTTTGTCTAAAAGCGACAGAATGAAGAAAGCTCAGTGACCCAAAAAACAAAATAAAAATACTTAGTAGATTTAGAAAATAAATTAAAGTGGGATCCTTGGTGAGCGAACCACTTTGACAGTAAAGCCGTCGTTTTTATCAACGAGTCCTTCACACAGATAAGCCAATTCAAATTCCACTTTCAACTTACTGATAATGCGACGCGAGAGGGCTAATTTTACTTAGCTTTAATTTTTTTAAATATTGTATTGTACTTATCCTAATAATGAAACTTTTTTCCCTTAGATAAGTTATAGTTTCAATGTATAGGGAGGAAAAAGATACTTTAGTTTATTTATGGCTTCCTGGCGTTTCATTGACCTGTATCTAATCTTAAAACATAGTAAACATCTGAAAAACAACACTAAGTAAAAATAAAATTTATTTATGGAAAACAGTTGGCTAAAATGAGCGATTTTATTTTTTTGAAGAAAAGCTTAAGATTAAGTAGGTATGTGATGTTATTCTAATAATATTATAAATGCGAAAATTTGTGATAATGGATGTATGGATTGTTGTTACACCAAAACGGCTCAACGGATTTGGATGAAATTTGGCACACAGGTTGTTTATTTCCTGGCATAATATAAGAATACTTTTCTGAAAAAATGTTAGATTCCCAAGGGACCGCCAAAAAAAAAAATTGGTTGGCGGCGCTGCCGTTGTCATAACGGTAAAGATTTCTCTTATTTTTCAAGTCACGGAAACCAGCTAGTAATTAAAATATATATTTTTTTAAATATAATCTTTATGATTACAAAGAAGAAGTACTTTAGAAGTAGTAAATTCATGTAACTGAAATTTTTGGTGCCTCTATAATATTTGTTATTTTAGAAATTTGGCACTATTTACAATAATGGTACAGAATTCTATCTAGTTGATAAATTATTTTTGTTATCCACATTAATTAGCATTAAAATAAATTCTTAGAAATGAAAAGCAGAAGAGAACTTACTAACATCATTGGATCTGAAATTGTTTGGATTCAATTATATTAGTTATTTTAAATGAAGTTTATATGAATAAACTTACATATTTACTATGAATTACTATGAATTTTACTATGAATTTTACTATGAATTATAACATATATGAATAACTACATATTAAGTTTATTCATATAAACTTACATATTTACAATGTAGAATTGAAATTAGGGGTCGGGGCGTTCGCTTATTATTTCCTAAAACACGCAACGTAATAAAAAACAATAGGAAACCTCGTAGCTTGTGGTCAACTCGTAGCAATCGTAGCTGCGTGGGGGCTACACCGAAAGGCGACGTCATGCGCTCGTTTTAAGGTAGCAATACAATATAGAACTTATTTGCTACATATAATGGAACACAGTTGAGTTATTTTTTTATTCTTTTTATTTAGTTCTTTATTTTTTTATACAAGATAATGTTACATTTAGTTTAACAATGGTGTAAGCACAAACTCATTAGAGTTTTACCGCAAACTTTTGAGTGAGTACGTGTAGGCCACGATACGCAGCGCTAGGACGCATCGCATGCTTACTGTAAACAGCGCTGTAACAATTTGGCAGCAGCCTGACCTGTATTCCTTTGGTTTTTTTTTGTGGTGGATTATTTTGAGTTCATATGTTTTTTAAATACCAATAAACGTTTTTCTTTCTTCTATCTATAGAGTAAATCAGTTCTATATTGAATTGCTACCTTAAAAATGTGCGCGCATCGTCGCGTCTCAGTGTGATCTGGCCCTAAGCGTCATTTACGCAAAGGACTTATTGTCGCATATTAACTTACTTACAATAATGGGTTATAAACACGATATCGGTTTCCGCAATAAGATTCGTTATATATTACCGTAGTATCACGATAACGGTCATTTAAAAAAAAATAGGTCGTCGACCGACATCATGTATGTTTAAATGAATTGTAACGTTTTATGACTGAGGTTTTTATAAGGAGTATAACGTACCAATTTGTCCTCAACGAGTTATAGACTAGCTTGTGTCCGCGTCTTCTACCGCGTTGAAAAATGAATAATACAACACCTGGAAAAATAAGTATATGAGTAATCTAACCCATCTCTATTGATGTAACAACGGTCACGTTGCCACTGTTGAAGACAAAGGGGCCGATTTTTTAAATATTGTTAGACCCCTCGGGAACCTTTCTTTTAATCCAGGTAACAATAAACTATCTACGTGTCCACATTACATCCATTTCATCCAAATCATCCATTTGGATCCAAATCCGATTTTGCGTGAGATGTTTTCTTCTGAGATATTTTCTCAGGAATTATTTTTCATTATTCTACGCGGACACAGGCTAGTCCGTAATAATACGAGATTATAAATGCGAAAGTTTGTATGGATGTACGGATGGATGTATGGATGTTTGTTACTCTTTCACGCAAAAACTACCGAACCGATCACCATGATATTTTGCATACACGTTATCTGGGACACCAGAAAGGACAAAGGGTACCTTTCATCGTTCAACGCGGACGAAGTCGCGGGCACCAGCTAGTATTTCATATATTTCTTCAGATACTCCTGCTTCTATATTATACAAAAGCAATTACACCTGAAATTTTTGTTTGAAAAATGTTGAAAGATTTTCAATTTAAAACAAGAGCTATCAACAACAAATTAGGTAATATAATATTTTCTATTTCTATATTTTTTTGGTAAAATCTCACGCGACCATCTAAACTCGTGGAACTCGATTTTCCTCCTAAAACTTCCTTAAAACATGCAAATATTTTTTGTTTACGTATACATTTTGTTTGTGAAGGTTGTGGTCATCAGGATGCCGGTCTCGTTACCAAGGCCCAATGGGCCGCCTCAAATTCTTGCGACGACCTTTCTGCATAATAGGTAAGTGCTACAAACCTACTTATATACAATACAGATGCTTCCAATGCTTTTCATTTTACTTTGTGGCGGAACAGTAAACGTAATAATACATTTTATTAAAAGTATAATATTCGATCCGGTTTCAAAGGCCCTCCAATCAGTAATAGTTGTTTTCGCAGGGTACGAAACTCAGACTAAATAAGAACTAAGTATAGACAGAATTTTGCGGACATAAATGTTTATGTTATGTTTTATGTTTTTCTATAACCTCATTTTTTTTAAATTAAAATACTGGTTCCCATATTTACTTACATATGAAATGTGATTCCATCCTGCTTTTAATTTTTTTTAGACCGGTTTTTACACCTTTTCACTACTCAATTCGTCATTTTCACTATTAAATATTTTAATAAGGCGAGGCGTAGTTTAACTGCATTTGTGTGCGTTTAATCGTGTATGTAAACGGCGAAGACGTAGTTTTGCCGGCTTACTCTGCCGTCCACGGGGGCTCTAATCTTTATTTCTTATTTTATCTGAGCTACGAAACTAAAATCTCTTTTTGCCTATAATTGAATGCGAATTAAGGCATGCACAGCTGAATGTTACGTCCCACTCGCGGTACGAGGGCAAAGGGTGGACAGTGATTGAGTAGGATTCCATATGTGACACAGTGATGTCGGTACATGAACTTTAAAATGGTGTCTGTCTGGGATTAATTTATGACGTATATACGAGTATTATTTCGATGAATTTTGCAATCGGATAGCTTTAAAATATGTTTTTAGGGTGGAATTTTGAAATATTAAGTATACAGACATCAATAATAATTAATCCCAACAACCCTAAGCAGCAAAATGGGCAGCATTTGGACCGAAATTGTGCAGACTCCTTTAAAATTCTTTAATAAAAAAATTAATGTAATTTATCCGATATTAAGTTGCCTTTGCATATATTTTTTTCCAATAAAAAACCCTAATAAAATCAATGAAAACAAACATTTCACGGCGAAAACTCTGAAAATTAAGCCTGTTTGCCTTATCATTATGATAATGGAATTCCACTTAGGGAGGTATAGCGATCAGTTGGGGTTACAAGATTAATTAAGTTCGAATTAATTAATAAAACGAAGGCCCCTAATTGGTTATTATAAATATTCGAGTGCCGTTAAACAAGTACTTATACAATTTTTATTTGTTGAGTACGTATCTCTTGTAATTTCGCGACAGATACAAGTAGGAAAGTGTGCAATAAGAAGGGTCTGTCTGTTCATATGAAATATTGTTCGCACCGTGTTGATATTTTCATCCTAAACATTTCCAAGTAAAAGTCACGTTTCGTCTATAAAGCTTGGCGAAGTGACCCTATTTCAGGTGCGACCAATCTTGTGCGACCTTCGCATTTTCGGCCTCCTTCCCTAGGTAGTAGTTTCATGCGACCGCCGCCTTTTACCTCTCTGGGGAGCTGGCCCACCCGAGAACCACTGCTAACCGGCAAACAGCCGCGCACGACATCCCTGCCTTTGCCAATAAATGAGACTGCTCAATAAAAATTCAATGTGTTTTCAATGTTTAATATCTTCGCGTTCGCAAGAATACAATATGGCGTGGACTTTTACTTTTAAATTTGCTCACACGTCCTTTGTGTTAGAGAATTTGAAATTTATATTATTCAGTATTTATAGTACAGTTTTTATTTATTTATTTATTTATATTAGGGATACCAACATGATAGTGTATAGATAGACTGTATAAGTAATGAAAATTAATTGCATATTTTAGTTGAGTGTGTACAGATTACTTATTTGTTTATTTAATTTGGGTTTCATACAGAATTAAAATAATTAAAAAATAAGTTACATCATAATTTATATACAAAAAGCTGAGCTACATTTTAATTAATCTATTATATTTGTTTAAAGGTTATCATGGTATATTTGTAAATGTTTATAAAGGAGAATACAATAAAATCGTTCAGTTCATGGATACACATTTTAAAACTATCTTAGTATTTTTTACATAACATGAGCAAATTTGATATCATCCATTTCACGCATGTTTAAATGTTTAAAATGAAAATATTTACGAGAAATACGTATTTTTTGATATTTTTTAATTTGATTTCATCGGCGCTACGTTTTTAGTAACTTTAAACTAGATACGTTATTACAATAACAATTATCAATTATCACTATTAAAAAAATACGAAACAAAAATGAAAAAAAAAAAAAAAAGTAATTTCGTGTACCATATCAGAAACGTTAACTTTAGTTGTAGTTAATTAATCTTATTCACTTACACTGTTTATGTTTTAAATATGTTAATTTTATGTTAATAACTTTTTCAATCAGTTTTTAATGTAATGGTTACTAGGAGAACATGGTGGTAAGCGTGATCCCATTCTATAACGATGGGACTGTAAGGATAAAAATGTTACTTGTATTTTGTACAATGAAAATCACCTAGTTTACTGTCAGCCTGTCCGTCACCATTTAACTTGCATAACGGTTTGAAATTAAATTTAAAAGCAATTACCTATTTGCATCAAGTATACTTACCTGCAGAGACATTAGTTTATTACGGTAGGGAAGCTTATGTTTGAAATAGAAAACGTGACTACATTTTAGAGTTTTCTCTAGCGATGAAACCCTATATGCAGTCCTGGATTTATAAATAGGCCGTATAGGCTGCGGCCTAGGGGCGGCAGCGTCCTAGGGGCGGCAGATTTCAGAGGATGGTCACTCTATTTCAGGCGATAAAAGTCAAACACGTTCATATAGAAGTAATAAATCCATATAGAAGAAACTCATTCCTATCGAAACCTAGTGAGTGATAGATGAGAGCAGTGCGGCAGCGAGCGGACGGCAGTGGCTTATTCTCTAGCTCTTCTCTACATAGAAGCAGA
The DNA here is from genome assembly GCA_945859745.1 of Synanthedon formicaeformis. NCBI lineage: Eukaryota > Metazoa > Arthropoda > Insecta > Lepidoptera > Sesiidae > Synanthedon > Synanthedon formicaeformis. The sequence continues at coordinate 6,152,830 of OX243954.1, forward strand.
GATAATAAATACCATTTGCTATTAAAAAGTGTAAATCTGGTTTCTTTTTTGTACTCTTTCTTAATGACTAATTCATTCGTTTATTTAACTTTAAGGCATTTTAAATGTAGTAAACTACAAATGGAAAATTATTATTTCAGAAAGATATGTACATGGGGCGGCGGAAAAAAGTGGCCTACACTCATAAAAAATATAAATCCGGCACTGCCTATATGTTTTTCAAAGCAAACTATTTTTTTGGTTTGGCATAGATGTAACTACAATACTGGCGTCGCTGGTGGTGTTGGGTATGGGATCATCTGGGCAGGTGTTCGCCGCGTCTGCTCTGCGCGGGTTGCGTTTCTTCCAGATCTTGCGCATGGTGCGAATGGATCGTCGCGGCGGAACGTGGAAGTTGCTTGGTTCAGTTGTATACGCACATCGACAGGTAATATTAATGTATTACATACTTACTTCTTTGTTTTCTTCTTTTTTTATCCGGGCGCACAGACGCTTTCGGACTATAATGAGAAATGAGCTGCAGTAAAACTCTCTCTTGTAAATATATATATTTTTAACAAACAGATTATCTATAATAAGTATGGAAATCCTCGAGCTTAAAAACTTTAAAAGCTATAAGCAAACCGAGTGATGTTTTAGTGCGACAAGAATCAACACATACCCTCTGAAAATAAGTAGTCCAGAGTGCTGTATTTATTCCATAACTAGGAACTTATCTTTTGAAGATTTCCCTTAATAAAAAAAGGAAATCAAATACAATTCTTGTTTTGAATTCTTTACTTTTAATATACACTTAAAAGAAATATTTAATCCTTCCTAAGATAATTTTCCACTGAGGAAAATAAACGTTATTCTCGTAGCCCATTCATATTTTCGTCTCTTGATTTGTGGGTTTTAAAACACCGTGGAATTTGTCTGCCGCCGGATAGAAATGTCTGCATCTGACCATTGTTCGCGAACTTATAATACACGACGGACAAATCTGTCCGTGAAGGATTTTTTATGTTCTTTTTATCACATATAGTATTATATTAAATTACGTATCCGTTTTAGCATTGTAACAATGAGAACGTCGACAACGACTAACGCGCGCGCGACTAATTAGGGATACATAATTACATATATGTATATAGATGATGTGCCAATAAAATTTATGTATTTCACCTTTTTTTCAACCGATGACGATAAGATCATTTTCGTGTACTTTATAAAACAGATCGTGGTAATGTTTTTAACTGCAACTTCCACCTGAGTTACTATATAGTCAACTCGCGGGCAATTAACTCGCGTGAACGCGCGATTTGTCAAGTTAACGTATTTATAAACAGGTAACATGTCAAATTAAAAAAAATGCAATGACGTAAAACCAACTAAAAGAACAGTTAACTAACAAAATTCTGAAGTCAAGTCGGCTTACGTTTTTTTTAAATGTTTGCTATTTTAACACGTTAAAAAGAAATTAACATAAGGTGTGATCATGCACGAGTGCGGGTCAAGAACTGCAGTGCAGGGGTAAATTGTAGTGCATTACACATGTTCCGACGGAAATCAACCTATATTATGTAGTATATACGATGTGTTTAATTTATTATGTTCATTTGCGACGACGAATAATTTGCAGTTAAAACGTAATTACTAAACTAAATTAACCACGCGCAAATGAGCCGGCATTTTCATAAGGGGAATATTTAATTTGACAATAAACACTGCGCATTTATTGTATCCAAAAATACTAAATGCACATTAAATTTACTGTTATTTCAACAGATTCGCTGGCGGAGCTCGCACTCTATATGTCCATTATTTTTATTGTCACAACGTAAAATGGAATGACAACGTCATTTCATTTTGTGTCATGAAGTGCTGTGTGTGGTCATTCAGTATTATCTTTAGTTTATATGCTGTTTCCCTTAACGATGACAAAATACTTTGTGTATGTATACACTACATATGTATATTATGTATGTATACTGTGTCTATGTTTTTGTATCTGTTTATGGGTTATTAACCATTGGCTAAGGAGCCTAACACTAGAACAGTAACAATCCCTTTTTGATAATATATAATTGTCGTATAATAGGTATGCCTTGTGGCATTTAATAAATGAAGAGACTGATTTCTCTTTATATGCAACTAGTATTTTTAGAAGAAAACTAGAATTATTTGTTCAAAAACAGTGTTTATAAGAACTAACATTTTCATAAAGACTAATATGTAGTTAGATTTCCATTTATAATATTACCTCAGCCGAAGAATGTCCATTGCTTGAACTTAGGGCTTCTCTATAATTTACAAGTAAACATAAAAATCATCCAAGAAAAAAAGTATCTATGTTAACCCAAGTAATTAACTGTTTGTTAAATTTCATCCAAATGCGTGAAAGAGTATCCATGGATACATCCATCTTCATAAGCTTGAGAAGGATAAGAAGTCATTTATGTCCCAGTGCAGGCAAAATGATTTCTCCAGTTTCCAGCCTAAAGAAATATACGGGTCCTTTGCGCATTTTCTTAATATTTCATACAATATTGAGCATAGATTCATTGGCATCAGACAGGCGTAATAGCCACAGACATTGAAGCTTGGCGTTCTTCCAGCACGTCGGATATCTGTGTTCTGATTCGCAGTGTTTGTGTTTCATTTGTAATCAGTATTTGACTTTTTGAGGGCAAAAGTTTTTTAAACAATTTCAATAATGTAAATCGACCAACTGCCGATTTGTGGGATTTAATAGCAAACGAAATGTATTGTATAGGTTCATCAGATCAACATAATTATATTCTAATGTATTCTCTATCGACCTTGTCTCTAAGCTTTATCCACGGCTTTACTGTATAAAACAGTGGTCCATTACCTTCTTGGGGTTTTAGCTTGTAGTACCTAGATTTCATTTTTTTAAAACCGATTCAAGGCTTTTAAATGCATATATTTTTAAATAAAAATCATGACAGTTATTTTTAAAACCGTCTTTCGTTTTGAATACATATCGGTGTAGTACTTATTTACAATCGTACACCGATTGTTTTGGAGCCTATTCAATGCAAACAAACAAACAAACAAACAAATCTTTCCTATTTATAATATAGTAGAGATAATATTAGTATAGATTAGTATAGACAACGGTTATTAAAATTTAATTATATATTTAACTAGCTGATCCGTAAAAAATGTACGAGGAAATGAATTTTAATTCACAAATATTTTTTCGTGAAACTTCAGAGCAGAACCAAATTCAACAAATTAAAGATTATAATTATAAGTCGTTATCTTATTATAAATGGTGTAACTAACACGAAGATATCTAGAATATGGAAGACAAGATTTTGTAAATGTTAAACGCATGATCCATTTCAAACACAATTTGAAATGATTTTCGTGACTTTTACTGTTCCAAGTAACATATTTCTAAAACACAGTTACAGACAACCCGTTATCTTTTATTTATTAAGCTTGTTAAGCTACGACTTTATTCAACTGAAGGAAGTGAAGCGTTCTTCGTACAAATTTACATATTAGCTCACGCAAACCCACGTCAGCGTTTTAACATACTAAGTGCTATTTTTACTTAGTCTGTTTTCTTTTACCACACGTATACCTTATTATAAAGGTATTCTCTTCAATATAGAGAATGTCAAATTCAAATATTAGAATGTTTATATGTATTTATCATATTATGTTTTTAACTTAAAATGTTTTTTTTTGTTAATATTTATAATTTTACTAGTGATCCGCTCACGACTTCCCTCGGGGTATAATTTTTTATACCTACAATTCCCGTTTATCCCTCTTTTCACAAGTGAAAACATAAATAAACACTAAAATCCAAGTTCATTTCACGTTTTTGTCTTAATAAATCTGTAAGTGTAGGTATTGTATGTATCATGTATGTTCCTCCATAACTTAAACGAATTAACTGATTATGAAACTTGGTCATCAGAATACTACAATGGAATTTGCGTCACAAATGCCAAAGCGGCACATAAAAAGAACGCCTTTGACAGAATCATGGCGGACTCTTGCCTTCACGCGTCAATGGTAAAAAGTAGTAACGATCAACTTCTACTATTTCATTTTAAACTCTAATGGGTTGACGTAAAGTCACATTTTCTTTAAATTACGTACTTATTATTATGTTTGTTTGTTTTAAATGACAGTTCATGCTCTACGCATATGTCACTTTTAAATGTTCCATAAAATTCGTAGTGTTTTGTATGGCACGCGGGTTCCATGTTGTAGTAGTTTGATGAACTTAGTAGATAAACATTTAGACGTACGGGACACAGGATGTCCTACTTTTTCTTTTTCAACGCGGACGAAGTCGCAGGCACCAGCTAGTGAATATATATAATTTCACTAAATTATGCAAGGTCCTTCAATTAAGTTCAAATAATATGGGGTCTCTGGAAAATACCCTTGTTAAATAGTTATAGGGGTGTCTGTGCTGTTCGACCTTCGTGGATAGTTGTTAGCGTTATTTTCGCCGGTACTTGAATGGCTGTCCGTGCTGAGTAAGCATAACGGGTCTGACCGCAATTTCCTTTGCCGTCCAAATAGGTATAAACAACATGAGGCGAGACTCAATATCTATCCACAATAGAGTGAGCTTGCATGATCGTAACCCATATCGCGAAAGTAGATCTGAACGAATAAAATCTTCGCTCGTGTTAAATGTTCAAGGGGTTTTCTAGAAATTCAATTACATTTTCAATTGGTGAACGAATTATGTCACACAGTATTATTTTAAAATTAGCTTTAGCCCAATGAGATTTTTGAGGAAGCTTTTTATATTCAAAAATTAGGAAAAAAAATTCAAATATGATAGTTCAATTTTAAGTTAAACATCTCTTCGAAAGAATGTAATCTACTATTTACAAATCAAGCTACAAATATATAAACAAATACAATCAACAATATATATTTATCTACAATCAATATTTGTTTTATCATATCAGGAGATTAGTGTTTCAGATATCGCTATCTCTAATAGGAAAAGTTGAGGCATTCTTGTATTATTCAATTCAATTTGTGTTTATTTATGCTATATAAATTTATCGTATTTTATTAGAAAAACTTATTATATATAATCATACAAATCAATCGCCGTGCGTTAGTCTCGCATAAACTCAGAATGTGTAGACCAATTTTAATTAGTTTTTCATTTACGGAAAGAGGGTTAAACAAGGAAGGTTTGTTTGTATATATAAAAATTGCACCCCGAACGAAGCAGGAATAAAATTGCCAAACATTTCACCGCACTACCGGCCCCTCATTTGTAGGTTTTTGTTAAAAAAGCAAGTGAAAATTATTTTCGTTCCCTCTGTATTGACAAAGGCCACAAAGCGAGTGGTAGCTTGTTCCAGTTCCTCTTCAACACAATGAACGCTCAAACAAACTTACTACACACCCACAGATAAACTTATTCGTAGAGACAAAATGTTAAAGTGAATTCATCACGTGACGCGGCAAATACCTTCAGCTTTGTTCATGTTGGAAATGGCTGAAGTCAACCGTACATTACAGTAGGCAATCAAAGTAGTAGGTAAATTATAAACTTGAATACTATTGTTTTTTTAGGTATTATAGCAATTCTCGTAACAATTTGGTAATAATAAAAGACTTGACAGTTGATATTTCTATTTTGCGTAATTAGTTTTAAAAGATATTACGATAAATTAGAATATTAGGGTGGTATTCTGCCACCTGGTGGCAGTACCACTCCCTTATAAGTAGCTTACAAGTCTCTTATAAGGGTCAGTGAAATATTAGCACATGGCAGTTGTAACGTGGTTGTAACCAACTGCCAAGTCTGAGTTATACGAGGCTCGATACGTCAATTTTTCCTTATAAACTATTCCACTTTTCCCGTCTTTCTGACCTGACTTGATGACCTTTTGGACTCTTGTCGGATTAGCAAAGACGATACTTAATCAAATTTATTGTATAGCTGTAATCAATACACATATTGGCTAAACTGTAACATATGTCATATGAAATGTACGCAAAATACAAACGTACCTACATAAGGATATAGAAAACGATATACTTATACATACAAATTGGTAAAACGACTGTTAGAAAAGGTTTATATTTGTTGCACAATATATCTTGAAGTTATCAAATGAAAATAAAATAAAAATGTTATCTGTAATCAGTATTTCCATTGTTTGCTTCTCTTCTTGTTCGCATTCAGTGACGACGACTCATTTATATAAATCACTGCTTTTATTACATTCAAGTTGCGTAATGTAGCAGAAAAATCCCTTACCACGAACTTATCGCGTTTAATCTTTCCCGATAAGCAAACGTTTAGCCCGTTTTCTCTATGGGCTCACTGCCCAACAACAACCCTCGCTCGGCCCCTTTTAACTATATATACGACGGACCCCACAACAAAATACTATATATTTTTTTAACAGCCCATTTTCTTTTTCAGGAATTAATCACGACACTGTATATAGGATTTTTGGGATTGATATTCGCTTCGTTCTTAGTTTATCTGGCAGAAAAAGATGTTCCTGAGACTAAATTTAAAAATTTCGCTGAAGCTCTCTGGTGGGGTGTGGTGAGTTGTTTTGACCTATTAATTACAATCAATTACAATCAAGTCAATTAATAAAATGTAATTAGGCTTGAGATTACTTTTTGGAATCCAATGTAAGTCATTTGCCCTAAGTCACTGTCTTTGTTTGTTTTTACTTAGATCACGCTGTGCACAGTGGGGTACGGCGACATGGTGCCACAAACTTGGCAGGGCAAGTTCATCGCGTCATTCTGCGCGCTGCTGGGAATATCTTTCTTCGCGCTGCCTGCTGTGAGAATCACTTGCCCTCATTACCGTAGTTGTCATCCGCATCCGCCCTAACTTTAGCGAAAGATTTTTTCCCCCGTCATTTTAATAATACATTGGTCAAATAGTGCATTTAATTTTAAACTATTTCTGTAATTTTTTTTATGATAGGAATAAAATATGTTTGTTTTGTGAAAAACTAAACTTAGTAAGTAACGTAGCATAAATGAACGCGTCAGTATTTGCTTAAATGTGCAAGTCACAAATCTCCAAATATCCATAGGCAATAAAAAAAATGCAGGCCCTCGACAAAACGCTTTTAATTTATAGTTAGATTGTCGAATCAAGTGATTAAGTTCATTTATTCTATTACATAAAAGCGCTAGGCAAATTCAAGCGTAGTAAAATCTATCTGACGTCATATTATTATATGACTGTAATATCCGTTGGTAATATCATATAATGATATGACGTCATATTTTATAGGATATTGTGTACATTTTGCAACTTTATACTCTGACGTCATACTCCAATACCAATACGAATACCGATCATTTTAAATTTTCCAAAATATTAAGCTTTTGCCTCCGATTTCTATGAATATTATAAATTAAAATTTCATCAGTAGTTTTTCAGTAGTTTTTGCGTTAACAACGTACTCTCAAATTTTCGCATTTATTTACTAGCTTTAAAGCACGTTGTCCTTTTGTCTCTTACAATCTCTGATTTCTGATGATTTGTATGCAAAATTTTATGACGATCGTTTTGTGACGTAACAAACAAACAAATTCACTTTCGCCTTTATAATATTAAATAGTGTAGATAGAATATTAAATGTTAAATTTTTTTAAAATAAATCAAGTAAGAATAAAGTTTTATCAACCATTAAGATAATTAATCATAATTAATAGGAATAATTAAAAGGATGTTCTAGTAATGATAATGCTGTTCAGGGCATTCTGGGCTCCGGATTTGCTTTGAAAGTGCAGCAGCAACAACGACAGAAGCATATGATTCGAAGACGGCAACCAGCCGCAACACTGATACAGGCTCTCTGGCGATGCTATGCTGCAGACGAACACTCTATGAGCATAGCGACCTGGAAGATACATCAAATACCACTTCCCAGTCCACAGACCAGGTAAACATTATACATTTAATGTTGAGCTGCTAACATCTCTAAACTAGCACATCGTGTTATTCAGAGCGGAGCGTAACATTTCATCGCGCAGTATTATTTATGATCGTTCTCTGAGTATATTGTAGGGTTCGTCCGATTTAAAAGTCGAGTAGCTCCATCATTTTAACTTGAACGTGATTGTGTCCGTCTGAATAAAGGTATAGAGATATAAAGTGGTCCCACGTACGTTACGTATGCCACGCATTATCTTTGGGTCTCACATGAGTTTACAATGACCGCACTTCCTAGCGGAGCATAAAAAAATTATATGGAAATTTGTCAACTGTAATGTCAAATTGTCAATTTTCCATATAAATGCTGTACGCCTCGCTAGCGAGTGCGGTCATTACAGATTCAAATTAGATCTACTGTACTTCTGAATTTGTATGAAAACAAAAGACTAAGAAAGATATCGATACCTTAATTCGCAAACCAAATAACTCCTCTGAGCCAAACTTTATAGGGAAGACTAAAAACGTTATAATTTTTTTTGTATGATACGAGAAAAGAAAAAAGACAATTTTACATTGGAAATTATGGCTCGTAGTAACCGATAGACCTTTTAAAAATTCAATTCTAATTGTCATTAAGTTTCTCCCGTACCAAAATATCATTTTCAACCAAAAGTGGAGTTATTCGTTTTGCGAATTAAAGTATCGATATGTACTTATCACACACAACGCTATCCCTCGTGTCCCATGCTATATTGGATCTGTCGCATCAAATCGGCATGAGAAGGCGTGGAAAAATCAAATAAATATGAATGTGCTTTTAAAATACGAATCTAAAATATATTTGAGATGCACTAGTGCCCCTTTTAATAAAACATAAAACTACATTGCATACGCGGGGCAGACAGTGTGCACATTGTCTCCCACTCTCCCACGTCGCACCGCATACGTTGTATACGTGGGACCAGTTTGTCTCTACCTTAATGTGCGATGGAGAATGGTATTTACTTACCAGTGACATGTAGGTATATGTTTGACAGTCGAGTGATGAGTGCGTCATTCAAGAACAATGCATCCTTTGTGTCACGACTGCCTACGATACGTCGCCACAAAAGCACCTCCTTGCATTCCCCTGCGCCCCATTCTAAACCGGCGCACAGATACGACGTGAACGCCAGTGCAGAAAACCTCGGTAAGATCTGCTATTTATTTTTTAATTAATCAAACTTTACATACATTTATAAACTTATATTTATACAATAATACACTTTATTTAATTAACTAAACTTGTTCACTCATATAACAGTATGACGAGTCGAAAAAAACCTAATATTGAGAACAATACCAATGGTTTATTAATGACGGAGGCGTCAAACTTAGTGGCTATTCACTCGACGTATAACACTCTGCCAATTGGCGTTGTGACTCGACAGAGCTGTGAAACAATTACTTATAGGTAACGGTAACTTTTTTAATCTGTTTCACAAAATTATTGAACCATAAATTTATAAATGATTCGCAAAGACACAGAGGGTGTGACTGAGTACCGCGTTTATATACGTCAAGTCCGTTTCAGCATAAAATACGTCGCGTGCATAGGCGCTTAAAGCATACTTCACTCAAGGTAGGTACAGAATTCAAAGATGTGGTTAGGTATACAGCGTCTTTTAAAATATTTTATATAAATAAACATAAAATTACAGCCCTTAACTCATAAAGCGGTATAACTCATAAAACTCAGAATTATTTGGCAAACAGATACACTCCATTAGCGACATCCATTTGTAATTAAACATAACGATACCACAAAAACGATCGATTGAACAGGCAGTAGTTTAAACTCATCAGTTGAACATATTTACTCTCTATTGAGCACAAATTGTAAACGTTTTAAGTCCAAAACAATTATATACTATTACGTAACATCACAAACATAAAAAAATGTCTTTAGTACTTATATATACAAGCCACGATGTGTTAATTGCAGTAGAATTTTGCTTGGTCTATTTACTGTTCAACGGGGTGTAATGGAGTGATATGATGTTGCGCTGTTCCATAGATAATCGTACATCGGCAGAGGACCGAGCCTGTTGCCTCCTTCATTGTTGGAAAAGCTGCTTTAAAGGTTTCCTTATTCATCTTTTAGACGGCACTATGGCATGACAGTTACAGCCGATACAGTTCTGCTGATATTTTTTTTACTAAATCTTAATAGATATTTTGAGAAGAATGTGAATACACGAACGCAGTATGTTGACGGCGTAGCGTCACCGAGCCCGGCCAAGGGAACCGGATTTTGATCATAATCGCTAAAACCCTATACTGTCTATAACTAATTACTTCTCTCTATTTTTTTTTCACTTTTTAAAAGTGCACTTGCGTAGACAGAGTACGCTTCGATATCTTTCATATTGCAGCAAGACAGCTTCACATACATTTGAGCGACAAAAAACGCTTTTACGAAAAGATCGCTTTCGCGTTATTCTATATTAAGCGCTAAAGGTAGAGTATGGATATGAGAGTATTGATTTAAAAGAACAGGACTTAAGTTCATTTAGCGTAGAGTACGGTTCACACAATGAATTTCCAGTTTACAGACCAACTAACAAGTATTTCCAATTACTCGTAATTGATGGAATGGCTTCGTAATAAAGCTTATAATTTCAGTTCTCTAATAAATATTATAGGAGAATTCTACACTGCTTTGCATTTTTTATTATGCATGCCAGATAGTTTAATAGGAGTTTTGTAAAAAGACTTGAATCCGAAAATAGGTTTATTTCAATCGCTTTTAATACTTAGGTGCCGAGTACTGTTTGATATTGGAAAGAAGTTTTGACGGCGTCCGCCTGTCTACGAAAAAATATTTTTTCGTCTATCACACTTATGTCTGAGTAAGAAAAATATTTATAAATATAATTGAGTGATGAAAAGAATTATCAATAACAATTAGTCATAAATGTTTCCCTATTACTCACTGAATTTTGATGACCCAACTACTTGAATTGAGTATAGGTAAACATTACTTAGAATCACATTTAAAAATAAGTCTTCATTTACTTTAAAGGATTTTTAATAAATTGCTGTCATAAAAACAGAGTCAGTTTTTTTAAATTATTCTATTAAATAGGAAAACGTTCAAAAGGAAATGGTAAACAAAGAAATTAGTCTTTAATAGCCTCTATAACGTTTCTTTGTTCTCTATTACCTATAAAAGCTTTGAACAATATTTCTAGATAAAATATAGCTGCACTAAAATTTTCCATAACGAGTCTCGTAAACGTTCCTTTTCCACCAGACTTAAAGCCAAATTTTTATCAATTGTTGCATGAAAGATTTATTAAATCTTCATAAGTAATATTTACTCGATACCACTTGATAAGTAACAAATAAAAACAAAAGTATATTAAAAAATGGCCTAACTTTATAGAAATATTATAGAAAAAGGAATAAGTTTATTTGCAGTTTAAAATTCGTTAACAATCTATAAAGAAAATATATTATATTTTTAAATTTAACGAAACATTTCTTGCGGATATAAGTAGTCACATATTTTCAAAGTATAAATGTTAAAATATATTAAAAAATGTTAAAATATAAAAAAAATGTTTTTTTATGTAGAGCATATTAGGATATTTACTCCATTGTGAAAGCTACAATCTTAAAAGCGTTTGCACCTAAGACAGAAAGAGATAACAAACGGATCGATAGTTTGCTCAGACATTAAATGGCAAACGCTGCATTGACCTCATTATTTAGGTGTTTCTTTGTTGATGCATTTCTAAGAAATGATTGATACCTACATATGTATTTGAATAGAAAGCTAATTCTTAGAATCGTAACGTTATTGCGATTATAAAAGACTGCGTTATAATATCGGCAGATCAGTATCGTAAAGGATATGATGAATGACAGCTACTATGTGTCGTTATTGATTGTATCTTTACGTATAACCTACTTTGTTTTAGTTACATGGAGTTAGGGTTTAGTTATGTAATATTAATAGACGCGCGGGTACGCGTGGTAAATTATGAATTTATTAAATTCACAATTCATAGGTTTTTCACCTACTTATCAACTAATTTATTTACTTACGTATTAACAGTATTATTTTACAAAGGACGTTTCTATAAGTTATTTTGACAGTATCATAGCATAGTGTAAATCATATCATATCATAGCACTTATCGTTCATATCTAACTAATTGAACAGCGTACGCGTGGTTACTGGACATTGTTTGTATATAATCTATTTTCCCTAAAATAAAAGTAGCCTAAGATACTCTTTATAATATCAGTTATTTGCCAGTGAAAGTCCCGTCAAAATCGATTCAACCTTTCGGAGATTAGCCTGACCACACAGACAGACAAAACTTATGAAAAATGTTTTTTTTTTTTTTGTTATAAGGATATACATGTATTAGTAAAAAACAGTAATACAACAGTAAAAAACATTAAATTTTATTAATTTATTAATAAATAAATTAAAATAACATTACCTATAGGTATTCGAAACGGTAAAGTATAAAATAGGAAAGTCTTATTTGTGCTAATTTATGAAAGTGATCATTAACTTCGAATAACAATTAGCAACCCCAATTTTTTTCCTAATGTAAATTAAGCTTAAAAAACAATTACACTTTTCGTAAGCTGTTTTAAAGAGCGCTGAAATTCCGGCAATTTCATATTCAAACTTGAGATATTTTCTTGAGTTTAATGAGTAATATTAATTAAAACGTTTAAAGCCGGGATAAGTAGCTTTGAGGTGAGTCTTTTGAAGTGCTTTTAGGGCGAATGTTTTTTCGGTTTTGCATAATATTTTAATAAACACTTAAAAGACAGACAGGCGGACCCATTTTTTGAAAGACCCCGTTTGTAGTATGAAAAATGGACCTGTAAATAATTATAAACGTCTACGAGAAAGGCGACCCGGTCGGTAAAATAGTGTTTGAGAGCTTAAGTGAGCGTGTGTGTGGGTTGACAGGCGCGACGAATGGACGCGCGGTGTGCCCCCGTCCTATCAACCCTTCGCACAGTGAGGATTCCATCGTAGCCGTCGAGACAGCGCTCTCCAAGAAAATCTCCGACGGTAAGGAGGCCCGAATTACACCGTATCTATCAACAAATAGTAGTCCTTCGTCCTAGACCAATCTGTTACGTCTTTTGCTCTTACTGTCGCTTTCGATTAGCTAATAATAACATTAGATACCTACGTTTGTGTGTATGTCATTTGTTGTAAATTAGACACCCAAGTCTCCATTGACGAGTGAGAAACTCGAGACTTCAAATCCTGGCTCTGTTTCATTTTAATACAAATGTAAGAATGTAAAAAGCCTTCATAATATCAAACTTATACTTCATGCCTAAGTAATGTGTACTTAATTACTAAGCTATTGTTGTCTTAAGGAAGCACAACGTTTGATTAAATTTAGCTCGTAGCATGTAGCGTGTTTTTGTACATTTAGCATCAGAAAGTTATAAGTAAACGGTGTTTGCTTTAAAATTAATAAGTTAATTAAAAATTCTAATGCTGTAAATAGATATTCTCCAAAAGCTCCTTTCACAACGTACACAATTGTTTCTACAAAAACAATTTGTGTTCAGTCAATTTTCTTTCAATTGTATTTTATGTATAATTACATAAAATACCTATTTCTAAACTGGATGGAAAAAAACTGTTTACGTTGCCGGAAGATCAAATTTGTCGTATATTTAATGAAGAACATCATCGTTTGATTATATAATTATAAATACTAGCTGGTGCCCGCGACTTCGTCCGCGTTGAACAATGAAAGGTATCCTATGTCCTTTCTGGTGTCCCAGACAACGTGTATGCAAAATTTCACGGTGATCGGTTCAGTAGTTTTTGCGTGAAACCGTAACAAACAAACAAACTCACTAAGGATTTAATAAATCTATATTTACACATATTGCAAAATAAAGTCGCTGTCCGCTTCTGTCTGTTTCTCCGGTAACTTCTTTTAAACCACTCATTTGATTTTGATTCGGTTTTCCCTAATGGGAAGAGCGATAAACGAGGAAGGTTTTTATATATAATTTGCAGAAAAAATGTATCTCTATGAAGCTGGGGGTGGGTTGCTAGTGGCATATAAGAAGTAGGTAAGATATCGATACTATAGTCGGATTCGTTACTTATAAACATTACGTTGTTATAGCATGAATTATTTATATGAGAAATATAGAATTTTGTACGATAACGCCAAAGCCCTTACAAGCCTTTACAAGTTGGAAACCCTTTACAGAAAACCAACATGAAACAACAGCACGTATGCCTCTTATCGTTCTCCTATCCCAGAATCTTATCAGGATCAGCAGCGGTATTAAACCTTCCTTGGAGTTTCTTCAGTATCAGTATATATTATGTATAGGCGACTTGTTATATATTTTTTTGTATACATAATAAAACAAAAAACTGAAGACATTTAAAATACCACGTACATAAATTAAGTAATAATAGCGAACTTTTCTGTGTAACCAACTCCTAGTAAGTATTTCTTGGCTAAATGCACACACAGTATAAAGAAATTGCTCACTTAGTTCAGATCAATTACGCGTAACCTTGTCTGTTCTGAACGAGCGTTTAAACTGGTGCTTTTCTTAAAATATAGTATGAAACATATCCGCGTCGGTCTTTTGGTCCGTTTAGTTCTTGAAAAATATGATAAGGATTTTGTAAATTTCTTATTGATTATTGAAGTAATAATAATAATGTGGCTTAGCTACTTTTTACTTTGCTAGAATTTTCATTTTATTACACCCTTAATTTCATTAAATTAAAATTGCCCGTAAGCCGATTGTATCAGTGTGAAACTGGGACAGGTCATTTATCATTCTAAAATGATTCCAAGATCTCAACCCCTTCTATTATTACAATGATACAATAAAGCAAGACAGTTTAGTCTGAGCATTATATTCGCTGTAATGTAACAGTATTAAACCGAGATAATTAAAGGTATTATTTAGCTATTGTTCGTGTATTAGAAGCTCGAAATTTATTGGATCAAAAACAGTTTTGTTTGTTCTCAATCGAGAGCAGTGATTACAATTCTATTGAAACTGTTATACACGTGTAAACCATTTCTCTTAGCTGGTTTTCTTATAACTTTTTGATGCTGACTGTGCCTATTGTTATTAGTACTAACAGAGCAAAGAATCGTAGCGCCGCCATCTACTAGAGACGGCAGTAATAATAACATTCGTGTCGCGCAATTGCGCTGAACGCAACTCTGCATTTGGCCGCCACGCTATTTGCACGTTGTGTAGTAAACATTATTCAAAATAGTTATAGAAATGCCTCATTGTGCTGTTATTTGGTGTATTATTCAAAGTAAAAACGTCGATAAGCAAAATTCTGGTGTACCATATCGCAAATACGTAATTAAATACAATTTTTAGCTTTTAAAAAATGCGAGTCTTAAACCTTTAAGTCTTATAGCATTTAAATTATCTTATAATACAAAACCTAAACACGGGTAAGTCGTGCGTATGCCCCTTAACCTGCTAGATTTTTATGGAAAGATTTGACCATGCCGTCTCCAGTAGCGGGCGGTGTAGCGATTCTTTGCTCTGTTCTAATTATTGGATAACACGAGCGTCTAATGAGCAGCATAATCTAATGTAATGACTGACGTCTAACACCCTGATTAGTGACACAATCTCCGTTCTCCAGTATAGACAGTTGATTGTCACCCAACTAATATTATATAACCATTAGGAGCATGCTATGTGACGTACTCATGGAAATGCAATGTGTGGACTGTTCACTCATTATATAATAATAATTGTCCCTGCCTAAGAGTTCGTAAGTAAAGTTGGATACATTATCCGATAGGTATTCAGTTACCGAATCATAAACTCGCATTTACTTCACGAACTGTTTAATATGTAGGTCAAATAATAACAGGTGGCAGCTCGTGTCGTATGTAAGCAAAAGTTTTGAATGTCTTACTATGGAGTTCGAAAGAGATTAAGTTCTGATGGAGTTAAAATTTTTGTATTATCCGAGTCTTTGGAGTGAGAAATGTTATTTTGAGTTTTAAATGAAATATGAAATTGCTTATTTTTATATTGACTTATTCGCAGATAGAACTTTGAAAATGAACTCTTACATACATAAATTAATGTATGTAGAAAATATATTATTATTCCTATGATTGTTTAAAATTCTTTTATGATCTTGAATTTGTCTTAAAAAATAAGTTAGTGCTGACATTTTTCAAAATTCATTGAAAAAATAATAATAAGAATTTAACAGAATTTCTGTCTAAAAAAATTCATCGATGTAGTATGATTATTTTTTGTTAACAATACTAAGAGAGAGCACAAAATGTGTAAGTAGAAAAATTAGAGCTTAAATATTTAGTAGCGGATACAGTTATATCGTAGCAACTTGTCGTAGACTTGTCGTAACGTTTCATCTTCGTAGAGCGTCTACGACAATACGACATGTTTCGCTGCGGAGTGAGTAAAGGCGCGCGCTGTACTGAACACATTTTTTTAAAATATAAAACTTTTTAACAAAAAATAAAACCGCCGAAAAAACTGAAAAGCATAAAATAATCTTATTATTTTACCTAAGTAATTTTGAGTCGCCGCCGCGCATCACTCTTTACATAATTTTTGCTTGTTTGGCGCCGACTCAAAATTACTTAGGTTATGCTTTTCAGTTTTTTCGGCGGTTTTATTTTTTGTTAAAAAGTTTTATTTTATATTTTTTTGTGGCTATAATCTAATATTTACTACATGCTTAATTTTTAATTTTCCCACCCCCATTTTCCCACCCTTAGGGTAAGAATTTTTTTTCCAAAATTATACGAGACCAACTTCGAGGTATACCCTATCCATTAAAATTTTTTTATCAAAATCGGACTACTCTGTAAAAAGTTATGCGTGGTTACACGCTACAATCGGTGAGTGAACAATCAATCATCCCCTGTTTTCCTACCCTTAGGGTTGGAATTGTTTTTCCAAATTAAAATGGGACCCCTTGGGGTACACCCTTTCAAATAAAAAAAGAATTATCAAAATCGGACCACCCTGTCAAAAGTAACGCGTGATCATACATAAAAAAAGAAAGAAATAAATAAATAAACAAATATACGCGTCGAATTGAGAACCTCCTCCGTTTTTGTTTTTCGTTTTCGTCGGTTGAAAAGTAGCCTACGTTATCTATTAGTTTAATTTTTCTGCCAGTTCAATTCCTGTCAAAATAGATTCAGCGGTTTTGGGGTTTAGCCGGAACAAACAGAGAAAATTGGCAAGTTTTAAAAATCGATTTAGATCGATTTTTGAAAGGAAGCAAAAGTTTAATTTGCAAGCTAAGCTAAAGCTTATTAAATTTATTTTTATTTGTAATGCACAATTTGAAGATTTTTTGATAGCGAAAAAAAATCCAGCCTCGTCTATGGTGACTATCACAGACTCATTGGAAAATATTAAAGATTAAAAATATTAAATCTCTTTTTTAATAAAAAAATACTACGTAAGTTAATTGACGTTAATCAAGTAGTAATCAACAGACACAATCGGGTCATTTGATTTATAAAAATATAGTATCTACCCAATGGGTAAACACGACAGTACCCATTCATGTCAAATTGTCGTAATAATGACATGAAATCGATAAAACGCGGTGTCTACAAACTTACTAAAACCGTCACGCAATGTTTTTTCGTCAGTCAAATATTTTTGGAAAATAAAAAAAAATAACTATCATTTATTAAAATTGCTGCTATGATCATATTTTGAAACCGTTTCGTAATATTGAAAATAATATATGAAAATTTTTATTACTAAAAATTATTAAAAATATCATGAAATCAATATCTATTTTATTGATTTTAAAATTTCTATTTATATTTATTAAATTATAAATTATATTAAATAATTTTATAATTATTTATACTTTGAAATATAATTGTTTAGTATTGTAATGTAATATGCTTGAAAGTTTTAATGCATTCATTTATTCATGTTATTATATTTATTTATATTGCAACAACTAAAAGCGACTGATATAGTATAAGTTAATGTAAGAAACAATATTAGTCTAATATAGCCTGAATACATATATTAGCTGAGGGAATATATGTATTTTGTATAAAAACATCCATTAGTCCCTTATGGTTGTGCGTGTCAGGCATAATATTCGTCGTCGACATCTCAAATCGTGTGTGTAGTTTTCACGAGAAAACCTACGGACTGTCATTTTGTGGTGAGGGAAAACTCATTATATTAGGCAAATATAAAACTGTCTGAAACTGCTTAGAAACATAGTTATAACGAATTTTGTTATAAAGGATGCATTTTTTTTTTAATATTTTGTCATAAATTGTCATATTTATAAGATATTTTTATAAGTAGCAAAATAATTTTTTAGGATCAGTTTAGTCGTTAGACTGCTGTCTGTTCTTCATTGTTCAGTCTATGCCATTTGCGCTTAAATACTTTACCTTGCCATACCTCAGAAAATATCGAAAATTTAGAATAGAATAAAAAAGAATATTACCTAGTTACTTTGGACTTAGGTACTAATATAGAGTATAGGTATTATTAGTCCATATTTGAGACGTTAGGTATATGTTCACCTTTATTAGAGACATACAATACATAATACGTGGGTTCAGTTATATTGACACGTTTGGTCTATTGGCTAGTAACCCTAACTGTTAACCAAACGGTCGCGGGTTCGAATCCCGCTAGGGGCAAATGTTTATGTGTTAACATTTTACCTTTGTGCCTGTCATAGATGTTTTGTATTTATAATATGAATGTATTTACAAAAAATAAGTAATGTATGTAGTATATCAACTGTCTGGTATCCATAATACAAGCATTAGTTGCTTACTGTGGAACTAGATGGAGCTGTGTGGAATGTGTGAAGATATTTATTTATTTATTTATTCATCCATATTGCATTACGTTAAAATTTTATTAATATATTAATTATGAGTGACACAACTTGGCAAGCAATGAATGTAAGCACACAAAAGCTTAATGTATGGTAATACATTTTTTACTTAACTGGCTTGTTTTTATGACAGCACTATGTGGTTTAATGCGTAAATACCTATAGTAAAATTATAAACGCTTTTCTATTGCGTTTCTATTTAGGTAAGTGTAACTAACGGTCTGGGTAGACAGACACGTACAAGCTGTTTTCCCCAAGGGAAGGCCCTCGAGGCATGGGGATCTAACAAAAATGTTTTCTATTAATAACGATGTCAGAAACAAGCCACCAAAATGATTAAAAAATAATTGAACATGAAGATGTGAAACACGTGTACAATTTTCATCCGTATATCTTCGGTTATGGATAAATATATTGATTACATTTAATAACTTTGTATGTATTTTATGTTTAAAATGACACTACTTGTCAGCCCAATACAAAATTAGTCAGTGTAAAACCCAAGGGACTCTAATGATGCTCTTATCTGTAAAAGAGATTATTAACGTTCTTTGGATTCTTAACGGAACTGAAAATTTTATCAGCAAATAGATCTTTCCAATTCTGGTTACAAATAAATTTATATTAATTTGTAATAGTAACATTAAGAAAGTAACAAAAAACGAGGTTCCGTCATAGAAAGATTTCTGTTTTTTTTTTTTTGTAAATTATCCTCTGTACAGATTTGCAAATAGCACATTTATTGCACAAATAAAGAAATTAATTTACGTGACATATATATTTAAAAAATATATGTGGTCAATAAAACTGTATATACATATATATATAGAAAATACTATTGAATTATATATAATATAAATGTAAGCAAACGTTCGTTAATGCTGGCCACAGCTGCATTACGTTGGATTTCTCTATCAATAATATGTTCAATTTAAATTGATAAGAAACTTTTAACACTTTATACCCTTTTTCTCATTTATAAAGCTGTTGCAGACGTGGCTGAGAAAGCGTGAAATACAGAAATACTGATATATTTGTGACACCTACATTTTTATTATGTATACGGTGTCGATTTTCTGGGTCCGTGAGGTCCCAACGCGCTTAAATTTTTTAACGTTTTATCAAAAGGTTCGTTCGACATACTCGTAACCGGCTACTCCAAAGCTGACTGTTAAACTTCGGTCAAAAAATTAGCATTGCTACACAACGAGGTATAGCCCTGTCTAAGGGATAGCTTGATATGACATACAATTTGTAAATAATTTCTGTAAATAATTTAAATTATTGATTAACACATTTTTTCACAATTTGATATAACTTAATATAATTGTATTGTACATATTTAAGTGTTGTAAAAAAATTAAATAAATGTTGGTACAAGAATTTAAAAATTAGTTCTAAAATATTTATTTTTTATTCAGTATAAGACATTCTCTGAATATATTGAAGCCGAACCAAACACAGTATGAGAACAGAAACTTTTTGTCAAGTATGAGTGATTGTTGCCGCGTCAGCTGGTCATACATAAGTGTTTTCATATGGGCGGATTGTGATTTCGTAACGATAATGGTTGGATTTCATGGGCTCGTATTGACCGGACAAATCAGCTCAAGCGGAAAGACAAGAGTGAATTGTGCATCTGTTGTAGGTATTGTGACTTCCATTGTGATACAACAAAATGGAAGCGCAATGCAAATTGTTTGTGCTGCTAATGACAGCTGTTTCACTTGCCTGTCTGGGGTGAGATTATGCCCACAGCTTAAGGAGTTCCCTAGCCTAGTTAGTATGAATGTACGGGAAATAAGCATATCGCGTCCAATTGTGACAAAATATTATGGTTTTTGATTTAATTTTATTTATATATACTACCTAAATTTTAAAGCCGTCAAAATATTTTTACATTCATTATCGATGTTTAAGTGATTTTTTTTGTAAGTAAAGAATTTTTTGTTTAAAAACAAAAAAGGTGTACCGAATACCGAAACACCAAGCTTCACTGATGTACACTACCTGTGCCTGAGTTGGTTTTTTGGAACTCCCACAAGAACCTATCATTTTTGTCTGCCAAATTTAACCCAAATCCGTTCAACGGTTTTTGCGTGAAAGAGTAACAAACATACAAACTTTAGTATTTATAATATTATTAGGATTAGGACATTTCATTGTACACAGAAGATAACATAAGCTGTGTGCTGACGATGTCTAAAATGCAGCACTTTCGTTTAGTCTGGATTCCTCTATAGGTCTCACTTTTGTCGATTCAATTCTATCATCATAAAGTAATCTAATCAGCTGAATTGATTTAGCACGACCTAGTATGAGAAATAAATAGTAGTTCTTGGGTTGGCATTCTAAACGGAGCTTCGCAAAGCAACTTCGCCCACGATAAGATTAGTCCGCGGCCCGCGCTACGCTGCCTCGTGTCTTATTCGGTTCGGTGATAAATAATCATATGTGACTAACGGAGTCAATGAGATGCTAATGTATACTTTTGTTGGCGACGTCTATAGCGTCTCTAATGTCACTCGGTACAAATTGTTTTTCTGTATTTCTGTTTGTACGGAGACGATTCTTAAAATAGCCGTCAAAAACAATGTACCATTGGAAATGTATGCAAATTAAAATAATTAAAAATAAAGCGTAGGAATAATGCGGGCGTCTCGGCTGTATAATACATAAGTTTTTAACGTCATTTGGCACAGCCGTATGAATAAATTTTAGCGAAGAAACAGCGTTCTTTGTTAGCGTATTGCTATTATTTTTGGAATATTATTTAAATAAATTATTTTTTCCGGCAGACGAGGACGAAGAGCCGCGCTGTGTGACACTCACGCCGCGCCACAAAGCCGCCATTCGATTTATAAGAAAGGTAAGATCAGCTTACATTACAAAGATTTTTATGTAGTTTTCATGTAAACAGATCGGCCGTGAACAGCAAAAAAATAATATTAAAGACATATACAATCAGTTGCATAGAAACAGTTCGATCTCTCTTATTTTTGAGTATTTTATACACAACTGTGTCCAGTAACCTCACCTGTCTCAGGATTGTGAAAAAATACTTAGGACTGGCGAACATTGGAACAAGGCATGGCAAAGTATTTAAATTAAATTCATAGTAATTTGTACTTTAGGCGCTTTTAATATAATTCAAATTTCATTGTAATATGCTACGGTGGAACCCCGCAGCACGCTGATTGTTGCATCTACATAAAATATGAAACAAAAGACTATAAAAAATAGAAATACTTTGCCGTGTCCTCCAATTTACGCCAGCCCTTAATGACAACTTTCATTTTTATCGGTGTACCAAATTATCGGCTTATAAGTACCAACATTTATTATAAGTACAAACATGAAATTTTAACATACATTTAAGTGTATGAACTTACATTATCACTTGAAATACTGATTGGGTTTCTCTGCAGCTATTTGCAAAAACTAAAATAAACAAATAATTTAAGAATTAACATTTTCAAGCCTAACAGGTATTACATTACTTAATAAATTATTTACCGCTTTACAGAATCGATATTCTATAGTAAAAAAAAAACTAGAGTTGAATATACTAAAATGTTAAATACAAAAGATGAAAATTCTCCATATGATTTTTTCTATGGGCAGAATATATTGATTAAGTACTCCTAATTAATTCCTATGTGTACGTTTAAAAATAGCTATTTAAGGTACACTAACTGTCACATTACTTAAAAATTCGGAATTGATTACACGATAATATAATTTTAATGTATGTAGTGGATTTACCTACACGAATATTTACACTGACGCTTATACAACCACAAACATATCGTTTTAATATCACAAAATGATATTTACAGAACAAACACAGTCAGTAAACACTTCATAAAGGATATTTGACGAGATGAGGCATTCAAGATTCGCCACAACATATAATTTGAGGCTCTTTCGTGTGTAATAAAGCTGTTTATTTTGTTACCATCATATTATTATTGCAATTATTTTACCTAAAAGAAAAGGTTACGAGTTAACACGTGCTTAAGTAAATAATTTTAAATTACTATTTTTAACCTTCGTTTGAGGTTTAATCGAATTGTTCTAACGAAAAGAGACAATGAAAAAAGTGCACGAAAAAAAAAACACAATTCTTTCGTAGGTAAATAATTGACTAGAGCCGGGTGTAGAATCAATTTTATCCATCGATAAATTTTTAACAATGTTTGCAACGCTGAAAGGTCCAATTTTACAGTTTGCTTAACACACGTTCTTTTGGTACTGACTCGGATAGGTGTACTTGGATCAAACTTTTAATTGTTTAGATTTTCGTGCACACAGGTTAATCGAATTTATTTCAACTGAGTCATAAATTGGAAATGCATCGCTTTGTACAAGCTAATATGAACTGTTTTATAAATCTTTTATCACATACTGAAACGTCTACGTACAGCTCGACACCTACCTTTACATTATAAATTTTTACGCAAGCTCTGTTCATTCATAGATTCTATTTAATTTTTTTTTTCATTAAATACTTAAAAAATGTATTTTATATTATAATAACAACTTAAAAAAATAATGCAAGCCTTGTGTAAATGGAAAGTCATTTTCTTGACCAATAAACATATATTTATATTTTATTCTAAACATTAGTACGTTGTAAAATTCTGACAGATGAAATACTTTGTGGCACGACGTAAGTTTAAGGAGGCTCTAAAACCGTACGATGTGAAGGACGTTATAGAACAATATTCCGCTGGCCACGTGGATTTGCTGGGACGAGTGAAAAACGTCCAGACTAGGTACCAGAGACAGTCGCGACTCGTTGTTATTTCTGCCTTGCACCTACCATTCACTCTGAGCGTTCTCATTTTATCTTCCTTTCGTCTCGACTGTACTTTCTGTGTCTTGTTATGTGATCTTTGTAGACGATTTGGCATCAAATCCTCTTACTAAGTAGCTTAGTGTGTGCAATGCTGTAAGCGACCAGACTTGGTTTTGGGCGATCAGAGCTGATAATTTACACAAATTCGTCAAGACAATGAAATAAAAAATAAACAAATAGTACTTTTATTTATGATTTAAAAATCCACTCAAAATGATAATCAAGCGGATAAAAATACAACAAAATATGATAAAAAGTTCAAACAAGTCCAGTGTATAGTAATTTTTGTAAATTGTCAGCGATTAGCGATTGGTAACCCCAAGTTAGGTTAGGATAGATTTTAGGGAAATGCACACTTCTTAAGGATGTGAATGTCATGCGAAAAGTCGAGCATGTGAATTGTCTTCTATAAATAATTATTTGCTGACACATAAATTGTGTCACGATCGGTCTATTTTTCTCGATTTAGAATTCAGCATGTTTTAGGTATTAATCTGAAGCGATAGGTAGACTATACAGGGACAAAACGAAGAATTTACATACGAATTTCAGCATGTACCTACCTACACCAACCCTGAACTCATAGTTGCAAACTCACCCAAAATAACGGCATCACTAAAACTGTACTTATTTGTTAGGCAATAATTTGGTGGTAACATTGGAAATTAGAATTCTGTGTTTTATTTCCGTGTAGCTCAAGTATTTTGTCGCACGCAAGAGATTTAGAGAAGCGTTGAAACCTTACGACGTGAAAGATGTGATAGAACAATACTCATCAGGGCATGCTGATCTGCTAAACCGCACCAAGAACCTGCAGTACAGGTGAGGTGATAGAGGGCAGGGCACCTCTGCCCAGAACTCTGCACCGCCCGCGGCCTCAACAGACGCTTCACTCATTGATCACCATTCAAAGCCCCTAGTGACGGCCACTTGCCACGCGATAACGTCAAAATCGTTCAACGAAACCATTCATTTGAAAACTGCGACGTAGAGTTATGTAACGCTAGGTAACGTGGCATCAACAGGTGGCATGACAACATTATGGATCGTTAGACTTTCGTGTGCGACTTAAAGTAGATAAGTCATTGTGTACAAAATCGTAGATTTGGCGTAGGATCTATGTAAAACTTTGCAGTTTTAAATGAAGCGCCGGGTCTAAATATTTAATAAAGCAAAAAGCAAACATTCGTATGTATCACGAACTTAATAGTTAATCGATTTCATGTAGGAGTATTCGCGGAAATTTCAATTTTGTTGCTCATAATATAATTTAATGATAATATTTTAAATGAGTTATCAGCACATTATTAGTGCGCAGGTGCTATACATAATATTAAATGGGTTGAATTTGTAGTCATTAATACATTTTGAAAAAAAAAAAAAAAATAATATCAAAATAATTGATTCCGACAAGTTATAACATGTATTAGGTTGAAAATTATTCAGTTAAATTTATGTTATAATTGTTTTATTATTTGTAGATTTCAATTCGTTCAAATACACATGGAAAGTAGTTGGGCTATATCAATGTTTTCCTCAAGTGCGCTTGTGCTTCTATGTAAACTTATTTTACATTTTTGGAAATACAAAGAAGTCCGAGCTATATAGTTTTATAGTAGTTTCGAATTCCTGGCCTTCAAAAAAGCATTCCTTAACTTGTGGAATGTGCTGACTGTCGTGATGAAAGGCGACTCTGCTGTGAAGAAACTTTTCGTGAACTTTATAATCAAGCGGGTGTTTATTACATACCGATTTGAAGATAATAACATGGTTTCGTTTCAAGTTATTTTCAAAGCTAAGGTTAAGTTTAAGTTCAAGATATTTTACACAGGGTTGTTCGATTTTTCTGATTGAACGATCGTCGGCAAATCTTTGAAAGGAAAGATCCATTTTGCTGGCTTTTGAAATAATACCCCAGGTTTTGTCACTTGTAATAATACTTTATTGACTGTCATCCCTAAAACTCTTATCGTTATATGCAGTCTTATTTGATGATGGCATAATCTTTTGCGCTTGAGTCATTCCAATTCTTAATACAGTACGAATTTGCTGGCAATAAACTATTTAAAACGATTTTCGTATGACATCAATATTAGATTCTGTAATTGCAGTTTCTGACCGATCTTCATATAAATGTAAACGATAAAAATCAATAAAGAATATACAGAGCTATAATTGAAACTCAAGATGTCTCTGCTAGTCAACTTCCTAGTCAACTTGAGAGATGTTGGCTTCAGACACAAAGAAATCATAAACATTGTAGGCGTATATTTTTTACAGGCGCATATTTCTAAAAAAAAAAAAACTGTAAAGACGATATTGCTCTAGAAGGTTAAGACCTTTAAATAATTATAAATGGTGTCTTCGCCTATGGTGTGTAGTAGGCATAAAAGTAGAATTATTTGGAAAAATCTTGTCTAAATTTTTATTTATTTTAGTCATATCCTTGAAGAAACAAAATTTAAAACGATTACAACATAAAGTTTTGATAATGACTACAGATTCACCCTTGTATTCGTATCCATAATTAAGCGGAGTTTCAGCGAAAGGCAATTTGTAATAATTAAATTTGAAACGTTTATTTAATTCTATATGAGGACAACTGTATGTGATTTATGTTGTACAAATGTATTTACCTTTTATGAGTCAGTATATCTCGTACGATTCAAAGGAACAAAAATATCTAAGAGGAGTTTCCGGCTAAGCTTTTTTATATTGATCGCGAGCACAATAATACGTTTTGTTAGAGATGTGACTGTTACGTTGATAAATTGCTTTAAATTTAGAAACATCTCGTTGGATTATTATCCCTGATACAATGGGTTTAAAGTAGACTTTAGCAAGACCATCGGCGACGCTTCATTGTGCCCTCGCTTATCTTCGTATTTTTATACATTTTTAGCTTTCGTCTCAGTATAATAACATACTTAGTAGGCTTTCATGAATTCTCTTTTCATTGCTTTCATGGCAAATTAATATTTAAATTTACCTATTCTTCTTTTATTTCGTGTTTTGCAGTCACCCTACGTAGCACGATTTTCATTGCGCTATGAAGCCACCATGCACGTTAATTATATTGTATTATGACTTTATTTAATATGCATGAGTATTTTCATAATAATAAATAAATATATTTATTATATTTATCTATAGTGTTAAAGCATGTAGGTATGGCTGAATGATAGTAAATATCAGTTTATCCAGATATTACAATATAAAAGCTTTAAATTTATATGAATTTTAAAAATGCAATATAATTTTTATTTTGTGAGATAGAATACTAACAAATTTAAATTTTTTGGAAAATTTCTTACCCTTTAGAATCGACTTTCGCTTACGAAATGATTACGATAAATTATTGGGTTGGCAAGAAAGTTCCATCGGTTTGCACTAGTACATACTTTAGAGTGATATTTGTTTCTTTATTCTTTTTTAAATTTTAAATTTTTTTGTTTCAGTTTTGGTAGTCGATACCTTTAGGTTTCTAAAGAAATGAATTCCGTGTAATTTAGTTTACAAATATTCAATGAACGGACAGTTTAACATGGAGTACAAAGTAAACATTTTCGACACAGATAATATGTATATGACAATAATATGTAAAGTTTAGGCTGTTAATTGTTTAACAGAATGTACGTAAAAAAATCGAATCGAATAGAGTTGAATAGAATTATCATAATATAACTGTGCTAGAGATTGCAAAACAGTTAAATGTCACACACAGCAATGCATTAAAGTTATTTTTTGTATAGAAAAAAAAAATAGTTTTATTTCTCACTTAAAAAACGAAATTACTTTCTTGCCAACACCAATATACGAGTAATATCTTTTAACATTTTCTATTTATTTAAAATTCTATAAGCACCTTTGCACATTGTTGACGTGTCCACTTACTATTGGGTGAGCTATTGCAGATACACTGTTATTTTAAGTAATGTCGTGTTAAGTAATTAAGTAATTAAAATTCCATTCGATTTTAATGCAATTTATATTTTAACAAACAATAAGACGTTTCAGTAACAACAATTTTGTATGATTTAATTCTAAAGTTTGTCTTGTCTTGTATGTATTGGCCAAACTCTTGGCATATTTTATGTAGGTACTAGCATGATTTTTTTAAAATTTGTGTATCACAAATAGAAGTTTATACTTATTTATTTTGTGTGCCAAAATTTTGTATAGATTTTAATAAAATATTACTTAGTCGTCATAATATTTTAGGTCAATGTAAGTAGTTAAAGATAAAGTGAATAATGCTTTTTTAAAACTTTTTTAACATATTAAGTCATTACGTTATTAAAATTTTGTTTATACGTTCACAAATTTCTTAGAAGTGTAATAATAATAGTGTTTATTAACATTTCACAGGCTAGACCAAATACTTGGTAAGCAAGGATCAAAAGCGAAAGATGTCTACGCATCAAAAATCAGTTTAGCTTCCAGGGTAGTTAAAATTGAAAGACAGGTAAGAATTCCACATGAAAAAATAATAATTTACTATTCATATTAAGATATTTTAAGTTTTAAGAAAAAAATAGATAAAGAACTTCATAGGACATAGAGAAGTAACAAGATTAGAGCAGAACTAAAACAGATGAACAAATAATGAGCGCAGATTTACACACAATCCTTATTATAGTTTTTATGTCATAGCGAACATCCAATAGACCGGCGTTTTACATATATATAAATTGCAGTTGCCAGATAATTTGCTGTAGCGTCGAAGTATTACTGGTTCGCGAATGTGTTTTTATACCTAAAGTCTGTCTTCCTCCTAAAGTCCGAAACAGTTCTAAAAGTATCACAAAAGAAGATTTGTACGTACTAATATTAAAAATGCCAAAGTTTGTGATGATAGATGGATGTAAAACCATGATAGATGAACGCAAAAACGGTTGAACAGATTTGGATAAAATTTAGCACACAGATAGTTTATTCCCTGGATTAACATATAGGATACCTCTGAAAAAAATATTAGGTTCCCGAGAGAGCTTCTAAGAATATAAAAAAATTGGGAGCCACCGTCTTCACAGCGATAAAGATGTTAGGCATTATATTACTCACATGGACAAAGTCGCGTACAACAGCTAGTAATTTTATATATCTTCTTCTATATCCTTAAATTATATATAAGTAGATATATAATTTTAAAAATAAATTAATAATACATGAAATAACCTTATTTTGTCTTATTACTTTCAGGTAGATGATATAGAAAGTAAGTTGGATCATTTGCTAGAATTATATGAGGAAGATAGGCGGTCCTCGCGAAGAGTAGGCATAGCAGGTAACAGTGGAGGTGACAGTGGGACTTCGGGCGAGGGTGCTTTAACTCTTAGGCCTCGGCCTGCGTTAACCGACAAGCAATCTTCCGAGCCTAACTCACCAGTGTCTCGGACGTTCGAACAACCAACTCCTGAATCGGCACCGCCAGTGCCACACAAACGTCCGATGAACCGGGGCTACTCAGACCTTGGGACTAGATTTATGCGCAAGAAAGTTATAGTCAAGTAAGTTTAAACACATACTTTTTGTTTTGATCAAACACGTCCTATAATGATAGAGGTATTTATTCGAACTAAGTATGTAAACCAAAAGGATTGAATTATGAACTGTTTTAGAACATCGTCAAGTCGCAACGATGTATCACCAAGGGATGATGAAGTGGTGATAGTGGTTCCAACAGACCGCGAAGACACACCACAACGTCTCACCACAGACAGTTCAGGTAAGATACGATTCTTTCTTCCATTACATACGAGTATTTTAATACATACGAGTATTAATACAATATTCCTTTGCCACTAATATTTAGTATTTATACCTAAATTACATGAATCTGTTGAACTTCCGAAGCTAATTTAACCAATTACACGTCGTTGCCATAGGTATAAATATGAGAATATTACAAAATTGCAGCATCTTATGAAGAATATTCATCATCGACCTCTCTCTGACCGACAAGTTGGCAGAGCCCCATACTATTCGGCCACCGCAGGCTGCGTGAGTCCTAACCCTTCCCCTTTCGATGTGTGGAATGTGTAAAATAGCAATACCTTTCAGGGTCAAGACATATTCGTCGATTGCTGTCGAAGGCTTGTCAATACAAATATCACGACATAATTTGTTTTTGGGTGTATTTTTGCATCCACAAAAACAGTCCCATGAAAATCGTGGTTTTTCTATAGACGCAACTGCTGTCGATTGCAATAGATGTTGTGTCTTGACTCTTACTTACCCCCCGTTTGTTCCTTCCTCCCTTATGAATAGGCTCCATAAATTTGTTGCATTTAGTTGTTGTTTCCCTTTAGTTGTTCTCAATTTTCTTCTACATTTAATAGACTATCAATTTATCCGTTTTTATTTGGGTATTATTTATGTGTTTCATTTGAATGAATTGAAATTTGATGCTGTACTCAAACGTAATATAAACCAAATGGGGTCCAATGGCACTAAGTCTTGGGGTGAATATTAAATATTTAAATGTTTCTCTCTCATTAAAACGTATGACATCAAAATGAAATATCTTTATATGTTCTTTTTTGTTTTTGACTTTGACTGTTTATTTTAAGTTTTCAGCATGTTCTGTGAAGTAGCAGTTAAAAGTAGAGATTCCTACTTTTAAAATTGTGTTTTTGTTTTGAAATTTTTACCTTAACGCAGTGCAAATTTGGTTATTTGGTTCTTCTTGTGAACGATATACTTCATGTTTGATGCATATGTACCTACTTTTTGAAATATTTTTCTATAATCCAAATACGAGTATAAATATAGATATTTGAATAATAAATGTATTAATAAAAATGTACTATAACTACTGCAACAAAAATAAAGTAAGGAATAGGAATGGGATGATTTATTGTTGTTTTTCATTTGAAGAATGAATCCTAACTGAAACGTATACCCGAATAATAACAAGTCATAGGGTGTCCGACAGTTTAATAT
This sequence comes from Synanthedon formicaeformis, assembly GCA_945859745.1. NCBI lineage: Eukaryota > Metazoa > Arthropoda > Insecta > Lepidoptera > Sesiidae > Synanthedon > Synanthedon formicaeformis. The sequence continues at coordinate 6,183,484 of OX243954.1, forward strand.
TTCACAAGTTATACCTACCCCTCGTAAAATTTGAGGGTATAATGTTCAACTATCAGTATCAATGTTAATATTAGATTTTCAAAACGTCCTTTTAGATTTATCTATGAGAGGGTGCTCGAGTATAATAGTCTGCAATACTCGTACATAGATACACAATAACAGAAAGTTAATTTTAAAAAAGTATTTTATTGTTTAAATTAATATTCTATTTATTATTTTACAAACTTTCCATACGTATCTGTGTACATTACGTGAAAAAAATATAAGGCTACATGCCAAGCTACGGTTGGATATTTTAGAAGTTCAAGCATTAACAGTTTATCACTTTGAAGATACTAAAACAATATATTCATGAAAAATATGGACACGAATGGCTACTAAAACCAGATTTAGGTCTTTTATTTAATTTCCTGTTACGTCTCTTGGACAAGATGGCTACCGGGGTATTCAGTTATCACTTAATAATAATGTAATTTTGTGTGTGTTCGTAATAGAGGTATGTCAAAGCTGCTCTGTGGACGTGGAGACGGAGGGGGAAGCTTGCGGGTCGCGGTCGGGCAGTTCCGGTTCGGCGTCTTGGTGCGAGAATGACGCGGCGGAGGAGAGAGATTACGGCTCGGGCGATTCCGTGGCAGAGGACGCCGCGTTGCTAGGCGACCGAGCAGCTGTCGCTGCGCCGCCCGCACCGCGCATCGTCCGCACGCAGCGACGCGACGTAGCCGTCGACCTGCATCTACTACGACCTGACGTTTGACGCAACACGTACCCGCGTACACCGACGTACAGTGACCGTTGTTTGAAAAACGACCTTACTCCCCGAACATTCGGTACATTTTTCGCACAACTCCGTCATCGCAAAGGCAAGTGGAACGTTGCCCGTCATCTCACAGTTTATTAGTAGATAGGTGCTTTGAAATCATAAGAGCAATCTTTCGCCTAGTTTTATTGTATAAGATTGAGAGAGTGTCGTGTGCAATTCCAATAAATATATTACTGTACAACGATTAGGTAGCTATTTATAGACAAACGATGCGTGATTCCACTCGTTAAGACTTGAAGTTCGGTAAATTTTATGGTTAATAGTATACGCTTATAATTTATTATATTGCTTTAAAAATTTTAATTGTATAAGTTAAGGAGATCTTTAATACATTTAAGTAGAATTGAAAGCTTAGCTTATAATTTATAAAGTTATGTAGTTTGCTAAGTTGTAAATATTTTATGGAAGAGAACGAATTAATGTTAGAATGTTAAGTATAGACGCGAGATAAAAAATAAAAAAACTTTTAATCTTTGAGATAGAGCATATCTAAATATTAAGGCGAAACGTCGCTAAACTATTTTCTAGTCGATCAAGTTAACCAGGCAACTACAATCAATCAAGTTACAATGAAATGGTACTATTAGAGCAACTACGTACTCGTAGTACTGTTAATACCTACTAAAATATCACAAGTACCATTAGTGGTACTGGCGATACCAAGTACATAGTATCACTAGTACTATTAAATGGTAGTCAAACAAATGGTACTTTTTTTTCTGTGTAGGAGGAGGAAATCCATCATAGATACTGATGTGTTGAGCTTTGCATCAGTATGCCCGACTCCACTGGGACTCCAGTGACCTACGGACCAAAACCTCCCCCTATTCCTCTGGCAACCCTTTCGGTAGGCTTAGAGACATTCCTTCGAAAGGGCACTGTCATTCCAATTTAGAGGTTTCGACGGTTCATCTCGTCTTTAATCTGTTTGGACATTATAGCACGAAGCATTGTCGCTCCGCTATCCCACCCTTCCCTGGTCGCAAGCATAGTACTTATGAGGCTATCAGGTTGCTAGAGCACTAGAGAAACAAATGGTACTAGAGCAACTACATCGAAAGAAGAAGTTCGCACTGCAACGAGGTGTCATGTTAACTTGATCGACTAGTATTTAAATAATTCAATTTAGTTAAAAATTAATATGCAATTTGTGCATAGTGCACATTTCCTAGTAGGTGATACATTATACTCGGTTTGAGCGTTTTATAAAGTTTGAGAACATTTTCGACTATCACAAACATATACTTACGCACTTATTTATCGATTCTGCATACATTCACTTTATACTTTCACATTACCGTTTACTAGTAGGTACTTAATGGTATAAGAATTATCTTTTCTAAGTGAACACAAATGAAATCACCCGATTGGCTTCCACTTGCAGTTATTTTACTATATTAAATAAGGCCTATCCACGTTTCAATAATTACGAATTGTAAATATATTGTATAATCTTTGGAAAATATTTTTTTTCGAATGTATTAAAATTTAGAACGAATAATTTTATAATAAGACTAGCTGGAAATTGTAAAATACGCGCTACATCTTAAAACAATTTGCTGCTGTAGAATCACCACAAGCGCCGTTAATTTTGACCAATTCTTAAAACATGCAAACAAAAAATAGACCTAGGTGCCCTTTACACAATAGACTGATGATTAATATACTAATAATGTAGGTAAATATTTATTATTTAACTCTCATAGTAAAAATTTAATCTTCAAGTCTGCAGATAACAATGGTTCAACACACGGCGGTCCAATAAAATACTGTATTTTGTTTATAAAGTTTACTAGTTTCAAATAGAGTTTTAAGACTTTTAAGGAATCAATAGATTATTATTTTCTCTATTAAAAATTAACATATTTTTAATTCGACTCAATACTAATGCTATAAGAAATATAGAGGAGAAATTAATTGTGTACGAAATTATGTTCGATTATTTGCAAAATAGGTTATCTGCAGGCTTGACGTCAGCACATTTAAAATAGCTTGACTCACCACCACATGAAATAATTAAAAAATGGAATAGATTTAGGAGAGAAAGTGTGTACTGCACGAAGACCTAGGTCAGTACAGTAAAACTTCACTATTCGCCATTTCAAAATTTGTTTCACTTATACATAACTACAATTGCCTAATATGCGGAAATAGCCCGCAAGATATTCCTACATTGCCTAACTAGAATAAAATTGCCTAACAACATATATAATGTAAAATGAAAATTATTATTGAAAGTAGGTGTAATCGAGGTATGAAAACACTGCCCACCTATTTTAAAGGTGGATAAAAGTCATCCTTATATTTTGAGAGGTAACTATAACTAATACTGGACCACAAAATTGAGATGTGTATTCGTATGTGATCAAATATATAGTTACTACAGTTGAAACAGTCGAAATTTCCGTGCATTAGTTGGCCAATGGTCAATACAGACTCATACAAACTTAAGCAGCAGCACAAACAATTATGAAGAGGCGATTTATTTTAAAGAAAATTTAATTTTCATAACAGGAATCTAACAACTACGCTCTCCTACATTAAAAGCATTGATATTCAAAAGCAAGCTTAAAGTCGTGTTAGGCTAAGTTTTTTTGTGTACTTAAATAAATAAAATAAAAGTCGTAAACCATTATCGCCATGAATGATGGTAAATAAGCAGACCAACCAATGTGCGGCAATTTCGAGTAAAAATTAGTGAAATATTACTTCAATGTATGTTAGACACAGTACAGTATCCTACTTACTCTTCTACAGTGTTTAATACCTACTAAACTAGAACCAATTTTGTAATATTCGAGTTTGGACACTTTTCTTAATTAAAAGCAGGGTAACTATTTGCCTGAACCTTGAAATAAATAAATATAAGATTTTAATAGTTATATATAAGAGTATGACATCACAAATATTTTGTCAGCCACAGCCATTTACACTGGTCAAGTAAAATCTATCGGAGGATAATAAATAGCATATATCTATATATAACTATGAATAAATAAAATTAATGTAGTTCAGCATAAAATTCCTACTTACAATGGGACCTATTGATGCCTAATTATTAGTTCTCTATTATTATTATTACCCACTTTTGTGATAATAATAAACTGTTTGTCAATTTCGCCCAAAAATTGCTAAGAACAAAATGTTTGTTTAATGCGACATAATTTAGAACAATATGCCAATATAGTTTGTCCATAAACATATCATTGTTCCAGTTCCTCAAATGACATATTACTTGTTCACATATTTCTTATAGAACTAGTTTAGTGATTGTTCTTTTTTTATACAAGGATATTACATACCACGTATTTGAGCTCCACACAAAAAATATGTATTTATTTAAACGTAATAAACGGAACTTTGAAGAATATTAATTAAAGAAATTTTTGTATTTAAACCAAAAACATTTAATATCTCAAAATGTTAATTAATTTTTATTATTCATTATTGTTTCTTTTTCTACTGAATTTTTTGCTAGAAACATAAAGTAGGTATATTTTAGAAAAATCTCTCCGCCCATGTACATACATTATTTTCAAATGTAATACGTACGAGTATACATATAATATACCAGCGCGGTTTTTTAACATAAATAATAAATTAATTATTGGTCATATACTATAGTTGTTTTCCTAAACTCTACAATCCCACATTTATTTACATAAAATCCTTATTTAAGTAGATGAATAGTCTATTAGGAAAAATTGTTATTTAGCAATTATTTAGTACATAATGACTATTGTGTATGTGGAATACAAATTTCAAATTTATGAGAGTTTCATAGTTGGTCAATGTTGTTTTCTAAGTTATGTCGTATTACATGCAAATGTAACTACAATAGCATAATTATTGTAAACCTAATTGATATATTCCATAATAAACCATTCATCCTAGTCCTTTCCCGGTCGTGGTTCTCCGCGATTTATTGCACAATCATGTCAAATTGCTTTTAAATTACCTACATGTCCTTTAACAAATAATGTGTAGGTAAATAATAAGTTTATAATAAAATGATAATAGTGCCTACCGTATTATAATTATTTTTAACCTTCCCTGCACAAGTCCATCCAAACTATGCGACTATTTGGTTGTTTTTGAAAAACCACATCGGATCACTACGGTAAGTGGTAAAATTATTTTTAAAGGTATTTAATGAAATTTTGACGTGATTACGTCTTTAAATTTTCTTCTATAGTGGGAGGCAATTCAGGAAACTGATGATTTCTGAATCATTGACGAGCAATTGGCCTAGTGTCATAATAATATGTGACTCTAATCGAGGTGGGGTAAAAAGATACAAACAAATCATTGTAAAAATGGTTTTATTAAATAAAAATATAAGTAAACATTATAAAATATAACACAATTCTTAATTTTAAAATCAGTAATCAAACAGTTACTCGGCTTAGATTATCTAAAGGGATATGCTATACATATATCAGTATCATTAAATGACGATTTGGTATTTATTATTCCAATGTCAAAAACGTGGAAGTTACTATCTTTCGTTTAACGTTATTCATTACATTTTACTCGGAATAAATATTTTTATTGAAAAAATGGTTTTTAAATGTTTTTTTAGTTTAAATTATAAATGGTTATTTAACAGACAGGCTGGCGGTCCACTTGATGGTAAGTGGCCACCGCCGCCTATAACACTTGCAACGCGCGGAATGGGGAAATCATATTAATTCAAGGATACTATTGAATACGCAAATTAGTCATAATAACGATAACCAGTATAGACTTCAAAATTACTAATTGAAATTTTATTAAAAAATATATAAATACATATATTAAGTGATTGTTTTAATTATAAATTATTGAATTTGGAACAATATGTGCTTAGATTAATGAACTTTTTAAGTAGGCATCTTAAGTAGTATTAGAAATTGCATATTTGGTTACTAGATTAATCACTTCATTATTAAGTTCTATACAAATTACGGAACTACGACTTAAGTTAAATTAATATGCAATAGCGCGACAAATAATAATAATAATAATAAATTATTACAATAATTAATAGATTACATTTAAATTTCTCTAAATTTTATCTACAATTAAAAATATTAATTTGTATCGAGTGGTAAACAATATTTCATACATAATAATTTAAAAAAAAAAAGAAAAGAAAAATGCGTAAAATATTCTCTGAGCAAACAAGTGCTCAGTAAGTGTGAATTACTTTTAAATAAATATCACAAGATATAAAAACTCATTAAAATAACTTTAATAATGACACAGTAAAAAAATAGGAATGCTAGATTTTTATTTATATTTATATATATTTACAGTAAAAATGACTTTTTTGAGAGTATTATTGAGAAGTACCCAATTGCAAAAACCACTATAATGTGGACGAAACACACGATCAGTCCATCGCGTCAAATGAACTGACGTGAAGCCAAAATTTTACCGTCAATGTTAAAATCTGATGGCTTGATGTCAAACACTGGATTTCAAATCGGGCCGTTGCGTCACGTCAGTTCATCGCGCCAACTGATCGTGAGTGTAAAAACCAAGGAGGATATAATACAATTTCTTGTAGAAATACTACGTAGTGGCATCATGCCGCGCTTCCGAATCAGAGAGCTCATGTCAACGTCACTCGACCCGTCAAACAGATAAATCTCTATTCTCCTTCACATAAATGACAGAAAATTGGACTGACCATGAGTGGGCACAATTTTAGGCGTCGCTCCATTTGATTGAAGTCGTTTGGAGTCACGTGAAAGGATTGATCGTGTATTTCGTCCATAAGAATAAAAGCTTGTAAGGTCACCTAAGGGCCGGCGCAATAATTCAAAATTCTTTGTATTATGCTACGGTAACAATCGGAGCGCTAACGGCATTCCATCTTAGCGTAAAACAAATTTGAATTATATTAAAAGCGAAGATATACAAAATATTACGAAAAAAAAATTAAATAGTTTGCCGTGCTGTCTTTCAATGTGCGCCGGCCCTAAAGGAGGTAACTTACTTAAGAGTATCATTGGCCTTTTCACACAAACCGTGAAAGACAGAGAAGATAGAGATCAACGATGTTCACGAGTGTTCTTGAATGGCAACTCTAAGTCTTGCAAACTGAGAAAACAAGTTTGTTAACAATATGTGCTTCAGTGATTAAATGTCAACAGTGCTGGTGTACAATTTAAATAAAATAGTGTTAAAGTACCTCATTCGTTGACGTAATAATTAATTTATTATTAAATTACAATGAAAATTGAAACTTTGAAACGTCACAAATTAATTGTCAATGGTTTTCTTATTCTTTACAGGGATAGAAAAATATGGGCTTAAAAAAATATCCATTCAGTTTTTCTCTGATATGTCTCTCAAATTACAAAAGAAAATATTTATGTAAAAACAAGATAAAAATAATGTACACACATTGTATGTATGACATATGTTGACGTGCCGTACTCCAATGCACGCCGGCCCTAAGGCAAACCCAGTTAAAGGTGTTACGAGTGACCCTCCCGATGGTGTACACACCGGTACCTAAGTTGGCAAGTATGGCGAGATTATTTTACAACAAATTTCTTAATTAATTGACCATTTTTTGTTGCACGCGAGTGTCATCATCATCATCTCAGCCTTGGACGTCCACTGCTGGACATAGGCCTCCCCCATAACTTTCCAATAGGACCGGTCAGCAGCTGCCTGGATCCACCTTCGACCCCAAGGCCCTTATCAGGTATTCGTTGTTGGGTTTTGTTTTGTATGAGACTGTGTATCTAGTATTATAGTCGAACGATGCCAAGTTAGGTGGCATCCGTGTACAAGTGAGTCAGATTATGTGCGCACGTCAACGAGATGGTCGACGGCGGTGAGGGGCGCAGCCGTGGACTGGTGGTAGCGGCGACGGGACGCGAAGTCCTCGTTGTCGTCGTTTAGCCTCTCTGCCTCGGTGGGCATAGCGGAGTGAACCGGCGTAACCACCAGCTGCTCGAACTCCAGAGGCCGTTTGCTGTCACACACCAAAATTAAGATATATTTTTTCCTACTAATATTATAAATGCAAAAGTTTATGAGGTTAGATGGATAGATGTTTGTTACTCTTTCACGCAAAAACGAATTTAGATGAAATTGTGCACACGGATAGTTTATTACCTAGATTAACAACATGTAGGATACTTATAAAAAAGAGGACAGTACTACTGGCCTGGCCCTATGCATTATTGTGATATTTAGTGGTACAGTGCTCTAGATATCTCGTGGCCGCTTTCCTAGTCGATGGACATACCAAGTTGTGGCTCTTACAGGCCTTAGGCCCTCCACTATGTGACGCGGGTAGCGTCGGTCACCGGTGCGCGGGTGAAGTGAAACACGATTATGTTCATAGAGCACTATATGAAGCGTGCGCCCGCGCGCTTTCGTTGTTCCATTTCAATAGCGCAACTCTGACTCGCGCGTGTAACAGATTGGAACGTGTATAGCTGAGCACATAAATTCCAGATGATTGATATCGGTACACGCGAAACACAGCGTTCACTAGCTTCAAACGGACGCTGGTGAGCCGGTGGACCGTGCGCCGGCGACCGATGCCACACGGGTGATTTAGCGGAGGGCCTGTCAGTTACGAAGGCTATGAGAAAGGCTGAGGACAGGGTGGAGTGGAAACAGCTGGTGGTCGATGCCACCGAGACATTTCAGAGCGGGCACGACCTTCAGCAATGAAGAAGACAACTCTATCCACCTAGAAAAGTATATGTGATACTGTACTATTATCACAGCTTTACAATCCATACAGTTGGGCAACGCCTTTGATGTCAGGCGACGCCGCCACTCACGCGCGGATGTGCTAGGGTTGTCACAATATGGAAGATCCGCCACTGCTCACTCAACTCAAAAACATGTACGCGCCAGCCTTGAAAGTTGGAAATGCAGACTGTGTAAGTTCGCCGTGGCGGCCCGCGCCGCCCGCTTCCCCGCGCCAGCCCCCACCGTTGCTCTGTGCAAGTACATTCGTTGCCCAACTGTATGGACTGTAAAGCTGTGCTATTATTATAGATAATTACCCGATGGCTTGTAGAAAAGAGATCTTAAGCCAGTGGAAAAATCGAAAGTCTGAGGCGCGACCGGGTTTGACGGCTGGGTTGGCGGCTCCGATGTACAGCCACACCACCCACAGCAACAGCAGGCAGCCCACGGCGTACGCCCAGTTCACCAGGAACATCAGCACTAGCTTTATGGCGACCTGAGGATTTACATTTCACTACTATCAAAACAGGCCTTTCAGTCGCATTTCAATTGAAAAAAATTAAATAGAGTAATACAGATTTTAATTTTTGTTTATAATGAATAAACTCAAAAACCGATTTTAAAAATTCTTTCTATAGAGAAAGCACCATTATTAGCGAGTAACATCCATACTAATATTATAAAGTAACTCCTGCCTTTACATGTCAACCACTCAACTGATCATCATGAAATTTTACATACACCTTGTTAGGGGATACAAGAAACGACATAGGGGTTGACTTTGCTGTCCCACCCGTCACTTTTGGAAAATGGAAATTTTTGGCATAAAGTAATTAATTATAATTTTTTATTTTGTAAGTTTTATGTTCATAAACTATCTGGTTTCACATGTGGTCATCTTGAATAATCATTTTGTTAATAATAAACGATAAATTACTACTTTTAGAAGCAAAAATGAGTCCCAATGTCCCACCCGTCACTTTGGAATGCCCCATAGGGTACCTTTCATCCAGAAAAAAAGGACTGTTTCCAAGGGATCATCTAAAATAAAATTTAAAAAAACCAAACGCCTGGCCAAAGTGTTATAGCAACAAGAGTAATATTGCTTATATATATATATATATTTAGTGTTACTAACCCCGGCCAAGGAGAGCCACCTGTTGCAGAGGTGCGAGTACCAATTCTTGTCCTTGGAGTGGACGCTGGCGCTAGGACGAGTCGCGTCGCCTCCTGCGCGCCCGTTGCTCAGCGCAGGCTCCGTCGGCGAAGGCGTGTACTCCTGCATTCATTACACAGGACACCGTTAACCCATTGTGTGGCGTTGCTTGTGTTACAGGCGACGGTAACCACCTACCACCAAGTGTACCGTTAGCCTGTTGAAAGTCTAATGTGGATGTCTAATTTGCTTAAGACATAAATTAACTTAAATCGTGTGCTCGACTTAATGTTGAAATTGAATATTTTATGGCTATTGCAATTAATAATAATAAGTACTTCATCAGAAGGCCATCTAAGGTATTTTAAAGAAAAATGTTATTAAAAACATTTACCTCAAGCGCCTGAATTGATGACGGTATGGTATGATAATATTTAAAATTCGTGTAAGTAAATATATTTCTACTTGTTTCAAATCTAAATTGAAAGTCTAATGAAACCACATACCACTGTTTTGTGTCTTATTCTTTCGGGGAATAAGAGATCCAAGTCACTGCCGGTGGCGCCGTACACTTGAGTGTCCCTTTGCGATTGACCTTGGAACCTTGAAAATAAATTACATTTTTGGAAACGTCCTACGAGAAACAACGAATTTAGATTAAACCCAAAAGCCATAGGTCATATTTGAAAAAGATACACGTATATTTTATAAAAATTATCGATTAAATTAAAAGAAAATATACTGAGAAATTATTATCTGTGCTATTTTAAAAGCATCCTTTGCGCTATCTGTGTCTAAATCCATTCAACTGTATGAGTAACAAACATACAAAACTTTAATATTTACTTGTAACATTAAAAAAAAAAGAGAATGCTTGAAAATGATCAAAAAGTTTTCACATCTTGCTATATAATTTATGTTTGATGTTGATGAAATCTAAGTTAGAAGCAGTGCAGTTACATATACAAAATAAAGGGGGTAGTAATGAATATTTTAAACAAAAAAAAAAAAAATTAATACAAATTAAAAATTAAAGAAAATAAAGGTAAGAAAAGAAAACATTGAATACCTCATTTCACGTCTATGTTGCAAATCAAAGGTTTGTGCGAGAGCAAAGTAAGAGTAATCGATGCTAGCGTATGTGATGAGGAAAGGCATGGTGACGATGGGCGCGAGCTTGTTGATATCGCCGATGATGATGAAAGTGATGGTCACCACCGCCACTACCACCATACAGTATAGCGGCACCTTGTTAGGGCCTCTCTGGAATGCAAATTAAACTACTCATTTTCACTATTAAAGTGGCTTGAACCGACATGATACATCTGCTGGTAATGATTATTGTTACTCTAGTTAAACTGTCCAGTTCCTTCTGTGTAAAAAGTCCGTAGAGTAATTTATAACTTTATTTGATATAATTTACTTTTATGGTAATAAGAAAAAAGTTTGAACTAACAATGTCGAAAAATGATGGGTTGGATTTTTGTGATGATAATTGAAAGAATTATAAGAAAATAAAAATGTAAAAATAATAACGTTTCATAGTACCATCAAATACTTTAGGATAGCACCCTACAGGCTATTAATTTTTTACTTTATATACTTACTTATTTTTACTTGATAGAAACAATGAACATTGGTCTAACAGTGAAGGAAAACATTGCGAGGTAACCTATGTGCCAGAGTAGACTAGAAATCTTCATAACAATACACGCATACACAAATTTCGTAAAACTAAACGGGTATGGTGAATGTCTTCGGAAAGTAAAATAATTTTAGAACTTGATTCAATATTAGTATCTGAGATTTTTTTTATCTCAACTTGAGTATCTAAAGATAAAAATCTAAAGAAAAACATGTTAATGGAACAAAAGTGTTACCCCACGTCCGAGTGCTTCGAGTCCGGGCACAACCCGTTCATTGGCGATGCTCTGTAGTACGCGCGGAGTTCCATACATTGCGCCGAGACACGAGCTCATTGAGCTGACGTACAGACCAGCCAGTAACATCACCGTCACCGCTGATATGTCGGCTGTTATAGAGAAATTTTTCAACAGAGCCTCCCTGGTTACTGTTGCGGCCAATGTTATCACAAACATTAGGTACAAAAACGTCCTGAAAATTAGCATTTGTACTCTATTACAGCTTCATTAGGCAAAAAGAAATACAGTAGAAAGTAGATATAATGACAGATCAGTTACAACGACTCAAGCTGCCGAATCCCTATAATCCCTATATAAGCGATTTCTATAGTCCTTTAAAGGTGTCCATTATAGGGGACATTATGAATTATGTTGTTAAGTCATATAAGTCCTGCGACTGAGATGATGATGATGAAGGGCTCTATAACAGATTTTCACTCTATATAAATGTTAATAAACATTGTACATGTGTACAAGCACTATGCCTTCACAAAAAAAAAAACCTGAGAATGAGATTCCTCATATCTCCTATTCAGTGATTTTTAGTCGTAAACTAAAACTAAACAGTATTATTAATTAGAATAATGCTAATTTGTTTAGTTAAAGTATAAATCAAAATATATATTTTAGAGTATTTCCGCATACAGAAAAAAAAAATTGCTTGTTCACAAATCAAAACAATTTAAAAATCATTATATAAGAAAAGAGTTCTAATAATATGAATGTGAATTATATTTACCCTGTTCCAATAGCTGCAAGTGATCCATTGGGTATATTGACCGAGGGATTCTTGAGGTCCCCACTCATATTGATACCAGCCAATATCCCTGTTATTGTGGGAAAGAACACTCCAAAACATTTGAACCAAGTGTACCCCTCTTGATAGTCAGCCCAAGTGTTGTTCGCCATGGCTCCACCGAGCCAACCTTTGAATTCAGCACCTGTAAGATTAATAACAAACAAAATAAGTACTAAAGGTAAAACAAAACTATGTTAGTCTATCAAATGTGTATCTATTATAGCATGTTCCTCTCACTGACCTATTTGAATTGCTAACTCAAAATGGTAATAGAAATAGCTAACTGAAAAGAGTAAACTTATATCTAATAAAATAATTTCACTATGACTACTTACTAGGTACAGATGTAAATGAGCCCACAAAGAAATCAAACGCTGCCAATAGTATAACTAGAAGTAGTACAAACTGCAATTTGACCACCCATTTAACGCCGGCAACATTTATAGTGCCCAGTAATAGAACCGCTGCAACAGCGAAACTTCGTGCAACCCATGTGTTTTCTGCACCAACTAAATTGGCCATGGATTCTCCAAAACCGAACACATTTAAGGCACATCCAACAGCCTGGAATACAGATATAATTTAATGTAGACTAATAAAATAACTTTAGCCACGTTTACACAATCTACACGGGCTTGAGACGCAGCCTCGCGGTTTTGGCTCTGCAGCATACTCCGAGCTCACGAGGCAGACAGAGCCAGAAACTCTCGAACACTTAGAAATGGACAGCCACATATTATTTAAGAAATAATTATCCATAAGTATATTATATATTTCCAAATGTCAACTGGAATTGGCTCGTGAGGCAAAACAGCAATGTACATTGTACCAAGGCACCTTAGATCATGGTCTTTTGATATATTAAATTTTTATGCATTTTATAAAATGCACTTTATCAATACTGGATTAATAATATAATATAGTACAATTTCTGCCAGATTATAAAGAAAAATAAGTATAACACTTACCTGTCCAAAACAATATACAATTCCCAGTGCTCCACCTAATCGAGAGCCAAGAGTATGAGCCAGTAAAAAATATACTCCACCGCTCTCTATTCTACATCTCTCACATATACCAACTGCTGATAACACTGAGATCAAGGCTACAAATACTGAAAAACAAAATGATTTTGTAGTTACAATGAAAAATGTTATTAACAAGATACAAGATAATACTAATGACATTTTTTTATGTGAAGGCTGATTTGACAGGCTGACGGTGCTCTTGATGATAGGTGGCTACCGTCACCTCTAACATAAATAAGTGCACGGCCGAGGATAGAAGAATTAAGGATAAAGGATGACAGGATTAGGCTTTGGACTATGACATCCCTTATTTACACACCGAAACAAGACAGCACTCAGGCAGTTATTTGACTTTAGAACACAGAGTACCATATAGATAGTAGCCACTTTTATAAGACGTACAATTTTAATGAAAATGAGACATTTTTATTTAGGTATTATTCCGATGACTGTGTGTAACAAATCATTAAGTAATTACCTGTAAAAATTACTATTAAAACTGCATTTACTAAACCAGCTTGACCAACCATCCATCCTGTTCGTAAAAATACTATCACTCCAAATATATTGATAAGGCAAGATGTAAACACTCCATCCCATGTTCCAAAAAGTACTGGTTGGGATATGAAAAAGTTTGACTTCCACCAAGGAACATCACCCTGAAAAAATAAAAACATGACATGTTTTTATGCTTTATTTTAAATATGAAAACATTTTTTTTATTAACTTAAAATGTATTTTTGTCATTCTTTTTGTATGTGTGTCATGTTTATGCAAATAAATGTTTCTATCTACATCTAAAAATCATTGATGATGTCACGGATGCTATCTAAAAACAATAAGATCACAGTCACAACCTGTACATCAGCGAAAATCTCATTTGCTCCGGAAGCTTGATGTCCACCTGTACCATATTGTGATTCATTCCCTAAGTCTACGAAGCCACCCGACTGTCTTCTCATACGAGCTCTATCGAATACCGTTTCGTCGTCATTACGGACGTAGTGAACATCTAAGCCATTCCGATTTGAGTAATTGCTTGGATCCATTTTACTGACTGATCAGCAGTGCATATTTGCATAAAAATTAAATAGGTATTGTTTGGTTTTAAAGAATCACAATAATGAAAAAACCGCGACAATACATTCATGTATTACTGAAATACTGACTAACTGACTAACTAAAAAAAGGCAGAAAAACAAATTATATGACACAGACGATTGACAAAAACCAACTTGACTTGGCTTAAGTAAATGTCAAACTGGCAGATTATAGAGCAATCAAATGGTATATCAATGAGCTGTCTGCCTACTGTCACTGTGACATAAGGTTACAGATACCTGTGGGTGTAAAAATTACAAAGTAAAGCGACGCGGCCGTCACGTGGCAACGCGTCGTCAACGAGTTACAACTATTAAAATAAATATTAAAAAAATAACTATTGTCAAGAATGGCGCTTATGTAGCATTGGGGCTTGGTATGAAAATAGGAAGTTGCGTATAAATCACCGTAAATAAAATGTTACTAAAGCGTTACACACCAATGCTGTTACAGTACCTATTATTTATAGGGGCCGACCGATAGTTTCTCAAGTACTTCTCTTTCCGACACCGAGGTTTCTTAACTCGCATCCCCGAATCGCCACCATGACCGCTCTCGGTGATTGGTTCCAGAAATTGAGAAGTGAGGTGCTTGGTTCAGAGAAAAGCGCAGCAAATTTTCTTCTCCCGCGCGAATTTGCTTAATACACCTCACGTCCCGAATTTCCATATTGACCGAGCGTCACTCGTTCAAATCTCAGACCTAATAACTCGGTGTTACGTTCGACCGGAGACTTACCTTCGGTCCCCACATATACTCGTAACATGTCAGGGACAGGGCATCCTTCGTCCTGGGTTGCTTGACGTGCCTCATAGGCAAGCGGAGTATTAGTTCGAAAGTCCCCTAAGGACTAGAAACATGCCCATAAACTCGGAGGGTGTTTTGGTTGGCAAAAACCTCACCCTATACACAAACTCTCACAAAAAATTGTCATGTACTTAGGTTACTGAGTTGGTGGTCCTCCTTTCATTATTTAATTTAATTTTTTTTTCTTAAAAATGCCAAGTAGCAATTTACAGTGTCTTTTAAAGTAGTTAAATAAAAAGAAATATTTATAAGATACCTACTTACGTGTGGTTTTGTACAAGATTTAAATTTTTTTGAAAATTAAACAATCCATTCCGTCCAGTTGTTCAGCAGCAAAAGGCAAAAGCAAAAACAATTACAGTATCCACAGAAATATGTATACCTAATCTAAGCAATACCTAAGTACAATCTGTACCTACAATATATAATATTCAAAATAACCACCGAGCACTAAACCAATATAGTGGATTTATACTTAGTCATTGAAAATAACACATAAATTCTAAGTTTGATGAAGATTATTCAATAACTACTATAGTTTAATTTATTATTGTTTCCATTTGTTTGAAATTTGTTATGGCAGGTACATTTCTGCAGTCATAAATTGGGTAGTCCGTTTGGAGGCAGTAACGTTGGAGGTATTATTATTCTGTTGCGTTCCATTGCGAGGGATGTCAGAACCTGTTAATATTTCATTCCTGATATTATTTTTTCAAGTTCTATAGCGCCCTTATAATATTAAACGAGGAATTCTTGTATGCCACGACGATCTCGCAAACGACTCTAACGATTTTGACGAAAATCTAGGGTTAGGGGTTTTTTAGGTCTAGAAATCAATCTGTCGGGGTCTTATCTTCGAGAAAATTCGTTTTAGGTAGTTTTTTTAACGGAACGGCTAATATAATCGTTTTATAATATTTTGAATTATTAATTACAAATTCGAGTATTCTTGAATTTTTTTTCTATAGTGCTTCAAAGACTTTCCTTCTTACATATAAAAAAACTTTAAACCGTTCATTGGTCCGAGCGAAGCTCGGTCACTCAGTCTAGTTTAGTTATTAATAGGTACACTAACAACATATAATTTTAAGACGACAATAAAACTTGTAAGAACTTAAATTTAGTAATAATATGCATGCAAAGCTTAGGATAGAAGGTTCGACCACAGTCTTATAATAATTTTAACAGTGTACCTATACCCATTGCCTATACCTAATACATTTCATATACGATTTTAATATATTATATGACTTACGTATAATATGTTTTGTACGTGGCTAAAATTTTAAAATAAAAATATCAAATTAAAGAAATTATTCAAGTTATTAAACTATTAAAAAATAAGTTTTAATAATCAAAATCTTTTGGAAATGAACAAGTTGTCAAATTGAACTGTTTAAGCAATTTATTACTCGTATTTTTAAACGTTATCACGGAAAATTTCCATCTAGAACATATTATTATTCTAGTTATTAGACTTAATTTGGTATTTTAAGGTGTTACGTACTAAATTATCTAAACGCAGTCTCGTGGTTATAAAATATTTGAAAACTAGGCCCGTGTAAGAGATTTAGTTTTAAGTAAATTTTATTGGTCAAAAGCGCAAAAATATACAATGTTTCCTTTGGTTTGTTTTTGATTTTGACTTCTATTTTGATTTATTTAAGACTTTGTCTAAAAAAATCTTAATAGCAAATTGAAACAAAGAAATATTTGATGGTATAGTACCTAATAGTTTTTTTGGTACGACGAACCCGGGTTTTGTTAGTTTTATTGAAAAGATTATTTATTTATCGGATGAACTGATAATGTAAAAATATATTTATTTATAATAAATTAAATGAATACTTAATAATTTTAAATATATTTTTTAAATTAACTACAATATAGGTACCTATATCTACAATATACCTACAGTATACCTCTTATATTTTATATCATTTATCATTAATACAACATACACTTATGTTAATTTATGATATCAGATTAAATGGATTTGATATTATGTTAATACTTATGTGATTATTTCAAACATTTGGTTAGATAAAATATATAGGTAAAATTTAAAGTTGCTAATAAGTCAATTAATTTTAACTAACTTGCGTAGTTAAGACAATTTTTATTGGGCAAAGTATTAAAATAAATGTAAAACAAAAAACACATCTGTTTCGCTTTACAAGAGAAATTTTACTAGAAATATTTAATTCTGAATTATTTATTAAATCCTCAAACAAATTTTTCTGAACACAAACACTTACCAGATTTGACTCCAACGAACATTGTCAATCAATCATTCAGCATTTACACATGTTTACGTCAAAATAAGTTATAAGAGGGCTAATTACGGTCGCGAAACCACCTGTCCGCTGTCGTCTGTACATAGGCCTTCGCATATACTTCCATGCGTCTTACGCGTGGTCCCACCCCCGTAGTCCGATTGGTTAACTAGGAGGGTGCGCGCGCAGTGGCCCTCCTCGCGACTTTTGCGAGATGATACGACTTCAAAGGAGACGGTCGTAGCCGCGATGTCGGCTAGCGGACAGTGTTCTCGCGACCACCACGTAGACCTCCCGTTCCACTGCACAAGCTTCATACGCGATCGCAGCTCTCAAAACTATATGCGAACTCCGTAACAACTTTTTAAATATAAAAATAAATAAACAAAGAATAACAAAGTCCAGACGAATTAGTTTCAGTTAGTTAGGAATGTTAAGTTTTTAGTTTTTTTTTAAATTTCCCTGTTTGTATTTAATTTGGTGACGATAGAAGGTATCTGACTGACGATAACTCAACTGTGATGTGAGATGGCGAAATGCCGTATGCAAGGATTCGGCGCGTACTATGCGCGATTGTTCTCCGTAGGATGCGCGTGGGCATGTGTACTGTTTAGCGTCACTTATGCCGATGTAGACACTTCTACGGGCTTAGGTGATAACACACTTACAAATACTGGTATGTACTTATTTTTTTAAATAATATATTCGCTATATATAATTACAGTGTGAGGTGGTCGATAATATTTAAAAAAATATTAGTCAAAATTAATTTATACATTAATTTTGACTGTAATTAGTTTTTTTGAATAATTTTCAATATGTTATTTTAAATAAATTTATTTTTATATAAATTAATGTGATTTATTTTTGGTAACTTATTACAAATTCACTTTTTTAGTCTACATAAATATAACGTTGCTTACCTAAGATATACTAGAAAAGTAAAATGAGGTGACTATTTTATAAATACAAATTCCATAACATTATTAATGGAATAAGAGCAATTGCTCTTATTTATTATTTATTTATTTATTTATTGTATGATATCATACAATAATTTCATCTCTTAAAAATAGAGTTAAAGTATCAGCAAAAAAGGGCATCTCTAAAAATTATCAGCTGTTATTTTGAATAGTAATTATATATTTTTTATATAATTTTTGTGCACTTATACAATTTATTCACAAAAAATATTCAAAAGAATATACATGAAAATTTATATCTTTTGTTCTTACAAAAATACTTGAATTATTTATTCTTCATCATTTTATGAAGCTTAGCTGTGGGCGGTAACGAAATAGAACAACACCTACTTGTGCGTAATAAGAGAAAACTGCCTCCGATATTTTCAGTAAAATGGGCCTAAATGTTATATTACGTGTAACATTTTCAACTAGAAAAATCTTTGGTATTTTTATGAATTTTCGGCATACAATAAGTGTAAATTCCAACTTACTTAATGATTTTTGCCATTTCTAATTCGTTTTGACTTAAAAAAAAGGGTTCAGTTTGGTTCGTGATACATTGACTTAAGAAAGGCTTATGAATAAAAACCGTGTTAAGTGAAAATCTATATAATATAAGTAAATATCATAACTAAGGCACACTTACTTTTTGATAGCATCAAGCTTATTTATATCGATACGACAAATATAATAATATACGATATATAAGGCTGATAAAGCTCAGCTCTGAAGCCCGTTCGCTAAAAACTTTCTTTGGTCTTTGGTTATTATTCCCTTGGTACATGCATTTCATAATATAAAATGCTCGATAAAATGTAAGATTTAAATGAATATATATATGTTGTAATTATTACCTTAAAAATCTGAACACTAAATTTGATGTTTATTACCTCCTTTTTGATAAAGATCTTTACTTAGTAGAAAAAGGGTTACTTATTTTATTAATATTTTGGCAGTTTCTTGTTAGTAAATAACAGCCTGTAGAGCAAGTAGACTATTTTATTATTTATGTAAGAAGTTTATAGTGTTATATTATAGCTAATTACTAAAATCTTAGCTTAGCTTTTTCTTGTTTGCGGTTTAAGTAATTATAAAATTAAACAAACTGAAAATCCAAAAAAAAGAAATACTTTCGTAAATTGACAATAAATTTCTTGCATGTTATATTTTTATGATGTTTATTCCTAGTTTGAAAATTTTAAGCTTGATACACCAGCTACGGGCGATACTCTTATTACATGTGGTGAAAATTAATTACACCAAAAATTTACCAATACGAACTATTATTGTCATCTGGTAATACTAAGTGCTTGCTTTTCATCTATAAATAAAGGATAATTTGAATTATAACGGAAATAATTTCCATTTTGGCGTACTTTGTTACGAAAATTCGGTTTTAATGGAATTTGAAACAAATGTTGTATTTTAGCGGGATTTGTTATGATCAAATTGCAAGGCGTGGATGGCGTTCTACAATAAAGTCTAATTTATACACAGTGATATGTTAAACAAGACAGGATGCGCCCTTACCATACTACTAGTGACAAATAAATGGTCCTCCAATTTGCAAATCTAGTTACTAAAAATAATATGTTTTCATTGCCATGTTAATAAGTATTTTTATTTCTTATTGGCGTATTCTGTTATTGTAAAGTGTTCTCATTGGTTGGATGGACATATCACTGGTAAGTAGGCATTTTCGTATCTTTCTACACACAGAATGAACACCCGTCATTGGTGCCAATTTCTGATTTTGACACCGGCGCGTCGGTGCCACGTACTAGGAGCGTTAGCATTGTCCTTACGAAGTAATATAGAAGTCATTGTTTATACATACTGATTTCGTAGTCACGTGACCAAAATACTGTAGTCTCATTGGTCAATTCATTTTTAGAGGGTTTTGAAAGAAACGGAAATCGTCAACACAAATTGAATTTTAAGTGCTAGTTTAGTTGTCTTTTAGCGTCTTCGATCGCAAATGATTGAACAGTATGATAAGAAAATCGCAGTATATAAAATTGAGATATAAACAGAAAATTGTTGCAGGAGCGTTTTAGCGGGTTTTGAAACTAAACGCTTCATATATCATGCTTGTGATATAGGATACTGTAGATACCTATCATCAAGTGGATCATCAGCCTGTCTGACAACATATACATATAAAAAAATATGTGCAAACTTTCGAGCTTTCATATTAATTCTTCCTTTCAATGTCTTCATCATCCCTGAAGTCGGCAGTATTAAATATTCACCTGCGTAGGGGTAAAGACTCCGTTATTTTATATTAAACTAGCTTTTCCCGGCACTTCGCCCGCGTCGTTTATTTTTATTTAATTTTTATTGTTCATTTTATTATCTTTAGATTATCCCTCAGGAAAAGTACTTTCTTCCGCATGAAAGATACCTACTGTATAGGTACCAGATTCGTGGTGTTCGGTTGAGTAGTTAAGGCGTGATAGCCTAAAAAACAAAAAAGTTACATTCGCAACTTTTTTTTTTATTACATCGAGGCAGCGCTTGGCCGTGATATCACTTGATGTTAGATGCAGATACGGCCAAAGATGGACCACGCTTACCTAGTAAGTGCCCATTTACCCTAGATTTGAAGACCCCGAGGTTGTAATTTTGGGGAAACACGGACGCAGGCAATGAGTTCCACTCCTTAGCAGTTCGGACAAGGAAGGTGGAACTATAACGCTTCGTGCGTGACCGGGGAACATCAACCACGAAGGGATGAAACCCCCGCCCGCGCCTCGTGTTCCGCAAGTGGAACAGCTCTGGCCGGATCAGATCCCACAGGATGGACGCACATTCTCCATTCTTACATTTATAATTAGTATTAAGTACTATTTACTCTATGGTATTACTTAGTTAGGATGGCAGTGCATGCAGCCGGACATCCTACTCTTCACAGATGTCACCCAAACGTCAGTCTGAGTCATTAATAGGCGAAGGTACTCATTTATACCAAATGGACTATCAGCCTGGCTGTCTATTTTTAAATCCGAAAACTTTATAAACGGTTAGACAGAGTAAGATCACAATTTGTATTTATTAAGCTCATTTTGATTTATTTGCCAGATCCCCATTTAATTACCCTCTCATCTGCAGCTGCTCAGTGAGCAAAATTGTTTTTACCGCAACTGAGTAGCATGCACGGTACATTACTTATTTGTTCTGATACCTATGTAGAACTTTTATTTCTTTTATAGACGAATTTGTTAGTAGTGTAATATGCATTGAAAAAACAAAATTACGAATGCATAAAAAATTACGAATATTAAAACAATTACGAATATTGAAATAATTATGAACCTTGAAAAAATTACTAATAATGAATCTATAAAATGGTTTTTTTTTGTTTATCGTTTTTAAAAAATTGTTTAATTATTTCACAAAATAATTTTATTATTTTGTTAATATTTAATATTAATTGTTATATTACTAATTTGTAACTTGTCATTTTGTGTCAATATAAACTAAAATCTCATAATTTTTTTTTCTTTTTTATGTTATGTTTGACAGAAAGGCTGACGGGCCAAATTGGACCAAATTGGATTAAAACTTCAGTTAATTCATCAATCATACAAACTATGAATTGTCATTAATCTTCAACCTTTGAAGATACCCTTTACATATTTCTTTATATAAATATATTATTTACCACTTCACAACTTTGCCGGTATAATTGTTTAGTGGCAGATCTCTTGCTATAGATGGCGCTGAGCAAATAAGTTTATAAACAAAATTCACATTTTTAACTAATTAGCATTTTTTGGGGTTCCTAAATAAAGTATTCAAACCTGAAAAGACACGTCTTCGGGCTTAGAACTTAAAATTCTCTCAAATAAAATTCTATCCGATTTGAAATTTCCTTTTAAAAAGAGCTTATTCATTAGAGATATTTTACAGATTTTATTGGATGACGTAGCTAGAACTTAGCTACTTAGCTTCGCTTGCTTGAAAAGTAGATTTTTTTTCTACATTCTTCCCCGGAATCTATAAATTCTGTAGCTTATGTAATCAGCTCTTTTTGTGCTTTTCATGATCAACTCAAATAGTATTCAATGGAGCGATTAATTTTTTTTTATTAAACTTCATCTATAGTAATATTAAAAAAAAGAGAAAACATTTGTATTTTGTTTGTAATGAATAAACTCAAAAACTACTGGACCGATTTTGAAAATTCTTTCACCTATAGAAAGATCCATTATCAGCGAGTAACATAGGATATATTTTATAAAGTCACGCGGACGAAGTCGCGTGCAACAGCTAGTTCTAAGATAAGCTTTATTTGATTCAAAACATGTACGAGTAGACTTGATTCTCATAATTTTGCCTCAGACTTTTACCGCATACACTCTCGATAGAGATTCGAGAAGTAATAACGAATCGCCCACTAATTCGACGCTTCTAGCAAGTAGCATAAAAGAGAAATAGCGTATATTGAAATAGGCAGACACAGTTTTCAGTAATTCGAACATTCATAAATCACTCGTTAACTGAATTACAAGTTGAAAACATTCCGTTGGTGCCGAATGCAAACCATTTTAAGTACCGCGCAACTCTCACGCGACCACTGATATGTCGACGCACTTCACAAATGAGCTTCGAATAAATGAAATTTAATTAAGGACATTTGTTGTTAATGTGTCGCTCGAATTTTGTAAGTAGCGGTGTGATGAGATTACATATTTATCTATACTACCAGTCACAGTAAGATAGCTACCCATTAATGCCTATTTGCCTATTTTAAGTAGGTAGGCGTGAGTACCTACATATTTTTTTAGTAGGAAAAATATGGCAGACATGCTAAGGGTCTACTTTGTGGTAGGTAGGCAGGCATGCAGAAAAACTGTCAATCGTGCAAGAATTTGTTTATGATTTTTCTATTTCAAAAAACTGCATGTTGCAGTAGCGAGATGGCAACGCCCTAATCATAGGAGTAACTTTACTATAAATAATACAATATTTTAGCCACTATTAGTTTTGTAGGTGTACAATTGTTTTATAATTACTCGTAAATTAAAACTAACCCTCTACTTTTTAATGAGTCTAACACGTTATATATTTGCTGAAATTGCTGAGTTGGGTGTCCCGCAGACTACTTGATACCGCGATTCCGC
Organism: Synanthedon formicaeformis; assembly: GCA_945859745.1. NCBI lineage: Eukaryota > Metazoa > Arthropoda > Insecta > Lepidoptera > Sesiidae > Synanthedon > Synanthedon formicaeformis. The sequence continues at coordinate 6,207,191 of OX243954.1, forward strand.
AGACTTATAACACCCCATTTTTGCGTCGGGCGTCAAAATGAGGTTAAGACCTCGTAGTTATAAATTACAATGGAAGCGTGTTGAAGCTATATAAACTTAGAAAGTTTTGTCTGTTTTATTTACTTTTCTAGAAGGTTACTTACTTCATGAAACAAAATAATAAGGGTCAAGATCAACTAAAGATTAAACGCTTTTAATATAGATACCTGACAAAGCTTATAATATATTAAAGATATGGGAAAATGTAATTGTTCAAATCTGTCGCCAGCTTTCAACTAAGTTCCTCTTCGGAACTAGCTACAGCAGAATGTAAGGAATTAATCAAAATTTCACCTCAGGCCTAATACGAGTCATGATTTCTGGCCGCGAACAATAGCAGTGGAGGCGCACTCGAACTGAAGTTGAATCAGTACGTACATTTGGAGAGTTCCTTTGTTACGGAATAGAGTAATGAAAGCGTTCGCTGATAATAATTTACGAACAGCAGAAGTGTCGCTGTTTAATGGCGAAAATAGGGGTCCAGAAGCATTCCAACGGGCGCGGGCGGGCGGTCGCTGGCGCCGACTGACAACCACGCCGACAGCAAACTAAAATAATTATCATCATTGTCCCTGGACCGGCGAGCACTTTAATTGTTCATTTACATTTGCAACGATGATACCAGTTCGGAACTATTTCGCCTGGCGTTTATTTTACTCTCGCCCGCTCCACCCGCGCCGCGCGCCCTGTTATTGTTCACGGTTAATGGTCTGAAAAATAGATATGAATCGCAATTTGTATCATGTTATTGTGTTAAGTTTTGTTAGGAGCTGATTGGATTTCACATTTAGACTAATCTGTTGATTCATTTTAGGATTTGTATGTTAGATTTAACAGATATTTTCAATAATCCAATTGTACCTCCAACGGAATGGTCAATCCGCCTGCGTGTCTCCAGGTACTTCGTTGGTAAAAAAAGTGAGTAGTACAGTGATTTTAGTAATCTCATCGACCTACTTATTGTCGATACTACTCAACGAGTTAATGACCCTTGATAAGGCAAGAATCTAAACCACGGACCATTTTTAATGCAGCTGATGTTATATAGGTCGGTCGTCGGTTTTCCTGTTTATCCATCTTTCCATAAAGGAAAACCGAATTAAAATTGGTCTAGCCAGTCTTGAATTTTTGCGAGACGAACGCATGGCGATTTATTTTTATATATGAAGTAGATAACCGTCTCTATGTATGTATGTATCTAACATAGAAATAAAGTATCCATGTGATAATAGATCCATGTGATACAAAAAACTGACTTGTGACCACGCGTCCAACTCGTGCAAAGCCAATCTGCTGAACAACATATCTACCTAATTAGCCAGTACAGCAGCAGTGAGTCTATTACTAAGCAAACCGAATAAGTAATTTCGTGTGTAACGTTTTGTTGGGGTGCCTCGCCGTGGAAGTATGAAATGAAATTACAAGAGACATTCACGGAGTCCTCCCGCGGCATTAATTTGTATCAAGAATTTGTAGAGATTTCGCTTGAGCCGGGCCCGAGTGTTCAACGCAGCCGGCGAGCGTTAACACTTATTAAGGGGGTGCATCCCTGCGACAGATGTAGGGGAGGTCCCGCCATTTGCGTAATGTTAGGAATGGTTACACTCGATTTAATAAAACTCCGACAACATTTCATTGTGAAGAATTTAGGAGTCAATTCGTTTTAAACGCCACGGCAGCATAGCGAGAAAAAACCGTGAGCCGGAACGTGCTTCGAATACATCGCCAAGGATTTCTTATCGGCAGCAATTGAGATGAGTACTTATGGCTTTTCGAGTGGCTCGGCTTCGTTTAATTTGTTGTTTCAGAGCGGAATTTTTATTAACGTTTCCCCTCACTTTACATTCGCAGGGACGAACACTCGTTGTTTGGAACTCGGGTGGAGGTGAAACAGAAACTTTCTACTTTATAACTAACTTTCACTTCTTTATTTAAGACACCTTTGAGCCTCCAAATAATAATACAGAATTACAGATTTACCAATATCACTTAGTATTACCAACTTGATTAATTTAGATCGATTTAGTGAACTGTATCTTTTAACGACTATTACCTACTAGTTGGTGCCCGCAACTTCGTACGCGCTATATTTAGTTTTTTGTAAATCGCACAGGAACCTAACATTTTTCCAGGATAGTAAGTCTCCCACAGTTTAATCCAGGTAATTATCAATACTTTAGTGATAATAGCATACAAATCGGTTGAGCCGCTTATGAGATGAGCGTGCACAAATGGACAGACAAACGGATAAAACAGATAAAAAAAAATCTAATAACTATTATATAAAAAATATTTAATGTACAGACACGGCTCGTTTAAATGATTTAAATAAAAACAATCATAGCCAAAATCATAAATTAACCATATTGAATAACAAAATTTGAAACGCAGTGCCATCTCTTGATAGGAACTGCTTAAATTATACATTTATACATATTTATAGATATACCAACATGTATAGTTTTTTATAGATTACATCTAATTAGTCTAATAGCGGATAGGTTTGAAAAATAGTATAAAAAATGGTGTTAACTATATTTAACAATTTTTTTCAATATAATTTGTAAATTATTTATATAAAATATTAATAGGTACTCAGTAAAACTGTAGTAGCACTACGAGATTTCCAGGTGGGCATATCGCGATATGCATTTTACTTTGATCAAAACTGCAAATGGTGGACCCATTTCGTTAATTCGGTTGAGCTCGCTCCATTCGTATTCCGACTGTGTACTCGTACTAACAATAATCCTCTATTTATTTCTAAAAATGTATAAGTCTTATCACAGATTACATCTTAAAATATTTTAAAATGCTGATTAAAATGCGGCACATGAATGGATAAATTATACACATCGTAATAAGTACTTTAATCTATATACTAACTAGCTGCGTAACAACAAACTCAATTCACTCGAAGCGTAACAGCGTAATGAAAGCGTAACAAACAAACTCAAATTCACATTTATAATAGGTATTAGTAAGGATTGTAAAGAGGTAATCTTCCTAACTACTCATCTGATTTAAAAAAAATCTTTCATCAATAGTTAGAATAGAATTTCAGGGTGGACATAGGCTAAATATTCCACGAGGGCGAAGCCGCTGGCACCAACTATCTTATGATATAGATGTAACGCTTGGCAATGCTTGGAAAAAGTACTAATGGATATCCCGGTTAACGGTAACTTTAAAAGAACACTTAACTTTTTAGAACTCAAATTTAAAATTAAAGTTCTTGACCAACTGCAGATCTAAGGGAGACAAAACATACATAGTATCTTGCTCGCATAAAATAATAATAACTGCAGTATGTGTCTGATACCCATTATCACATCATGTAGGCGTGTTTCCGTCGGTAAATATATATTTTACTTGCAAATATAATCACATTACGTACAAGCTCACGCATTAACATTGTGACAGGCTTCACAAATTAATAGCAACACGGCACGCGTTGTGATCGGAAAACAGAAGGGGACCATTCAGCAGATTCTTATCTGCACGCGCTACTTTACCCACATCAGCATATTATCTGCTCTTACTTGCTCGCAACTTCATCTTCAATTAAATTGTTTTTATTAGTGTTCTTAACGAATACTATGCCAATGTTGCTAGAAGAGCTCAAAAATTATAAAGTCTTAGGTTAAATCAAATATTATATGTGTCTTTAAAAGTAATTTGTGCACGGGAGCCGTATCTTTTAAAAGCCCTATTTAATCATCTATGGTAAAAGTAATTTTTACATAGGTAATCTTAACTAAAATGCTCTTGTTTCGGCCCATAATGCGGGCCACCACGCAATTACAGGGAAATAATTGTCCAGCACAATTACAAACCTGTGGCAGCACAATTATTAACCCGTGTTAGCAGTTTTCTTAACTTAAGACATGGATTAAGCTTAGAATCCACACAACTTTGTTTTGTTAGTATACGCACAAGCTAACAAAATGGGTGGAACCTAACGACCTGTGTACTTAGGTGCAATATTGCACAACACCTTTTTATAACGCATGTGAAATATGAAAAAAGCAATAAAAGTAGGCGATTGAAACTGGCATAGAATTACTGTGACGTGAAAATTATTTTTGAGCAGAACTTTAAAAAGAAATGTTTTTTTTTTTGTATACTTCTTTCCTTTTCGAACTTTTTAAAATATTGTTTTATTTATGCACTGTATTTTCATTTAAGTTTTAATTTTACTCTAATAAGTCAAACTAGGCGACGAAAATTAAATTAATTTTTTTCTAAGTCCTCGCCTTATATTAGAGAAAACAAATTAAAATAAACGGTCTACTATCACCCTCTGTATATGTGTGATTGTTAATAAATTTATGTGATCCTTTTACCGTAATGGGTCCTCAAGAGAAAGGGTAATAATAAAAGGTAATGAGTACAGTGAAATATTCACTTGGACGCACGTACAGAGTAACATGTGGCGTGTAAATGTGACTAGATGTAATTAATGATCGATTGTTGCCCTTAGACCATAGAGAATAGGCCAGACCGTGTTGTGCTTCACCCTCCGCAAATCTTACCAAATCGAAATACACGTCCCCTGAGCCCTCCTTGCCTTTTAATTTGCAACTACTATAGGGACGCTCTCGCACCCTACCGATTTGAAAAGAGAACACCGTTTTAAATTACTAATATTATAAATAGGAGGGCTTTCGTATTGAAATAAAATTAATGATTTGTTAAAACAGATTTTTTAAGCATTGTATGTTTTACTAGTTTTTTTTTTCTTAGATGATGGTAACACAGGAATTTTTAAAAACTGTTCATAACAAATGTTTTTGTCCAAACGCTGTTGGCGTGGCGACGCCACCACTTGGCAACACTTTGACCAAACAATAACACTTTGTTTTATTTAATTTATATATTTAAAACCTTCATAACTTCCCAACTCTACCATAACTCTTAAACCGTTCAATTTTGAAGTTAGTTTCATTTTAATACACAACTGAAGACCGAAATCATACCAACTACCGCTGACACCCGACTTCATCCCTTTTTATTCTTTATAAATCTCATACCCTCATACAGAGACGTCTTTTGATAGGTACTGACGATACTTATCAAATCGTACCCCTACTTCCTTACCTTAACCCCAACCGTCACTCCGTTGGGGTTAAGGTAAGGAAGTAGAGGTACGATTCGTTGGATAGTCTGAAAAAGATACCACATACTTCACATGTGCTACTTTTCTGTTACAAGATAATTTAACGGAGTTTATGTTAACGAGATTCAAATTTCCCCGCCACTAATTAAACAACATATTGGTTTGAAGTGATGAAAAAAAGGTATAAGAAGGTGTATTGGTTCGTTTTCTTCCCCCTTCAGCCTTCAAGTGAGTGGAGATGCTTACGCTTCGATAACAATGGGCTTTCGGTGTTCCCTGCCGAATTTTTAATCGCGACCGTTGATGTCGTTTGTCTGGCGCAGCGGCGAAGCCCCAAGGCGTTCGTGCTACCAGCTCTGCACACCGCACCCCCACACAAATTTAAAATTCATATCATACTGGCTCCGTAAATTACTTTTCTCCTCTACTATCACGATCGAATCTTAAAAGTAACGCATCTCGGTTTAATATTCCACGAGATTTATTCAAAGATCAATAGGAGTTTGCTTCAAGCAATATCTGAAATACATTTGGAATATTATACAGTTTTCTTAAGTATTAAGTATTAGTGTAAATTCATATCTTCAGTTGCCTTGAGGATAATCTAGTTGCGAATATTTGATGAACCCATTTGTCGAGTACTTAACACTGTCTCAGGGATGGTTTCGATTCTCTGCATGGCCATTTTTGGAAATGAACTTTTTAAAGTTAGCCCTAGTAAGCACACTTGCATACTTGCAGCTCACTGCAAACTGCAGCACACTACAGCACACTTGCAGCATATGTGGCGTTGCTTGTGTTATAGGCGATTGTAGCTCAAGTTGACTAACAGCCTGTCTAATGACCCTCTCATAAAATTTAGATAACTGACTGAAGTACTACTCATGTTTAGGAAAGCTCTTATGCTGTTTCCTCCGTTTGCAGACAGCCCATGTATTAGTGAATTCAGATGTGTACGACCTCATGCCTAACCACATAATCTTGGTAACTCCCAGCTTGTCACTTTACTGTGGGTTGCTTCCTAAGGCCAGCTATTGACCAATTAAAATTATTAATTGTTAATCATAAATTGTAAAAAGTATTAAATACATTTTTTTTAAATACTTTTGTTTCGAATATTTCGGAATAAGAAGTATTTTTTCGTTTTTTAACCGATTGGAATGAAACAAACAGTAAATGTACAATACATAAATGAAAACTGCATTGGTGAAAACTCAATTCAGTTAAGCGGTGTCTGAAATAAGCGAGAACAAACGCACAGACAAACAGCGATTTTATTATATGTATGATTTATGTAGGTACCTAAATGGACTGTGGACTATATAATGTACATATACGTGTTGTATTGATTTATTAAAGAGTTTAGCGAGAGATTTTATTCTTACACTAGCTGGTGCCCGCTACTTCGTCCGCGTTGAAAGGAAAAATATGTGAGTGGTAACGCGGTTTTTTATCTTATTAACTTTTTTTTTTGTTTCATATAGCCTATGTCTTATATTCTGATGTATAAGCTATATTATTGTTAAGTTTCATTAAAATCCATTCAGTAGTTTTTGCGTGAAAGCCATACATCGATACAAATTTTCGTATTTAGAATATTAAAAAGGATTAGTAGAAGTAAGGATAGTGCGTAGTCGAACTCATGGGAACAAGGGACGTCTCAATAAGGGAAGGACGTCGATGTCCAATTTATATAATTTGAGATGACACTTGCACAGTCACGGTGAAGAGAGAATAGATGGGCTAATGTCCATCATTTTTCATATTACCTTTATATATCAAAGTAAATGCCGAATAAAATTATCTTCAATTAACATCTATTGGTTCTATGTAGTAAGTTCCAATAAGGCTTTCAATTTGTGCAATCTTAACATTAGTGGGGCTGAAAAAGTATGTTAATCTTAGATAAAAATAGTCAAGGGTTAATAAAGGTAATTTAATATATATTTAAATAAGCTCATTTAATTAAATATTTTACACTCAGCTCATCATGATAAAATGAGTGTGCGTCTCATTATCCTGATGTAGCTAAGCGATAACGTAAACGAAGTCATAAAGAACATAAGTAACATAAGATTTTGGCTAACAGTTTTATTGGTATATTATAGATAATTAATATATTCTTATTTAATAACAGTGCAAATTTATCGCAATTGATTTTATAACCCCCCATCGAAATACTACAATGGAATTTGCGTCACAAATGCCAAAACGGCACATAAAAAGAACGCCTTTGACAGAATCATGGCGGACTCTTGCCTTCACGCGTCAATGGTAAAAGGTAGTAACAATCAACTTCTACTCTTTCATTTTAAACTCTAGTGGGTTGACGTAAAGTCACATTTTCTTTAAATTACGTACTTATTATTATGTTTGTTTTGTTTTAAATGACAGTTCATGCTCTACGCATATGTCTCTTTTAAATGTTCCATAAAATTCGTAGTGTTTTGTATGGCATGCGGGTTCCATGTTGTAGTAGTTTGATGAACCCCCCTTAAAATAAAGGCTAAATGTTTCAGTCTGCTTTGTCATTTCAAGTAATTTTAAGTAGTTCGTATCGCGGAATAGAATCGTAAATCAATTTTGTATCTGAAAAAGGACGTTATCGTTATTGGCGAAACGGCACGCGCCTCCCCTGATAAATATGAGACGGCGAGTCGGACGTAATGTTTATTTGATACATGTAATCGCGGCATGATGTATGAGAACCATCGGCGATCGTCGCCCGTCTCTTCCACCGCAAGGTTTATGATGATTATTCTCTCTAAATGATGATTTATTACAGGATTACGCAGGCACATGGTCCGTTCGCTCGCGATATTGCCTTTATTTGTATTATAATAGATACAATATCACATTAAATCAGAAAAAATCGGCTTTACTGAATACAAACGACTATAATTTGTAATTTACACGGATGGATGTTTTATACTAGCTGCGGCTCGCGGCTCCGCTCGCACTTCGTTCATTTAGTTTAAAAGTAAAGTTTTGATATGTTATCCCACTGGAACGCATTACAGGGATAAAATATTTCCATGTTTAAATTCAGCTAGTAATTTATATGTATGCCAAGTTTAACACATTCACACTTAGTTTGGGGATTCCCAATTAAAGCGGATCAACAAACCCCTCTGTTTTGCAGTTTTTCCAATTGTATAAAAGTATATGTAGGATTTTATGTCTAATGTGTAAACAAATTTTTAAAAGTATTAAATCATGTCAACACCGTAATAACACAAGAAAAATTTGATTTGTTATCCATTGTAATATTAGGATTTTTCATATTATTAAAAATAAAAACATAGTAGATATATAATTCACACACTACACGTTGTTGAGTCTATTGCTTCTGTGCGACGGCTTTGAAAGCCAAAGATAAGGATGTCTTGCCACTTACTCCGTTGTTATGTATAGAAAATGAAGGCGAGATTGTGGGTGTAGATTATCGAAAAACTACAATGGAATTTGCGTCACAAATGCCAAAGCGGCATATAAAAAGAACGCCTTTGACAGAATCATGGCGGACTCTTGCCTTCACGCGTCAATAGTAAAAGGTAGTAATGATCAACTTCTACTATTTCATTTTAAACTCTAATGGGTTGACGTAAAGTCACATTTTCTTTAAATTACGTACTTATTATTATGTTTGTTTTGTTTTAAATAACAGTTCATGCTCGACGCATATGTCACTTTTAAATGTTCCATAAAATTCGTAGAGTTTTGTATGGCACGCGGGTTCCATGTTGTAGTAGTTTGATGGTGTAGATACAGTGAAGCAAAAAGCCATATAAAATACAAGTAGTTTTGTAAAGAAAGTTAAAACAAACTCCTCTATCTAAAACAGGATAAAGGAAAAACTTTATCCTGTTTTAGATAGAATCCCAAAAAAATAAGTTAATATATTACTTCGTGTCTTATAGTATCCACTTTCCTCTTAAGATTTAAGAATTTAATATTGGCGGCAGCTTGTTTAAATGGACGGATGCTTGTGATCGTTACCATAATTTAAGCCAGAGATAATCAAATTATAATCCAACAAAAAATACTGTCAAGGCAAAAGCGACATAATATTTTTAATTAAGTTCGAATTTTAAAATGCTCCAACATGACAGGTATTTATTATGGAACTTTCATTGCACTTTGAATTTATGTTTTCCACTTTGTCTTCACACAAAGATATAAAATGCATAACTTCTCTAAGTTGTGGCAAAGAATAACAAAGCCGCCATTTAAATTACTTTAATATAACTTTGTTTCTTTGAATCGCAATGTTGAGGGGGAATTTTTGGAATTTACTTTAAAACATTTCTTCTCAGGAAGCTCCCGACATTGCGCTGCCCTGAAGTTATACGTCCGCAACACGTGAACAGTAGATGAATTTTACCATAACTTAAAAACCATAACGTGTAGGTAAATATTAGTGTCGTTATAACCCTATAACTGATATTATACATGCGAAAGTAATTCTGTCTGTTTGTTTGTTTGTTACGCTTTCACGCCTTAACTACTCAACCAATCAACATGAAGTTTTGCATACACCTTGCCAAGTATATACAGATAAAGATTTGGGATACTTTTAACCTAGAAAAAAAGTATAGAACCCAACTGAGTGCAATTGATTCCTAATGGATATTTATGTGAAAATTTATGGCACCTGGATTGGATTTTTTAAAATGTGAAGGTCAACAAATAGGCTGACTTGACTTGATGGTAGGTGGCCACCATCGCTTATAACTTAAGCATAATTACAGATGCTGTAAGTGCGCTGCCGATCATAGTAAGATAATAAGGGATTATTTAGGAAGGGATAATGAAATGGGCTCTGTCACCCCTTACTCATTCATTAAAACACAACAGCACACGTGCTGTTATTGGGTGGTCTTCTCAAAATGGATGGGCTAGACGGGCTTGCGACTACTTGTCAAATCCAGATCAAAGCCAACTATGAAAAGCCAAAGCCAACTATTTCCAAAGTTGGCCCTTTGCAAAATCGATATTTAAACTTGCGTTTGCCATAATATGTCGATAGCCAAGCTTTCGTCCTACTTGATAAAATGGCATCCACTAAGCCACTACCAAAATGTACAAAAAATTTACATAACATCAGAATATCAGAATCTTAAGGGATACATATAATAGGGAATCGTAGGGTGTTTATGCATCCAGGTATCCAATAGGATTTCCCAACTTTAAAAAAAAAGGGTGTTTACTGACGAATTGTCTAGATGGCGTTGTGAGTAGCTTCTTTTCAGTACGGTTCAAATCAAATACAGAACTATCTACGTTGGAATTATGTAAATTCCGCGATATCTATAAATATGCCCTATAATAGGGCGATCATTAAAATCATAGGGAGACAGACCAAGATATTAAAAAAAAAACTTGTTTAAATTTACAAAAAACCTCAATTTTGTGAATGTGACTCGACAAATTAATGTTCGATAATATAACAAGCCACAAACCCCTCAGCGGCCATTCATTCAAAAGAGAGACAAGTAGAAAGTCCCCGCCGAAGACATGAAATCATAGAGCGATTTCTTTTACGACTTCGGTTTCAACTTCATAGCCATGAATTATGCAGAAAGGAGAGAGATTTCCTATGATAAAAGTCGTAGTACCCAGGAGTGTTTTAAAAAGAGTTCTCATGATATGATAAAAAAGTAGATAGTATGATTTCTTCTTTTGAATATAAATTAGTTCATTTTTATAACAAGCATTGGTGGATCCCTTTACTTATGTACTTTTAATTACTCTAATCCAACTGTGGTCTGTCTGAGGAAACCTCCTAAGGAAATAAGCTTGCGGCATTTCTGCAGAATTCTTTTTTATAAGGTTAGTTTCTTCTTTTGTTATTTCCAAAATATCTTTTGTAATGTTTTCTTATTGTGTTACAATATATAGATGAATTTAATAGTGAACAAATTCACCTAAATTATGATTTTTTTATATTAAGGTCGACAGACAGGCTGGCGGTCCACTTGACGGTAGGTGGCTACCGTCGCCTAAAACACAAGCAACGTCATAAGTGCTATAAGTGCGCTGCCGATCATAGAAGGATTAAGGATAAGGGATAAGGAACGGATGGGGTAATATAAAATTCTTCGAACGTTTTTTTTGAAATGATTCCGTATAGTGCCTACGGGATCCTGGTATATTCGTATCCTGGTATCCTGGTATTGCATTCCCTATTAGCCGCTATATCGATGTCAGTGCGAACAGGCACGGCATTGCAGTGCACGGTAAAAGTGGAAGTCCGGGCCGCAGCCAGACGCAGTAAGCGGGGAGCGGCGCGCGCGTCCTGAATACGTAATTGACTAATATTACTTGGTGCGAGGGGGAACTTCCTTAGAGGTGAGCACAAAACTTGAGACAAAGAACACGTTCGACGCTAGCAAGGGCTACTTTTTTAACTTTTAATACGAGAACTTCCTAAACAGCATATATATTTCACCAATAGAAACGGATTGATCGTTTTAAAAAAGCTTAGGGGAAATTTCAATTTTCAATTTTTTTCATACTACCTAAAAGGCAATTTAAAGACAGCATTGTAAGCTTCTTAATTACCTATAACAATTTAAATTAAAAAGCATTGAAAACAGAAGTCATGTTTGGCTGTTTTCACGGCTAACATATGTATAAACATACGATAGTCAGTTGTTATGTTGTGACTAGTTTTCTGTTGAATTACTACAGTTACATTAATTTATTTCAGTAATCACTTCGAAATTATAAGCAAACTAGCTGGCGGCGCTTCGTCCGCCTAGAACAATAAAATATATTATTTTAATATAGCTAATGCGCTATTGGAATATTTAGTGGAAAACTGAGTTAAGTCCAAATTGTAGTTCAATCTTCATAATATGAATAAAAGTGATTCACAACAGCAAGAAAGTATATAAAAAATTGATTTATCAAGAAGGCATTTAAGTCCATATGAAAGTTGTATCCATTCTTAGACTTTGTAAGTGCACTTTGAAAGTGGACGCTAGTCGGAGAAGCATGGGTTTGAAACGAAATAAATTCCATTAGCGTAATTGGTAGCAACAGCGGGTGATCGAAACTCGACTTCCCGCTCCACAGCGTTGGATTGCACTCCACGCGTGCTCGCTATCAGATTCTATTAAAAAACTTGCTATGTATTCCAAATTGCTATATTAATCTATTTAGATATTACATTAACTTCGATTCAATGTCGAATTTAATGTTTTAAATTTTTAAAATTTGATGAGATCAATCCAAAAACAAGATTCGTCATTTTGCATAAATTTAGTATATTTAGCGAATTTTGATGCAATTAAAATCCCATTAATGGCATAATAACACAAGTTTTGGTATAATTGTATTTTATTGTCTGACATAATGTACGAATAATTTAATAATGTTAATAATGATTAATTACTTAATTTATAATATATTAATATCTATAAAATAAAATGTTTACGGCCGTCACCCTTTATATATATACTCGTAGATAAAAATATATAATATATAAAAAAAGATTAAAAGAAAAGTCTAGGAACGCCTTAAGAAATATATTTAACTTTTCATACACATTTTTTTATAAACATTTTCTACGACAAGATTTGAAAGTCTCAAAAGCAAAGTATTTCCTGTACACCGCTGCTGTTACTGTTATGTTTTCGGGGACTGACTTTGTTATGCTAATCTGTGTAATTCTTTAGGCGAGGAACTTGTAAGCAAAGTTGCTTTTTTTGAAAATAACTTTTAATTTCATAACAATTTGTGAAGTTGCGTTTGTCGACTAAACAGAGTTATGGATTGGAGGTATATCATATTATCGCATCTGAACCTGACCACGCTTCGGGCTATACTAACAAATACGTATATATAAAAATTAAGTGTCAAGTTGTTTGAGGCCAATGAACTCCTAAACTACTGAACCGATTTTGATAAAACTTCGTTTTTATTTGCACTAGGATAGTTCTTATTTTGAACCCGGGTGAAGCCTAGCGTGTAACTATATAATTTTTCTAAAATAAAAGTATCGTAAGTTAATATCAGCTATAGGCCAGTGAAAGTCCCGTCAAAATTGGTCCAGCGGTTTTTCAGAGATTAGGCATCTTAAAGTTTATAAGTACAAAAATGTGGTAGTACGAGTAACTACATAATTAAAAAATTATAACAATATACCTACATGTATCTTATATAGATAGGTAATTAATGAAATTATGTTATTTATATAGGTTATAGTTTGGTGTGATTTTCTAGCGATTATTATACTAACAAATAATATTCAGTCATTCTGTAAAGTTGACATGCCGTAAACACCGTTCTATAAACTATCCTGTCAGTTTTGCGAAGTTGTCGACTTTGTTCAAATTAACTAAGAAAACTTCTTGATCTAAGTCCGTCTACCTGAAAACACAAAGTAAACTTGTGCCTTCGCAACTTATCCATTAACTTAAGTAGAATCTGTAGACAGCACAGAAGAGAATAGTGCCTTCATCGCCCCGCCCATCTCCGCGCCCGGCGTTCGCTACACGCGTTGATAAATTTATTGTCCCTACTAGCTGGTGCCCGCGACTTCGTCCACGTTTTATGTCTTATATAGCCTATGTCTTATTCTTATGTATAAGCTATATTATTGTAAAGTTTCATTGAAGTCCATTCAGTAGTGTTTGCGTGAAAGAGTAACAAACATTCATACAAACTTTCACATTTATAATATTAGTAAGGATTTTTAAAGTATACCATGATTTGACTTTTTTTTATTTAATTGATTAATAAAACTAACTTGAGCTATAACTTGAGTGATTTGTATTTGCGAACACAATATCTTTTGATCATTATATATTTTTTATGTATTTTAATAAACTATTGCCATGCAATGTCCAAAAGAAAAGTTTAAAAGGCTAAGGCATCATATTTATAAATATTTGCAAATGGATCTTTGCATTAAAAATATCGACTTTCCTTTTAAAATGAATATAATTATTTGTAAGTTGTTAAATTTATAAAAAAAAAATACAAAAATTTTATGCTAGATTTTATACGAGCAGGCCTACATCAAAATCGATTGCAGATAACAGACGCTGTTTGAGAATTCATTTTACAACGTTTAGGTAACCTGAAGGCCAGAAGTGTATTTATATCAAATATACAGCCTTGGTAGACAGTAACCTCCCTTTAACGGACGCAGCCACCGTGACATAACGGCACTTATGCTGTTGAGTTCCGATGTATGGGTAAGGTCTGAGTTCATTCATTTTACATATTTTTTATGTAAAGCCCTTTTCCAGATATAAGTCGTCTACGTAAAACTTTATTTTTAACATATACAGTGATACGGTGCAATTTATCATTTTTCTCATCATTGAAAAGAATGTGGTATTCTGAAGCAGGGAATAACGACAAGTCACCCTTTCGCATTATCTGACTTATAACGAATGGCTTCGATCACGTTATAGAATATACTTGCTACTGTACTAGTAACCCTTATATACCTAAAGATACCCTACCTTAAATGTAGTATGTATATAGTTAGACAACTCACAAGCATAATTTGATGGCATTAAAAAGAACTCATAGCAAAATCACCAAGTAACATTCATTAATTTAAGAAACTTCAACAAATTCCTTTCGACTCGGAGACCCGAAAATGAAAAATTATTTCTTGAATTTTTACTTCACTTAAAATCTGCACAACGTTGTAGTCGACGACCGCTTTATTATTTATGACAAGGAACACGAAACTCATCTCGAGTTATAAACTTCTTGGAATTTCTCCTGAAGTAATACAGAGCTATTATTATGATGTCCCCACAAAAAATATTCGCTGTGTAGCCGGGACCTATAGGGTCGGGTATAGGGGCCGCGTCCCGCCGCACCGCCCGAATATAGTCCGACAACAGAGTTCGCAACGGGTAGACGTGTACAATTGGCTTCATGACCACGCGACGGTGGGACGTTTTCCTGAATGAAACCTTTTTGAAGCTATCATGAGTTGTTTCATCACTCACAAGTACTGCTCTTACCAGCAATCTTATTAGGAGCTCTTGAGTCAGATAAAAGTTGTAAACATAATCTATATTATGATTCTGTGTGCTGTTGGTGTTTCAATAAAATAAAATAAAATAAATATTATTATTAGTATAAATATAAAAGAAAGTACTGTTTGTTACACCATTTATAACTCGAGAACTGCTGGACTGTGATTATGATCGTTGCTTGTTTAATTCGAACAGCAGAATAACTATTAAAACATCTAAAATATTTACATTTTGTATGGAACAGGTTTGTATTCTGAGGCAGTACGAAGTTCGCCGGGTCAGCTAGTTGATTTTAAAATGTATTATAACATGATGATGAAAATGAAACTGCCGTGTGCTGTAAAATTAAAATAATTTCTAAATTCGCATTTTTCAATTACAAACGGACTAACATCTCTAAGTTTCATTCATATTTTGGACTAGACCTGTACTTCTTTTAGGAAACCTGCGTGTCCTAGAAGACTAACAATATTCCAGAAATAGATAAAAATGCTACCAATCAATTAGATAATGGGGTTGATACTTCCTCTGCGCCCTTTAACCTACATTGGCTATGTTTAAAAAAAAATATATTATATAAAAATAATAAGAAAATTTTACCTCATATCGTCGGTTGATTTTTCAATTCCCAATTTCCATCTACGTGTATCTAATTATTAATAAAATTAAGAGTTATTTGTAGAAAGCAGTGACAAATAATATGAAAAATGACAAGTTGATTTAGTATGCAAGCGATCTAAAACTTTTTGAACTTTTTGAACTTGTCTTCAGTCTTCTTAAATTTTTACACGAGTTCCTTCGAAACCACTTGAAAACAGTAGAATGAGAAACAGATATTTTTCATAAATTATGGAGAGGTACGGTTCACTCCCTTTGAGGCAGTTTCATAAACTTGGCGAAGTTTCACTTAAAGAATTACAAAGGTTATTATTGCGGAGTCCTGCCGCAAAAAAGCAGTTTGCTCTGCTTTGTGATAAACAATTGTTACTGGATAGTAGATAGAAAGATTGTTCTTTCCTACATTTAAATTTGTTGTGTGAAATACACTTGTCTTTTTCTTTAAAAAGAGACTACTAATAATTTTTTATTTCTTCAGTGTAGCCGATTATAATTTTATTTATTCCAAACTAGCTGGTTCTCTTAATGAAACCGTATCAAAACGAGAGGGTATATAATTATGAAAAAAAAAATGTATCTGCACGAAGCCATGGACGGGAGTTCAATTAGTTTCAACTTAGTTATGAATATAATTTAAAGACCCAAAAGTTTCATATAAAATAAATAAATGCAAAGAAAAAATTATAGTGTAACAAATTTTATCGATAGTATCAAGTAATAAAATTGTGGAAGGCACGAGCACACACAAAGAGATACATTTATGGCTTAAATGGCTTGCGACAATAAAAAAAACTTTTTGTGATGTTTTTCTTCCAAACCACTTAACAAGCTTGGCGCACGTAGACATGTTTGTGTCTTGCTTGCATTATGACACCGTGTTGCTATAAGATTTAGAGGGGACAAAAGTGTGGAGACACCGTGGCGCCGGCGAGGTCTCTAACTCATAATAACTATCCTAAAACTAATCTTTACGTGCTACTTACGATACCTTTGAGTTTTTTCTTGGACGTATATTAAACGCAATTTATTATCACAATAAGAATATACTTAATTAAATGTGTCCAAACATACTGTATTGTGGGATTGTGAAGTTTAGAGATGTGTTAAAATTAATCAAAATTTTTAAATTTTGATCCTCCAAAGTATTTTTAGATACGAGCAAAAAAAGTTTTCGCAATAAGGTACACAAAATAATGAAAATAATAATAGTAGGTACCTACATAGATTGGGCTTACGAGGTGACCGCCATGTGGGATATCGATATCATCGTTCCGATTGTCGTCTTGGTGAACGGACTGATAGCGAAGAGCCTCGACTTACACCTTCAGAGGCTAGCACTAAGCGGCAGGATCAAGGGCGGTTTTGATACGATGCGTATTGTCAGGAGGTTCATCACTCTGGAGCCCTAACCACCGGTAGCTTGGACCTTGCCCTGCTACCTGCGGAATATTAGTTTTGATTTTTTTAATAATATTTATTGTTTTTATATAATTATATTGTAAAAAGAAATAATTACATAAATAACAATGAAAAGAAGATATCACGAAACACCCAAAAAAAGTTTAAATAAGCCATTTTTTAATGTATAAAGTTTAAATTGTATCTAATATATGTGTGTAATATACATAAGCGTAGTACACCGTCAGTTGTGTAATCACTAGTGGAAGTTTGTTGAGCATCCCCGATGCAGCCGCTGCGACAACGTCGCCTCAAAACTTTAAGTACCTAGTCATTACGGTAGGGACCCACTGAAGTAGGATTTTTGTCATAAAGTTAACGAACCTAAGTTACAGGAACGTATTACAGGAGACATAACTTTGCTACTCTTCGTAGCAACTTCGTCTTGTTAGTCAGCTATTCAATGCTGCGTCCTTTACTGATACACATTTTTTCTAAAAAACGGCTTTGATATTTCGTATTATTTTAACTTGTTACATCGTCGCTGTCAAATGCAAATATTACATACAGGGAGTAATTTTTTTTATGAGAAAATTTGGCAGATCTGCTGACGGTCTTTTTGATGGTCGATGATCTTGCACTCAATCATATTAAATTTGGTTTATTTAATTTGAATTATTGAATTAAATTCAGGATTCGCGCACAATAAGTTCGCATGAACATTTTGTTTGTGATTAAGCTGTAGAAGTTAAAAAAACAGATTGTTGTCGTTATGTTACAATGTGCGAGGTTGTTGAGTTGAAAATAAAATCCGAAACGTATAGAAAAACAGAGTTAGGAAGCACGCAGCGGGCGACGTTTCAACGCGGCGTAATATACGTTAACGGGCCAGGACAAGACAAATGTGTTTTCTCTCGCTTGCTATTAGAAGCGTCGTGCTCTCTGCCCGTGTCTTCAGATCCTCCTTCTTGATTAAAAACAAAAGCTTGCCACTTGATCTTAAGTGGAACGAATCAAAATTAAATTGTATTTTTTTACTACTGTGCGATTACGAGCATCCCAATTTCCTTATACTATTCAATATTATAAATGTGATAGTCTCTTCGTTTGTTTGTTACGCTTTCACGCCTTAACTACTCAACCGATCGTTAATTTTTGCATTAAAAAAACCCAGTAATGTGGCTTATAAAACATATTATATCCAACTTATTAACTCTGTACCGGCTTGCAGATTTCTTTTATAAAAGTTCGAATGAATAATGGAAAAGAAAATATTACTTTTAAGAAAATATAAGGTACAGAAAAGTACATAGGGTAAGTTTTCCAGAAAAATATACGGTTTCCGAATTTCCATCTAAAAATGAAAAGACAAAATTCAATAGTTGCCAAAAATATATGAGCAATACAAATTTTAATGAGCTTAGGTGTTAGACACCTAAGAAAAAGGGGACGAATGAAGTCGCGGGCAAAAGCTGGCAAAAATCCCACACTTGGCAAAAATGTTTGGCAGGCGTTATATTGCTTTACATACCTACTTTGTCAGACGTTATGTCTTTTATTTTTCAATGCGGGTGAGGTCGCCGGCACCAGCTAGTAGTGAACATTTATAGTGATTCTACACATTGATAAACTTATAAAAGTTTACAATATTAGTGTAGATTTTTAGGTGATACACGTTCTGCCCACTGAGCATAACGGTGGAAAATAAGTTAGCATTAAAGCTGGAAGTCTTAAATCGTTAGAGAGATATAAAGAGTGGCGAGGCAGCATTGCCGTCGACGCTAGTTAACAGCACAAACTGGCTCGTCGCCGGTGCTCTCGCAAATTGAATTTGTCTCGAAGGTTCCGTCCGTGAGTGCTGAACTGGCGACGTTCGCTCTGACTATCACCCTCACACGGGCGTCTCACGGCAATTCCGTTATTGTTTTTCAGAATAGCCTCATAAGTTGTTAGTTTAAACTGCCGAAAACTATGCTCGAGACAGGTTATAAGGTTAAGTTAAGGTGTGTATAATTATTGAATGTTTAATAAGAAAGTGTCTATTTATATATTGCGCGTAATCCAATTAAGTAGATTTTTTTGACATAATCAAATGTTGGAATGTTAAAATGCTTTTAGAATAGAATGCGTTGTGATATAACAAAACATTTATTGACATTTATAATTATTTAATGATATTATTTGACAATTATTTGACAGTGATAATTATTTGACATGTTTCTGTTTGTGGTTGATTTTGCTTGGACTTTTATTTTATTTTGAATTTATTTGTGTAGCAAGTTTAATTGGCTTGCACACTGTACCTACATGTTAAGCGATAGGGTTTGGAATTTTAAATGTGCTAGACTGTTGCTGATTTAAATAAATAAATAAATAAATAATGTTGAATGAATAATGTTGATGCCAGTATACGCCAAAAAACCAAAAAACAAAAAACCGACTATTAAGTGAATGTCAGATAAAGGCAAATACGGTAGAAGATTCGTGTTATTTTGGGTATACGTAAATATTTTAGGTATGTTGGAAACGCTGAGTGTTATTACATTGTACCGGGTGACTTGCGTTTTATCGAGTGTTTGCGAGATTAATGGCGATGTGTCGTCGTGTGCTCGCGGCAATTACACGCGCAATGTACCAGAATGTGTTCCGACATCAGCGGTTCGTTCTTCACTATAAAATTAAAACATTAATAATACAACATGCCCCACATACTGTAGTTTCGTTGGATCGTTTTTAAATTCAACGATAAACATACGATTCTTAGGATGAAAAGATTTCATGAGGGTATCAAGTTCAAATATTTATTCCAGATATGGCTTTGATAGAACTTGTAATTTGTGTGGTTTTAATTGCTAAGGAGTGGAAATTACTTTTCGTTATTTTTTTTTAAAGTTTTAAATAATTAACTTATATTGGTAAATTTATTAACGTATAGAAAAATATATAATTATAGAGTATAAAACTGATGTTACGCAGCTACGGTAAACGTATTAATTAAGAATGCAAATTTGTATAATTTGTCTCTAGTAGCCACGTCCTCATACATATGAAATCTCGTTCATAAAATATTCAAAATGGTTTCGGCGCTTCATAATAATTATCAGTGTTTGTACGCCGGCAGAAAGTTTTATATGAAAATCATTAGGTTTATTTCGATTGCTTTAATTTTATTATTTCATTAATTATGGATAATATTATATGGGTGTTGAAATGTGTGAACAATAAATAAATAAAATATATTCGTATTATAAACTGAACAAAGAAACAGTGCATAAATTATCCAAATTACTTTTGGATAATGGGAACTTTAAGCTAACATAAAAGTTTTATTAACTTTGTTTGTAATACTATTTCTAGAAGCAGATGTTGGGTTTGTCATTTCTAAATTCAAACCTCTACTACTGTTTGTTTGTCTGTTTGGTCTGTCCGGCTGTTACCTTTTCACGCCTTAACTATTCAACACCTGTCATCATGAAATTTTGCATACTCATTGACAAGGATATATAAAAAAAAAGACAGTACTTTTCATCCAGAAAAAAAGCTGTTTCCGAGGTATAATATAAAAATAAAAATCCAACGCCTGGCAAAACTATTATATAACTGCAATAAAAATTAATAACGCGGACGAAGTTTAAGCTAGTGAATAATAAAAAAGGTAAACTTTTTGATGTATCTGTCAAACATGCAGCTTTGAAATATTTAACTACGATTTCTATCATATCTCTCAAAAAAATTTAAAATGAAAACGAAATAAAATATTGTGAAAGAATCCTTTTAATACGAGTTATTATACGAAAAAAAATTTAGTACCAAAATAAATGAATTTCCAATTATCGTTTTCGATTTTAAGCAATTTTAATATTTTTATGGCAGCGGCGTTTCGTGCCCCAATAAGTTTCTCTTCTTCATTCAAAAAAATATTAAAATTCCGCCTTGGGAGCGCATGAAAGGTTACACTGAACAGTCACCACATTACAATTTACAGCTTAAAACCAACTCAACACTTGTAGCTTAAACCCCGCGAAACCAGTGAAATGCGAATGTAGTGGTTTCGCGGCTTTACGTTCGCGCCTAAGCGCAAAACACACTGGGTGGTAAGCGATCTAGGAGCAGGAAAGTGGGAAGCGAATGTTTTCCGGGGCCTTTCTCACAGAATACCGTTATACAGCCATTGAGCATTACTGCTCAAGACGCGGTAATAAGCGGACGTATCAGACTTATCTTTACCATTTTCTTTTTCACTATTTATTTCTTGCTCTTTAATTCTTAACATATCTACGCATAATCATTGCACTCTAAAACGTCTTTCAACATCTCTGCTCACAAGTAACTGAAAAGGAACATTGTGAGATTTCTTCTTTCTTCTGGTCGAGTCATTTTTGGCAGAGTGGTTGTGATGATTCATTGTAACATGTAGTTCCAAATCAAAATCAAAGAATTCCGTGGTTTTTTAAAAAGAAATAAAACCAACTTGGCTCGAAACGAAGCGTGTAAACGACTCGACTACTACAAATCGCTTCTAAGTTTCAGTTTAGTTAACACTCTCGGCTGCAGTTTTCCGTAAATAGAAGTACATAACGAATGTTCACTGTGAGTTCAGCCTTAATGCAAGTCCGGTCTGTTGTGCGATTCGCTTAACTTTTACAATGACGTTAGCTCTTCGATGTTACATTTAATAGACAATTTTATTAAAATTTTCGAACCAAAATTACATTTATTGAAAAGTGTTTTCAATGTAAATATGTTAAAGTTTTTCTGTATATATATATATATATATATATATATATATATATATATATATATATATATATATATATATATATATATATATATATATATATATATATAAAGCCTCTTTTATATATGTTATATGTTATAATAAAACAGTTCATGTTATGCGTTTAGGCTCATAATCTATAGTTTTGGACCAATATATGTTCTTTATTAAATGAACTTCAATATTTGACTAAAAAAGTGTATTTTTGTTTTATTTGTATACGGGAAATAATAGTGATTGACCTCAAGACATGATGGTAAGATACATTTTAAGTTGTAAACATAAAATTTGAACAGTATGCTATGTCGAACATACCTCACAAATATAGCTTAACATTTTAACTATTAATTGGAAGCTTGTTTGCATCTAAATTTAAAAATAGTACTTATATGAAATATCCCGCAACATTAATTTATACATTGTGATTGTATAATATAATTAGTATATACTCGTGCGTTATATTTAAGCCACAATTATGTGTTTTATATAAGTTGGTTATGTACGGGGAACAAGGGAAAAATAATGAGTTTCAAAGGCGATTAGATTAGATTATAATTTAATAATAACGTTATATACCTTGAATGTACACAATATAATAAGTACGATATAGTCTTATTCCTTAAATATTGGTAAATCTGAAGTCCACGCACACTAAGTTGCGGATAAGAGCCAACATTATTTTGATAATGCCACGTTTGTTACGATAAAGTGTTTGTTTACGAAATATTTGTTGCTACACGCTTCGTAGCAATTGTGTGTAGCGTCGTAGCAGCCGACACGCGGGCTAGCGGGCGGCTGTAGCTTCTAGTTACGTAGCATGTGTCTACACGTCAGCTGTGCTTTGCAATTACACGTTCAATATTGTACAAAATATTAGTCTCCCCGACATCTGTTTGTTATAACTAGAGTTCCGCCTTGGTTTCGTGCGATTGTAAGAGACTAAAGATGGTTTTTGAATTCACATTAAATTACTAGAAATAAGGTTAGCCAGTGTAGTTTATGTATAGGCAGTGAAAGCCATAACACTTTTTTAATGAAGATTTCTAAATGTATAAATTTACCATATATAAATTTTATTAGAAATATATTACATTTTTTTATAATGCGTTTACTTAAAAAAAAAATTAAAATCCTCTCCAACTAGAAGATTTCGTTTTTTTATGTTAAGGTCGACAGACAGGCTTATTTTAAGATGTTGGCCTGGTTGGGATTCGAACTGCACTGAAAGTTAACCATCCTTGGAAATAAGCCATCGTTTAAACTAAGAAAATACAACAATGAAATGTTTATATTGTTAATACGTTTCAATAAACAACGACACAAAGTGTATCCCCACCAAGCATATGTTTAGACATACGCTTACCGAATCTGCTAAGAGGCCCATTTCCCCGCAACGTGACTGAATCGAAAAGATTTGTCCCACTAAATCCAGAGCTATTTTCACACATTCGACGGACCAAATAGATAGTGGTCCCTTCAACGAACACCCGAACTAAACCCTAACATTTAACTTGATCTGTAGTCGTACCCAACCTTGCCTTGTTTTTATTACTACAGAGATTGAAACAATGTTGTAGGACTTCTTTATAAAAGGCGAAGTCACAAAAACAATGTTTTGCTTGAATATTCTTAAACCTTTACTTAAATTCATACTAGTCCATCCATACTACCATACTAATATTATAAATGTGAAAGTAACTCTGTCTGTCTGTTACTTTTTCACGAAATTTTGGATACACGTTGTCAGCAATACAAGAAATCTAAAATAAAATAAAAACAAACTTCAAAATCAATGGTTCTGTTAAAAATCACAGTCAGAAATAATGATAAAGAATAGTCAGTCAGCGTGCGAGGCAATTTAGCCCCGCGAGGCTCCCGGCAGGTGCAGAGATGTTCCATGATTTAATTTGGGACTTAGGGATCTGCTCTATTGAATCGTACAATCTTTTTATCGCACTCGCATTCCGAAAGCGTTCACTTTACGTGCTTGCATTAAAGGAAAACATCATTAATGGTGATTCTTTACATTTATAAAGAGAGATTCATATATTTTACAAAACGCCACCTTCTTCGGCGTTGTGTTCTTAATTTGAGGGCATGTTTTTCGTAAACTACACAAAAATCGTTCTAATTTAAAATTTTGTGTACTAATTTGTGTACTTTTGTGTACTGATTTAAAAGTATTGAATCAAAAGGAGGGTGATGATTATATTTATATTTATAAAGAGAGATTCATATTCATTTTTTATTTATTAATTTTTTTGTAAACTACACAAAATCTTAAAATTATTTTCAATAGCTTACGAGCTACATATAATATACGAGGAGTGAATGTTGCTTATAAAATAAAATGAAAGATAAAATAATTATTTGTCATCGCTGTCGCTTAATAAAAAAAAGAATGTTATCGAATGTTTATAGCAGATTGAATATCAGAGAGCTGTTTTATTTCTGGACAAATGGTTTTCGAAATAACCACAGTAAAGCGAACAGACACTGAACAAACGCACAAAAACAAAATCACGCATGGTTGAGCGCGTTGCCAGCTCGCGGAAAAATGAATGGTTATTTTGCAATAATTGCCACTCCACTCGGATATACTGACAAATGGAAGTGGCGTTTTTATTAGTTTTTATTTTTGTAAAAAAAACAAACAAACTTTGAAGCGTACAATCCTGTCAAGAGCTTTTCATT
Source organism: Synanthedon formicaeformis (assembly GCA_945859745.1). Taxonomy (NCBI): domain Eukaryota; kingdom Metazoa; phylum Arthropoda; class Insecta; order Lepidoptera; family Sesiidae; genus Synanthedon; species Synanthedon formicaeformis. The sequence goes on from OX243954.1 coordinate 6,231,846, forward strand.
GACTTCAAATAAAATTGATATTAAATCCTTTGTAATAACATTTCTGAGTAAAAGAGATTTACAAGCTATAATTAAAATTATAAAAAAATCCAATTAAAATATTCTCGGGATATCAATGAACATATTTTAGTAGGCAACACAATCGCGATTTATTTTCTAATTTTTCTGATTTCGTCTGGTAAACAGATGGGTGAAGGAAGGCCTCTCTTTGGATCCTCTACTATAAGTTTGGTTTAGTAAATAAATGTTAAAGCATGTGGTACGGCCTACGTCTGGTAATAAAGCGAAGGTAATGTCAGCCAAGTAGGTGGTAGATGCCGGCTCCCGAGTCCGCGTCGGACAACGGATTCGCGCCACGAATACCAAACAACCCTCAGCTAATATTGCGCCACATCACCTCCCCACTGTCTACTAATGCCTCGCCTTTATTGTTTTATTTTCTCTTTCCTCTCACTCGTGCCACAAAACGTGCTAGTGTTTTTTAATAAATAGTTTCTCTTAAAAGTAGACGACGTCATCATATTGGAAAACAGACAAAAATGTTAAAAATTATTTATAACGCACTATTTAATTTAATATTATTAATATATTTAAAACGTCACACAATACAATTTTCATTAAAATTTTTGATTCTCGTTTTTAAGAGCAACTCTCTTATTTTCTATTTATCTATTTATTTTCTGAGAAATCTGCAAAATTTCCAAAAATAACAGACAAATAGAAATAATTTAAATAATTTACTGTATGTTTAAATCAAAGCCACAAATAAAAAGATGTATGTTTATTGTTCATTGAATAAATGTTATTTCAAAAAAGTTTTATTAATAAATTAAGTTATTTAATTCTATAAATATAACGTACTGTAAATATTGTGAACTTTCATGCGAAAATTAGAAGAGTATTTTTTTATGATTTTTGTATTTTTAAAGTTCTTTTTTAAATAGAACAACATTAATCATTTTAATTTTCATTTATTAGTTCAAATCTAACTCGACTAAGGATGATTTGATTCAATTATTTTATTTAATCAAGACGAAAATCAATTACTATTTTAAAATAATACATACGTTTATGTATATGTATAACAAATAAATGCATACAATGTACGTTTTTATTCCAAATTTATGCAAATTAGAAATGTGTTTTGATATTCAAATGATGTGATTACAAGTCAATGTATTCGGCGTATGCATGCGTATGCACCAACATTACATATGCGAATCTTGTTGATTTGGTGCACGCTTGTTATTATGGTACATACTCTTGAATACGCAGACATCATTGTAGACATTCACACATAAGTATAGAATATAAATTAATGTTAGAATTCAAATTCATATTCAAATAATTTAAATTCAGATGTAATGTTGATATAAAAATTCTATTGTCAATATTTTTAACTTAAAATGGCAACAATTTTTATTATAATTTAGGTGTACATAACTTGCTCCCAATATGGGTTTGTTTTGACGTACTGTAGGAATTCAGATATTAAAAAAATATAATCTTTAAAGTTTAAAGAACTACTTTTTATTTTAAATATTTATTACTAGCTAGTGCCTGTGACTTCGTCTGCCTTGAAAAATAAGATGTGTATCAGCTGAAATCACATACTTGATATTATACTTTTGTCAAGCGTTAGATGTTTATTTTTAGATAGCTTTTTTAAACTGATTTAGCCTATGTCCATTCTGAAGTTTTATTAAAACTATTGGTGAAAGATTTTTTTTAATCAGATTAGTAGTTTCGAAAATTACCTCCTATAATTATCTCATCTCAACATAATTTTCCAATAAGACTGGTCAGAAGCAGCCCGAATCCACCGCGAATCACCTGTACACACACCCGTATACACCCGTGACGAAGACAAGTGTACGCAAAAACTTCATCTAGTAAGTAAACGAATTTGAATAAATAACGAAAAAGTTAAAAGAAATAAGGAGAGGCCGCGCGTTAATCCCGAAGAGAATATAGGCAGTGTGTATAAGATCGCACTCCTTTATCGCACCGTTGAAATCGTACTTCTTTGTGAGTAATCCCCCCACGTCCCGGCCACGTCGCGCGTCGCCGACGAAGATAGAGCACGATCTTCACAAATAATGTCACATGCGATTCGTTTCAGGCGACGTGACTCGCATCTCCGCGGCAGCTCGCCGTGCCATGCATAATGGGATAAATATGCTGCGGTTATGTGCCCGCACATGGCCCCCGAATTAAGTGAGCGCTATTACAGCGCAGGAAGAACTTACTTGCTCGCTTCATTAACTACGTAGTGTTTACATTTGCCATATTAAATGAAAGATGTTTTCTACAAGGAACATGCAGCGCATAAATTAATTTGCTTTTCTTACTAAAGTCTGTTTTTTAATCTTAGAGACAAAAATGACACATGCAAATGTCAAGTTTGCATATAATGATACCATGAAATGTATGTAATGCATGTCAAATGTAATGTCATTTTTGTCTCTGAGATTAAAAACAAACTTTAGATCGAAGAGATAATTAAATTGCAAGCAATCATGGCACATTGAGTTTTGCAGTCATTTGGGTAGCCGGTCTGTAAGATCACCGTAAAATAAAGCATGTATGCTCTTGTTTTTTGGGTGAGTGATTAAGGGATGCAAGAGTCCATTATTAATATCTTTTCCCAAAGTCATCCATAATTCTATGGTCAGCAGCACAATTGCACTTGCACCATTGGCATTGCTTTTCTTACTGGCGACGGTAGCAACCTACCATCAAGTGGACCAGAGCATGTCTCGCGACCTTAACATAAAATAAATCAGTTATAGTTATAATTCATTCCAGAAGGCTTGTCAGTAAGTGAGTACGGGGCTCACCTTTTAGCGATAGCGTACTTGTAACACGGCGTCATTTTTATGTTTACATAAAAAATAACAATTAAATGAAATTGCGAATCCTAATAAACTACCTGTACACAATCTAGTCGCGTCTCGCGGCTTCGCACACCCTTAATTTAGAATAATGTCGTGCATTTAAATAAACCGTCCCAAGTTCCAACCCACCCCGCGTACACATGCCTTCACAAGTGCATCGCTTTTTTCTTTGGCTTTTCACTAAAATAAAATATTTCTTTTTCACTGAGAAATTGTGAATAACTATCTATTGGTATAAGGCTTTGCAGATCTGATATTTAATATAATAATAATAAATTATTTATAAAAAGGGAGTACAAAAAACCTTATAAACCCTTTTCATAATCTCAGTTTAGAATAGCACTATAAACAAATGAAACCAATAAATTGATAAATTAAGCTAATAAACAGAGATTTGAGTTAAAGGAAAAAGATTCTGACTAACCTATTTTAAAATAACAACCAGGAAACGAAACAACAGGTACTCAGTAATATGAAGGAAAAATCGCCGGGAGATGTGTTTCTTTAATTTTTACTAGAACAGTACCTAATTCAGAAAAGTGCGTGAGTTCAGTAACATCTCAAGTAAAATATGTAATTTGAGATAAAGCGGCATCCCATTCCAGATAAGACGCAGCACGACCCACGTCGAGAGCTATCCAACTCGTTACGAGCCGCCTGAAGCGAGGTGTGATACAAAATCATCAATCTTACCCGAGATTGTACTATTAAATGCCTCTTCGCTCTTCCCCGAACTTGAGACCAGAAACAAATGTAAAAAGTTGTGTGATAAGTTCAATTTGAATTTGTAAAGCCCCTTTCAGCGTTTCTCGCCTGTTTATCTCGACGAGGAGAGAACGGAAAATACAAAAGTAAGAGATAGGAAATGAAGAGGCGGAAAAAAGTGTCGGGCGCGGAACAAACGCGAAAAAGTTGGCGTTATCCGAGAGACAAGTTAAATCGCAATTTATTAGGGCGTGCTAGTAGAGGCTTAACGCGTACCGGGCGCGGTGACGCGTCGTCTTGTAACTGCGCCTTAAGGCCTAAACGTCTTACGACCGATCGCTACCACTGCAATGTGGGCGTCAACTTCATCATTATTTGAATTAATAACAATTTTAAGAATAACTACATCAAGTACTCAATAGTTAATACTATTTTTACTATTATTCCACTTAAGCTATGTTTTGACGCGTTTAATTTTTCAACAGATAAATTATTAATATGTCTTTCATCTTTACTACTGTAAAATATATGTAAAAATATATCTCAAAAGAATAAAAAAGGCAATAAAATTCCAAGTCATTTTAAATAACTGCTGCTTCTATGGCAACTTCTTATAGGCGACCGAAGGTACCATCAAGTGATCAAAAAAGAACATAAAAAGATAGCTCTAAAATATATTTAAATCCTATTGTGTATCTTGCTTATAGCTTTCATTTTCAAATATATCCAATTAAAGTTAAAGCTTCAATAATAAGTAACCTTTTAAATTTTTAATAAACGTTTTGTGTAGGGTGCAACGTGTATGGGTTGTTTGTGTAGCGGTTAAGTGGCACTTACGTTGCGTCAACAGCCGCCGGCATGCGGCGCGGTCGGTCACGGCCGCTTTGTTTTGTCTAACGTTCTTATAAACACCAAACAAATTCGACATATCTCTTATATTATTATTATGTCCCCTAATTAGTAACTATTGGTCTTTAATGACAGTATAACTGTTATTAGTTGTCACTTCTAAGTACAAAACAAATTTTTTTTTTGAAAAATTTAATGTTCTGCGTCCTGAAATTAATATTTATTTTTATAAATGTTTCTTATATTGTGTTTAATCATAATTATATATATAAATTTCTTATGTGAAATTCCTCAGTGCCTCAAAACAAAAGTTTTCGAGCAATGTGTGTCTTGCCTGTGATGACAGATGGCGCTGTAACGCAGTCTCTAACTATGGGCCTCGTAAGAAAACTCAACGTCGCTCAGCAAGTTATGGAAAGATCTATTGCTTGGGGATTACTCGTACACTGCGAGATCGAATCAGGAATGAGGAGATCGGTAGACGTACAAAAGTTTATTAGCAGTGGTAGGGCACACTGCGTTTCGCAGTCATCTGGGCAGCCCGTCTGGCGACAGTAACCACCACCTTACAGAATACCACCGTAAAATAACAGCATATGTGCTATTGTGTTTCAGTGAGTGAGTAAGGGATGCCAGAGCCCATTACCCCATCCCACCCTTATCCTTAATCCTTCTATGGTCGGCAGCGCACTTGTAGCACTTATGGCGTTGCTTGTGTTATAGGCGACGGTAGCCACCTACCATCAAGTGGACCGTCAGCATGTCTGTCGATCTTAACATTAAAAAAAGTCCTATTGGAAAGTTATCGGGGAGGCCTATGTCCAGCAGTGGACGTTTTACGACTGAGATGAATCTGATGATAATTATAAAATTTTGATGTAACATAAAACATACTCTGTGTGCCTAATATATAATGCCTATAGTGCCTCATGTTCATGCATTTTCTTATAGTTTATGAATACCGTGGTTCAATTTTGACTAATATACGAGTAAGGCAAGTCTAAACTTATATTTTTAGAATTTTTTTATTAGTTATCTTCACGTAATAGGTACGAAATAGATAAACGTCGTACCTGAAAGCGAACAAGCTGGCGCGTGCTTATGACTCGGTTATACTATCGCGAACATTCAGCCCTCACATTCACAAATCCTTGTTTACGCGCCCCCAGGTTCCTCTGAATAGTTGCACTTCCAAATGTTGTTGTCCTATGTCCCTGTGTAGATAATTTTGCCTTTATTGAGTTTATGTACGTATATTATTTTATTTTTCTTTATTTGAAAAAAATCAGACAAAGCACATTAGAACCATATGAAACTAAGATACTAATTACAAAATAATATGTGGATACCAGAAATAATTACATACTATTTGGAAGTATTAAGGTTCATTTTTCGAAAATAATTCATAAAAAATATTTTTTAATTTACCTACGTTAAGAGGAGTAACAAACAAATACGTGAAAACTTTTTCGAATTAGTTGGAAAATGCGCAAAGTTGGAAATCTTTTTGTACTATCGCTGCTAATTGTGGCTGGGACTAATCGGATACGCTTCCGTGTGCAGATTCCATTATCTGTAGGATCGTGTCTGCCCGCCCATACATATTCATATTGCGCTCGACGTGTCTCACGCTTATACGGCTAAATCAATGCTCTCATGTTATCATGTAACTTTTATTATATATTTATTTTTCCAGGAAGAATAGGAAGTATGATTTTTCATTTACATAAGAAATGAAATTCTAGTTAATTATTATTATTTTTTGTGTTTGTGAGGATGTATGGATGTTTTTTACTATTTAACGCAAAAACTGCCGAACGGATTTGAGTGAAATTTATTTTGGAAAAATGTTAGGACCCTGCGGGATCATGGAAAAATATAAAAAAAATAGTCACCAGTCTCGTCAACTGTAGCGGCGCCACCGTCGTCTCAGCGATAAAGATGTCAGGTGTAATGTATTTCATTATTCAATGCCTTGTCACAAGTGAAGCACCAATGAAACTTGGTTTATGTTTTTGGTGACCCCAAAATTGGCTAGGTATATGCAAGTTTTTACAATTGATTTCGTCAGGAATACGTCTTCTTCCATACAAATCCAAGCTTAATTTTCGCTTTTCATCTTAAGGTAATTTCGTCGCTGAAAAGTTTTGCTTTATTTTTATACTACCTGCTGCCCGCGACTTCGTCCGCGTAACTTTGTAAATTATATACTAAAACCTTCCTCGATAACCACTCTATCCATTGGTGAAAACTTAACATTATGTACAGTACAATTTAGTTACGATACTTCTCAATAAATGATGTCAAAGGGATACTCGCTGCACTGCGAAGTACTGCTAGTTGCCACTTCGAAGTACTGAACAAACTTTTTAATTAGTCTGCGAGAACAAACAAGTTGTGTCTTCTTAGTTTGCCTGAGTATATATAGCTGTTCTCAAATAGATCAAAGTTATTTAGGTGCTAACTTTATATATAATGCCTTATTGGCGTTAATCTAATTGAATTATTACACGCTAACGTTACCTAGATATAACAAGACGACGCCAGACGCTTCATTAGACGTAGATATGTTCATATACACACAGTCCTTTCGGCCATGCTGGAAATCTAATAACACACGTTGTTTGTCTAACGGCGAGATGCCGTAATGAATAGTCAACAAGCTGGCAACGTTGCCTTTCTCCTTTAGGCTTGATCGCTACCGTTGGTCTGCTATAACAGAACTAACTACCTACATTATTTCTCAATACAGACCATCACAAATTCAAACCTACAGAAATAACTACATATCTTTATCTATAGTTATCACCGAGTAACATAAGCTATATCAATCATCATCATCAATACTAATAATAAATCTGTAAGTGTAGGTATTGTATGTATGTACTTATATGTGTGTGTGTGTGTGTGTCTTAATGTATTTATGTCTTAATGTATTTGATATGCGACTTTTGGTTCAAATAAAAGTTGATATCAAATAAAAGAATATAATTTAAAAAAAAAACAAACTTGGCTTCCAGTTTTCGGTTTTGTCAATAAAACCATTTGCTGAAATGGAAAACAAATGAAGATAGCTCTGCTATTTAATTGCGCTGTAATGAAGCGCTAAACGGAAATTAATTTGTTGATTGGTGTTTTGTGTTAATTTGCAAATTCTAGAGGTGAACAAAGCATGACAATGCGGCGTCAACCTCGGCGTAGTGTAAAGCGAGACAGTAGGTCGATCTTTAGAATAGAGAAAAAATAAACTTCATTTATGAATATGTAATTGTATCCAATATTTATTTAATCCCCGACGCCCAACGCAAAAACGGAGTGTTATAAGATTGTGTAACCGGGATCGTTCTTAGCTATAATTTATGAAGATATTCAGGCGTTTGAAGGCCATCAGCCTATTCCCTAGTTGACGAAGGGATTTCAGTAACTTACATTTTCGACTAATGTGAAATTCGGTACCTAAAGGTACTATTATATCGATGGTATTTCTATCACATGGTTTTGACCTGATCTGCAGATTGTTTGAGCTCAATATAAAGTCTATGAAAAAAAAAAGCACGGACGAAGTCGCAGGCAAAGTAGTTGATACTCCGTAACCCATATAATATTTTGTTAGAATGAGGTGAGGTCACTGTTGAAGAATATGTCGTAATGGTCGAAACATTACATACTGTTAATTTTGATAGCGTGGTATCGGAACAGTCCGCGACGGTCGGGCGCCACAATTACACAAGCCTCCGTAAATCATAAACATCAACCCTCCATTTAATTCAAATAGTCCGTCGTTAGTCGAGCAGGCTGCGTCTAATTTGTCTCCTGTAACTGGAGATTAATTTATTAACATTAATTACATGACAATAGCTATTACGTCGACTCTGTGACATAAAACCCCATCGTTATAACTTGAGAGCTCTGTCAAGATTCACCAGATATCATAAGTTAACACGGAAGTAAGTGATATCGTAAGTAAGAAGAAAAAGACAAGTAATTTATTAGTTTAACTATTATAGAAAAACTCACTATTTAAGACGATAGAAATCAGTTTAAGTTTTGTACCAAACACATATTATGAAAAATGCATGGTACAGGAACAAACAAAGAAAGGGCCAAAAATTAATAAAAGTATGGAAAGTAATCAAGGGCAAAAAGCTACACTTTGTTCGATTAATAATATAATAAAAACCTGTGGACATAATTAGAAAAGGTGCAAATCCACTAATTTTATTTTAGTTAAAATTATTGATTTCAATCTGAACGCAATATATTTTCAAATCCAAAGAATGGACCCAAATAATGTGGCTCGTTGAAGTGATATTTCGTTTTTGTCGGAAAATATTTTGAAAGTGCTATCACAACATTTCCATTCAATTTGCATGAATTTTAGTGCAATGCAGAGAGCTTCCGCTTTTACCCATTTTTATTGCCTATTAGTATCTGCGGTTAATTCTTTATATGAATATTGACACTCGTTATTTTTAACTGAGAATTTATCGTGATATCAATAACTTGTTGTGGATATTGACATGTTTATTTTGAGTTGTTATTAAATCAGATTTGCTATTGCTATATTACATTAGCTTTTATGGTTCGGACAAAAGTATTTTATACGGTCAGAAATTAGATTTATTCTTCACGTCAAAGAATCAACAAAGCTCGTTTTTATGTTCGTAATGGCGTACGATACAATCTGTTTGAAGCGTTGGCGTTTTGTGAGTTTTTAAATAAAGGGTGAGGACGCGGCGTGTCTGATGGTTGTTTGGGAAATTGCGGAAAATTGCCCGCGGAAAAATTACGTAGAGAAGCGGCCGCGCCGGCCACATGGCGCGCGACGATACGCCCTACATAACTGATGACTTTCCAATGGCTATTCATTCGCGGGCGTCCGGCACACGCCACTACATGCTGCTCTTGGCCGCTATACATAAATTCATGGAACCACTCCTATACTTACATATAAAACAATTACTTACATCGTGTCACTTTGAAATAACAAAAGTGTAGGTAAATGTTACAATAAATGTAGATAATACTAGCTGGTGCCCGCGACTTCGTCCGCGTTGAACGATGATAGGTATCCTACATCCTTTCTATTGCCCCAGACAACGTGTATGCAAAATTTCATGGTGATCGGTTCAGTAGTTTTTGCGTGAAAGACATCCATACATCCATTCATACATCCATATAAACTTTCGCATTTATAATATTGGTACGGCACACGCCAACTAAACATGTCAGTCATAGTCCTAAACTGTGAACAAACACATAACAATTTAGGCCCAAAACCCAGTGCACACAGCCCAACGCCAACTATGAAAAGTTCGTCCAAAAGTTATTCTCGCTAGGTCTAACTATTGTCCGAGAGCTTCTTAGATACTCTTGACCAACGAGTTCCTTCCAATATTATCGTGTTTAGATGAAGTGAAAAGTGAAGCTACAAAGATTTCTAATCTTTCCTTACAAATGTTTTAAAAATACTTGTGTTAAAAAAGTTGCAGATAAACCAGAGTACGCTGTGTAATGAAAATTATTTCAAAATTTAATTTATTATTTCTACAGAAAATATGGAAATAGAAGTAGTTCGTAGTATTCCATTAGGAAAGTCGAGTAAGCTACGATTCGCAGTAACGAGACAGTCTTCGATTATTGTCGTCAAACTAATTAAAAAGTTTAAAGTTGATCACTGTTGACTGAGTGATGCACTGGCGCTCTCCTCTGTACAACGAACAAAGAGGAAATTTTCACAGAACTTTATTTTAGAAGCATTCCCTTTGCAATTGTTTCGACAAGAATTTGAGGCAATGTGCAATTTACATTTGAAGAAAAAGATATTGATAGCAATATGATTACAAATTTTCATAAAACTTTTAGAAACTAAGGGTGATATTAAAAAGAAACAAAATATTTGTATCATTGTGAAAGTTCTTAAAGAGTTTTATTTTTTAATTAATTAATAATTATATTTGTTAGAATCTTAACAATGGTCAGTTTAGTTTAACAAATAGTTTGTTAAGCGAGATGAGAGGCGAAATAAATATACACAAAATATAACTTGTGCAAAAATGCAATGTGACTCAAGAGCACACGTGGAAACTTTAAACTTTCTTGTCATTACTTTTTGAATTTATCTTTAAACTTAAACTTTTTTCTAACTAATTTATTAACGTTTATTTACGTATTTACAAAAAATAAATACAGATTTTATAATTGTTTAGCCGTTATTCGCCAGCTAAATTTCAGCTATCCAATGGAAGCTATTGATGACTGAAATTGAAAGTGCAGAAAATTTTAGTTACCAATTGGATTTCCTAATTAAAGACAACTTATGTGAGTTACGAAACTCACATGTTTTATGTTTATTGAAAGAACAGTAAACAAAGATTGAAATCAGAGATATAAATTTTTAACTAGTTAATAGAAACAGACTTTTTAGAATTAATCTCTTTAATTTTGTTACGGACTGGATTACCAACGTTAAAATGTTTACGACACATCCAGTATAAAATTGTATTCAGTGTATGGTATAGAATCTCGACCAGAGTGGATGAGCATTGAGCGAGCACTCAACGACAAACTGGGACGTTGAAACATTGCACAATAACTTCCTCTTGCAGTTTCAGATGCGACCTCTTCTTTCACCAAAAATACAATAAATAATAGTTTAATAACTAAAATTAAATAATAGCTTGATTGAAATTTACTGCAGTGTTAATGTCTGCATTAAATGCCCAAAATAAATAATTTGGTCACATTTCAGTCTCCTTTTTTAACTATAGTAATGATTGTTTAATTTTTAAAATCAAACTCTTATTCTGTACTCTAACTCTTTTCATACTTCTCATAACTGTTTTTCTAACGCATTGTAATACATATTACAATGTGTTAGAAAACTAGCTAGTACACACTACTTAGCTACTCGATCTGATTTTAACAAAGACGCAATTGATGGCTGTTGCAATTTCAATTCTTGAAGTCAATAGTCACGCGAAGAAGTTTTAAACTATACCATTTATACTGTGGCAATCTAATTCAAAAGCTGTAACGTAACAGAGTGTTGTACATAAAGTAAGAATAAACAAAAAATACCAATAAGACGTATTGGTAATAATAGAATTTATGGTAATAATAGAATAATAGAATTGATTGGACTTAAGCAGTAGAAATACGTTCGGAAGGGGAGAAAATGCCCCATATTTATAGTCTTTACCCGGTGCAGTTGTGTTTCGGTGGGTGAGTAAGGGACGCCAGAGCCCATTTCCCTATCCATTACCTTTAATCCTACTGTAGTCGCCAGCGAACTTGCAACACTTGTGGCGTTGCATGTATTATAGGCGTCGGTAGTCACCTACCATCAAGTGGACCGTCATCCTGTCTGCCGACCTTAACATTAAAAAAATGTGAAAGGCAGAAAAGTAATGGTGTTCGTCGAGTTTATACATCGAGCTCGTAGTATCTTTGGACTTAACACGTAATACAATCAGTTAATTCAAAGTTAAATAATTATGAATAAAGAATCGATTTCATTGATACGAAAATTTACCTGGTTGTTAATACGGATGTCTGTCCCAACTGGGAGCAAAATGTGAGCGGTTCACTGAGGCAAACAGTGGCTCGGACAAAGCAACGGCCATTCACTCGCCCCGGTGCACACTTTTTCCACCTACTGACCTTTAAATTGAAATAAAATCGTACACAACTCAAATTGGTTTGTTCACACTCCTCTCTTTTTTATATGTATCAAATTTTCAAGCATCATTTAGTTCGCAGTGAGGCTCCGAGTGGAATTTTGAACAGCATTGAGATTTATCTGATAGTCTATATACATATTATAAAATAAAGTCGCTGTCCGCCTATGACTATTCTTCCGCTAAGTTCTTCTAAACCATCCAACGAATTTTCGTTCCAAGCTGGGGGCGGATATTAGAACAGTTGGGTATTAGGATAGTTAAATATTAGGACAGTTGTCTATCACAACACAACTACTGTCATAGATAGATATAGATATAGATATAGATATAGATATAGATATAGATATAGATATAGATATAGATATAGATATAGATATAGATATAGATATAGATATAGATATAGATATAGATATAGATATAGATATAGATATAGATATAGATATAGATATAGATATAGATATTTAGATATAGAAACACTGAACGGTAGGTGTTAAGTAGCGGGAAGTGAACTGTTAGTAGACGACGCAATGGGAAGTTCCCTCGAGACTAGGGCGTAGTCTTTTGATAAATATTTTATGTTCTCCGCGACTCGACACACGTAAGATATATCTTCTAGTTTAGATTAAAATAGTTTTATACGTATTCTGACACAACCATTACATGCATATTAGATGACAGAAAAGAGTTGAATTTGTATGTTGTAAATCCTAAATTTGTATTTTATTACTACAGAAATGGTATTGTAAATTTTCAGACAGGCTGACAGTTTACTAGATGGGTGGCTACCGTCACCTATAACACAAGCAACGCCACAGGTGCTGCAAGTGTGTTGCCGATTAGGGATAGGAATTAGGAAGAGATAGGGAAATGGAAACCTCATTTAGTCTGAAAAACATCATTGTAATTATTGGTAATTGGTACATATCTGCAACATAGTTTCTAATTCGTACCACTAATTATGATTTTTTGAAATATATCTTCATTTGTCACATTCAATAGCTTAAGTTGACGTAATTCTTTAAATCTGTTCTAATCCGGACTTGCAGTCCCGTAATTTTTGTAAACTTGTATTGAAAGGGAGGGTGATTACAAAACGAGAGGGTCAGGTTGAAAGCAGTCTCAGACATCGGACAAAGAGGCGGCCGCACAGGGAACTCGGTGGCGAGGCGGGCTGCGGTACCTTTCCGCACAAAATTACAAATTGATGTTTCTATATTGCTACTGGCTCAGAATTGCTCTTGTTTACGTTAAAAAAAATGTAACATAAATATATACTATTTATATATTTCTGTATGGTTAAAAAAATTTGAAATCATGAGTCAACATTATTAATTAGCAATTTAATGAAAGAAAATAAATGCTTCTTTCAGCTGATTGATAACCAATAGTTACTCGGCTTGAATAAGTTTTCGTATGATACAATGCGCATAATAAACCTGGTTCCATCTATTGTTTAGGCAAGAATTTTTTTTTTTATAAGATCCATGTCCATTTTTGATAGAATTTTAATAAATAGCAAAACTAGTTTAAATTTTATAAAAATTTATACCTAACAGAACTGTGATTTTTAATAACCATCCTTCTAGCTAATAAGGATCTTTAAAAATATTTGGACCATGTTTCTAATAATCAGTAATAATATTTGCATTTGTACAAAGTACCTACGGTGTACTTTTCTAAAAGAATTTTCTAAAAGAATATATTAGATTTATTATCTCGTTATTAAAATATATGTATATACCATCTTCTGAAGTTTTCTCAATTTTTTTTCGAGAAAACTGTATCATATTTTGACCATTCTAACAGCTAAATTCTAAATTTAAGACACACATAAGTCTGGAATCAGCAAACTGGTTTTTATCAATCTTTCAAATGTAAACCCGAACGTGTGTGGGATTTCCAAATAATTTTTTTTTTCGAAATAAGCCCATATGCCACATTGAAATGACTGATCAAGTTACAAAAGGGAAAACATGTGTTTTTAAATATTCCCTTTGTGTTTCTGTTTTTTGTCCGAGCTAATCTCTGAAACTTGCAAACAGATTTCACCTTCACTAGTAGAGAAAGGACCATTAAGAAAAAATCTACACTTTTAGATATTTTTTTTACTTATATAAAATATCCAAAAAGGACATTTTATCAATATGATCTATATAGTCTAAGACTAAAATTTTATTTTTACTTAAACTTTTTAATGTGTTTGTGTCTAAAAATAGCATCCAAAGACTTTTCTTAGTCTGTTACAATTTACGGCACTTTAATTAATTTACTAGGTTAGTCAAAGGTTTACTCAAAGGGTTTAGTCCTTTTTAGTCTTCTCACTAAATATGTGTTACCGAGCAGCTGGAACACTTCGACATTCACATGATGATGAAGTCTGTGGTTGTGAAATTCTGCAAATCCGTTAACTACAGAATTTCTGAAAATTAAATTCACGATTCCATGATCCGTGATCATAATTTCTTATGTACACCATAATATTGAATATTATTATAATGTTTTTTTGCGGGAATTACTAAGTTTAGAAATAATAAAGGATTTTTTTTAATGAAATAACTAAGTGAATAATGATGTTGCAGGCGTTTGTTTACTTATAAGCACACGTGTATATTGGAATGAATATTGAGATGTAACGCTTGTTTTCGATTCTCCTTCTCTAACAGTTAAATAAATTAGATAAGACGGGATACGCGCTGACGGCGGCACTTAGCAACTTTCTGTCTTGTCAACAGTTTTATGTGAGTATTGACCCATTACGGGTCGGTAGCCACGTTCGCACACTACGTAGCTATGTGGAACTACATTTAATTATTGGATAACTTTGTCGTAACAGATATTGTGTCTGAATAACCAATAGTTAGTCTACAAAAATCAGGAAATCACGGGAACATTCCTTTTTATCGTTTCCTCTTTGAAACTCGTACAAAGCAACCACGGCAGCAGCAAAATCGAGCACAGAATTGTCTGTCTGCTTCGCGTTTTTTAAACTTGGACGCTTCATTTAATCAAGAACACGTTCTCTGAGTGTTTATTTGGCCGAAGCTTCAGACTTTTCAATTCCATCGCGAATTCTAAAATCTTCAAATGCACTGAATTGTATTGCATAGTTTAGAATAATGTGCTACATGCATAGAAATGTTTATTACAACGCTATACCAACCATTACAACTTATCGCATATATTGGCAATAAGGTTTATTTTAATATCCAACTCAATTATGAGACTTATTTAAAAAAATGTTTAATATTATAAATACGAAAGTTTTTGAGGATGGATGTGTATGGATTAATGTTTGTTTATTACACGCAAAAACGCCTTAACGGATTTAGATGAAATTTCGCACACATGTAGCTTATTACCTGGATTAACACAGCGATAAAGAAGGCAGTTATTTTCTCAGGTGTTGTATTTTTCTTCTTTCAACGCAGACGAAGTCGCGTGCACCAGCTAGTGAGTAATATAAAGCCTGTTCAATATATAGCCTGTTCAAATGTCTTCTTTTAAAAATACATTAATAACATAAACATTATAAGAACTACGCTACGGTTTATACTTACGAAACGCATTTAATTTTCAGTGCAGTTATTTGATATAACTTAGAAAGAAGTTCGTTTAGAATCTTAGAAAAATCGTTGTCGCAGTGAACATGCCAATACTAGAGTCTAGACTAGAAAGTGGACCGACAGCCTGTCTGCCGACCTTAACGCGAAAAAAAGACATTGAACGTGATTCAGTATATACATTTCTTTTCCTATAGCGAGTATATTATGATTTGGGTAATGTCAGAGCAAGAACGAGTCGGTTGTAAGGAAAGTTTTAATATCTATTCCGATTAGATTCAGTGTCAGGAAGGAACGCAGATAGCGTCGGCGGAGTTGGAAGGAAATATTAGACGGATCGGGCTTCGAATACAAATATGGGGAAGATAGGGAAATCCGATTTGCCAGTAGTCCCAGACGTGTCGTATTATCGGACTCTTTTTGTTAAACATATCATATTTTAATAAGATGAGACATCGATATATACATATATATTTACAAAAGAAAAGAATCAAATAACACATTATTATGTTATATTGTAATATAAAAAAACATTATATGTGTCAAATATCGAATTCATGACTGGTTTAAAGTGCAACTTTTAATGCTTAAACATCATTATTACTATAATATACTCCAATCGATATTGGTGAAGGTTTATTGTGGTATAAGATACCTATTTAGATTTAATGAGTGTGTGTCAGGCTCATGATCACATCACTATTGTAGACGCTTATGATCTTCAAGCTAAATTAATAATTACTATAACTTACTTAAGTTTTTAGAATTTTACTTTCACGTTCTTGCTTTAGGTCCACGTTTCATTTCTGTTAATTATACCTATATGGTAAAACTTGGTTCGCTTTTCCGAATGCCGTGTCGTTCCTGACGGTTGGCACTAATGCAAAAGGTTTAATTACTCTAATAACAATTTAGTGCTTCTATAACGTAACCATAATATATAACGTGCAATAAAAATTTGGAGAAATAAAATTGCTTTCTTCTTTCTTCAAATTTATTATAAATATTTATGTGACAAAGAAGAACTATATATCACGACCAATAGTGAAAAGTATTATATATTACTAAGCGCCTCTTTCACCAACGTCAAGTAGGCTAAACTGTCATTTAAAGTCACCGGTAACCGGGGATAATTGAGCTGATATACCTTTGTTTGTACGGTAAAAGTTCCAAACATTGAAAAGAAAATAATAGAAAAAAAAATCGCTTATCGAATGATGCAGTAAACCGAGTGCATAATTCAATAAAACAGAAAATGATTTCTAAAAGTAACTAATCAACACTTTACTTGTAGTTGGTGAAAGAGGCCCTTACCTATTTAAGTAGGCATGCTAAAGTAACAAACCATATGCTCATGTCGATAAGTTGTGGGTAAACTAAAACGTCGCGTCGTCGTTTCAAAACTTTATGTCTGGAGTCCATTATGATTTAGTACTCGGACTATTTAATTTAATATCGAAACTTTTATTGAATTCACTGATATTGAATATATAAAAATATCGGTTAGTCTTTCGTTAACGTTGGCCACTCGATTCGAATGTAGGAAAAGCGAATAGCGACAGGCCCGTACCACGGCAGCCGCTCCACACCGCCCCGGAATTGTACTCTCTCTAATTAAATCTCGGCAACGTCGCGGTTTCAAACCGACAGTCTCTTAATTATTGTTCCGGCTGTTAACATCTGTCTTAATGTCACTTTAAATTTAATCCAGAAATTCTTAGCTATACTTAACATAAATCATTATTTAAAAAAAAGATTAATATACTTTTATATATAACTAGTGACCCACTCCTGGCTATGTCTGGGGTGAAATTTTTATATACACAAACCATCCCTGTTAATCCCTCTTTCCGTATGTGAAAACCAAATTAAAATCGGTCTACCCATTCTCGAGGATTTGAAGCGTACAAACCAACATAACATTTTCATGTTCATTCTTATGTACACATAAAAGTATAATTTTAGACAAGCCTGTGCGCTGACAAACCGGCGAAATTCTTAATAAGTGTCAAAAAATAAAAACAGTACAGTGATAGCGACTGAAGAAGAAAAGCTTTTATTGCATTAAACAACTACTAGAGAAGTTTCAAAAGTTTTAATTTTCTTACGGTACGTACTATACAAATTGGTTTTTGAAACGCTACAAAAGAAGCATACGCCGTGCCGGCACGCTGAGGGTCGAATACAAATTAAGAAGCAGGCGAGCTTGGTTAGATAATGTGCGCCAAACTGTGTCTAGAACAAATCCTACTAATATTATAAATGCGAAAGTTTGTAAGAACGGATGTACGGGTATATGAATTTATTGGATGTTTGTTACACTTTCAAGCAAAAGCAGCTCAACGGATTTGGATGAAATTTGACACATAGATAGTTTATGACCTGGTTTAACTTTTTGATAAACGTTTAGATTCACTAGGGATCGTCTAAAAAATATTTAAAAAATGAAATTATATTTTTTTATCCTTAAAAATTCTTTAAGTAATTGCTCGTGCTTGACCAAAGACGTACTCAGGTCTGAAACTAGAGCTTTTAGTTTTAAAATTAGTATGAGTACGTAATAAAGGTTTGTGTAACTAATTAGTACTCTCTTGGACCAAGAACCGGAGCGGGCGGTGTCGAACGGCTTCTTAATTATTTATGCGCTGCAGGCTGAATAAGAAACACACTTGCTTCACTGCGCCAAAATAAAAAAAAATAAACAAATGTAAAAAGACTGACTGCAACGAAAATTAACTTTTGCGTAAATACAACTGATAAAATAAGAAGCTTCTCGTATATTTTCGGTTTGAAAATAAAAAAGTTAATTGTACGAGTGTCATTAAGAATACCACGCGTGCGAAGTCGCGGGCACAGCTAGTATTAAATAATTTAATTATTTTAAATCCACTGTGAATTTTCTAGTTAGAATTCGTAAAAATACGCGAACAAACTTGAGGCCGGTAAGAGGGTGCACCGTAAGTACTTACGAAGGGCCGAGTTGCGGATGGAAAGTTTTAATATCCCTCCGATTGGATTTAGAGCCACAGTCTGCTACGAGATAGCAATTCGAGGGGATTTTTTTTCGATTAAATAACATAAATAGTGAATTCTATAATTTTTGTTCATTAACTATTATTTTTTTCTTATCATTATTAGCTTTTTATTTTGCTTTTCCTACTCCTCATCGTTAATCGTACTAATGGTTGGTAGCACACTGCATAAAGCAATCGTAGTATTTCATTTTGCCAGTTTCAAGAACAAAAAAATATTCAATTTCAATATTTCATCAGGTTCACTGTGTTTGTTCAAATCCATTTTTCTAATATTTTATTTGTAACTAAAAAATACGGCTACGAAACATAAATAAAATATCGAATATACCTAAAAAAGTTACCCTGTACTTACTTAACTTTATGTTGGTCATATTTTATAGTACCTATATGTAATTAATTCAAAGAAAAGTATCCAGTTAGTAAGTACCATAAAATATTATACGGATTATACAAAAAATATACATTGTGTCCGGTCATATTTTAGGAACATAAATTACAACTATTTTATCAATACTAATAATAAATCTGTAAAGGTTGGTCATGGAGTAAGTTACTTTGTTTTCAGAGATATCGTGTTTATTAGGCCTATGTGGCAGCCATTTTTTTGAGATATTCAAGTGTGTCGAAAAAAAATATATCTCTCAAAGTTTTGGGATTAAAATCAGCTTATTTGGAGGGCAACAATGATGTTTATCATTCACATTAAAACAACGCGTCCACATTTTTGTTATTAAAAAAAATCCAGCTAACAGCTTTTGAGGTGTATTAAAATAGTTGTAATTTATGTACTTGGAATAAGCTAGTCCATGACCGGACACACTGTATATAATATTTTATATATGTTAATATTTGAATGTGATTTGGCCCGTGCTTTTATTAAGTAGAGATTATATTCGGGACGTCCGACCGCGTCGATTTTGGTGAAGGGGTCGCGGGGTGCGACGCCGAGCGGACGAAATAGGGAAGACTAAATCCATATTCGATCAGTAGGATCTTCACTGATCCGATCTGACAAGCCGCCGATCTGTTTTGCATTTATATAAACAGCTCTTACCTCTTAATATACGGTTTTTCGACGGTGACAGACACTTTCCGACTCCGAGGGGATCCTGAAGAACTTTTCAGGAACCTCTTACTTATAAATTGTATTTCATTTTCTTATAATATTTGCAAGTAATAGCAATAAAATATTTATGACAGCCAAATATATATATAGGCCTCATAATACTATAACGAAAAATTGGACATTATGATATCCTATTTGACATTAAACTTAAAACTTTTCTGATTCGGTACAGTAATATGCTGAGCAACCAATAGGGAGAAAAACTCTAGTCTTAGATTAGAGCCCATTCCCTATCTCTTCCGAAACCCTATCCTTAACCCTACTATGGTCGGCAGCACACTAGCAGCACCAGTGGCTTTCTTGTGTATAACACAGAATGCGACGGTAGCCACCTAACATAAAAAAATTAATAGATATCTCGGAGAATATTTATTACATTTTTTTATTTCAATTTCAAATTACAAGTCGAACTGATTCGTAAATAAAAACATTTATAAAAATACAATTTTATTTCATGAAATACTAGCAACATCAACCCGGCTTCGCACATATGCAATTTTTTTCTGCAAATTATACATGCAAATATTCCTCGTTTATCGCTCTTTCATTAGTGAAACCTTATGAAAATCCGTTGGATGGTTTGGAATAAGTTAGCGGCCAAAAAGACAGGAGCGTACAGCGACATAGTTTACTATATTATGTATAGTGTGTAACAGCGAAACGGTTTTTTAACTCTTTTGTCTCTTGGAGTTCTAGATATTTTAGAAGAATTTATTTACATGGCATATATAGAGAATGTAATTTAATTGAATATAATGTATAAGTAATATGTAAATAAAACGCTTATAGTTAGAAAATGTAAGAGAGGCACGGCTGGGCTGAGGGCTGGACCTTCATCAAGCGGTTGACTGGTATTAGGGCGTGCAATTGTTCCGCTGCGCCGCATTCCTCACTCAACACAACACATATTTCACACTGTGATTTCACACTTTAGTACCCATGTCTGGAAAGGGTATTGTTTAGAGGAAAAAAGTAATTCAACTAAGAGTCAAAGGATTTATGAAATCACATCAACCATTTTGTCGTAATTAATGAGTATTATGTATTTGTGTGTAGTTTGTAACCAGTTGTGTATATGTAATAATAAGCGATATTAATGGCATAATGATGCCATAAATATTTATATAATTTTAATGTGGTTCGTCTTTTCCTGTCTATGTATCTGTAATGTCTTTGTTTTCATAAAGTTTCCCATGATGTGTAGTTAAAAATAGATTTAATGACCATAGAAATCTCAGTAATTTACAAGATGAAGAAAATATTTTTTTGGGAATAGTTCTATTTCTATATTTGCAATGATTAGTTTCTTCATCTTCTATCTATAGGTTATATAAGAGAAAACTTACAATTCTATATCTAATATAGCGACTATTTATTAGTCTAAGGGCCTCTTCACAAACTACATGTAAAGTATTGATTAGTTACTTTTAGAAATCATTTTCTGTTATATTGAATTATGCACTCGGTTTACTGCATCATTCAATAGCCGATTTTTTATTATTATTTTCTATTTAATGTTTGGGAATTTTACCGTACAAACAAAGGTATATCAGCTCCATTATCCCTGGTTACCGGTGACTTTAAATGACAGTTTGGCCTACTTGACGTTTGTGAAACAGGCGCTTAGCGCCTCTTTCACAAACGTCAAGTAATTAAAAAAATTTAAAAAATTCGGCTATCGAATGATGCAGTACACCGAGTGCATAATTCAATAAAACAGAAAATAATTTCTAAAAGTAACTAAGCAACACTTTAATTGCAGTTTGGGAAAGAGGCCCTAATAGTTAATTTTCAATATAAATTAGGTCATTTTTGGATTATAGAATTGATTTTAAATTCTACAAATTTTGCCTAAAAATGTCTAAAACAAAATTCTCATAACTGAGTGTTATTTGTTTGTGCAAGAGGTGTAATTACAAAATCCCTCGTGTAGAAAATTTTCTGATGTTTTCGCCGGGCGTGCGGACTACGTGCCGTAAAAATAATTCGACGTTCCTCGGAGATCGTTTGTAAAACGTCACGCGTAAAACATATTATAAAGCCAATAAAACGTGTTTACAAGGGTGAGTAGAGCTCGCCGCCCGACGCCGACAAGAGACGCGGTGTTCACGCGACTCTACGAGCGGCAGCGTTGCGTTGGCGTTTTCGCCGCTTGATATCCGTAAACATTTTAGCGGCGCAATAAATTTAACATTATCCAACTCGCGAGACATTTTGTTTTCTTCCGTCCCGGGATCAGTTGGTTAACGGTTGTAATCTCGCCTCACCCGGAATTTCCGCCACTCGGAATCGGGAATTATACAATTGTGTGACTTCCGTTTGGTTTCTTTTCTGGCTAAGCTTTATTTATGACATTTTTTATATTATTCTACGAATATTATAAATGCGAGTATGGATAGATGCATGGATGTATGATTATTACTCTTTCACGTAAAAGTTACTGAACGGATTTGGATGAAGCTTATTAACTGGATTAACGTTTAGGATACTTTTTATCCTGAAAAAATTTTAAGTTCCTGATCGTCTAAATCTAAAAACATAAAAAAATTGGGCGCTTCATATAATACGAGTAATATTTTCCTTTTCACAGGCTAGTTCATAATATATGTCATGAAGTACTAAAATTCTTTGTTTTATCAAAAAGTTAAAAAAGGTCACATAGTTACAGGTAGTGATGACACCCACTTTATGTCCTTATAGTGAGTGAAATAGACCGAGTTTTTGCAGGCACTCAAAAGGTGACATTATAAAAGACGCGTTGACCCCGGAATTCCGGTGGCGTCAGTTGAACGCCAACCTCAAATTAGTCGGCCAAATAAAACCCTCTGTTTTCCTCGCAAAGCTGACAGGGGTGCGAGTCGAGTGGCTACACTTCGAGATCTGTTTGCCCAATAGACGCCAATCTGCACTTATTGAAGTTTACTAGTTGCACAAAACAATGACTTTGTAGCATTGTGTTGATAGGTAAACAGTTTGTCATAATATTGAGATATATTGCGTTTAAGTTTAATTGACAATTGGTTTTTTAAGATATATTTATTAATAATACAATGTCAATCACGAACAAATATATAATTTGTTTGTTAAATTTTAATTATTTTAATATTACTTAATCTCATTAATTATCATTAAACGCTTCAGTTATTTTGGATAAATTATAATAAAATGACAGTCAATTCTTACCCACAAAATTTTAAGTAATACATATTAACAACATTTTAGTAAGTTTTTAAATATTATAAATATATTAGCTTCATTCAAATTTTATTAATAAATTTGTTTTCTGAATGCTATTAGTCGTTACTACCACGCATCTTGTGCCATAGATTTCCTCTTATCGCAAAAATCAGCAATGCGATCTAATACGGCTTTATGCTGTAGGACGTAACAAAACTTATAATGTTAGATACAAACCTATTTTAATGCAAATAATAGGATACCAAATAATTACAAGTGTTACATACTGTTAGATAATTCAATTAGTACCGATGGCTTCTTAAGAAAAGAAAAGAAATAATTAGAGTTGTCAAGGGGTTGCGAAATATGAAAGCCAATGTTGCCAGTAATGATTTTATTCTCATTGCACAATACATTAATCAGCAGTCGCGCGTCTCTCTGCAATGCAATGCCCTTTTGCAACGCTTATCCACTTTCCTACGGATGCGAGATTAAAGGGGGAGACTAACAAAATGAGAAATGAAACGATTTCAGGACGCATTGTTGGACGGCCGGCCGTTGTCGGATTTATGACAAAGAACAGCCGGATGATTCAATCAGGACGGTTCTTTAGTTTGCCATATTCGTGTTACAGAGATGCTCCATTATTGTTATCAGTGTGTCATCTTTTGTCACAATTCATAACTTTCCTTTCATAATACAGTTTTTCTTCCCTTTGGGAATACTAACTGTAAAGCTTGTATGACACATTGGATTGTAAAAGTTCCAAGTTTACTTTCAATACAAAAGGTTTTTCTTATAGTTTTTCTGGCTAATACGAGTATGGCTAATATTAATATAGAAATTAGATATGTCTAAACTGATTTTAATGAGATTCCGTAAATATTAAGATATTGTCTCGTACACTTGAGAAAGACAAAGGTAATATATAAACTAATTTATTATAGTGAAAATTTGTGATTTTATTAGGATGTGAGGCTGTTTTTAACTCAATCGCAAATAAACTTTGAAAGACACTCCTAGGTTTATTTTTATCCTGATAAAACGTATTTGTTGGGACAATGGTTCAAAAATCATAGTGGTGACAGCTTGCCAACACATTATTTTTAAGCTTATTTAATAAACTAGAGGTCGCCCACGACTATAAAAAAAAGAGTTTAAATTAGGTAGCGTAGCGTCAAAAATGTGTACATGTGTGTACATTTTAAATTTCTTAAAAAGAGACCCCAAAAAATTGCCTTGTTTATTAATTAATAGATAACGCAAGAGAAATTGTGAGCATCAACTAGCGTGTTATATGTGGTAAAATATACGAAAGGAGTTCGTGAAGTATTACTCTGGTTTTAGAAGAGGGAAAAGTTTTGGCAAATGGGTATTCAGTACAAGGAAGAAATTTACAATTTAAATATTGTTAATGTCTCCGAGTTATCGTAGCAGCGGCAGCCAGGAGGCGATCGAGGTGTGACCCGGAGACGGGGGTGCCCCTCTAGGTGGACGATACCACCTCTCCGCTCAGCCGAGTGCTCCGCGAAGCACAGACTTCACGGCTTCCACTACATCAATCACTCGCGGCCGCCGCGCCTGAACATTTCTAATTATTCGCTTCGCTTTCAACCGTTGAAATTAAGGATTTCTCACTGCTATTAACATGTTCTCTCTAGCGATTCATGTATTGTGCAATCCGAATTAAATGTGGAAATGATAGCAAAGTTTTAAAGTTTTCACACGTCAACGTTGCTTGTGATGATATTAGAGAACTTTTGAGAAATAATGAGTGGCTGAAAATTTTTGAGAGAAGTTTTGGCTGAAATGGTGTCGCGTAAATTTGTGTGCTTTGGATGTTTGTTCTTCAATAAAGCAAAAACGGTATAACAGATTTGGATGAAATTTATCACCCAGATAGTTTATTACCTGAATTAACATAATATACATAGGATACTTTTTATCCTCGAAAATTTTTAGCATTCCGAGGAATCGTCTAAACAATATAAATTGTGGCGGCGCCACCGTCGTCACAGCGATGTCAGGCGTTTTATGAGTAATATAGGTGAGAAAATAACGTATATTTTCACAGGTGTTCTCGTACACCAGCTAAGTGATATATGATAAAGATATATGACATACACTCAATTAATAGCTTTATCGGTCATTTCAATTAGTAACAAAATAAAGTTTAGACATTGAAAACAATAGGATAATTACCACACAATAAGCCTAAGCAGTAACTAATCGAGATTTCTAAAAAGTGTTTATTCAGAGCAATTCATGGTTAAGGAGGGCTTCGGAGTACGCTTGAGGTTGAGAGCTCTCTGTCAGTTGACTGTACACTCATTGTTATAACCACTTTGCTCAAGACTTCATAATATATTCTACAATTCTCAAATACTTCTAAAGATATTTCTATAACTAATTTTCATGTAGGCAAATTGAATTGTTTGAAGTTTGAATAAATAGTTTAATTGGAAATCATATAAAACAATAAGCGGCTGACAAACTGAAAAGGTTTTAAAAAGTATTTACGTATCTAAGTCAAGTTTAAGAGGGTTTTATAAAGTCAAAAAGTCAATTTAATTTTTATTAACTCCATAATATGCTGTTATTATGGAAAAAAATCCAAAAATTATATCTACCTGAACTTGAATAAATAATTTTCTGATGTTTAGAGCATATGCAATCATTAAGAGGATTAGAGATCACAAAAATTTCGGTATTACGGTTTGGGGATTGCCGCCTGCGCTCCGGTGCAGGAACTACGTGCGCACGACACTGTTTTCGTCCTACTGTTCCATGTTATCAAATTTTTTTTAATTTTATAGATTTTATTTAGAATTTAAATTATCTATAATATTGTCAAAAAAAATCATTAAATTCGGTTCAGGGGTTTAGAAGTTGGAAGAGATTTCTTGCAAAAAATATGGGTTAACAGTTTACTGTTGTAAAAGTAACAACAGTAAAAATATTTTTTTCTTGACTATATTACACATAACATATATATATATTTTTAGATTATTTGGGTTACTCATTTAGGAGATATTATTATATGCCTTCAAAGATACGTCTCTTTTGCAGTTTTGCATGACTATGCGCCTTAACAAAATGTAACAGTCGTGAATGTTCCAATGAAAGAGAATATTCGATGCGGATACGTCTGGCACACAATGACAAAATAGTAGTGTTTACACGAAAACGGTAGACGCCTATTCGATTCGAAGACCGGAGGCTCCAAGTGGCAGCTTGTGTAAACGTTCTACCCTCCACGACAACGCTAAGCAAACTGGATATATAAACTTACTTGTTGTTTAACATCTAAGCCTAAATTAGGTTCTAGAAAATACATACATTTAAAAATATGTACCTATTGATTATGTTGAAAACCATTGTACAAATTGACTAATTTTTTATGTTATGTTGGAAAGATAGGCTGACGGTCCACTTGACGGTAGGTGGCTACCGTCGCCTATAACACAAGTAACGTCACAGGTGATGCAAGTGTGCTGAATGTTATAAATGTAAAAGTCACTCTGTCTGTATGTCTGTTACCTTTTCACGCCTTAACTACTCAACCAATTGTCATGAAATTTTGCATACATGTTGTCAGGGATAGAAGATAGAACATGTTCCCGAGGGATCATTCAAAATAAAAAAAATTAACCCCTGCCAAAAGTTATATTGCTTATATATTTTTATGTTTCAATGCGGACGAAGACGTGGGCACCATTTAGTTTTATATATTTCTATTAAAATAGAACTTCTATTGACTAAAACGAAGCGTTTTTAAGTATTAACTTCCTAGGAAGCTTCATTAAATGTGAAAGGAGTATTGTCGTGAACAGTATTTACACGGTATCTGTATTCATATAGGGTTTGAGTAGGCATTATGAATACCTACGACGAGTTGGTATTATCTGCGTGCTCGGTAATGTATTCAAATATGTATCAAGCCCCATCCGCACCATGTTGGCGTTGTGATTTTATTTCATACGCGTGACGCCATACAAGCTTTATTTTTTCGCGATACAAGAATATTATACCGCCCTTACAACACGTTTTCATACACTCATCGTTACATACCAACGTATGTACTAGACACAACATGTTATGTGATTTTAGTATCGGCAATAATAAATGTAGATATTAATTTGAATAAATGAAATATTTTTTTCTGACTTCGACATTTTTTAAATTACTTTTATATTAATGTCGACAGTTGCATACAAACTGTTATTTCACGGTGGTCTTCTGTAAGGAGACGTTACTGCCGCCCAAAAATCTGCGAAACTCATTGTGCCCTGCCACTACTTTTCAAATCCACACCAGAGACAACATTGAAAAGTTTACTTCCAAAGTTGAAGTCCAAAGGAATGGGGCGGCAAGCACCCTAACCACTCATCCAACAGGCACGACAAAATAAGTACATATAAATACTTCGATTTGTCTCATAAAATGAAATTTTGAAATACTATTTGAAAATAGTTCGATAATAGTTTGTGCCGTATTTGTCTAAATAATGCGCTCGCGCACTTACTACGAGAAAAATGAGTCCACACTGGAGACACGCCTGTCCGCTCTCTCAGCGCTCGAACGGATATTGATTACTTGTCTGTAAGGAATACAAATGTATCAGGAAACTGTGTTCGAGCGCTTCACCGACTACCATCCTTTGTATTGACATTTAACATTAAACTTCATAGCCGGTCCTGCGTTTTGTCTTTGAAGACAACCCAAGCGCTCACTGAACTTTGAAACACAATTTTTATGAAATAACAAGTGACTGCCATTATGTTCTACCGATATTAATATCTTCACCATTCGTGCTCTGTGTAAAATTAATTAATTAATTAATATCGTTATTGAAGATAACGAGCAGTTAACATAGCAAGAGGAATGAGCCTGAGGCGGGCTAACTAGCAGGTGCACGCTGGCAAAGAAAAATGAAATAAGGTAAAAGGAGAAATCGAGGTGGGTGGAAGGGGGTACGTGAAACCGTCGGGTGGTTCTTTCGTAGAAAAGCCAGTTTCCTTTAGTGGAAACAGATAACGATCCGCTGCCGACGACAGAATACGTAACTGCACTCACAAGCCATACTTCTACATAGGTACGTAGCTACCTACTAACGAATTCTTGTCTATCAAATGCGACGGAAGTCGAATGACTATTTTTCAAAGTGCAAGATAATTCACTTACTATCACTTTTAAGCAATCACAATAACATTTAATAAAAATAAAACGCATTGAATTGAAAACCCAATGTATTTAGTTATTGTTAAATAATTTATAATTATATATTCCGTTTTATAATAATCATTAATTGAAAATAAAACACTTGTAAAAATTCTAATTTTTCAAAACGACGAGATGTGAAAAATTAAGTTAGAGGATAAGTGTTAGAAGGATAAGGAAAAAAAAGGAAATACATATTTCTATTTGACCTTTTACGAAAATATGTGCCGATTGTAAACAGGGAATTTAGAATTTAGGCAGTTTTCTATCTGAAAAATAACTTCAATATTCATTATTAAGTTAAAATTTCCAAAAAAAAAATAGCTTGCTTAAAATCTCGTTTCGTAACTGTAAGATTATGTAAGCAAACATAGCCAGTGAAAGAAAATAAGTTATATTAAGAAACTTTATATTCGCTGAGTAGATTGAATCAGGAGAGTTGACTAGCGAAACGCAGGCGAGGCGGGTTAGAGTGTTGATTCCTCGGAGGCGCAACGTCATGCATCCGTGCGCAGCATCCCAATGCATCCGGATACGTTGCTACATACAACCAACAACGTTAGACTTCTTTCAATAACAAAATCAGCGAAAACATCAAACAGTTCTTTGATAATATTTAACTTACTGAAGAACACAAGCTTTTAATGTTATATTTTGATATGTCGATTTCTTGAACACATCCACAGATGCCCCAAGTACCGACTATACACCGCTACCGACCAAGTAGGATTAAGGTTTAGGTAGTGATAGAGAAATGGACTCGCTATCTCTTCCTAGGGGAATCGCACACCATAGTCACTCAACGAAACACAACAGCATACGTGCTGCTAATACACGGCAGTTTCCTGTAAGGGTAACTTCTGCCAGACAGCCTCCCTTATTTATGTTTGCGATACGCAGTGTGCCCTGCCACTACTTCCCAGGCATAGACCAGAGCTAACTTTGAAAAGTTTATTCCGGGATTCGAGCCCGGGACGCCTCGAGTCAGAACGCCAAGGCAAACATTTTAACTACCCAACTAATGACCTCATATAATAACCAGAAGGTTATTTTTTAAATGAAACCTTTTGATTTATATTTTCCGAGTATTTTTTTTAACAAATTATGTGAAATAACCTAGATTTGTTACTGTAAACACATAACAGGTTCACTGACAGACATACTTTTTTAAGTATATTAATTAGGTAGTAAAAAAGATTTTAAGAAATTTCGTAGTGTATCATTGTGGAACAGAACGTATTTATTTGACATTACCATTCCAAGTCGGTAGGTGAGCGGCAACCAACAGCCCAACCGCCTTCTGAATATGCAAAGCGAGCTACGCTAATATTGAACTACCATTGTATTGCTTTCTAAGAGATCTCTTCAACAGATCCAACATTAATCAATCTTTTAAAAATAACAAGTTATAAATGTTATAAATTAAATTAAGCTTTTCAATTTTATTTTTTCTATTTTTATTTGTGTGAAAAGATTAATTTATTAATTCATGCTTTTAATCAATACTAATAATAAATCTGTAAGTGTAGGTAAGTATTGTATCTCGTATGTATGTTTCTCCATAACTCTTAAACGAATTAACTGATTTTCATGAAACGTGGTAGATAAACATTTAGACGTACGGGACACAGGATAGGCTACTTTTTTCTTTTTCAACGCGGACGAAGTCGCGGGCTCCAGGCGCTCCAGCTAGTGTAGAATAATTCTATCATAGACCTGTCAACAAATAATGTCTTACAAATTTTTTATAACTTATATATCTTAAGAATTACCATCGTTAAGATTTTGCACATATGTAGCAAATGTCATCAAAAATTGGTTCAGTGGTTTATCCATGATAACAACATATTTTCATACGGGTAGCGTTACTTTTAGCAGTACCAATAATTGAATGGATTAACACATACTAATATTATAAATGTAATTCTGTCTGCCTGTTACCTTTTCACGCCTTAACAACTCAAACGATCATAATAAAATTATGATACACGGAAAAGGACATAGGGTGCGTTAAATTTAAAAAAAAAACCGAAGTCGCGGGCACCAACTAGTATACATATAAAACAACCTACGTATAATGAAAAAAAAAAAATGTTACGTGTATAAATATTAATAAACTGCAAAATGAGTAACTAATTAAAACGCCACCTACTTACGTTTGATATATCGCTGAAAAAGTTAAACAAAATGTTTGAAAACACTGTCTCTGTGAGAGGAAAAATTGGCAGTGAGAAAGCTTTTCGTCGGCGCGTCGTACCGCAGCTAGAGTCCTTCCCTGCTAGGCATTGTACCCCAAATGACACGTGAAAGGCGTCGAGAGCTTCGCGTTCCCGCCTCCACAAAAGGCTTACAGATGCGCGCACCAGAAGATTTTAATGAGGCAACGACTCTGTGTGATTTTATCGCGTGTGCCTTAATGAGAAATAACCAAGCGCGTCTCTTTGACTCGCACTCGTATGGAGCCGCTATCAAAAATGCTACAAGCCGCAAGTGACATCAATGTTTTATTTATATACATCGGCTTTATATTTATATAACATGCGAGAGCGTCGCACCATACACGCAAATGAAGATTGTGTCTGCATCAGCCCATAAAAAGCATCATTAACTACCGCAAGCGTTCTTTGTTAAGCTTTTTCTGATTAAAGCTAAACTTGACTGCCTCATTGCTATCGCAATAGTTACTCTTAAATTATGCTTTATTTCGATTCGTTAACCGTTTCAATGAGTCAAAATTATAATCTTTCGTCATTCGATATTGTAGTTGTCTACAATATTGTAAAAAAAGTAATTTTTATTGGAAGTTATAACATAAACATCAGATTAGTATTCCAACAGTTGGGAGTCGATATTTATTGTAGTAACTAGTATTAAAATGATTATGTGTTCAGTGTGTTCTAATAAAAAAATAATATAAATCACTCATCCCAGCTAATAATAATATAAATCACTCACTCCCAGTTTAGCCCAGGATGCAATTTTTATATAGAAAAATCTTTCCCGTTTCCATATGAGAAAAAAATCGGTCTACCCATTTACGAGTTTTTGACGCCAAAACAACATTTTTACATATAAAAAGATTACACAATTCTCGGAGAAATTCTTAAAGAACTGTATGAGAATTGTCACTTAAAGAGTTGTCGGTTGTAATTATTTGTGATCGGTGTCGCTGGCGAAATCGTTCCAGTTTTACAAATGCAATAAAAACAAATTAGGCGACAAGTAAGTTAGGAGAGCCGGGTACACCGGCCAATTTTCATCAATGCAAATCACGTTGTCGACTCGTCAACCCAATTACCAAGAAGTGAATTTAAATAAAGATAAGTATCGCCCCCTAAGAGACAATGCTAATAGGAGGTGGGGCGCGATAATGGGCCCCGACTGGGGCCACGCGGCGCACCGCGGTAGCTGCTTAATTAGATCTCTCGACTTACGCGCCCGTGAGCCTCAAAACACTTGTTCAATTAGTGATCAGCCTCAAGAAACTTTATTATGCAAACGTGGATTCGCTCGGCACCTTGTACATTCTATTTATTTACATGTTTATTACTTTATCATTTCTCTTGCGAATAATTTCTCTGTTAGGTATCCGATACGAGTAGATTTCGTAATTAACAGCATAATGTGCTGTTGTGTTTCGATGAGTGAGTAAGGGATGCCAGAGTCCATTACCCCATCCCTCCCTTATACCCTTATCCTTAATCCTTCTATAGCCGGTAGCGCACTTGTAGCACTTATGGCGTTGCTTGTGTTACAGGCGACGGTAGCCACCTACCATCAAGTGGACCGTCAGCCTGTCTGTCGACCTTAACATAAAAAAATGACTATGGTTTCAAATGGGTATGTTTATAAAAACATTCTTATTAATTTTAATATTGTAAAATACCGATCCGCCTATGGGTTTGGAAGGATGCAATTTTTTGCTGCAAATTATATGTATAGAAAAACCTTTCCCGTTTATTGCCACTAGTGAAAACCGTATCGAAATCCATTGAATGGTTTAGAAAAAGTGAGAGGAGAAATGTCTGTATTTAAGTATGTATCTTTAGTTGTCGCTGGCGTTTTCATGTCTAAACCATTGAATTAAAGTGGATACCCGTAGCTTGAGCCTATGGGAAAATAATTAGATAATTTTATAATTTCAAAGCGAGCAATGCCACGGCTGGAACTGCAGAAATATTGAAACATATTCCAGCACACATGTTGCTATTTCACAGTGGTCGTTTGTAAGGGGATGGTGATGGTGGTTACTGCCGCTAGACGTGCTGCCCAATCGCGAAACTATTATGTAAGAGTTTTTTGACAACTACATTGTACTAATATGAACTTCATAGAAGAAATGGAATTCGTAGAAAATTTCGAGAATAAAATCCTTTCACATAAAAATCAGTAGTGACATATATGTGAACCGGATCGTGGATATTGAATAGATGTCAAGCAAAGTGACAGACAGTACGGCGATAAGAGAGGAAAGGGCATGGAGCTGACTACAGCGTGTCAACATACACGCCTTCTTCCGCCGAATCGACTGCGACCGATTTTCCTTTATAATTCACCTAACAAAACTGACTACGTTAGCCAGGTGATACACATTTTTATACAATACATTAGTTAGTGGCGGTTCTACTCTACTTATTTATTGATAAATTCATGATCAACATCATCTCAGCCGCAGGACGTCCACTGCTGGACATAGGCGTCCCCCACAATTTTCCAATAGGACCGGTCAGAGGTACGACCGCCCAGCGGTTTTTTCGGTACAACTGTCAAACGGGAAATACAAAAGACTGGCGGGTCAAACTGCCACTTTTTCGTAGTATTGGTTAAAAATTGTGGGTCCAAAGGGTCCGACACCCTCAAAAATAAGTTAAAAAGATCACTTTTTTGAAGTCGTAAATCAATTACCATTTCGGAAACAAATGGGCGCCCCAGAAGATAAGAAAGAAAATCTCCAGCAATCGTTCCATATGTAATTATAATTGTGCAAAACTTAAAAATATTAACAATGATTTAATCCCATGCATTTTTAATGATCGATATATGTTATACCAGGGTTTCGAAAATAAATTAGCCAAGATGATGGCGATCCTGAGAAGAAACCCAGAATACCATTCTCTTTGACGTCAAATTACAATAAATACAGTTTATAAAATATGTACTCCATTATAAAAATAATCTAAAGTCACTTGAAGAAGATTGTTAAGTAAAATACAATTTCGAAGTGGGACTAGATAAGAATGTAGACACAACAAAATATTTTTCCACAATCCGTCCACTATAACATAATATGTTACTTTATTTCTATTTTCTGTATTCACTTCGGGTTTTATGTATCTCGAATAGTCACGTCCCCGTCCCGGCGAAGGGTAAGGCATACAAATAAGTGAAAGTCCGAAACCGCCCAAACACCCGACGCCATGTTCTTTATCTGCGGATCTCTTAAAAGAATTTGATCGTATATGAGAATATTACGAGCAACATCTGTGACAAGGGACATCGTATAAACTGGAATATTTAGCTACACTGCCCCTACAATACAATACAATACAATACGATACAATACAATCATAATCTGATACAGGCAAATATGTTTTAAGAAATGAAGGTTCACTTGTGCATATGCGTCTAGAATTTAATTTTCTTAATGGAAAATTGTTTTCCTCTCGTTGCGACTTCGTACGCACTGTAGTTCTTTTTTAAAACCTTCGTAGGAACCTAACATTTTTCCAGGATAAAAATTATCCTATTATGTTAATCCAGGTAATAAACTATCTGTGTGGCAAATTTCATCTAAATCCGTTAAGCAGTTCCTTCTCAAATTACGTAGACGTGTAACTTACTCAATGCTACATAGTAATTCCGTATTGTAAACTTTGTCCATTTCCTTTTTCCATGTAAAAGTATGTGCAATATCAATTCATACAAGCTATTTGCTATGTTTTACACATATCTGCACAAAACAGCAAGTGTTGAGAACGCTCTCTGCATTTGGACTCTTTCCAATTTTGTCTTGTCGCTGCAACCAAATTACAAAGGACGTACAAGTATAAAAAATAAACTATTCGATACTCTTCACTAATTGATTTCACTGTAATTTGAAATTCAATAAATTAAAAATTAATTTGATAACGTAGCAATTACGGCGACGAACAAGCGAAGCGCATTGTATTCTGCATACGGTAATAATGTGGCCTCGGTTTCCCATTGTTTGAAGAAAATCCAGCGAAGTGAACGGAGACAGTGCTAACAGACGGAAGGCAACGATAATAGACGCTCGACTCGCGCACTCAGGAACCACAATTAGCTCTTTAGCGCCCCCAGTTTACTGCCAATTGGAAAAGGGAGATTGTATCTACGACACGTATAAATTACACACACTCATTTAAAATTTTACTGTAATATTAATAACTTTTTTAAAGAGACGAACATACAATAAATAATGGTATGTTTATCTTTAAAAAAAGTCTTAATAATTAAAAAGACTATTTCTGATATTGTCTTTTGTTTATACATATAATATAAAATTTACTTATTTTGTTATCTGACAATGTTTAAAGAAATTGAGGGAATCACTTTTGTATTTTCGTTTCTGTGGCATTATTAGAACATATTAGGATAGATTTCATTAGTTTGAATTTCATGAGATTAGATTCAATAAAATAAAATAAGTAGGTAACTCAATTTATTGGCATTGAAGACGTATTAAAATTTCATAAATACTACGATTTTCATTTGTAAAACATATTTTGCGTCCATCTACGGACGTGTTAGTAATTTTTCAAAAGAACAAAAGGTCTGATGTTTGACGCGATATTTGTCAGCGGTATGTCGTTGGCATTATAACGAGGTGTCCGTGTAGTCCGCAATCAATTTGGTGTAGGGCGCTGTCAATTTGTGGCGAGCAGAACGTACGAGAGACTGGTCGGCGCTACCAGCGGCTGTGATCCCGTCAGCGGCTGATTACTTCCGAGTGACCGCCTCTGATTTGCATAAGGGCCAGCTTTAATATGAGATTATTCTCGAGTTAGGACCATCCGGCGAAGCGGTCTCATTCATTATTAGTTTTGGAATATTTAGTCGACCCAATCCCTGACGTAATTATTAAAATTGCCACTTGTATTCGACGGCCTGCTGACGAGTTTTGATAAGATTGGAATTGGGCTAATCACATATTTTCGTTATCCAATATTTCGTTATTTTTATATATAGAAAATGAATTTGAAAATCAATTTTGTTATTTTAAAGCAGAATGGACTAAATAAATTAGTTACCTAGAACTTAGTTAATTGTACTCGTATGACGAATCTGCTTATTTTTTTTTGTATAGTTTAGAAGACACATTGAGTTCCGCAGTGATGAACTAGCAGCCCTTCTTCCGACAGAAACCAAATCCTGATATGCTCAGACATTGAGCATATCAGTGAGCATTTCACAGTGAGTATATGTGAAATGCATACCTGAAACCTTTCACCTACTTTCACCTCCTTTTTTCCTTTTTTTGGTCCTTTTGTCATATTTTGGAGGATTCGATTTCGAGTTAGTGATGCCAGAGCTCATTTCCCTATCCAGTCCTAATCCCTTATCCTAAACCTACTATGGTCGGAAGTGCACTTACAGCACATGTGACGTTGCTTGCGTTTGAGGAGACCTACTACCATCAAGTGCCATCAGCCTGTCTGACGACGTTTATATATAAAAAAAACATTTCTTGAAATAAGCTTTCCCAACTCTCAATAGTTATTATAATGAATTAATTAAAACATTACTATTTATTCTATTTATTCTTATGTACATTTGGTTATCTACATCTATATCTATACTAGATGTATAGGTATATTGTAGACAAATTGTATGTTGTAATGTTTGTAACTCAAAAACTACTGGACCGATTTCAAAAATTCTTTCACGTGTAGAAAGCTACATTATCAGCGAGTAACATAGGCTATACTTTATAGCTGTTGCATGAGACTTCGTCTCATGCAACAGCTAGTAGTAATAATTTTAGTAGATAGCTGGTGCCCGCGACTTCGCCCGCGTTGAAAATTATATACTAAAACCTTCCACTTGAATCACTCTATCTATTAAAAAAACTGCATCAGAATCCGTTGCGTAGTTTTAAAGATCTAAGCGTACATAGGGACAGACAGACAGCGAGAAGCGACTTTGTTTTATACTATGTAGTGATGAAAGAAAATTTAGAAGAAATCTAATACTATACAAGTTCGCGTGTGTAGCCTGCAGTGGAGATGGCGTCTTTGCCGTCGTTGGTGACAAAGGGATCAACCGAGTCCCCCCTACGCCGCCGACGCTGTCTGCGGTTTCTTAATTAACCCCTAAATACCCTGCCGCATTGCCTTGCGGTGTGTAAGATTATTGCCAACGTTACCCTTGTTAATTTTAATGTACAATATTATTGAAACAAATACGAGTTCTTGCGGGTTAAGCTCATTATCATTTGAATTGTCACATTTAAGTGTATTTGTTGAATTGTAGTTCCAGTACTAATTGGAAGGGTCTCTGTTAAATGTTAAAAATTATATTAAAATTACTAGTTTAAAAGTCCAATAGTATTTTCGACCCTAAGTAGAAAACATAGTCACTTTAAGTAGTGACAGCGACAGGCAAAACTTAAATAAAAAACTAACCTTCTGGTTATTATAAGAGGCCATTTGCTTGCCTTGGCACTTTGACTGAAGGCGTCCCGGGCTCGAATCCCGGAATAAACTTTCAAAGTTAGCTCTGCCTGGGAAGTAGTTTCAGGGGACACTGAGTTTCACAGTCATTTGGGTAGCCCGTCTGGTGGCAGTAGCCATCCTCTTACAGAAGACCACCGTATAATTCTGTTTCGGTGAATGAGTTAGAGATGCAAGAGCCCATTTCCCTATCTCTTCCTAATCCCTATCTTTCCTAGTATGGTCGCTGCCATCCAGGATGTATTTTAAAAAATCTTTTTCACAAAAAATCTTTAAAAAAAATCGCTAACAAACCGCTGCGAGCAACCATTTAAGTATCCAAAATGTCTGAAAAATAACAATTTAATAATTTTTATACACGTTTAAAAAATCAAACTTAAATAGACCCTTAAAACTATGTATTTAAACTCCAATATTTTAGTTTTATGAGCACCCATAGATTGTCTGTCGACAACAAAACGACAACAAACGATAATTTCCTTATGCGTGTAAACGTATGCGTAACAGATCGGATAAATATTAACTTGAATGAGTTAGCAACTAATTAAATCAATACGTTTCTGAATAAACGCATAGACAGCTAACAGGGTGCGTTATGGTTGGTAATACGCGATTTACATTGAGGGAGTCAGCCGAGTAGAAAATGGAGCAACGTGCTTAGCTAATACGATCAGGTGAGCAAACACAAAACACACGGAGCTTTCATCTTCGCTCGGCTATCTCTTAGTGCCGTATTAAGTATTACTATTTAATAAGCATTTATAAATGTCGCATAGAAAAATATGCTTTCAATTTAACGAAAAATATTTTCATTGCTAAGTTCACAAAAAACTTGGGCCACTTTAATGAGATTTACTGATGAAAATTAGTGGCATGGCATTTTGTATGCTGCAATCTTGAACTCGCGAGACAGTGAATCTCGCGGCAGTAACAGTGACATAAAATGCCAGAGCCCAATTTCCTTCCCTTCTTAATCCCTTATCTTTAAACCTACTATGGCCGATAGCGCACTTGCAGCATCTGTGAATTTAGTATAGGCAATAGAGGAGCCGTTTACTCTTGTCCATAATGCACTAAATTACATTTTTTTTAAATAGGTTCAGTATCACGTACTGACCCTAAATGCACAAAATCCTTACAAATTAGCCGGGCAGAAGTGCCGCCATTTTGACAAAAAACGTTAGTTATAGATAAAAAATTATTGGACAAAAAAGATAGGAAATTTATTTATCTACAATAAAAGTTATTACCATTTTTGGCCTCAAGTACACGGTTACGGAGATATAGGCCGAAACGGTTTTTGTCAAAATGGCGGCACTTCCGCCCGCCTAATTTGTAAGGATTTTTTGCATTTAGGGTGAGTACGTGATACTGAACCTATTTAAAAAAAAACAGTTGTAATTTAGTGCGTAAATCTCTATTGCCTGTAGTAATTTGTTTGTGTTATGGGTGAAGGTGGACACCTACCATAAAATGGATCATTAGCTCGTCCGACGACCTTTACATAGAAAAATACTTAGGTAGTCAAGAATATGATTTTCAACATAATTTTCATTATTTAATTAAGTTATTAAAACTCAGTCATGTTTTAGATAACTTTTCCAATTTTACTTGCTTTTACTTCCTTATCAGGCTGCAAATTTATCCAGAATGTGGAATATATAATACATATAAATTACTTCACTTCATTAACTTGTATATTTATATCATTATTTTTACATGATTATTTATAACCAACAAAACTTCTCACTATAGGAATCAGTAGCTACCATATGCGCTGTCAAGTCAGTGTGTAATACGAGTACAGTAAACACAAATTCCTTTAAAAGATAAGAAAGGAAGTTTTATTTAAAAGGAAAATATTTTGTTTGACGTCGTCGGTTTAAGCAAAACTAGATATGTAAACAAGTGGAAACGGGCAAACTATCGCCGCCAAGTAAGTTTATTCTTTAAACAGTGCATGGTGCTCCGACCGACCGCCTGACTGCCGGCTGCCGGCCAAACTTCACGCGCGTCCTTCCCCACAGAAATCCTTCCCACTGTTTACTGAATAACAAATGTGTACTCAATTTATTATATTTGTTGACATTTCTATGTATTTACATATTTTACAAAGTGTTTTGTTTAGATTTTATCGTAATTATCTAAGTTACCAAATTATTGAATACTAGTATATGCCCGCGACTTCTTTCGCGTCCAATCGCTACTAAACTTCGCAGTATTACCTGCCGGACTAATCTGAAGGTTGTCTGAAAATTTCATCAAAATTGGTTCAGCGGTTTCGGAGTCCCTACATACATACACAGGTCGCCTTTTATATTATTTAATATTAAATCTAACACGTCGGTTTCTGTTTTTGGTTTCAAAATTTTAATAAAATTTAATGTTCATAATTAACTTTAGGAATTATTATAAAGAAACCGTGGCTTGTAAAACGTTACAAGATCAAAATAATTTGCCATTTCTCCCCTCATCTCTCATTCGAAGACCACAGACAGAGCCGTCCCTAAGATAGGTGCTTAAATATAAGACTAAGATGAAAAGAAAGGAGGCCAATTTGGCAAGTCGAAGACAAACGCATTTAAAATGGGCAGAGTAGAGCAGCAACCATCTATCACGGAGGTTGATAAACGACGACATTATTCCTTATCGCCCACTCAATTTGTTTAAAAGCGTTCTGCTTTGATAATTTGAAAATTACAAATCGTATTCTTGTGACACAAAAATGTCTTCATAACTACGAATTCTTGCCAGCGTTCAGAACCAAGACGAAGAAAATGCTTCAATTTATTAAAACTTGCTATCTGAACGCCGATATTGCACAGAGTCTTTTTTATTTTGAGTGTATTTTTAAAGCACCTTTACAGTGTTGCATTTTTTCGCATTTTGTTCATTACGCAAAATAATTATTTTAGGAGTCGTTTTATATGATCAATTTTAAAAATATGAAACTTATGTGTGATAAAATAATGCAGTTGTGAAGCATTCTTTAGTTCACGTCGTCAGAAAGGCTGACGGTCCACTTGATGGTAGGTGGCTACCGTCGTCTATAACACTAGCAACGTCACAGATGCCGCGGACTATATGAGGATCAACCATGAAAAGTTCACTTTCAAAGTCAATCCTGTCGGGAATCGAATCCAGGCCTCTGAAACAGAACGTTAAAGCAAGCACCTTAACCACTCTATCAAGAGGCTCCTCTAGATGGTCCATTAATACTAAGAATAAATCTGTAAGTGTAAGTATTGTATGTATGTATATATGCATGTTCCTTCATAACTGTTAAACGAGTTAACTGATTTTCATGAAACTTGGTACATAAACATTTAGACGTACAGGACACAGGATAGACTACTTTTTTCTGTTTCAACGCGGACGAAGTCTTATAATATAAGCTAGTTTTATAATATAACTAGCGGGCAGTCGCGGCTTCGCATGGATTTTTTTTCTCCTCCTTTAACGCTCTTTCCATTAGTGAAACCCGCATTAAAATCTGTCAAGTAGTTTAAGATCTAAGCGTACACACAGACAGAGGGGCAGACGGCGGGAAGGGACTTTGTTTTATACTATGTAAATAAAGGACAATTATAAAAATGTGACAAAATAATACTAAATATTGGTCGGCATAACGACGTAGCGTCTTACGAGTATGAAGCGACGTAGCGGTGTAGCACAAAGACACGTAGCGACTTGTAGACGTAAGACGTAGCACGGAGGGACACGAGGCTTAGCAATGTGACACATAGAGAAACACATAGAGAGCATCTCTTTATTTTTATAGTCTATTTCTTTCAAATGTTCAGGCTAACAGATTCTAATATTTTATTTTGCTATCTCATCAGACTTTCCTAATACTCCACATTTTCTGCATTTCAATGTTCAAAAATAATCTTGTTTTGTTGCAGTGGTCGAGGAGCCAGAATTCACTGACGTCATACAAAATGTGACAGTTCCAGCCGGGCGTAGCGTGCGCCTCGCTTGCTCCGTGAAAAACCTCGGCTCTTATAAGGTACGAGTACACGGCTATCCTATAAGAGGGATTTTTAAAAAAATTTCCAAACAGGAAAAAGTATTACTGGCGTTCATTTTTTCTCATAAACTCAAGTTCGTGAGAAAAATATGAAGTATTGCAATTGGGAAAGCATACGTGGATAGGAGATAGGTAAGTAGGTAGAGCATAGGATGGGGGAACGACAATATGCGTGGTGCAGCGAAAGGAAACATAAAATAAGAAGCATTTTATCATTTGATTTAGAACGCTCCGTTGTAATAAAGTGTCCGTATAAAATGGAGGAAGATATGATTTACAACCGGTACGTCGAGTTTGCACCTCTCTTTTATCGTCCAATTGGTTTAAAAACAAACAAACACTTTATTATTTTCAACTCACTCTATTTCTTCACACTCATATATAGGATTTGTATGAAATTATTTGTATGAAAAATGGATATTAGTGTAATAACACGCTTTGAAGAAATGAATTTTGATTATTAACTTTAAATTATATCGTGAAAATGATATATAAGGCATTTTCCTATGGAGATTTTAAGCCTAAGAAGGGGCAACTTAGACAGAAATACCACGTGATATGAGTACTTACTCACATTTTTACAAATATTTCCTCTTGCCAAAGCCTATTTCCCTATCCCTATCCCCATCATCAATCCTACTAAGTTGGGCATCGCACTTGCAGCATCTGTGACGTTGCTTGTGTTAAGAGGAGACGGTACTCACCTACCATAAAGCGGACCGTCAGCCTCTCTGACCCTTACATAAGAAACCTTGACCTTGGACTTTACCTAAAATAAAGTAAATTGAGTTGCATGCTAAGTAATGCAACGAGTGGGGAACTATTTTGTGACGTCACTAAACGGATGGGTTCGCCGATGTTGACAGCCGGTAGCTGCACGGACGATAAGCCGCAAGGTGCCGTCGGCTTCGCTAACTACCGAAACCGCATACTACTACGGGATCGACGGGCATTTAGTACCGTGGACAATTTATATTAGCGAAGCACATTTGAGCCTTAATCCAAAGAATTAAAGTTCTAAAACGGTTAAATTACTGACTTAGTCGAGTGTTAGAAATTCAGGAACTTAGATTAGTGAACGTTCGCCATTAGACACCTATTTAGCGAGACGAAATTAATTGAACCAGTCGTTAGATGCAACATTTAACATGTACGTTTATTTCAAATTTAGCTATTATTGTGCAAATTTACTGCTTAATTATTGTGTATTACTCACAGTATATCCTACTGATACTGTGAATACCAAGGTCTATAACCATTGCCCACTATCAGTAATAACATATGGTGCCAGTTTTCTATCGCGGTAGAACTGGTCCATAAATTCAAAATCTTTCAGCGTGCTATGCTAGAACAGGATATGGGCGGAGTTGCTTTGGTGGATAGGATAAGAAATTATGAAATTCGCCGATGAACCAAAGTTGTCGACATAGCCGAGTCAATTAACATGCTGAAGTGGCAATGGGCGACATCTGTAGCACAGCAGCGCAGCGAATAACAGACAGGGTAGACGAGTTCTCGAATAGACGCAACGAATTGGAAAACACAGCGTAGGACTCTCTGCGGCCAAGTGGAAAAACAACCTGAAAGGCATCGCAAAAAGTGAAAGGATGCGAAGGGCAGACCGTGCTTGTTGGCGAGCCTTGAGAGTGACCTATATAACCAACAACGGAGAGAAACAGGCTCATGATGATGATTGGACGTTGTTCTCTTCTCTGTGTGAATAATTTAGTGTGAATAATTTCTCACCATATTTGCTTATATCATATTCCATGTTAGTCCAATAGCCCATTAGATGTTTTATATCTAATGTGCTATTAAAGTTTAATATTGAAATATAAATATTAACGATAATCTCGAATGACTTTTAATGTTAGAAAACTGTTCTCTTTTATTTTATAACGTCTTGTTTCGGTGCGAGCGCAATAAAAGCCAAGATAGTGTTCCCGTACTTTTGAAATAAAGGCTTAACGGAGGGAGCCATCACCGTTGCCCTGTATTGACAACAAGAAGCGGATTTGCTCGAAAGCCTCGCCTGTGCCATTAGTTTCCCGCATCGGTTAAAAAGATTTGCCTCTGCGTCCGCCTTTTTATACAATTTATTGAGTCGTGTCAGTATTACGATAAAATAGCGAGGAAAAACCAACTTGTAATTTGTTTTTATGTTTCAAAACAATTTCATGATAGTTCTTAAGGATCTCATTCTCAATTTAAGCCCCATTAATTCAATCTTTCATATATATTTTTTCAATGAAACACTTTTTAACCATAGTATTGAGGGAATTTGTTCCATAGTTACTAAATGTTTCAATCACAGCGTAAAATGACCGTAAATAACAGCACTGTGTTGTTGTGTTTCAGAGGGAGAGAGAGAGTAGGGGATGCCAGAGGTACCATAAGTGCTTGATACTCCTTCTCATAAAGCAAATCTATCCGAACTGTACGATAAAATATATACTGTTCGTCAGGAAAAATGTCCATTTATGCTATAATACAAACATCGCTTTTCTCACGAGCCCGTTGGTTTAATGGTTAGCCATATCGCCTTGTCTTAGGAGTTCAGAGTGAGTGTCTAAGGGATGCCAAAAACAATTTCCTCTCCCCTCCTAATCACCTAATCCTTAATCCTGCTAAGGTTGGCAGAGCACTTTCAACGCCTGTGGTTTTGCATGTGTATAAGCGACGGTAGCCACCATCAAGTAGACCCTTACATAAAAATAAAATAAAATATTTTTTTACATAAAAAA
Organism: Synanthedon formicaeformis; assembly: GCA_945859745.1. Lineage (NCBI taxonomy): Eukaryota > Metazoa > Arthropoda > Insecta > Lepidoptera > Sesiidae > Synanthedon > Synanthedon formicaeformis. The sequence goes on from OX243954.1 coordinate 6,275,564, forward strand.
TAAAATGTCAAATAAACTTTATACGACTTTGAAATTTGCTAATTCCTGTAAGTTATATGCGGATATTTTGTCTTACAAAAGTTGTTGATTTTGTTGAGACGTTCCTGAAATAGCATAACGGCTCAAAGCAGTATACAAATAGGATAAATTTTATAATTCATAGGCTAGGTATTTTGAACAAATGTTGGGAAGTATGCGCACGTAGCCAGTTCATCGGTATGAAATGTCAGATAGTCGGCTGTAGCACGTATGTGGGTTTGCAATAACATGCCACAACGAGTCGCAGCTATGTTACACTCGCGCCGCACACGAGCGGTGCCTGTTCAAATTCTAGCATATTTCTCATGCCATAATACCGGCATGAACAAACTGTACTTTCAATGAGCTCATAAAATATTTTATGCTATTCAAATCCAATAATTTTATTTATAACATGCCAACCTTTAGGATAATAGTTTGTCGTCACCGAAAATTGGAACAATTTTGATATTGGCCATTCATTAGAAAACTCTTATGAAATAACAGCAACTTTTCAGTTTTGATGCTGGAGTAAGGAATGCCAGAGTCCCTTCTTCTGTTGTCACTATTAACCTTACTCATATTCTACTACAATAAAAATTAGCACCGCACTACTTTTTATTAGGTTTTAAAACATTTAATATTCATCTCTTTCTACTTAGGTACATATTTTTGTAAGGCAATGAATATTTCATTTTTATTTCTGCTGTGTGTTTTACGTGAATACGTATACCTACGTTACGAGTAATATTTTCTTTAACCGTACTTATATTGTACCAAAATAAGAACACATACCAAAATTGTAAAAAAAAATTGATCTTTTAGCTATTGAGTGGTGTAATTAAATTTTGGATGTATGTAAATGATAGAGTTAAACTGTATCCCATAGATTTTGTTATCATCAGTTTTCTGGAATGCCTCCCACTATGGAGGCAAATTTGAAGACGTATTATATAAATATAGCATATTTTCATTCAAACTTATAACACAATGTTGTATTATCATAGTATGACAAGTAAAATAGCGATTAGGATTTTGGCGAAAACAATCGCTAGACACAAAGCAAGTTGTAAGTGGCGAGACAATATCAAGAAATATCTTGCATCTATTCGTTTGCAGTGATTTATGCACTACACTTCTTCGGGAAAGCAATATGAGAAAAATACCCACAATTTGCAGTTATCGTCCTGAAGACACTACACGTATAGAAGTGAATAGGGATTTTTCCAACAAACGTCTTTTACATATTTTTTTAAAAAAATGTAAAAGATCACTAGTCGCGTGGCTAAAATATAGCACTACTCATACTGTTAGTGTCAATATTTGCCATTTTTAGCCGTAAACCACTAAGTAGGTATATAAATTTTTAAACAAATGCCTCAATTGTTTTAAACAATTTCCAGACAAGCACACTATTTTTAAAGTGGCGAATCCCACAATCATCTAAACAATTATTCATAATCCCAGACCCCAGACTACAATCAACTTGAAAAAGTTCGTGTCCATTACCTCGGCGTCCGCCATTACGCTGCTAGCGTTGATTAATGCACACGTAATGAGTAATTAAAATAACTATTTAATTATGCCACATGCGTCCTGAAATGTTGTTTCTGTAGCACTTTACGTGATAAAAAAGAACAAGGAATCACTTTCCACAAGTAAAAACGCACACGCACACATAAAAACGCGCCGCCATTACGGTGCTTCACTTTGTACAGTGACAGCACTTCGTCCGTTGTTTTTTCTAGGTTCATGTTTTAAACACATATATTCGGATTAACATTTAATTATGTCATTTACAGCAATTTGATTGGAATGCAGACAGATTAAATAATCTATAAATATATAACTTTATAACGACTAGTTTGAGTAATACACAAATTTTGCTTAGATGATTCAAAAACATTATTTTAGTAAAAGAGAAACACATCAAAGTAAAGATTTAAAAGGTCGCTAAACTACTTGGGAGATTTTACTTCGTGAATCTCGCTAGCCCACGGAAGATATAAAAGGTTCGCTGCGCACTTACCGCCGGGCCACGGGGCATTCGCTGCAGCGAATTTTCGCGCGGGCGACTAAAACAAATGTAGAAAATGTACTAAACATGACATGCGTAGGTTTCGCGTCGTGCGAAAATTCGCTGCAGCAAATGCCCCGTGGCCCGGCGGTTAATGTTGCTTTATCGATTTTTTTTTTAAATATTACATTTCAATGGCAATTACATTTCAAAATTGCAATTCTACTACAGTATTTTTTAAGAAATCTTCTTAAATGCGAAACAAACTAATAGTTCAGACCTTACACATACTAGTTATGGCGCATTCAGAACTGCGGCGAGTAGTTAATTATTTAAAAAGAAAAAATAATCGCAAAGGCTAAGTTAAGCTATTACTAATTACTTTCATATTTAAGAGGTTTTTCTAATTATCCTTTAATATCAATAATGACTTCCAATAAATCAGAAATCGATACAAGATTAATCTTACCCCATACACTCCGTTATACTCATATATCCTAAATCAACTTAAATAACATAAATAAATTCGTATTTTACGTATATATGTTACCGGCAATCTGTATAATCCGGTATTCTATACAATACCTAGGCAATGTATAGAATGCCTGGGGCGTCCAGGCAATGTATGAAATATTATTTATTTTATACTTTGCCTAGGCATTCTATACAATACCGAATGCGCAGCCGGTAATGTATGTAAGACGAGAGCGAGAAAGGCGTGGGACGTGCGGGCAGGCAACTTGGATGCAAGATAATGATAGCGAACGTTGGAGTGATGGTCTGCGATTTGTACAACTCATGAAGAATAGAGCATTTCATTCAGGTATCAAAAGAACACCTTATGAAGCTCTTTTTGGATCTAAAATAAAAGTTAGTATATCTTTACATCTCGATGATACTCACAACCTGGCAAGCGAAGAGGATCTAGAAAATGTAATTAAATGTTCACCAAATATACCCATTGCTTCAGAATCTGTAATAGTATATCCAGCTGAGACACAAAATCAACCTCTACAGGCTCCACATCAACAAAGTCCTACCATCGAAAGATTTGATATCCGTAATGAAGCTTTAAATGTTCAAAGTGCGCATGATGAACATATGACTATCCCAAGCTCTGAGATTTTTGATAAGCATACGAATGTTGAAAATCTTCCTTCTGAGGTATTAAATGATCAACCGTTACATTATCTGAGTTTCGTATCAGAACGTGAGAAATCATTAAGTTCTGCACTCGTGTGCTGTGTTTGTTCCGAGGAGACAACAGCTGCTCATTCGTGTAGAATGTGCAATAGACCTATTCATGCTATTTGTGCTGCGCCGGAAAAAAATTTGGCTGAAGGTTTTGGTTCTAAAGTTGTTTGCCCTTTATGTGCAAAAAATTTCTTAGCTATAGAAAACCGCATCAGTTCCAAAGATAATTTGATAGAGCAAGCTCAGAAAATGCTTAAAACTTCGGAAAAAATTTCCCCCCGTAGCGTTGGGTGCTACTGTAAGAATTCCTGTTATGGAAGTCGACAGAGGTCGCGGTGATGCTCGCAATATACTAGCTGTTGTCTTACAAAAAACTGATGACGAACTCTATCAACTAGGCACAAAGCAAGGCGTTCTTAAGACATTGTATTCAAGACAGCAATTCACAGTTTGTCATCAAGAATTGCTTAAAAAAGAAGACGTCCCTAATCAAGAAATGACACTCCGTACAGTTGCGACTCTGCAATCTACGGTGACAGGTCAAGGATTTGTCAAATGTAGTTGCAAAAAATACTGCGATACTAAAAAGTGTTCTTGTCTTAAAAAAAAAATATTGTGCACTTCAAAATGTCACAATAGTTCTTCATGTAAGAATAAATAATTTTTTCACCTAAGTGTTAATTGTAATAAAGTTGATTTTAAGTAATAGAACATGTTTCCTTTGCCCGTCATTTTATTGGTAGGCCGGTTAATATTGATAAATATAGACCAAGATCTATTTATTTTACACATTGCCGGTGGAACAGCAGGTAGTCTATAAAATGCCTAGGAATTGTATACATTACCTAGGTAAAGTATGAAATGGACAATAATATTCATAATATTTCATACATTGCCTGGACGCCCCAGGTATTCTATACATTGCCTAGGTATTGTATAGAATACCTGAATTATACAGATTGCCGGTAACATATAAACTTACAATTCTTTTCGAGTTATTTTTCATAGATAAAAATATTTAATTTATTAAATTTATAATACTCAATATTTTATTGAAATTTATAAATTACTTTAAAGGTTTTTTTTTAATAAATTCAACCACAGAAATATGCAATAATTTTATTAATAGTGTTCGTATGGAGGCAGTAGATTATTTTCGAAACAAAAACTTTATTTGGCGATGAAACGAAAAGCAATGAGATAACATCTTGCAGGAGACGGCTTAGCTTACTTCTGCTAAAAGCCCACTTAGAATCTCTTCAGTTACGGATTTGAGCGGAGGGCTCTCGAACTTTTCTCGGAATCTTTAGCCAATAAGATATTTTCAAGTTATTATTTGAGTCACATACATACATATGTACATGTCTATTAAATGAAATATTTACCTACCGTAGATGGTTTGTAGGCATCTATCGTCATAAAGCCAAGAACCTCTATTAAACTAATTCGATAACGGAATCCACTATATTATTTAAACACAGCGTCAAATAAATGTTTAATATAAAAGTATTTGTTTAAATTTAAAAATAATTTCTATATTCTAATTTAATTTAGAGTTTCTACTTTATTAGTTTAATAATAAGTTTATAAGTTTATTGTTAATAAGTTTTTTTGACACTTCAATTATTAACTTGCGCATTGTATCGTTACAAAACTTTACAAGAACTTAAATAAAATTCTAACCTAATAACATGTATTTTTAATTTCATATATTAAGATGAATTTCATATATTACTACGCGAACAAAGTCGTGGTTGTCAGCTTTTAAATATATAAAAATATTTTAGCAATAATAAAATATCGAGAGAGTAACAGTGTTTGGCAAAATAAACAAAGGAAAGATTAACATTAGGTACATGAAAGTCCTTAAACGTTTCATAATTAAATCTGTCGTGATATTATTAAACACGTCCACGAATCATCTCCTGCGGCGATGGGGTCCGTCGTTAAAGAGGTTCGGTACGGAGCGCGGCAGAATGGGCAAAGTTTGCAACGAGTCCATTATAAATCAAACGACGCCTTCGAGGCATGTCCTGAGGGACACGGCCGCCTCCCGCCGTGCCTCTCAACCTCTCAACTTCGCCTTCTTAATGCCTCAACAATTAAGATAAAAAGAAGGAACGGCCTAAATTAAAGGTGGTTAAAGATAACGAGTTAATAAACCAATTTTTAAAAAAGCATCCACTTATAAACTTTGAGTTTATTAATAGAATTTATAAGGAACTTTTTCCACAATTAGCTATAGTTTTTGCAAGTCTTTGTAAATATTAAGTCTATATCAAAATTAGAAAGATGTTAGAGAAAGGTTATGTAATTGAAAGCAAATAAATGTATTTTTTTTCTAATTTTTGAAAACAGGATGCAGTGAGTCTAAAAACCTAGGTATTATTATCAGTTTTAGTCGAAATATCTTATTTTATCGCTTGTTCGCAAAATAAGTTTTATTTTCTCAGCAGGATAACGAGTTTAATTTCGTCTCGACGTGTCCTTAGCAAATTAACTGAACTACATTATGTATGTATGGAAATTCAAACACACGAGAGAAAATGTTTGTCTTGATTGCAGTGTAACAATCTAAACCCAGTTCATCAAGACTGGGCCAGTAGATTAATACAATTTATTAATCTTATTTCTTTAAGTGATTTTAACGTCACACACGAGTAGATGGCTTATTATATCACAGCCATAGGAATCTAAATAAGTATTTGCCTCTTTATGAAAAATATTAACGAAATTACGTTAAACAGTGAAGATTAGGACAGTATAATAATTTGATAATTTTCATGAAAACTTGTATTTTCTTTTGTAATGAATAAACTCAAAAACTACTGGACCGATTAAAAAAAAATACCTATATTAGAAAGCTACATTATCAGCGAGTAACATAGGTTATATTTTATAAAGTTACGCGGGCGAAGTCACGTGCTACAGCTAGTATTCAATAAATTCTAAATAATCTTTATCTTTATATATATATATATATGTATATATATATATATATATATATATATATATATATATATATATATATATATATATATATATATATATATATATATATATATATATATATCTTCTGTGCGTGTGTATGTCACTGAACTCCTCCTAATTGGCTGGACCGATTTTAATTCTGTCTTCACTTACGGATAGAGGGATAATTAGGAATGGTTTGTATGTAAAAAAAAATTGGTCGCGGGCGAAGTCGCGGGCACCCACTAGTAAGAGTATATATTTGATTTTCTTTGACATTGTACTTTGATTTTAATCTGAGGTTGACAAACGTGTATTCACGAACGGTGTGGAAATTAGTAGAGGCAACGAAGTAAGGCGATTCAGGAAGAGGAGTTGCCAGTTGCAGCAAGGTGGCGTTGTGCCTTAACCCGTTTAGGGTCCGCAGTCGAATGAGATTAGTTAGGCGCTGCCGCCATTACGAATATCATATTTGCATCTGCCAGCTTCATTAGCCACTCGGTACTCGGAACGAACAAGATTTAAAACGTTTTCCCTATTAGATTGTTGCCAAGTTTAAATCAGTTCGGTGGTTGATCAAATAATAGATTATTTAATCAACCACTGATAATAGTTGATATAGATAATGCCTCAAATATTAAATTACCAAAAATAAGTTACCAAACTGCAAACATTCGTCATGAGTGTTTTTTAATTGAAATATCCTGGAATTGCTTTAATTAATAGCATTGTTAGAGTTTTTATCTAAAAATACTGTCATAATAATAAAACTTGATGGTAAATATCTAATAATATAATATAAATTAAGATTTTAAATGAGATGAGAACTGTCAACTAACTTAACCTCAATTTATTTCAGTGTTGATTTTTATGTGTATAAAAACTTATGGGAAATATATGTATATGAACGTAGATGTTTTGTAAGTAACAGGTCTATCTTCTTTCATACTTTCCCGCGCAAACTAATTTTAATACTTAATCCGAATTTCGACAAAGTTGGGAATATTACAAACATTTCTTGCCGACCCGACGATGCGATGCGAACTTCCTAAAGTTCAACACTCAACGCTTATCTCTTAACCGCTTATAAAATTTTGATTCATCCTTAATATTATCTTAATTGTTCAAACAATGAAAGACAGCTTTATGTGAATGTCTTACTGAACTCTCACTGAAGCTGTAATGAAATTTTACGATTTGTAGTGTTATCTGAATCATATGTCTTCAACTCTAAAAATTGCTAAGTAGGGAGATTACATTTGCTTGTTAGGTATTACAATTGTATTTCTTGTCCTTGGCACAACCTTCCACTATTAGCTCTTAGAAGCTTTATGACTTAATCTCGATACGACTAGATATCATCGAAATAATATATCGCTAGTTATCCGGTATGACTCTTTCGCTTTATGACTAGGTAAATAGCTATCAGACTACTATATAGGCATAAGTCCTGTTAACAGATCGACTTCATTTGGATATGACGTAAAATTCGTTTTTAAAACTGACGATAAACCAGATTTTTGTCAAGTATGCTTGTATCAATGTTGTTGCAAAAATTTTTTTTTATAAAGTTTATAACTTTCTATAAAAAACACTAATATGCAACAAATAAAAGTTACAATAATAATTACAATAAGTTTCCAATAATAATATTTTTGCACAACGTTTTTAAGATCACCTGTAAAAAAAGAGACGAATGCTCAATTAATATATTCTCTTTTTGTATATAACTTGTGTTACTTAAAGTACTTAGTATTACTTAAAAGTTACTTAAGACCGTACCTATTGGAAAATTATGGGGGAGGTCTATACTGAATCTAGCAGTGGACGTCTTGCGGCTGAAATGATGAGTGCGTGTATGTAAAAAAAAGTAGATGAAGTATTTAAATAGATAACAATGCGAAATATAAACATGTATGCAATGTTTATCCTAGGTGCGCGGACTTATAGGGGCTGTGGGCTTGTAACTCAATCAGAGCGTCGCAGACGGACACTCCGCCGAGATTAGATTAGACACCAGCCACAATTACGCAGATCAGATTTACATCAGCTTCTCTAATGCCAACGAGCTGCACCGTCTGTGTTGCATTGGGCTTTGGTCTGACCCAAATATTTGTTTAGATTTTGTTAAGATTCAATTTTTTTTTTTTTTTTTTCATTTTAGTAATCTCACAAAACTAATATAAAATAGTATTATTAATTAATAATGATCAACAATTGTATTTATCAATCAAGTTATGAATATTTTCACTACAAAAATTTATTAATTAGGACAATTTTTTTAGATAATTTTTTTAATATGAGAAATTATCAATACTGGTGATACAAATTTATCATTTCTCATATTAAAAAGAAGTAAGGCCGCTCTTGCTCCAATTTGTTTGGTAACTCGAAGCACACTAGGAAAGGTGGCATGAAAGGGGCACGTATTGAAAGGGACAATTTAAATAACTGGTAAAATAAAAACAATTTCGAGACAACTCTATTTTTGTCGTATGGCAACCTTGACGCAAGTTCGTTCGCGGCTAACTTCATACTCCTATCATCCCAAACATTGAGGATTCGTGAGTGTGTTGATAATGAGATTGAATAGTATTTTTTCTGTTATAATTGTGGAACGTCTTATCGAATGCTGCGAGTTAATTATTTATGTGTGAACACTGTTTAAAATAGCCTGGACATCCACAGATACGAGAACATAAGGTCAGTGAACTTTAATTTAATATTGTAGATTTTGTGATTATGTTTTCAATTTTTATATGATATTTATGAAAGGGACACAACAAACAGTTATGAATGGGACGTCCCCTTCATAACTGTCCCTGTCAAGACTGCTATTTTGCACTAGGTTTCTAATAAATTTTTTACTTCTTTTTCAGATTAAAAATGCCACCTAAGAAGAGAACGTGTGTCGATGCACACAAAATTGAAGAGGCAGTTAATGAAGTGTTACAAAAAGGCATTTCTGTGAGATCGGCTGCGAAGATAGTTAATGTAAGAAAATCCCATTTGCATAGATTGGTCGCAAAAGCTAAAGCTTCTGAATGTACTTCATTTGTTTATGACCAAACATTTTTTTAAGTATTGAATTTAATACTGGCTGGTTTTAAAAATAAACTAGAGTTTAAATTATGAAAATATAGAAAAAGAATTTTCTTGACATATAGAGAGAAAATTTATTAGTTGCATATAAGACATTGTTTTAGAAAGTGAAGTTTATTATAAATGTTTATTATGTATACAATGTACCTATGAGTTTTAAAATGTTATTAAATTAATTTGATAATATATAATGATGTTCACATTGAAAACTGATATTTAATTTAATCACCATATTCCAAGATGAATCCTATGAAGAGAAATACTAAGAATGTGATAAATACGGAAAATTTTTAAGAATATTTGCAATAAAAAAGTTTTTACTGTAGACCAACAATGTTCTCTGGCAGATTACTTAAAGACCTCAGCAAAAATGAGTCATGGCTTGACAACTAAACAAGTCAGAGAACTAGCATATCAGTAGTAATGCTGTTCGTTTAAGTCTTACTATACCATCTTCTTCTTTAAGATGAAAACGGTAAGATTTAATAATGACAATAGTTCCAGTCACTTTTCAATTTGATTTTTAACATACCTAGTTATTGTGTAGTTACATATTTCCTCGAAATTAGGTACTGTCCCTTTCATAAATTACTACGTCCCGTTCAATACAGTCCAGTTATAAAAGGGACAAAATAGTCATTTTTTAAAGATGCGAAAATAAACAACTAAGAATTGATTAACGACAATTATTGCATTTCATTTCAATAGTTTAATAATAAACGCTTCTTATTCGACTCCAACCTGTTCCAAATATTTTCTAAATAATTTACTAGGACCTCAAAATCAAAAATGTCCCTTTCATGCCACCTTTCCTATATATTCAAGTTTCATTAATTTCATTATCGTTCAAATTTTATCAGCGATCGTTCAATTTTCGTAGTATATTTATTATATTTATTTATAAATATAATTTAATTTCGTATTTCATTTTATAAAATAACGCAGATGAAGTTGCGTGCAACAGCTAGTAATACCTCTTAAATTATACCACACAATCTTTGAACATGTTTAAAGTAAATTACATGAAATATTAAGTATTCTTTAATACGTTGGAAGCTCCCAGCTACGCCTACAAGTAAGGTCGCCGTCATTAGAGGGGTTACCGGCCCATTGCATAATAAAATGGGCGAAGTTTCCTCAAGTCCATTATAAATTAGACAGCGGTTGAGAGCGGCATCACTTAAGATAGGTAAGATGTGACCGGGCACGAGTTTTAGCTACCAACTTCCCCTTACATTGCCCTCGCAATCTTGATAAAAATAACTACCCATGAATCAAACTTAAAGCTGGATTAAGAGATAAAGGATGCACGTCGAACTTCGTGAACTTTGGCCGTCCGCCTCTGACTTTCCTTAATTTTTGCCGTATACCTACCTGTTAGACAAACTAATTGAAACAAACTTTTAGGAGCACGACTAAATCAGTAATTATTATTATTGAGAGCAGTAATTTAGTCCTCAAATAAAGTAGGTATTCCAAGCCATTTTGGTTTCCAAATGTTTTGTAATTCTATACGAGTTTTCACACATAGAGAGATATACATTATCTTGTGAGTACACAGGCTTAATTATATAAAGTTACGCAGACGAAGTCGTATGCAACAGCTTTTTTATGAAAGTCAGCTTTCGCCTCCATAGCCTTCGCAACTGTAAGGCCTGTAAAATAATTGTAATACTCGTATGGTTTACGCGACAAACGACACGCTGCAGAATGAAAGGGGTCTTATAAAGCGTGTGGCAGAAGTTATAGCCTACGGGAAGTGTCTGGCAGTGCTAAATATTACATATTTTATAATAATAGTCTACAAAACATATATAAAAAACAGGCTTTAAAAAATAAGATATCTAGGATGCCCGAGATCTTTGGCCATTAGCTGCCCATTTATTAGGGCCATCTTATACAGAGATGGATAGCGAATTTATTTTATGCAGGTATAGATTATTAATAAATTGTATTATGTTAAATAAATAAGTATCAATAAATCGCGTTGATGAACTTACCTTGGCAACATTGTGTTGTATTGTGTACTCGAATGAAAGTAACCAGTAAAATTGTGTCTGTATTTAAAAAAGAAATGCAAGTACTTTTAGAAGGCAACGCTTTCTTTAATTTCCGTTACGTCATTCGTCAAATTGGAAGAACGATTGGAATTGATCGAACCGTTCGGTTTTCTTTGTACTCCTGCCTACTTACTGAAGAGGTTTTTTTTTGGAAATACATATAATTTTAATAAAATAAAAAAAAAACATATTTAAGCTCGGAATAATTGGCTACTTACTGTGCAACAAGTTCATTAAACCATTAAAATACTTTATTACTTTTTGCAATTTCGAACACAAGCTAATGAAAAGAAATAATAAAATACATTTCAGTAACGAATGGATGCAAATTAATAAGATTTTTCTTTTAAAATCTTTAAAGTCCGTCTTCGTGGTTTTTAAAGAAACATTTCTTTCATGTTGTTTTAAATTGAAAGGTAGCAGAAAATTGCTACTAAATATGTTTTGAAATCGCTTCCACTAATTGGAAACACACATTATATAAAATGACTTTTTTGCACATGCCTTCAGCAGAGAGTCTGACTGCAGATGCAGTGTGTATAATGTTCACGTATCATTTCATAGGTGGCGTGGATGCATTTCGAACAGTCGGCGATCTTGACAGTTCACAACCACGTGATCACACGCAACCCTCGGGTGAGCGTTACACACGACAAGCATCGCACGTGGTTTCTGCACATTTCGGATGTCCGCGAGGAAGATCGCGGCCGCTACATGTGTCAGATCAACACGGTCACCGCAAAGACACAGTTCGGATATTTACATGTAGTAGGTAAGTTGTATTTTTTTTATAATCTAACCACTTACAGATTACAGACTTAAGAAACTTCCAATGTTCGTAGAGACATTTACATGGTTGAACTTGCCAGTAATCCAATAATTCCAATATAGATTTTAATTAATAACCAATTTTAATACTACTGTTACTTACACTCATCCAGATATAAAAAAAATACTTCTAAGTATTCGTTCGATTTTCAATTTTTTTTTTGTAAATGTAAAAATTAAAATAGAAATAATTTAACTAATAAATGAAAGAACTTTTGAAACATAAAATAATAACTACAAAAAAATTAATGTTACTTTTTCAATTTCTATTTTAAAAATCCTAATCCCAATTGGTACAAAGTAAATATTTTACGATTTTACGTGTTACGAGAGTAGACCACGACTATTTAGTAAATATATATTTTTTTGTTTAAGTTATATTTAAATATTATTTACATTAAAAATTAAAACAGTAATTAAAAATTGACATAAACTGGAGCTAAGACAGCTAATATGACAATGTTTGTTGCAGTGCCCCCAACAATCGACGACTCATTGAGCTCGAGTGACGTTATCGTTCGGGAAGGAGCCAACGTCACGTTGACGTGTCGCGCTAATGGCTCCCCTAAGCCCACCATCAAATGGAAAAGGGACGACAACTCAAAAATCTCCATCAGCAAAGGCCACTCTGGTAAGAAGCAAGATTAAACACTAATCAGGAAATTAATTAAGCCCTGTCTCGGTCGTAATTGCAACCTTTTTTCAGTATCCGAGTGGGAGGGCGAGATTTTAGAGATGGCGCGTATCTCCCGGCTAGACATGGGAGCTTATCTATGTATTGCTAGCAACGGAGTACCTCCGACTGTCTCTAAAAGAGTCAAAGTCAGCGTTGATTGTAAGTATGCATGAAATTTGATACATCAATGATCAATCATGTCACTATCAATCGATCTTAAAATGTATCATGGATATTTGCAACTTTTTGTAAAGTCTATAGAAAATACAATTATTCAACTTAACAATCAAATGGCCAAAGGAATTAAGAATTAACCACAGTAAGCCTTTTAAATAGTTTTTATGGCTTTTTTTGCTTAACTTAGCCTTTTTTTCCAAAAATAAAGTATAAATTGAGCCACTATATAGTCTGGCGGTATAATAACCATTCTCATGCAAGTGGTGTATTGTTATAGTGGGATAAGGGAAAATATTGTTGTACTTTTGTATTTCAATGCATGGGGGATGCCTGAACCTTATCCCGCATTATCTCTTGTCATACCAAAATCAGTACCTTTTTTTTTGTTCTTTCCTGGTAACCATTCCTATCTTTATTTAATGAAAAATTAAACTTTAGTTACATACATTTTTCTTCATATTACTGTCACACTTCCGATTAAATGTTATAATATAATTGTAATTGTAATTTTAGTTCCTCCAATGCTGTGGATACCTCATCAATTAGTTGGCGCTCCGTTGTACTACAACGTAACGTTGGAATGTTTCACGGAAGCACACCCGACGTCTCTAAACTACTGGACACGAGACGACGGTCATATGATCCACGAGAGTCCCAAATACCACATGGAGAATACCGTTGAAACGCCTGCTTATAAAACACACATGAAGCTGCTAATAAGACATATTACTACGGAGGACTATGGCACGTACAAATGCGTAGCTAAGAACCCGAGAGGAGAGTCCGATGGTACAATAAGACTTTACAGTGAGTACTTTCATGAGTTACGTAGCTAAATAAGTTTAACTTTTTTTAACATATAATTTGAATTCTTTTCTAAAAACCTACCATTAAGTAGACCGTCAATCTGAGTGATTACCATTACAAAAAAAAATTTCATTATCCCTGCACTCTAATGTTATTATTTAGCGATAGTGATTTACTAGTTGATAAACTCAATACATTCGAATTTCTTGCGAATACAGGCCACCTTACGATTTACTGTCAATATGAATTATGTTTCATTCTGTTCAAAAGTCATTACATACATAATATGAAAAAGTACAACCATATTAGTTATTAATGTACTCGTATATTAGATAATATGTAAAAAAAAATCAATTTTACACAGCTTCATCGCCGCCTACAACTACGCCAGATCCACATGCTGTGACCGTGGCTCAGCCTTCAAGACCACCGCGTCGAGATAATCCATTGACAGACAAAGGTAAAATTTAATTAAGGAATAGAATTGAAGACGTGAGTGGATGAAGGTGATATGTCGCATAATTCCAATTTTGAATAAATCGAGGTTAAAGTATTACTTTTATTTTTGAGATAAGTTGCCACGGAAATGATTTTTGTACTTAAATATTAACGGTATGATAGCAAGTAAACACTTCTATTATTTTATTAAAAAAAAAACGTGAACATAGCTCCTTCTTCCATAAACAAAAGTAAACTTTTCTGCACTTTTTGCTTTTTAAAATTAACTGTACCATAACACCTTTTTCAACTTTTTATTTTCCAAAAATGTCTTAAATCGACGATCTTCATCAACGCAAAAACGAAAAAACCCAAAAATGCGACATATCACCTTCATCCACTCACGTCTTCAATTGAAAGAATGAAAGCAAAACTAAACTAAGCTCTACTTATGTAGTGCGTCCATAATTAAAAAAAAATACAACGTGAAGATCGTTCTGGCAAATTAACTATTGGACTAGTAATGCATATAACAATCTTTCTTTAAAACAATCTTATTATACGAGTATGACTATTATCATAGCTATTACGCACTATGACACTCATAATATTTAGCACATAGGTAATCGAACCTTTTGGACGTTCTGTCATGTGAACAGGCATTTACCGGAATGAAAAAAAAAAAAAAAAACATCAAAAACAACTTGATACGTCAATGGTTTTAAGTATTTTTGTGACTATGTATTTTTCTTCTTTTTCTTACGGTGCCTCTCCAACTAGTGAAGGTTTGAAATAAGCCTGGAACATTCCTCTCTGTTTCTTGTTCGTCGGGAACAACTCAACTGCGTTAACTATCCTGGTCCACTTTCTAATGTTCTGATTATGTGATTATGTTCTGACTATGATTCTGTTCTGAAACTTTATGTGTATTTTTTTGAATTTTAATCCTTCTATGGTCGGCAGCGCACTTGTAGCACTTATGGCGTTGCTTGTGTTATAGGCGATGGTAGCCACCTACCATCAAGTGGACCGTCAGCCAGTCAGCCGACCTTAACATAAAAAAAAAATTCGAACGATGGGGTATGTGGAAAAGTATCCCTACTAGTAGGGATTAAAGTGGAAGAAAAATTCCACTTATCCCTACCAGTGAGGATACCTCAAAAAACCCTAACGAATTTATACACCTATATCTTCTTCAGGAATCACTCGGTTCATAGATGAAAATCCGTTGAGTAGTTTTTGAGATCATTGCGAACGTACATAGATTAGACATGGACAGACTGACGCAGCGAGGGACTTTGTTTTACAATATATTATGACCTACCATTCGTTACGTCAATAATATACATGTCGGTATGATTGTGTTTTATTTGAGGTGCAACACGTGCATTTGAGGGTTGTGCGTGTAACGAAACGTCTGGCATCGGTTCGGGGGTGTGTGGGGAGTGCTGCGCGGGCGGTGGCACTCAACAGTCTAGAGCACGCTCCAAGGGGAATCGCATGGCCTAGAGGGATCGTGCACTTCATTCCTTCGGCTTTTAGTTAACTACTGTTATTTCGATCGTAGTAGTGATATACTGTCGATAACAATAAGATTTGATGTCAGTGATACTCCCGATGTCGTCCTAATTATGTGTAAACAAATAAGTACAGACTCTCACGCCGGCCATTCGGACGACATCAGAAGTGGGATGCAGCCCACCATGATGGATGAAAAGATGGAAAACAAGATCCGCAACCGGGATGGCAACCGGAACTATAGCACGAACATTGCACTGAAAATAAACTACGCATGTCGACTCAACACATACAATGCCTATGGCAAGACAAGATGGCTGCCGTGCCGCGCCGTCATAACAAAAAAGTGGCGAAGTCCGGGCGAAGTGAAAAAAAAAAATGTATGCAGTGCTAGCTAACGTTCGACGCAATTCGACAATAAGTGAAGTTGTTGTGGAAGTGATATTCGGGTTGACCGATATTCGTTTTAATAATTTCAAAAAGACAATATTACGCTTCACGGTAGCTATGTTAGAGTGTTGTTATACGATACGAGTGAAACAAAAACGTGACAAGTTTCAAGTAAAGTTAAATGCATCTAAGAGAGACAAAGGCATCAAAGAAGATTGTTCGCTGCCACTGTGGAGAGCGGGCAATGTGGAAGCCTCGCTGCCCTGCTGCTTTTATAGCGGCACTGGGCAGTGGCCCTGTATATGTATTGTAACATAAAGGAGGTAAAAAACTGTGCAAAGCGCACAGTTACGCAAGTAAGGTCTTTTTATTATTTCTACTTGGGGTTGCAATATTTCGTGTAAGACGAAGCGTTTGTCTATTAATAAGAGATAAGAGAGTTTAATCAGTGAATGAATAGTGAGTTGTAGTCAGTAACGTAACTCTATGGTTGTAGTGTAGTAGTACCTAGTTGAATTGTAGTAGTGAATCGTTATTGGTGATGGTAAAATGATTTTATTAGATGATGGTAATATTAAAAAAAAAAATCGAGGTAAAGTCGCGGTATAACAAGGTTAATTGATAGTTAACATTTGCTTTCTTTCACTGGGGCAGTTGTTAGTAATATTCAAAGATTTTATTACAATGTAGTGTAACAACATTCAATTTCAAACAAGGCAGAGTATTGTACTGGCGTTCGCCGTGGGCTGGTTGACTGACGGATCAAATAGATTGACGTAGATCAACTTTTTATAATTTTGGACTGTAATTGAGTGAGGTGTCACTGTCATCTGTCTGAGCCATATTTCAATTCAATTATGTTGTTTATGTTGTTATTGTCAGTATGTCAGTAGTGAAAATATAACAATAATAACGAATTTCTATGTTAAATAACATTAAAATTTACAGTTTTGGGCTAGATAAGTGGTTGAGAATTTGAGATAAACAATTTTAGTGGATTAACAGGTGTGTGTAACAATTCAGAGCATTTTTGTTAGAAAAACATTAATAATCTACGGACTTATTAATCGAAATAGGACTTGGATGCCGTCTGATTCCGATAACTCGAAGCTATTAAAACAAGAGCCCGTGGACAATGTATGAAGTGATTGTCTTGTATGATACCTATTGACTTTATCACATTATGTTTTTGTCGCTAGGAGAGTGACTGTTGTATAGCTGGATGCTGTAGCAATTGTGATGTCGCTGGTGAAGGTGGCAGTCACAGTGTGTTTAAGTGGTAGTCACAGAGAGCGCTATGTAATGTGGTATAGACAATAGTGAACCCGTACGTAGAAACTAAAAATAAGTGTTTGTGTTGGTTTGATAATAATTACTTTACTCGAGTTATTGTGATTCAAGACCGGTTTCTATTGTGATAGGCTTTTGTAAAATAAAACAGTAATTGTAATAATTGTAACACAAATTACAAAATATAAGACTTGTTCGTACTAGAGATAAAAGGGTTCAGGAATCTTTATGAAATAAAATGCAAGCGAAATGCATCGGACCGAGAGCCTACTCCAAAATTTAAGATTTACCTCAAATTCAAATTTAAATCATTTAGCTTTCAATATCAACTTGATTTATGGATATAGTACGATTCAGTAGGAATACAGCTGTGTAATTCTATGTTTGGTGATAATTATTGTGTTTTTGAGATTTTGGTGAACGCAATCAAAACATTTAGATTGTAAACTTATTTAAAGTAGGTATTAGAAATAGACCGTTATGAACTTCAAAACGTTAATAGCTTCTAAGGATCGGGCTTTGTTAAAGGAAGTGGCAGGAAGCATGCATTAATGAGATTACATAGAGCAAGGTTACTAGTCAAGAGTTTAAGAATTTAGTCGGGGGTAAAGTGTCGGACAAAAGAGGGGATTGGTCATCAGAGAATCAGAGAGGGAGAAGGAAGGTGTGCAGTGGTAGCCCTCGGGGCTAGCCATGCGGTGAGCAACTTGTGAGGAAACGGTAGCGGTGCGCGCTGGTAACTCGCGGAGTTAGCCAGGCGGCATGCGTTACGCGTTGAGTTTTGAGAGCTGTGTTGGTGTTGTGACGCCGAATGCTGTACTCCCGTCACTGGCCGCAAGCCCTGGCCTGCCGCACTCTATATGGGTGTTGGTCCCCAGGTGGTGGTGCGGAGCTGTGGTGGGTGCAGTAAGGGGCGACATTGAGAGTTGAGAGATTTACGGGGTGATGTTGAGTTGAGAGACTTAAGGGGCGATACGAAATTGAGAAATAGATGCTGGGTTAAGGGGCGGTGTGACATTGAGAGATAGTAGATTATGACATTACGAGATACATATTGAGTTTGTGGATTTCTGAAGCTCTGGAAAAGTGAACTTTGCTCTATGTAGGCTCTTACACGTTGGTGATGAGTAATATGGGGTGTATTGAGCGTGGAGTAACGTAATGTTTTCTTTTAGATTAACGCACGAGGGCGTGCGTATGTCAGGAAGGCCGTGTCGGTATGATTGTGTTTTATTTGAGGTGCAACACGTGCATTTGAGGGTTGTGCGTGTAACGAAACGTCTGGCATCGGTTCGGGGGTGTGTGGGGAGTGCTGCGCGGGCGGTGGCACTCAACAGTCTAGAGCACGCTCCAAGGGGAATCGCATGGCCTAGAGGGATCGTGCACTTCATTCCTTCGGCTTTTAGTTAACTACTGTTATTTCGATCGTAGTAGTGATATACTGTCGATAACAATAAGATTTGATGTCAGTGATACTCCCGATGTCGTCCTAATTATGTGTAAACAAATAAGTACAGACTCTCACGCCGGCCATTCGGACGACATACACATTGATTGAATACGCATGGATAATGTGTGAGAATATATCCCCATTACACAGAGAGCAATTTGTCAGAAATAAGGAAGCAATACGTGTGTATTAATTACAGGTGTATGCTCAGAGCAATTAAAATATTGTAAATAGCAATAACCGCGGTCGAATGAGTTCATAATTTCGACTACGTTTCCAATAAAGTGTGTTGAAATAACATTTTTACGTCAGTGATTCGGTTTATTAAGAGATAATAGTACCTTTATGGGTTGTGTTCCCTCGGCTGTTTCATTGTTTGCTTCTGTTTCAGTTATTATTAGTGGGTCGTTACATTTGTTTATAGATCGTAAACTATTACGACGATCTGCCTGTCGCCGCTCGCCAGTTTCTCAACTAGCTTCGAATGGAGCCGTAAAATGTACAAATCGTTTATAAACAAAATGTTTTATGAAGTGCCGATTAAGTTTTATGTGTTAACATTAGTTTTATTTGTTTGAGGTGGTTTCGCTTGTTCTTTTTCGGTTTGTTATTTAATGGGTGGCCTCTTGAAATTAAGTAGATGGCATGTTGTTCCTACATCGGACCTTTTGATAGTCCACTCTCTGGTAGAATCGTCGTAATTGTGATTTTGACTTAATCCCGATATAAACATGAAATCAGACCATGAATTTGAACAAACTAATATTCCTCTTACTAGACATAGAAACGCGAAACAATATTCCAAACAACTTTTAAATATATTTTGAATATATTTTGAACTTTTAAATACGAATTCAACTGTTCTTTGTGTATTATGTCTCATATGGGCTCCAAAACCGCTCATATTATTAAGGCAATCTTCATTAATCCAAGGTAAATAAGTATGTAAGTTTAGTAAAGATCGCATAAGAAAAAGGCGCGTGGAAGAAGTCGCGGGCGGATAAAAGCTTATAATTTAATGAAATCTAAGATTAAATAAAACATAAGCTGATACGTGTATAATATAACGTAATAAAAGCGTGTAGTCATAAGTTGTCTGGTGCGCGTCATTACTCCCCCGTTATTGGGAACTTGGGCATTTTCCCGGTTGCCGGACAACGGTAACATCTTGCGCGACAACCTATTATGGGCAAGTGTTCGCTCAGTCCGTGTAACAAGCTTTTGTGGCTTTTATTACTTAGTAAAAGTTTATCAATTTAAAAATATTTCAAGTAAACCCGTGGCACATCACTTTCCAATCCTCATATTAACTTGAAAAATCCATTTAACGGCGCTCGTTTGGTGTAAGTTTTGCGGTTTGCTTGTTTTTGTTCGACGCGAACGCAATGGGCGGGCGGGAGGCGACAGTCGGCGGCAGCGAGGCGGCAGAGTCGACATCAGCCTTATACAGTTTTATTTTTTGCACCCATTACGAATTTACGGCTGGCCCGGCCACTCGACAATATTGCGCAACTTTTCAATAACTGGCTCGCCAGTGGCCGCTCGCGCCACCAAATCGTCCCCTGTCCCATATTGAATACTCGTATAGCTCCATTATATCTCAAGCACCATATGTTTTACTTATGAAAATATTACTTACAACCTTTTGTAATTCTGCAACTTATTACCTAAAGGAGTTCAATCAATTTTCTATATTATCGTTGTACCGTTAGGTAGAAAAGAAGAAATTATAGATATCAACTGGGAAAATATTGTGTAATTTGGTAATGGGGTTGTTAGAAAGTAATAATAAAGTATTTTTTATTTTTGAATGTTATCCCGATTTATAAAATCTGAAATATTCACAGGAAATTACTGAAATTAAGAGAGACTTTTTTTACCAAATTCTCAGGCCATTAAAGAAAACAATGGCCTGAGCCTTAATAACATTATACTTAACTAAATTGATAAAATTAATTTATCTCGTTTACGATATTACTTAAGGTCATTATGACCATAAGTAATATCGTTATCGGTAATATCCTTACATACCTAATCCTTATCCTCATATAGAATAAGCTGAAGTAGCTTTCCGCGTCTTTCTGTCTGTCTGTAAATCCAATAACTCCTCTTAAACCAAACAAATGACTTTAAATTACAAAGTCTATTACTTAAATTACTTAATACTTATAGAATATTACTTAAAGTCATATTATATGTAATTTATAATTATATTTAATCCTAGGTTAAAATAAAAATAGCCATCATGGTCGCCAACCTTCGTACACACTTCGTAACTAAGCGGTAATTTAAAAAGAAGAATTATATGAAAAAAAGATGTGTGTATAAAGCTTTGTATGTAGTGTCCCTTACTAATTTGGATCAACTAACAATAACTAATATTTTTTTGAAATAAACATACAATCAAATCGTAGATACAACTGTCCAACGATTTCGCACCTGACGTCGATAATACAAATACTCGTAAATCGCACTTTATCCGTTTGATTTACAAACTTTGCAACTTCGAACTAAAAGAGTATTTTTATCAATATTATGTCGACTATATGTTACTCAGAGAGTTTGCAGTTATCTTAACTATAATATTATGAAAAACTTTCATCCAAATAAAATGTACTGTAATTTAAATATAATATTAAAAATTTCAACGCCTGAAAAATAAATGAGCAATAAAAAAAAAATAGATTTTAACACCTGAAGGAAAAAAGCAACCGTTCAAAACCTACTCTGTACCATTGTACAGCAGTACCAAAAGTCTACAGAGCAAGTGAACCTAGTTCGTTTACTCTACTAGCTCTACATATGTCAGAGTAACCCTAGCCGGTAGGACAAAAAAAACCTAAGAAGGGCGCGGACGAATCCGAAAGCAAAAGCTAATACTTAATAGATTATAATAATGTGAACAAAAAACCTTATATATAAATAAAACTACCATTATTTGCATATTGACATAGCCATGTAAATATTCCAATGAACAATGTATGATTATTTATGTACAGGAACGAAATATCAATCGAATCTGAACGAGATCGATAAGGGGAAGCAGAAGACAGACGAGGGTGGTGGGAAGACGCATCTCAACTGGGTGGGTGGCGCTTCGCATGTTACGGGTAAGAAAAATACCACCAATTAATATTTACTTGTGTATATTAAAAGCACTAATAACTTAATAACATTTGTGTATATAGTTTAAAATGTGTGTAAATAAATAATAAGTATCATTAAAAGCCTTGAAAAATATATACTGTAGTTAGATAACTTGTGACGAGCCCACTGGATGATTGGTTATAAGGTGCTTGCCTTAACGATCTGTATCAGGGTCTCGGGTTCGATTGTGCAGGAGGTGGCAGTAACCACCCCCTACAGAAGACCACAGTCAAATAACACTAAGTGTGCTGTTGTGTTTCGATGAGCGAGTAATTGATCCTACTATAGTCGGCAGCCCAATTGCAGCACCTGTGGCGTTGCATGTGTTATAAGCGACGGTAGCCACTTACTATCGAGTGGATCATCAGATATAATGTGAAAGAAATCTACAGCATTAGGACAAAATGATCATTAAATGCCATTAAGAAGACCTGGAATATATCATGAGCAAGTAACTTTATTTGTCTACTTCTTTTTACAGGTGGTGCCGAATGGAGGAGAAATCATATAGAAGTTTTAGTTTTCTTTTTAATTTCATATTGCTTTTCTATTTTTATTTCTCCCTAGACATCTTAAGAAACATATATATCACGAAAAAATTGTGTATTGATTTATGAAAAAATATTTTTTGTTTAAGTGAGTTAATCATTATTAAAAATTACTTATAGTGCCTCTTCATATTTGAAATGTAACTTTTTTTATACTTTGTGAATCATAATGCGTTTTTTCTAATGATCGCATCCATTGAAACTTATAATTTAACTCTTGAATTTGATCTGTTTAAGTGGCACAGTGATCTGAGATTCATTTTACATCACTAAAAATTCTCATATCTAAAAACATGTCTTGTATAGAATTAAATCACAAATTAAATCCATTCATCTAGGCCTAATTCGTTAATCAGGTGAGAGCATTTCGACATGATGTATAGGACGAAGAAAAAATATTTATTAATTTTACAATCAAAATTCAGAAAATTATATTTCTGCGGGCACACTTGGTAATATGAAAAGTTACAAACACCTCGCTGTATTATTTACTAATGCAGATATACGATTTTTAAAAAAAATCTTACAATAGCATTTCTTTCTTCTAATTCTTTTACTATACGTTAGATAATAATCTAAATTTATTGTGGAAAAAAGTGAATTTAAATTATGTTTAATTTAAAATGAACTTAATCAGGTTAACGAATTATACCATTGATTTTAGATTACATTCTAAGTTTGTCATCATTTTTTTATTTAAAGTGATAATCTCCCTAAAACAGGTAAATTAGATAAACGTAAGTAGGCACATATTGAAAGTTAAAAATATTATCACAAATATTATACAACATTTAATAAGGTTTTATTATTTCAAGTTCGGGGTAATCTCGACTCTATATTATTATGTATAAACGTTGTTGTTAATTATACAAATTTGTATATTATATTATAATTGTAATTTTACAACAGTTCCTTGAACTATATATCTAAGTGTATGTAAAAGCGTCACGATACAGAGGATTTTTGTCGTTCCTTGTGTTATATTTTTTTTTCATCAGATGTATATTTTAAAAACTTAGACCAAGTTAGAACTATAGATAGAACTTTGCGGACAACATAGTCAAGCTGCTTTTATAGACATTATGTGCCTAGACCTTTTACTGTATTGAGATTTTGTGTCTCAAGCTATAACCTCAATTTTTGTTTATATCTATTGAAAATATTGGTTTCAAAATTTAGATATGTGTGAAATGTGATTTCATCCATTCTTTTTTTTTTTGAATACTGGTTTTTACAACCTTTGAATAAGGCCAGGCTTAGTTTTACCGGCTTCACTCTGCCGTCCACGGGGCTCTATCTTTAGTTCATATTTTATCTGAGTTTGAAAATTAACCTCATCATTTAACCTTATTACAAATGTGTGGATATTATTGTGGACATTTTCCCTTCAGGAGTTGTGTTGGCAATCACGAAGAAAAATCTGCTGTATCGTGTATATGATGAATAGCGGAATACAGCACACGAATTAACATAAGTATAAAGTGCACACTTAGCTTTATCAATAGTTGTAAAGTAGATATAGTAAGACTGAAAATATAAAACTGTACCTTTAGTGGAATGATTATTTTTTAATATATTATGGTAATTTATTTGTGTGCTTCTGCATAAACTCCTCATGTTTGCTGTGATAAATCTTTCAATTAAATTTTATGTGCACATTTATTTATTTATTTTTTGTTCAAAGCAAAAAAAAAAACAATATTACAATATTAAGCAATTTTAAAAATGTTTTAAGTACCCTTTGTTATTTTATTCATCACCTTTAAAAATATGTACTACAAAGAAAAAAAATTACATACTTCTTTTTCTATGTTCATTAATGTATATAAAATGTTAAGCTGGTTTGTGTATGCTTCAAAAACTCGAGAATGGCTAGACCGATTTTAATTTGGTTTTCACACATGCAAAGACCAATAAACGATGAATATTTTTGTATATAAAAACTGCATCCCAGAAGAAGACGGGAGCGGGTCGCTAGTATTTTTTAATTTTATAAAAGAGATCTTTTGGTAGTGGCAGGGTACATTGCATTCCTCAGTCATATGTTAGTAACTACTCCCGTAGTTGTTTTGATGCTGTTTTGATTGGGTCAGTGAGTAAGGGATGCAAGAGCCTATATCTCTATACCCTCAAAATACCTTATCCCTAGTCCCACTAAGGTCAGCACAGCGCATTTGCAGTACCTGCTTATCTTAATTGGCGACGGCAGCCATCTAACATTAAATGGCTCGTCAGCCTACTTGACTCCGGGTTTGTATTTCATTACATTAATAAAATTAATCTACATTATTTTAATATTATTATAAAAACTATTTTTTATTAATTTTGCTTTTACAATCTGAACATTTCCGACTTATTTTTCTTTAACATTTCTTCTAACAAACATAACTTTCTTCTGTCAATTAATGTTGTCTACACTATACATATAAATAAATATATGATAGTAAGTATGTAAATGTTACCGTTAAACATGTTGCCAAATTGCTAATAGCATTTAAGGTCAGTGCTATATACATAGATATGATGTAAATATATCCTTAGCCTAAGCAATGGAGTGTCTTTTAATATCTGAAAGTGTATCATACTGTTTCAACGTGCGACTGTAAACAAACCTACGTAACATGTACGTAACATTTTGAACACAGAGTAGGTAAACTGATATCAATAAAGCTTGTTTTAAACAACGATCTTTCAATGTCATCCCTTATTAACGAGACCTATAATATTTATTATATATTAATACGAAGAAATATCTGTACTGTTGGGTAGCAAGAGTCTAAACAAGTGCCAGTAGTACCTACATCCGGTGGACTGATAGTAAGTATAGTTACAATATTACTCGTAGTGTACACAACAGGTTTCAAGATAGTTAGTCTTCTCAAACAAGCAGCATTCATGCCAAAAGTTTTTTATTAGCTAAGTATAGCAAATAGATATTTTTCTTCTTCTTTCCCAATGCCCTTTCAATTCCGAATATTGGTCGTCTAAAATAAAACAAATTGATAAATTTATGTACGTTATTCCAATAGGTTTGCATAAAAATCTAAAAAAGGTTTTTAATTATTTATTACTTAGAAGCCTGTAAATACTAACAGCCGTTTTTTTAAAACAAAATTTTAATTTTATACACCTCTAAAGAAAAAATTAGCTAGCGTAAGTCATGAAAGCGCCCCAATATTTCTACTATTTATAAATGTTATTATAATGATTGCTAAAATATTTCAAATCAAAGAATGTTTCTTTGTATGGAATAAGTTTTTTTTTAAACTTCTATTAGCTATACCAAATATACTTCAAAGTTTAAAGTAATATACTCGTCTGTAGTTAAATTACTTTTTGATTTATGTAAGTTAAATACTTACAAGTTGTTTGTAGAGGCGTGCGGACATAATTTATGTAGAGAAAGTTTCCATCCATCATATTTGATGGGGCCCAAAATGCTTACAAACAATCTGTGGCGAATCTTTGAAGATTAGGTCTGGCTTTGGGGCGCCGAGGAGGCTCCAACTATGTATGGCCGCCCGCCAACTCCCGTAAGCCAATCTAACTTCTTTTAAATGTGTTTTTGATGTAAAGAACACATTACGGTAGGTACGCATCGCTTTCCGACTCCCCAATTCGGAGGTAAAATTAGTTTTTTATTTACTTACTTGCTTTGCGTACCTGGTAAAAATAAAGCAATTAAAATCCAGTTATATGTTAAACAAGACAGGATGCGCCCGTACCATACTACTAGTGACAAAAAATGGTCCTCCCATTTGCACATCTAGTAATAAAAATAATTTGTTTTCATTGCCATCTTAATACGTATTTTTATTTCTTATTGGCGTATTCTGTTATTGTAAAGTGTTCTCATTAGTTGGTTGGACATATCACTGGTAAGTAGGTATTTTCGTATCTTTCTACGCACAGAATGAACACCCGTCATTGGTGTCAATTTCCGATTTTGACACATGCGCGTCGGTGCCACGTACTAGGAGCGTTAGCCTTGTCCTTACGAAGTAATATAGAAGTCATTGTTAAAATCAAAATTTTCAGTTGGTACAAAATAGATTGCTATCTATGCCTACTGGTGTAGTAGAGAAACAACTTCCACTAGCGTTTGGACAGATTCGAAGGACGAAAAGTTTTGCCATTTTTTAAGGATGAGCGCATAATTTCTTGTTGTTCAGTTATTTATTTATTTACTAAATATCTTGTATGCGCTGTAGTTCGTTTTTTGAAAATCTCACAGGAACTTCAGGATATAAAGATCCTATATGTTAATCCAGGTAATAGACTATATGTGTGCCAAATTGCAACCAAATCCATTGTCGTTTTGTGGAATTGTTAAATGTTACTTATCTCAAGGATAATTGATTCTATAACTGGGATATGAAATTTCAAAACTTCTGGGTCTACTTCCTCCTCACATCATCGTTGTTAGAAATTGGATACTAAAATTAGATGTTTACATTACTATCGAAAGCGTATTGTATGTTTATAGGTCCTTAACATTTCGAGTACTCCTAGTTTATACCGATTACCAGAGACCAAATTTTGCTTGGTTGATTAATGATACAGTAATTATAAATAGAGTAACGATAAATATAGGTACTAAAAAGCACACTTACTTTATCGCTTGCATAAGTATCTACAGTACCTATACTTATTATTATAAGTAGAATGTTTGCCATAACAAACTAATTACTTAAACTGTTTGTGCATGCTTCCGCTGGAAATGGATATCGCCAGCTAGTTCAAATAAAATTAACGCTTATTACATGAAAAACACCATTAATTTCGAAGATCGAATTTCAAAATATATTTACCTGTAATATTATTATAATTCACATTTTATCGGGAAGTCAAAGTCAAAGACAAAAGTCTAAAAGAGAAAATCTGAAAGTCGGAGTATTACTAAATATTACAAAATTTAAAAAAGCAACCCATATCGGCTTACAAGTTCGGTGCCGCCTAGGTTACTTTTTGAGATAAAGAATAAGGTGAGAAGGATAAATAAAGAATAATGACAGAAAATTCTTAAACATTCCTTATTCATTAGAAAAGCAAAAGCATATGAATTTTCTATAATTTGGCTGTCCATGGTAAAAATGGTAAAATACTACTAAAATTAATAAAAATATTCTTTAAAGTAGGTACACAAGGAAAGGTATAAATAAAATATAGACAAGTTCAAAACAAAGGCCTGATATAACAAAGTTATAAAACGATCACTTATGCAATTCCTTTCAAGTTCTTTTCCTTTTGTAGGTCAGATAGAAGGTCCTACTCTATAATTCCAGTCTTACTTTTACTTGTACGTATACAGTACTTTGCGTAATACTTTTACTTAGATACTTTTTATTTTAAAATAACTTTTCGCTCGCTTATATAACATACTAGCTCTCGCCCGCGACTTCGTCCGCGTTGAATAATAAAAAAAAATGTAAGCAATATAACGTTTGACCTCTTGTTAGTATAAAACTTTGGTGAGGCTTTAGTTTTTTGTTTTAATTTTAGATGATTTTAGGGAACAAAGTAAGCAAAGCATACTTTTTCTTTTCAAACGCGGACGAAGTCGCGGGCGCAAGCTAGTTTATAATATTAGTATGGATTAAATATGCAAAGTGCTTTAAAATATTCCAGCATATTTTTTTAACATATTCCAATGGGACCAATGGTAGCGGAATTGGGCATTGTCCTTTCTTCCTTCCTTTCAAATAAAAACTCAATTTTTAAGATATATTTGAAGTTTCATTTTTTATTTTACGTCAGACTTGTTTTAGTTTAAATTTGTTGCTAAATAATTCATATTATATCCAATATCGGTGTCCCTGGAGACAGGATTTCTGTAATTTACCGACCTTTCCGGTCAGTAAAAGATAAACTTGGCCGGCCCAAGTGAAAACAGAGCAATGCACGGATCGGTGATTGTGTCTGGTAACGTTCCGTATAGAGAGGCCTCATAATTTTCACGAGGCAAATTAATCCGAGCACGGTCGGGCTGATCGGCGTCGGTCAGCGCGTCCTCGCATACAAATGCTATTGTTTATCGAAGGGGGCTAATCTGTGCGCACCAGCCGTCACTGTCCTCCCTCAAAATTATAACGGATCACTTTCGGGCACGTCTAATCCAACGCTAGCGCCTCGATCACAGTGGACGTGCTCCGAGTACTAGCCCTGCTCACGTGATGGTTTCAATGTTTTTTTAATTACTTTTTCGACACACTTAATAAAATATTTATCTTGTCGGGTAAAGGGAATATATTGTTACTAGCGAACCGCTCCCGGCTTCGCTCAGGATATTTTTTTTTATATACGCAAGATCCGTTGAGTGGTTTAGAAGCAGTTAGAGGAGGAACGGATATATATAATATGTACAGATTACAGTTTTAATGAAAGAAATGGGTAAAAGGTAACCTATATCCTTTTTTGTAGCCCTTACAAGATGTAGATCTACAAAATTTCATGATGACCGATGGTAAGAGAGTAAGAAACAAACAAACTCACTTTCGCAATTATAATATTAGGATGTATTAAAAACAATACAACGTAAATGCATAAAATAAAATAAAACAAAGTAGGAGAACAAATAAGCAATTTTGCGATCGTATAACATGTGTAAAGTTGTGAAAGAGTCGTTCCACATTGAGTGATAATAAAGGTAACCCCCGCTGCGGCACCTTTATTGTTATCGAATAAAAATAATCCACGGATTTTTCGGGATGATCGTAAATTATAACGGGATTCACGAGGGAGGCTGGCGGAGGCGTTCGCATGTCGCCACCGTTAACGGCTTTGCTACGTATCACTGTTAGCTTTCCAATGTCAGATAACATTTCATTGAAAGTAATACTTATACTTATAGTGGAAACTACTCTCAATAACAATATTAATAACTGCTCAATGTAATATCTACCTCTACTCCAGTCGTACATCTAAATTTCTGAATCGGACAAGTAGGTCTCGGCCTCCGCGAGTCTTCTCCATCGCTCTCTATCACTGGGCACTATCGAGTACACTCAGTGAGGAGTCTACTTATATTCTAGTCTAGATATTGTACCTCTATTTTATTAACAATTTTTCCCGTGGAAAAATGCCGTGGAAAATTTTAAAAGTGAATAAATGTCAAATTAGTTAAACGGCTTCGTCGTGACGATGTAAACTAGCTTTATCAGTGTAGGTTTATAAATAACTATAGAAACTATTTTACTCTAAAAGTTCATCAAAATCCATTCAATAATTTTCGTATGAAAGAGTAACAAATATGCTCACAACATTTTCAGGTACCTAGGTTTAGTAGAATCGGTAATAAGTAAGATGTTTGGATGATTATTAAATACACATTTCTGATCTTATAAATATAGATGCATAAACTTCTGAAATCCACCCACTCTTTCTTTATTACATTAACAGCTCTGACTCTCAATACAGAAATTCTATTTTAAAGGTTTTCTTCTTTGACATTATATCCAAAAGCTTGTTACTCTGCTCCATTTTGCAGATATCGCCTCAACAAATTTTTAAATAAATTGTGTAAACGCGAGCAACAGCTAGAGTTTTATATTTGTAAGGCTCTTCGCATTGCTCGTTTATTATAAAGCAAATTGTCAAAACAATAACCAGCCTCTCAAAGACACATTTTTGACGGTGCGGTCCGCCGAAAATCCACCGATACCAACAAAAGTGGCAACTGAAACTAATGAATAATTCATAACGGGTGGCGCGGTGCATGTTCTATCACTGTTTTATCTATTGCGGGGCTTACGGGCGACCGCGGCCCCGTACCCTTCGCGCCTCGGCCGCCCGCAAGGGTTAACTACCTCGCAACCAACGATTTTACTACCGTTTGAGAACACTAGATAAGCTTCACGTGGAAAACAAACATCAGTGTAAACGGCGCTTAGCTAAATTATAGCGAGGACGCGGCTGTTAATTAGTGGCCACTTAAAATAAACTTAAAATTTCATTAAATTATTAGTAGGTATTATAGTTGCAGGGTAGGTATCATTTGAGCAGCCCGTCTGGCGGCCACGCCCTTAAAGAAGAGCACCGTGAAATAAAGCATATATGCTGTTGTGTATAGAATTGAGGAAAAGAAAAAGAAAATGATGAAGATAATAAGTTAGAAAGTAAAAGTAAAAATTTAACTATTTATAAATCTCGAAAAGCGAAAATTGAAATTCGAAAAGCCTAATTATTAGAGGAACATATCAGTGTCGAGACCAACTTTTTTTGTGTTTATTTCTTGTAAGTATTTCTTGTATTTCTTGTAAGTATATAGTCTGGTTAATGGTGTCTATGACTGACAGACTGAATATTCTAAATGATACTGTATCATAACCTTAATAGCATACGGTCAAGCTCACAGGTGGCACACTAAGTTAAGTTAAGAGACATGCTTAATGGGAGAGGTTTGATTGGAAACTGTTTCGGTGTTCTCTTAAATGTCCCTGTCTAAAGCTACCTAGACAACTTCAAAAGCACTGCACTAAAATTTACTTTACTTGAACGAATTATCCGAATACTAGATACGTAGAGGAACGAAAGTTACCGACATAACCCGATGGATTAATAAGTTGAAGTAGCAGTGGGCATGACACATCGTAAGGAGAGAGCCGACGGCCTCTGGGGCCGGAATGAGTGGAGACCACGGACCGGAAAATGCAGCGTAAGACGTCCAGCGACAAGGTAGACAGATGACCTGATAAGGGCCGTGGCTCAATAGTAGATCCGGGCTTCTTCTGACTAATCCACTTGGAAAAATATGGGGGAGGCCTATGTCCAGCAGTGGACGTCCTATGATGATGGTGATGAAGATGAAACGGATTATCGAACATATTGGGTACATATAGTATAATAACATATTTAGGCAGGAGAATACGAAACGCTACAAAAAACTGCCAAACTACTTAAAAAAGCTACTATAGCTACTAAGCGAAGAGTCCCACCAAGTGAAGAGTGCCACACGCGGTGTGGCTGCGTCTTAAGAGATCAACAGACGCCGTGTCGCCGTAGGTCGAGCGTTTGCGGTAAACAAGATAAAGCCAAAGCGGCTGGCGCACGGTGACGCACGGCACACATAAATCTGCACAGATTTCATTGCCCGCCTCGCCTTGTGCTACATGATCTCAACGGCAATCTACGCTTGGCTTACCTGTGTAAATTTTCTTTAAGTACAGTTTTTGTGGCTGCTACGAAGGGGAAAATGTAAGTAAATAATGAAACGATGTTTATTTGGTAAATGGCAAAGCTAAAAATATAATTGGAAACCCTTTTCGTGAAATTACTGATCTCAAATAAGCAAAAAAAAAAGTTAGAATTAAGAACATTTCAAGATAAAATACTTTGATTTTCCTTTGTAAACATCGATAGATAATTTAAGCATAAATTGAGGCAAAATAATTTAATATCTAAAAATATAAATTCGGTCAGTATTTAGTCGCGACATGGCACACTGCGTTCCGTTTGCTATCACCTCTACACACCATCACCCATCAAAGTGGACGACATACCGAAAATTTTAAAATAAAAAAAAAATTTGCGATTATGAAAGATAGGGTATATAAGTGTATACACTTATATACCCTATCTTTTAAGTTGAACCAAATTGCACATAGGAGTTCATTGGCGTCAAACATGTGACACGAAATTTTTATATAGGCATTAGATAACAGATATAATCTCACCAATATACTCAATTAATTAATTTTTGTACTTCATAATTAAATCTTAATAGAAAACATACCTATATTTCTGATCATAAGAGAACAAAAATCGCAGATGTCGCCGCACCGTCTGAGCACAATAAAACTTTCCCAATTAAACTTATTCGGCAAATCAATACATATTGTTCGCTGACTTTATTTAACTTATCAATGACTGCGATCTATTAAAGATTCATAATATTGGCGCAGAACGCTCTTCATATGACCAATGGTATAAATGATAACCTTGTATTTTTGTTATAAAGGGACTTTGCTTATGGTAGGGGAGCCCAAGAAGGGATTTTTGGATTTACTCGAGTGCGTCAGATTTTCAGAGGGGATGTTAAGTGAATCTAAACTAAGCTCCCATTTAAAATTCAGACGATTCGGATGTAAAAAAGATTTTTGATGATTGCCGTTTTGTAATACTCGAGCGCGTCAGATTTTCATACAGATGGTTCAGCCTGAATTCCTGATCGTGCTAATGTTGACCTAACGCTCGCGTGACTCCACATTTAGCATCGTGGGCTCTCCTACCATTAGCTGATCTAATGGTAGGAGAGCCCACGATGCTAATCCATGCTAACGACTAACATCTCCTTCATCAGTTATACATCAAAGGCTTCTGTATCAGCTTCTGTATAGCAAATTCTAACTATTCTATTAATAAAATGTTTTGTATGTGTTCTTTTTTATAGTTTTATTAATACTTATATTCATAGTAATCTTCCGTCGGTCACAGTTTTAGATCAGATACAGAATACGGTAGTTTTTTACGTAAAGATTGGGTAAACAGGTAGATAGAATTATAATAAAAATATATATATTATACATTATCCTTACATATTATAAAACAAAGTCCTCTGCCGCGTCTGTCTGTCTGTCTGTTAGCGATAAACTCAAAAACTACTGCACTGATTTTCATGCTGTTTTCATCAATGGATAGGTTTTAGTATATAATTTAAAAAGTTACGCGGGCGAAGTCGAGTGCAGCAGCTAGTACTTACATAATAATATGTGACATGATAATCACACTTGGGAAAAGTGTAACAAAAAGCTAACCAACAGGAGATGTAAAAACATTAATGAAAATATTTTATACTTATGTTTATAGTCTGTAAATATTTATTCTGTGTCACCAATTTATTTTACTGGACCCTGAGATTCACAGCAAAGCGTGCGACAGATTTTGCTTCAGCCTCGGCTGGGAAAATTCGGAAGCTTACGACCCGCTTACGACAACCTATAATTAACTTTGTTTAATAATCAATACTAATAATAAATCTGTAAGGGTTGGTCATGGAGTAAGTTACTTTGTTTTCAGAGATATTGTGATTATAGGCTCTATACATGATACTGAAACTAAATTGACAATTTTTAGAATTTTTTTCTGTATGTATGTATGTATGTATGTATGTATGTATGTTCCTCCATAACTCTTAAACGAATTAACTGATTTTTATGAAACTTGGTAGATAAACATTTAAACTTGCGGGAAACAGGATAGACTACTTTTTACTTTTTCTACACGGATGAAGACGCGGGCACCAGCTAGTGGATAATACTTTTAGTTAAGTTATTGGTAGTAATTGTATAAGTTAGAGTTGACTGTGATTTTACGAGAATATGTTCGGAAAACCACAAACTTGTTTACATAGAATTCGAATCGTATTTTTAGCTGGAATTATAAAGTCGCAGTCTCTGCCAACTGAAAGCAGTAACATGATATTTTAGTGCACACTTTGAAATTTAAACCTATATTTTGTTTTGCATGAACAACTTTGTATTTTTTTTTTGCCAAAATAATACCTAGTAATACTATATTGATAAAAATGGTGATTTGAAACTGAAAAGTTGTTTTTCGATCAGCTCTATAGGTTTCGAAAAAATAATTCCACATTTTTTGCTTATATTCGGCCCAATACTCTGTTTTCGTATCTAGAATTTTGTTTGATATTCCGTTTTAATGGCAAATAAATAAGGTTTAAAGAAACAAAACGATGATTCGATATAAATGGGCATATTTAAGTAGTCATAAAGCAAAAAACTTAGGATATTATTATATCAACAATAATAATAAATCTGTAAGGGTCGGTCATGGAGTAATTTACTTTGTTTTCAGAAATATCGTGTTTATGGGCTCTATACATGATACTGAAACTAAATTGACGATTTTTAGATTTTTTTTCTGTATGTATGTATGTATGTATGTATGTATGTATATATGTTCCTCTATAACTCTTAAACGAATTAACTGATTTTCATGAAACTTGGTAGATAAACATTTAGACATACGGGACACAGGATAGGCTACTTCTTTCCTTTTTAACGCGGACGAAGTCGCGGGCGCCAGCTAGTTACATAATAATATCTAATATATAAAAATTTCGTGGCGTTTGTGCGTGATGAACTCCTAAACTACTGAACCGATTTTGATAAAATTTCGTAACTTTGTGTACTATTTGGTCCAACTTAAAAGACTACGACAGCCAAGTCAAAATCTAGCGCGAACATCAGTAGCATATTGTGTTTTATATAAAAAAAAACATATTTATTTTGATACATTGGTTTATCACGATTGATATTGATGTACATAGATTTTTTAAACATTTTTTATTTCAATACTCATAACTACAATAATATTTTTAATAATATAGAAACTATAAATTAAAGTATTTAATTTATACATCCATGTGAACATCAAAAAAAAGCACTGTTACATTTGTTTTAGTATATCCTTACATATTATAAAACAAACTGACTGTTCGCGATAAACTCAAAAATTACTGCACCGATATTCAGGTTCAACTCGAGGAAAGTTTAAGTATATAATTTACAAAGTTACGTGGGCGAAGTCGCGGGCAGCAGCTAGTATATAAATAAAAATAAATTGGCGTATGTATATGTACATACACAAAGAAAGGTTCAACCACTTGATTTTTTTAAAATTAATTTAGTTTTAAAAATCTACGAAAACACTATGTTGGCGCTTGATTTCAACTTAGCTGCCATAGTATAAAATGAACAATAGCTAAAAAGCAATCATATGGCATAAGTTCCATCACTGTTGAGAAGTTGGTCCAAAATGGCCTATTGTCCTTTATATTATAATTTTAATATATTAATTGAATTAAAGATGAAATTAATACTTAAGAGCCTCTTTCACCAACGTCAAGTAGGCTAACCGTCAACTAGTAAACCGAGTGCATCATCATCAATACTAATAATAAATCTGTAAGGGTTGGTCATGGAGTAAGTTACTTTGTTTCAGAGATATCGTGTTTATAGCCTCTATATGTACATGATACTGAAACTAAATTGACCATTTTTACAATTTTTTTGTGCGTGCGTGCGTGCGTGCGTGCGTGCGTGCGTATGTATGTATGTATGTATGTATGTATGTATGTATGTATGTATGTATGTATGTATGTATGTATGTATGTATGTATGTTCCTCTATAACTCTTAAACGAATCAACTGATTTTCATGAAACTTGGTAGATAAACATTTAGACGTACGAGACACAGGATAGGCTACTTTTTTTTCAACGCGGACGAAGTCGCGGGCGCCAACTAGTAAAAAAGTAGTCAATAAAACAGAAAATGATTTCTAAAAGTAACCAATCAACACTTTACTTGTAGTTGGTGAAAGAGGCGCAAGTCTATTAGTCAATAAATTATTATTTATAATCTAATCAATAACCACGTTTCACGGAGTAAGTCTGTAGCGATGTTGTAGCGATGAGCTGTAGTAGGGGCGCGCCGGTAGCGAGCATCCGAGGCGACCGCATGCCGGTCCGCACATAAATCTCTCCGGCAATATGAAACGCCATAATATCACAATATCCGTGCTTCTTTCGATGACATCGTATGTGCAATCAATATTTTCACTACTTAAATTTAAATTTTCATATTATATATTACTAGCTGGTGACCGCGACTTCCTCCGCGTTCTCTATAGCCTATAGCCTTCCTCGAAAAATGGACTATCCAACACAAAAAGAATTTTTCAATTAGAACCAGTAGTTCCTGAGATTAGCGCGTACAACCAAACAAAAAATATTCAGCTTTATATATTGGTATAGGTTTATTAAGTTAGTAACCTTTATTTTATCTATTATACTAATAAATGAAATTGAAATGTGTGTTTGTAATGTGAAAATACGAAATTAATGTGCTTTTTACTAAATTTATATCAATGAATATACTTATAACAAAATACTGTTTTTTTAAATTGTCGTTTGTTGTCTGTCTGTCTGTTTGTTTGTTCCTGCTAATCTCCGAAACTATATGAAGCTCCATGAGGATTCATCTGTTTTCCATTAGAATAGACCAAAAATACATGCACAAGCTCATAAGCCGGTACGCGATACAATTTGCGTTTCGATTAGTTTTGTCCTCATCGAAGCCAAAGGCAATAGTGTGTTTTACAATTGAGTAACTTCATAGATAGACATTCAAAGACGGGGACGGATTGAAACACGTTCTCATTATTCAAATGCACCGAAGCAAATTATGGTAATCTGGGAAACCTGCTCTGTTTCGGTAATATTAATATACAGTACACAAACATAGCGCGCAACACGCGCCGCTCTCTCGTCCGGGTATTGCTTTGCTCATTCAGATTCCAATGTGAGACCGCTCCACAGGACAACATGCGTACCAACAATACAATTATACAACTGCATTATTGTTGTTACTTGCTGTCCCTACATCTATTCCACATGCAGGCCAACGCATAACAGAGTTTCCAATTGTAATTATCAAATAAGGCTACATTTTGTGGACTCCAATTTGGATTCTTCTCATGGTTACGTGCCAGTTCTGCATTCTATTACTTAGTAACTTACGCGTAATTACTAATTATAAACTAGCGACCCGCTCCCGGCTTCGCCCGGGACACAATTTTTTTTTTAAAACACACACCTTGCCCGTTTCTTTTCATTCTTTTCATAAATGAATTCGGAATAAAAAAATCACTTAAACGTATGTAGTTAGTGGAGACACACGACGCGGACAGTTTCGCCCTCTTTTTTTAGATTAATAAGGCCTTTTAATAAAAATAGAATAAAAAAAATAACGCGTAGTATTTATCTATCTGTTTGATAAATTTCATGCAAATCCGTTCCACGTTATATGCTCGATTGAGACAAAAATCAAAACAAGTATTCACAGTTATATTTAATTAGTAGAAGAAGAAAAAAATGCGTTACACCCTGTTTGAAAATTTGTTTCCTTTCATAACAAAAATGAAAATGGGAATCATTAATAAAATCTTTTCAGAAACATGTTTCACGCCAAAAAACTGGATGGCAAAGTTCGGAATTAAATAAAGCAATACTATTTCCTCGTGTCACGTAACATTATGTGACGTTGTTCATCGACACGTGGCGTCTGCCACCGACCGTCAATATCTTTGACATTGAGGACGCCACGAACATACTGAATATCCTCACATCGCCCTGAACATAATATAGGGAGCACATATTATATAAAACAAATACCTATTCAAATAAATGTTTATATTTATTAGATATAAAAAATACCACATTTTTTTATAATTTCAATAATACAAAATATATTTAACGTCCAGCGTTGAAACGCTCAACATAACTTACGTTCACACAACATATTATACATAATTTACATAACATTGTACATAACACATAAATCAAGAAAAGAGCTATAAAAAATAGAAGAAAATTTTGTGTTTTTGTTTTATTAAAATAAAACAAAATGCTTTATCATTATGCAGTACACTGTTCGGCTTTATTTTATTCTTTAACCGATAATAAATATTCCGCGAATTCTAACCAATTGTTTTTTTTAATATTTCGCCGATTTTATTTTTGTGTTATCGGAAATTTCATGCGGCTAAAGTAATTTTCCGCGAGCGCAAACCGGAAATTACCACATAGTGTAGTGACGTGTTCGACAAACGTCACGTAGCCGGATCCGGGAGCGCAGATGCTTATATCCAATTTCCTGGGCCGTTTTTGTTGGAAATGAGAATTAGCTGACGTGACGTCACGTTAGCCTAAAATATCAATGCTGATCATATCATCACCAGCCGCCTCGACGAGGGTTATTGTCTGTTCGGAATGTCGACACTCCACATGTTAGTTCGCTTTGACTCATAAAAAACGTATAACTGAGTTATTAACTCAGTTGTATTAAGTTAGTGTGATCTTTTCTCAACTCAATACTGTTTTACATAATCACAAACCTGTCTACAGATATTCAACTTAAAAAATAAATTAAGTTTGAAAAAGTTCAAATTATAAATGTATAAATAAACACTCGAGAACGCGGAAACTAACTTGAATCTTGTGGATTTTTTTGCTCTCTTGAATTTGTGGAGAAAGTTGAAAAGGTGTTTTACGTAGTATATTTTTTGCGGATGCGACTTGGCCGCGAAGAGTCTTTGGTGTCACTCGAGGAGTCAGCGTAGCGGACTTAACGAACTCCGGTCTGCCTGGGCACCGTACAACCGAGGACCTATTTGCTTCTTATTTCTTGAAATAGATCGCAAAAGAGAAATTTTGTATTTCGGTACAAGTCTAATGTTACATTTTACTTAACTAATAAGATAATAACTAATTTTAAGAAACCATTTAAAAAAACGATTTGATCCGGTTTTTTGTTTGAAAGCAGACGTGATCAGGATTATTTTTTGCTATAATTTATGAAGATATGATTAGGCGTTTGAATACCATCAGCCCATTTCCTATTTAACAAAGGGATTTTGGTTACTGTTACTTCGGTGGTATTTCCATGATATGACATTGACCTGATGATGCAGCATCAAGTAGGTAGTCCAACTCTTCAGCAACTTACATATTGCAGATATTGCGTGTTTGGGCTCTTTGGAAAGTTATAAATTATAAAAAAGGGTAAAAATAAAAAAAAATGTATATACATATATAAATAAAATTATAAGTTTATATTTTTTATAATCAATCTCTTTTTAACACTTCATTAACTATAAACAGCATAGAAAAAATACCAAGGTTTCGAAGACTTTTGTTTATTTAATGCTGAAAACATTTCCCAACCCCTGACTGGATCCTTAATTTAATGCATACATCAATGAACCCAATAATCATATTAATGTTCAAACGCAGTTACAACATGTGTATAATGACGTGGTTTCCTACTTTACATTGATCAGCAATGTAGATTTAGTCAAATAATTATTACATACGCCCGTCTATACATTAACGCATATAGTATTCTCCATGGAAATACTACAACGGAATTTGCGTCACAAATGCCAAAGCGGCACATAAAAAGAACGCCTTTGACAGAATCATGGCGGACTCTTGCCTTCACGCGTCAATGGTAAAAGGTAGTAACGATCAACTTCTACTATTTCATTTCAAACTCTAATGGGTTGAGGTAAAGTCACATTTTCTTTAAATTACGTACTTATTATTATGTTTGTTTGTTTTAAATGACAGTTCATGCTCTACGCATATGTCACTTTTAAATGTTCCATAAAATTCGTAGTGTTTTGTATGGCACGCGGGTTCCATGTTGTAGTAGTTTGATGGTATTCTCAAATGACAATTAATTTATGCAGCGTCTATAGTATAGGCAGTTTATCTTTCATTTTATTCATTGTATCTTTTTTCTTTTTCGAAATTAGGTATTGTGTTTTAACTTCTTCATTAATTTATGATTATGTATAATTAACACCCCGATTTATAAATAAATAAAAGTTGTTTTTTCAAATTTTTTTCATATTGTTTTAGTTCTATTTCCAGGTATTTTGTAATTTTTGTATTCTTAGTCTGACTTGAAGAATTAATCGTTCATAATTATGAATAATTTCTTTAGAGCTGTTTTAAATGAACGATCAACTGGCAATGTAAAACTAAATAGATTTGATTTAGGTTGAAAACTTTATAACATTTCGATAGTACTAGATAGCCTGTATAACGAAATTTATGTTTCGATGAATCGCGTTTGGACTATTATAAAATAAAGTCGCTTCTCGCTGTCTGTCCCTCTGCATATACGCTTTTTAAACTACCCAACGGATTTAATAACGAACGGAAAGAATGTTAAGTGAGGAAGGTTTTTATATATAATTTTTAGAAAAAAAATTGCCCCTGTGCGAAGCCTAGGTACTAGCTCTAAAGCCACCTCGGTACGTCTGAAGTTCTTTAAAAGACCCGTGTTGTAATTGACATATTTCTCTGAAAAGTCATAAATTGTTATACAAATATTTACGGCTAGAATAGAAGCGCGCCATAAGAATGCCATGTTTCTTACCTGTGTTGGCACTCAGTTGGCGAATTATTGAAAAGCAAGCTCGATGCTTATGAAAAATTACTTTTCCGTTGAAATGTTGGTTTCGTGTGCGTCCCCCTTTTTTGCTTCGCTTTCTCTACGCTCGGATGCAAATACGAGATTCCTTTACTCGAATACAATAGGAGTAATGCTGAGTTCCGCCACCGGAAAATGCTGAGATAAGTTATTTGTCTGTTTATATTTTGTTGGTACATTATCGTTACATCACGGTGGAAAAAACAAATATTATGGGAAAAGGAGTATATAATGCGCAGTTCAGCTATCTATGAACTTACTTTTATAATATACATTTGCAATTGAATGTCGTCTGTCAATTTTATAATTAGAAACTCTCAACTAGCAGAGATTAGGAGAGTTCACACTGCTTAAATATATTATATAATATTTTTAGACTACCCTGGCACTGAGACACCTTGAATCTACCTGTATATCCATATTCAGAAGCATTTTTTATATGTTTTATATGATCACCTCAAAGTACAACTATAAATAACTAATTAAAAGTTAAGCTAGGCGGCTAAGCTGCTAAGCCAAACAGTCAATAAGACAGACACCCACAGATATGCACCTTCTGACCTGGATCAGTTTAGTTCGAAGTAGGTTATCCAATAAAATAATTTAATATTATTAATTTTTAATATATATTGCGGAACTTATTACACTTCGTGGCCTTTATCTGTGTAAATAACTACATAAGAGCTGTTTAGTTACAGTTAATGAGCAGGATATACAAAATCACTTTCATCTCCTTTTTTATTGCTCTTAATTTCATAGAATAATTTTATTAATATAATCTTTCTTAGTTTCAAAGTGTGATATGTTGTAGCTGATACATATTGAAATAAAAAATAGTGGTGTTAGGGAGCTCGGCGTCGGGTGGCGTCGGGCGACGACGCATGGCTTGACACTTATTGTGCTCCGAGCGTCTATATTGCTAGAGTTGATTTATGACTTCATGATGGCTCGTCCACTTCACTTGGATTATACATGATCGAAAACCGATTGATGTTCACTAGTTGCACTCTAGTCCTATATGTAGGATGTTTATTTAGGCACATTGCATCCGAATACGTTCAACGGTTTAACATTACATGTATACAAACGTATGATATAATTGACATCTTCACATAGTATAATTTAAAGTCGCTTTCAGCGTTCGTCTGTCTGAATAATCGCTAAATCCTCCTAAATCACGCAACGGATTTTGATACGGTTTTCACCATCAGTTAAATAATTTTTCACGTAAGGTTTATATGTACAATTAAGTTTTTATGTAAAGTTTTTACATAGAGAATTGTAGTTCTTCCAGAATACTAAAGAAAATTCCTCTATAATTTACAAATAACGCCCCACACCTTTGTTACGTTTTCGTAAAAATGTTATTTTTTTTTCTCTGTTTCGTAACTGTATCTGAAAACGGCATTATTTTTCTCTGTTAACAACTAGTTATGAAATGAATATCCGATAATTTTCATACTACTATTTCTAAAGTTCAAACTGTTCTCTCTATATTTGCAGCTTAAACGGCACAAATATTATTTTATATTAATAAAAAAAGTATTATGGTTCGTTAATGTCAGCTTAGCGAAGCTGTATGGGTGTTAAGCTTGGCCCTGTTTGCTAATGTTCCGAGGGTAGGAAAAGTTTCAGGTAAGCGTCTTCTACAGTGGCACGTGATCGGCCTACAGTATAATACTTCAGCACATTTCTCCACACATTACAATTACCAGATAAGTTTTAATATTATGTGAGTGTTAAAATTCCCAAGTTGGTTTTTATTTTACTTCCTTAGAGTAAAAGTTACATACTATACATAGATATTTTTTAAGGAAAGTTCTTTAGAAGCGATAGTTTCAGTTAAATGCGACCTGCATATTAATGAGTTCGGAAAAGTCTTCAATGGAGATAATATAAAGAAATAAAAAAACATGGATTACAAGAGGGTAATTCACAGACTAGGCCGTAGCCTGTACTATGGAAAAGTTTATTGAGATTATATTTGAGGAGCAATAGATGAAATAAACATATTCACACTGACTATTTAGAAATTTAGAATAGAATAATGTTTTATTTGTGGTAAAGGACATATAAGAGCATACATAGTAATATTAATTAATTATTAGAACATTTAATAACTTTCATATTTATTATATTGT
This sequence comes from Synanthedon formicaeformis, assembly GCA_945859745.1. NCBI lineage: Eukaryota > Metazoa > Arthropoda > Insecta > Lepidoptera > Sesiidae > Synanthedon > Synanthedon formicaeformis. The sequence goes on from OX243954.1 coordinate 6,318,354, forward strand.
TACTTTAGATCTCGTCATTGTGTTTGTGTTTGTATATGTTCATGCCTTTGTTATTAATAAAAAACGAATAATATTTTATGTGTTAAAAGCCATACTAACATATCTAACTCATCCCTATGGTCATCCTTATCTTTATGCTCATCCTTATAGCGCACTTGTAGCACCTGTGGAGTTGCTTGTTTTATAGGCAACAGTAGTCATCTACCACCATAAATACCATCAGTTTGTCTGTCGAGCTTAACATAAAAACATCTACTTTGATGAATTTGATCAAACACCACCCAACGGATTTTGATACGTTTTCCGCTAATAGAAAAAAACTATTTTCACTAATCAAACACTATTTTTACTAATCGAAATGCGACAAACGAGGAAGGTTTTGTGTATACAAAATTGCATCCGTGCGAAACTAAGGCGGGGTCGATATTATATATGCGAAAGGAGCTTTAACTGTCACTGTCTGTTACATATAGATAAACAAATAAATCTATTTTGAGGATTTTTTATTACAACACAGCTATTACACACTAAGTTCTCACACAGACGGAGAAGAAAGCACAGCAAGAAAATAAGATTGTAAACGACAAAACTAGGGTGAATAGGCTGAACTAGGCTAATAGAGTGACGGGGGTGTATATTACCTCAATTGGAAGAAAATAAATACAACGCCACGGCTCCCAGTCGTGGGACCGTCTGAAGATGGAATATAATAATAGAGGCGCATCAAACGTGACGTTATTAAGGGCCTCCGTGACCGGAGTTTGCGATGACGAAGCGGGCGGGGCATACGCGGTACGGCGCGCACGCACCATGCGTGCAACGAATACTCTATCCACTATTCACATGCAAAACCAACTGCTTACCGAATTCAATGCGACATTTGAAAAGGAAAACGTGTGAGAAAACCTCCTATTCGGTTACTTCACACAGAAATTTTATCAAGTTGACATGAGTAATGAATCTCTTTGTAGATGCAAATCAAACGACGCCACTTTTCTTCTGAATCAAATCGAAATGGCTTCTGTGACATTTTGTACGCATTCTCCATTTTAATAAGCGTGTAAGTATTCTTTATGTCATCCTAAAATATTAAGCGCCTCTTTCACCATCTGTCAAGTAGGCCAACTGTCATTTAAAGTCACCGGTAACCGGGAATAATGGAGCTGATATACCTTTGTTTGTACGGTAAAAATCCCAAATATTGAACAGAAAATAATAATAAAAATTCGTCTATCGAATGATGCAGTAAACTGAGTGCATATTTCAATAAAACAGAAAATTATTTTTAAAAGTAACTAATCAACACTTTACTTGTAGTTGGTGAAAGAGGCCCTGAGTAAACATTTTTTAATCTATGTGTATTTATTTTTTCAACATATAAACGTATATTTCAATATACACTTTTCGTGGAAGCTGACTAATCTTGAGTCTTTCTCACCAGAGCAACAGCAACAGGGATACGACTACTCTGTGCCAGAAATCGTAACTGGTAACACTAATTTTATAAAAAAATATATATAATGAACATTAAAATATATATTTTCATTAATTGAATATTATTCATGTAAAACTTTCGTTCTCTAAATGAGATTGACAACTACATCATATGTATAAATATAAGTAACCTCAATTAAGCTTTTAACCACTTATTACTTTAATTTATTTTAACTAAAAGCTCAGAGGGAGTATATATAATTAAGTAGTTCTACAATAAATATATTAAAAATTAGATGTCATTTCACAAATAAAAAAGAAAACAAATATATCAATATGTTACATTTTGAGACAGTCTATATAATGTGAGATATTTAGTAAGAACAATAAATTCACCTGTCGATGCCGTATAGAGAAATCTTTTTGTTTGTTCATGGAGGTGAAGCAACGCCCGATGGCGCCTAATCAAGAAGTTGGCCGGGACTTGCGCCACTAACGAACAGGTGTACCTATAAATACTTTCCGGGACGATTGCTGCAGGCTTTAATCAGCGCCGCGGCACCACTTTACCGCTTTTCATTGACTCCCGGCTGACCCGCTAGCGCCGATTGGAAACCTACACTCCGGGGAAATACTGCCGAAGGAAAATTTACGTTCATTTCCAACACACTTAACAGAGCTGAAATATTCTAAAGTAAATCATCGGGACATCGTTCAAAATTTACTTGAAATTTAATCTTGACATGATTGCTCTATTTATTTTGTCCACTTCTTCTATAACTGTCTTTATATTTAAACATCGATGTGTGTATTTATTTTCTTCGAAACCGCTCAACTGATTTTCGTGCAATCTTCAGATTAGGGTGATCCTGTAAAGTTTAGCAGCGATCGGAAGGGGCGAGGATGAAGTCGGGAGAAAAGCTATTATATAAAAAAATCAATTGCCACATGCATGAAGAAGCATCACTTAAAAACTACATGTCCGATTTTGCTTATTTTTGTTGTACTTGTGATTGTTAGAACAAGGTTTGTATGAAAGATTTTTTTACTAGAAAACTCAAGGGAAATTCCGAAATTTTGATGGTATTTTTATTTGGAATTGACACAGCAACCACTGTCGGGTCAACTAGTCAAAGAGTAAACAAGCTGTGCTCTTCAAATAAAAAAAAAAACCTAATGCAAACATATCCAACTAGCTTTAATTAGAGGGGTTCGTGGAAGTACATACGTACGGCTCGATGAGTACATCAAGTTGCCCTATGCTCGGTGTGAACTATATCAAATAAACACGTCTGTCTATTCTCCACACGTCGCAGGCGCACACGCTTTATGCCAAACTTTTACTGTGCCGAATTAAAAATGAATGCAATGTACGTACGCCGCGAACGGATCCAGGGTTGTCCAAAATTTATTTTACATATATGCTAGCTGTGACTGATTTAAAATATGTAGAGATAATAATAAATTAAATTATTAAAGTATCTGTTAACTTGTTTTTTACTTGTTTTTTATTTTTATTTTAGGATTATAGGTACCCCATGTCCGTGTTTACAAAATTTCAAAATGATCGGTTGAGTACTTAAGGTGAGAAAAGGTAACACATGGACAGAGACACAGAATTACTTTCACATTTATTAGTAGAGATAAATCTTCGTAAATTGTGGTCAAATATTAAAAAAGATGATTACTTTTTAATGTCTTTCTTTTGATAGTAGTGTTCATGACTGGGATGAAAAACTGTTTGTTATGTTTTTCTTGTCTACTTTTTTATTGACACTAAATATAAATTATTTATAGAAAATAATAAAAAAGGCCATCCTATAAAAAGTTTTTTAAAAAAAATATATTAATTATCATAAATTAAAAATAATTTGGCTTTTGACAGCCCTGCGCTTCAGAACAAGTAGTGTTCTACAAGCGTTACGTGCTACGACCTTTCAATACGCAGTAGACTCCGTTGCTTTTAATTGGAGTCGAGCCACCCAGGCGCCGATGTCCTCCCGAATCCACCTCAAAAATTAACAACTTTCCTCTACTTATACACATCTGCGGCAAGCGTTGCTACCAAATTAAAATCAAACATTTGCACAATATTTTCTTTTTTCGATTACAATAATAATTTGAAAACGCCTATACATATACTAAAGCAGATCTTGTTCAACGTCTAATTGTAGATTTTGTTAACTAGTGTGTTACCGTCTAAGAAAGTTACAAATTTTAATCTATACTAATATAAAGGCACACATTTTTTTAAAGTATTCCTAAAATTACATCAACGTATAAAATTTTATAATTAACTTCGCGGCATAGTAAGAAAAGTTTAATAACAATTTTAACCAAAAAAAATTCACATCAAAAAAATTTGCAACTTACTTGTACCAGGTTTGCAAATTATACGTAAACAAACAATAATAGAAGTTGTAACTTTAACTGATATCGAAACCCAATAACTGGGTCCAAGATAACCTGGGTCGTCTCATTCGTAATGAATACTAATAAATCAGGGAGTGAGTGAGAGAGAGAGCAATTGCAAACTCCTCAAGTAAATTAATATAAAGTTGTGCAATTCGACGTGCATTAGTATTCAGAGTCTACTTTCATATAACGCGGAAACGAAAGATTTTAATGAAAGCGTGCCATCGCAATATCTACATAGAGCAAGGATGAGTTACAAAGAGAATACTGAAAGGGTAGTTTATTAAAAATCTAGTTTAATTACAAGTATGATTCATAAAATACTGTCGTTTGAATAAGGTAAAAGCAGTAATATTTCAGGGGTCGAATAACCAAAGGATAGAAAACCTTTTTAGAGGAAACTTATAAGTGTGAGAATTATAAGCAACTAAGGTCTTGGATATTTGCACCGACTATTTTTGGTTTTATGATACCCTTAAAAATATTTTTCCCTTGTACACTTTTTCATGGTTGATTATTGATCTTTGATAATACTAACATTTAACAATTAGTTAAAAATGTAAAAAAGTCAAAGGTGTGCATTTTGACGCAGATAAAATCTTCCCAATATTATATTATATTTGTTACGTAAATACACATAAACCGTTGAATGGGTTTAAATTGAACAGCACCGCACCTTTGTATAATACATTATAGGTATTAGGCACGTATCTAAAGGGAATATATAGTTTGAATCCTGTACATAAGTTTTTAATTATTCAGGTTTTTTTTATATTAGATCACATGGGAGAAGACAGGTAAAAAAATAGTTAAAATAAACTGACACATATATTAACAAGCATATTTTTTTTATAATTAATCCTCTTTTCTCAATTCCCATCAATTCTCAATATATATTCTTAATTGAACTTTTTGAATGTTAAATAGTGTAAATATCCAAAAGTATTTATCTGATCTCTAGATATATATGCCGTATTTTGTGGTGTTGGTTCAAAATACAAGGTACTCTATATAAGTGTCCGTTGCTCATCGGAAGGTACAGTTGCGCTCGCAACATCTGCTGTTTCCTTAAGTACTTCCACTTCTGCGGCTGGCCACCCCGCCTCGCGCCCTCCTTAATTATTTGCTCTGTCCCTATTTCATTTCCAATTGGCAACCATTCTGTATTCCAATATTAGAATTATTATATACTCATTAATTCTCCTTTATAATCGATTGATTGATACAAACAATTTTCGTGTCGAACGTTCAAGTGTATCGTTACGTAAGTGTTAACCACGACAGAATGTAGTTTCTGTCGCCTAAGAACAAAAGTTACACCGAAACAGAAAAAATGCGCCCTGCCTTCTATTAGAAATGAGAAGCCAACTTCTATTGACGTTGTATTGAAGCGTTTCTCGAAGTACAAAACAAATTTGTTCATCCGTTTTTGCGTGATTAATTTGATTAATTTTTGGATGATATAACAACATCCATTCATACAAACTTTCGCATTTAACATTATATTAGGACTGTTTTGAGTTTATTCATTACAAAAATACAAATCTTTTTTTATAATATTAGTAAAGATTAGGATAGTCGATGTAAAAACCTCGGCATTGAGTAACAAAAGATCACTAACCTAAAATATTAAGGAAATAATTAATTTATCTAAATGCTAATGAATAAAAGTTTAGAGGTAATTAATTAGTAGTAAAATATATTAATATGAATATTGTGGAGACGTGTAAATGTATCGCGGCGGCATGTCAGGAAGTCCCTCGTTCGCCACTTGCCTACAAGCTCGATAGCAGCCGTTCTGGCCTCATTAAGTTCCTCTATTTGTTTAGGACCACAGCTCAAACATGCCTTCACTCCGCCAGGAATAACGGATTTTACCATTTAAAATATTTATGAAACGTTTTTACCTTGCTAGCGCTTAAGGGGGACAAAACAATCTTTGTTTTCATTATCATTTTATCAAAAACTTGTACCAAAAGTAACACGAACTTATATATTACTATAGGTATATTATTATTATACTAGTTATTATTATATTACTCAATTGTAAAACACACTATTTTGCCTGTGGCTTCGGTGAGGCCAAAACAAATCGTATCGCGTACTGTTTATGAGCTTCAAACCTACATATATTTTTTGTCTATTACCATATTTTTATTAAAAAAAATAACAATAACATATCAGACAGCAATGAATTTATTAAAAGTTCAGTGTACAGAATTCAGTAAAAGATAAATGAATTTTATCGCATACATAATATTATATTAATAGAAGTTATGATTTTGAACGAGAGAATTTTTCACTTAAAAGTATGAACATAGTCTCTAGAGGATTAGTGTGCCTAGGAAAATAACTTAACCCAGTTCTTTTGAGACTGTTAATTTATGTATACATTTTTCATTAAACGTTTAGCGTTTTTAAAATGACGCGAGTCTTTTTCTATAGCCTACTGAAATCATGACAACTTTTACGTCAGTGCAACTATCTCTACAAATATATTAAAATCAATTTGTAGCACCTAACACGTTGTACTTACGAGTATGTTACCGAGGTCAAAAAAATTGTTTTAGATTTTTGTCTGTCTGTGCACGCTTAACTCAGAAACGGCATAACGGATTTGGGTGAAATTTAACACACATATAGTTTATTATCCGGATTAACATATAGGATACTTTTTATCCTGGAAAATGTCAGGTTCCTGAGAAATATTACGATACACAATTTGTTATGCTTAACATTGTTAAGTATTGTTGTTTGTTTGAAATTGTAACATTTCATAACAGTGTAAAACATATATATATATACAGTGGAACCAGATTAAGAATATTTATAATATTTTTTTCACTCAAAGCCAGAGAAAATAAGCTGTATTTATAAAACTCGCGTGTGCATCACGTTCAATGCGTTCGTGGATTCGCGCGGTGCGGGGTCGATTTCGGTTCGTTTAAGTTTGACATCCATAACGAGACTGTTTGTGTAGTGAACCTCTCTGTGTATATGTAACACGATTTCAGAATTCGCAATGTAAATCCGCTGCGACGTGGCCTGCGATGTGGTGACATTTATTGCAAATATGTAAACGAATATCATCATATATTAAAAAAAAAATCATGTAACCTTTACATTGTATAAAACAAGGTCACTTCCCGCCGTCTGTGCCTCTGTATATTGTATAATTTGTATGAAATGTTTAAGGTAACTAACGTATCTAATTTGATAATGATAAATACTGTAACCGTTTAAATAGAATATCCAAATACCACATTATATAGATTTTTTTAGAAGTTAAAATGAGTTAAATAAGCTATCTTAAAAGATAGACATTTGACTTTTGTAGACCAATAAGAGAAACAACCCCACCATATATTATTTTGTTATATTACAAGTAAGTAACTTGATTTTTTCCGACATATTTGAACCAATTTACACAAAACCCTAACGAACTATGAAGGAATCACTCTTGATATCGTGAACATACAGACAGACGCACAGTAGGAGAAAAGTCCAAAAACCTGGCCAAAACCTCAAATGACCTTTGATGGGAATGAAAATTGGCTTACAGGGGTTTTCAAGGTCGCTGATTACGAATCTGAAAGCCAAATTATCGTAAACAAAATGGCCGATCCAATATGGCCGACATGAACGTTAAAAAGTTACCAGATGTTGACAAAAATTGGTATATACGGGTTTTCAAGGTCGCTGATTACCAATCCGATATCTATTGTTTATAAATTGCAACAAAGAGCTTACAGCAAATTGTTATAAACAAAATGGCCGAGTATCCTGCTAAATAGATAAATTAATATATAAAAAAAAATCATCATAATAAAATAAACGTGAACAGTGTATTCTACGCAATTATTATTTTTATTTCCAAAATACATACGGAACGTTTCAAAAATAGAAAATTTTATTCTTAATCAAAATCGTAATCGGAGTCGGAGTCGGAGTCAGAATCATTATCCGAGTTCGTATCTATTACAACTCCCGGCACGGCTTCAATCTCGGCGCAAAATTCGTCTGCTGCAGCAGTCACTTTAGAAGTGATCAACATCGCTACAGCTTCCGGCGACAAACTCTTCAGCTTCTTCTGTGGTACCTAGTCTTCTGACACTTGAAATGTACGGATCAGAAGTAACTAAGAGCCGATGAAAAACATCTTCCATAGTTTTAACCCTGGAACTTTTTCGCGCAAAATCTTCTCGATATCGTTGATGTCGGATAAATGCTCGCTGATTATCAGAAATACTTCTTTCCTTGTCAGCACCAATTCTTTGTAACCGGATCCTGTAATAAAGACATAAAATTGTAGAAAATTGGTGTTAAAGGAAAAGGTAAAATTTTCAATTAATACAATAACTTGAACAATGTACATTATTTTACCAAATAAATAACCGCAATAAATGAAATAATTTAAAAAAAAATTAGACAGAAAATATTGACATGGATTTGGTTAAAAGAAAGCTTTGCTTACTATATAATATATATATGTTCAAATATTTTATTTGAATGTTATAACATTTCATTCATATTTAAGAAATTTTTATGTGGTTAATTTTAATATGTATATATATATATATATATATATATATATATATATATATATATATATATATATATATATATATATATATATGCATACGTATATATCATAATTAAAATATATATATGTTTCGTTGTGTAAAAAGAAATATACTAGCAATACCTTTTTGCATCGCTCTTGTAAATTTTATAATGAACATTTGCTAAATCTTGATATTTTTAATTGTACTATAGACTATAGCCTATAAACGAAGCCTTAAACAAGCCCTCGAAAATATAGTTTTGTAGTGGTCTTCTTTTGTAGCGGCCAGTCTATCTGGGTATTTATATGGTGTTATATTTTATTTGTTGACTGGTGTATTTGTTTCTTTTTCTCTTTCTTTTTTGTTTGCCTTTGTGTGTGTTTTCTCTCAGCTTCAATGTTAGTATACTGTAGTCTTGTAATATGTTTTAATAATTTAGTGGAAACTTTGCTGATTTATGTTTTTCATGTATGTATGTGTATTATGTGTATCGAGTTATTGTATGTTTCCCTAAAATAAAAAAATAAAAAAATAAAAAAAATAAAAATATATATTAAAATAATTTATTTCAAGCGTATAACAGCCGTCTTGTCCGTTATGATGCTACTTCACCCATTCTCAGGTAGAGGCGCAGAGGCTGCTCAATAGTGCCGCGTGCACGCTCGGCTATCGCACGATGCGAAAAAAATCATAACGGACAAGACGCACGTTTTCCGCAGGTAACTCTTGTAAATTTCGAAAGCTTATACATTAAACTAAAGGCCGAGACTAGGAGCTTTGCAAAATGTGACAAAATATATAACTTTTCGGACCGTTGAAAATATAAGTTTTCAAAATTATTCAATTTTATTTATGCCGAAGGCTATACTACATTTCAATCATTTATACATAAAGTTTAGATTCAACCGATGTAAAAATATGTTCTACATACCTCCAGAAATCGTATCCATGTTACAGAATTGAAATTAAACCCGTCACTTTAAAGTTATGGGTTTTTGAAGTCAGCGTTATTTTCGTCTGTTCAGCGCGTGACACGTACACTCTTCACAAACACTAACTGCCAACTGACGCTGCGGCGCAGGTATACACTTAAAGGGCTTTCCCTTCCACAATAGAATGCAGTTACTAGTCCTCTACCTGAATGACTACTCAACTGACCCTATTTCGAAAATTTATTTTTTGGGGTTTTGGCCAGGTTTTTGGGCTTTTCTCCTACTGTGAGACGCGGCGGGAGACTTTGTTTTATAATAGGTATGTAAGGATAAACTTTCGCTAGAATTAATAGAAAGAATGAAGAAACATAGATTTATTGTTTCTTAATAATTTATTCGTCAGAAACTTATTGGTACTTTCTTAGCTATTCTGATGTTTAAGAGTGGGTATAAAGCAAACAAAATTTGTAATTTCACCCGCGTGGCCCCTTGGACATGACAGTGACACAAAATACGTAGAACTACGCACAACATGCGACGGAATATAGCGCATCACGCTGAATAAAAATGTTATAAGTGCCAAAAGTATTAAATATTAATTATTCGTAAACTACAATGTCAAATGAAAAACTGTTACATACAGCCTTAGATAATATGTGAAGTGAAATTACTTATACACTTTTAGCTTTATAATGTGGTGTCATTTTGAAAATAAAACTAAAATCGATGGAAATGAGAGCTCACTGATTTTTTTCTATCGAGAAAATTTCATTATATTATGTTTCCTGTTACAGTCGTCACTTTCATTTATAATGTATTTATCTATTTAAAAAAATTAATTAAATTAGACTTTGTTTACTTAGATAAAATTCAAATCTAGGATTGGCTATTTCTCTTTATACCCGCTCTTAAGAAGCTATACTTTATTTATTTTTTAAAACAACACAGATATATTTGCAATTTATGCTGTGCGCTATCTAAATGTATTCCATGTCGCGCGTATGCTATGCTGCCTCGTACCTTGAGTACCTAGGTCTGTATGTAACGAACCACGTCGGAAACGTATGCCCTTACCCCTGACGACCCGTGATCGGGTTACAGAAACACCTTGTCTACAGATATTGACATTGGTTCATGTACGAGTACCTTTTCATAGTGATATTTTGTTTGAAAATACTTTTTTTATTTTTTACTTTTTTATTGAAAAAGTGACGCCTGAAAACAGATTTTTGACTATGTCTTCTTTCTTTCCAACTCCTTTTACGATAAGGATACGGATTAGGTATTCCTTACTCACTCACAGAAACACAACCGCATATTATTATATTATTTCACGGGGATTTTTTGTAAGAGGGTTGCAAAATAACTACATAATGCAGCGTGCTCTGCTACTACCTACTTCAATTTAATTTATACTTGAAATTCAAAAAAATAGAGATAGGTATACTTACATGTTGGTATTGGAACCTCTGTCTGCCTTATCAATAGCCTAGTATTCGAACCGCTGATCTATCATTGCTTTATATACATATATTATTTATTACATAAAAGGTTAATTAAGAGCCCAGACAGTGCGATGCGTTCTCACATTCTGATCATGTATTCAATTACATCTGTCTGATATCGTTTTTCTTGTTATAGAAGCTGTCTGCCTCGATACTGTATGTGCTACTAACATTTATGGACGCAACTATACGTTCACTCACAACTCTGACACCCTTCCTGTAACTAACATTTATATAATAATAATTCAACGTCAACACAATTTGTTGAGCTAAAATGAAACGATATTTTTTCTGATTTCTGATATTCTGCTCAGTCATTACTAGTGACAGTGTACTGAGAAGCCAACGCGTGAGATATGACTTTCGTTTCGTCTTCTAATACTTTTTATCGTTAGTTATTTCATATAAATTTTGTTATTACAAACTTGTCTCAAAGTTAATTAATCAAGTATCACATTACTAATCTCTAAATACATAGTATAAATTTAAGTTTTACGGGGTTGTTCGCATTTGTCTTTTTTACAGTGTAGTTCTTCCCACTCAACGGATTACACTATTACTCGTATTTAGAGAATATCTATAGTCTTTTATCAAAAATAACAAATAAACTATTAAATTTTTATGTTTAAGTTTTAATAAGTAAGTTGCAAATAAAATACTTTTTTTTAATGAACTGTCATTAGAAATTTTCAGGAAAACTATTTTTTTTAATACTCACAAAAGAATATAATACTTTTTACACAAAGCATAGTTTGGTTTGACAACGACGTAACATGTTAAGGCTAATAAATCTATTTCATAGAAATATTAAATGTGACCTAACAGGTGAGCTGTGAATATATTATTTATGTGACGTATTGATCGGGTCATCGATGCGACAACAATTTGCCAGTCCGGTCGGTCCGAGTGTCGCTATGCAAATGCCCGCGCTCCATTTTCCGCTAGAGCCGTCTCTGCGGCGCGTCGCGATATCAGAGACGGGGGGAGGGCGGAGGGCACTGCACGCCGGATGTTTCGCTGTCGTCGCAGGAAATTGAGAGCACTGCATAAATCCTGATCCTACAAACCAAATTTGATTCCACATAATCCGGATATTGATACGAAACAAACACCGCAGGCAGATATTTTAAATGATTTCGCGGTATACATTCTCAACTCTCTTTCCCGGAACGCGCGATGTAAGAGCCTTCAGTAATTCAATTTCCTCAGATAAATATGTTTTGTGGCATTCCTACATGGGAAATAGTAAAGCAACAGAGCCGGTTGAGTGAAATATTGTCGGGAAAATTGAATACGTGCAAGCGTTCGGAGTCATTTCGGTGGCCCTACAAAGGTTACTGAGACTTCGCGTAAAAAGTCTGTAGATCGGGAAAAAAAAATAACTTACGAATTTGTGTTTGAAATTGAAATCATAAGTGCGAGGAGTAAATAAGCACGAGTTGAAACGTTTTTCGTGATTTTTTTTTCTATATTTGGATTTTTTTTTCCGAAAGGGAAAAACGTGATTTGATAAGAAATTTCAATATGAAAATTGCTCGTCGACTGTTCCCACCTGTTCCTGTGATTAAAGCGTATTTCTCGCAAACATTCAGTCGAAGCGAAACGCCGCGCCCGCCAAAATGTAAATGTTGGTCCAAGGAAATCTTTTGCGGCCAAAGAAAAATTTACACATTCGCTCTCTAACTTTGTTTGTCATTTACATGTTTTGACGTCAAAAGAAAACGAAATCGCACTTCGGAAACAAAATGAATTGAACGAATTATGCGGGCGAACATATTATGAAGTTTAATTTAAGGTTGTTTATGTTGGTAAGGGAACGTCTACCAACTAACCGGTGCAAGTGATTTTATCGACATCGAGGGAACTAGGTAGGAGCAGGGGTACATTAAATTCAATAACACGAGTTAGGGAGTTCGACGCTCTCCCCGACCGTCCTCGAATAAGTAAAGAAGAAAAGTTTCTGAAAACTCCGCTCAACTCGCACTGTTGTGTGTATAAAAATTTACATGACGAAATAAAATAAGCAAGGTGACGTACTCGATTATATTTTCGATACATTTAACAATATCTTACGAACTTACAATACCCTATGAACTTGTAAATACAAGTTCGTTACAATTGATCGTAGTCCCTATTAAAACAAGCAACGCCTTGGAGGTTGCATGTGCACTGTCGACCTTGATAGAATCTATACTAATAATTATAAATGTGAGAGTAACTGCCTGTCCGTCCGTTACCTTTTATGCCTTACTACTTACTTAACCGATCTTCATAAAATTTTGCATACACTAGGCAGGGAACATTGCGTTTCACAGTAATTCGGGCAGCCCATTGACATTGGTAGGGATACAGAAAAAGACATAATATAATTCTGGGTCAAAGATAGGGTGCCTTTGATCCAGAAAAAAAGTACTGTTCCCGTGGGAAAAACTATACAAAAACTATAGAGGAAAAACCTCGCCTCGCAAAACTATAGCAGCAGCATCTCACATTAGGACTCTTATTTTTAACCTTTGAGCTTTTTTATTACTGGAATTTCATTGTTTGAGTGTAACATACTTAAGTGAGTCCATCTATTTATAGTTTGTTGGAGCAAGTTTAAGACAAGCCTCGCGTGTTAAAATAGACATGCATAATTAGTGAGACTAGAATTGTTTACTATTTAAAGCCTGCGGTGAACAGTGAAATGTATGTAATTAGTATTTTAATAACAGGAGTTATATGTAAAAGATTTATATGGTACTAGCTGACGCCCGCGACTTCGTCTGCGTTGAAAAAGAAAAAAAAGTAGCCTATCCTGTGTCCTGTACGTCTAAATGTTTATCTACCAAGTTTCATGAAAATCAGTTAATTCGTTTAAGAGTTATGAAGGAATATACAATACCTATAAAATAAAATAAAATAAAATAAAATAAATACCTACACTTACAGATTTATTATTAGTATTGATGAATTAGTTTATCTATCCCTGTCTGCTTCAATTTCAAATTGTTTCAATATATGTTTCAAATTGCAATTGCCTGCAATCCGAACACGGGTTTAAAAAAAATGACGTGTCATTGTTATTGTGAGACTATTTTCATTTAATTCTCTCAACATTGTCCCACATTTTGTCATCCTCGAAGCCGCCTCCTCGATAAGCTAAGTTAAGATAAGCTAGTCGATAGTTTAAGGCGCGACGGCAAAATAATGATAATATTAATTTGAAACGTTGTGGACTACTTTTTGAATTCTTCCCGTTGAAACCCAACAACTTTTTACTATTCTAATCTGTTCAGATAACAAATTATGGTGCACCACATAATAGATAGAGTTATATTGGTTCAGTATAAAAGTTATGCGCATCGTTATACCGCACTGGGCACTGGACTCTGCGTTCGAATATTGTTATTCAAGCGAAGCTCTCGACAGTTTACTTGTTAGGACATTCTCAAGTTATGCCGACTGCCGGCGATCGGCGTCCGGTCCTCGCCGACTCTAACTAAACTGACTATTCCATTAGTTTGCCCTCTAATTTTCACTTACAAACATGTTAACATGCAGTCTTCAAGATACGACTGTAATTTTCTCTTTAGTTCGCAATTAAATTCCAAATAGAATGAAGGTTAGAAATAGAAACAGAAAAGCAATAAAAAGAAAATATCTGTTGACTAAAACTTTAGTCTGTAAAGACTAAAACATAGGTCTTCAAAGTCAATAGAACTATCGAATCTAGTTACTTCACAATATGCAAACCGCCTGACAAAATACGGCAAATTATCGATTTCAATGAATTTGAGTAAGAAGGAGTTGATTAGGATTGACAATCGCATTGAAGTTACATTTAAAAGTTCAGCGGTTCGTCTAGTCTATAAAAATAAAAATGAATCCCTAAATGTGCTGCTAAGCGCAATACTCGAGAACGGCTGGACCGATTTTAATTCTATCTTTACTCATGGATAGAGGGATAATCAAGGGAGGTTCTTATGGAGAAAAAAAACTTAAAAAAAACGAGGAAAAATTAAAAACAACATTTTTCTTTTGCCATACAAACCACTCTGTCCCCCAGCTGGCAAACATTTGACGTCAATTAAAACAAAACGTACGTGTCACCTAGCAACCATTGTTGATAACTTTTTCACTGTCATTAGAAAATCAAATCTATAGCAGAAACTGTCAAATTTTCAGTTCAGTTCATAATTAAGTTTAATTTAACTCGACATTTATTGACTGTTAGGCGGTACAAAGTTCGTCTGGTCAGCTAGTTATAAATAAATAGTAATAATATGACTTTCTGACGTAAATGCAGCAAGCGCGGCGCGTTTTTCATCAAGTAATCATTACGAGCGCGAGCCACGTTTTTAAAATGGCTTCTAATAGCGGGTAACTTCTGTTCTAAATTAATCCCTTACAACAATATTTATTCCCTTACAAGATCTGCTATCATCCCTTGCTACACCTCACATAATATTTAATAATTTGTTTGGTGGAAATATAAAGAATTTTCCAAAAGCAAAACATTAATTATTTTCCCCTCTCAAACCTTTATGTCAGCTTCTCGAGTTGTCGTGATTTCGCATTTAAATTTCCTCTTAACGGACCTTAATTCTGTGCTGTGAAGAAATTGATCCATTAAAACATAACACGCAATAATTGTACATTATATTATAAGAACTCGTCTAAAAAGTAAGAGCCCATTACCCCATCCCTTCCTAATCCTTAATCCTTCTATGGTCGGCAGCGCACTTGTAGCACTTATGGCGTTGCTTGTGTTATAGGCGACGGTAGCCACCCACCATCAAGTGCACCGTCAGCCTGTCTGTCGACCTTAACATAAAAAATAAAAATAAAAATTAGGCTTACTGTAAAGAATATTTAACAATTATTCAGTATTGACTTGTAAATAGAGAAATTCTATATAAACTTTTATTGATATTTTCCAATTCAATGTTATACATACAAGGTAATACAGCTAAAAGTCGAAGATTACAAAAATATCTGAACATTTATAGAACAGCTCAAACAAAGTTTCCGTGGGTGTCGCTCTTATCTATATTATCGTTACATTAGTTGTTTAGCTACATTATAGAATTAGCTAAGTATAATTATACTAAAAAGTACCATACTTGGGTATTCAAGAAAGGCTGTAAAGAAAGATTAATTAATTCATATATTAACTGTAATTTAAGACATATGATCTCAAAAAATATTACTGGAAATATTAAAAAAAAATGATTTTGGACCTTTGTACTAAAAAGAATTGGAGGTTTATTGCAACAAATTTGATCGTCTAGTTGAAGATAATACATACCTATTAAATAATCTACTTACACATTTAAAAGAAAAGCTGAGTATACTATGGTGATAATATGGTCTTATTTAAGTTTTAGACCTTAGGAGGTATAGATATCTTTTACAAACTTTAAATACTGTTAGTATTCCAAAAACAAATTCGATTAATATAAATAATAAGACATTATTTATGGGCTCAACGCTTAATCTAGTTGGAAATCAATGTTATTTTAACCAGCTGAAGTTTAAACGATCCCTATTATATTTGCATAAGCCAGTAGCGAAAGACAGACGGAATCCAACGCTGGTTATAACTGGAAGTAAGAAGTGCAACAACTTCTGAAACAGAAGCTCTCTGAATATTCAAGTGGTGTACGATCACGTGTCTCGTATCGGATAAAACAGCCGTCAAACGTCCAAGTTTGTAAGCTAGTAGTTGGGTGTCGTACAATCGGCTCGACAATAACCTCCTTGCGCCGACACAATGCGGTACACTAACGACAGCGGGCCGCGGCGTGTCGACACCCCGTTCGCCCGCCCTGCGCCCTCGGTGGGCGGAATTCGGTAATAAAACCACGCAATCCACTTGCAAGTCACGGACTAGATTACCGCCAGGCACCCACGACATCCTCTCGATGTGCCAATCGGTTCTACAAACACAAATCTAATTATATTTCATAATATTCTTACAGAGATTTATAAATTAATTTTTTTGTTATTTAAATATAAAATCAATTGTTCACTTGTTAATCTATAATATATAATATTACTAGCTGTGCCCGCGACTTCGTCCGCGACCAATTTTTTTTACATACAAACCATTCCTGATTATCCCTCTATCCATAACTGAAGACAGAATTAAAATCGGTCCAGCCTTCGGAGGAGTTCAGTGACATTACACACGCACAGAAGAAATATATATTATAATATTATAAACAGAAAATATTTGTATTTTTGTTTGTAATGAATGAATCAATGAACAAATTCAAGTATATAAGTTACATTAAAAACTATATTCCAGTTAGTGTGATCAGTATATAGTGATCAGTAGGTATATAGTGTATAATATGTCCAGTAAGATGTTACGAAATCACGTTCAGTGAAGTTAGGGTGTAATCAAACATGCCATTTAAGTGTGTTGCTATTCCGGACAAAGCTTCTGCGACAAATTAAGAGTAGACAAAGAAAAGTATATGCTATCAATAAGTTGCGGTGGAGTTGGCAAATTGAATTGAATAGAACACACAAGTCCGCTAACGAGCCGGTGTTTACCCAAGTGGACACTAATTGGCTTAGCGAGCGGTCGCCGTAGCCGCACACTCTCCCGACAATAAAATTGTTTATAGCTACAACATAAATTACTGCATTACAACTCATTTTAATACTATTTATCGATTTTAAAATTATCAATTAGATTAGAATGTAAATTTATATAAATAAAATGAATCGCTAAATGTGTTGATAACATCGAAATAATCTTTCTGATTGATAAGCGCAAAACTCGAGAAACGTTGGACAAATTCGGTATATATATATTTCTTTTCAAATATTCTTTGAAGTCCGAGGAAGGTTCCTTCTTATGAAGAGAAAAATCTGTTTCCTGTGTTATTGAACGACAGTCCACTTAATTTTAGGTGGCTATTGTCGCCTATTAACATAAGCAACGGCACAAGAGCTACAATTGCACTGCCGGCTTTAATAGGATTATGGATAAGGAATTTAAAAGGGATAGGAACTATTCCTTTTAAATTTCTTCTAGCATCCCTTACACACTCTTCGAAACACAATGTTTCACGGTGGTCTTCTGTAAGTGGGTGGTTATTGCCACCAAACGCTCTGCCTAATTTACTTATGGTTAGGGAGCCCACGATGCTAAATGTGTAGCCACTCGAGCGTCGTGGGGACCTATTGGACTTTGAAGATTGGATGGTAAGAAGAAAAAAAAGGTTATATGAAGTTTTTCATTTCAGCGGTGGGGTGAGCGTCTACAGGCGTTTAAAATTTTGTAGGCGCTGTATTTTAAAAAATCCTCCATATAATCGTCAGATTAAGAATCAGCACGATCAGGACTTTAGGCTGAACCGTCTGTATGAAAATCTGACGAGTTCGAGTATTACAAAATGAGAATTGTCAAAAATATTTTTTGCATTTTCAAAAGGCTGCCACGAGCTGGCGTTACATCCGAATCGTCTGAATTTTAAATGGGAGCTTAGTTTAGGTTCACTTAACATCCCCTCTGAAAATCTGACGCGCTCGAGTTGTATTTAAAATTTTACCCCCACCCCCTCAACCCCACCAATCAAATCGTCAGATTATTAAAATGCACACTTTTCAGCATGTAATTAATCTACCATAGCTTAATCTGACGCGCTCGAGTGACTCAAGAAATCCCCTCTTGGGCTTCCCAACCATTACCTATAACTGCGAATCACAATGATCCCTGACACTACCTACTACTAGAATGTTAACAATTTCCTACTTTGGTTTAATTTAAAATAAATATTTTTCTCTGAACATCCTTTAACGCAATTTCAAAGCAAGCAAGAATCATAAAACAGTTTACGGAGTCACAGAAGGTAATTTAGAAGACGCCGCAAGCGCTAATTTTATTTACCTTTTTCTCGAACAAACAGACAAGGAAAATTGTTACAACTTCTCTTTAAACAAATATTAAACTGTTGGTCACAATCTCTCATTTCATTTACTCAATACAAAATGATTCCACCTTATTTCCATTAGCTTTCGATGGAACTTTACATTTGTTGTATTAAAATAATTTCCTACAGTTTTACAAATTTTAATATTTACGTTCTAAAATTTCGCTCTAGTAATTCTAGTATTACATTTTTTTAATATTTAAAATACTATTTCTTTAAAGTTGTATTTTTTAAGTGTAGCAACCGACAGTAAGTAGTCAGGGGATTATCCAATAGAAAAGTATATAGGAGCCTACGAAGAAAATTAAAGTTCTTTTGTAATTAGTTGGTTTTTATGTTATATAAAAAATATACTTACACTTCTTGGTCAATAGTTTTCGGTTTTAAAGGGATTTTAGCTTAATTTTTTAAACGACAGAATAATGTTGGGGCCCAATTAAGATATACCGTAGACCATTGTCTTATTCTTTTCCCCATTAGAGTGTTCAGAATAGAACAGAAAGGAATATGTGCATAAAAATATAAATAATCTATTATATCATTAGTTATTGACGGCGTCTTCGTCAGCGCCCCTTATTCTTAATCTCAAGCATTGAAAAAAAATAGCGTCTGACAAAAATATAAAAAAATATAATCGCATACAGCTATTAACATTAAACATACAGCTAAGCGAGCAGTCTTGGACTCAGGGATCTCTTCCCATCCGACACGGAGGTTTAGGGATTCGCAAAATTTCCAGTGTTGCTTTACCAGCTTTTTTATCATCAGTTCATGCCTCTTTGAATCTCGTAGGTAAAATCCTATGTTCAAACTGCGAAATTCAGGGCCTGGACGATGCTAAAAAAGCATGGCTGATTGCTTGCCCCGGTCAAAATTCAGTGCAACTTCCAAATTCTCAGCGGAGCTGGGACGACACAGCATGCAAATTATCACTGGATTCCCTGCTCAGCCAGTGCTGCACTACGGGAAGAGCCAGGCTCCTCGCTGCTACTACCAAAGAAGCAGGATTCTGGCTCCAAGCACACCCGTCAGCAAGCACTGGTACTTTTTTAGATCCCACAACTTTTAGAATATCAGTTTGCCTCCGCCTAGGGGTCCCGGTCTGCGCCCCGCATCAATGTCCCTGTGGCAGTATAGTCGACCGTCTTGGGCACCACGGACTGTCTTGTCAGAAAAGTGCTGGCCGCTTTTCGAGGCATGCTGCCTTAAACGACATCCTTCGCCGGTCTCTTGCGTCGGCCAATGTACCAGCCATATTAGAGCCAGCAGGTATATTGAGAAACGATGGTAAGAGACCGGATGGGATGTCTCTGATTCCATGGAGATTGGGTAGGGTGCTGGTGTGGGATGCTACCTGTGTAGACACACTAGCCCCTTCGCATCTCCATGGAACATCTACAAAGGCAGCAGCCGCAGCAGAGGCGGCTGAAAAAAACAAAATTCATAAATATAGTGGTCTCGGCGCCGAATATAGTTTTGCACCATTCGGCGTTGAGACACTCGGTCCGTGGGGCCCTGCAGCAATGGGCCTCTTCAAAGATATTTCGAAGAGGCTTATTGATGCGACGGGAGACCGAAAAGCTGGCGCTTTCCTCGGCCAACGAATTAGTTTGGCCATTCAACGAGGAAATGCTGCCAGCGTCCTTGGTACAATGCCACAGGGTCCATTTTTATATTGAGTTTTAGATTATTATACTTACATATAAATAAATAATAAATCTTAAATTTGATTATGTATATTCTTAATAAATTTAATTTAATTTTATATATAAAATTAAATTTTAATTAAATCAAAAACCCAATAAAGGCTGTTATAATCGCATTGGTTCCTGGGTACCTATCTTAATTTTCATCAGATTCGCCAATTGAAACGCTTTTAAATTAAAAGTGAAAAAAAATGAACTACCGAGAAGTGAATACGCGCAATCACTTTTTATGAGAATAACTAAAATCGCTTGTGTGAACAACATACGATGGATACATCGAGCGTTTAAAGTGAAAATAGAAATAAACAAATTTTTCAAAAAGCTCCGAAAATCTCTAGATGAAATATATAATACAATTATAACAAAAATAATCAGTAATAGTTGCTGAACAATTTCATAAAGCTGTCAGCACATATAAGACGAGGCGAGACTGCTACGTGATCTCGCTGTTCCTTGGTAGTTAGTGTACTGAATTACACAGGAAATGACACACATCGCGACGTGACGGTCCGTCGGATATGTGATGTAAGCTTTTACGTCGAATATTTACTTATTAAGTCTTGTGATGTACCTACCTACTCAAGTCCCCGAATGGCGACCTCATGGAAACGAGCGGCTTGTATCTTAACAGTATTTGCATATAAATTGTGTCTTGCTGACAGACGCGTATAACTGAATGACACAAGATCGCTGAGAAATTCAGAAACATGTGAAATCTGCCACTTCTTTGCTTAAAGGCAGACTTGTTTATTATAGTACGATGTCTGAATGTATAAGGGATGTCAGACCATAATATTATCTAATATCTATATCCAAATTGAAATTGGTACTGAACTTTTTAGTATTCTTAGTATTAACACAAGGACAAAAAATCATATAAATACAAAAAGAATTGTAGCTTCTCAAGAGATAACCGAAGAGATTTAAAATATATTGTGTAAAATATGATAACTGGAATAAAAATAAGTAGCCGATTAAAACTTTAGTTAATTAAAAAGCTTATAAATAAAAACAAATGTAGTTGTCGCTAAAGATCTTTATTACTGTGACACGATAGGTTTGGTTTTATGTTTTTACTTTTAATTTACTTTTTTTTTCTTAGAAAATAGAATTTCTTGTATAAATCTTCCTGGGGCCTGATTAATTACAGAATCAGAATTTAATTAAAGAGCTTAATTGTTACAGAATCAGGGTCCAGATGTCGTAACAATTTAAGGAATTGACGCCATTTCGCGATTCCTTGAAGTAAGGAATCGCGAAATGGCGTTACAGAATCAGGGCCCTGCTTAATTACACAATCAGAATTTAATTAAAGAGCTTAATTGTTACAGAATCAGGGCCCAGATGTCGTAACAATTTAAGGAATTGACGCCATTTCGCGATTCCTTGAAGTAAGGAATCGCGAAATGGCGTTACAGAATCAGGGCCCTGCTTAATTACACAATCAGAATTTAATTAAAGAGCTTAATTGTTACAGAATCAGGGCCCAGATGTCGTAACAATTTAAGGAATTGACGCCATTTCGCGATTCCTTGAAGTAAGGAATCGCGAAATTGCGTTACAGATTCAGGGCCCTGATTTAGTTTTTAAAATGTTTTACTCTTAGAACATAAAACATCCGTGCGAAAGCCTGTTCCGGTCGTGTTAGTAACACAAACAGTTACCTTAACGAGAAAAAATTACTTTTAGGAACTTACAAATTATTTCCACAAAATAATCAAATATTTGAATGTAATCATGAACCTAAACTAATATTCAATCTATCCTCATTACACCCGGACAATCGTTTGTATAAACTTGACGAATAAATAATTTAGTAACTGTAATAAATCTATGCTTTTCGTTACTAAGCAAAATTAACGGTTATATTAGTCTTCATCAGAGCCGGTTGCCAGACGGCGTGGAGCAATAAAACGATGAAAAGAAGCTAATTTTTTAGCAAATCATCTCCGGCCCCCATGAAGTCATCAATATTCATTATACGGCGCGCCTCCGAAACAACACCTTTCCAAAGTAGCATAATGCGCTTCCTTTAAAAGGAAACTATGTTGATAGGCGTAGTAGCGGCAGACGGGTTCTAACTTAATTTTAACCCGAATAATTGACTTGTTTCGCTAACATTCCCCTAAATAATAAGCAATTATATTAAATTGTTATTTTTCCAATAGAAAGTAATAAAATAAAAAGATACCCATATGTTAATCCAGGTAATAAACTATCTGTACACGTATGCCAAATTTCTACAGACAGTTTTAATGCAAATTTCAATGCAAATTGCAAGGACAAGATCCAAAAATCAATATTCAAAAATCCATATAATCTTCCGCATTTATAATAATGATTGAATAAATTACAGGTCATATATTTTGTCAAGCGTAATTTTTTTTTCAACACGGACGAAGTCGCGGGCACCAGCTAGTATTGAAACTTATTATGAAATCAGTACGTAGTTTCTGTTCGATGACATTAATATTCCGAATAGGGAAGCCCGGTGGCGAATAATTTGAGGGAAGTCCAGCGCCGCGCTTCGCCTATGGCATCCCATAGCTACCACTCTCTTACTGTATTAACATATAAATTGTGGCCCACACATAGAAAAGAAAACTGTTTAATATTAGTGACCACCAAAGGCGAGCCCTTACATATTAATTGTTCAGAATATTGCTCAAAGGACAAGTATTCGCCTTAACATGCATAATGTCGGACCTCCTATCGGGTTTCAGGGAATTATTAGGGAATTTTGAACAGTTTTGTAAACCTTTCTAAAATAATTTCCTTATAAATATTGTAATAATAAAATATACTCTAAAAAAACAAAAGTTTTTTTTAAAGATCGTCAGACAGGGTAACTGTCTGACTGGATGGTAGCTAGGTGGTTATTCGTCGTTTGCATAAAGGATAAAGAATTAAGAAAATACGATAAATGTTTCGTATATTCTTAATTCTTTTTACACATGATCTTAAATGTGATCTTTAAGTGTGATGATCTTAACCATTCTGATTTTTTGACATAAAAAAATATATTAGCAACCTGTGAATGAATGTTCCTTCTGATTTGTTCTAAATGCATGTATGTTAATAATATGAGTATGCCAAAGAAAGTATAACTATATCTTCCTAAATGTAAGGCGGCAGTCACAAAATGGCTTAAGAGCTTGGATTATGAAGAAACGGAAGTTATCTTAATTAATCTTAAACTCTTTAATGACTTTTCGTATCTGATATTTTTTCTTGCTATTTGTGGGTATTATGCTCTGCAATCTGCAATCTGCGGAGTGGGACCTAGTACACAGGTATTTTTCAATACCTACTACGGTCACCAGGCTTTCATACAGTTAAGACCATTGCTTGTGAATTTTATTTTATTTATTTAATGGCTAACCTAACAGCATTTAATATTTAACAAATACATATAATAGATTAATTAAATTTTTATATAGCCTATTACAAGGTTAGGCATCTTAAAGTTTATATGTACAAAAAAAAGTGCTAGTACCTAAATAAAAAATGATATATATGATATGAATGTGACAATTAAGTTAACATTGTTTGTATATTCGGTATGTGCTATTATTATTTATTTATTTATATTCGCCATAAGCGCTGCAAGTGCGCTGCCGCGACCATAGAAGGATAGAAGGGATAAGGAAGGGATGGGTATTACCCCACCCCTTTAGAGCCATTAGGGCTCTGACACCTCTTACTCACTCACTGAAACACAACAGCACATATGCTGTTATTTCACGATGGCCTTCTGTAAGAGAGTGGTTCCTGCTGCTAGATGTACTGCCTTGATGCCTGCGAAACGTAGGTAATGTGCCCTGCCTGCCACTACATTTTTTCTTATTTGTACTTATTTTCAACGTTGCCTTCGGAGAGTTTTGTTTATAAAACGTATAAATAGTGGCTAGCATGAGTTAGTGAATAGAATCGATGCTGCCAATGCACGTCCGTGCGGTGGCTACGTCCAGTCGGAACAGTCATTACTGCGGCTCGGCGCCAAATTGCGATATCCGCAGCCTTCTGCCGAACGAGCCAGCGCCTGCCAGGTACTCGACTTTAACCAATTTCCTCATTATATTAGATTATTCTTCGACAGTATTGAACTTTAATACAGCCGCTACAAATACACACATTTAACACATATTATTTCAATGTGTTAAATGCTTTTAAAAATAATACATAAAAATGTACTTAATAGAAATGGAAGCCTCAAAGTTTCTATAATATTTCGAAAATTCTATACAATCTTCTATTTTTTTATATTTTACACAATATTTAAGAAAGAAAAACCTTCCAATCTATACCAATATAAAAAGCTGAAGAGTTTGTTTGTGTGTTTGTTTGGTTGGTTGTACGCGCTAATCTCAGGAAGTACCGGTTCAAATTATGTTGGATAGTCCATTTATCGAGGAGGGCTATAGGCTATAGAGAAAGCGGACAAAGTCGCGGACATCAGCTAGTTTTAAATATATTCGAGCTACAAAAATTTGTTGTACAATTTTACACCATAATTCATGGATTATTATTAGGTTGCGTTTCATTTTGGTAAAAAAAATTGTTCGGTCTGAGATGAAACGAAACCGTCGTTCCTGGGTCAAATTTTGAAGAAGAAACACGTAATTTTTATGTGACCAAGGGCGTACGCTTCCCTGACCACGGCAATAAGCTAGGTAAAGAAGCTACTTGTGTTTAATTTGCCGCAATGAATTTCTTGCAATATTTTGTACATTTTTTTAATTTTGAATACATTTCAGTACAATTCGGTAGCGGTGTGGAGCGCCCCCGGCAATCTCCAAATTGCCTCTTTATGTGCAGATGTTCCGACCCTCGGTTTTTCCGTCTTTTGAATGTCGTTTTGCTGTCAAATAATGTGCTCTTTTATTGTAATTGGGATTGTTAACTTCATTTTCCCATTAGTTAGTGTTGCCGCTTCAATTATGATTGATTATATGCACTTGAAACGTTTTCTTAGGTTATTCAAACATACTTTTTAATCTCAACAACTCATTTCGAATACTTACGTGCCCACGGCATAAAAATATTCTCTGGGGGCGGGTTACGAATAGAATTCTACAAAAAATGCAATTACGAGCTTCGTACTCATTTACTTTTCCCGACCAATTTATTTCTTGTAAAGCAAATTAATTCCTTGGCAATATACTTCTTTCAAAATATGAATAAAGTTGGGTAAGATTTCTTGAAAAAGACGGACCGAGGGCCTGCGGCTAACGCCAAATTACATCGTTATTTACAAGTATTTTCTTCTCACTGGAAAGACGAATGAAACGCCTGTTGATACATTTCACTCATATTATTAAAACGAAGACTTAGAGCTAGTTCACAACCATTTAATATAATGACTTATGTATTTATGGTGATGTTTTTATATCTTCACACACTCGTCAGCTTTATATTGGTGTTAGAATAAGAAGTAAATCTGAAATAAAAAAAGTACAAGTATTTATTCATCAAATAGATTTTCAAGAAACTCATGCAATGCTCATTACCTATATATAGAATATAGAAACCATAGAATATAGAAAGGAAAGAAATAACTTTTGTGGTAACATTCTTCGGCCAAAACAGTAGTACTTACATCGGGATCCTTTTCATACGAGCACTTGTGAACATCAAATGCTCGTTGGCATTTGTCTTTGTCCATAGTATCTGAAAACATTATTTTATGCATATTACACAGAGCCACTACTCCTTTTTTCACATATATGTGTCGTTCATTGTAAAAGTGAATTATCTCATTATAACTGAATTTTAGAATAACGAGCTTTTTACGAATTATAGTGTAGGAAAAAAAATATAAGCATTCATTCATTGTTTTATATTTTTTATTATTTAATACAATCAAAGATATAATAATTTGAAGTAACTTATAAATGACTAAATGTGATACCATTAGGCAAGAAAAGATGTTTTTTAAAAATAGGGAGATACACCACTTTTACAATGAACGACACATATGTGAGTTCATATACTGTGAGTCGATCTGAAAACTGTTCTAGATTTCAATGCGAGTATTTGTGTATTGGGTATTATTTAAGACCGATAAATGAATTAATTAAACAAGTTGTCAGGGATGCAGAAAAGGCATAGGGTAATTTTCATCCGAGGGGCAATCTAACCATATAAAAATATTGTAGGGGCGCGGCGACATTGTCAACAGTCATGTGCCTAAAAGAAGTAAAAAAATAAACAAAATTTATTAAACGGCCTATATAAGTTACTTTCAGAATTAAAAAAAAAAGTGCCTTACCTAAATGTTTACAAGCGAAAATCATTTTTGACACTCGCTCATAATATTCATCTGGAATCAAGCTAACCATCATATCATAGTCCACAACTTCATCCTCATCCACCTGTGAACATACAGATTTATTGCATTATTGTATGTTTTCCATATTTTCAATTTATAACAAACACATGGCCACTTAAGGCGCTTAGTGTCGTCAAATCGAATTCCTACTTCTCCAAAGCGGGTACGGTGATTGGAAATGTACAATCTGTTGTAAGTAAGTACTTTAAACGTAAGATAGCATATTATTATGTGAATCAATAAAGCTAATAATGTTTATTTATAATTTTTTTCTTTAATATGTTTTCAATTACAATTCAAAAATAAAGAGATATTATAATTTTAAAATCTATCAATTACTGAAATTAGCCTAAAATCTAGCACTGTATTCGGTCTTTAAGAAAATGTATAATAAACAATAATTTTCAGTACAATAATTAAAAAGGCGTATGTGTTTGTGTTAAGATAATTGTGTAGAGCGAATAAGATAAGATAAAAAGAGAACATCAACAAACAAAAGGATAACTCACAAGGCTCGCCTCCTCTAACAGGCAATACATATAGCACTTCAATTTCGTGTCCTCCTTAAATATGCCGTTTTCGCAATTCTGTATATCCTCTGGGGGCAAGTAAGAATAAAGACTGTTTAATGTATACAAACATGAGACATGTTTTTCTAAACAACGCTACTGGAATCGTGTAGAAGAGCTTTCAAACGCCAACTAGGTAACTTTGTAATGTTGCTTCATTCACATTTATTTCGATCTCATAGTTTATGCAGGTGCTTAGTCAGCTTTTAGTCATACTAATTATTGGCGTGTCTGTCTGTTTTCAATTCTAAAACGCTTAGTCGATTTGGAAGAAATCTTTAATCCTACAAATCCTACAATTGTTTAGTTTTTGCTATTAGATCGAAAACGGTATTAATTTTTAATACGATAAAGTAAAGAGTAGAAATAACTATCTACTATAATGAACATAATATACTATAATAGGAAAAAATATACTATATTATTTTCATACATACATCTATTATTATTATACTCGTAGCTGTACACAAATCAACACTAATATAAATTTGAAAACAATGCTGTTGGGTTTTGATGAATGGTTTTGACAAACGGATTTTTTAAGAAATTCGTATTGAATATAACTTGTAAAGGATATAACCATTTTAGTTTAGACATTTCTCTGTGCGAAACTAGTAATATGTAAAAATAACGTGTTACACTTTACATACAGCTCATAGCCCCTTTTCGTCAAGGTCTCTTAGATCTCAAAGTTATCTATGTGAAATTTATCGGTATATCTCCCAAATAAGATTAAAATTAATTAAAATTAAGATAAAAAAGACAAGAAAATATTTAAAGGTTCTAAGTCTGAAGTATCTATATTAAGCTCACCCAAAAACGAGACCATGTTGTAAAACAATATTTAGTTACGCGGGACGCAAAATCTCGCAAATGTTTTATTAAAATATAATCTTTTGCTGGATGTACATGTGAGGATTTCTACATCAGTCCCATACATCCGACAAATCCAGCATAAAAATCCCCTGATAAAACAACAAAATTTGTAATGGGTTTTTTAAAAGGTCTTTGAAGTGAGCGCGTCAATTCTAACTAATCATAGAACTGTGGGGTAAGGTTTAGCCGCTGTGAATGTTTCCCGTCATTCGCATGCGTACATAGAACAAAGGTAACCGGATATATAATTTTCTTTTGCGGACTCACCCTCAGCGACCCCGGTTTTTCCGACACATTCGTTGTGAACATGTTGTATTATTTCTTTGATTTCATCGCTGAACACCTGCCAAAAAAATCACAAAAGTATTTTTAAGTGAAATGTTTCAAAGTAGATTCGAAATTACAGAATTTATATTCTGTAATTTCGAATCTACTTTGAAACATTATTAAAAGTGCGTTTGATATTATTATCAAACGTTTGATATTATTATCAAACGCACTTTTAGAGAAAATGTCCTGTCTATTTCATTCAGTCGCCGGGTGTGCGATCTGCATGCTTTACCTTTGAGAACACCGGAGGGGGGATAAGTCGCTTCAATATTAAAAATGAGATAACATTCTCAAAGAAAATTATTAAGTCGTGATTCCACGGGGACCAACCCAATGCGCATCAACTTGTATCATAATGTTAAATATTTAAAATGTGTGTGTTCGTTTCCATTGCACTAACTTTTAAGTTTAAACCTAACCCTTTCCTAATTGTAGACATTAATTAATTTAACGAAGAATCTGATAAATATTTTTTAAACGCCGTAGGTGCTGTAAGGGCGCTGCCAATAAGAGATAAGGAAGGGATGTGGTAATGGGCTCTCGCATCCCTTACTCCACTCACTTAAACACAACAGCACACATACTAATATTTAGTTACTGTAAGCAGACTTACTGCCCAAACGCAGTGTGCCACTTCTAATACTTAATGAATACACAAAAGTTAGGAATAAGTACACCTACTTATATGAAAATCGAAACAATATAGTACAATGCGTTAAAAAGTGTCGTATAATAGTGGAACCGAGGAACATGTGCTCCGAGTACGACATTGAGCAATAACGTCGCACGTCGAGGAGTTCCCTCACCCACGCCGACACTCATCCATCACACGAACAACTCTTCGCAACATTTCATAAACTACGAGTCGCGTGAAAAATGTGAGGTGACTTTGTTAAGACGCCACTTCTCTATGTGTAAGTACATAGTAAGTTGTATTTCCATATTTACTGTTTGACGGTTTTGTATTAGACGCATTAATAAATAGAAAAAATAATATAATATCGCCTTCATGAAAATAAATGACACATAATATTACTACAGATCGCCATTGGTATAATGGTTCAAAGGTGCTCTGATTTCGGATATATAACATATACATTACACATGTGAGATCCTAAATATAGTACGACGTCTGAATGTATAAAAGAAATGGTTTCAGCGACGTTAGACCATAATATCTATATCCAAATTGAAATAGTATACATAGTATAAATTTAAGTCGCTGCCCACGTCCGTCTAACTGTTTGTATAATTATCTGCTAACTCGTCCTAAACCACACAACGGATTTTAATGCGGTTTTATCCATCAGTTTGATATTTTTTCATGAAATATAATAAATAAGTTTTATGTAATAGAAAAAAAAACAATATTTTTCAACCAAGTCTCCGAAAAATAAATTTACATGGCTTACGTAAGCTAAACCTTAAGAGATACATAAAAATCATGTAATATAGTATTTCTAAAATCCTAAAGAAAACCCATGGAATGACATATTACAGTTGACTCACAGTAACAATTTCTTTCATTAAAACTTTAATCTCTACAATCAATCTACAATAAATATTATAAACCCGTCATGTCTGTTTTGTCGCTAACTGAGTACTTCTGAACAAACCAAAATAATTTCATTCAGTTTTAACTTATGGAGTGAGGGATAAATAAGGAAGGTTTGTGTATATGAAAAATTGCTTCCCGGACGAAGCCGAAAGCGGGTTGCTACTAACACATAAATATAGACGCTTTATTAAAAAAAAAACTTACTGGTCTGTGTTTCTCGGCATGACTGAAGAGCACGAGTATGAAAAACACGGGCAGTGCCCTGGACATAGCACTATGTTGCTTCTGCGTCATTACGTGCCTAATCCGTTGATCTTATAGCCGACTACGGTCGCCCAATGAGCCTTCATTTAACCTAATAATGTAGTAACAAGTTGTAGTTACGGTGAAGTGACAATTATCACATTAGTGGCGCGCTACGGTCTTGTTACTGCACAACTTGTAATCAGAAGGCGGAAACTTTTGGCGCTGAATGAATAAGCAGATGCCAATATAGCGGTTGCACTGAGCTAGTTACAACTTGTTTCATACAAGGTGTCCGCATTAGGTACCGGGTTTGACAAATTTATTAAGTGTTCACACTAAAGAAATTTGTGTGAGTTTTAGCGTAATCACTATAAATATTTTGGCGCTGAGTGAATAAGCAGATGCCAATATAGCGGTTGCACTGAGCTAGTTACAAATTGTTTCATACAAGGTGTCCGCATTAAGTACCGAGTTTGACAAATTTATGAAGTGTTCACACTAAAGAAATTTGTGTGAGTTTTAGCGTAATCACTATAAATATTCAGACTAACTAACCCATGGGTCTTCCAATGGTGTAAACCTAATGTTAGATAATAAAAATACAGAAATAATTCAAGCAACTATTTTGCTATAGCATAAGTAAATTTACCTATTTACAAAAGATTATAGTCTAAATATTGACTAAGTACCTATATGTTGTGTAAGGTTCTATTGGTATGATTGAATAACTTTAAAAGGACCATGTTTGTACATTATTCAAAAATTAACAATTTGGACACATTGGTACTTCTGTTACCGAGATAAAAAATAGTTTTTACAATTGAATTTTACATTTGCAACTGACCCAATTGACTTCAGAACTGAATGCACAGAGAGAGAGAGTGAGAGAGAGAGAGAGAGAGAGAGAGTAAATATATAGCTTAACTATAAATGCTTATATTTAGGTATATAAATAATTATGTTATTGTTTTTAAAAAAAATCCATCCCAGCATAGCATGGTAGTGTTAAAAAGGCGTGAGAAATTTCACAAAGTCATTTTGCAGCCTCTTTGTAAAAGTGAGTCATTGTTTTGAGGCGTTGAACAATAAGGAGCTTACGTGTTTTTGAACGGGCGCTTCTATTGTGTTCAACACAATAAAATTAATGTCATAATTTGCGGAGTTCGCTCGCGGGCGGCCACAATAAGCCGCCCGACGATATCAGTCTTAATGATTATTAATGGTGTGAAGACAGCCTGTAAAATCACGCTAGGCTTACTCCGAAAGTGTAGCCATCCGTTTTACATCTTTACTAAATTAATGGAATTAATACAATTTGCCATAACAACCGTGATGGAAGGATTTAAAAATTAATACTGAAATCTTATTAGCGCGTACGCCAGTACGTGTAGTGTGTGATATGTGCGCTTGCTGTGTTCAATCGACATGAAAAATCCATTAAGAACTTACTGGCATCGGTGCAGGCGGCGCCAGTGACCGTGCCTAAAGGGATTCGTAGCATCGTGTTCTTTACAGTAGGTAGCATCACACATCAGCCAAACAAATAAAGAACAGTTACGATAAAATAATTTATTTGTACATGCATATAAAAAAATTAAAATTTATTTTAGGCAACTGGACCCATATGTTATTTATTATTATCACTAAATATTATAAAACAAAATAATGCACCGCGTCCGTCTGTCTGTTTGCGATAAACTCAAAAACTACTGCACCGATTTTCATGCTGTTTTCACCAATGGATAGAGTGGTTCTCGAGGAAGGTTTTAGTATATAATTTACAAAGTTACGCGGGCGAAGTCGCGGACAGCAGCTAGTTATAGAATATAATAATCTAGCAAGACAGTTCGTTCAGTATTAAAACATATTAATACAATCTATTGTAACTACAGCAATAGGACACAAGATAAAGATAAAAGATAAGTGGACTTATTGACTTATGACATACTTATGTTTGAGTTATAATAGCCGGTAACTGAAAATTTACTACATGAATATTTCTATATGGCATATTCTGCAGGTGTAAGGAACGTTGTTATTGAAATTGTATTAATTCACTTAGGTACATATAGTTCATTCATGACTACACTTCGTCGTCGACTAGACCGCAGAGGAAGTTGAGCAATTAAAAGGTACGATGTCATTAATTTGTTGGGAAATATTTATTTGGAGATAGTGATAAAAGATGAGTGAAGAACCCAGGGAGGATAGAACAGGGCAGGAAGCATGAGAGACGTCATTACCACAATCAAAGCACCGCAACCGCATCCCCGCGCCCCGCCGCCACCCCTCGCTCGTCTGCTAACGATGAGTGCTCTCGATAAAAATTAAAAACACGTGCAAGCCCAGCCTGAGGAAAGTTTTAATGAGAGTACACGGTTAGCGCTCTACCAATAGATACCTACCGACATTCTCCATCAAAGCGTGCTCTGTAATAAGTTTAGCAACGTCAACAAATAAATAAATATATACATTTATTTCGATGTTTTTTTTTTGTTAATTATACATATAGTTGCTCACAACTATATAACTGTAACTACATTTCGACTTAGGTATAATATTTATAGTGAAAGCAAATGTCTCATTTTCTGTGACCTGGCCGTCCCCTTGATGATAAGTTGATGGTCAAGTAACGCCATAGGTGCTGCAAGTGCGCTGCCGCAAGTCACAGGCAAAAGCTAGTCTACAATATTTTGCAAACTGAACAACAGTTAGCACGTCAAACTCAAAACAGGAAAAATAAAGTAAGAGCCCGTCACATTCGAAAGAGGAAAAACGAAATTGTGACGAGAGCCAATTTTAGAATAGTCGCAGTAGAGAACTAGATACGGATTTATCGCGTAACTTAGTTAAGCTCAGTTTACTTGAGTGAGTTAACTATAACCCGATTATTTATTAGCATTGTAGCCTTTTAGAAATATTTAAGCATATTGAGGGATGGTATTCATAACTCAAGAGCGCCCATTCCACCTTCTAAAGTATCCCCACCGGTAGGGAATAAGTGGAATTTCTTTCCATTTTACCTACCAGTAGGGATACTTTTTCACATGTCCCCACTGTTTTAAAATTCCGAAAATAATTGATAACAGTCGCATTGATAATTGTCCAAATATCCAAATATTCGTTTAAAATGTGTTTTGCGTGCTTTCCTCTTATGATTTCACCGTTTTTTTTTTTTTCAATGTTCTGTGGAAAACATAGAAGCAAGCCGGAGCGAGTCAGTCTCATCATCATCATCTCAACCTAGGCCTCCCCCATAATTTTTTAATAAGACCGATCAGAAGCAGCGTGGACCCACCGTCCAGAAGCAGAAGAACGCTGTCTTGGTGAGGTGGTTATTTATTTTAATCATGATTTATTTACCACTAAACCGATTTTGACCATGACATAGAATGTAGACAACAATTAAACTTTTTACTCATTTGAAGCCGTCGGCAAAAGCTTGTAATCATAAAAATGAGAGATCATATTGAACAGGAGTAAAAATATCCTTTAGGGAAAATGCATTTTCGGTTTTATTCATATTGGTGCTTTTTCGGGAAACATAAAAAATCCATTAGATTTGTGCATTGGCATCGAGCAAACGAGCAGCGACGCAAAACGAGTTGGGGCGCCCGCCTGTGTATGCACGAGTGTGGACGGTGGGCGGGCGGCCGGCATGTCAGTTGACCGTGCGTAAGCGGCTTTATTGCTCTTTCTATCAACAACAGCACACACTATAGTATAATATGTACCTACTCACTACGGGCAGATGATTTTCCGCGTTTATTCATTGCTTCAATTTATAGATACCAATTTGAATGTCCTACCCATGTCCTAGCCTAGTACTTATATTTTAAATGCAAAAGTTTGTGGGGGTGAATGGATGTATGTTTGTTAGTCTTTCACGTAAAATCTACTGAACGGATTTTGGTGAAATTTGTCTTTTTATCCAGAAAAATCTTGGGTTTCCGAGGGATCGTCTAAGGGCGCGTTCCCACTATATCGTGACGACAGATAGTCGTGCGTGCGTCGTGGCTTGTATATTTAAATGGAGGTGTTCACATATGTAGGATGACACGATTAACAGTCGTCTACGACTTTTTTTTCATTGTGACGACAAATTATCAAGACAATGACGGAATATGGGAACAACTAGAGACGACAGTCGTCCGACGATAATTGATCGTTACGACACAATGGGAACGCGCCCTAAAATAATAAAAAATACATCGACTTTAATAAGTTTATATGGAAAAATATGAACGTATGAATATTATTTGAATAAAAAAGTCGTTTGCGATTTGAAGTAGGTAATAAGTGAATGTTCATGTCTACTTCTAACAACCTCAATCCGTTTTAAAGAAAACAAAAGCTTTTCATTACAAGAGAATAACGGACGTTTTTATTATTCACAATAACCCTCTTTTACGCGGTGCAGTCGGGTGAAAATAGGAATAAATTGTGAGGATCTTCGCAAAACAATAGTTGGAAATGGTGTACGCGAGAAAAAGCCGGATGCAAATGCCATTCATATTAATTAGCAAAGCGAGACGGGGCTTTTACGAAATTAGACCGTGATTTCACTGAAGATTTATTGTGGTGTTTCAAATGGTTTTTGGAGCAAAGGTAGCCATTTAGACGCAGGCAAATTGGTGTTGTCAGACAGAGCTTTAAATTGAATTGACTGGCTTGTTTGTTTTTCACAATGAGTGACTCACAGGACTAATTTATTGCTCTACACGACGTCGAAAGTATAGTGGCTTCACACTGACTAACGACACACCACGTTTCGTTTTACTTCAATTAGTTGTTAACTAAAAAGGAAAGATAGCATTTAACTTTAGAATAACATTTTTTTAAAACTAAGTTTACTTTTTCATGGGCTGAAAAACGCGTTGCCTATGATAAACACCGCCCACTAGATGAAAAAAGCCCGCAGTAGACTTATTTTTGTTTTATAAAATTGTGTATATTGATTTAATTGTTTTTAATGAATATAATTAAGCCTTGTAATAGGCTATATAAAAATTTTAATCTATTATATGTAATTGTTAAATATTAAATGCTGTAAGGCTAGCTATTAAATAAATAAATAAATAAATAAATATTATTGTACATAGAAAATATTTACCTAAAGTAGTAAGTGGTTTTAATTTTTACGTCGCTGCGTCCCCCAAATATATTTCATAGATAAAAAATTTATTCATCACTATGATAAACAAAAACATTAATTCTTAATCCTACTAGAGTCAGCAATGCACTTACAGCGCCATTGGCGTTGCCTGTCTCATAGGCGACGGTAATCACCTCAAGTAGACCGTCAGCCTGTCTGTCAAGTTTAACAAAAAAAAACACCAGCACTGTGTTCGTCAACAGTGCTGGTGGCAAATGTGTACTTTTCCCAGTCGCACTCCGACTAACAAGTGGTGGTAATTGGGAAAAGAAAACTCATTTGTCACCACTAGTGGTCGTAATGGTGGTGACTGAGAAAAGTAATCATATTTGCCACCACTGGTGGCGAACACGTTGTTGGTGGCGAATGGGAACATACCCCAAATATCCATAAAGGTGCTCCCCTCACCGGGAGCATTCGCGTGTAATGTAACGTTACAGTACATCAGTGAAGGAGGAGAACCGAGCATTACAATGCGCACCTTGTAATGATACAATGTGTAATATCTTGATACAACTTGTAACATCAATGCGCTTCACTTGTAATGTAACACTGATCTGAATCGCGGCTATATTCAGCGTTCGATCCTCGAATGACTTGTTAAAATATATACATAAATACTAGAGCGATACACCGGCTTTGCTCGGGTGTAGATCAAGGACTTGTACATATTTGTGTACAAAACATAGGTACTAGCTTCTTCCCGCTCGAAAATTGATTTGAATGCTCGCAAAGTCAAATCTATAAGGGTTACATATTATATACACGTAAATGCTCGTCAGTCAGGGAGGTAGTATTGTAATGTAATGCTCAAAGTCGAAACTATAATGTTACATTACACGTGAATGCTCGTCAGTCCGAGAGATAGTATTGTAATGTGCTTAAAGACGAATCTATAATGTTACATTACACGTGAATGCTCGTCAGTGAGGAAGGTAGTATTGTAATGTGCTCAAAGACGAATCTATAATGTTACATTACACGTGAACGCTCGTCACTCACGGAGGTAATATTGTAATGTAATGCTCAAAGTCGAATCTTAAATTAAATGTTACACG
The DNA here is from genome assembly GCA_945859745.1 of Synanthedon formicaeformis. Classification (NCBI taxonomy): domain Eukaryota; kingdom Metazoa; phylum Arthropoda; class Insecta; order Lepidoptera; family Sesiidae; genus Synanthedon; species Synanthedon formicaeformis. The sequence goes on from OX243954.1 coordinate 6,354,962, forward strand.
TGAATGCTCCCTGTGAGGGAGCACCTTTAAGATTCATTTTCACTCTTAAAACTAAGGAGACATTTAAGGAGTTTTAAGAAAATCGAACAATTAAATTAAAGAGTAGCCGAGGCCTGAGCAACAGCAATAATTCCCTTGTCTACAATCTTCATGATGAAAATTTAATAAAACACATAGATTACTTAACCAAACTTTATTAAATAATTAGTAAATTTGTGACAACCTTTTAGCCTAATGCATCGTTTCTCAAACTTTTTCCGATCTTGCTAAAACTACAATAAAACTCAAGTAAATCCTCGTGGCGTGGATTTTAACAATGTATTTTCTGTTTTATGAAAACCTAAAAATTCAACCGGAAGAAACAACACTCATAGCAATTACATACAATTCTTCGAGCGGAAATCACTGCCATTCGATGTTACTGAAATATTTTAGTTACTGTATTATTTTGCAGACGTCGACCGATGGTTTCTAGGAAATATGGGATTCTCAATTCATTTCACGAAACTGTTGTTGCGGCTACCAATTAACTAACAACTAACTAGTCGACTATCGGTAGAGAAAATCACAACTAGAATTTATATCTTAAGATTTATCTCAAAATCTGAATATAAAAATCTTTATTTAGTTTTGAGCAATCATCATGAAAAAATATTTTTCTAATTCAATAAGATTCCTCTTTTCTGATTTTGAAGAATTCCACCATGTACATACCTAACTAAAGTTTAATAAATTCTTCCTTTTAATATATTACGCAAATGTTAGTAAATCATTTTTTCTGGCCAAATTACAATCTTTTAATAAAAATTACTGATATCAAACTGAAAAAACGATGCATTGTTGTACAACAATAATTATATTTTTGACAAAATGCAATAATACAAAAGTAAATACTTAATACAACCAATAAACCATAAAATTAATAACATTGTAATAAAAACATAAATAGATACTTAATTTAATAGTAACTTGATTTCATTTATTACAAGCCTCATTATATTTTTTTTATATAAATACAAATACCACAAATTTTTATAAGTTAAAACAAGATTTATTATGACAATACCTGCTTAATTGAAAGCATTAATTCCTGAAGTAAATAAACTACAGTCATACCTAACTGCTATTTATTTACTTAAATTATATTTTAAAAAATAATTTTAATTTTTTATTTGGATAATTAAATTATATTTTAAAAAAACATTCTGATAGTGTATTTCTACTATTACTCACTCTATGTGTTAAAAAAAATTGTTGCGAATGTAAGGATCAATGATATCTTATTAGTTCTTTAACTATTTCCTACTTGTGTTTTACAGAATGTTCAATTTTTTTTTATCTCAATATTTTATTTACGGCATCGTGTTATTAGTGTATGTAGGACTATAGAGCTTTAGCAATCAAATTTCAACCCTATAATATTTCGGTAGGTATTACCTATCCAGATCTAGCTAAGTAACGACATATCTATCCTAAGTGTTACATGAAGCCCACACTTTATTATTAATTTTTTACGGCAACTAACGACATCTGTACTCAGTTTGATTCTGATACAAAGTTGAAGAACTAGCTCAACACAACCTTTGTCTAATGTAAAAAAAAGATATATAAACCAATATAAAACTTTGTGATTGAGAATTTTTAGTCTATTTTTACAATCACCAAAATCTCAATAGAGATAACTTTCCATTCGCACCCATTTTTTGATGACTGTCGAAAACTCCAAATTTTACTGTAAATTTGTTCTTAAATTGTATAAAAATAACAATTAATATGTAAAACACTCTTTACTAAAAGGTTGACAAACGAAATGCTGAATAATGTAAAACACAGCCTTGAATTAAATGCATTTTTAACACAACCAAGTAAATGTCACGCGCTTGCAAACGCCGACATATTAACACGAACATATTTATCTTTAAAATAATTTGTGCTGATTGAGCCTTTAAAAAAATTTATGCGAATGACACAGTAATAAAAGAATTGAAAAAAACTATTTTTTATCATAATATTAGTTCTGCCCGTGACTTCGTCCGGGTTCCTCTTAATTTAGTAATTTTGACTTAATGCGTCTTTAAATTTGCTTCCATTGTGGGAGGTAATTCAAAAAACTGAAGATAACAAATACATTTTGTATCATCTTTGTACAAAGTTTAATTGCACCACTCGATAGCTAAAGGATCAAATATATTTTTTGTATACACATAAGTATAGTATACATTTGAATTTATTGGATATACGGGGGGTGGCCTGTAATAAGAGCAATAAACGCAGTATACGCAGTACCTTAACCTAATCATAATGCTCCAAAGTGCTTTTATACTCACAGATGCTTCTATACATTGCTGGCTCGATTAATTTTGTTAGAAAATAACAGTAAATTCGTTTTTCATTTTAATTAATTGAAACCATTTGGAATTAATTACTGATTCGTTAAAGGGTCTATATTTTAATTTATTGCTCTTATTACAGACCACACCTTGTATATACATGTGATACGCTCAAAGAAAATATTACTCATAACGTACCTATAATATGTATACTTTTTATTTTTCTGGATGAAATGTACCCTATGTCCTTTTCTATACCCCTGACAACGTGTATGCAAAATTTTATGATGATCGTTTTAGCAGTTAAGGCGTGAAAGTGTTACAAACAAACAAACAAATTGACTTTCACAACCTTCATATTAGGATAAATATTGGTGTCATTATGCATATATGAGGTGACTTTCAAGGAATTAGCATCAAGCGATTTCAAATGTTGAATAATTCATAGTATAATAATATAATAACAATGTTTATAAATACGAATAGATTTGCTATTAAGTATGTTATCACTGTAAAATTCCTGAACCGGTTTTGATCAAATTTGCTATAGACACAACAAAGCAAACCATTCTAAACTATGATAGGTTACATTTTAACTTTTCACGCTAAAGGCTATTTTTGAACTACATACATACTTTTGATTTTGACAAAGGCAATTTTAAAACGACTTTTGATTTACAGTGATATCTAATACGAAATGGAATCTTTTAGAACTAACCATTTTATAATAAAAAAAATTAGGCAAAATAATTCAATCTCAAAACTGAAACATATATATAACATTAATATTAAAGAAATTGTAGGTATACTTTGTCTTGAAAAATCAAAGGTGAGTCAACACCTTATTTATTTCATAATTATTTACTTTTTATTTAATAATATGAAAACCACGTTTGTATTTAATTCAATATCAAGCTGATGAGAGGGAAATACTTTTTATATTATTTTATTCAATTCTTTCCATTAGAAGGCATCAATATGAATTCAATTGTTTAAGATAGTAATCTTAAAGATTATGTGAAAGTTCTACATTAAGAATATTACACTTAATAAGTTCCACTTAGTAATACAGTATGCAATAATATTTAACTTAAGTACATTATTACAATATCGGATTGTGTATTATATTTACAGCATAATAAAAATGACTCTTAAAAAAATTATTGTAAACCGTTTAAAAATTTAATTAAAAATAATATACATTTTAATCAAAGCAAAGTTAGTGCCAGTAAAACATATTAGTAATGCTAGATGCGTTTAAAATATTTATGCGTAACTAAATACATGTTACTATGTCATATATTATAAAAGTATTAAAACAATTATAAAATTTTAATATGTAATTATATTAATAATAGGTGATAAAATTAAGGAACTCTAATTGAAATACTCATGTAAAAATTTAAAATCAAATTTTGATCATATTTTTAATAATAATAAATTTAAGTCATTTAATATCCGTAATGTGTAGAATTTAGGTTCATACACAAATCACTTTAAAAAATGCATGTGTAATGCATGTACTATTAATTGTGATAGTGGCAGGACACACTGTGTACTGCAGTTAAGAACTGGGCAATCTTTGTGGCGACAGTAACCAACACTTATAACATGCAACGGTAAAATAACATGTCTGATGTTGTACCAGTGCCTGAGTAAGATGCTCATTTCCCTATCCCTTATATCTGCTGTATCCCTTGTTCTATTAAAGGAATAAAGGATACACATGCAACCATCCTGTTTAAGAGGTGATAGCCATCACCTTCAAGTAGGCCATCAGCTTGCCTGCTAATGTTTACAAAAAAAAAAAACTATTTCTCGAAAGTAATTCATTAATTTTGAAAATCAGTTCATTTTCCCATATCAACCAGTATAATGTACTTGTATAGTTGTATTATTATATTATAGTAATGCAACCCTTCAGAATAAGGAACATGAATGATACAAAAAAGATTTTACTAGCACAGAACGCAAAGCGAACGGTATAATAGAGAAAGCAATAAAAATACTACGCAATAAAAAAAACTCAAGAATTCAGCTTATCTAGAGACAATGTCACTAGGCAGTTAAATAGATTACAGATTAAACGTATAACATTACAAAAATTACGACTGTAATATTTAAAAAAAAATGAGCAATATTGAGCTTAAACAAATATAAATTTTGAATTTAGGAATTACAAATTCAGTCTAATTTTGGTTCACATTAGTAGTTTGCTTCAGTCAAAGTATTTGATACAAATCTTTATCTCTTATATATATATAAAAATCAATCGCTGCGCATTAGTCTCGCAAAAATTCAAGACCGATTTTAATTCGGTTTTCACTTATTTAAAGAGGGATAAATGGGGAAGATTTGTATATATAAAAATTGCACCCGGGGCGAATCCAGGAGCGGGTCACTAGTATTCAATATTAGTTGGTCACAAACATGGTGGCGGCAATGGCATATCAATCAATTTGCACACTTCCAAGAGAAGATTTTTCAATATCGCAGACTGATGATCTTTGGAACCGTTAAGTAAAATAGTTGGTATAAATGTTGGTTTTATTATGTGTGTATCATCACCATATTTCTTCAGCAGATCCGATCCGTGGTCACCATTAGCGCAGTTACTTATTGGGTCCGAATCGACTTTCATTTCTTTCGAACACTAAAACAAATACACACATGAATGGCAGTGATTTCGCAGAATTTAAATTTAATTTAATTTTTATTAGATTATTATATATTTTTATGTGATATTTAAAAAAATTATAATCACAGTTAATATGTACTAAAACACTTTTCATGGACTTTTCATGGATTGCGCAACAAACTGCTTACCAAAAGATAGAGTAATTGATAGACTTACACCCCTTACGTCTAGGTTTTTGTTATAGAGACTGAATATTAAAATTAGTTTTTAAAACAGTATCTCTTAAGTTGCAGTATAACAGTAGGCAAAAGTTGCCTGAAAGATTTAGTCTCATACTATGTTAAACCTTCACCATAAACAAAAGAGTAAAAGCAAAACATACCCTCATCAAAGCCTCATCTGGATTCATATTATCTGATATCATACAGTTTGTAAACTTTACAGACATAGTCATATTTCCTAAAGCCTCTATAGAACACGCGTGTATTTTATTTGCATAGCACTCCTCTTCTCCATGTTGACACATAAAAAAGAATTTTCCATTCTTTTCTTTGGTCTGGAAAAAAAAAGTTAAGGTACAGAAAATTTTATAAAATATAAAGTACGAAAGTATCCTGTAGATTGACATTCTTTTAATTACTTATTTCACAAACTTAGCCTTAAGATTTTAAATAAGGCTACATTGTTGTGTTATAAGACATATAATATTGTGTGAAACACTATGAACACATTTTAACTTAGCCTAATATTTTAAACAAAAAGCACTTACTTCAGCTTTGCCATATGGTATTAAGGCAACATCTAGAAATTCATACAGTTTTTCAGTGACAGGCCATAAATGTTTCATGAAGAAATGTTTTGAGTCCGGGCAAAGGGCTTCATAATACACCCTCATCTTAACTTTATCTGTCTTGTGCTTATTATATCTGTCATCTTCCAACCTTTCTATATCAGACTGTAAAAAAAAGTATTGAAGTTTATGGGGACACTTAGTATGCTTTTATTTTAGTCAAATCAAAAATTTTCATTTTTACATACAATTTTTTTTCTAAATTTAAATGACATAATAGTGATTTATTAGGCATTTTTGGCATTCATAGTGTAGTGCTAAATAATAATAAAATAATTCTCAGTATATACACAAAGTACACAAAGTAGGTTATTAAAATTATACTCCTACATTAGCCAGGAAAAAGAAAAATAGCAAAACCCAGCCTTGAAAAATTTAAATTTAATCTTAAATCCTAATTTAAGTTATCCATACTTGTACAATACGGATATAAACACTGATAAAATTAACAAAAAAAAACTGGGTACACTCACTTCTGAGAAAATTATTCGGCTGGAGAAAATGATATACTATTTTAAGATTAATCTAAAGACTAAGATTTTGAAGAAAACACTGCTTTATGTCCAATCATGAATTCGTATAGGTATCGTAAAAGGGTGGATACTTTACCTCTGATAATATCGTCAATGACGATTTTCTAGGCACCAGTCGAATTATTTGCCAAATTATCAACCCGCACAATAATAAAACAATTAACCTATAACGATTGCAAGAGTAAAAAGCCATTATCAAATTTCTTTACGAAAGAATTATTATACAATTAAAAAATAGGTATAAAAAATATTTCTATCTTTGGCTGAAGTGGATTTTGAAAAAAGATTCACTTTTTTTTCTTAATAGTGAGTTTTATCAGTTTCAATAAATAATATTTCATTCGACATTATTTTTGTTCCATAGTAAAAAATATATATTAATTTATTATGTATGTAACTTTCTTCTAATCAAAAATCAGGTCAGGATCGATTTGATTTCATTTTTGCTATTTTATTCTTGTTGTGTAATTGTGTTGTGTTGGGAATTTCTTTGATTGACAAAACAATGTCACCTCACCATCAATCACCTAAGTAATGACAGCTGAAAGTGTCGTGGTGTCAACTGTCAACAGTCCAAGTGCTCTGTGATTAGACAGCACAGATTCTTTTTTTTTTTATGGCTTGGTAACTGTAAAAACATAAATTCAAAGGCCAAAAAATACATGCCATAGGCATATAAGCACCACATCACTCAGCATGTAAGTAGGAAGATTCAAATCGTATGGCATTACAAAATTTATAAATATTGTAACAAATTACAATATTTATTCAAGGGTAAAATATGGTAAAATCATGTCTGAGCAGCTCAGACTAGTCCACAACCACATTGCATCGCTTTTAATCAAAATGGCTAGATCGGTTATATCAAGTAACTTTTCGAGGTAGTTACAGAATTTGATCTCACATACCTACAAGAAACGGACGGGTCATAAGTTATTCATTTAATTTATACACAATCTGACCAGGAATAAGAACGAAATAATCGACATAATGTAGGTTTTCATTTTAATTTCATTTAAAATATTAGAACTTCCCAGACTTTCTCTGGATCTATTACAACCCTTTATTGGATTCTAGCGCACACTATTCCATACAAAAGAAAGCTTAAATTGATTATTCGTATATTTCATTACAATAACCTAAATAATTATTCATTCCATTGTCATTCCATCAATTGTAGTGATGCAAATTTTTCGACGTCGTAGAATCCAGCTTTCACTTGTCTACCACCAAAGAATCTACCATTAAGATCTACAACTGCTTTGATCGCACTCTCAATTCGCTTAAATTCGACAAATATCCTCACTGCTTCTTCGCTTGGAGCATTTGGAATCTCAAATATTAACACTTTCATTACATCTCCATATTTGGTATTGCATTCATCTTTCACTTCTGGCTCAAGTTCTTCATCCACATCACCTGGACCTACCATATTCTGAAAAGAAAAGAGTTTTGAACTAGATATTTTGACATCATTTGTTTTTGGCTTATTATTAAAGTTCTGGTCCATGGCTTATTCACAAAAGGATGTCTGTCGACTTCGCTTGTCAGGCGAAGGCAGCTTATGTAAAAGTGCCTAGTGTTTACTTTATTTACACAATGTAAGTAACTTGACTGTTGACTATATGTAGCGTCGTTGAGCGACTCACATGCCTGGTTTCCAGTTTTGCAAACCAACTTCATGGTAAGATTTGAATCTTTTTTGATAAAGATTGAATTCAGTAATTGAAATTACTGAAGGCTATAGTTGCTTTAGTGTAAAAAGCAACAATGCCTCCTTCGTCAGTCAAACTGGTGTAACTCAATGCACGTTTGCTAGTGAAATAATTTGTAAAAAATGGAATAAGTTAACAAGTTCTCAAGTAAATCGTGATAATTAGCCTGCCGAGGCTTATAAAGAAATATTACCTGATTTGCCCTGGCTGTATACTAAGGCCTTAAATGAATATACAATAATAAAAAGTATTAAACTTGTACATTTGTTTACTTACTCTGAGTAGGACAACTTTACTAGGAGATTTCATTATTTCAGTTATTGACGGTTCTTGTTTGGCATTTTGAGAATTTGCACCTGGTGAATCTAGAAGTAGAAATAATAAATTATCAACTAAAACTTGATGTTTCAAAACTTACCGGCTTTTGTGTACTTAAATTTATAACACCAACAAACATATAATTCAGTGTCGCCCAAATTCCTACAGCAGTATTGAGATATCATAGATCTCGTTATCGTAGAGAAATAAGGGTATTTGGGTAAAAATTAAACACGAATGAAATAGCGGGTGATCGCTAATGTAATAATCCATTTTACTATACAGGCCTCAATAAATAATGTGAAATTGTATGGTTACAAATTTACCTGGAGCAGGTGGTGTAAGTGAAGCAAATGAATTAGGCGGAGGCATGACTTGATCCTTCTCGTGTATAATGCGTCCTCCCCTTTTTGATGTCTTCTCCACCTGAAGAGCAACTGACATTCCTTGCTCTTTCTTCCCTAAACCTTGACCTTCCTGAAAATATATCATATTTATGTAAGTATTTAATTTTACAAGTCAACATGACGCAGACAAAATGACAACCATTTTTTAATCCAGAAAGTTAACAACAACGAACAAAAACAGAAAGCCAAAAACGAGATTTGTACAAATATTTTAAGTAGAAATGTGGTATTTAGTAACAATAGGGGCTTAATAGATTGTGCTCTTGATGCTTTATTGTTTTGGGCATTGTTTTTAATATATGGGACAGATTTTGCGGTTCAGGGTGAACACCATTATCAAGTTTGTTTTTTTATCTAAAAATTGAGGGAAATCGTTTGTCAGTTATTATATCGCCCGAAGTTAAAAGTAATAAAACATAATAATGTGACATCCATATAGTATGAATTAATGTGCTAAGGCAGTTCAAAATATTGTAGTAGGTCGACCAGTTTCTTGCACACATTCTTACAGACTAAAGATTTAAGCCACAAATGGACATACCTTGAAGCCATATTTAGCCATAATCTTGGCTGCCACAGAACTGGCTCCGTATCCGCCTATAGAGAACCCGGCTGAAGGCGCCGGAGGCGGTGTAGCAGGCGAAGGCGTAGGCGATAGAGTTTCTTGTGTGAGGGAAGGTGGAGGTGCAATAGCAGCACCAGCTGCACGTTTACTTATTTCCACAGCTTCCTCTTCCTCCGGTTGCTAAAAAAATATATTCATATAAAATAGTACACATTGTGTCAAGTGAAATGAGTGTAGTATTATATGATCCAGCTCTGTATAATCAATCAGCAAAAATTAAGGGATCTTGTCTAGGAAAGGTACTAACACAACAGATCTAGACTTAAGATCGAGAAAGGATGGCCAAAACTATTATACTTGATCCAATATTGTGACCAAATATCCCAAAATTGCTATAGTAATGGGTTGACATCACATCACAACTTTCAAGATGGCAAAAACAACATAATATTATAATTTTATTGGTGTTAATTAGAGTTTTGAAGTCTTAAGTTTGTATATTAAATAGAAAGAAATTATTTATTATAAAGATATAATATTAAATTTTATAATCACTACATATTATAAAACAAAGTCCTCTGCCGCGTCTATCTGTCTGTTCGGCATGCAGTGGTTCTCAGGGAAGGTTTCAGTATATAATTTGCAACGTGGACGCAGTCGCAGGCACCAGCTAGGAATGCTAGTAATATATAAAAAAAACCTGGTATAGTATGCATAAAGTACCATTGGTATGAGGGTCTTTTCCGGAATAGTATCCTCTTCATCACCAAATCGGCTCTTACGTTTTCTCTCTGGTCTTTCATTTCTGTCTCCATCTAATTGCAGTCTTTTAGCTTGCAGTTCTAAAAAATACATGAAAGACTTCTGTGAATCAACAATTTTTGACAATATTATAATAATTACTAAATCCTTAGAATAAATGTAAATGAGATTAGAGACTAAATACCGATTTTCATATTAACATTATATGAAAATTATAAAATAAAAATACATTTTTTAATAAATTAAATAATTGCCAAGACTAAACACACTGATTGTTTGGCACCAAAATTAAGCACTATTAATAGGCTTGTGTTATGAAATAACCATGCAATAGACAAAGGGTGAAACCTAGGGCATGAATTCCGGAATTCCGGAATTTCGTAATTCAGGAATCTCGGACAGTTTTTCCGATATTTCAATTCCGGAATTGAAACACTTCAATATCGGTATTCCGATATCGATATTTTGACCACTAACTTCTTTCTAAACGCAACCATGACGCATAGACAAACACACACACGATAAGGTTGAGGAACTCGGTAAGTGCAAAAATCTCACAAGAATCTGGTCACAAATTTTGATCTTGCAGGATTTGTCAAAATAGAGAAAGCCTTACGATAACGGAGGATATCGAGGTGTTTATCTAGCAGAAGCTTTTAACTATTATATATTTCGTGCGTTCTTCCTACAAGTGTTGAGAGTGAGAGAGTATTCTCAAGTGCTGGTTACTTTTTCACAGACCAAATGCTAGAGAACGCACAAGAACAAGAAGAGCCGTTGTCGAAAAAATTATCTCAGTAAATGATTTGATCTTAGCTCTTGCCACAAATTAATACAATAATTGTTCTTTTTTTTTTCAAGTTTTTATTCATCGTATGGTACGTAATGTACGAATATAATTTGTTTGTACATTCTTAACAAAACTATAAGTATATTTGACCGTATTTATAAAAATATTTTATAATGTTTCTTTTGTTTAATGTGATTGTTCAATATAATAAAACTTGTTTGATTAATAAATTTTAACTTTTTCCTAGAATCCAAATAATTTTTCCAGTTCCGGAACCGTTCCGGAATTCCGATATTGGGTGTCCAGTATCGTAACTCAGTTCCGGAATTGAAAACCTTCCGATATTACATGCCCTGGTGAAACCAAGAGCCAACTTTGAGGAGCCGGTTGAGAAGTTGGTCCTGCCGGGAATCGAAGCCAAGACGCCTGAGTTCGAATGCTAAGGCAAACACCTAAAGCACTCGGCCAATGGGCTTGTCAAATAAAAAATATTTTTTAATGTTACACAAAAAATCAAAAAGTATCTATACTTCTCATTATACTAACCTTTAGCAACTTTCTCATAATCATTGGGCCACATTGGATCATATTCGTTTGCAACATTCCAGTCAAAATCGCGAACATTCAACGATGCTGTTAACGTTTTGGGTTGCAATTGGGGACTATTTGAAATTTGATCATCATCATCTTTTTGTTTGCTTTTTAAATCAATGACTGGAGTTAGCACCTACATTAAAAAACAACTTACTCAATGAAAAAAATTAAACATGATTAAACATTAAATTAAATTAAACATGATTTGTCCAAGTTTAGGTATAGATCAAGGTATTTTAATACTTTTCATAAATACAATACCTTCTTTTTCTATATTGGTTTTAATTTGTGGAAACCTGTGAATAAATGAACCTAAATACGACCCCTAAATTATATTGTAAGTTATTTTAAAGAAAAACAAATTAACGTATAAATGTGTCAGATTGGGTATAATATACTTGGTGAATATAATGAAGATTTAGCTACACAAATACTAGTTTTTAGATAAATAAAATAAATATAAAATACCTGGGTAGATCGTCTTAAAGCCTCTCGTTTTGGTTGTGTTACAGCAGCTTTTTTAAGTTGCAACTGTGATTGTAATAATTTTATGCCAGATGACCACCCCGCTACCTTTTCTGTAGTGCGACCTTTGATTGTATCAAGATCATCGTAAAGAGACATTTCGGAATCTATTAAGGTGATTTTGATTAATATTATCAATATTCACAAAACAATCGGCTTTATTTGTAGAGGCATGTTAATTCCATCAATTCCATGGTTATTTGTTGATAATTTGATAAATGAAAATTGAAGATTCCATAGAATAGCAATGTGAATATATAGTGTTCTTTGTAAATATTTGGCAGCCTGGAGCCAAATATTGACACAGAACACTATAACTTGGCCAGGGGCCCTAGACAAAGTGCATTCGATTCGCTTTCGATTCGATTCGCTAAATAAAAATGTATGGGATTGACATATGCCTTCGCGTGATTTAACGAAGGCATATGTCAATCCCATACATTTTATTTTTAGCGAATCGAATCGCTACGGAGCGAATGCAACTTGTCTAGGGCCCCTGGGGCCCTAGACAAAGTGCCACTTTAAAAACGATAACGAAGTTCGCTAAATAAAAAATGTATGGGATTGACATATGTCACGTGGTACGTCGAATTCGATAACCAAGTTGGTAGACAAATGTTGCTTTTCGAATCGAAATGATTTATTAGCGAATGGGTTCTAGTGCTATTCCCATACATATGCTTAGCCAAGTGGCACTTTTGACGTTCGTTTTCGATTTCGTTTTCGTTTTCGTCTTCGATAATGTAACGAAGCCCAAGATGCTGTAGATATCGACACAATTCATTCGCCGAGTGTTATTTTTCGTGGTAAAGTTGTTAAAAATCAAAGAGTACATATTTAAAAATGCATTCTCTACGTTTATTGTGGGCTGCACAAAACAAAACTGGTTGAGGCGCCAAAGGTTTAAGTTGCGACGACAAATGGAAAAAATACACGATATGCCGGAACTATTGTTTACACAGCATTTTCGGTTAAATAAAATAACTTAGAAAATTATGTGACGACCTAAAAGCTCAGCGGTTTAAAAGGGTCTGAAGAAATTCCCCCTTGAAACAAAGGTAAGAAATTTCACATTAATAAACCTACCTATTTCATTACCTATATTACCTACATACAGTTAGCTAGTCATAACCAAAGCAGTGCCAGCTTATATAAAACCCAATCGTCTTTTTAACTTCTTATAACAATGTTAATTTTATTGTAATGATAGGTACCTACGTATTATTATGATGGTGTCACCTAAAATTATAAACTGCAACCATCGATGACTGCAACAAATTAATAAATTATAAATTTGGTTTTAGTGCCTATTAAATTGCCTTTTGTATTTTTCAGGGCCAATATCTTACGCAAAGGACAACAAGTATCTACATCAGAGAGGTTGTTAACGCCCTCAACCATAATTGTATGGGTAGCAGGTGGATAGTGTTTCCACAAACACCACAAGAGATCCCAAATCAAGAAGAATTGATTAGCAAACTTGGAAATATTATGACTTGACCCATAATATGTGAGTCATGTGTAATGAAACGTGAAGTTCACAATTTTATTTTATTGTTACATATTTTTACATTTACTTTGTATTATAATAAAAATATTTAAAAATTGTTTTGTTTTTGTGTACAATTTAAAACAAAACTATATATAGAGGTAATGTAAGTAATTATAAGAGTCAGGGTAAATAAAATTATGACACAGACAACTTTTTATTAAGCAAACATAAAATTTGAATAGTAAAAATCACCTCTCAATTTTAATATTGAAGATATTAAGTTAGGAAGTATTAAGTAGATAAGTTTTACTAAACATAACCCTAAATAACTATCATTGAAATAAATCTCAGTCGATAATACCTTTGGGGTATTTTACCTTTGATAAATATTGTGCAAAACTTGAAAAAACATAATCTGTCTCATAGTTGAACAACATTGTCAGTCTTATTGGATTAAAAAGTACAAGAAGGTTAAGTATATCCCTACATATTAATTAGCAACTCATTACATACACCAGGCTGCCAAATAAAAAACAGGAGTTTTTTCCATGAATATTTGGCTTAGCTGGTAGATGTTTTTGAATTTTGAGTCATTTCAAATGATGTGAAAGTTTTCTTTGTTTGTTTTGTTCTTTTAAAAACGAGTTGACTTGTGAGCACATTTGACACTTGTTATTGGAGTTCTCAGTGTTTTGTTTTGGTCTAGTATTTCATTCTCTGCTTATTACTCATCACTATACACTATATGGGATCCATTAACTATTAGAAAAATTCGATCTTCAGTGCGCACATATCTCTATATTTTCATAATTCAATTACAATACTCTTCACATTCATTTTACATAACTTATAAATCAATAGTAAACATAATCTTTAAAACATAACATCATCTCCCAATCTATTTTTCAAACTATTTTATTTTCTAAAACTAGTTAGTATTATTCCAATAAATACTTCCAACAATATTGACGGCTTAATTGTGATATTTAGAATATTTACTTCGCAACCATAGCCAATTTTCGTTTATTAGCGAATGAACCCATTCGTCACAACGATAACGATCGTAGTGTCACTTTGGCTAGGAAATTGTTTTCGTTATCTCGGAAACGATTGACGAACTCAATAGCGAATCGCTACGGAGCGAATGCAACTTGTCTAGGGCCCCTGGGGCCCTAGACAAAGTGCCATTTTAAAAACGATAACGAAGTTCGCTAAATAAAAAATGTATGGGATTGACATATGTCACGTGGTACGTCGAATTCGATAACCAAGTTGGTAGACAAATGTTGCTTTTCGAATCGAAATGATTTATTAGCGAATGGGTTCTAGTGCTATTCCCATACATATGCTTAGCCAAGTGGCACTTTTGACGTTCGTTTTCGATTTCGTTTTCGTTTTCGTCTTCGATAATGTAACGAAGCCCAAGATGCTGTAGATATCGACACAATTCATTCGCCGAGTGTTATTTTTCGTGAAAGTTGTTAAAAATCAAAGAGTACATATTTAAAAATGCATTCTCTACGTTTATTGTGGGCTGCACAAAACAAAACTGGTTGAGGCCAAAGGAGGTTTAAGTTGCGACGACAAATGGAAAAAATACACGATATGCCGGAACTATTGTTTACACAGCATTTTCGGTTAAATAAAATAACTTTTAGGAAATTATGTGACGACCTAAAAGCTCAGCGGTTTAAAAGGGTCTGAAGAAATTCCCCCTTGAAAGAAAGGTAAGAAATTTCACATTAATAAACCTACCTATTTGATTACCTATATTACCTACATATAGTTAGCTAGTCATAACCAAAGCAGTGCCAGCTTATATAAAACCTAATCGTCTTTTTAACTTCTTATAAAAATGTTAATTTTATTGTAATGATAGGTACCTACGTCTATGATGGTGTCACCTAAAATTATAAACTGCAACCATCGATGACTGCAACAAATTATAAATTTGGTTCTAGTGCCTATTAAATTGCCTTTTGTATTTTTCAGGGCCAATATCTTACGCAAAAGACAAGTATCTACATCAGAGAGGTTGTTAACGCCCTCAACCATAATTGTATGGGTAGCAGGTGGATAGTGTTTCCACAAACACCACAAGAGATCCCAAATCAAGAAGAATTGATTAGCAAACTTGGAAATATTATGACTTGACCCATAATATGTGAGTCATGTGTAATGAAACGTGAAGTTCACAATTTTATTTTATTGTTACATATTTTTACATTTACTTTGTATTATAATAAAAATATTTAAAAATTGTTTTGTTTTTGTGTACAATTTAAAACAAAACTATATATAGAGGTAATGTAAGTAATTATAAGAGTCAGGGTAAATAAAATTATGACACAGACAACTTTTTATTAAGCAAACATAAAATTAGAATAGTAAAAATCACCTCTCAATTTTAATATTGAAGATATTAAGTTAGGAAGTATTAAGTAGATAAGTTTTACTAAACATAACCCTAAATAACTATCATTGAAATAAATCTCAGTCGATAATACTTTTGGGGTATTCTACCTTTGATAAATATTGTGCAAAACTTGAAAAAACATAATCTGTCTCATAGTTGAACAACATTGTCAGTCTTATTGGATTAAAAAGTACAAGAAGGTTAAGTATATCCCTACATATTAATTAGCAACTCATTACATATACCAGGCTGCCAAATAAAAAACAGGAGTTTTTTCCATGAATATTTGGCTTAGCTGGTAGATGTTTTTGAATTTTGAGTCATTTCAAATGATGTGAAAGTTTTCTTTGTTTGTTTTGTTCTTTTAAAAACGAGTTCACTTGTGAGCACATTTGACACTTGTTATTGGAGTTCTCAGTGTTTTGTTTTGGTCTAGTATTTCATACTCTGCTTATTACTCATCACTAAACACTATATGGGATCCATTAACTATTAGAAAAACTCGAGCTTCAGTATATTTTCATCTCTCTATATTTTCATAATTCAATTACAATACTCTTCACATTCATTTTACATAACTTATAAATCAATAGTAAACATAATCTTTAAAACATAACATCATCTCCCAATCTATTTTTTAAACTATTTTATTTTCTAAAACTAGTTAGTATTATTCCAATAAATACTTCCAACAATATTGACGGCTTAATTGTGATATTTACTTCGCAACCATAGCCAATTTTCGTTTATTAGCGAATGAACCCATTCGTCACAACGATAACGATCGTAGTGGCACTTTGGCTAGGAAATTGTTTTCGTTATCTCGGAAACGATTGACGAACTCAATAGCGAATCGCTACGGAGCGAATGCAACTTGTCTAGGGCCCCTGGAGCGTGGCACATGGCCACAAAAATTCACGGAATTTGAATTTTCGGTTCTTACATGTGATTTGTTTCATTCATCGGCAAATAGAACATGATTTTATAGTATTATTTCTTTGATTTAAAACATAAACCACACATAAAAAAGAAATTAAGTCAAAAATAATAATTGTGTTTCCATATCCTAACTCACAAATTAGTTAAATTTTTATTTTATCTTTGTTATATAATATACATTCCATTCCACTACGCTTCCGTCAGATTTTAACAAAAAAAAAAATTAATCTAGTCCTAAATTAGGAACTATTTTTCTAAATGAATGTACTGGCTGGTATTGGCTCTCACTTTGTGGCGCGAAACATAACTAAATGACAAAAATATTGTTGACATTAATCAACAGGAATAGGAAGTGATACTTACTTTGCAATGTCATATAAAATTATTCAAGTTATATTTTTGATGTATTGAAAGAAAATGGGGATTGCTACAAGTAAAAATACGAGGCGTATCAGTTTCAATAATAATTTTGCTTTAAGTCCCGCCTTAAATGTTCAAAAATCTATAGAAGAAGATAACAATATTTTAACTTTCAGAGATTTTACACAAGTAAGTGTAAATGAAATATACTACATATGAAATCGTCAGCTACATATATACTATCGTACTATCGTATACTATCGTCAGCTAAAGATACATTCATGATGCGGGTACCGCATAGCCGACCTTGAAGGATTTGTGACTTGTGTACAACATGCTTCAAGAAGCCCATAATTGTAGCGAGGCGGAAACACCTCAGAAGATAAAGTGTTCCGAAATTCGCGGATCCTTGGGATAAAGTTTTGTTGATTGTAATTTCTTATGAAATACTAGTAATTTTCTTTAAATTAATGTTTTGTTACAGATCGATGACGATATTTTATTTACGAATAAGCAAAAAGAACTAATTCCGGAGGAACCCAATGATAAAGACTACTGGATACAACGAATGCATTTTTTAAAAAACGAACATCAATTGATTAATAACATAGTTGAAGCTGAATATACAAAAACAATTGACGAATTAAATAAAGTGCACGACAGCCCATTAATAACCTATGAAAAAGTTCAAAAGCTAAAACCCTGTTTTACCTTACGGAGCAAAGTAAGTGAATAGGTATTTATTCTTCCTACTACTAATATTAGGTATAGGTATATGTGAAAGTTTGTGAGGATGGAGGTTCTTTTACCTAGTACCTACTTAAATACTTTTATCTTAAAAAATGTTTAGTTCTCGAAGTATCATCAAATATTTAAAAAATTGGCGCCACTGTCATCAACAGTGCCGACGCCAGCGCCACCATTGTCACAACGATAAAAATGTCATGCGTTTTTTTACACGCCCCGCCACGCTGTACGCTCAACCTCAACGAGAATATCCACTCATCCACTGAAGTCTTAGCCTTAGTAAGAAACGATTTTCTCGCTAAAACGATTTTAATTCTTCACTTATTGAAAGACGGTTAAACAGGTAAAGTTAGTATACATATACATATACAAATTGCAACCCGGGCGAAGTCGAGAGCGGGTAGTAATATAAAGAAATCGATTCGGTAACGCATTAGGCGTCACTCGAGCTGTCACTCACTTGAGTCACTTGAGATAAGACATAAAATGTGTAAAATCAAAACCCTGGACGACATTTTTGTGTATTGTGATCACTATTTTTAAAATTTTGCAGTTATTTATTTTTTGTTTAATCTTAAATAACCAAGTTCATAAATTAAATAATGTTTTTTATAAGTTGTGTACCTATATAAAAACAAAGTTTAGTTAAGTATTAGTTAAAAATATTTTTTCAGCCAACTTTAACACTTCATATTTTTAAAAAGTATGTAGGTACTATATCCCTTGGCAAGTTATTTCATCCATCCAAATAGTCCATTTAATCAAGATCGCAAAACGGTACATCCTACTTCGATTTAGTGAAATCTTTTGAATTTTTTAAGTGAAAATGAAAACTTTGTAAAGTTTTTACTTCTGATACAGTCCTACGACTGACAGTTTTTCTTTTTCATTTTTTTTAGATTTTGCAATGTTATGAAGAAAATCCTCATCAATCTCTTCTATGTTCAGCGGAAGTAAAAGCCTTCAGTAAATATGTAACGGCATGTGGTATAAAGGAATAGTACAAAATTTTAAAGTAAAAAATGTCTATGTAAAGTGTGATAAAAAATTTAAAGTGATTTTTTTATATTCTCTATAATTTATATTATGTATTTTTGTAAAGAATTGTGTTGCTATTTAAATAAAGTTATATTATACTTCCATAAAACATAATAAAATTTCTTTTCTTTTTTCTAAATTGTGAAGAACAGCTTCAGCTAAGCCGTTGGAAAAAAAATGGTTTTTTACCTATGAAAATAAGTTAGATATACAATCATATCGCTGCTTTAAAACTAAAGGGCCACAAATCAAACACACACAAATCGAAAATAATTAAATTATTTTTTGCATGGATTTTTTTCTATTTTATTCTTATTAGATATATATCAAATATCTATCCATATATTATACATAGTTAGAAGCGTATTTTTTAGTAGCATTAAATGTTTTAAGTACTTTTATAATAAACTGAATACTAGACTAGAAGAGATATGATGAGTTACTTTTGAATAAATAAAAAATGATCAAAATATACTAAATATGGATTTATTCCACAACCATAAAGTCTTTTTGCAACATACATTATGAAGGATTTTGATTGTATTTTTACTATAAAAACATTTTTGTTTTTTTTTTTTGTTTTATGGCCCTTTAGTTTTTAAGCAGCGATATAACTGGATAGACATAGACAGAATGGCGGCAGTAACTACTATTTAGTTTGTGGATAGTTTTTGGCAGTAACCATCCGCTTAAAAATATCACTATTGACCTTATACACAGAACACTAAAACTGTGACAAAGTCTAATAGCACTTCGTACCATCAAAATTCCCGCCGTTGTCAATCTGTCATTTGTCAATGATATGTCAATTTGTCAAATATCCATTGTTGGTCTGGCTGGTCAGCTGGTCAGTTGGTCACCAGTTTATTCAAATTCGAATTAATGATAATTATTAAATGTGTTTCTGATTTTTTTTTTACTTTGTTCATATTGACATTTAATGTGTGATAATTTTTCGTAAATATGTCTTGCAACGATTCAAGTGAAAATGATACTGTTGGTCACACCATTTTACAAAAAATTAATGATATTAACGAAAACGTAGTTTCAAAGGTATTATCCACGAAAACAAGCAACAAGACTTAGTTATTCGTTACACGATTCATTAAATACATTGCCTTTTTCCAGGCACCCGATATAAATGATTTTACGATTATTAAACCTATAAGTCGTGGAGCGTTTGGCAAAGTATTTCTTGCACATAAGAAGAACAATAAAGACAATTTGTATGCCATAAAAGTTATGAAAAAATCGGAAATGATAAATAAAAATATGGTGAGCCAAGTAGTTACAGAAAGAAATGCTCTCGCATTGTCCAGAAGTCCGTTTTGTGTGCATTTGTTTTATTCATTGCAATCACTGTCTTCAGTCTATTTGGTAAGGCTACATATTATATTACTTTTACATTTGCATACTTTTACTGAGTTTACTGAACATGATTAAATTCATCATAATATAGTTAGATTCAATTTGTACTGAAATATTTGTTTCAAAAATTAATTGAATTTTGAAAATTCTTTGTAGACTTCCGGTAAATATATTGAACATTCCTATTGCTCAACAGCAGCATTCTCTGATAGCTTGTACTAAAAAAAAGTGCTTTTACTTTTTTTTATATCAAGTTTGACATACAGGCTGACAGGCTTTGTAAACTGTGTGATAGACTTTTTGACTTGTGTCTCAATACACATGAAAAATAACACCATAAAAAATAACAATGTTATCACTTAAAATTATTTGTTTCTTTCCAGGTCATGGAGTACATGGTTGGTGGAGATCTTAAATCACTGTTAGGCGTTTATGGGTTTTTAGAGGAACCCATGGCAGTGTTTTATATAGCTGAGGTTACTCTTGCATTAGAATATTTACACAAACATAATATAATTCATAGAGATCTAAAACCTGATAATATGTTGATTTCAAAGACCGGCCATGTAAAACTTACAGATTTTGGGTTATCCAAAATTGAAATACATAGAGGTAAGTGTTGAGAAATTATTGATGTAAGAAATCTTACATTCTAAGTAGGTACTTCTATAATTTGTATATTTTTTAACCCCTGATGCCCGATGCAAAAACAGGATCAAAATACCTGATAATTATAGGAAATTACAGGAACTTATTTTTCTGCAACTATATTATAGTAACAATGTTATTTATTACATTAAACCATAATGAATATTAAACATTTGGCTCCACATTGAATATTTTATGCTTTACTCTATGTATATTTATGTAGTTATTATTTAAGTGAAAATCATTGATAATTACTAAGATTGAAGGCAAAAGTAATAAATTATTCATTTTAATCGATTATTATTGATAATTACACCTTAATTTTGGTAAAAATAAGTAATAATTTATAATTAAAGTAGGATTCCGGGTGCACTCTCTTCGCCAGCATTTTCTTATACATTAGACAATCTAAACTACTTTTAAAAAAAAAAAAATCTTTACCTCTCCTGACTTTATTTGCATACAAGATCACACTTTCAGATGAGAATATCTTCTTGTTTCATATATTTTTAGTAATCGGGTGATAGTTTTTGAACTTGGTTTTAATATTATAAATAATTTTCCTTTTGGCAGTTAGTGTATTTATTTATTTTCAGATTTAGAAATATCAGACTTTGTTAACCATACACCAAGTCTTAATATGAGGACACCTGGACAACTGCAATCTCTCACTTCTCACCTATCATTTGGATCCGGTGGAGCCGACAGCACCAACAGTACTCACACGTTTTCAGGAGGTCCTTGTGAGAATCTCATTGATGAACTTATTGAAACTAGTATGATTCATTTTCCATTAAGAACCAGGATGAAGGAAGGACAGTATTAGATTATATAAAACTATATCAGATATAATTATAGTACTAGAGCTATGATCAAGATTATTGATAGTTTGTGATTGCACTGAGTTGTGTCCGTTTGAAAAATCAATACTTCTTTTATGATATCACATAATAAGTGTATATTTAGTAGTAGTAGTATATTTAGTATCTATAAACAAATACTGACTTTTTCTATTTATATTAAAAAGTAGAAGAAGACAAAACACTTAGCTACTTAGCTAATTAATTGACAAGGTTCACCTGATTCCACTGTGAATCTATAGCAAGTAGCAACAAACAATGCTGATGTTACCGTCACGTCAACAACGATGTCCAATCGTTGTCTCACAATCAATCACAACTTATTTTTGCAGGTAAAAGTGCCAATGGGCTCAATAACTCTTCTGTGTGTATTGAACAACATTCACAGTTGTCCGGTATACATCCATTTATGAGCGCCGAAAGTATTATCTTAGAAGAAGGCACTGTTTCTGTAAGTATGATTATATTTTAATTAGACTGACGCTCCCCGACCGCGGCCTCGGGATAAATTGGTGAGATTAGTATAAAAAAATATATATGTCCTATGTTCATCTAGATAGACTAAACCTTGTAAATAGTGAAAGAATTTTTCAAATAGGTGTAGTGATTCCGGAGATTACACTCCACATACAAACAAACTTACCAAATCGAAGTCGCAGGCACACAATCAAACCATAAGATGTATAAAACATAATCCTGTTCAATGAATTGTTTTCAGACTGGGAATTCAGAATCAGATTCATACCACACTTGTGCAAGTTCACAAAGTAGTTCCATTACAAAAAGTGACAAATCTACTGATATTAGCGACAATAGTTCTACAATAAATACATCTGCCGATTCGAAACATGAACATTCCACATCACCACTATGCAGAGGACATTCCTTAAAAAAGATACCAAGGTAAGGCCATCTTTAGTGTGAAATCTTTAGTGTTATTATGAAATTCTTTTAGTTTGATCTTGGTATAATCTAGGCTTAATTACATGTAATGTAACACTATACAATATATATTTCAATTATTTATTCCCATTTAAGATTACATTAGATTAGATTTAGGTAGTACATAGGATGTTGCTTGGAGCTTGTATTGGTGCATGCTGAGCTTCTTATAATTGCGGCGGCATCCGCCTTGTGCTAATTATTTTGAACAGTGTGTTACAGTTGGATGTCTGCCTCGTTGGGGGCCTTGTATAATAAATAAATAAATAAATATATTTAATGCCAAATTTAGTTTCAGGGCGAAAAAACGCAAGAGAGTAATGGATTGCGATGGCGATACTCCGACTGGTGTGATGAGTCTCGCCGAGTCAAAAGAGAATCACAGTGGACTCACTCAGGAAATTATGGCCTTAGAATTGAGTCAGAACACACCCAAAAGAATATCACTGAAGCCAACACCTGAAAGAATTAACAATCCGATCAAAGGAGTTTTGAAAAAAAGGTATATTGTCTATACTATAGAATAAATTGTAGACATTTTGTGTACATATTTCAATAGTGTTTGTTTATTTATTACTAAGTAAAGATCCGTAGAGATACTAATATTAATGGTAACTCATATACAAACTTCGAATAGTAAATACCATGCCAATCGATATAATTTGAAATATGAAGATGTATGAAATACTTAATATAATATTCAGTCACGTTGTAATAATAATAAATAACTTACATTACAGATGGGCTTCACAAGATGATAGTCACCACTTCAATGTTGGTGTAATATTTTCAACGCCAGTGTCGAACAGTAAATCACCACGAAAGCAGAGATGGAAAGCTACGCGATTCGATCTTCCCAAGGACAAACAAGCTCTTCCGAGCAGTGTCGAGAACAATACAATGTTTTGTAAGCACATATCAACGAGTTTAGAGATCTTCCCAACGAGGAGATGGAGCAAGGTACCATAAGAAGTGTTTGTAGTATTAGTTACCTAATATCCATATTATACATCGCAGTTCCTTTCCATTCTTCCCAAATGCTCCCAAAGAGCTTTCATAACCCCTTTTAGTCATAGGGTTGTGATCTGAGGTTCAATGTGATTTGGGTACGAGCCCTATTTTCAATTTTTTCAAATTTTTAAAATTCCTATTAATATTATATTATAAATGCTTACTCTTTTTGTCAGTTACCTTAGCACGCTTTAAAAACTTCCTGATGCATGCACATTTTCCGGGATACAGAAAAGACATAGGGTGCCTCTCAACAGCATAAGCAAAAAGATTGATAAAATGGCGTATTTTTAAAAAGGTGCGCGGAGGAAGTCGCCAGCACCAGCTAGTTTGTTGTAATGAGAAATTGACCCCTAGTTTTAGGTAACCATTTGGTAACGGTTAAAAATAAAGAGTAAATAAATATGTTGATAGGGTGAAGACAGCAAATCGCCCACAGACTTGTGTCATACTCCGTTGCCCACTGCCCACACGCCGTACAGAACGCCAAAGAGCGTGCGGCGAGGGAACCAGATCTCCGATCAGATGATACTCGGTACACCCGACTATTTAGCACCTGAATTACTTTTAAGGTATTTCTTTTAAATAAATTTTGACATTTATATAAATTTTAGGATTATTTAAGTGATTTAAAAATCCTAACAGCGGCTCCGATAGAAACCATATATGTATATTATTAGAATAATATATTTATAGGTACCTATATAAAAATTGTGCCTACATATGTTTATGTCCATAAAACTCGAAAACTAGTTGATGGATTGAGTTGAAATTTTTTATTTATTTTTTATTTATCGGATTCTGATCAAAGTGTACAATAACATAGTTTTTGCCTCAGAATAACATAATTTAATTGCTATATTAATTGTTTTTCAGACAGGGCCACGGTCCTCCAGTGGACTGGTGGGCTCTGGGCGTTTGTCTGTACGAGTTCATGACAGGTGTGCCTCCATTCAATGACGAAACACCTCAGGCTGTATTCAATAATATCCTGTCTAAGAGTAAGTATTCTAGAATCGATTTATATGTATTATATATTGGACTTGGTGATCGGAACAAAATTGTTTGTCAAATATGGTAAAGTTTGCGACCAAAAATCGTTTCAGTAACGTATTAATCAGGACGTCATCAACTCGAGTTGTGAAATTAGCTCTAAAACTCGAACTATTAAAGTAAAATAAACAGTTGGACGGACGGATGGTAGTTCCGCCAATGTGTTGGCCAAAACGTGACCAAATGTTCGCCACGTCAACAGCCGTACTCACCCGCCGCAAAAGATGATTCAATTAAAAAACTAGTGCGTTAGAAGTAATATAACTCGTATGTGAATAGATATAGAGTGGCCCGAAGAGGAAGAGGCGCTGTCTGAGGAGGCGGTGAGCGCGATCACGGCCCTACTTACGAGTGAGCCGGCGTTGAGGCCGAAGGCACGCGACGTTCAGAGCATGCCCCTGTTCCGCGCCGTCCAATGGGACCAACAGCTAGAGGCCGACCCTCCCTTCGTGCCCGCCCCCGACCACGTGCACGACACCACGTACTTCCAAGGTGAGACATCTTTCGGGTACGCCGAGGTTACGACAGCGAGCGTAGCTCCCCTAGAGGTACGCGCCCGCGGCGGAGCGCGGGGAACTTTATGACAGGACATAACATTCCCGCGACCCCGCCTCCATCTAAGGCCGCGCTAGAAAGTCTTCGGATTTTAGCCGGCACGAGTCTGGCATAATCCCGCAGCGTTCCCTACATTGTCGATTCACTAGGATCCGTGAGGAAATCCCAGCGTAAAAAAAAGAACACCCCATCAAAAAGTCTTTTTGCGTCTAAACCATTACAAAGTAAATGATACAGTCATCTCGTTTGAATCAGTTTGCAATCATGATTGAACACACTGTTTGGTTTGCTCTACATTCTGTGTAATTTTTTTTTATATTTGTTTCAGCTCGTAATATCTTGCAGAAGCTACATGTGTCCAATTTCGACATATGAGAACAACATGTGAGATGCCTTAAAATGCCTTAAATGTTTCGGAAGGAGGACAAAGGAAGATTTTGCTTACTCTAAAATCTATTTTGTCAACTATGTAACTAATAATGTCGAAAATAATTTGACTTATAACGAGTAATTTCAATTTCATTTTTAACATTGTTTAATGTATTTTATTGCTATTGTTATAGATTGTTTGTCAATATATACTTCAGACATTGCTTAAAAATAATTATGTTATTAATAACTTGTACCTACTATCTTACTCAAGTTAAACAATTAAACTAGTTTGATTGAAATATTAATAATAATTACTATTATGTGTAGATTATATATTTATTTTTAAAATAATTAATTTTGCTATTGACATTATGCTTCTTGTAAATATTTTGAAAAGTCTGATATTGTAGGTTCCTCTGAGTGAATTTTATTATTTAACTCTAAAGTAATATTTGTAAATGAATAATTATGTACTATTAAAAATGTTACTCATATTAAAAAATAAAAAGCATATGTACATATTAAGATGATTTATTATTAAAAAATTGGCACATTGACACAAAATCTCAACAGTTACGGCATAAAATTAAAATCATCAATTAATTAAGAAAGGCAAGTTTCTTTAAGTTATCTTTCTTAAAAAAATGATTATTTATTTCAAGATAGGCTTTATAATTACAGTTTTACAAAATGATACATTTTTTTCAAATTAAATGCGCAAATTAGCCGATTTCGGTTTAAGTAGGTACCTATTCAATTTCTCTTTACATTAAATATATCTATCATCCGTAGAGTAGTTACAGTACCATTTCATAAATTTACACACCAATAATTAAACTAAGTTCACGTAATAGACAACTATAGCGTGTATCTGTCATGGGTCACAGTAGATCACTTGGTGTTCTTCTGTATCCAAGGCAAGAAAGCGGTGACGCGTGTGTACACGCCAGGGTACTGTCCCTTCCCGCAGCCGATGCCCCACGAAACGACGCCCACCTGAGTCCATCTGTTGCCCTCGTTCACCATTAGAGGTCCGCCACTGTCTCCCTGTACATACCAACATTGCTTCATGAATTCTCAGTAATTTGACTCGTAAGATATAGGTCGCGCAGCGGATTAAGACTTTTTGTAAAATGTAGCAGGGGCATGAGCAGAATTCAATTTTTAGATCTGTTTGACGGGCAGAGGAGCGTGGGGGATCGGGTGCGCGTCGTAGCCGACACTTTATTGGTAGACTCAGTCGCTCTTCACTGTTCACCTCCCGCACTTCGTTCGCGCGTCTCGTGTCTCTTGTTTTATCAGTATTTTGTTTTATCGTATTAGTAATACGTCATAGTGAAAAAATGCCTAAAAAACCTTCATCTTCGACATCGCACGATTATTTAATGGAAGGAATATCAACACTGCCTGTAATGTTAAGTTAGTAAGGGGCAAAAAAATACGAAAAGAAAAATCATTTCCCATAGCAATTTTGTGCTCAATCGTACACATGCGCCGATTGCCCCCACTAGTTTCGCTTTAAAACCTTAATACAATGCGCGACCTCTAGACCCTATATAGTCTATATGGTTATTACATAAGAAGGTTTCCTTGTCACATAACAAGACACGGCGTACTCCCCTCAATTGACCCCACTCACTCGAAAACTGTTTCACTGTTCACTGTATCACTGTTTGAGTTTGAGTTTGCTATAACATTGCGTTCAATCCTAACTAATATTGTAAATGCGAGAATTTGTTTGTTACGCATTCATGCCTTAGCCGATTTTCCTGAAATTTTTCATACACGTTGTCAGGGATATAGAAATCATGGCCTGACAAAAATATATGAACAATAAAGATTAAATAATTATTAGTAAAATATAGTAACTTAATAAAATTAGTAACATATAGTTTAATATATCGTCGGATATTGAATATGTATGTTCGCCAAACAGTGTGTAGGTGTTAAATCCAAATTAGCCTAAAATCGAGATTATTTCGTATTGAACTTACACTACATGAATCCATACTGGATTTGCCAGCACAAAGCATGTGGTCAACGATTCCACCCGGTGCTGCTGCGCCATACTTGAGTCGGCACTCGGCATTGGACCAAACCGGAATCGACACTTCCTGAAGAATAGTCGGCTGAGGACCATCTGAAATGAAGGCAATATCATCATTTATGTAAACAATATGTCCCAAAAATAAGTGCTCAAAAGAAATTTTCACACAATTTAATCGAAACAAATGAGACGTAATTTTTTATGATCCCAAAAGATGACTGAAAATTTTGCTCTAACTCTTGGATTATTTTTCCAATCTATGTAAAACAATATAAAATTCATATAAAATTGCAAATGTATCTTGATGTAGAACTGATTCTGATGTCATAAAGTTGGTATGTATTTACTTTTATCATCGAAGTACTACAACTATTTTATCCCCAGCATCGCAATAAACGATCACGTGAGTCAAATTAATTTGTACCTACCTCTGACGTCACTGAACTGAACCATCATAAGCGTCATTGGAAATTTCTGACGATTTGATGACGATATTGAATGTCAAATTGTTTTTGATGTATTTGAACAGAAATAATGGATTTTTTTTAATATGTGAAATGATATGGTGTGTCATGTAATAAATAATTCATAATCGTCAACAATGCGTGTGGATTATAATATTTTTTTATGTAAGGTCACCAGACAGGCTGACCGTCGCCTATGTACTTATACCTATGATTGGGGATAGGGAAATGGTCTCTGGGATCCCATATTCACTCACCGAAACACTGTTATTTCACGGTGGTCTTCTGTAAGGGGGTGGTACGAAGTCTTGAATTGTGCATTGCGTGATATTGATTTTAAGGTAATAAACAAAAGTTTTTACTTTTGTAAAACTACTTACTCTCTCGTAAACTCCCCCATCCGATGACGGTGGCTAGTATCCCCGCGTACGCTCTACCTCCACCCGGGAGGCATACCGGACGTATTTTCTTAGTGAAGGCCACCGGTTGGTCTAGCGTCAGTACGGCAATGTCATTGTACTAGAAACAAAATTAGAGAAGTACGCCTTATGATTCTGAATTTTCAATGTGGAGAATTTGGTACTTGTTTTTGGCTTATGTCGAAATGTATTTATTTTTGTTGGATACTATAAAACTTTAAGTTTTTTTCTTTCATTAGAACTCAGTTTAACATTGTCCTATGCTGTTTCATGGTAGTCAGTTTTTATTTTTGCTAGATTATTCAATTCGGTTTCATATAGTGATAATTTCATTACATCGCAGAAAAATATCGGAACAGCGGAAGTAATTTTGGATATCTCCATAACAAAGTATCCTTGCTAAATAAAAATATATAACGTTTAATGCATACGTATGCATGCATGTGTGTACGCCTATGGAAATAGGTGTTTACCTTACCAATGTTCGCATGTCGAAGCCGCGATGCCTGACGACACGTTTAATTTTTCGCTCGATGTGTTGAGTCTCGGCTGGCGTCGCAATGTTGTAGTCGCCAAGGCGAGCCGTCAGACGTGCTACGTCCCATGACGTCATACTGTATACCGTAGAACACGTTTAATTTTCATATATTTTTCATGAGAAAGGACGGCTAGCAGGCAGACAGTGTTGTTACTAGGCAGCTACCGACAACTATACCAACGTCAGGGGAATGCAAGAGTGCCGACCATAATAGGACAAGGTGAGGATAGCGCAATAGGGTCTGGCATCGCTAACTCACGTATCTGTACCAAGCAGCGTCAAAGGGGAAAAAAATTCTTCGTCTTTAAAGGAGTGATTATATATTATCTCCAGATAAATATAAAACTTAAAAAGGCGTTGTATTTTTGAAGATTATTATACTTACTGAGCTACACAGTGAGCAGCTGAAAGCACGTGTCTATCGTCAATTAAGGAACCGCCACAGAATTGTCGGCCATTGTTGAACAGGCCCACTATCCACGGCCATTCGTTCAGCTCCGCGTTATGTCCGCCTACGATGCGTTCCTCATCTTGCAGCTGGTATGCGCTCTCGTACGACTTAATACATAATTATTCAATTTATAAGTCATATTTTTCGTTTCCAGATATCGTGGCAATAAATTTTGAAATTATGGGATTCATAGTATAGGTAAACTTTTTGACTGTGCGGTTACTGAACCGTAAAACAACAACAAATTAATGAGCCAAAATACATAACCATAAAAGGGCTACTGTTATAATGTCTGATGTGAAAACACTACATTGAAGCAGTTGAATGTGAATCAATGAGATTAACAATGAAGACAATATCAGTGAAATGGCTTTGTGTGTACTGCCTACAGTTATCCCTAAAAATGGTCATAATGTACATAAGTATTTCATTACCTGAGCACCATTTTTCATTCCACAAGATCCATCAACAGCAGGCTGTACTGTGGGTATTGTTGGTTTAGTGGGATACATTGGGGGCCACGACTGAAACACATTGATTTGTTAAAACAGATATTACTTTATGAAAATCTAACAGAGGAAATATCTATGGACATTATATACCTAATAGAACATACCTGTTTAGTGGTAGGTTTAGTCGTGCTTGGAGGTTTAGTTGCCCAAGTAGTGGTTCCAACAGGCGTGTCATGTATAGGTTTTGGAGGCTTAACACCTGCAACTGAATAGTAAAATCCAATTACATAATAAGTTTTCATTCGTTTTTACAGTGACAATATTGGAAAGCCGGGGCCTTAATTAAGAAATCGTATCAAATAAATGGTGTTGCCTTACATCAAATAAGGTAGTTCTGATTTTTTTATATGTTGGTACTGATGAAATGGTAGTGACAAATCCAAGTTTTCCACGTCGAAAGCCTTTCGGATCATTGTTAAATTCATAAGGACTTCTTTTAAGTTTTTGTCGATTTTTACTACCAAAGACCTGTGTTACGGCCAAAGTCACTATGCACATTTTTAAATTATGTACACAGATTAAATTTGCAATTGAATGAGAATAACTTTGTACGCCAAATAGTTTTTAAGATAGGCTATTCATAGGTATCAAAATCTGATAATATGTAACTTACTTAGTGATGGTGGATGAGTTGGTGCTGCGTGGTCAGGAGGATGTGTTGGCAAAGGTGGAATAGTTGGCGGCCACTGTGCAGGTATTTGTCGAACATCAACTTGATCGCCGTACCATTGTGGTGCTAGCGCGGATATGCGAGGAAATCTAATAGATTAAAACAACACGTCATATAATTATGTACTACTTATTTTTTGATCTCTTGATTATTACTTAAACCCACGTGTATAAATCATAATTGCCCACAAATAGTCTAGTAAATAAAGTAAATTTGGCTCGACTCAGAAGTTCAATCGGCTATCAACAATGGACGAAATTTTGCCGAATATTTTATCTTACCCAGCCAATTGTAGTGCTGGCAAAGGCAAAGGCATTGCCGCTGGTAGGAGACCCAATCGTTGTACATCCGGTTCTTGCTGTGGAGGTGTATTCACTGGTTCTGTGCAACACACACCGAATACCTGTTCAACCAAATATCTACTTATTAAAAACTTGAACTATCTACACTGCAGTCACTGCTAGAATTTTATTCAAAATTGTCCTAACATTTCTATGTATTACGTACATGTATAACACTTAATTTACTTCTTCCACAACTTTTACCTCAACCTTATTGACTTTATCAGTTTCTTTAGATTTTTAGTAGTGACATATAAAAAAGGTTTCTTTACATTTAGAGCTATTATTTCTGAATGTTAATCAATTATAAAAGTGCTTACCTCTGTATTGTCGCCATTAATGTAGCTGCAAGTATCATAATGACCCATAATCCACCCATCCCAGCCGGACAAGTCAGCTACTTTGAATAAGGGGTAGCAATCTCGGAATGTTTTGCACGTTCCCTTTTTACCGAGCGTTGTTTCGCAATCAAGCCCAAATGCATCATCAGTGGTATGCTGAAATATTCACAAAATAGTATATTAAAGAAACCTATATGTCTTAATAAGTAAGTGCCGTCGAAGTGACAATAATTCTGTTACAATTAATTTTAAAGAATTATCTTTAAAATTAATTGTAACAGAATTAATTGTAATATTTTATTTACTTGTCTGGGCCTGAGAAGTAGAAATTGTTTGCCATCACGTGTGATGTTCGATGTGTCTCGTTTTACACGCTCCACGGCAACTGGAATAGAAAATATTTTATCAAAATTTTAATTTTAGAGTCAATTGTATATTATTATTAGCATGTAGTGTTACAAATAATTATGATTAAGATGCTTTCTAAGTTTGACATATGCTGTAGAAGCGAGCTGTTCGTGCTGTCTATAAAATGGATCCCAAAGAGACGGTCAGAAATGAATTTTACAGAAATCAATATACGAACTGTATTTTACCTATGTACATTTCTGAAAATTTAATGTTTATGATTTTAACACATTACAGAACACGTAAGTACCTAAATAAAGTCGATGTCTGCTTCTCTGTGTTTCTCTCAACCACACAACGGATTTTTATACGGTTTTAACTACTGGAAAGAGCGATAAGCGACGAAGATAATTTGCTGAAAACAAACCTGCATTCTTACAACGCCAGGAGCGGGTCGCTAGTATTTAATTAAAAAAAAATGTGATCAATTAACATGTCAGCATTGTCTATCCAAAACAAGATCACGTCAAAATCCAAAACAAGTACCGTAAGACTACAATAAAAAGAGTAGTACAGATATGCAAAGTTTACGATCTCGAAACCTGTTTGCCGTCCATAAAATGCGTTCCGATAACCACTTGTAGTAAGCTGTATGTTGATTTTGGGTCATGTATTTATGATTTTGGAAACGTGATAAAAAATGTTGATAAAATCAATTCGATGGCCAATAATAACTGTTGCGATTCATTATATCTAATTTTGTTGTCAATTTAAAGTTTTTGGCTAACATTTCGCATACAAAGTATTATCTTTTGCATTCTTTTACGAGCTCGTGTCGGATGTCATGTCACAACACAACGTTCCCGCGACCCCGCCCACCCATTGAATTCACCCTTCACCCCTTCACCCCCCGGCCGTGAAGTTGTTATTTTTAGGTTTTAAGCCACATTTAGGAGTTCGGCATAATCGTTCAGCGTCCCTTACTGCCATCCATGAGAATTTCCCAACGTTAAAAAAAGGATGCTTGTCTTTTCAGCTCAGTTCAATGAGGGCAGGGCAAAATATGCCCTCACTACAACACAGGCAAGGCAAATAGGGCAAACTCTGCATTTCGCGACAGTAACAGTGCGACAGTTCCCCTTACACCGTGAAATAATTGCATGTGCGTTGTTGTATTTTGGTGACTGAGTACCTAAGGGATTTTCATCAAAAACGCCTTTATTGTTACTTGTTATTGTATACACATATATTATGTAAACAAAAATCTCTGCGCCTATATAACTTGATTACAACTTAAAGCCTGTACACACGGTGGTTCAGTTTTGCAGAAACACCATCTTGATGTTCAGCACGATAGTTCGTCTGAATCATAGGTCACTAGTGAAAATAAAAATACTGTCCGAACCAGCAAAATCACTCCCCGGCAAAAATGCAGGACTGCTCCCTCGTGAACGATCTGTTAGATACAATGAGATTATTTAAATAAAAGGAGATATTGAAATCGGACTTTACAATTCCACATTCAAACCGATTTAAATATTTGTTATGCAGAGAGCTCGACCACCCAGATTCTATATAGGATACCTGCGCATTTTTTAAAAAAAATGCGATAAACTACGTTCACACGAATGAACCCGCAGACAAAAGCTGGTATGCTATAGCCGTGTTGTTATGCTTAGTGAGAGTATGTAAACGCATCAAAATAAGTATTCTGGGGGCGTTCAAATGAGCATTGGGCAAGGCGAAGTTATTTATTTCGGATCGCTGGATAACGGTTTCCGTTTTATATGTTTATATTACGTTGTATTGTGGTCCTGTGTCATTCAAATTTTACACTTTATTTGCGTACGTTCACGCGAGCGTACCGTTCGTAAAATTTTGATCGGCTCGCTAACTAATTTCGCTGTTGCGGACTGCTTTAGTCTTTGGCATTATACTTCTTTTTTGGCACTGTATTTATTTGACACATTTGGTCGAACTATGGTCATTGGTCGCCCCGGAACTTCAATGAGTAGGTATAATGCCGATGGTCATAATGTTCTCGCGGCGCGAATCTCAGGTGAAGAATATATCCACCACATCTTTTTAGGGATTTCATTTCAGCATGCTCATTTTCTATACAATCTAATTTATGGTTTTGTATTTCTTTTCTAAATTATGTGTGAATGTTGTATGAAACTTCACGCAAGAGCTACTGAACTAATTTTGTCTATATTTTAATCAGATTAACACAGACTAAACTATAATTTCTTAGATAAATTAAGTCGAAATCGCGAACAAAAGTATTATTACATTTTTTACTAAATAAGTAAGTAATAAATTCAGACGAACACTTACTTGCTTGTTAAAACAGTTTAAAAATTGATTCCTTGGCTATAGTATAAATATTCAACACGCGAGTTCCCGCAGATAATTAAGGTTAAGTAGGTCTACTCTACACTACACATCTCTTAATAGCGAAGGCACAAAGAGGCGGAACCTTTTTAAGTGATACATAATTAAAATTATACTACAACGGAGGAAATGTCGCAGGAATAACCGGCCTGCGATGAACTTCTATTTCATACGATTCGCAACCAAAAAGACACTCCCATTAAACTTAATTTCCATTGACATTTCAATAGAAATGTAAGCGTTTCAAAAAAGTAAACACGTATTTTAAGAAAATTATTCGAAGAAAAATATACTTTAAAATAAGGGCATTAAAGGGCTGTTTTGATAAACATTTTCTTCGCATTGAAATATGCAAAATGTAACATGATCTTTCTTTTTGAACCAGTTAACATACACTATGGAAATCATCTGTATGTAGGTAGGTATGTATGTAGGTATACCTACGAGTAAATTTTTACTATAGGTCGTATATTGCATCAGCCATTGTTTAAACAGTAATCAAATTGTATTGAAAAAATATTCACATATTATAAAAAGGTAATTTTTTGTATGTTTGTTTGTAATGGATAAACTCAAAAAATTACTTAACTGATTTTAAAAATTCGCTGTAGAAAGCGACTAATATTGGCTGTAATTGATTTTCAAAAATGATTAGACATCCCTACGAATATTATTATAAAAGTAACGAAAATTTACTTAGACAGTCATTATTTGGAGTGCAATGTGAAAACTATTGATGATACTTACATAAAATAATGTACTGGATGTTTATAGTACTCATCATTCATTACCCACAAAAAAACTTCGCGAGGCTAGATATATGTCTAACTATTATAGTTAGTCACAATAACTGTTTTTTGTTTAAATTAGTCAATTAAAACACGGGCAGAATTGATAGAGGGTGATGTGATGATATTCGTGTAATAAGTATTATCTTGTATTATAGGCTGTAGAAATAATAATAATTATATTTATCCAACCAAATAGTTTTATAATCAAGATTGATTATGTACAGTCAATGACTTCTATATAGGACAGGGCTAACGCTCCTAGTACGTGGCACCGACGCGCCGGTGTCAAAATCGGAAATTGGCACCAATTGCGGGTGTTCATTCTGTGCGTAGAAAGATACGAAAATGCCTAATTACCAGTGATATGTCCAACCAACCAATGAGAACACTTTACAATAACAAAATACGCCAATAAGAAATAAAAATAAGTATTAAGATGACAATGAAAACAAATTATTTTTAGTAACTAGATGTGCAAATTAGAGGACCATTTCTTTGTTACTAGTAGTATGGTAAGGGCGCATCCTCTTGTTTAACATATCACTGTGTACAGTATGTATTTTCTTTTTAATTATTAGAATCGGACCTTTCGTTTAGATGATGTTACGACGGGTATAAAAATACTAAAAGTAAAAAAGCCGCGCTTTTTTTTTGAGCAAACAGCCCTACGCTACTATTACTACGGTCTATTAGTTACTAACACATTTTATATTTTAATTATAACTAACTATATTAGTTTTTTTTTTTTGAAAAATTAAATACATATTAATGTCTCAAAAGACGAACTCTAAGCGAGTGAAGTCGCGGAAATCGGCTAGTATTATCTATACTTATTTAGCCAGCAATGGATTCCGGGTTCAGGTGTAGAACATGAAAATGTCAATTGTTAGTTGCAATCTCTGATCTGTGTACTTGATGTCCTCGAAGTAAGCCAGCAAAAAGTGTGACAGATACTTATTAGAAGAAGTCGTTGAAGTGGTGAGGACAATGCTTGATTGATGTGGTTGCCGGCGACCGACGTGTGGGCGTTCATACATTTGCATTGAATCGATCCTTTCGGTATCTTCCGAATAATAGCCCACGTGTATTGGAGTAGTCAGTGGATCGCGGGTTGATGACCAGCAAGAACACGGATTATGTGAATATTAGTACCTTTTAGAATTAGATACTTACAAGTTTCAAAGGAAATCATTCAAAACCAAGCTTTCGTTTCTCTTTTAACTTTGGAGAATTTAGTGATAAATGTCTGTCTTAATTACAGTAATTTCTTGTCAATATTTCAGATTTATAACATTCAGATTATAAATTAACAGATTTCATAAATATAATAATATGAAAATGATGATTTGTATTTGGGAAATGCACGGCATTTTAATACTTTCAAACTTAAACAAGTATACATGAAACCCCGTTACCAAATTACACGATATTTTCCCAGTAAAATCTATAATTTCTTCTCACTTAATGGTACAAGTTTCAACTGTTAAAACGAAAATAGGTACACTGATGGCCTGATGTTCATGCAAAACTGATAGATCTTCTTTATAAAAAATCCTAAGTCCGTTGATGCAGGTGCCTTGGTAGTATCTTCATTTACAATGACTGAAGGGTTCCAGGTTTCTGATTCCTACCAAAAGTCAATTGTGAAAACGATCTATTAAAAATTATTTCTTGCCTATAAAGACAGTTGCGCCTCTGGCCCCTTGCTTAACTTTTTTAATTTAAGTCTAGTTTTTAGTACCATTATCATTTTTTATTTATAATCAATAGTCTAAATTAAAATTCTAATGTGAATTTATATTTATTTTGGTCACTTGGCCGGACATCTCGGTTGCAAATTTTAACTTTCTCTAGCCTCTTAACCTCGTACGCACTCTGTCAAACTAAAACACATTGTTTTGTATTTCAACTATGTAAACATTATTTTACATTTCACTAGGCCACTACTTACCGTTCCATGCGAGCGAAATAATTACCTACTCATGTGAAATACAAAGTACTCATTAAATAGAAAGAAATATTTATATTTGGTATAATTAGTTGATAAAAAATAATTTGATTCTCTCAAATGCTTACCATTCAAAATTACAGCGTCGTCCGTGTAAAAAGCGCCGTCTTTCTCTGAAAAGCCATTTTTAACGTTTGTAACACTTCCGCTGACCAAAGCTAATAAAAGAAATAAATTCAAAAATATTATTTTCCTCGAATGCATTCTTTTGTTATTTTTACTACCACTGTTATTGAATAAAAATAAAATATAAAAATAAGTAGCCGAAACGCGACGCGACGAAGTGCGGCCCGCAAGGAGTCGCTTCGCAAAATGCTTCGGGCACTTCGCTACACGCCTTTATAATAATTTTACACTGACGCTCTACATAAGGTTGAAAAGATAACAGAGCTTTTTCTCCTTTTGTATTGCACTGACATTTGCCGCCCAATACAAAACGAGCTTTGTAAAATATGACAATGATTCGGTTCGGCGAGACGAGATGGATTATACCTTTCAGGGCAAGAATTCGGACGAGATTGTCCCGAGATCGTTCATCGATTATGATGTTTATTTTAGTTACGTTCACACGGCACCGTACCACTAACAAATGAGCGGCATTACTTTTTCACAGGGCGATGAACTTTGCAGGAATTTGATCGTTAAAGACAAGCAATAAAGACCATCATGAAATCGCCCTGAGCCATAAATTGACGGTTCCAAATAAAGAGGTCGCAATGCTCCCCGCGTGGCGCCAATGCACTCGACGAAAATAACATTGCATTTTGTTGCAGCAATTACTCTGACAGATGAAAAAAATCCGCGAATGCTTTTATAAGAAAACGTTAGGCTGATTTGAAAACGCCATGACGTATATAATTGTATGGCTTTAGTTTTTATGTTTATTTCTTTGGACAAGTTACAAGATTTTCCAAATTAGTGTCAGTAAGTACATATGTATTAGATAAATCTAGTAAATAGTTAAGAAGTTTACAGTAACTGTTCAAACAAGTTTGATATATCCAAAACTAATCAAACTAAACATAAACATAAACTTGTCATTTGCAAGAATAAAGAAATAAATAATAAGATTCATATAAAATTTTATAGTTTTTTAATTCCAAATAAACAAAAAAATTATATGTAATTTTTTATACGTATTTTTCATGATAAGGTTGACAGACAGGTGCTATTGTCGCCTGTGTGTTACCGGTGCTGCAGGTGCGATGGCAAACATACTAGATTGAAGATATGAGATTGGGAAAGGATAGAGAAATGGGCTCTGGCATCCCTTACTCTGACAAAATAACAACAGAAGACATTATTGTGATGTGCAAGGGAGTGGCTGTCGAAATGATTGTGCCCTGCCACTACTTTCCAGACCCGTACAAGAATCAACTTTGAAAAGTTCATTTCTATAGTTGACACTGCTGTGAATGGGAAATTCTGGACCCCTATGTCCTAGATTTATTGAAATATAGCTTAAAATAATAATAAATAAATGTTATCAATTGTAGCAACTAAATTAAATACCTTTATGAAAACAACCCGTTGAACTCTTTTACAGTAGTGGCAATTTCCTGTTACTTCAGGTTTTAGTAGTAATTTGCAGAAGTAGTTCGCAATGATACTGACCTGAAAACCCTTTTATAATAGAAAATCCTTATAATATGAAATTTCTATGGTTTTTTTTTTCGAAATAATGATAGAATTATATGTAAGTAACCGAATACGAATTATTATTATCGCTGCATGTGTATTTTAAGGAGTTAAATTTTTCCTTGTTTGAAATTTTGGTGTTTTCTTATTGGGGTTATGATCATGAGTCAAACACTTAGCGAATCCAAGCATGTAACAAAAACAATACACACTTAAAAGAGTGATAGGTACATTCTGTAGCGATGACTAATCTAATATCAAACGTGCATAAAAACCATCTAAAATGTTCATCTCGATTAAAATTTGCGCCCAAAGTTCTTTTAAAATTATTATTTTTGAATTGATAAATCGCTTTTCTCCAAAGGAAACTTTTACATTTAGGTATATATATTGACATAAAATATTATGAACTGGTTTAAAATTAATCGTAATTAATCGAAGTTTGGAAGATTAATGCATTTGCATTTCTATAAGATTAATATTCGCGTTGAGGTCGTGGGGTTAATCTCTGAAATTGACTAGATTTACTGATATGCGAAATAAAAATGAAGCCTGTTTTTATTTGGGTTTTGAATGAACGTCAGAGAAACTTCCTACAATTTCAAAAAAGAAAAAAATTTAGACAGTGCATATAATATATAACTTTGGAAGAAATAGATATATAAGAAAGTAATATTATTTAGTAGTCCTTCTATAGATATTATAAACGCGAATGTTTGTGAGGGTGGATGTCTGTTACACTTGATGTAGGTGTCTACCGTCTCCTCAAGCAACG
The DNA here is from genome assembly GCA_945859745.1 of Synanthedon formicaeformis. Classification (NCBI taxonomy): domain Eukaryota; kingdom Metazoa; phylum Arthropoda; class Insecta; order Lepidoptera; family Sesiidae; genus Synanthedon; species Synanthedon formicaeformis. The sequence goes on from OX243954.1 coordinate 6,394,527, forward strand.
CCATAGGCGTAGCAAGTGCGCTGCCGACCATATTAGGATTAAAGATAAGAGATTAGGGAGGGATAGGTTAATGGGCTCTGACATCCCTTACTCACCCACCGAAACACAATAGCACACGTGCTGTTATGCACAGTGGTCTTCCATAAGGCGGTTGTTACTGCCGTTTGTGGGCTGCCCTGATGACTGCGAAATGCAGAGAGCCTTGCCATTAACTTTCCAAATCTAGACCGCAGAGCCAACTTTAAAAAGTTTATTTCCGAAGTTGACCCTGCCAGGATTTGAAGCCCAGATCCGGGACCCCTGAAACGAAGTCATCAAAGTTAGAGGTACGTAACGTAGGAAGCCTACGTTGGAAGGGAATTTTGGAAAACAAGCTCCGTCTTAATACTCCCGACTCTCACTTCACGGTTCTCGTGATTTCTGTCCTGTAAATGTTCTTATTTTAGTCATAAGTCATTCAGTGATATGTAATTAGAAATACACATACAGGCCACCTAGCTTATAAAGAATCTGAATTGAGAAAAAAACAAGATCGGAATGTAGATACCAAATAACGCGACGTGAGCAGAACGAGTAACACGATTAGATTGAGACGTGTACACTATTAGCGTCATTTATCTTTGCACATCCCGTTATGTCAATGTCTTAGATCACTATCTTTAAAGAGGCGGTGTTAAAATATTAGATCTATATAGATAGAGGTGCATTAAATTGAAATATTATCTAGATAGACACTTAACATGTCTAGAGAAATAAACATAATATTGGCAAAGAGCATTGAAGAAGATAGGATGTGAATGATGGCAAAGTCTTAATTTCCGTTGCAATTATGTACAAAAATAAAATAAAAGTAAAAATAATTTATCTCAAACAACTCAGTTAATAACGTTAGCTTCTAAATATTAATTGTTAGAAGTTATAATGACTTTGAACTTTTTTGTTTGTTGTTTTATCTTAATTCAACATATTGATGTTTGAAGTTGTTCAAGTATTCCGAAAAATTGGAATTCTATATTAAGATGCAAAGAAAATTATTTACCAATCAATACTCTATGATTTAAAAGAAAATTTAAAAAACCGAGATGCGTGTTAAATGCGTACCTAAATACCTAATTGTGTTTCAACTGTAAACCTACTTATTACTTTAAATGTATTTAAGATTAAAACCAAGACCATTTTACACTGTAAATTCAAATAAAAACAGTATTACTCACATATTAACAGTTTTTTGTTTTAATAGTCGTAAGGTATCATCGATACATATAACATGATATCGTGGGCAGCATACGTCTAAAAAAATGGCGATACGTGATTAGGTATTATTTCGCATTACATCTTGGTACTAGTAGGAACCTCTTTTAGCGATAAAAACATTTCTCAAGCTTAATTTTGTCTTTCAATTTATCTGGGGTAGATGAATTTTGGAATTGAGATCACTGTCGCGGGCCTTATGACGATCTCAAGAGAATTTTTGACAGACAAAAAAAAGAGGTGACAGGAAAATGAGAACGATCATGGATACGGGTAGACTTATTTTTGTGGGTTGTAGTGGTCCCCTAAGCTTATTTATATTGATCTGCCTCCTCTCAATGGTTGCATTTTCGAGAAATAGTGTGTGAAAAAAGATTCATTTAGTCCATTAAAAAGTTAAATTTGACAGAGCACACAATTTTATTTTTTGAGTGTTAAGAGGGAGTTAATGTACCTAAAGTTAAATCTAAGTTTGTGGGGTCGCAACCCTTGTCCCGTGGCCGCCATCTTGTAGAAGAGTTTTTATGCGAGCAAAAGAAAATTTGTTTCTAAATTTGTATCTGTTTTCGGTTTGGGAGCTACTATTTCACAGACAAACACACAGATACACGCAAACACAGATACGCAGACACACACCGTGTTTGCGTTACAAATTAAACCACAAAACTTTTGAAGTCTTGGCTTCCGGTACGATCTTACTTACGAGCTTAACCTATAGGCTAAATTGCTTGGCTGACACGACACCACGTACGACGCACATGAAAATTCTGAGTCTAAGGTTGACTGACTTTAGACTCAACTCTTTGACTTAGTTCCGTCTTGTTCTAAACCTAGATAGCGAAGTAAGCTTATTATTAAAATTAGTCTCTTAATTTGTGTAACGTAACTGCACGTATTTCTTTAAACTATTATTTTAGCTATAGAGAATTTATCAGGCGTTCATAAATAAATTTTAAAATGTACATGCATTTCAAATTATAATACAAAGTATTAAGTACTTAATACTAAGTACCTAGTACTTTGTATTGAAATGCACAAAAAGATTTTAAGTAAGGTTTATAAAGTGATATAAACTCACAAACATTATATTAATGGAGTTTAAAAAAACCAACATTTTTACCTACTTAGTTACATTTACTCACAGGATATTTTTAAATAACATACAATTTGCTTAAAACAAACCATACTGTCTATACTTAAATGTGAAAGTAACTCTGTTTATTATCTTTTCCACCTTAACTACTCAACTAATCATCATGAAATTTTGTATACACATTCTCAGGTATACGGTAACTTTCATTCAAAAAGAAATTACTGTTCCCTGGGGATCATCTTAAAATAAAAATCCAACGCCTAGCAAAAGCATAACAGTAATGACTATTGTCTATGTTGCTAGTAATGACTATTGACTATTTTTGATTTTAAAAAAATCGTGTACCTATTTTAAATTCCGTTTCATACGCCCCAAAATGCCATTTAATTTCTTTTAATGTTTTAATTCTCCATCAAATCTTCTCCGACGATTTTGCCAGTGTTATTAGTAAAAAATAGCAATTTGTAATAGCCTTTTTTAAAATAAAAAAGGCAAAATTGAAATTAAAATCAAAAGTAGCAGATCCCGAGACTAGTCAGTCAAGTCAAGTCTATAATTTTTCCTTAGTTTTCCAAAACAGGTCCGTCAAGTCCAAAGCAGTCAGGTCAAGTCCATGCCAACACTTATTAATGCGACCGTTGTGACGTCACTTGTTCTCAAAACTTGTAAACTGTCAAGGCGCTATAAAGTCTTTGACAACGATTTTGAGAACAAGTGACGTCATGCACTTTTACATTTTGATTATTAAATAAAAATTTAATTCCTTAAAAACAAACAAAAAAATTGTTTTTTAGGTATTCTATTATGGAAATTTCCGTTTAGAGGAAAAATTATGTTTTCATTACACTAAAAAGTTTTGAAGTAGTAAAGGCATTTCAAAGTCCGATAATTTGTTAGTGATTATATAAAGAAGCGGTTGACATTGAGACCTGGATACAGTTTGTGCAATCTCAGCGTCAGCGTCAGTCAGTGAGGTGAAGCAGACCGACAGTGGCGTGCCGTCTCCGTACATACATTAAGTTTACCATTATATAAATATTACCTATAACGAATTACGTTACGTCTGTTACTCACGTCGATTGTTGAATATACAATTAAAAATCGAACAAGATGTTTAAAATTCCAACTTTATTCTGCGTACGATTAATCTTGTTGGTATTATTTTCAAGTGTATGTCACGGATTAATAGATATAGGTGAGTTGAAAATTAATAGCAATAGCAATGCACTAATGTTTACCCCTTTGCTTGTTTGTCATCTAGACTATTATTAATTTCATCTTGCTATCCTTTCACAGAAAAAGCACCAAACTATATCAGATTTTTTTTTTTAATTTTTTTTGAAAGTTAAAAGTGTTATATTTTTTAATCTTCTAAAATAAATCTATCTAAGTAATGGAACATTTCTAGTGGGACATATTGACAATAGACAATTTTAAATACTAAGAATACATAAAGTCATAGTAAAATCGCTTTTATTATAATCACTTGGAAAAGGTTTTAAAAATGCTTTTGAAAAAATGTTGCAGTTAATCAAAAAATTATGAAAAGCAAAAAATAAAAAGATTCGATTCAGTGGCACTCTTACTTCGTTGAAATCAATCATATGAGATATAAATTTCCCAATTTATTCATTTCTGAGAAAGTATTATGTAAAAAAAAAATTGGCATTTTATTTCATATGTATTTTCCAAAGTGGTTCGGCATTGTGTACATTTTCCAAAAAAATGCGCATAACAAAATACAATGTATAGTTAAGTCCTATAAGTTCTATAGAAATTATTATAACTCAAAACTTTATTTGACCGAATTAAAAAATATCGCAGATTGTCTATTTAAACCAAAAAATATTTATGGTCGACTAAATCCATCGATGCCTTTAAAATGTCCTTTCTTACCTTTTATTTAAATATGTAAAAATTCAATATATATCTACATTAACATATATCTGTAATTAGAAATTAACTAGACTAGGGGGCGGTAGTCTATCTATCTAAAGGCAATGTGTTTTCAGAAATTTTCAGACAATCCTCAGATTAGTCCAGCGGGTGATCCAAAATCTAGTTGTTAAATAAATGCGTTATAATTCAAAACTGTAAATACGTTAAATTCTGTAAAACTTTCAGGGAAACATTTTAAGATTTGCGACAGAAATTCTGCGGAAGTCAACGAGTGTCTTGTGGAAGCTGTCCAAAATGGAATAGCTGCTATGATTGATGGAATTGAAGAGTTAGGTGTACCGCCAATCGATCCTTATCATCAGGATACTATAAAAGTTGACTACAAAAATAATCAGGTGAGATATCTACTTGCTTACTCATTATGAACCTTGATCTACAATCTAGGGCTTGTAATGTTAATCTTAGGTATTCGTGTCAGCATCGTCGGGTCGAGTCTAAACGTAAGTAAGTAGATACTGATATGGTCCCTAGTCCGTTGTGTGAACAAGCACAAACATATTATCAATCAATACTAATAATAAATCTTAAGAGTAGGTTTTGTATGTATGTATGTATGCTCCTTCATAACTCTTAAACGAATTAACTAATTTTCATGAAACTTTGTAGATAAACATTTACATGTACAGGACACAGGATAGGCTACTTTTTTCTCCAGCTAGTGATAAATATATTTGTCTGGTAACTGTTTTAAAATTAATTATTATCTTCTATTTGGTATCTATAAATTGTACGTTGTCCAGTTGTTACAAAGAGAATAAAGAGTTTTAATATATTTAAAAGACGACCCGTTGTCATAAGTTTGATAATTCTTTTGTGTTTTGTTATATTTAAATAATTTTATTTAAATTTAACTGTATCTTTTGTTAAAAAAAACTAAAACATTAGTTATATTTTACTTATGTAAACGAATGTATGATTCTCTTCTTGAGCATAAGAATAAAGTTATAATTAGTTGCAAAACGCGCTATCAAGGTTCTTATAAATATTATTAAACTAGATGATTACCGCATATTCACATGTGTTACTCGTACCAATATTCGGATTAATTTAAAGGTTTATGCTTGATTATGTAACCAACATCTACACAGATTTTCATACATTTTTCATTTATAATATCATACAATGAAGTTATACCTACCTAAGTACCTGTATAGTAAAGCCCATTTTACCGTACTTATAGTTATTATTCTGCCTAAAGAAAACTAAAGAAAACTCCTTGAAGGCATTATATCTGTTAAGCTTGACTCACAATAACCATTTACCATAATAGCATCCTGGGTGAAGCCGGGAGCGGGTCGATAGTTATATAATTATATAAAAAATTCGAGAAAAATAATCCGTTGCATGGTTTAGGAAGAGTTAGCGATCAAATTATAGTAGGTATGTAATAAAGATAAAAAAAGACATATTGTGCCTACTTTAATGTGATGCGTACATAATTATTATTGAATATTTTTCATTCATCTTTTCTTAGAATGAGTCTGACCATCGATTTTAGTTAATGATATCCCCCAAATATAGCTCACTAGACAAATACGGCAGTGTTTTTATTTTTTTGATATCTTCAAAAATGACCGAGTTATAAGCGTTCAAAGTACGCGCGCCACCCAAATTTTTTAATACCACTCGCAAACGTTGATGACGTCACAAGGGCCGATTCTAGATGCAAGAAAGAGAGATTTGTATGTTTGTAATTAATTAACTCAAAAACTACTGGACCGATTTTAAAAATTCTTTCACCTATAAAAAACTACGTTATCAGCGAATAACATACGTTATATTTTATAAAGTTACGCGAGCGAAGTCGCGTGCAACAGCTGGTAATATTATAAAGAGAGTAGATTTCTATTTTTGTTTGTAATTAATTAACTCAAAAACTACTGGACTGATTTTAAAAAATCTTTCACCTATAAAAAGCTACGTTATCAGCAAATAAAATAGGCTATATTTTATAAAGTTACGCGAGCGAAGTCGCGTGCAACAGCTGGTAATATTATAAAGAGAGTAGATTTCTATTTGTGTTTGTAATGAATAAACTTAAAAACTACTAGATCGATTTTAAAAATTTTTTCACCCATAGAAAACTACATTATCAGCGAGTACCATAGGCTATTAACATAGACTATAAAATTACGGGGACGAAGTCGCGTGAAAACAGCAAGTTGATTATAAATTATAAAAATATTCTTAAAATGATTCTTGAGCGGGACTTACGACAAAGATTTCCTCAATACTTTCTGAAGTTATCAGGTTCGGAATAAAAATACGTCAAAATTTTCAAAAATTTCAAAATGGTACAAAAAGTACAAAAAGTTCAAAATGCTCAAAGTTCAAAAGTTCAAAGTACAAAAAATTTGAAAATTTAAATAATGACCGTTACTTTTGCCATATAATAAATACTAATAATAATAATTATTATTATTATTGTATAAATACTAATTGTAATTAAAAAATACTAATAATTTGTACATAATATATAGTGCCTATATATTATGTACAAATTCAACCATCCACACACCTTCTAAATTATTTTTCCAAGTGCCAATGGATATGAAAAGACGTAAAAAGTGGATGACCGTGAAGCCCGTCACACAGGTATTTTATTTTAGTGTGTGTAAGACATCGTCACTTTTCTCCCTTTAAAAAATATACTTACCTGCCTAGTATACTAACAAAAATACCTATTACACTCTTTATGATATGAGGATGACTTACAACCAAGTATATGCTTGCAAAGCAAAGTTGCAAGTAAAGTTGCAAACCGCAACCTAGCTGATACAACAAAACGTACATTTACATTTTGTAACTTCAGAAAGTATTGAGGAAATCTTTGTCGTAAGTCCCGCTCAAGAATCATTTTAAGAATATTTTTATAATTTATAATCAACTTGCTGTTTTCAGGCGACTTCGTCTGCGCAACTTTATAAAATATGGCTTGTTACTCGCTGATAACGTAGCTTTCTATAGGAGAAATAATTTTTAAAATCGGTCTAGTAGTTTTTAAGTTTAATCATTATACTCTTAAACAAAAATAGAAATCTACTCTCTCTATAATGTTACCAGCTGTTGCACGCGACTTCGCCCGCGTAACTTTATAAAATATAGCCTATATTATTCGCTGATAACGTAGCTTTCTATAGGTGATAGAATTTTTAAAATCGGTCCAGTAGTTTTTGAGTTAATTAATTACAAATAACAAATCTATCTTTTTACTATGAACTTGCGTCTAGCATCGGCCCTTGTGACGTCATCCACTTAGCACGGGCGAACTTAAAAATTTGAATAGCGACCGAAGTTTCGGTGTCAATAACTTCGGAAATACTGCATCGATTTTGATGAAACAAAAACTTTTCACATGTACATAACCATAGCTCTGATATTATGTGTGTTTTATAGTCATTTTCAAACCCATCGGTCAGACCCATTGAATACTTATAAATGCTATTTTGATCATTTACGTCAACAGCTGTGAAAATATTAGGTGATGACTTTTTAGGCAAAAATATCATATAAAAATCTCACATTTACATTGTTAATTTTTATTTTTCATTATATTTCTTTTTTTGAACAAAGACGGTAAACAAATACAAGGGATCAAAAGTTTGTTTGACCTTTAAATATTTTTTCCTATATTATTATGTTTACTTGTACTGCTGGCTTTTAATGAACTCTAATGTACGTGAAATACACTAAGATAGTACTAGAATATGAATAAACACTTTTTTTTTATTTAAAATAACTTTTTTGTTTTGTTGGTAAGTACACTCAGTGCGTAAGTACCTACCTACTTCTTATTTTAGACCTAAGACAGAACCTAATGTTACATGATTGTTCTGAAGTGTAATCACTGGTAGTTATTACAAAATATTGGTATCCTTCGGTACCATAGGGCTGAAAACTTTGTCAACTGTTCGATTAGTTTAATTAATGTAAATGATGCATATTACTTGGACAAGATACCGCTGCGCATAGACCGCATAGATGAGTTATATCCCGCGGACGTGCAAACTTAGGATCATATCTCTCCAACACTCTCCTAGTGTTTCCACCTGACTTAGCTGCAATTTGACTAACTTCAAGCAAGCTGCAAACAAATTCCTGTATCCGCCCGTGGTATTGTTTTATCCTTAGGCTACAGTAAGCAGTAACCACTTACCATGAAATGACTTCGAGTACTTCGTAGCAATGAGATTTCTAGCGATTATCGCATTACAATTAAGTTTAAAGTATTAAGAATTTGGTATTTCATGTTTTAAATACCATGTTGCATAGTTTTTTATGAGTGATATTCGCTGCCAAAATGTAATTATAGAAAAATAATAGGTACCTTTTATGGTATATTTTTTTTATGTAAGGTGGCACTTGATGGTATAGGTTTCTACTTGGGTTGGGTTGAAAATTTATAGTCCGTCATTTTTGAAGAAGGATGAATTTTTATATTAGTTAAAACTTATCAGCAAAAATAAGTATATAAGTTCGTATTTAGGCGTTTTTGGAACTTCAATCACAAACGAGAGAAATGCTTAGTATTTTAGGTAGGTTTAGTAGTAAATATTGTTAGGTTTAGTACATTGTTTAGTATTAGATATAAGCAGTGTCCTGTACCGCGGGGCTGGGCTAGCTAGTATTTTATTTAACAACTAGCTGGTGCCCGCGACTTCGCCCGCGTTGTAAATTATATACTAAAACCTTCCTCGACTTTAGCGCCATATTTGCTCTAAGGGACCTTTATTTTTTTAATGGTGGAAGAAGCGCCCATTAACTTGTCATTAGTGTAATATTCAATTAATATAAGTAGTTTTCACAGTGTTTATCATGTCACTATCAAGTTTGTCTTCATTATTTATTTTGTTTTCATGACATTTGGTTATTTACAAATTAATTTTGAAAACAATAATTAATTTTTACAAATGGAAAAATAAAGAAAAGATAATACAATGCACATATTATAATATTTTAATCATTATTTTTGGATGTGTGCTAATTGGCTTCTTACTAATTGTATTTTTAAATTTTGTAACTACCTTTGGTTGACAATTAAAAACGAACAAAGAGAAATACCGTCACCCGTCTGTACACATTTGAAAATTGTGATTCGACATTTGCGTTTTCTATACAAATTTGTGAACAAAACGCGAAACCATTCGCTCAGTTCATTCATTTTTTATTTGAACAAGCTTAGTGTCATCCTTAAATGAACTTTAGCTAAGGAACCTTTAAAAGGGCCGTTAAATGTTTTGTGCAACGTCTTTAAAGTTAATGTTTCCATTAGGGATAAGGACTCGTTAATTAATGCCAATTTTAAGGAAGCTTTCTGCAACTGACTGTTAATCTATTTAAAAAAAACCGCATCAAAATCCGTTACGTAGTTTTAAAGATCTAAGCATACATAGGGACAGACAGACAGCGGGAAGTGACTTTGTTTTATACTATGTAGTGATGATGATTATCCTATTATAAATGTCATACTCCACTATTATCTAAAGCATAAAAGATAGGTACCTACTTGCAATCGTCACCTTCATAATAATAAGTTTGTGGTATTATGTTCGCGCACATTATCTACCTATCTATTAAAGTCTTTGTTATACCTAATCGTGACAAACAAGGAACTGTCACATCACATCTTCTGTATATATTTTTTATCACGTGAGAAAAAAATAAAATAATTACTTAGAGACACTAATAACAACTTGACAGTTACCTAAGTGTAAAAAAAAGATGTGACGTTAATTACTTACTAATTAAACTGTTTGTTTTTATCTATACTAATATTATTAGTAAATAATAGTAGATTTTTATGTTTGTAATGAATAAATTACTATTATTCTTACTATATTTATTATTATATAAATTATAAAAATTTCGCTATTTAACTAACCAAAGAATAGACGCTACACACAAACAATCAAATTTGGCACTCTATCCTTATAAGTAATCCTTACAATCACACGTGACATGTTTATTAATTTCTAACAAAAATAAATTTTAAAATTTAATGCAATACGTATCCTAATATGTACTTAATCTATACTTATAAAATTGTTTATCCTAAATAACTATCAACGTGCAGCCTAAACTAAAATTATACAAAATACAGCCAAGGTTAGAATTTTAAAAATATATACGAGTATCTTAGCTGAGACTTATGTTTAAACAGCTTTGGTCAAGACAACGTCAGGACAAAGGAAAATCATCAAATTATTACAATTCAACTCTTTGGGGTACACTTAATTACTGCAAAATACTTAGAATATACGTAGAATACTTCGAATCGTCCATTTTAACGGTGAAAAACTTAAACTTCGAAACTTTGAAGTTGATCAAGTTGACCAGTTTCAAATTTGGCGACCACACAAATTTGTATTTTATAAAAAAAAATTAAAACAGTCTACGTTCTATCCAAATAAGGCTAAGGCGACCGTCTTTACATTGTTTTGCATTATCCCCAAGTAGGGAATATAATAATAATAGAACAAATGTTGATTCAAATTTTTTAACCTTGCAGTAACTTTTATGGATATTAATTATATAACCCCATTTCGGCTTCACCAGATGCAAACTACTGAAAGTGAATATTATTAATTTACATTTAAACGCTAAGTTGAACGTCTTTTAGGTTTAGGTGTTTTAAAAAGTGTGCCGAGAAGAAATTACAATAAACTTATCTGTCGGTGGTGTGAAACTTAGTAATGTATATTAATATACAAAAGCTGAAGAGTTTGTTTGTTTGTTTGGTTGTATGCGTTAATCTCAGGTTCGAATTCTGGTTCGAATTGAAAAATTCTTTTATTGTTGGATATCCATGGACTATAAATATCCATTTATAGGTCCATATATAGCCATTTATAGGCTATAGAGAACGCGGACGAATTCGCGGGCACCAGCTAGTCTGATAGATGAGGACTGCACCACACTGTTTGCTTCATCAGAAAGGGATTTTCGAACAAGTACAAGAGTGGAAAAAAAGCAAAAACAAAATTAATGCTTATTGACATAATCAGTCAACTTTCTAGGAACCGGTGAACTCCTGAGTCCTAGTAGGTTGTATGGGATTAAAAAGATCTGAATCTAGAATTTTTCAGTCAGTTGGTTTACATCGGATCGCTACTGTATGAACACGGAGGGATGTGATAACGACTTTATCAAGTATAGAAGTTAGATAAAAGTTTCTTTTTTAGTGAATATTAACTGTATGTACTAAAACCGTAACATTTAATGATATAGTGAACGTTACACAAGAATAACCTACATTTAATTCAGGTTAATTGTAAATATTTCACGTAACATATTACATGTCCAGTCCATACACAATAAATTCTTCTTTAAACCTAAGTTATTTAAGTTAATTACTTAAACATTAAACTGGGTGTTGATAATTATATTCTGCTATTTTTTATAGTTTAGTAAAAAGTAAAAACTAATAAAGTGAACACAATTTAAAAAATTTGTAAAACAGAATTATAAAATAAAAATTATTTGGCATATAAAAATAAATTTTGCATATAAAATTAATAATTGCATATGAATATTTTACATGTAAAATAGAATTAAAAAGTGCGATTACTAGTTTCTTTCAGCCGTTTCTTCTCTTTCATTTCATAACGCCTTTTTGTTTCCGGGACGGTAGTTAGTTTTATGTTTACTTCAAAAGTGATCTTGTTTTCGAGAAATAAACGATTTAATTTGATAGCGATAATGACAAATAATTAGGAAAATATTTTAAGTGAATAAAACTTGTCTTAAAATCTTAAAGTAACCTATATTTCACCTATAAAATAGTCAATAAATTTCAAGAAAAATAATATAGAACAAACATAAAATAGGTACCTATACTTAAGTAATGGTTTTTAATATTATATTCGTATACTAATAATAACTCGTTATATCAGATTTACACTTGAAAGAAGATATTATGTTTTTTAATTATCGTGCTTAATGTCATGAACTTTTGACATAATATGCTTACATGATTCATTTCGTTATGTAAATAAAACTAATAAATAATGTTATAAATAACTCAAATGTCATAACACTGTTAAGAGGTGGTCTCCTTGCAGGTACACAATCCAACTATTCCTACTTATATATATCCCAATTATAATTCTACAATTTTAATGTTATTTATGAACGAGTACATTCCGAGTTAGTAACTGGCAAATTTAAATATTTTTAGGGAGAAAATTTGTGTACTTATGTGCAATTTTATGGTGGTACTGTATTCAAGTATCAAAAATATTGTTTTACATTGATTACGGCTATTAGTTTTGCAAATAGGCTTCGAAAGTAGTAGGTAACCCAAGAGCAAACCCATCTCTAATAAAAAAAAGCGTGTTATAAAAAATCAAAGAAATTCTTTGAAGTGCAAATTTGATAGATTATTCAATTCATTCATCGTATGTAATGAATTATAATGTGTCCTTCTTATGTTATTGAATTTTGAATGTCATAACAAAAAATATTGTTACTAGCGACCCGCTCCCGGCTTAGCCCGGTGTGCAAATTTTATATATAAAAATCTTCCCGTTTTATTTCTTTTTCCATAATGTATGGTAATTAAAATCGTCTCGAGTTTTTAAAGGGTACACAAATTAACTTAACCTTTTTATATATAAAAAAGATATTATATTGTTTATTTACAGATTGTGGCTACAATGACCATGAGGGATGTCTACGTCGAAGGACTTAAGGAAGCCAAAATTCACGATGCCAGGTCAATACAAAATAGTAAAAATATTATTTTTTACTTTTACATGTTTTTCACTTTATTAGAGAATTATTGATGAGAACGTTGGATGAGTGTTAGGGTTGCCTTAACGCTCTGTTCTATGGTTCCGGGTTCGATTTTCGGCAGGGTCAACTTTGGAAATGAACTTTCAAAGTTATCTCTATGTAGTCTATTGAATATATCTAACTGTACTATTCATTTGAGCAAGGGACTTAATGTAAAAAAATATATGACCTCATGGATTTTCAAACATTACCTATACTTAAATTTAAACTGTGTATTTGTTAGAAAAATATACTTTTCGGTATATTTTTTAATATAATAAATATGTATTTTGGGTACGATTTAAATCATCGGACTACTGATACGAAAAAGTCTCATCAGTCCGATTATCGGACTGAGTAATCCGGACTACTGATACTAGGCGTATTTTTCTACATCTTTGTTTACATAAAATATCTTGCACAAATGGGTAGAGTAGGTATAGGTATTTAAAAAGTAATTGCCTAGTTAATATTCAATGAATGCTTCCATTAAATGACAGGTTGCGAGCGGATGATGATAAGTTCCACCTTGAGGTAGACGTGACTGCTCCGCGGGTTTTCGTTAAGGGCCAGTATACTGGCGAAGGACGCTACAATTCGCTTCAAATCAAAGCTAAAGGAGCATTCAACACTACCATGTGTTAGTATTATTCAAGTAATTGTTTCATGTTCATGAATATTAATCACATTAATCGTTTCTTCAACGTAATCGGTTTCACTTTCAGTCGACTTGGTGTATACATGGAAATTGGATGGTGTACCAGAGAAAAGGGATAATGAAACATACATAAGAATTAAGTCGTTTTACATGCGACCGGATCTCGGCAATTTGAAGGCTCATTTGTCGAACGACAATCCTGAGAGCAAGGGCATAAGTAAGATTCATTTATTTTATGTTCGTTTTTTGAAAATCCCATAGGAACATTTTTTCAGAATGTTCTTAGATTAGATTGTTACATCAGTACAACAACGGTGGTGAAAAAATTGGGCAGTAGGATAAAACTTAAACTTAACTGAAACATAACAGCATAATAAGTAGTGTTTTAATTATTAGTTCGTTTTATTAATAATAATCACATGCTCAAAGAGATAACGAAAGTTTTACCTAATAATAATAGTATTGGCAGGGCACACTGGATTGTCAGTCATTTGGTCGGCCCGTCTGGTGGCATTCGGCAGTAACCACTCCTTTACAGAAGGCCACCGCCTCCTTAACAGCATATGTGTTTCGGTGAATGAGTAAGGGATGCCAGAGCCAATTTTCCTATCCTTTCCTAACACCATATCCGTATATTTACTATGGTCGGCAGCACAGCGCGTTTGCAGCACCTGTGGCCTTTCTTGTGGTGTGATATAGGCGATCAAGTGATACCTAATACCGTCAAGTGGACGGAGTGGACCGTCAACCTGTCTGTCAACCTTAACATAAAAACAAAATACCAAACAAATACTATGCTAAATAAATATTGTGTGTCTTGTGTTACAGTCGATATTGCAAATAATTTAGCAAATACGAACTGGAGGCCTATATATCGCGAATTGCTTCCGTTCGCTCAATCAAACTGGAACAAAATTGGAGTCCGAGTCGCCAACAAAATCTTCTTAAAAATACCATATGACCAATTATTTCCTGCTAATTTGTAATTATGAAAAAGTAGATATCTACTTGTGTTAATATTTTATTTCTGTAAATATTGTGTAATATAATAAAACATTGGTCATTGTATTATTTTCTTTTATTGCCTATTATTAACACTTATTTTAACTTGGTTAAAAATTCTTAAAACAAAATATACGGAACAGAACAGAAACAGAACACAAAATAGACACCTCTGAACTATATAATAACACAGTAAGCTAGCCATTCCTTACAGTTTTCTATGCTACTTATATGCTACTATTGTTTTTCTAATTAGTACCTTTAAGTACATTATAATTTCATGATTCTAAGTACATAAGTAAATGGGAAAATTAAAATGTATACGTAGGTATATAGTATTTATTGTGGTTCATAACAGATAATATCTTGAAGGCTATGAGTACGTCCACAGATTATTATTATGAGGAAAACTAATGAAAAATTCAATTTTTGTCTACATTGGTACATTATTCTAAGAACATTTTCTACATCAGCATTAAAAAAACTGTACTATATAGTTTGTGGGCTAAGTCCATAGATTGATTAGGTACTGCTATCCATAGTTTATAGGTTATAATATACTTATAGGTTAGTTAGGATTTTGACTAAATTCTGTTTAGGGACTTACTTCAGTTATATGCGCGATCGCGTGTTCTGATTTCACGAAAAGAATAATATAAATTTTATAATAATAATTATTATTGTTTTATTTAAAAAAAAATCCCATACATTCTTTTAAAGAGTAGTTTCAAAGATTACAAACATAAATACAAACTTTACCTCTTTATAATATTAGTAGCCAAGAAACAAATAACAAACAGGAAACATGTTTTGTGAACTTTGACATTGACTACCTATCTTCTGCTTAGAAAACCATCGAAATAATATATCTCTAGAAAACAAATAGAATAGGTACATATTCTTCAGTTATAGAATTTAATAGCCACAATAATACGTTATAATAGATAGTATTTTAACTAATATTATAAATACGAAAGTAAGGTTGTTCTTTTCATACGCTTGATCAATTGATCATGCGTAACAAAAAATAATTGATCAAATATGTTCAACCCAACCAATCATCATACAATTTAGTATAGGTTCTGAACTTCTGATTCCGAGATTGCATAATAATATGCCGATTCCTAAAGATTAGCGTGCACAAATGCACCTACACAGACAAAATTCTAACAACTATTTTTTGATAAAATAAGTAGTTACCTACAACGTGTAAAAATGCTATTTTTTTTTTTAAATATTTAATAATACAGACAAGGCTCGTATACGATTTTATCATTATGTAAGTATAGATCATGTTTTGCAGATAACAATACATATTTAGAATGAAGTCACATAAATCTAACATAATGGATGCGGACGAAATCGCGGTCCTTACATTATATCCTTATGCGAACTATTTTAATGTTCAAAAAATTGACTCTCCCCGCCAAAAAGCTCCACTGTGGTCACGTGACTAGTCTCCGCCACAGAGCGCAGAATCAAGTAATAAGCATATTATGCATACTCTATGGTGGAGAGCGACAAAAAAGGCATATTTTTTGTTTGCACCTGCTAGTTAATGTTTAAGCTACTGTTGTGTTGATAATGATTTATAATTTAAACTTTTATTTTACTCGGCAATTTTGTTTTATTTTTACTAGTGATTAGGTGCTCTTTGTTAGCAATAGTGTAGGTAGAATAGTATCTATTATTTAGTTTGTGGTAGAAAGTTAGCAACATGTTAGGTATTGTCAGTTGTCAGTGTAGCTATCGAATCAATCAACGTTTTCTGTCATCACACTTCACAAGTCAAGTGTGTCAATTAAATTAAATTGTCAAATTGCCAAATTCACTCAATCATTGTATTTGTGCTTTTATTTAATTTTTATAATAACGGAGTGACCAAAATTGGGATTAAATAATACTAAAAAGGAGTGCTCAAAATGAAAAAATTGTCCTAATATTTAATTAAATTATAGAACATAACCTTAGGCTATGAAAAATGGCTGTAATATTAAAGTATTTTGTAGCCGGTCTTGTGCGGTATTGGCTCATACACATAGACCATTGGCAAACGATAGCAAATAGAGTTGAAATAGCAACGCCTTTAAACTCGTGGAAGAGATTAGTTGAGGGTGTTTATCTGTATGACCACAACATAAACCCTTATGAGGGAGACGCATTTCATGAATCACCTATTATGTTAGTTATTTTTCATTTTCTAATGAAACGAGTGCCATACTTGCTACCACTGCTCTTCACAGTGCTAGATCTTTTGACCGCTTATTTATTGCATAGAACAGCGAAAGCATTCATACGTATATTTAAGGAAACACAGGACTCAAATAAAATTTACTTTGCCGAAGAATCAAAGACTATGTTGTTGCAAGATGTGCAATTGAGAGACGCGACTGAATATGTTTTGTCTGTATATTTGTTTAACCCTTACTCAGTACTGAACTGTGTTGGCATGACGACAACTGTGATACAGAATTTATTAATAGCCGCAGCGTTATGGGGTGCATCAAGCGGTAAAACTATTCTGGCCTGTGCATTTGTTGCTTTGGTGACCCATCAAGCTTTGTACCCGGTGCTTCTAATAGTACCGATTACTATATTATTGGCAGACGTAAACAAGGGCTGCAACAAATGCTCTTACATTTACACTTTACTAATTTTTGTATTGTGTTGGGGATTTTTGATATATGTTTCTGCATACATAATGGATGGCTCATATCATTATGTACAAAATACATATGGAATGATGTAAGTATAACATGGTAAATGTCTAATTACTTAATATTGGTGGAGAACATAAAAACTAAATTAAATTCTAAAATTCACTAAATAAACAAAGTTGTCAAATTTTCGAGCAGAGAGGATAACCTATGAGGTAGATGAGTTCTTGAATGGAGGTCGTAAAGGACTGTGTATGGTGACAAGCTTTGGGGGTTGCCTATATCCAACAGTTGAGAGAAAAAGACTGATGATGATGGAATTTTGTTTACATTCATATAAGCTTCAACATTACTAAAAAGTGTATGAAAAAAATCTTCCTTCAAATAATCAAATTTCCTATACAAAAAATATTTCAAGATATCTATTGCTACTTGCATATTATAATGCGTAATGCATAATGGCCGCCACTCACCATCAGTTGGCATGATCCAACACTGTCATCAAGCCATTTTGATCATGCCAACCTGGGCGACCTTCTCAGAAGCTTTAACAATCCCTCACAGAAGAACCTTCTTGTGATTCAGTCTGTGATTAAGGGATGCAAGAGCTTATAACCATGCCCTATAACGTTTTTATCATTTCAGCGTTGATAGTGCAATCACATTCTTCTGATGTTGTTTAATTAAGAAAGCCAATCTACCATCAAATAGGCAGATCAAGCTTCCTGCATCTCTTTATCATTAAATATGTCATAAAGTTATACTGAGCAACATAATATTTCTGTTTCAGATTGACAGTGCCAGATCTAAAACCTAACATTGGATTATTTTGGTATTTCTTCACTGAAATGTTTGAACACTTTCGTTTGCTGTTTGTTTGTGCCTTTCAAATAAACGCCCTCGCTCTCTACATTGTGCCACTCACTTTGAGATTCAAAAAGGAGCCAGTGCTCCTTGCCACAGTTCTCATAGCACTTACTACAATATTTAGATCGTACCCTTGTGTTGGAGATGTCGGATTTTATCTGTCCTTGTTGCCTCTGTGGAAACATTTGTTTTCTTGTAAGTGTTTATTCAAATTTTATTACTTATTAGAATTAATTACCTTATCCAGTGTCACATTTTGTAGTAGAAATCAATACACAAAATATATTAAAAAATACAAAATACAAAATTTAATGACAAATTAATCATGTTTACCTATTTCGGTGACAATCTTTGTAAGTAAACAAATAGCCTATAGTGCAGGTCATTGTTCATTTCGAAAGTTGACCCCACTGAGAATTTAACCCGGGAACCGTTAAGGCAAGCATACTAAGCACTCATCCAATGGGCTTGTCAAGAAATTTTAACTAATTAAATATCAATAAATTCAAATGTATTTAAATTTATTTACTATGGAATTAGTATAAAAACTTTTATTGCATATATTATATTTATTTAATTTCTAGTCAAATTACTCGGTACATTTTCATAAATTTTATTGAGCCGAGAAATGTTATTTTTATTTTTTGTTTCCAACTCTGAATTGAAGTTAAGTAACTAGCTGGTGCCCGTGATTTCGTCCACATTGAAAAATTAGAAAGTATATGAGTCACCCCAATTTTTATATATATTTTTTTACCAAATTACCAAATTTCATCAAAATCTGTTTTTACATAAAAGAGTAACAAACATCCATAAACCTTGGCACTTATGATATTATTATAATCGGATACATTTATGCTTATTTGTGTTACAGTTATGCAACAAAAATTCATTGTTGGCTGTGCCTTTGTGATCACATCGGCTCTCGGACCGACAGTGTGGCACCTCTGGATCTATTCTGGATCGGCGAATGCCAACTTCTTCTTTGGCGTTACTCTCTCTTTTGCAACTGCACAAATATTTTTGATAACTGATCTCCTGTTTGCATACATCAAGCGAGAGTTCACACTTAAACACGGTTCTTCTCGAGAGGTGGACGGTAAACCAGCTAAGTTGGTGTTACGATAACTTAGTCAACCGACTGCAAACTTGAGTATTTATCAATACAATCTTTGCACTATCAATATTTCCGATTGGAGAAGGACATGAAAACCTAATTTAATTTGACAGTCGGCTTTTAAGTTACCTTGTCATTTAGACAAACTGCATTTAAAGTGTTTATTAACCAAATATAAACTCTGTGTGTTCTTTTACAATAATTATAATTCTTAATGTACATAATATGAACTAATGCCAATAGTATTCATTGATAAAAAAAATAGAACAAAATATATAAACAGATTAAAGCTTGTGAAAAATAGTTTATAAAGGGTGCAAATATTGTTTTATTTAAGTACTGTGTGTACAAATTTAATATACATTTCCATATTTTTTACTTATAGGTAATTGTTTATGAGATTGTAAAAATAGTTTTATTTGCA
Source organism: Synanthedon formicaeformis (assembly GCA_945859745.1). Taxonomy (NCBI): domain Eukaryota; kingdom Metazoa; phylum Arthropoda; class Insecta; order Lepidoptera; family Sesiidae; genus Synanthedon; species Synanthedon formicaeformis. The sequence goes on from OX243954.1 coordinate 6,414,327, forward strand.
AAACGTGTTTCACGGAATTATGTTAGTACATAATGGATTTTTAAATTAATTTTAACATCATTTTAATATGATGTATATTTATTTTATTCTTATTCAAGAACAAAAATTTTATTTTCTATTACAATATTTAATTGTTCCTTTTATGTTCACTGAATTTTAACATCATTTTAATAGGATGTAGCCAGTCTTTGTAATGTTTATTTATTTTTTTATTAATTTTTATTAATAATTTTTAATAATAATTAATAAATTAATTAATTAACTCAACATTTTGTTCAAGAATAAAAATTCTAGTTTTTATCACGATATTTAATTATTATTTTTCATCCACCCCACAGAACAGTCTTCCCCACTTCATTCCATTCATAATAATGACACTTGTGTAAAACATTGTAAATAATTAATGAAATAAATGTAAACGTGTAACGAAATTTGTTGTAACTAGATGCACACTTATTTAATATGTCATTAGAAATAAAATATTTTTCTAACAAGTTTTTTTTTTTTTTCTACGTTTGTATATAGGTGTAAAGGCGCAGTGATTCATTATCTTATCAATTGTTATCGTCAACACATTAAGTAGTACAAAACTGATACAATACACGCCCTGCATAGAAAAAGTTATGGTGATATTAATGAGAGAGCCAAAAATGTGATAAAAATGAAACGTCTATTTGTACTTTTTATATTTTTTTCGTGTAAGTATTACTATATAATAGTATTTCTTAATATATTAATAGTGTACTATGTATAAAGTTATGATATTTAACCTGAAAATCTACATTGCGTAAAAGTATCACGATGTTTTAGTACTATTTCATAGTATCAGTGTTTTTTGCCTGAGCAGTTAATTTGTATATTAAGTATCATTCCAAAGGTATGTCACTAACTAGTGGAGTAATGATAAATAATATGTAAGTACATTCATTAAAGAATACTAGAGTTTGATAAATAGAATTTAAAATGATGTCAAAAAATTCTTGGTTTTTGCAAGTGTTTTTTGAGTGCAGTAGAATTAGGATTAAATTTAAAATTTATTAATCTTATCAATAAAGTTGCAGTCTTATTTCAAAACGATTTTTTGTTAAACTCATATACAGTTATTTACTTGATAGAAAAATCCAAATATGTATTTGTATATTATTGCAGTTTGCAGAAAGTTTTTTTTTTATGTTTGGTAAAGTCGACAGACAGATGCTAGATTGAAACTACAAAAGTATGAGTATGCTTACAGTACGGCTACGAAAAGAATACACGCTCCTTTAAATCCCGGGGCTGCAATTTCCTAACGCGATTGTTAGGGTCGATAGACAGGCTGACGGTCCACTTGACGGCTTAAATCATAATACAAATTGTTTCTGTATATAGTTAGCCATAGTGTCATTCATCCAAGTCTACCAGAGCATCTTCTAACATGCTATCGCGGAGGTGGACCCTCGCTCGGATCTCCGCGCCGCCTCGATGTATTATTATCACTTTTGAGACGTCTAGAGAATAACTCGCAGCTTGATTTAAGGGCCTTTAGTACATCTTTACTGAGAAGGTAAGTCGACGCTTTCCTTTTATTTTATTCAATATTTAAGAGGCAGGATCCGAAGAAAAATCGTCCTTCACCCATCTACGAGAAAATAAATAGCGATTGTGTTGCCTATTAAAATATGCTCATGGATAAGTACCTAAGTATATAATATCCTTAATTGAAAAAGAATAAAAAAAATCTATCTTTTATTCTTCTATATTCTTTTCTCATTAGGTACAGCTTCTCTATCTTGCGATATTCGTATTATAAAATCATAGCTAGGAAGTAGGTAAAGCAAAAAATGTGCAATAGAGAATCAAGCGTATAGGTACTGTACATCAATCAATACTAATAATAAATCTGTTAGGGTCGGTCATGGAGTAATTTACTTTGTTTTCAGAGATATCGTGTTTATAGGCTCTATACATAATACTGAAACTAAATTGACGATTTTTAGAATTTTTTTCTGTATGTATGTATGTTACTGTGTATGTATATTCCTCAATATTCCTCCATAACTCTTAAACGAATTAACTGATTTTCATGAAACTTGGTAGATAAACAAGACGTACGGGACACAGGATAGGCTACTTTTTCCTTTTCAACGCGGACGAAGTCGCGGGCGCCAGCTAGTAGGTAATAAATGAGAACGTAGCATAGCAGCTAGTTTTTTTTTAAATTAAGGATTATTATTATTATTATTCGCTAGTGGCTATTCCTGTCTGCTAGAGAACCAGTATCACTACGTCCATTGCTGAAATATTGTGATCGCCACGTAAACTAAAGCTCTCTACCTATACCTACCACGTTGAGAAACTGTAGTACTTTTTTGATAGAGGCATTCTTCACATCTTCACAAGCCATTGTGTGGCTTCCTAGGATGTGACTGCGCTTGTGCATCAACGGGCCACACTCGCACAGGATATGCATTGGTGTTTCCTCTGCCTCATGGCAGAAGCGACACTCTCCTGTACTAGTGAGACCCATTAGTTTAAGGTGCCTATTGAGGCGGCAGTGCCCCGTTAGTGCCCTAGTTAGCATGCACAAATTGCTCCTACTAAGCGACATAGCCTGGTTTGTCACGTTTCGACTATAGGCTTTTATGAGCGCTTTGGAATGGTTCAACCCTGGCAAGTTAGTCCAGCGTTTGTAAGATTTAGTAAAGCACTGGTTCCATATGGTCCAGTGAGCTAGGCTGTTTGGTAGTCCACACATAGGTTCAGGACCTATTAGCCTACCTTTTGCGCCTGCTCGAGCCAGTTCGTCAGCAAGTTCATTGCCTTCGACCCCCATATGGCCAGGTACCCATCTTAGGACCACTTTATTCTTGCGCCCTAAAATATTTAAGTAGTCTACACAGTTTCGCACCAGCTTTGAGACAATAGAGTCCGAGTCCAGTGCTTGAAGTGCAGCCTGACTATCTGAGTGAATGTAAATTACACGGTTGACGTAGTTTCTTTGCAGGTTGATTTTCGCGCATTCTAGGATGGCGAAGACCTCTGCTTGGAAGATGCTGGCGTATTGTCCCAGGTTTACACTGGTCCTGTAATTCTGGTCCCCGCCATACACTCCACAACCTACGTCAGGTCCTGATTTGGACCCATCGGTATACCAAGAAAGGCTACCTTCCTCCCAAGAGATCTTGTTATTTGACCAGTTTTCTCTTGAGAGTAACTCCACAGTGTAAGATTTTTCTTCTGTGTACTGTGGTAACAATGTGTCAGTAGGCATGCCTAGGATAGGATCCCTTAGTACTGAGTCTTCTAGAGCTCTCAGTACCTCGGACAGCCAATTGTGTTTACCCCGATTCATCATTCTGTGCATACTGGTTTTCGCCTCCTTCTCTAAAAATAGATGCAGAGGCGGTAAGCCCAGGATTGCCTCCAGGGATGCTCCGGGGGAACTCGACATGGCTCCTGTTATCATCAGACATGCCAAACGCTGTAAGCCATTTAGCTTATCAATAATCGTCTTCTGGTTGGCTTTTCTGTACCATACTATAGAGGCGTATGCAATCATCGGCCTCACAATAGCAGTGTACAGCCAATGGGTGAGCTTGGGACACGGACCCCAGCTCTTCCCTACCATTCGACGACTGATACATAAGGCTGCCTTAGCCTTATTTATCACATTTCCAATGTGTGCATTCCACGTTAGTCTCTGGTCGAATGTGACTCCCAGATATTTGACCTCTGAGGAAAATTCAACTCGTTTGCCATTTACTAGAGGTGGCTTTAATTTGTCTAGCAACCTCTTTCTGGTAAACGGTACTATAGCGGTTTTGTCACCGTTAACTGACAATTCATTTGCTGTGCACCACTCGCAAATGACGTTTAGAGCTTTCTGTAGTATGGCCGAAATAGTGCTTTGGCAGAAGCCTCTTATGATCACCACTAGGTCATCAGCATAACCTAGGGTATCGATCTTGTGCTCTGCCAGCCTGTACAGAAGCTGATCAACTGCAAGAGTCCAAAGCAGTGGCGATAGAACTCCGCCCTGCGGGCACCCTCTTGTAGTTGCTACGGTAAACGAGGTATCATGTAGTTCGACCTTCGCTTTACGTTTGGATAGCATGGCCTTTACCCACCTAACTGTAGTCGGGTCCACATTTTTGTTTTGTAGTCCCCTCACTAAAGTGTTGGTGGGAGTATTGTCGAAAGCGCCTTCTATATCCAAAAATGCGCACAGAGCTATCTGCTTATCTTCCAGAGCCCTTTCCGCCCTGTCAGCTAGTTGTAACAGGGCCGTCTCAGTGGACCTTCCCTTCTGATAGGCGTGCTGGGTGCAATGAATGGGTTTCGAGGCCAGGGCTTTGTCCCTTATGTATCTGTCTAGAATCTTTTCTAGAGTTTTCAGCATAAAGGACGTTAGGCAAATTGGTCTGAAGGACTTGGGCAGAGCGTAATCCTTCCGACCTGCCTTTGGTATAAATAATACCTTAGCCCGGGTCCATTGTTCCGGTATATATCCCCAGGCATAACTTGCCCGGTAAATCTTTACCAGATGCGGCGTGAGTACGTCTATGCCTTTTTGTAATAAAATGGGCAGCAGTCCGTCTTCACCACTAGACTTCAGGGGTTTAAAGGATCTAATAGCCCATTTCACAACTTTGGGTCGGATGAGATCAGCCGCTCTGTTACGGTCCTCATTTCGAGGCCTTTGGTGTAAAGGCGTTCTGTCTGACCCGGTCGATAAGTTGTGAGCCCCCGGAAAGTGAGTTTTTATCAGCAACTGAAGAGTTTCCTCCTCAGTGTTCGTGAAGGAGCCATCAGGTCTTTTAAGCAGCCCTAATTGACTAGGCTTGTCCTTCGCGAGCAGTCTATGGATTCTAGCCCCTTGAGGCATTTGTGTTAATTCCTCGCAGAGCTTCCTCCATGCAGCACGCTTGGACTTCCTTATCTCCTTATTGTATTCAGTCAAGGCTTTCAGTCTTGACTGAAAGCCCTGACTGAAAGCCTTGTATTCAGTCAAATTAAGGATATCCATGAGCATATTTTAATAGACAACACAATCGCGATTTATTTCATAGATAACAATGATGGTCGCTATAACACAAACAAGCAACGCCTTACGCCACAGGTATTGCAAGTGCGCCGTCGCTTACAGTAGGATTGAGGATAAGGGATAGGGAAATGGGCGCTGGCATACCTTACTCACTCACCAAAACACAAAAGCACACGTGCTCTTATTTCACAGTCATGTAAAGGGTCCGTTACTGCCGTGAGACGGGCTGCCCAAATTACTACCTACACCGTAAATCTTTAGATAATTTAATATGTACAGGTCTGGATTGGGCATGTTATACTGTTGATTTAATTTTTTTCAATATTTTAATTTCAGTCTTCGACTTGATGGCGTAGAACAGTCTCGAAATCCCGTTGAAACCGAATTCGTAACACCGTATAGAGCCTCTTCGTTTCAATTCCACAAATATAAACTACTCATGGATCTCTTCTTGCCGAGCCAAAATCACCTAGAAGTAGATGACATACTTACTTCAACCGAGAAATGTCTTCTTCATCAGATAATTAGTTCAACAGTAAGACAATGGGAGAGAGGTGATGAAAATGTAGTTTGTCCGCTCACAGCAACGCACAGAGAAAATATCGTGACAGTTGGACTTAATGAAAGTAGGTTAGTAAAAAATTTAAATTAGTTATGAATATTTAATACTATAGAATGAATAATTATTATAGTACCTATATTTTCTTGAGCGAAATCGAGTGGATGCGTTTTAAAACATTGTTATAAAATTGGTTACTTACAATTATAGGTAGGTTCGACCTACAGTCCGCTTTTTAAACCTACTTTTCGCTCTATAAAATTTGAAAGAATTTGAATCATTTGTGTTACCTAAGTAAGTAAGTGGTTTTTGTTGTAGTTTGAGATAAACTATTTTGTGGTTAAACATATCCTAAAGATAATAAACAAATTAATTAAATAACTGTAACTACAGTCGAGGTACGAAAGCGTTTATCAATATTCAAATTCATTCCTTTAGCAAGTAGACTCTTAACACTCTTTGAAACTGAAGTTCTAAGCAGACAACTGACAGATATGAAATTGAATTTTGGTATAACTGCTAGTCCGTTTCCATATAATCCTTCCCAATTCCTTAGCTTTATTCCTAATATAGTCGGCAGCGCCCTTGCAGTGCACTTGCGGCGTTGCTTGTGTTAAAATGTTGGTAACGGTAGCCACCTACCATATGACGTCTGTCTGACAAGACAATCTGAAGACCCCTACATAAAAAAATATCACTGCTTAATAATTTCAGATCGATAAGCCGATGTCCTCTCGAGCAAGGCGTCATTCAAACTGATTGGGGTACCATTTCACCGGGTATTGTTATATCCGCAATAGCATCTGCCATGGAAGCCCAGCGGGTTCTGGTTTCAGACATATTAAACGCTGACGTTTTCAAAGCTGACATCGCCGAACCCCTAATGAGTTCGGCCAAAGACGAATGGTTGGCGGACATAGAGACCTTAGACACAGTAGCTACCAGAGAAAGTCCACCGAACACCGGAGCAGATATTAGCAACATTTGGATCTCTACTCTTGCTGGTTCGTTATTTTCTTGGTTTCGTTATTGGTTGGTGTATAAAACTGATTTTAGTGCATGAAAAACAAGACATGATCTGATTTGACTTTTGTAGATTTTTCTATTATTAATTAATCAGTCCCACCTGATTGTTTTTTTTTTTTCTAATCTTAATAACTCCATACTTAATTACTTAACTCGACTCTTTGTATTTAATTTACGAACTGCATCGAAAGAAAAAAAGAAGATATAAGGTGAAAATATCCGATTTTGCGTATACCTGAAAAACTCTTTGGCAGAGTGATTATAAGATTTCGCTCTATGATTAATCTATATGCGTGCAAAGTTAGTTTGTTATTATTCCATGTTTCTTTGTGGATTTTACCTCCAGTTCATTCATAATTTCCGAGATACAAACCTAATGTACAACCTAACAAACATAATAGGTAGGTATAGTATACATATAGTTATTATGTTAATCATGTCACCTTATTTTCAATGTTATTATTTGGGATCATATGAAATTGCGTTTCAGGTGATTTGGCTGAAGTGGTAGTGAATCAAGGTCCGAGGGTTGGGTCCGCCTCGCAAAGAATGGTGATCGGTAGTAACAACAGTTGGAACGACACCCTTTTGCCACGAAATTATTATTTACTGTCACAAAACAGGACCTTTCCAGATTGGCAATTTACTGATTCAGAAATCCTAGCTGGCATTGATGGTAAATATTTTTTTTAGTTATCGCGAATTAATTAAAAGAAACGCTCATATTTTCAATATATTTTAGAGTCACAAAAAAAATTGTGTGAGATAAATTATAATATTTCCATAGTATGTTATGTAAGTACCTAATTATAATATTGGCATAGTAATCTATAATAACCAAACTATACAGGTAATAGATATACTGTTACCTGTTGCCTCGTATATCTATTTGTTATAATCAAATAACCATTATAGTCAGTATGATAACTTTTTACAAATAAACCATTTTCAGGTCTCATATTAGCCAAATATGTCCCAAATTGGATCGAACAGAGGAGGTCATTGAGATTATCACAAGTTATCGACATGTATTATTCATCCGAAGGCGTATCGTTCGAAACAGCCGTTAGAGCATGCAATCGTCAAACTTTGTTCAAAGACGTTTTCAACACCTCCCAACTGCTGACAGAAACGTCGAGGTTCGCTCACGTGTTGTCCTTGCGACAAGGCAGCGTCTACATTCCCGTGGAAGAGATGGACAGGATTACTGCTTCTGCTGTAGAGGCCTTCACGAACTATGTGTGTAAGTGAACCTTTAGTTTGCCCATATTAAGGCACCTCGGAATAAAGAGAAAACTAGAAGGGACGAGAGTTCTATGGACGTTAAATAAAATTTTATTTATTCCCATAGATATTTTTGTATGTACATTATAACGAACATTGTTTAAATCATTCGAGACGGTATCATTAAAATAAAATATACCTAAGTAGGTACTTAACGTGCGCCTAACTACTCTATATAAGATTAGTTTCTATTGTTTTTATTTCAAAATTGTGTGACCACAGCATTATAACCTTACAATAATATTTAAGTAGTAGTGTAATATGAAAGAGTTTTTTAAATGCAACGCCTTATACTACAAAACTGGTAAACTATCAGATATGGTGCAATGGTCACTTACCTGGCATGCTTCAATCTCAGGTAAGTGACCATTGAAATTTGAAAATTTGTCTCTTTTCCCAAATTTACCATTTTAATATTTCAGTAGAGAAGATTAGTGCAGGATTTAATTTTAAAAATTTATTGTAGCCAGTGTACTGAGCGTAAATCAAAAGGAGTGTGGAACAAGTAAGAGTTTGCCCATCGTTGATCTGGTTATCGCAACTGACGCTTCTTGGAAAGGTTACGACGTGGAAAGATTTGTCTCGTAAGTTTTATGAGTGTCGTCAATTTATTCTTTGCTTTAATGAATTTAAAGTTTTCATTTGTTAAGTCAGAAGTATACCTATTTGCTATTATATAATATTTACTAGCATACCTAGCACAGGTTGTCCTGCCCGGACTAGAAAAAAAAAATGTTACCCGATTGAAACGCCATCTATGTTGTCCAATTACTATTAAAGGTATCGTCTGTGGATCATTCCAATGATATATTTTACTTTGTTACAAAAAAATTACAAACTATCATCTATTCTATACTAATATTATAAAGCTGAAGAATTTGTTTGCTTTAACGCGATATTCTCAGGAACTACTCATTTGAATTGAAAAATTCTTTTTGTGTAGGATAGTCCATTTCTCTAGAAAGGATTTATAATTTAAAATTTTATTGGTTAGCATAATATAATATTAAAATATTTTTTCTGGGTACAAGTTTACTTGCTCAAAATTTGACAATAACCCATTTAGGTTTTAAAAATGATTAAAAATTAACTTCGATTAATGCTTAATTTATTAACACAGTTTTTGTGAAGCTCGCCATAATTATACATATTTTTCAGATGGATTGGAGGTGCCTTTGAAATTGATTTAGAGCGCAGCACAATTGCACTGGTACATGGCAACACTGGACAATGGATAGCGCCACCTTCTCAGAACCTTTCTTCGTTGTTCACGTACATACACAATTTCACAGGCGAATGTATGTACATACGTACCACATTTATATATTTTAAACTGTCTATCTTTACCTACTTATTGTTATTATAGATGTATTGCACTTTAGCTGAAGTTTTCAATGGAAAAGAAAATGAGAATTTGGTTACGACCTTACGATAGTTGTGAAAACTTCAAATTTTCCAATTTTCCAATATATTTTATATACTCGTATATAGCCAAGTATATACGATTCAGTGTGACACCAATCCAAGCGAACTTGTTATCGAGTGGAACCGAGTAAACCCGATTCAGCGTCACCGACCCGAGCGTGACGGTTTACTTACGTTCAATCCTCAACAAAACCGCGCCTAAAAAAAGTTACGAAAAAATTGATTCTCAATTGTTAAGATCTCTAGTATTGGATAGTAGGAATAATAGAGCTTCTATTATTCTATTTAGATTATAATTTCCAGATAGATCTAGATTTCAATCCAGATAAGCTGCTGTTCTCTTTTCAATGACTTCTTATTGTTCAAGGGCCAAATCGACTGAACCTTCCCAACGTCATATCACAAGTGATCCAGTATTCACAGAACAAATCAATGGAAGAAATGGAATTTCAAGCTAGTGCCAGTTTGAGCACGGTCGTTCTCGTGGTGAGCCCCAGCGACACTCCGTCCAGCGCAGAACTGGAACGTGCCAGGGCACTCATGAACACTCTGCGGACTACTTACTTCGATGTATACTTTGCGTATGTTTCTCAGGACACGACCGAGTTTCAAAACGTGAACAACGAATATTTAGATTATTCGGAATTTTTTTTAACGGTAAACCCTTTTTATGTTTTTTTTTTAATGTACAGGATGACGGTCCACTTGGTGGACAGGTGGTTACCGTCGTCTAAGTATCAGTTACTTAGTACTAATTACTTGCTAAGCGCCTGTTTCACAAACGTCAAATAGGCCAAACTGTCATTTAAAGTCACCGGTAACCGGGGATAATGGAACTGATATACCTTTGTTTGTACGGTAAACGTCCCAAACATTAAATAGAAAATAATAATAAAAATTCGCCTATCGAATGATGTAGTAAACCGAGTGCATAAATCAATTTAACAGAAAATGATTTCTAAAAGTAACTAATCAATACTTTACTTGTAGTTTGTGAAAGAGGCCCTAAGCCAGTTTATAAATAGGTATACATATTTTTAAATGGAGTTTTCGAGGAACTGTTTTTAGTAAAGATAGGTATGAGTATGTTGTAAGACTAACTCATTGTAGTTTTTTGTATTATTTTTAGACTGAATCGACAAGCGTTGGCGATGTTATAAATATAGTTGATGCGAACTTGGTGAGAGGTGATTCCACTCCAATGAGGATGATCGGAGTACATTGTCCCTTTAACGACACAGAATACACCCAAGTGGAATACGAAGACTTTGTTATGCCCAACAAAGTAAAATATTATCGAATTCATCCCTATTACTTGAGACAACAATCCCTTATTAATGTTCAGGTGAGAACTGTTACGTTTGTTAAGACAAGGGCAAACCTCAGACCGAAGAAGATGTGTATGTTTGTAATGAATAAATTCAAAAACTACTGGACGCTTTTTAAAAATTTTTTAATATATAAAGTTACGTTATCAATCAGCGAGTAACATAAAGTTTCATAAAGTTTAGCGGACAAAGTCGCGTGCAAGAGCTAGTACCTATATAAAAAGAAATAAAAGTAGCCGATTAAAACTTTAGTACAGAACTTAAATTAATTAATAAGCTTAAAAACTAAAATGTAGTTGTCGCTGATTTTTTTTTATTACTGTGACAAGAAAGTTTTTTTGAGCATTAATTTATCAGATACTAGCTGGTGGCCACGACTGCGCCCGCGTAACTGTAAATTATATACTAAAACCTTCCTCGAGAACCACTCTATTTATTGGTGAAAACGCCATGAAAATCGGTGCAGTAGTTTTTGAGTTTATCACGAACAGACAGTCAGACAGACGAGGCGGAGGACTTTGTTTTATAATATGGTGTGATTATTATTTTCTAAGAAATAGATTTTTTTGTAGAAATTTTTCCGATTCAAACTTTTTTTAATATAGTCTACTATGCACTGTATTTCAACTAAGTTTTAATTTTACGCTAAGAAGTTGAAATACTTATAATTTAAGGTACGTAACGTGGGGCAAGGGAGTTTGTTGGTTTGCAACTGGCGAGGGGCCGACACCTCTCATACTTGTCAAACTATAAACGATAGACAAGTTACCACATTCAACTTCACCACCCCTTGCGCTTCCCCAGACTTCTGCCCTCCGTTGCATTTTTCAGTCACAGGAATATCTACTTTAAATATATGTGCAAGTAAGTTTAATTTAATCTGTATTTATTGAAAAAGTATTTTTGGTTTTAAGTTTAATAAAAACATGTTATGTTACCGAGGGATCGTCTAAAAATATAAAAAAAATTGGGCGCATTTTTTTATGTTTACAAAAGATCGCTCGGGAACCTAACGTTTTTCTTAGATAAAAAGTAGGTATCCTATATGTTAATCCAGGTAATAAAAACTATCTGTGTGCCAAATTTCATCCAAATCCGTTCAACCGTTTTTGGGTGAAAGAGTAACAAACAATTTTTTTTTTAATAATATTTACTAAATCTAGGGGTATGAGAACAACGTATAATAAAAATTATAATAGCAATTGCCTGATAGAAAAAAGGGTTAAGGTCATAATTGAATACAGGCCCCGGGGGGATTCGAACCCCCGATCTCCTGTTTACTAGACAGGCGCTTTAACCAACTAAGCCACGGCGCCAACGAAGGGCACGGCGAATTTAAGCAATAGGTTACGCAATTCGCATCTATTTTCAAAATATTATTTAATACTAGCTGGTGCCCGCGACTTCTTCCGCGTTGAAAAAGAAAAGTAGCCTATCCTGTGTCCCGTACGTCTAAATGTTTATCTACCAAGTTTCATCAAAATCAGTTGATTCGTTTAAGAGTTATGGAGGAACATACATACTTACATACATACATACATACAGAAAAAAATTCTAAAAATTGTCAATTTAGTTTCAGTATCATGTATAGAGCCTATAAACACGGTATTTCTGAAAACAAAGTAACTTACAGATTTATTATTCATGACCAACCCTTACAGATTTATTATTAGTATTGAGCATTGATGATGTACTTACCATATGTATTAAACTACATAATTATTTATAATACACGCGTAGTATCTCTGGAGCATTTCTAACTTTGATAAAAAAGGGATATTACCTACATCGTGATTTTTAACCTATCGAAATTAAATATATTATCTTTTTTTTACTATAAAAAGCAACAGGTATATTGATTGACATTTTTTTATATAATAAAAGGGAAAAAATGCACTGGCGACTTTGGTACCCATTATAGTTGATTGAGAGACATTCACTCATCGAAACACAACAGCGTTGTGCTATTTTTGTAAAGGTAGAGGTTGGGGTTATCAGGAAGGTCAAGTATGTTTGCGATACGCAATTTGCCTGTTACTGTTAAAATATTATACTTGTGAATAATTAAATATTAAAAGAATACAAGGAAATATTGAAAGAATTAAAGAAATGTTAAATATGCGAAGAGCTTCACTTCTGAAGCACCCCAAAATCTCTCATCTGAGTAAACTTACCGCAGAGTCGGAGGAAACGAGTGATATTTAGTGGTAGGTACAAGTGGAGTGAAAGGTTCCACAACAACCTTCCACATTTCCACAGCAATCGTTGTGATCCACAGTAATTCACAGTTAGTAATTAGTAATAGAGAGAAGGAGAGACACATAAAGAAGAATTTTATTTTATTTTTATTATTTTCAAATAAGGTATAAGTTTAATAAAATAACTTTATTATTTTTCAGATACTGAGTGTCGTGTTCCACAACAAATCGGATATTATATTCAGCATGCCGGACTTAGGTGTCTTGCCCTCCGCGGATTTGCTATGCATTTAAAACCCTTGCAAACATTAATCATATTCCTATGTTTTTTAATCTCATTTTTAATTAAATAGATTAAAACGCACGTGTTTTATTTAAGTTTTAATATGTCGAAATACTTAACCTAAATATTACCTAATTTCAAAAATAAATCAAAGTATTTATCAATCAATTAAAGAATATAATACTTTACTTTGTCTTTTTTCCTTTTGAATGTAGTCATAAAATAATTACTACATGTTGATCAAACATATTGGCAATAGCCAATATCAATATGATCAATCAATAACAGATCAAATATGATCTGTTTCCTTAAGACCCTTGGGTAAGTGGGTTAGGGTGCCGGTCTGCCTTAATGCTCTGTCTCAGGAGTCTCAGGTTCGATGCATGGCAGGTTCAACTTTTGAACTTCAAAGTTAGCTCTGCTCTGGATTGGGAAAGTAGTGTCAGGGCACACTGCGTTTCGCATTCAGTTGGCAGCAGTAACCACCTGCTTAACCAACGCAAATAACAGCATGTGTGCTATTGTGTTTCGGGGAGTGAGTAAGTGATCCCTTCCTTCCCTATCCCTTCATCCTTAATCCTACTGTGATCGGCAGACCAGACCAGGCACAACTGGGTTACATGTCTTTATCTACTTTTCCGCAAAATCGTCTTTTTTCTACCTGTGTGTCCAATAAATTATAGCTGTGCTGTGCATAAAAGAGATAATTGTAAAGTTTAATAGAACTTAGTTAGAACTACTTAGACCTTTTAGCTTATCTACTTACCCTATTTCTGTTTTTTATCCTCCACAATATTATCTGTTTCTCCGCTAACCACTTCTAAAGCTGTCATGGGTCTCCACTAAAGAAATAATTGTCAACTTTTGTGTTGCACTCGTGTTGGTGACAAAAGTTTCCGTGAAAATGAAAATAAAAAATAATAAGGAAATTTTGCCGACAACATAACCTACTATTAGCTCGGGCATTCTGTGTAACAAATAAATAAACAAATATTGGTGAAATTTTGGAGGTGCAAACAGTTGGAAACACAAAAGAATGTCAACAATTTCATTGAAAATGCATGTGAAGCACCTAAGTAATGTATTTTCAATACGGTTGTCACTAATGGAAAGAGTGAAAAACGGGATGGTTTTTATTATTATATTACAATAATTAATTATTATTATTATTAATATGTAGACAATATTGCATAATACCTATGCAATATTTAACTAGAAACCAGCGCTCGGCTTCGCACATATTATTAAAAAATAATCATCTCAACAAAGAAATTAATATTCAAAAAATAAATAATGTGTGAAGCCGAGCGCTGGTTTCTAGTTATTGATAAAAGTGCAGATTTATAATGGCAAAAGCAGACCCGCCTATACCCCTGGTGGGACTCGAACCCACAATCCCCGGCTTAGGAGGCCGATGCCTTATCCATTAGGCCACAGGGGCTGATGCCAAAAGGTACAAATTTATAATAGGCTTTCATAGAAAATAATTTTAGATTTCATTTAATTTAATTTAATTATAATTTATCAATTTAATTACAAACAAATTTTATTTTTACATATTCATTAATATTATAATTTTTGTAAACAAAACATATCATGGAGTACTTATATGAAATATGAAACACTGCCATCTAGTGTATTTATAGTACACTAGTATTGCAATTGTACTTAAGGTAAACAATATGTCAAAATGTAGTTTTAGAATTCGACTAGATGGCGTTCTTTCCTATGTTATAAGTAAATTCTTGCATTGAGCTACTGTTTTGGTATAATATTCCTTATCTATATGAGACAGTTCATAAAATTATATTTAGATTGAAATACTTAATGCATTTATATTTTTTAATAAATATAAAAATATGTAATATTTTGTAACTGTAGCAAGAATTCAACCGTCCATACAACGACTCCGTGGCGCAACGGTAGCGCGTCTGACTCCAGATCAGAAGGTTGCGTGTTCAAATCACGTCGGGGTCATTAAATCACGTTTTTATATGATGTAGTTCTTTGTGATTATGTTTTTATTTTATAATTCTTTATTCTTTTATAATTGTTCACTCAAATTTAAATTTGTTTTGTATATTATTTCATACGCACTTAAGATATTGTAATACCGTATTTCTGTGAAATACCTACTTATAAGAATTTATTTGTTTTCCAAAATTTTCATGGAATGACTTCAATAACTTTCACCATAAAAAGGGCCTATTAATAGCAACATTTCAGAGCAAATTACCTTTGAAATCCTGATCGAAGGTGTCATTGGGAAAATAAAGATAAGTACTTTAACTTCATAAAAATATCCCTGGTGACCGGTGACTTTAAATGACGGTTAGCCTACTTGATAGATGGTGAGAGAGGCCCTTAGTTTAATAATTTTATTTTTTATGTCTATGCGCAACGGTAAACCGCAGTTGCGAAATGGTTTCAGTTACGTCTGCTAGTTCCACTGTTTGAGGTCCTGTACTGTACCAAGGATCCTAAAAAGTATATTGTCTACGAACCGGCTTCATGTTCAGTAGCAATTTCAGTTTAGTTTCAGGTTTTGTTCCAGAGGAGCTGCAATTTATGAGAAGGTGGTCATCATAGTCGTAATAAGTATATTGTAAACCCTTAACTTTGGTTTGCTTGAGTTACTGGACTACTTGGTCGACTTTCGGGTAAATCTGTTAATACAAAAAATAGCTGTAGGTACCTAATACAATACAATAGCTGGAATTCCTTATAAACCCTGTTTATAGATTATTTTTATATTTGCAAATTAATTACGTTTATGGTGGCATTCTAGGACTTGCCTAAATGATGTTTAACATCTTAACTGGAAAATCTTCATTCCTGAGTTTGCTACTGCAATATTTTGTGTTTGCTTTTTAATTTTAAAACGAAATACTAGACCATAAAGTCTACTTTAGCTTGACAAGGGCATCAAATAAGGACGTTAAGCTCCTGAGGAACTAGTCGACGACGATGTTCGTTGTGGTCAGGTGACTGGCTTACGTCTTTGCTGGCGCCTTTCAAATGGATCGCATTCTTGTAACGGCATACAGGCGCAAATATTCCTTGTGTGCTTTGCGTCGTTACACGCTGTCCTGTGTATGGACACGTACACGCCTACTGCTTTTCTTTGTGTGTGTGAACTGTCTGTGTGTTTGTCGGGAGGTCAAGCGGTAATTGGTGGACAAAATAAAAAACACATTTCAGACAAAAATTTGCTCATATATAGGTACATTTAATTAACACTTAATGAGGTCATTTGTTTGTGTTTTGATTCAGCACTCAACAAATTATTGCAGTTTCCATTTTACGATGCTCGCATAGCGATGCTTTTTGTGTTTATCGCGTGATTTGGACAGATCTTAATTTGTTTACTGACCTTGATGATTCAAAAGGTCATTTAAACGAAGACCAACTCACGAAGGTACTTCATCTACTTGTGGAAATTTTACTGTATTAGCAATAGATTTATATAAAAACCATATAAATGTGCCCAAAAAACTCGCGACCGGGCACGAATCGCCCTATTTGTATATTACTTATGACAGTAGGTACTTTGTGGTGAATATTACTGGGTAGGTACTACACCTTTATAAAAAATAAATTATATATTTACCTACTTATTAATATATTGAAGCTGTTTGTATTGAACAGTTTGTTTGATTTAACAGAATTAGAAATATCTTTTTATACGTGATTAAGCCAGTATTGAGAAACAGTCTAGCTAGTAGGTACTTATTTGAGGAAAAGATAAGAAATCGGGTGTGGCTGTGTAGTCAGAGTCATTCGTGGACACTTTTCTTTGAGCGTTTTATATGTATATGTAATACTAGCTGGCGCCCGCGACTTCGCCCGCATGAAAAAAGTAGCCTATCCTGTGTCCCGGACGTCTAAATGTTTATCTACCAAGTTTCATGAAAATCGGTTAATTCGTTTAAGAGTTATGGAGGAACATACATACATACATACAATACCTACAATTACGGATTTATTATTAGTACTAGCTGGCGCCCGCAACTTCGTCCGCGTTGAAAAAGAAAAATGTAGCCTATCCTGTGTCCCGTACGTTTAAATGTTTATCTACCAAGTTTCATGAAAATCAGTTAATTCGTTTAAGAGTTATGGAGGAACATACATACTTACATACATACAGAAAAAAATTCTAAAAATGGTCAATTTAGTTTCAGTATCATGTATAGAGCCTTTAAACAAGATATTTCTGAAAACAAAGTAACTTACTCCATGACCAACCCTTACAGATTTATTATTAGTATTGATTGATGATGTATATTGTCCAATGAATTTAATATACCATATAAGTATTACCAATTTTTTTTTTATCTTTTAGCTATTGTATGCTGGTATAATTAAATTTTGCGTCTTTGGTGCGTCAAACTGTATCTTCTGATTTTGTTATCATCACTTTTCTGAGTTACGTCCTATGGAAGCTAATGCGATGGATGAATTGATGTTACTTTTGTTACTGTTTCACACAAAATCTAAAGTACAAATTGTACCTAATAAAGCTTTACAGTAAGGCTTTACAGCCTGTTCCTCAAACGTCAAGTAGGCCAAACTGTCATTTAAAGTCACCGGTAACCGGGATAATGGAGCTGATATACCTTTGTTTGTACGGTAAACATTAATTAGAAAATAATATAAAAAAATCGGCTATCAAATGACGCAGTAAACCGAGTGCATAATTCAATATAACAGAAAAATGATTTCTAAAAGTAACTAATCAACACTTTACTTGAAGTTTGTGAAAGAGGCCCTAAGTAATATAGTTTGTAGATCAGAAATAGACGAAGACGCTGGCAAAAGGTAGTATATTACTAATAATTTACCTATAACTTATACTAATGACTAGCAATTTACTGACATTATTAAAGAAATAAATAATTAAGGACAAATACAGTTGTTATGTAATGTACCTACATAATTCAAATATTGGGTACTTTTTTAGCACTCAACAAATGACGATACTTGTAATGTCTAGTAACCCTAGAGAAAGAGATTATAAGTCTCTTTCTGTACTTACTTTAGACATTATAAGTCTTTCGTAAAATATCTTAAACAATTAGAAATGAGTTGAGTAGTTAATACTTACCTAAGTAGTTAATTGGAGATGTTTTGACATGTTAATATATACCTAGTTAATTAACGGATTAATGCAAAGCAGATATTACATAATTATGGTCCATGAAAGCAGACATAATCTATACCAATATAACTATAAAGCTAGAGAGTTTGTTTGTTTGGTTGTAGGTACGCGCAAATCGCAGGATACTGGTTCGAATTGAAAAATTCTTTTTGTGTTGGATAGTCCATTTATCGTGGAAGGCTTTAGGCTATATAACATTTTGAACGCAGACGAAGTCGCGGGCACCAACTAGTATATATATTAGATGATATATAATAGTATATCATCTGTTAAGTACCAAAAATTATCAAAGTTTAACCTTAAAATACCTATAACTTCAAAAATGAGAATGTTACCTAAGTTTATTTCTTAAATTATTATTATTCGTATTACATATTTCCCAAAGCTCTTTTACAAAAATCAATACCTCTATAGGTATAGTTTCCTTGACAATTACACCATTGTCGATGGCATTAAGTCATGCACGCTAAAAAGGTTTTTGTTTAAAATAATAGATATTCAATTTCCACGTATTGAGATGTTAATTTGAGTTTCTCGTAACTTGAATCGCCGGCTGTTTGTTATACATATTTACATATAAATATCTTCGCGACAGTGACGTCAAAACGAATGATATTCTTACAAATTTGTGTTGACGCAAACCATCTCATTTCTGCTTAATGAATCTTCATTGCTGTTCATTATGTTTTTTGTCGAGTTAGCGGATCAATTGACCCTCATTCTAATAGTTGAAGAGCAAGAGAATAGTCTCACAACACAAACATCAGTCTAGACTGGAAACTAAAAAAAAATTGTCTACGTGACACGTGACATTATGAAAAAATACAAGCATTGCGTCATAGGTTAGCAATGTTAATGGAAGTCAAATATAATCAGAAAAATCGAGGCTTCTAAACTAACATCCGTCAAGTTAAAATAGTGAAATTTCTTAAACATTAGATATCATTAGGTATGCATGAAATTCACATACTTAACATGCATAATTTACGAGTATAATGTCTGGTTCGTAAGGAGACGGATCTATCAATAAATAAATTATATCAGAAAAACTATTCTTCTTAAAGTGCATCTACATTACTGAAGGTCGGCCGTCAGTTCTAAACACTTGTGCCTGGGCCAGACGGAACAGATGATCTGCACTGAAGATCTCAGTCCCTTCCTTGATGTTATCAGGATTTCTTCCACCGTTTCTCTCCTATTATGCCCTTCATTATCAACTGAAGCTACAATGTCCCAGATTAAACATGCAAATGTCCCAGATTTTTGAAAGCCTGCAACAATTTCTGGGTAATACGTTGGAGTATATCATCATTAGTGATTTTCCGAGTCCAGCTCCCTCACTCTTAAACTCTCAAAGTCTTAACTATTCTAGGCACCGTACTTAATAACTAAACGCACGTAATCTACCGTGCTTATACTTAATTACTTGCTAAGGACATTTTTTACTGGTTCAATTGTTATCAATATCTTTTCATACTAATAATAATTTACTTCCTGTTGAGGTGTTTTCATTTTTGAGACGATGAAGCAGCGCATCTGAACCTTTCCTGGAATTCCTGGTGTCTTGTGGCCTTTAGTGGAAGGTGAATATATTTTATTTAAAGGATTAGGAAGGGATCCCTATGGGAAATTGGCTCTGGAATCCCATACTCATCATAAGGAGATGGCAAAAGGGTTCACCTAACATAAATCTAAAAATAATAACCTAATAACAGCATATTATGTGGTGTTGTGTTTCGGTGAGTGAGTATGGGATTCCAGAACCAATTTCCTATTGATATTCCTTTATAATTCTACAATTTGCAGCATCTGTGCGTTGTTTGTGTTTACGATAAGGGATTGGGATGGGGAAAATGCTCACTCATCAAAACACAACAGCACATATGCTGTTATTTCAAGGTGGTCTTCTGCTAGAGGGTTAGTTACTACTGCCAGAAGAGCTGCCCATTTTATAACTGCGAACTCAGTGTGCCCTGCCACTACTAATTCTTAAAAATACTCTCCATACCATTTCATATCCTCAACTCAATATTCAAAAATGGTTTCTTTCCGTCTCATTCACTCCAGTTACCTATTCAGTTTCGGAGTTTAGAGATGTCATGTGAGTTGTAAGTATCCATAAGTACGTATGCATACTTAAGAAAGTGTTCAGAATTTACTATCTTAAGCCTATACAAATGGAATTACTGATTAAATAGTATTAATATTTGAATAAGTCACGTGCTTGTTTAAAGTACCTACCTACTAAATTGAATTGCGCTTCATTATGAAAACACGTGCCCCATAAACTGCATTCAATTAGATATTTCAGATTTGCAATTATCGGCAAACAGACAGAGAGACAGACTAAACATAGAAAATAAGGGATAATAAATGAACGTTTAAGTGAGTTGAGGAAATTTGTTACTCACTAGCTGGTGCCCGCGACTTCGTCCGCATTGGAAAAAAAACAATTGCTGCTATACTCAGTGATATGTTAAGTAAGTACTAGATGGAACACTCAAGACGCGATGAGTGTTCCAAGTGATTGGAGTTCCGACGTCCTACCCGTTGACAGTCTGTCATACGCGCTCGTAGAGATTAGGCGCGTTATTATTTTCAAAACCAGTCAAAATGCCGTCTCGTGTGATGAGATATTGCAAAAATACAACAAAAAATATTGGTAAAACTGCTGGTGTGACGTTCCATAGGTACGTTTTATTAATATTGAAACGTTTAATAGGTTAATATTTAATTTGTTAAAACCGACGTGCTTATCGGGTCGGCCATATTAATATTCAGTTGTCTACGACTTGACGTATTGACCTTGACACTACTGCCGCGCCGTCCCCCGCCAACCCCCGCGCACCTTCCGCGTTGGAACATGAATTTAGCAAGACATCGTAGGGAGTGTTCAATCTAGTACTTACTTAACATATCACTGGCTATACTTTGACCAGAATCCCTTTGACCGTGATCCCTTGGGAACAGTAATTTTTTATGATGAAATATACCCTTCTTCTTCCTTTCTTGTATCCCTAACTCCTTGTGTATGCAAAATTTCATGATGATCGGTTGAGTAATTATGGCGTGAAAAGATAACAGACAGACAGTTACTTTCACATTTATTATACCTACCTACTTACTTAATTACAGATTTACTTAGGAAAAATCTCTGAATATAAAATAAATACAAAATGGGAAGTTTCTCTGAATAAACATTTACAGATATAATTAAAATTGTTTTTCTAACATTTCAAATGCAGTAGCTATTGGCAAGATTGTTTTAAAATACAACACGTACGAGTACAAATCAAGTACAAGCCAACTGATGTAATAACGAAATAAGCATTATGTTTCAAGCGTCGTTTTTCAAGGCCTTATATGAATTGCTGATAAAATGCCACTCAGAATTCTTAGAACACGATAAATTGATACGTCATCTAACTGCCGGGGGCTTGCTTCAAATAACCAATCAGCGCTTGCCAACAGCCGTAATATGTGTCAGTAACTATAACCATGAAAATTTGTAAACTATTGTGAAAGCATAATATTATGTTTACAAATGCTTAGTTAGTTTAGTTTAGTTAGGGCTTGTGATATAATTTTGAAAAAAAAAAAACTTTATTCACCAGTACATAATATTGTTTTAAGTAGTGGCAGGACACACTGTGTTTCACAGTCATTTAAGTGGCCCATCTTGCGGCATAACCATCCTCTTACTTCTGTAAGGGGATTACCGTGAAACAACAGCGTTATTCACGTCATGTGCTGTTGTGTTTCGGTGAGTGAGTACGGGATGAAAGAGCCCATTACCCCATCCTTTCCTTAGCCTTAATCCTTCTATGGTCGGAAGCACACTTGCAGCACCTATGACGTTGCTTGTTATAGGCAACGGTAGCCCGACCTACCATCAAGTAGTTGATGGGTCCGTCGCATGGGTGCTGACGGTCTACCTACACCGTCAGCCTGCTGTCGACCTTAACTTAAAAAAAATAAAAGTATAAACTGTAAACTTTAACTTTAAGTTTATTATATACAGCAGTTACGGTACAAAGTATGTTCTACCGGCAAGGACATTAGATTTTTTTAAAATAAGTAATATGATTTAAAAAATCACAATATTATTCTTGTAAATTTAGAATCCGGCAATTCCATTATTGTACGAATATTAGGTAGTTTACGAGTATTGTAGATAATATAACATAAACATACATTTCATTGAAGAAATTTTTTAATAGGCAAATAGTATTCTTGTGGAAAGTGGGTGTTTTCATGGCAATGCTGATGTAATATTTGAAAGAGATTGTGCGATATGTGTGCGCGTGCCCAGCGAATATATGCGTCGTCGCAAGCGCAACTCGGGCCGTCGGCGTCGGGGCTTGGCGCGCCACACCTCCACACCACATGCCAACAAACACGCACACTTTCTAAGTGCTGACGTCATTGACCTCCAACGTCTGTCTCGTCATTATAGGTACCTACCTCCCTCAGATATCTATACTTAGAAAATCGTTAGTGCTAACTAACTATCAACGCACAGTCAAAACTATTATAAGTCTAGAAAGCTTTAAATTGGGACATAGTTTTGTTTATTTTATAAATTAAGTAAGTACCTATCCGTTAAGAAAGGATTTTTAAAATTTTAACTCCTTGCGAAGCCGTGGGCATGTTGCTAGTCTTAAATAAACATTACACAGTTTTAAATGTAGCTTAGGTACTCATTTAAAACCACGTGAATTTATTTGCATAACGTTGCATTTAATGCTTTTCAGTGATCATTTTTACATTATGATGCAATCAATCTGTTTGTTAAACTATTTGGGGAACCTTTTGAATGGTTGGTAGATATATCGTCAAAAATTGCAATATTACAAACCTCAAAAATAGTAAAAATTCAGAGAAGTAGATAATAAAAACTAAGGACCTAGTTAGATCGCATGAAGCTACAACGAAATTCAGTGATTTTGAATAAAAAAAAAATGATTTTAAAGAATTTTACTGCAGTAATTATAATAAGTGTAATAATGTTCACTCTTAAATGGTTTATTACGTGTTTGGTTCTAAGGCTCCGTAGTCTTGTTGAAGTACGTACCAATCTGGTGTTAGGCGCCAAACGACCAACTGGACTAGATTGATTTAATTGCTGCCGATCAAGAGCGGAATTTTCCGATTGACTGTACCTACGCCAATAGTTCAGTTAGGAACGCCCGGTTGTTCTATAAATGTGTCCTAATACAAACTTCCTCGGACAGACAAATTCAGAGAGCTGATGCATATTTTTAGTACCTTATTTACTAAATTTTACTAAAGTATTTTAGGCGCTGTAAGACGGTTTAAATATGTATTAGGTAATATTCTATGAAAAATCTAACTATACATTTTTTTAATACATATATATTTATCGTATCGTCTGGTAGGTACCTATATCATAAAAACAGTTAAATTAATTCTCAAACGTGCGGAGCTGTAACATAGTAACGGATACAATTTAGTTACTATATCGATAAATATAGAAAGAGTCTTCTAGTGGCATCACCAGCTGTTCAATCAGTTGTTTCCATTCCTCTTTGTCAAGGCTATGAGAAAGGCCGAGGACTCCCAAGAGGACTCCCCGATAGTTTAATAATATCTAAGTAAGTATATACCTATCACTACATAGTATAAAACTATGTAGTAATAGGTATATCACTACATAGTTTTACAGTCGCTTCCCGTCTGTCCCTATGTATGCTTAGATCTTTTTAAATGGATTTTAACGCATTTTGATGCGGTTTTTTTTAAATGGATAGTGATTCAAGAGGAAGGTTTTAGTATATAATTTTCAACGCGGACGAAGTCGCGGGCACCAGCTTTCTACTAAAAATAAAAATACAACCCCTGAAAATTTTATAACAGCAAAGATGTCAGGCGTTATATTGCTTTACACATTTAGACAGGCGCTACACATCCGTTACTTTTAACGCGGACGAAGTCGCAGGCACCAGCTAGTTATAAAATAAAGTCGCGGTCTGTTTAACTAAGAAATTAGCGGAGTCTAACTTCTTCTAAACCACCTAACGGATTTTGGATATGGTTTTTTAAGGACAGAGAAATAAACGAAGTAGGTTTACGAGCTATTTCACGCGACTTCGTCGCCATGACTGTAAAATATATTCTATGTTACTCGCTCATAATGTAGCTTTTAAATTTATTTATTACAATCAAAAATACAAATCTTTTCTCTTTATAATATTAGTAATCTATACTATTATATAAAGCTGAAGAGTTTGTTTGTTTGTTCTATTGTACGCGCTAATCTCAGGAACCACTGGTTCGAATTGAAAGGTTCTTTTTGTGTTGGATAGTCCATTTATTGAGGAAGGCTTTAGGTTATATAACATTTTGAACGCGGACGAAGTCGCGGACACCAGCTAGTATAGTAATATATAAAATGCAGAAAAAAATTGCATGCGTGCGAAACTACTAAATTTTAATGTTTACTTACTTGAGATTATAATTTTTGAGATATCTACAAATTATAATATTATCTTTTATAATTGGCCATGTAACCAGTGATATGTTAAAACCAATAAAACATATTATCACTGCATGTAACTTTAATTTACAATACAAATATTTCTTCACACAATATCACTGCAAAATTGTATTAAATGTTTTTAACTATTTGTAATGTCTTTGTTGCTGAATTACTCTTTTCTACTCATTTTCATTTTGGGTTAACAATCACTATCTAACCATAGAAATAATATACCTCTGCGAGCCTATCTACATATTTAATTATACGAGCATTATAAGATATATTTATTGGGATAATAATAACATGTAACATTAAAAACATTCTTACATTGCACCTTTGTATAATACGTGTTGTGTTTGGTACTTGTATATGCATCGATGGGTATGCGATATGTCGCGAATCTTCTACACTGGAATGATCGCGCACTGTTTATAAGAATCCATTACAATTGGTGTTTTGTTTCAGGTAAACATCAATGCGTTATTCACTCGCCAAATGGAAATTTACCACGTGTTGGCCAGTTATTCAGAAAAATATGTGAACTCCATAACTGTATAGGTAAATAACCTACTAATTCTACTATATACGGTTATGGAAATACCGCATGATTCAATCCATTTTTATTAATACTGTAAATACCTTGTTACTTATTTCTAACATTTAGCTTTTCAAAATCAAAATCATATAATGATGATTACAATGATAATTCATTGTAATAATTAGTAATATTAATTAGCTTACTCTTTTATGTAGTACATTTAAAATATTTGCACACCCTCGAAGGGTAGAATGTAGCGAGAAATATCTATTGTAAAACCATTGTAACCTATATTCAGCAAATAAATGATTATTATTATTATTATTATTATAGGTAAAAAAATTTAGAAAAATAATCCCTTTTTACAGCTAAACTTTTGGTCGTTACTTGACCAATTCTTAGGTGATGTACTCTACCCATTACGCATATGAAAAACATTTACAAAAAATAATAATTACAAAGTATCGAAATATCAATATATTCACCTGACCGGAATCTCTGATCGTTTTTGAATCCCTTCGTTAAGTTTTTTTCGTTTTGGAAGGTCGGCAAGGCAGTCCACGTGATGGTCAGTTGGTGGTTGCTGTGTCGCCTACACTTAAACACGAGCATATAAATACATTGTTAATTTTGATAAAATAAAGAGATATAATTTTCCTAATAAGTGCAATTATTTTATTAAAATTATTGGAAAAATACTGTAATGTAAATAAATGAGTAATATGTAATACATATACTTTAAATTAATTTCTGAATTTCACTGAAGAACCAAGGTAGTCGAGATAGCCAAGAGAATTAGCAAGTTGAAGTGGCAATGGACCGGTCACATCTGTAGCGGAGCGGATGGTGTAGAAGAGTTCTAGAATAGGGGAAACTAATTGGAAAGCGAAGCGTGGGATGCCCTGCGGTCAGGTGAATAGATGTTTGGAACCCTGAACTATTACTTGTCACAGTGCCTGTCAGGCCACGGGATCTTTAACTCCTTTCGGAGAAGGATCGGCAAATCTGCAACGGGCACGTGTTGGTTTTGTCCAAATTTTAATGTAGACACCTCAGAATACACGTTGATTGCTTGCCCTAAATTCTCTCCGGAGAGCAGAAATGATTAAAGATCTAAAGGCTGGAATTGCATTGCAGCTTAGCTTAAATTACCTCGGTGATGAAAGTGAAAGAGAGGTATGAGCGTGGGATCGATGCTGAATGCTCTGCTGTCGTCGGAAGAAGTAATACATAGTACCGGGCGACTGCATAAGGAGCGGTATTGGAGGATGGGTTTTTAGCCAGTGAGAGTCGGGCATACGTCCATAATGAGTTTTCCCCGCCTCATGAAAAAAAAAAGGTGGATAGATGTCCTAAAAGGCTTCGCAGGAAGGACAGAAGACCGTGCGTGGTGGCAAGCCACGCTTGGGAGAGGCCTACATCCAGCAGTGAAGAGACACAGGCTGATGATGATGATGACGATACTTTAAAACCTGTTTTTAATAATAAATACTGTTATTTTTTTCACCTCTTCACAAAAATTAATCATGTCCAAAGTCTAAACGCTGATAAAATCTTTTGATGTCCGGCACAAGATTATCGCAGGAGGATATAACATTAAAAAGATGATGAAGCACAATATTTTCAGTTTGCCCCTAATCATTATCACCTGACGCAATGTTTATTTCCATCCAAGGCTGAATAAAGTCCAATGCACAATCGAAAGTAGTTGATTAGTTCGCGGTGGCCTGTGATTGGTCGACGATGGAGGCCTGGCTTGGGAGCGGCGAAACTTGTTGTTTAACAACCGCTGAAATGCCAACTCGCATCACAAGGCTTGCGGTTCGAACAAAAAATAGGTTACAGAATATAAACAAGGAAATTGCCTCTTTGATTACAGGGTTACGTTCTCGATACAAGAAAAAAATGTAAAGCTGTGGACAAAATAGCGCTTACTAATGCATGTATGCATATTTTTTTTAATTCGTAGATATTTTTTGTTTATCTAATCACAATTGAATTGTATATCCGTCCACGCCCCCGCGAACCAACTGAAAGAATTTTTCTGCAAACATTGCATAGCAATAACAATGTAAATATACCTATGGAAATTACTGTGAGGAGAGTAAATAGTATTTTGATTAGATAAACTAATCTAGGTAAATGTTTTGTACAAAGTTTTAGTGCTTAGTAGTTTCGGCCCTAATGAGCAAAGGTGAGGACAGGGAAATGGCTCTAGCATTCCTTACTCAAAACTGAAAAAATTGGTCTTCCGCAAGGGGGTAGGTAGTAGATAATTGCTATAACCTAGGCTGGCCAAAGAAATAATTACTCATAACAATGTGAAGATAGTAATTACTCCTAACAAAAAATGATAAATTTGCTTATTTCAATCTATTTTTGTGTGAACCACAGATTATTCCCCTTTGTATGTAGTGATAAAATATTATTGGATTTCTATTTTCAAATGATCCTTCGAGAACAGTACTTTTTCTGGAAGAAAGGTCCTGTATTTATGATCGGTTCAGTAGTTAAGGCGTGAAAAGGGAACAGACAGACAGACAAGTATGCATTTATGTTCGCTATACAAAGCAGATTGGTTTGCGAAAAATAGGAACACAATGTTGTTTAGTATCAACTAGCCCGAGTGTTACTTTTACCGCTCCTTTGTGTTTAGTAAGTATTATACATACGAGTATAATATGCAGAAGAAATTAATACCTATCTATATCTATTGCTTGTATGGCTTTTACACTCTCATTGTTTAGTTGGGCATTTAAAATGTAGGTATAAACTTACATACGTGATAATATGTTACTTTAATGTGATATTACTATATGTAATGAAGGTCATATCAATAAGTTATTTGTGAACGAAGGTAGTTAACCTTCAATTTAAAATTCTAATCAATAGTTAAATAGTCTAACCACACACCGCACATAATGCTATGCAGATCAAGCGAATTTCCAGCTTTTATGTGAAGCTTGCAAGTGTAAATATTTTCTGACTAGCTGGTGCCCGCGACTTCGTCCGCGTTGAACTATGAAAGGTATGTCCTTTCTGGTGTCCCAGACAACGTGTATGCAAAATTTCATGGTGATCGGTTCAGTAGTTTTCGCGTGAAAGCGTAACAAACAAACTAACTCACATTCACATTTATAATATCGCTGCTTTAAAAATTAAAGGACCACAAATCAAAATTACACTTTTTACAGAGCTAATCAAAACATTATTTTTTGTCTATTTTTTTCTTATTAGGTATATATCAAATATATGCATATTATACATCGTTAGAAGCGTATTTTAAGTAGCATTAATAAGTACTTTTATAATAAACTTAATACTAGAGGAGATATAAGCATATAAGTTACTTTTGAATATATAAAACATGATCAAAATATGCTAAATATGGAATAAAACAACCATTGCAAAATACAATATGCAGTGTGTTAAACAAGACAGGATGCGCCCTTACCATAGGTACTACTAGTGACAAAAAAATGGTCCTCCAATTTGCACATCTAGTTACTAAAAATAATTTTGTTTTCATTGCCATCTTAATACGTATTTTTATTTCTTATTGTAAAGTGTTCTCATTGTTTGGTTGGACATATCACTGTTAAGTAGGCATTTTCGTATCTTTCTACGCACAGAATGAACACCCGTCATTGGTGCCAATTTCCGATTTTGACACCGGCGCGTCGGTGCCTTGTCCTTACGAAGTAATATAGAAGTCATTGACAATATGAAGGATTGTGATTGTATTTTTGCAATAAAAACATTTTTAGAATTTTTTGTTTTATGGCCCTTTAGTTTTTAAGCAGCGATATTAGTAAGGATTATTGGCACCAGACGGGCTACCCAAATGACTGCGAAAACCAGTGGTGTTCCCTGCCTAAAGAAAAAATTAAGTATATTGCTTTCTTGTATAAAAATTAAGTATATGTCTTTCTTTACCTTATATAGGTACTGACAGTCTTAAGGTGACTAATAATAAGTATACTGTGGTACTGTCTAGGACAAGAACGATGTCGCCTTGTCCTATGTCAGTACGGTGTCGCCACAGCTTCTGTGTTATCATCTGTACAGGAAATCAGTTTCCGTAGCCAATATTCGTTCAGCAAACAAAAGTTAGGGCCATCGTAAATTTCCACAGTTTTACTAATCCGTCATTTTGCGAAAATATGTACGACATGGGGACATGATGGATTTAGTCCACAAACTAAATGTCACTAAGCGAATTATCTCAGAGCTCTAAAGTTGGCATTATCCGAGAGGTCCTTGATGTAGCCCTAGAGGTGAGCAACCTGAATTAATGTCAGCAAAATGACATTATAAAATGCGAAAATAAATTTATATAAAAACGTGGCTATATACAGGACTTTAGTTTCGCATTCAATCATTATTTATCAACGTACACGAGTCCGTTTGCCCGCCATTAACAAATACTCTTCAGTCTACAATTCAAATGGATTTGCAACGCATAAAACATCGATATTGATTTGACATTGAAGTTGTCAATCAATTTGATGAATTACATTGTTCTGTGGAAATTTCCAGAAGCGAAATTGAGTAGTCACTAGTCAGCACAATCAGCGTAACATTGGGTAGCGGTTATTGTTTGGCTAAGAACTTATGTATACAACTTATTTTATCAATGAAAATGTTGAAAACGAAAACACTTACATTAGGCAAAACAAATGTTACAATCTCGTTTTAGTTTTATATGTATTTTTTGTTACGAGTATGTTCATATTTTCAACATATTGATGTCAGATCAATCAACAAATCAGCGACAGCTTTTACGAAAAACTATACACTTACTAGTGGTAGGGAATACCGTGCTTCGCAGTTATTTCGACAGACAAAATTGGCAGTAACCACCCCCTTACAAAAGATCACCTTAAAACAAAGATTTAAATCGTAAGATGCGGCGTAATCTCCTCGCGCCATACTAAAAACACACCGAAAATTCTTAACAATGGGTTGGGCGCAGGCGCTCAACCCAACTACAGTTGCACGCCAGCTACAGTGTGTCGGTCGCTTGTTGAGAGCGTCGCTATCGTCACAGTCACGTTTGAAGTAAGGAATGTGTTGTTTGTGTTTAAAAGTGTGTTTAGACAAAGGTATATGTATTTTATACCTTTGTCTTTAGTATAATGTATGTTGTATTTTGTAACACACTTTCGCTAGTAATGCCGCATCTCTCGATTTAAATCTTTGCCTTAAAATAACGGTGTGCATTGTGGTGTTCGGAGGGATCGGTATCGCACTTGCAGCACCAGTGGCGTTGCTATTGTTTTAGGCGACGGTAGCCATCTACCAACAAGTAGATCGTCAGCCTGTCAGACGATTATTTTGTTACTGACGTGTTTTGTTAACATTTTTTTATGTAATAGAAATACGCAAAGGAAAACTTTTAATTTATAAGCGACGCTGCTACATTCTGCCTATGAATTTATTTAAAAAAATATTTTTATACTCATTTTCTATACTTTACACATAGCCTTATACACATAGCCTCTTTTGAAAAGGTTTCCTGTTCACTCGAGTATAATTAATCGTATCGGTGATTACACAGAGAATTAAATCACAAAATCACAATGACTTGAACGGTGTGGAGTGTGGAGGTCATAAAGAGCG
Source organism: Synanthedon formicaeformis (assembly GCA_945859745.1). NCBI lineage: Eukaryota > Metazoa > Arthropoda > Insecta > Lepidoptera > Sesiidae > Synanthedon > Synanthedon formicaeformis. The sequence goes on from OX243954.1 coordinate 6,445,270, forward strand.
ATCATTTTTATACGATGTGTATCTTTGCCCGCCGCCGACTGTTTTTGTTTCCTGTTTCTGAGAACTACGTTGGTGTCTCAACTTTCTCTTATGGATTTCTTCGTAAAACACCTTTATAATTAAAGTATATTTCATTAAGGTACTTATCGAATATGTGAATTGGTTTTGTTTGAAAAATATATGAAAAATATAGTATAATTATTGTCATTTAAAAGTATTAAGTCAACAGGAAAACAAGTTTTGTATTGGTTAACTAAACAAAAATGTGACCGCATAGGAAGTCGGTATAAGTGCCTCTAATAAATTTTATGTTAATAAATTTGAGTGGCTCCAGGCATTTCCGCGACTAGTTACAAATTTTTACGCATATTATATTGTAACTTTGTATAATTTACTTATTAATACTACGATACAAAGATTTAAATCACAGATGCGCCCTTGCCATACTTCATGCCGAAAATGTGTCATCGTTAGGATGAGTGAGTTCACTCTTCCCGTCTTAGTGCTTGTAGAAAGCAGTGAGCGGTTCACGTTGCATACACATATTACGTGGACAGTTTTCAGAAGCACAGGGCGCATCTGTGATTTAAATCTTTGCTACGATATAAATTAAGTCGCTGACCACGTCTGTTTGTATGTATGTTTGAGATAATCTAAACTACTGAACGAATTTGGTTTTATTGCATATTTTCGAATCAAATTAATTAAAAATATTTATTTATTAATTAGGTTTCTCCAAGAAACTCTTATGATCGTCATTATAATTTTAAAGTTTCCAGGGTTTCCAGAGAACAAGTCAAAAAGATGATGACGATCCCGAGAAGAAACCTGGAACGGAACTCTTACCATTCTTTTTGAACGTAAGTATATGAAACCTTTTCAGAAAGTTTATGTAATTATGTCATTGAAAAATGTAGAAACTTCTTGATTGTATTCAAACTTAACATACAATTTCCGTGTAGGAAAAACTATTGCAGGGGCAGCAAGCAATCTGTTTATTTTATTGGGATTGGTGCATAACAAAATGAATTGTTAGGAACGATAACAATATCGTGTCGATAATATTTTTTGTAAACTTATTTATATAGCGTGTTGTGTAATAGTCGTTAACTAATATTGTTCTATGTCTATTATTTCTTGTTTTTTCAGTACTAATATGTTGGTATTCTGTACGAAAACAAAACCGCCAAAAGGCCTACCCGGTTTTTGACGCAGTGCATTGTTACTTTAATAAATTTTAATAATAAATTAGATCAGTCATTTCAGTCGCTGGACGTCCACTGCTGGACATAGGTCTCCCTATAATTTTCCAATATGACTTATCAATCAATAAAATTGATAAGGACGGATTCAGATTGCAAAAAGATTAAATATTTTGTTACTAATTTTATTTTCTATGTATCCTTTTCTTCGTTACCAAATAAGATCTTTACTTTAGTGATACTTATATGTTAAATAAAGCATCTTAATTAACAAAGGAACTTTCACGAAAGGGTAATCCTAAAAAAACCCAAAAGAAAGCAAAATATCGACATAGGTAATTAAATGGTTTTCGTTAATCTTACGATATCGCAAGCTATTTTTCAGTGCTTTTTTTCATTGCCTCATTTTAATTTATTCATTGAGGCGACACTAAAACTAAACTAAACGAAATAACTCAATAAAATTCTGCATATCATTTTTAAGTGCTTTATTTACTGATTAAGTTAATAAGACACATAAGACTTCCAAACTTTCTGAACTTCACATTTTTTAAACTAAATTTCTTATGTGAATGAATTGTTTTGAAAAAATGATAGCTTATTAACAACAACAACAGTTGTTTAGTCTCAACTGTCTTGTCTACTTGCCCATTCGCTGAATGGACCATTCCTGTTGACATAGGGGACAACGGTTGTTCTGTTTCACCCAAAGAGACATGCAGCAAAAGTGAAAACTATGATTGCATTCACCCCATACAACGACGCAGTCCTGTTTGCCATAAGAATCCTTCTTACTTTCACCCTGGCACCGTAAACAAGCATCTGAAACAAGAGAGTGTAGTCCATTAGTATATAATTATATGAAAGTACTGAATATATCTCCAAATTTTTGTTTTAAATTATCATAAATAGTTGTATAAATTATTATTATATCTTCTGTGACATAGGTAAGCAAGACATTTTACAAAACCATTACCCCTTCTCTTCCTTTGTCCCTTATCCTTAATCCTTCTATGGTCGGCAGCGCCATTGTAGCACTTATGGCGTTGCTTGTGTTATAGGCGACGGTGGCCACCTACCATCATAAATATTTATTCATATAAAGTTAGGGACTCAACAAACTACTAATTTAACAAATTTTGTGACCAATGTTTAGAGATTTGTAGCAATTGGTCATTATATCGTCATAATAGCTGACAGGCACCCAACCCTAAAAATTGGCTAAGCAATCCACAACAATCGTTTTTCCACAGCAAAAATACAGTTTACTTGTAATAATAATAATGTAAAATATTAAAGATGTCATTCGCACGATATTTTTTACGACACGCTATTATTACATTATTAATAGCTGCAACAATCACGGATATAGAACGCTAAAATGTTCAAGTCACGTAGAAACTGCAACATTATATTTTCAAGAGAATAATGAAGCTTAAACAAGCTTGCTTTGATTAGAAATACCTAGGAAGTGATCATTCCACGAATTGGACATTGTAGCAAGTGGTCATTTTTAGTAAATAGTAGTCATTCTAATTGTGGTCCTGAGCCGCTGTAAGACCGAGAGGTCTTTAAGCGATAAACGTAGCATATGTGTGGTTTGAAAGATTTAAAATATACTTAGTTAAGACGATTAGGCCTCGTTCGCACGGGAGGAGCTCGGAGTTTAAAATGGAGCATAGAAGGATAATAAAACTCCCGACGTAAAAAAGCACTCGCGTTTTAACACGCAGCCTAGAAGTCATATTATAGTCTATTCGAAACATCAGAAATAACACGCGTTAAAGCGTCGAAAAAGTTCTCGTGCGAACAGACCACAAAAAATTTCGATATAGCGGTTGGGGTGACTATATCGCCTGCACCCCGGTGTAAGAACTACGTGCGCGCGAAACTGTTTTCGTCCTGCTATGTCGTATCAGCAATAATTTTGAAATCTTAAACAATATTTTTTTAGAAAAAATATCTAATATTGTGAAAATATTGTTAAATTCGGTTCAGGAGTTTAAAATTAGAAGTAAGTACCTAGGAAGAAATTTCTTGCAAAAAATAAACATTAGATTTATTCCTGATAGAAGTAACACTAAATACTAAATTTACACAAGGTAATTTACACGTAAAACATCAAAAACTACAAAGTACAACTATTTGCACAAGAATAGCCCTTGGCCTACAGTCCACTTGCTTAAGGGCACCGAGCTGGTAATCAATATGTAAATATTTTCTCGTAACATTAAAATGAGGTAATTCAATGTCTCAATTACAAATCGTTAATATTTTACAGTCTGATTTCTGTGGTCAGGGATAAAGGACAAATATACTTATTTAGAGCTGTACATTAAAGTACATACCTACTTCTGTTTTTTATAAAATCTTTAGAGAAGGCCTATGTCGGGAGACAACCGTTTGCCGATTTATGTAAATAATAAAATATATTTTAAAATGAATTTAGTTTAGGCATTAATTTTGGGTTGGTATCATAACGACTACATTGTCTAAACGACCAAATCATCATAAGGTCTAGATCTCAAAAGGACCATATCTGTAGAAAGCCTATATCTCCAAATGACTAGGGAGCAAAACGACTGTTTCCTGAAAAGACCACTTCTTTAATAGACCACATCTCAATAAGACGATGTAGTAAAAATACTGAATTTGTTGCTTTGTTTCAAAAAATCAAATTTCTTCTTTTTACTTATATTAAGTATAAGAGATTACATCAATTTATACTTCGATTTTTCACGTGCCTCTGTATAGTTTCTATCAATCTATATATATAAAAGGCGATGTGTGTATGTATGTATGTATGTATGTATGTTCCCTATGGACTCCGAAACCGCTGAACCGATTTTGATGAAATTTTCAGACAACCTTCAGATTAGTCCAGCGGGTAATCATGTGAAGTTTGGTAGCGATCGGATGCGGACGAAGTCGCGGGCAAAATCTAGTATAATAAAAAATACTTCTTTTAAAATACGAGCTCCATTATGTCATGAAATCATCAGGAAGTGAATTATATTTAAGTATATACGCAGAGCTTTTGAGGAAGTTGTGTACATAGATATGCTATACGAGTACATACCATGCATAACATAAGAACCAATAGAGAGCGATGCAAAAATAAAACTAAACAAGTTCAAGTACATAAACAAAATCAAGTGCGAAATTCAAACACGACTCTTTCGAAGCTTTCTAAGAACTATAAAAAAAGCTGTTTAACTTATTATAAGCAAGTGTGACATTAATAAAACGAATTAAGTTTCCAAACGTGGCGTGGGTTGTATGTTTCCAAACAAGTTTCTCTGTCTGTTCTCAATACTAATGACTTACATTTTCAAATAATTAAAGAACTACAACATAATAAGTCAATTGAAAAATAAAGAGACTCATGGCAAATAATAATAAATGGCGCCACCAATCGTCACAGAGATGAGATTGAGATGGCAGATATTTTCTCAGGTACAATATTTGTAATTTTTTAACGCGGACGAAATCACGGGCACCTGCTTACAAAAGCTCGTCTCGAATGTAAACAGAAACAAAACGTTCTAGTTTTTTTTTTACGTACATTATCATTATGTTTCGCAAATTGTTATTATATTACTTCATTGCTGCATGATAAAAGAAGCCGTAATTATACAAGTTTAAGTAATAAATACGTGTAAAACTCGTATTACGGTTTCAGTTTTGACTTATCACACACCATTAATTTTATGGATTTACATTATAACGTACGTCAGAGAAGTCACATGACAATGTAACTATGTTTACGTGCCTACCATATGAGATGGTGGGTGTGGTTCGGTCGTACAAAGTTATTGTACGACCGTTTATTGTTATTAATATATCACAATGTGTAAGGTCCACCCTCAATCAAGCCCAATCACGGTTTACGTTTGCGAGCGCACGTAAGCGGCGGAACTTGACACCTATTCAATTTGTTAATTGACCCTGTAGCCAATACGGAGAAGAGACTGCATCTCGGTCGACGCAAGTATCCATTATCTCATTAATCTCTTCTGCCCGTGGGTACTCAGATACGCCCTCTGACAATTCATTTTATTTGCATTTCTCAATATTCTAAAATTTAAACACCTTTTGCCGTATAGGCGTATCTTAAGGTGATATACCTCCGACTATGGAAGCGATCCGAATTTACTTCTGGTATTGAAATCATTAAGTGACGTGGTATAAGACTTTGTCAAATAATTCTTTCAAGATTACTAGTTTTCGAAAACATGCAGGCTTTCGCGTTTTGTATTCCTTAAAGGAAATAAAAAAAGATAAGAATTTGAATCTGTTCTGTTTATCTTGTGTCGTCTAGACAAGGTCCGTATCAAACTATGATTCCAACCAGTCATGCGTCAGGGAAAATTCTAATACTTGGCATATTCATAACAAAACAAATAGCTTACGAAATTAGTTTTTAAATTGTATTTTAATTAAAAAAATGCCTCACGAGTAAAAACTCCCTGTAATTATAATATTCTATTATTCGGACAGGCAGGTTAAACGAAATGAAACTATTGCCTTCCTTGAACTCCACAAAATCGAGAACAAACCAGTAAGAACTGAAACGAAAATAAACAAGACCAACTACTTTTCATCAGATTTGTAAGTATGTCTGGATCTTAGCCATTACGAACTGACGTAAGTTACACGCGATTATGCTAATAAAAATCCAGCAAAATCTAGTTTTTTTTATTAACATAAACAACCAATAATGGATGGGACACGATTGACTTCAGAATTAACTGCTTTGGAAGTGTTAACATTTCTATTTTATTTTTGTTCTTTCTTATTGTCAATAAAATATAATATTTTTTGTAATAATCATATTAAAATTCCTTAGTTAGGATAAGTGGTTCCACATTAATAAGTTATCCACACACATAATGATCTGGGACCTAACTGCAGTCCCGTGGGGAAGTTTGGAGAATTTTTTTCAAAAAATCCCGTATGGAGAATTTTTTTCAGGAAAATTTAGTAGTATAGTCTTAGTAAGTATTTTATAGACTTGGGTGGATATATTTGACACTGGTACATTTTCCAGTTATGACGTCATCAATTTATTTTATGAATTTTTACTTTAGAAACCTATCGAGTGGGGTATCAAATGAAAGGTATGCATGAGGTGATGCAAAAAATATACCACATATATTACATTTCAGCTAATTGTTTCGTGAAAAATTAAAAGCATAGCAGGAAACGGCTGAATGATTTTTCTAAAATATACACCGGTCCAGGTCCAGGACTATAGTGGCTAAAAATAACGGGTATTAATATTTAGATCGCAATAAAGACCTAGGTTTAAGAATCGCGCGGCAATTCTTATTAGATGAACAAATATTTGAAAGAGGGATGTTTATTCGACTGTTCATACTGCTTATTTGCAGTTACCAGCACTGGCCGGTGTTAGCACACATAGCTTTGTTAGCTGTATGGCGTCATTCCAATTTCCATCTAATTAACACATATTTGGAATTGACTTTTTTAGCATTAATCGGGACACGATAACAACAGCTAACAGTATCACATGACTATTAACTAAATTTTACCTATTTCATGAAATAAAATTTAAAAAATAGCAACATTTCTCAAATCGAAAATGGCTGTATAGTGAACGACAGCAATCAACCGTAGCAATTGGCCCAATGATACTGTTATGCTGATCAAACTGATTTATTGTTATATCAATAAAAATAACAAAATTAAATTTATACAAATAAATTTCTTGACTAAATATGTGTTTTCATTATTTCGATGACTGTTCCTGACAAATATATGGTATAAAAATTCGTAGGTGCCCAGAAATCAATCTTCCTAGCAATCGTACCCCATCATGTTCTTCATTTATAAAGATAAATGAGTCGGTCGAGCGCCTCGACCGGGCAGATTTAAGCCTTTCCAACTGAACCATTTCAGAACAAACTTGGGCCGTTTCTCGCCACTGAATCGAATTATGGGTCATGCGAACTCCCTAAGGCATGAAATTGACCCTTACAGCGATGCGCCGTCGAAAATCAAGAGAGTCATCCTCGTCCGTGGTCCCGACACCTGACATTTTATCTTGATTATTTTTGACTTTATTTATTATTATTTATTTTATCGATTGTTAATTGATTGATTATTGATTATTATTCATTTAATGGACGTGACATGTAGTGTAACGCTATACAATATATATTTCTATTATTTATTATTTATTCCCTAGATGTTGCTTGTAGCTTTTATTGGTGCATGCTGAGCTCCCTATAATTGCGGCGGCATCCGCCTTGTGTTAATTATTTTGTACAATGTGTTAGTTGGATGTCTGCCTCGTTGGGGGCCTTGTACAATAAATAAATAAATAAATAAATAAATAAATAAATAAAGTTTAAAACGCCACGTCAATTTAGCATTGCAATCTTGTCAGACTCGCTGTAGACTGCTGTCACTCTAAATGTGATTTCTTGGTTGTTATAAGACCCAAATAACATTGACTGCGGAGTAACAACTGCTGCCATATCCTCAATCGTATATTACATTACATAAAATATAGTATACCTGTACGATATAAAATGTTTTTTATTTCAAAACTCTTAACTTCTGTAGTTTAGGAGAAACTGCAGTCCAAGCACAGATTCACTCCTCTAACATAGTATGTTTATTTATTTTCTAATATCTTAACCGATCACTATGTCCTCTTTAGGTCTAGCATTTGAGACTACATCACAAAATAGATATACAATCGTAACTATAATAATCTCACTTATGTAAGAGTAACGGCGCTCAAACAATAGGTGTATGAACTTTTATATTTTATTCTCCGTCTCGTAAAGGAGGTGAACTGTTACGTGTGGTAGTAATGGCTTTATGTCTGGCTTATTATTACTTTTGCCGATACCGTGAAATTAGCCACGTGAGATGGCTGATTCAAACAAATCTATTTTTGTGCAGTGTCACAATTATCTTAGTTACAAACGTGGGCGCTCCCACGCAACCACATGATGATTACGTATTAACTGCATGTTTTTAATATAAACACGTAATTGGGACATTACTCTTGTCTAAACTTTGTTTATATAAAATTACAACTTATTCGTTTTTTCATGATAAAGTCAGGCGAGCTGACGGTGAAAGTACGCTGCCAACCCTTATTCGAAAAAGGGCAAAATGTGCGAAATTTATTTTGATATATACCAGAAAATATATATCATCATCAATACTAATAATAAATCTGTAAGTGTAGGTATTGTATATATGTATGTTCCTCCATAACTCTTACAACGAATTAACTGATTTTCATGAAACTTGGTAGACATTTAGACGCACAGGACACAGGATAGGCTACTTTTTCTTTTTCAACGCAGACGAAGTCGCGGGCAGCTTGTAAATAATAAAAATATGCAAGTAAAAATTGACCAGTTTATATTCAACGATTTAAAAAAATATGTATGTAATAAACAAGACAGTGATTGGTCAGATGTTAAAACGGTCGGTTCCCGTCAGAGGAAATGCAAGTTCAATTCCTGGTAGGGCAACCTGTGATACCTTTGTGTTCAAAAAATGATCTTCACGTCTATACGGTGCAGGAATTTTCGAGCAGTGTTCGAGAAGCAATCTTCGAAGACATCTGAAATCGACGCTCAGATAACATGATTGAGGTTTGAGTATATAACTAATTACTCACACAGAGAGAGGCCTATGTCTAAAAGTGGATCATATAATATAGGTTTGTAATATTTATATAAATAAACCGATGAATAAAAAGAATGAATAATCTAAGCAAATAACGTCATTGCAATAACAAAAAAAATTCCACCTGTACATTTGTTTATTTATTCAAAGACAAGCTGTTGCACACGATTTCGACCGCGTGACTATAAAATATTATAGCCTATGTTATTCACTGATAATGACATTTTAAGATCGGTCCAGTAGTTTTTGAGTTTCTTCATTACAAGCAAAAATACAAATCAATTCTCTTTATAATATTAGTATAGATGATATATAGAGTTTGAAAATTCATATACCTAATAGACAAAAAGAAAATTAAAACATTCCAAGGGACATTCGTAGAGGTTAAATGACAATTATTATTGACGCAAATATTTTTTTACTATAAAATGAAATAACTAACGAGTCACGATCAGAAATGCCACGAAATTATTTTTAATAAAACAATTTTTAACAGTTTTTTTTATTTTGTTTTTCTTATACCCGTATTTGTTTACACATAGCATATAGGTAAGACAGGGTTGGTCTCAGACGGTCTAAATCAAAATCAAAATATTTATTTATCAATTAGGTTTGAACAAGAAACTCTTATGATCATCATTATAAATATAATTACAAGAAAAATTTACCAGGTAATAATTCTTGTATTTATAAGGTTTTGTTTTACTCTTTTTTCTTAATGAAATTTAGTGGAAAGAGGATAATATTTCACCACTTTCTTTTATAAATAACTTTCTTCATATATAATAAGAATATTTGTTTACAATTTTTTATTTAAATACATCTAGACTATATCTATCAAAAACTAATAGAAATCTATATCATAAATCTTACACATTCAATACGAAACAGTTTTTTGTCATTTCCCGAAAGTTGAGGTAAATGGAATGTTAACCTTTTTCCAATCACCCGTTCAAATTGCGTTTTAAGTCGTCTGAGACCAACCCGTAAGACATGGTAATTTAAAAGAGGAATAAATATTTTGATGGGCAAAATGTATCTATTTGATTAATAACTTTTTTGCTGATCGATTAAATAACCCATTTGAAAGATGTAAAAAAAGCTACAAATAAATAGTAACGATGAACCTACAGATACATATTTCCACATTTTGTCATTGACTTAACAAACTTTTATAATGCTTTTAAAACTTTAAATAGATAATAATAATAATGAGGTTCGACAACATATTTCTTGTAAATCGTAAGTAACTGTTATAATTAATTCGCAAAGGATCGAGCGGGCGCCGCCATGATGGCGCCGCCATCATTCGGCATCGTTTTCACATTTGATTAAGTTGTTTCACTTACGAGATGTATTTGTAAATAATAAAAAGAACAAAAAACCACAATTACATATAAAAGAAAAATACTTTATTACTTTTATTATATTAAGCACCATCAACGACAAATAAAAGATTATTTACATATTAGTTTGCAATAACAAGTTGTATGCGGACTCCTGCGCAGGCTTGAGCGTTAAGTTTCGATTCTGACTCCTTGCACACACATTTAAAAGTTGTTACTGTGTGAGCGTGTTATTTCATAATAACATTATAAGTTATGCGAATGTGTGAACACTGTACGTTAGTGTTTGCTGATCAATTCAGGTTCGACAGCGGTGCCGAACCTTTCTGAAAATAATCACAAGGTCAACCGCGTGAAGATTTTCCGTTGACGTATATAGTGAATTGTAATTGTTCTATTACGTTATGGTCGAAATTTTTAATAGACACTAATAATTAAAATTTAATTTATTATATAATGAAGAAAATTAAGTTGGAGATTAGATATTATGAGAAAACTGTGTTTTCTTCAGAGCGCTTCTTCTTCAGACATGATGTCATGATGATAAAATTAATGTATGAACATAAAAATGTAATACAAGACTTTCTTTCTTTGAACTTTTGTTAGTAATAAATAAACTCAAAAAGTAATGAACCGATTTTAAAAATTCTTTCACCTATAGAAAACTAACGTTATCAGCGGGTAGAATAGACTATATTCTATAAAGTAATGCGGATAACGCTAAAATATAACAAAATAGAAGGTACAAAATATATGCATAAAGTTAAAAAGCAATTAAAAAATGTTTACAATGTCTGACGCATTAGTTGGCCAGACGGTCTATGTTGGTTCGTACACTTTTCATCTAGTACTTTTCCATCAAAACCTTCTGCAAAACTTACTTGCAAGCTGACAGTTTGCAGCTGACATCGGACTCTTTCACACATAATTATAAACATGCTGCAAACACTACTTTATTTCAAAGATAAAGTATAATATATTTTACAATATATTTTACAAAATTGTTGTAACTTTAAAGCATTCAGTAGTGGGTCTTTCTTTTTAATAGTTTGTAGTAGCTACCTACAAAGTACAATATACAAGTTGCAAGTGGAAATTTCTTGCTAATGGTGGTCGTTAGCAAGTGAAATTAAATCGCTGTGAACGGTCAGCCATCATATCTATGGCGCCTTCATCAGACTCGGTACCTACCTCATCGAACGCGGAAATTTTAGTCCTCATTAATATTATATGATCTATAATATTACGACTACTGTTCAGAGAGTTTATAATAAATTCATTATCATTTGCTTTAAGATGCAAGAGCATTTTATATGTACAGAGAAAATCATTGGCACAGAGAATACCCTATAATAGTTGTTCAAATAATGCATCATGAGAAAAGAGTTAATACGAAGCCGAAAGCAATTATGTAACTGGCGTCTCCTTATACTTTATTGCAAGAGATTCACATTAATTGCTGGGATAACATCGTCGCGTCGACGCCGAGTTTTAGAGCGTCAGTCTTTCTATAGCACGGCCAGAAGTTTTTCTTAGCATTCCAACAGGGCAGGTCGTGAGCTATAAATAGGTCTACAAACTGCACTAGCCGCCTCTAGGCGTATCTAATGATACTGAGGCAATGTGAAGCGTTTATCTATATTTGGACACGGACTGACTTTAGTATGTGTGTATTTAGAAAATAAAATTACAGTTTTCAACTTGCAGTAATTTAAAAAAAAAGAACAACACATTGTACTTATTTTGGAATGAAAAAAAAATCAAGATTTACCTTATTTTTTACTAATAATGGTTTTCTTATTACGACGTAGGTATTGTAGAGGTTTAAATAAATTTCTGAGTCTACCTAATAAATTAATATAACATCATTGTCAAACGAAAATCTGCTATGTGTAATATAATAAGCAAAGATTTAAATCGAATAATAAGTATACTTTTGGGATATTGCCAAAAAAAATCCTGATTTTTTTTTACAACTAAGGTTTATTCAAAACAAGTTTGTAAATATTCATTTATTTATACGATGATGAAACAATAATTTTAGAATACTACGCTAATTTTATAATGAACAATAATATGCTGAATAATTATTAAGTAATTTTAAGCTATTTAAATTATATCAACTCACAATCTTTTAATCAATCTTTACCAAAGCTAATAAATATTAAATTAAATAAGCTAATAAATATTCAAGTAAACATTCAAGTATGTATTTTAAAACAAAAAATCCAAATTCTCGAACTGACAAAAATTTATAATAGGATATTAAAACACACGTAGAAAAAGTTACTAACAATACTAACAATAACAATAGTTACTGACACCGTGGATTAAAGATTACACCAGGTCCACGATTCCAACGATTTGTCTGACAGTAAATCATTAGAGACCTTTGTCGTCCTTTCGTAATAACAATTGCGTGCAAGTAAGTTTACAAGAACTATTAATATAGTTTATTAATTATTTTCCTAATAAACTAATTAAATTCTGTTATCGCATCGTTATTAACTTTATAATTGTACACGATAAAGCTGTTGTCGTATTGTTCTCTCGATTACACAGGTCCTATAGGGATTAATATAGATTGCTAGATCAACATCAAGTTCGCCTTGAACTTAGTTATATAACCGACCGAGGACGGGCATTGCCACTTCGTGGTCACATAGCACATACAAGAATAACTCGTTAACTTACTTAATATGGAATTCATTTATGTGCCAACACAAATACTGAGTGAAATTTCCATAACTTTGTGCGTAGATAATCACAATGGTTTATTATGCTGAACAGATACTTCACAACTCCAACGTCCACGAATCAAATCAAACGCTATCCGTGCAAAACAGTTAATATGCTATAGAAAGTTTTATGTTTCCTATACTAGGATATCAACACTGTTTTCTAACGTTTATGTCAGAATTGAATGGCTTCATAAAATCAGATATTCCACCAGGTGTGGCCTATTATGAGCTTCTTAAGTCCAGCGTGATTCGAGTCATCCAGTTTAAAGAGAAAATTGCACATGTCTTATGGAATATGTTTTAGGGACTCAATATTGTCATCCAATATCTAGACTACCGTGAAATAACAGCACATGTGTGTTTCGGTAATGTATAGAGATTCCTATTCTTTATCCTATCGCGAATAAATGACGGCCATCATATTTAGTTTTGATGATGTCAGAAACAATCCGCACAAGATATTCTTTTGTGGAACATGATATTGTTTTACCATATTAGGAAGATACATTGACCTGTATGTAATTGTATCTTCTGAGGATAGCTTTTCGCAAAAATAATGTTTAGTTAGTTGTTGATTGGACATTGTTCTGGTGTTAATCCTTATTTCTTTTTTGTTTCCGAGCTGAATTTCTTTGGATTTATGGATTGCTTTAATCGTCTTTGTTGTAAGAATAGTGTGGATAGTCTTTTCGATAATCATATTGTGTCACAAAAAATCCAATGAATACAAGCTGCCTCGATGGAGAGTAACTAAAGTAATATTTGAAAATGTTTTTTAAGCATTTGAATTATGTATTCATGCATTAAGTACTAGAGTAGTTTTAATGTACATCTATATAATATATATTAACTACTTTATATACACGTGCTGAATATTAACTAAACACTAATAAGTATTAAACAACACATTTATATGTACGAGTGACTATATACCTACGTACGTAGTTTTGCATTTACATTTAAAATAAATATTTGATATGCATGTGAATGGGCTGGCACTATTCATTACAAGTGGGTATATCAACTGTAATTTTAATACTAGATTGTTAAATTTTAATGTATTAGAAAATGATTTCTAGGTTTATTTCAATTATGTCCCCTTGTACCTGCATTAATAAACCTAAGTAATGGTATTATTAAAAATTCACTATGCGCAGAATGTAGATAGTTAACAAATACGGGTCCATTAAAATAGAACCACCTTAATGAAGACCGCTGCTGTGAAATAACAGCATTTCTGTTATTTGAATCCACCTGGAAATATAAGTGACAACTGGTGGGATGAGAGGAAATAGAAACACCCTATAAGAGAGTGGTTACTGCTACCAGATGACCACATTATACTGCCTGTCGATACAAATTCAGAACTTAAAACAATAAAAAAATATAAAAAACGGTTTGATCAAAACCCAAACTTATGCCAAAGATGCAGTGCGTACTAATCTGATGTAATCTTATTTACTTATGCAAAATAATGAAATATCATTATGCCATAGCATACTAGCAGTATTTTAAAGGTGGCGATCTCATGTTTACTGTCGTACGATTCCACAGTCAAATAAGGCTAAATCTCAAGGTTGGGGTATTACAGGCAAATAATAAAATTCTAAGTCGCAATACGAAGCGTTTGTAATTTTATAGTCAAAAAATGGAATAAGTGAGAGCTTAGGTACCGAAGTGGTTAAGTATTGTCAGGGTTTACGTTTCAATAACCACAAAGCAAGATTAGAGAAAAATGGAGATAGACACCAAGGATATCTTTGTAGTTTACAAAGATTTATGATGCAGCAACAGCTGAAGCTGTAGAAAGCTAAGATAACTAAGCTACAGTAAGCCCTTGTATTTGTTTTTTTAAGATATACAAATCTTAAAAAAAAATTACAAAAAACAATAATAGCGTAGTGTAAAATTTATCGATTTATCGACAAACCGTCGATCGCAAACGAAACATAGTAAGTATGTAAGGATAGCCTGCAGTCACCTTGTAAAGAAAGAGATGTCAGATCCATTCTTCTGCATGTCAGTAAATAGTATGGAATCTAAATAACAAATGTATTTCAGCGTAATGCATGTGTTGATGGGTATTGATTGTCCCACTTGCATCAAGGCCTAATGATGTGCCCGTTACTAAACTGCACGGCTTACGTATTGATTTAACATAGTAAACATTGCTAAGTACATCTTTACTTTAGAAGAATTTAGAATTTATGTTATTTTAGTTGTTTTATTGATATCAGATCAGGAAAAAATTAGTCTCAGCAGTTGTGATTGTTAAATAAATACAATTACATACATTAACAAAAATATGAAAATAAGTTAGTGCTGATAACACTTTTAAATAAAATGGCCACGCTTTTCTATTATATTATCCAGCGAAAGTTTTAGTGGCGCGGCGCGGCGCCACCGTCGATATAGCGATAAAAAGATGTCAGATATTTTATCTGGTGTTATATTTTTCATTTTTCAAAGCGGACGAAGTCGCAGGCACCAGGTAGTACGATATAACACTGTTTAAAAAAGAGATAAAAAGTTTTGTTGGAAAAAAAGAGATACCCCACTTAAATGAAACGTGCAAATGACATTCTGAAGATTGGAATATTTATTTTATTCGGTTCTTATAACTCCCCCAATATTGTAAGGTGTTTAAAATTTCAAACATGTATTTATCTAATAAATAATTTATGTAAGTTATTTGGTCAAGCTTTTTTCTTGAAGACTAAGTACCAGTGAACCGAAACACGTTTCCGGCAAAAAATTTGAACAGAACAAAGTAATTTTCCTACTGTTGCAATTCCAGAAACTTTCCATGGAAACTTTTCACTTATCTTCATTAGTTTATCTTAATTATTTCACATAGATTGATAAAGACACTCCTTTCAGACACGACGGTGATTAAATTGATATTAATAACCTTGTTATCTTGATTTCTCGTCAACGACTTACTTATTACAATTTTTTTTCCCAAGGAAAGTTATGTAAGTAAAAAGAATATAAGAATATTAAATTACGAATTTTCATGAAAAAAAAAAGATAGTAACATAAAAATAAAATCATTACATAGAATTTAAGGACGCAATGTTGCAATTTAATATGGAACAAAATGATGCATATCCTGCGAGCTATTCACTTTTAATAATAAACCTACCAAGTACATTGATCACTGATAAGATAAACCTAAAATATCCGACGTAGGCCTCTGATTCAACAATTTCAGCAAAACCCTATCAGGGAAAAGTTTTATTACGAGAAGATTACATTAGTTGTCCAAACACAGTCAAGCTTCATGCATTATCTTCCAATAATATATACACTAAAGTACATCGATCTCGGATGAGATAAAAATTTTATCCGCCAATGACCTTCATTGAAAATTTCAGTAACCATTATTAGGGAAAAAACGTTTGTTACATTAGTAAAAATACATTTAAAAGCTTAATGTTAATCATAGTGTGTGTGGTTGATTCCGCATGTTTGAATGTGTTATGTAGATTAAATTCATTGGAATTGTATGGTGGGAATGCATGCCATGAAGCCGAGGCGCCATGCGCGCCGCGTCCGTCCGTCGAGCGATTCCGTTCGACGAACGCAAGCGCATAATCCGTCCGTATGAACATTCGAGAATTGAGAATCAGTCGGCAAGGCAAGCGCCGCACCGGACCCGCCTTTCGTACTCTGGTAATATTCCACTGCCTGACATTTTTTGAGTCTGTGACGTATGTGTGCGTTTTGTTTAATGTCTGTCTACATGTACGTATTGCACATACGCGTGTGTGCCATACCACAGACGTTGACCGAGTATGAATAATGAGACTGTTGTGACGTAACTAACGGTTTTTAAATATATCACAACATAGACTAGACATGCCTCAACCAATAATTATTGATTCCAATTCCAATGCTGATTGAATTCAACGAAATTGTAAATGCAAGTTAAGCGAGGTTAAGCGACTCAACTGATTTTGATGAAAATAAAAGCCTGACGAAGAGCATAAGGCTTCTATATATCCTTACATAATTATTATAAAACAAAGTCCACCGCCGCGTCTGTCTGTCTGTTCGCGATAAACTCAAAAACTACTGCACCGATTTTCATGCTGTTTTCACCAATGGATTTTAGTGGGTGTGTTTTAGTGGGTTTTAGTATATAATATACAAAGTTACCTAACCGTAGCCGCCAATAATCAATACGCTAGTAATCAATAAATTAAATTAGACACAAATAATAAATTGTTTATCAGTAAATCACTATAACTACTTCAGTTTTAAAATGTCAGCCAACCTACAATATTTTTACCTAATTAATTTTTTTATAGCCACTTAAATCTAAACATATGAAATGTTTCGCTGGTTTTATAATAAGTAAGTAAATAAATAAAAATAAAATACAATTATAAACAATGCATAACATTATAACAACATATTTAGTAGAATTTTTTTATCAAATTCCTATATCCCGTGCCTACTTCACGCTTATATATGTTTGCGGAAAGGATCCAATTGAGTTAAGTACTTAGTTTTGTAACTGATAACAGTAATAACAACATAATAACACCGCAGACCATACGGGGATAGCTATTATTTACCTTAAAAACGTACATATTTAGAAAATAAAAAATGTCGGTAAGAGTTTATCTATAAGTTTATAACATCTATCTATTGCGAACGCTTTCTTGTGACGCGACGAAAGCTACATTACATTTTATTTGTGTGCGTATCGTTGGGGGTGGAGAGGAGCGGCTTTGATTCGATGACAAAGCTTTTTAGTTCAACTAAATTTGGTGTATAGGACGCTGATGTATGAGACTGCGACTGCGCACGTGATCCGAGGCACGCGGTCACATTTCAATTATTCGACAAATAATATTATTATGACTTCAGTCTTCAGTCCAGCAGTGGAAATCCTATGTTTGAGATCATGACTATAATAATAATGAAATACTTCTGTTGTATAACCAAATGATTTTTTATGAGATTTATCAATTTTTTAAGAGATTTATTCTAGATAGACTAAAGTTTCCATAGGTTTAAGCTCCAATATTTTCTTAGGTGACGCACAGTGAGGCCTTGAAAGATACCATAGAATAAACAATGATTACTAATCTTTTGATAACATAGGTGGCGATGCGGCTGCTTTCTTTATATCGGCGGCGAAATGCGGCGGGACGCAATTCAATCAAGATTGATAAGCCGCGTCGCAACGCGGACGCAGTATAAGCGACGGGGGCGTAGCCATGACGTTTTGCGACCCGCCTTCAAATGTACACGTACCAGGAAAATAATGTAATACCACATTCTATCTGAAAATTTTGTACGTGCTTATTAAACCCAATATTATTACGGGAAACAGAAAACAGTTTAAATATGATCAATGACACGTTTGAAAAAGCAACTAACATTAAATTGCAAAACCGCTCAACCGATTTATAATTCGGTTTTCACTTTAATGGGAAGAGGGATAAACGGGGAAGATTCTGTGTGTATAAAAAATGCATCCTGGCCAAAGCCGGGAGCGGGTCACTATATAAATAAAAATCAATGTAAGTATGTTTGTCCACTTGTGGATTCCAAAACCGCTCAACCATTTTCAGCTCAGCCTTTCATTAAAACAGTATAGATTTTGATAATAGTTTAATGCTGACTGAATTAAGCAATTTTGTTTATATTAAGACAAAAAGTAAGAAAGAGGGTAGCTTATGTTTTTGGTTCGAATATGTTGTTCGGAGACCTACTTCTTGTCTATGTAAGTAAGTATATAACTATCCATACTAACATTATAAATGAAAGTAACTGTCAGTCTGTTACCTTTTCACACCTTAACTAGTCAACGGATCATCAGGGGTACAGGAAAGGGCATAAGGGGATCTTTTTATCCAAAAAAGTACTGTTCCCCCATCTAAATAATATAAAAAATGTGGCGTCGCCACCGTCGTCTCAGCAATAAAGATGTCATATTTACTCATACTCTCACTGGTTAATTTCTTGTTTTAAAACGCGGACGAAGACGCCGGCATCAACTAGTGAGTACATATTATAATATTAATTACTGAAACAATAAATAAGGTTTATCCACTATAACAATATAATGGCATAATGGCGATTGTCAAAAGTAACCGTGCAGTAAACCTACCTACTGCTCGGTAGTCACTTTTGGGTGTCAAAGATCAGTGAAGGACAAAGAAGGTCATATTAAAACGGGCGTCTGTTCGCATCAATGTAAGTAATACATTGTGCAATATAGAAATTATGCAAATTTTTTATATTACGATGTCTAATATAACATAATTTTCATATATTTTAAAAGCATTTTTTGACTCGTAATTTTATAATTTTGTAATAAACAATATATAATTAAAAAAAACATGTCAGTCGTTGGACTGACATCAGAAGTGAAAACTAAGCTTCACAAAATTACATTACATGACAGTGTCGCGAGTTCAATGATTTTTTCCCATCTCAAAAATGCCCAACGTGCCTAAAGAAGTTTTCACTTCAATAACTCTTTTTAACAAAAAAAACCGACTTCAAACCGTCTTCTAGTCTTTTCTCGTGGATGCCATTGTCAGAACTGGACCAAATTGAAATAGGACCACACGGGAAGCACCAGCTTTCAAATAATAAAAGAATCATCAAAATCGTTTTACCCAGTCGAAACATTAAAAAAAAAACAGTCCTTGAGAATTGAGTACCTCCTCCTTTTTTGGAAGTCGGTTGAAAAGAAAATATTATAAAAAGGTAGGTAGATAATATTGTTTGAGACAAATTGAATTTTAAAAACAATGACACGATTGATTGCAACATGTTGCAAAAAGCTGACAATTTGCGACGAAGATTCCAAAAACTACAGGATTAATGTACCCACTTGTAACACAGGTGCGAACCGTATAATGAATTATTTTGGTATGGTGTGAGTGAGTGAGTGTAAAAGCAACACACACAACCGTACGCTCAGTCCACAGCCACACACACACGCGTCGAATGCAGAGACGGGCGGGGAAGCGGGGGATGGAGGCTTCCAACCGTCCTATAAAATAGTACGCCGCCAAGAGCCATCTACAAGTACCAATATACAACTTGAACTAAACGCATTACTTTACGCGCTGCCAACATTTAGCCACTGAAAACTTTAAAATTTGAATGTTGCGCAGCCTTGCAGAACCGCGGCGCGAGATTTTAAAACTGTATAGCATGAAACTTGCATAGGTTTTCTATAATATAGACAAACAATAAACATTACTTAAGAGTAAAGTGAAAAACAGACAATCTTAATAGAAATAATAAAAAAAAGTGTGTCAATTGCGGCTGTCATAAACCGTACAACGGCTGACAGTCACGAACCTGGATTATAAAAATCTTATAGACTGTGGAAAAAATCTTAAAATACAAAGTGTTATCTCCTATAGACATTATCATTTCGACGTTCCCTGACATTTTTGTGTGGACAATTTAAGAGATCCGAGACGTCAAGATGAGCTTCAATAAGAACAACCCCAACCCAATGGGGAAGATCATGGGATACCTCAAACAGCTCTCCACCGAAATGGTAAGTCCACTAAACTTAATCGTCCACTTTTACCGCAAACTCATTATACACAACGCCGGTTATTTTCCGCTGACCCGAATCCATGAATAATATTATTCATTTAAAATTCACATTAATTGCTCGATTTGACTATTGCCATGTGAAAAGACATATGTAACATTGTTTGTGTATGATAGTTTGCTTATTTTGAATACTGTAACTATGGCGACATTGCGAAGTTTCTGGGCTGTTTCGATTCTATAGTATACATAAATCGAAAGCTTTCCATATTTACATTCGCCCGCTCGTACGATCGATGCCCAAAGAACAGCTCTCTTTAATGTGACTTTTAAACGACAAATAGGTACTGTTTAGAAAGTTTATAATATTCGAATAAACCTCACAGACCACAGTTTATATTTTATTTAATTATTTAATGTTTTACACGTATCCGATGCGCGGTAATATGGCTAATGGCTAATATGAGCTGAGCGCGTTGAACCAGACGGCCTTGCAAGGTCGGAGCTGTGGTTGTTCGTATCATGCCAATGCTGCCTCGATTATTCGTTATCAATTCACAAAGCATATCAAATTAAAACATTCCAGCGGTTGTTATAAATTTTATACTTAATCCCTAAATCTAATGTATTTTTGGTGAATATAATAACAGCTCGCGTGCTGTTGTGTCTCGGTGAGTGAGTAAGGGATGCCAGAGCCCATTTCCACCCCCTTTCCAACCTCTTATCCTAAATCCTACTGTAGTCGACAGCGCACTTGCAGCACCTGTGGCGTTGCTTGTGCTATAGGCGAAAGTAGCCACCTACCATCAAGTCGACCGTCTCAGTCTGTCTGCCGTCCTTAACATATTCTTTTTTTACATAAACATAAAAAAAAAAAAACAAAATAAACATTGACTAATTAAATTCATAATAAAATTCGATAAAATTTGTTATTTAAATTTCCATTTTGAAGTCGCGTCAGTGGCGCTCTCTATCGTCAGTATAACAACTTGTGAAAACGGTGAACTCAAGTTCATAGAGTAATTCACGAGTTTTGAAACAGATGGCGTATAATGCAAAAAAGGTTTCAACGTAGTTTTTTTAAACTTTTTTTTTTCTAAATCACTATTTACTCGAGAGTAAAGAAGTATTCTGTTTCACCAACCATTATCCTTGGCATAAATTTACTAAATAACCTAGGTGTAAATTTTATACCGCCGATTTTGACGAAATAACTGCTTATTCTTGGAATAAATAACTAAGATGGCGACAATTTTTCAAAACAGCTGTTGTTTTATGACGTGTTAGTTTTGTGTTCTGAATTAGTACGTGAACAACACTTTATGTCACGTCGTTTAATGATAATGATAAATGAGTCTGATGATAGTGAAGAAGATTACCCAAGGCCGCGACCTAGATTGTTCAAGAAAAGGAGTGATTTCTTTAAAAATTACGATAACTATGATTTCGTAAGGCGCGACGCCCACACAAGAGTCGCGTCGAGGCGCGGCGCAGGAGAGGCGTGAAGAGTCGCGGCTGAGGCGGCTATGCTTTCTTTACACAGCCAACTTCATTGAAAATGTCGTCGTCCGAGGATGAAGACATGCTTGCACTCGTACAAAAAATAAATTTAAATAAAAGAAGATTTTGGGTTCACTCATATTTGAGGAATTGCGCCAAATTCAAAGCTACACGTGACTTAAGAAACTATCCTGATAAGTTTAGTGAGTTTATGGAATGTCTCAAGAAACATTCTATTTGCTACTCAAAAAAATAACTTTATTAGAAAAAAATAAATAAAAAATATTTATATTTTTGTTATTCGGATTTTTTTGACGACGGTATTATGATGATTCGGATCATGTGAAGTTTGCAGCAAGTGCGATCCTATTCTCATTTGAAACGCATAGTAGGTACACGAAGACGTCTAAACACAGCCGCAAACAAAATGTACGGACAAAATGGCGGCGAAGTTGCGGCGTGGCGCCCCTTCGGCGACGCTTCGCGCCTCCGCCGCGCCTCGCTTCGCCTCGCCGACGCCTCTCCAGTATGTGGGCGCACAAACATTGATCTATCTATAGGAAAGCTAGAGGCGGCGCGCTGCTTATGCGCCCGTTCCTCGACGCGACGCGACGCGACTCTTGTGTGGGCTTCGCGCCTTAAAGGTTAGGTTTCGCTTGTCGAAAGCATCAACATTATATTTGCTTTCAAAATTGAACACACATGTCTGATCGGTGAGTTTAATTATATACTATTCGTTGTAATTAAACTCACCGATTACATATAATTCGTTTCCTCGACATTTTTTTTATATTAATGGAAGAAAATACTCAAAAAAAAAAAAAACAAAACCAAGAAACCAAATAACTGCAAAATACCAGCGGAGCAGCGAACTTGAATGCATGGAAGAATTTTTAGCGTCTCAATATGACCCCATGAAAACTGAGCTGCGGTGGGCGGGGCTTAAAAAACTGAACCGAATAGCCGAGCGTGAACGCTGTCAAAGAAATTAATAAAAAACAGTTTATTTTATTCGACATGCCTTCGTGTGTTGTCAAGTGGCGCAAAAATATTTCGCTCCGTCCATCTCAAGGCTAATGGGATCACTTTTCACATGTAATAAGTACACCGTTTGCTTTACAAAACCTTAAAATTAAAATATCTCGTATTCTTTGTTGGGGATGTCATTATGCCAAAGGATCTAATGCATTTTATTAAGATAATTATAGGGACTAAATATAAGGGAATAAATATATATAAAAAAATATAATGAATATAATAAATAAATATCAATAAAGTTAATACGTAAAAACAGATTTAGTTTCTAGGGTTGGTGTTATGCAGAATTATTTAGATAATTATATTAAATAAACCTATATCTACAAAAATAGATTAATTTCTTTGATAGTGCTCAAAACTATGTACCTAGTTAATTACACTCTAAACTTAGGTATACTTTAATTTGGTTATTTAAAACTTTACTTCAGTTTGCACATTGGTTTTTACAAATTCGTGGTTAAATCCTTCCCCTGCTTCAATCAGTAGTTCTATCGCATGCGACAGAGCTTACAAAGAAATGGAGTGAAGACTACTTCGAAAAACAATAAGAATAGTAATACATCTTCTTACATTATTTAGTTTTCGAGTTCCTATTTTCATTTTCAGCTGGAAAAAATGAGTAGTGGATTGCAAGCTCTAGTTCAAAATACTAAGATTTATTGATGTGAAAACATCTTTAGGCGCGTTTTGTGAACCATCAGGCTGGGGTCGGTGATAATGAATAGGGATTACTTGACTCTACTCGACGTCAAGCTCGCTCGGATTAGTGATACACTGTATCGTGTGTGTTAATAATTTATAATTACATATATTTATAACTTTAATAAAAATATTACATATAACTTTAATAAAATTGGAAAAGATAGAAGTTTTCACTTCTATCTGCGTTTACAAAATTCTTAAAAGTATAACAATGCATACTTTTAATATTTTATTATCTATCTTTTACTTTGACCAAATATCGAATTTAACTCTTAAAATAATTAGTAATTTATTGTAAGTATGTAAATATATTGAATTTTAAATTCTTCGAAGTAGAATATTTTGTGTTATGAATAATTACTTCTACTCGTTGTTGACTTTTCCTTATTATATACTTGAAAAAAGAATTAAATTTTATTACACAACAAATGATTGTTGACTTTTGCATGAAACATCCCCGCATATCAGCCATCAACTGTCTGATATAATGTCAAATTTTGAAAAATAACCGATTTTTATGAACTTACTAGCTGACCCGGCGAACTTCGTACCGCCTAAAGCTTTGGTCTCTTGATCGAAACGCACAACGCTGCGGTAAGCGGAAAGATTAGATGTTCTGGGTCGCGGCATTGTTTCACACCATGAGACCAATCGATTTGACAGTTTCTATGTATATAAATTTATATTCTATGTATATAAATGTATATAAATTATAAATTTCAAAGGAATTTTATATATTAGATTTATAAAATGTAAGTAAAAAGTGCATCCTAATACCAACCGAGACATGCTATCATTAAAGTTTCTTTTTAAATGCTAATAGTTTGAAGGTATTAATACTTGCGTTCTATGTCATATTCTATATTTGTCATATTTTGGGACTGCTTTTATGCTCGCAGATATATTATTTCAATGCAAAATACTCGTACAATGACAGCTATCAGCCGTTTTTTTGTCTGTCAAACATTGGTATTATTCCAACAAATTTCAAAGAATGCCAAAATCATTTGAAATGTTCTTTAAGGCCATCGATGTTTATGGCACGACTTCTTTATTTTATCGACTTATACTTTCGATCATTTCGTTCATTCATAGTAAGGAATAGTTAAACAAGAGTAAATTCACTCTGGAGTAGTGCAGTGCAGTGAAACGTAATAACGTAATAGTATTATCCGAAGAATTTTGAAAGAGTATCACTAACTACTCTCGGATAGTTACACCGGTATAAATTAGACTTTGGTGAAATCGGCCCTTAGTAAAATAAAAGTTAGCCATACCATTTTCACAAATTTTTCAGTTTCAGCTTTATGTCCCGCTAAAAATAAACGTGACAGACAACTGTCAAAATAGTGTAGAAATGTAGGATATTTCCCAAACAATTAAATTTGCACCTACTACTCAAACTCCATTGATTGTTATTTAAAAAAAACCAGATTAATTCATTTAGAACCCAGCATATCAAAACCAGAGTCGACGTTGAAAATATCATTTACAGATTCGGCCCTGCCGGGAATCGAACTCTGTATCAGAGCCAATTTAGACCAATGGACTCGTCAAAACTCGAGAATGGATCAAAAATAGGTCGAAACTTAAGAGAAAATGATTAATTCATTTATTTTATCCCACCACGAATCCGTTTGGGAATCGGCATCTTTTTATTTTACTTAATAAGAACTTCATTGTCATTTTGACTATTATTTTGGTCAAGGTGAACCTGTACCGACCTGAACACACACAGGCTTGGCCTAAAATAATCCCGATGATGTATTACATTACATCCACTAGCTATCGTAGCTACAGTTATGTTGGGTACTCATGAAAAGGCAACATTACCTTCCAGTAATGGTACATTATAGTCAATATGGGTACACAGGGCATTTAGAACTCCACCCTTCAAGTTCAAGGCTTTGATCGATTTAACTGTTTGCATCTATACTCCAATTTAAATTTAACTTTTCACTTTACATTTTCATGTGCACTTTTTTGTGCTGTCGTTTTTGGTCCTTTTTCGTAAATGAATTAATGTTATTTTTCAAATCAGGGCGCCATTACTTGTAAATCCAAATTCACCAAGGAAAAATTATTAATGATAATTAAAAACTGATCCAATTCAATTCAATAAAAAATTGGATCAAACATTACTATCCAAGCCCGTCGGTCATCGATTTAAATGTCAATAAGTGCAAATACTTAAAAGTTTTATTTCCTATTTGATAAATCGCAAAGCAAAGAGTATATAACAATTTGATAATACTTGACCTTTACTTGACGTAATTTCATTATGACAGTTTAAAGTATCAACGAATTTTTTTATGAGTAACACGAAAATTTTAGAGTGAAATGCAAATCAATAATTATAACACATTTATTTATGAATTAGAGGTAATCCAAGGAAGATAATAAATTGCATTGTAGATTAGGTACTACGATTTTTGGCCAAAAATACAGTACCTAACACCTTCGTGATGGTCGCAACAAATCATATAATCCTGTCATTGAACAAAGAAGTTGTTACAATATCTACATTATTTTATAAACATCATTATAACTATTGGACAGTTAATCCGATAACAAAAAGAATGGACAGCTACGCTCATTATTCATAGTTCGTCTTACGTAGGAAATATTTTCTAGCACCATTCAGTTATAAAACGGTATGGTGTGATCATGTTGATTCATGTTACATCCAAGATTATTTGATAGTAGGTAAACACAAGGCGATCCAGGTCAAAGTTGGAAACTGTTGATATAACAAGGTTATCATCAAGCATGCTGTGTTTAAGTGACAATTCATATCCAATTAATGTTATTTGCATCGGTTTTCTTCATCTGACCCCCGACGCCCTTAGGACATGTCCCTTATCTTGCGACGGGCTACGCAAATTAGATAGCGGATACTTATAATAAACGGGGTTTGTTTGCGGAACGCGCACTTAATAACAAGTATTCCTTGAGTGATGAGTTAATTTTGTGTACGTATCACAAACAAGTATGGGAATGATTTATGCGACAATAAATTGTTAACAGTTTTTGGTTTTACATTTGCAGGGTGGGAGTGAGCAAAGTCGCCGGGGACAAACCGATGAGGAGAGGTTGTACCATCAACGTGGACCAAAATACGCGAGGGTCCCGTCTCGACCGACATTGTCTGCGTCAACCACCTGCACTTCGCTAGCGACTTCATGCGGTTCCCAAGGCACCCTCGCACCTAACTACGCGACGATCCCCGAACACGTGTCCACGGAGAGTAGCAGCGAAGACGAACAAGATTCGTTCGAGAAAACCCGTAGACATTTCCAACAACTAAGACAAATCAGTTTGGGAAACGAATTTAAGTACAAAATGGAGATGGAGATAAAGAGTGCCAAGGAAGAGAATTTACGCAACACAGTGCCATTTGTCAAACAATTGAGTGGAGATAGCAATAAAATCAATGGAGATATTTCACCATATACCCCGACGACACAAAGGATTTATATTTGGAAGCAGGTTAGTTTTCTTTATGATATTTTTACTACAGGTAATAGAGAATTTTCTTCTGCACTAAATTACTACTCTTATTTCTTTTTTAAAATAGGTTCAGTATCACGTACTCACGCTAAATGCACAAAATCCTTAAAAATTACGCGGGCGGAAGTGCCGTCATTTTGACAAAAACTGTTTCGGCCTATATCTCTGTAACCGTGTACTTGAGGTCAAAAATGGTAATAACCTTTATTGTAGATAAATAAATTTCCTATCTTTTTGTCGAATAATTTTTTTCTATCACTTACCGTTTACGACTTATTTGACTATTACGATTTGCCATTGTGTCAATAAACCAAACGTAATAGGACAAGAAAGATAGGAAATTTATTTATCTACAATAAAGGTTAATACCATTTTGGGCCTCAAGTGCACTGTTATGGAGATATAGGCCGAAACGGTTTTTATCAAAATGGCAGCCCTTCCGCCCGCCTAATTTGTAAGGATTCTGTGCATTTAGGGTAAGTACGTGATACTGAACCTATTTAAAAAAGAAAATAGGAGTAGTAATCTAGTGCATTATGGATAACAGTAACCGGCTCCTCTATTGCCTGTAGTATTTGGATAAAAGTAGTCGCAATCATGCAGAAATCATAATCATAAAGTTGTATTATACGGAACTACTGCATCCTATTTTAAAAATTCTTTCCCTACTTATTTTTAGCATATTATTTGACGTGTTCATTTTGCGCTTATATTAAATATAAACAACCATTTTATGTTAATTTTTACCCTTTATAACATAGAATAGGTTCCTAATCAAATCACGTCGTATTGTATAATAATAATAATAATAATAATATCGCTTGGGCCAGAGTCCTCATCGGCAAACTGACCAGCTTCAGGTCGGGTAATACCAGACCGAGAGTGGTGCGCTTTGTAAGGGAGGCGTTTTCGGGGGAGACAGTTAATTTTTCTCACCCGGATATGCCTCGCAAACTGACAGAGCGCATCGACGACCTGAAGCAGAAGATCGCAGCTTGGGGTAAGCGTATACGGCGGTACTCAGAAAGGGTAAAGAGGTACCGACAGAATCGCCTCTTCATGAGTGACCAAAAGAAATTCTACAAAAGTTTGGAGTGTTCCGATGACAGAGTGACTGGTCCAAGACCAAATCAGGCTGAAACTGTCGCATTTTGGCGAAACCTGTGGTCGCAACCAGTTACTCATGCAGAGGGCTCTTGGATAGAGACAGTGGAGGGTGCATGTGCTACAATTAGGCCGATGAACCCCATCACCATCACTGAGGATGACGTAGTTGCTGCGGTCCGTAAGGCCCCGAACTGGAAAAGTCCGGGACCGGACGGACTGCACAACTACTGGTTGAAGGGGTTTTGGCCAAGCCATGCTACCCTCGCTCGTCAATTCCAAGAGGCTCTTGACATCGGAGCGCTCCCGGAATTCTTGACTACTGGGGTCACTCATTTAGCTCCAAAGGGTGGTGCTACCGCGGATCCATCTAAATACCGCCCTATTACGTGTCTTTGCACAATTTACAAGACACTTACATCGGTTCTGAGCTCTAAGATATATCGACACATTACTGAAAATAATATTATGTCAGAGGCTCAGAATGGATGTAGGGGCGGTAGTCGCGGTAGCAAGGAGCTGCTACTCATCGACACGGCTGTTTCCAGACTGGTAAAACGCAATCGTCGTAATTTCTCCGCTGCCTGGATTGACTACAAAAAGGCATTTGACTCGGTTCCCCATACATGGCTTTTGAGGGTTCTCGAGTTGTACAAGGTTGATGGTGCGACTCGACAATTCCTTGGGGCATGTATGGAGCAATGGAGTACCATGCTTAGTCTTTCAGGTCAGCGGATGACCGATACGTCTAATCGGATAAGAATAAGTAGGGGCATTTTCCAGGGCGATTGTCTGAGCCCACTTTGGTTCTGCCTGGCTTTGAACCCTCTCAGTACTATCTTAGAGGATTCGGGGCTGGGCTTTCAGTTTCGGAGAGGAGGCCATCGGATGTCACATCTTCTCTACATGGATGATCTCAAATTGTTCGCGCCAAACGCTCATCAACTGGAAGAGCTGCTGAAATTAACAACAGATTTCAGCGGCTCCATAGGGATGGAGTTTGGGTTCGACAAGTGCGGGATCCTTCATGTGGAGAGGGGGCGGGTTATCCATTCGGCTGATGTCGAAGTTGGCCCGGGGCAGATGAGGTCACTCTCCGAGGCTGAAACGTACCGATATCTGGGCATGTCGGAATCTTTGGGTGTAGTGGAGGGAGTTGTGAAACAGTCGGTTTGCGAAGAGTTTTGGGAGCGCCTTACAAAAGTTCTTAGGAGCTATTTGTCTGGCGCTAACAAGGTTCGGGCTTTTAACGGCTGGGTCATGCCTGTTCTCCTCTATACGTTCGGCGTGCTTAGATGGTCTCAGACCGAATTAGACGCCCTGGATAGAAGAGTCCGCACAACTATGATCGCCCACAGAATGCGCCACCCGAAATCATCGGTCGAGAGGATGTATATCCCGCGGAAGTGTGGTGGTCGTGGCTTATTATGCGCCAAGACCATGCACAACCGCGAGATGTACAGCCTTACGAATTTCTTTCTAGCTGATTCGGGTGGCGTATTACGTAGGGCGGTTGTAGAATGTGACAATGGACTCACCCAGTTGTCCTTAGCCGATAGGCGATGGCGTGATCCGGTGATACCAAGCACCTCTGTCAGGGAGGCCGTATGGAAGGAGAAGGAGCTGCACGGACGGTTTTACAAGGCTCTCCACGAGCCTCATATCGACCGTAAAGCCTCCGTGCACTGGCTGCGCTTCGGTGATCTCTTCGGAGAAACCGAGGGTTTTGTCTGTGCGATACAGGATCAGGTGGTCAAGACGCGGAATTACCGAAAGTACATAATAAAGGATGGCACAGAAGACATATGTCGAGCCTGTCGCCATCCTGGAGAGACACTCCGACATGTTACTTCCGGTTGTTCCGCTCTTGCCAACACTGAGTATCTGCATAGGCACAACCAAGCAGCCAGAATCCTGCATCAGGAACTTGCTCTGAAATACGGCTTCGTTGAGGAGAGGATGCCTTATTACAAGTACGCACCGGAACCAGTTTTTGAGAACAGCCGTGCCAAGCTCTATTGGGACCGGCCCATCATCACGGATAGGACTATTCTAGCGAATCGACCTGATATCGTGTTGATGGACCGGGAGCAGTCGAGGGTGTTTTTAGTGGACGTGACTATCCCGCATGATGACGGTCTCGTGAAGGCTGAAACCGAAAAGAAGAGGAAATACCTCGACTTGGCCCACGAGATCGTTGACATGTGGGCTGTTGCGTCCGCTGAAATCATCCCAGTCGCTATATCCGTCAATGGTTTGATCCCGGCCACTCTCAGTGATAACCTGAAGCGGCTGGGATTCCGTGGCGGTTCCCTCCCGGCCCAAATGCAGAGAGCGGTGCTGCTCGATACAGCCAGGATCGTGCGTCGGTTTCTGTCGTTGTCGCCCTGAACCCCGACCGACTGTGCTTCTGTCGGGGGTAACACCGTCTCCCCCTCATTTTGGCTTTTCGAGGGGGAGACGAGTTAAATTGAAGTATAATAATAATAATAATAATACTTATGCAGACAATGTTAAATATTGAATGGAGACTTTGTTTCTTTAGTTATTAAAACGATAAGACACAGTTCAAACTATAATCATAACAGAGGAAATACAGCGACCAAATAACGATCAAAGTTATTGTTCTCTGTTTGATTAACTTTCAACTCAGTATGCAGTGAATTGTAACCATTATAAGACGAATTTTATGGAACCAATTTCAGTAATCATGTTTGAGATTTTAATTAAGACAGTTCAGGGTTACGTTCCAGTGGTGAATATTTTGATCTATACTTACATATAATAAAATCTTAAACTAGCAGTGTTTATACATAAAATTAATTTAAAAAAAAAACAATTTTTACACGTTGTGCCTGCTTAAATATGTTACCGAAGTAAAAATAATACTTTGTAGAACTTTTGTCAGTGGTGCGTTTGTGCACGATAAACTCAGAAATGACTTACCCGTTTTGAATACCGTTTTCACTGATGTACATTGGATATATGTACATAATGATTTCCTAGCTAGCTAGATTAAACTATAAGATACTTTTTATCCTGTAAAAATGTTAGGTTCCTGTGGGTTTATCAAAAAAACGAACTACAGCGCGTATAAAGTTGCGGGCACCAGTTTGATCGTAAATAATACACTTCGGTCCAAGGGAAATGTTGGACTTCTTTAGAGACTTGTACAATGAACAAACACTTGCTTATGAACGTAAGCGAGTTGTACTGTGGCTGTACCTACGTAGAGTGTGTTTGAACTTCCGTCCGTACATAAGAAGAACCAAACGCCCACTACCCCTCACAATTTTCCGGGTGAAGTATTAGTGGCAACGTGTCATCGTTCGAGAAAGTTTTCGCGTAAAACATGTGATAAGGAAAATGACAAAGATAACTCTACAGGTTAAATGAAACAACTCATCGATGGACTGATTAAAAATAATAGTAAAATATATACAATTTTAATTGTGATGTTATTTTGTTACAGTTACTTGCGGCCTTTGCAGTGTCAATGGGTTCTTTGATCGTCGGCTTCTCTTCGGGTTATACTTCACCAGCACTTCCCAGCATGAATCAGACATTGAACTTTACCAGTGAAGAGGTGAGCATATAATATTATTTAGGTACATAAACAAGTTATTAAAATATTATATGCAAAAATTAAAAGAATTTATATTTTTGAATTATCAAAAATCGTCACTAGCTTTTTTGTCGTTTAACATTTTTTTTTCTATATTACAATAAATATTCGTAATAATTATTACGCGTACTTGTAACTAAACAAATTATGTTAAATGACACATAAAAAGTCGCTACTTCATAACGCCGTTGTCAAAAATAGGTAAAAAGTGTTTGCGTAAGATGAATCCTAAATGCCATAATATGAATTAACTTATTTAGTCAATCTAAATTTCATGTGTTAATCCATGACAAGCCTCAAAAATTTTGCTATTTTTGTTTTGAGATTTAAAAATATTGTTTTTTAATTTTCAGGCAAGCTGGATTGGTGGACTAATGCCGTTGGCCGCTCTGATTGGTGGCATAATGGGAGGACCTTTAATAGAATATTTAGGAAGAAAAATGACTATAATGGGAACAGCTTTTCCATTTCTTGTATCCTGGTTGCTGATTGCGAATTCATATAACGTGTACATGGTATTCGGAGGTCGGGCGCTATGCGGAATAGGCGTGGGAATCGCATCTCTAGCGTTTCCAGTTTATCTTGGCGAAACAGTACAGCCTGAAGTACGTGGTGCCCTGGGATTATTACCGACTGCTTTCGGCAATACGGGCATTCTGCTCGCCTTTTTCATGGGAACTTATTTAAATTGGTATAACTTGGCATTTTTCGCTGCTGTACTTCCTATTCCCTTCTTCGTATTAATGCTTGTAACTCCTGAAACTCCGAGATGGTTTGTCACAAAAGGGCGAAATGAAGATGCCCGGAAAGCATTACAATGGTTGAGGGGAAAAAATACCAATATAGAAAAAGAAATGAAAGACTTAACACGTTCTCAAACAGAGTCGGATCGAATTGAAGGAAATGCCCTTGGACAACTTTTTACCGCAAAATATTTACCAGCAGTGTTAATATCTCTTGGATTAATGTTGTTTCAACAACTCAGTGGTATAAATGCAGTGGTATTTTATGCCTCAAATATATTTAAACAAGCTGGAAGCGGTGTAGACGAGGATTGGTCGAGTATTATCATCGGACTGGTAAACTTCATATCAACATTCATAGCTACAGCAGTAATTGATCGTCTCGGAAGAAAAATTTTGCTGTATATCTCATCTGCATCAATGATTATATCGCTAGTGGTACTAGGATCTTATTTTTATGTACATAGTACGGGAGTAGATGTGACTATTGTTTGGTGGCTCCCGCTCAAATGCCTCGTGGTTTACGTACTGGGATTCTCCATAGGATTCGGCCCAATTCCTTGGTTAATGTTGGGAGAGATATTACCATCGAGGATTAGAGGAACGGCCGCATCAGTAGCAACCGCATTCAATTGGTCGTGTACCTTCATAGTTACTAAAACGTTCCATAACATAGTTGAAGCTATTGAAATGAGCGGTACCATGTGGCTGTTCTCCGTTTTTTGCATGGTTGGACTAGGGTTTGTTATATTATTTGTGCCTGAGACTCGTGGCAAAAGTTTAGAGGAAATTGAGAAGAAGTTGACCAGAGATTCAAGAAGAATAAGAAGTGTAAGCAGTAAACAAATGCAAAATCCATGTTAGCAACAGAAATTCATATGCAATACATTCCAAGAGGGCGGCCACGACAGATTTTGTTGTGACAGATATACTGATTTAAGCAAATGTATTTATATATACATAGGTGTAAAGAATGTGCAATAGGCAGCGAATTGAATTTTCAGTACGCACGCCGAAATAGACTGATTTGGAATGTAACCATAGACTAAAAATTGTAAATAGGTTTAAGTAGATAAATCACGTAAAGTCATTTACGTTATTAAGAGTTCCTTTATATTTATAACTTTATTCTCTAATATTAATGATCTGATCTGTTAATAATTCTATTTGCCGATCATGACAAAATATAATGGTTTTATTTGTAAATTAACCAGATACAGGAGTGGTAGTGAAATAGCTGGCTGCTATTTCTTTTATAGACGTTGTTAGAATCATATTGTCAGTCCATATATTATGGATACTATTTTTATTTGTTATACTTTTTTAAATACAAAATATGAAACAATTCTTTTGTTGTTTTTTATTTATTTTATTTTACATTAATTTATGTGACCGAATGTTCAGATGTCCATAAACATAAATACTACAATCAATTTGAATGCTACCCTTAAATATGAGAATTGTAATATTAATTAAAAATTCAATGACAGTATTCTTTCTTTCCAACTTAACATTGTAGTTGGTTTTGGTATGTTTTATCAAAAGTAATATCTAGCTACAGTCTCGTAACATTACTAGAACCACAGAATAAGTAACAGAATAACCTAGAATTTTTTCTTGGAAGTTGGCTTTCTTTTATAATAAAAAAAAGAATCTAATTCGTAATCGTATTCTTCTATATACGTATGAACTTATTTCAATATTATGTGTATTTATGTGTATCTATCACAAAAATCGGTATTGCACATACCTACTTACAAACTCTTTTCACCTGCAGTATCCACGGTCTAGGATTATTTGCCATTTTCCAAACTGCTATATTTCGATAATAGTTGAACATGCGGTAATAGGTCTCTTTCGGTTTATTCGGCAAAAAGATATTTATGAATAGTGAATATTTAAGGTGTGTTTAAATGTTCCGTCGCCATACCTAACGTTTTCATTTTATTTTATTGATATTTTAGCAATTAAATATACACACAGTAGACAACACGCTTAGCACAATAACAATAATATTTTAATAGCAAAATATATATTATGTCATTTATCCTACATTTTGTGAAAAAGTGTATACATATTGGATATTTTTTAATGCCCGAAAGACCTAAAGAAAATACCAAAGAGAAACAGGTCCACATGTGAAGCATAAATACTAGTATCACCTTACCATTACAATAATAATTGTTCGAGGTGATCTAATAAAATATGTAAAGTATTATACACGCTTATTGGTAGTGGCAGGGCACTGAGATCTGCATATTTAGAAAGCCTGTTATTGCGCCAGAAACTACAGAAGACGACCTAACATAATATCAGATGTGCCGTTGTGTCCAGTTAATTGAATAAGAGATTCCAGAGATCATTCCATTTATCGTCTCTTTATCCCTTATCATTAATTTGTTCCATCAAGGTAGTCAACTAACTTTAAATAAGTACTTTTGCAGGCTATTGTAGGTACAGTCAGCATCAGATATATAGGATCTGTCTAGGTACTCAAATAAAACTACACACTTTGAGGACCAATTATATTTACACTCCAAAGTACTCTAATTAATCTAATTAATGTGAACATCCAATGCGTCAAAAATATCTAAACAGTCGAATGTCATTATTTTCTATACGTTCATATTTTCATAATTAGGTAAACTAAGTTGTCAAATGTATGTAAATAAATGTAATTGAGAAATCATGAGCGACAGATTTTTCAAATTTCGAAAGGACGTGTGTTGATCATTAGTACCTACCTAAACACATACACCAAAAATTTAAAAATAGGTTTACTAGTTTATTAATTCTTAGTTACTGAACTAAAATTGACAATTCTTTACTTTTTTGGCCCGGCAGACAGGGTAACGGTCCACTTGATGGTAGGTGGCTACCGTCGTCTATCAGTATGCCTTGCCAATACTTTCCAGATCCAGATCAGAGCCAATTTTGAAAAGCTTATTTCCAAATTTGACCCTGCCGGGAATCGAACCCGGAGAACCTAGAACGGAGCGTTAAGGCAAGCACCTAAACCACTCATCCAACGGGCTCGTCATAAAAATCAATTGTCAACCATTCCAAACAAAATGTTTGTGACATTTATTTAAAAAAAATGAGGTATTCATCTCCAACAACAAAACAAAAGAATAGAAGATGAAACTGTATATTTTGATGATTTTAGGTGTCAATTACTGTTAATAAAATTTATTAAGAAATTAAAAAAAAGACGCAGGTTCTAAGACGGACAGTTTAATTCTGCGGCTTCTCCAACTTCAAAATAAAGTGATTATGAATCGTAAATAGGTATTAATAATTTTGTTGATTTTCCTTTAATGCTTTACTTTGAAGTAAAGCATCTATCATTACAAATTAATCATAATATTATTTTCGATTAATTTTTAAATTTCTACATAAATAGGTAGTGCACTTACTGCATATACATACTTACATATACATTACTTTTTAGTCTTTTTTGAAGATATTGATAGAGATTGAAAGTATGTATCAAATAGTTTGTACTTACATGTTGGTATCGTGTTAAAGTTAATATTTTTATGATATTTTTTAAATTAATTTGTCGGATTTTTCTTAGAAAACGCTAAATAAATCAATTTCGATAAAATTTATATGGGACCACCTCTGAAGTACGACCTAAGTAAAAAGAATCATCATAATCAATTCATAATTACAGTAAAATAAGAACCTCTTCCTTTTTTGAATTCGGTTGAAAATAATTCCCCACTGATGTCATTGTAGCGTAAATGAAAGATAATGTAAGTAGATCATTACCAGCAGCTAAAATATGAACCTTTATACAAAAATGTCAAAGTTTTATTCCAAAAAGTGTTGATATATAATTTAAAAAATTTAGTGCTTAGATACTTTTGACATATTATGAGTGTTTAGATATATTTGGATTCATAAAAGCTCATATCAATTTGAAATCTGTTGTTGTGTAACTAGATGTTAATGAAAAATTAAATGCCAACAATTATTTGCCTACTTCAGATGCACATCTACTTCTGACGTTGACTGTACTTACTTATCAAAAATATCGAAGATATTACATAAATTTTCTTAATAAACTCAAAAACAAACTTCTACTTTTGACTTTTTTCTCGTTGGCCCATTCATATAGTTAGATGGTTTTTTTCTGTGACTTTAACTCGTACTTTATTCCATGGTTACTTATTAGGTAGCTGAATTTAAGAAGGCAGATCGACCAGTAAAGGTGATCCTCGCTCTGGCTGTAGATCAACCTCCATCGTAGATGAAAATGTGGAAAAAGTAATGAAATTGATATTGGAAAATTAAAGAATTACAATTAAATATTTAGCAGAGACCTCCGCAGTGATGCAATCAATTTTAACAGATGTTTTAAGGTTAAAAAAAGTGAATGTTAACAGCTATGCAAATAAATACTGGCATTTGGAAGTTTCAAAGTGGAATCTCAAAATTGTTGAGCCGTAATTCAGATGAATTTTATCCGGAAACGAAAAAACAATGTATGTGTACATAATATATGTCCAGGAACGCTCTTCACAGCCAGTAAAGAAATTTCGAGTTTGTCCGACAGCCGGTAAACTTGTGGCATCTGTTTTTTGGGATGTGGAAGGAATACTTTTCGATAGGATAAAAATATTTTTATGAAGGAAAAAATAAATAAAAAATATTACCCAAGCGTATCGAAAAACAAGGTGACTATGTTAAAAAATAATAAAAATTAAGAACTTTTTAATTTACCCAGGTACATATACCTACATAGTATAGTTCATTAATGCAATAAGAAACATAAAAATATGCATGAAGCAGACATATGGCATTGATTGTCTTAACTGTGTTTAGCCGTTCCGATAAATGCTATTACAAACAAGTTCATCACATATGTTTTTACACAATTGTTTACAATCGAATCTTATTATTTTGTATGGAATATTACTAAATATTAAAATGCGGTTCTTGATTTATCATCCCAAATTTTGTAAATTATACTTGTACATAAAATTATGTCTCTTCAGTTTACGAATATTAGTGTTGCTTGTAGGTTAATTTTCCATCTATAAATATTATAAAGAGAAAATTTTTGTACTTTTATTTGTAATGAATAAAATACTGGACCGATTTTAAAAAATCTTGCACCTATAAAAAGCTACATTATCAGCAAAGTGAGTAACAGGCTATCTATCTATACTAATATTATAAAGAGAGAAGATTTGTATTGTATGTTTGTGATGAATAAAAACTACTAGACAGATTTTGAAAATTCTTTCACCTATAGAAAGCTACATTATCAGCGAGTGACATCCGTACTAATATTATAAATGCGAAAGTTTATATGGATGTATGGATGATTGTTACTCTTTCACGCAAAAACTACTGAGCCGATCACCATGAAATTTTGCATAAACGTTGTCTGGCCCTATCCCACAAAATTTTAGGGTATCTTTCATCTTTCAACGCAGAAAGTCGCGGCTAATAGGCTATATTTTATAAAAAGTTACGCGGGCGAAGTTGCGTATAACAGCGTATAATCAATCATCATCAATACTAATAAAATAAATCTGTAAGGGTTGGTCATGGAGTAAGTTACTTTTTTTTTCAGATATCGTGTTTCTAGGCTCTATACATGATACTGAAACTAAATTGACCATTTTTAGAATTTTTTCTATAATTATGTATGTTGTATGAATGTAAGTATTTATGTTCCTTCATAACTCTTAAACGAATTAACTGATTTTCATGAAACTTGGTAGATAAACATTTAGACGTACAGGAAACAGGATAGGCTACTTTTTTCTTTTTCAACGCGGACGAAGTCACGGGCACCAGCTAGTGTATAATATATATATAAACTATTTCTCAACTGCTGCCATCTATCGTCGCTGTGATTAAATAGTAAGTAATCGCTGTTAATGTCAAAAGACAATCAAAAGAAGTAAAACTGCACGAAATACTACCTAATAATGGGTTATTTGTGCGATAAATGTCACTATGTTTTTTTTGTACGCGGGAAATTCTTTCGCCTATAGAAAAGTACATTTATCAGCGAGTAGCATAAATTATATTATATAAAGTTACGCAGACGAGTCGCGTGCAACAGCTAGTTTATCTTGTTATCAGAATAGTTTCCGTTTTATCCCCTTGTAGTTTTTTAAACGCCTCTGATAACACCAAAATTTTTTTAAATATTATATATTATTAAAAGTTATCAGGAAAGCTTCCGTTTTATATACCCCCCCCCCCCCCTCGTAGTTTTTAAAACGCTCGATAACACCCGTTAGATTCAGATATTATTTCAATACAGATTGAATACTCAAAGTTTTGTTTCACTCAGTCTGTACCAATCACTTTATTAATTCGCTAGCCTATATAAACCGTCACGAACATGGTCTGAAATGTTCGTTTTCTTCAGTGACTTGTGCAGTGAACACATCAGTGCGTGCTTTTTGCTTTGCGTAACCTCCATCAATGTTTCCGTGTATCATACGAATATATTTGTGACTTTTTCTCAATAATTATTTGACGTAGTGTATAAAATTAATTTACCAAGATGAAAATTTTAATGAGAGCCGATACCCATTATTCTATAGCAATACGATCCAGTGAATACGACAAACCAAATTACACATTTTCACAGGTAGTAAATCATTTTTATGGAAGTGCTTACAATTTTTTTTTTTTAAATAAAATATTAGCATGTAGGTACAACAAATAATAATAACTACCGTGTTTGTTAATGTCCGTAGCATTGTCCAATTGTGACCAATTTACCAATAGGCAGTTGAGTTGGCGAAACGAATGTATTTCGCGCAGTATATGAACAATTAATTAAATTTAAGCTTAATTACTATGACGAAATTTCTTTTCTTTTCTTATTAGAATTTATTACACTTGTGAGATTATAGCTTAACTGTTATAACTTACTGCCGCATTTCACGCATGCTATTTTATTAAATATATTAATACTAGCGATCCGCTCCCGGCTTCGCACAGATTGTATGTAATTTTTTATATATACACACTTGACTCTTCTTTGTTTTAAAAATTTAAAAAAAAAAAGTTAATTAGATAATTGTAGATAACTTTAAATAAGCGTTTAGTTCACTAAATTTACCATGATATTTCATTAAAGTACTGAAGAATCTCCTTTCTCAATTGGCGCTTCTCTACGAAGGTTGGCTGCCATCGTGGCTAAAGCCCTGAACCTTGAAAACTAAAGAATATTTATAAGAACTCATTAAATTAGCATTATTATTATTAGCAGGCAATAATAGACTGTTAATGTAGCACAATACTTATTGCCTTTGCGTGAGATTTAATTAAATAATATTGAAAAGCATGTGGATCTATTATGTTGGTACAATAAAATTAACGTCATTGGTAGTTAATACAAATAATGCGTAACATCACACTGCGTAATGTTTTTGGGTAACGTTTCCACTTGGTCACAATCATAACTAATTGTTTAAATTGAACGGAGGCAATCAGAAACACACCTCCTCGAGCGACGTTCTCACTGATGGTCTGGATTGAATTAGTTTACTACGTAATGATATTGTAAATGCAAAATGTTTTGCTCTTACATTACTTTGACTGGCAAATCGGAAAAGACTTTTTAGTCTTAACTAAACTAAATCTACAAAAACTATGATCTAAGGCCTCAGATCAAATAGCCGGTTTTATAAACATGTATACAGGGCGTCCTGCGACAGGGAAAGAAAATCTTTGAATGCAGTATTACTAACTTTTAAAAATAACATAAAGTCTTCTTTCAGCAAAATATCCTATCTACGATATTTAAGATACTTTCCCTTCATGTCGCATAGTTTTGGGAAACCCGGTATATGCATAGGCCCATTTACTTTATTGATATTTTGTGTTCAAAGCTATAATCTCAATTTTTGGTTATTTTTATTGACAACTAGCGGCCCGCTCCCGGCTTCGCCCGGGGTGCATTTTTTTTTACGTACAAACCTTCCCTGATTATGCCTCTATCCATGAGTGAAGAGAGAATTAAAATCTACTATATACTAACGCGCCTTTGTTTTGTTTTGATTGACGACAAATGTTTGACAGCTGGGAACAGAGGGTTTGTATGGGAAAAGAAAATTATTGTTTTTAATTTTTCCTTCGATTTTTTTTATGTTTTTTCTCTCCATAAGAACCTTCCTCAGACTTCATCAAACACAACAAAAAAGAAATTAGCCAAATCGGTCCAGCCGTTCTCGAGTTTTGCGCTTAGCAACACATTTAGGGATTCATTTTTATATAGAAGATAGTTTAAATATCTAATCGGTTTCCAAGTTTACTTACGTGTAAAATGTGATTCTGAATTTCCATCCTTACATAATATTATCGTATAAAACAAGGTCCTCCGCCGCGTCTGTCTGTCTGTTCGCGATAAACTCAAAAAACTACTGCACCTATTTTCATGCTTTTTTCACCAATGGATAGAGTGGTTCTCGAGGAAGGTTTTAGCATATAATTTACAAACTTACGCGGGCGAGGTCGCGGGCAGCAGCTAGTTAGTAAATATTTTAATAAGGCGAGGCCTCACTCCGCCGTCCACGGGACTCTATCTTTAGTTCTTATTTTATCTGAGAATAAAACTTTGGACCATGGTAGACTTTGGACCAGGTCAGTGTCTGCGTACAATGATTGACGTATTCCTAAGGCAATATCAAAACGATTTTATCATGACATAAGTAATATCAATGAAAATTGACGATCATATTTGGGTGTTCTTGAATGCTTAGGAATCTTTCTAAGCATGTTGTTCGTGGAAAATTACTTTTCATTAACCGTATTTATTACGAACAACTTTCGATTTATTTACGTCCATTTTCAATTCAACGGTTTCGCAATTAAAGCTTATTTGCAAGAGTATAAAGTGCATTCCGTCATGAGCGTCTTTCATTGCATTCACTCTATAATAACCGTGGAACCAATTGAAAAGTTAGAACAAACTTAAGGTCGTAGAACTTTAAAACGTATTTTGACAAATATAATATAAGTAGCGGCCCGCCACCGGTTACGCACGGATGTAATTCTATTCTGCAAATTGTGTATACAAAACCTTACTCATTTAATATTTGTATAATTTTTGTAATGTTATAACTTTTATTGTAAACTATGTACAGATTTTAGCAGCATTTGCCGTTTCAATGGGATCAATGATAATTGGATTTTCATCAGCCTACACGTCTCCAGCACTGGTCACGATGGAGAACGACACGACAATATCTGTTTCAAAGGAACAGGTATTTATATTCATTTTATTAACCCTTTAATAACTACAACTAGACTCAGACAATGACTCAATTTCCATTTTTGTAAATTCATGATTTATGTTTCCATTGACAGGCAAGCTGGGTTGGTGGTTTGATGCCCTTAGCAGCATTAGTTGGTGGCGTACTTGGCGGGCCACTAGTGGACTATATCGGACGAAGACGAACCATCCTATTTACCGCCCCACCTTTCTTTATAGGATGGATCCTAATTGCGACTGCAAAAGTTGTGCATCTCATTTTTTTAGGACGCGCCATATGTGGTCTTTGCGTTGGAGTAGGTTCACTAGCATTCCCTGTATATCTCGGTGAAACAATACAACCTGAAGTACGCGGAACTTTAGGATTGTTTCCTACAGCCATAGGTAACATTGGAATATTGATATGTTACGTTGCCGGTAAATATCTCAATTGGTCTCAACTGGCATATTTAGGTGCAGCGCTTCCAATACCATTTTTCATCTTAATGTTAATGATCCCAGAAACTCCTCGGTGGTACATATCTCGCGGACGTACCGAAGAAGGGAGGAAAGCATTGCAATGGCTTAGAGGAAAAAATACAAAAATAGACAATGAAATGAGAGATATAGCTCTTACTGATGCCGAATCGGAGGATAGTGATTCCTACATGAGAGATATGTTAAGTAAAAAATACATGAAATCGATAATAATTTCTCTGGGACTTATGGCCTTCCAGCAGCTGTCTGGAATCAATGCGGTCATATTTTACACCGTTCAAATATTTCAAATGTCTGGCAGTTCCGTAGATGAAAATTTATCAACTATTATTGTCGGAGTAGTGAACTTTTTGTCAACCTTCATCGCCACCGGACTCATTGATAGATGTGGCAGAAAAATACTCTTGTATATTTCCTCAATAATGATGACTATTACTTTAATAGTATTAGGAACATTTTTTTACGTTCGCGATGAGCTCTTTTTAGATGTATCGAAGTTAGGTTGGCTTCCATTAACATGTGTAATGATTTATTTGCTAGGATTTTCTTTAGGTTTTGGACCAATTCCCTGGTTGATGATGGGTGAAATATTGCCAGCAAGAATTAGAGGTGCTGCTGCATCAATATGTACTGCTTTTAACTGGTTATGTACGTTTGCAGTGACGAAAGCTTTTCAAAATATATTAGATGGTATAGGTGCTTCTGGGACATTTTGGTTATTTGGGTGTATAGTTTTTGTGGGACTATTTTTCGTTATTGTTTTTGTTCCTGAAACACGCGGCAAAAGTCTAGAACAAATTGAAAATAAAATGACAGGTAGATCCTCACCTAGGACGCGTAGAATGAGTTCTATAGCTAACATTAAACCTTTGCCTAGTGGTTGTTAAATACATAATTTACTAAAATTATAAACCATTACTAATTAAATACTTTCGGTAAATGTAAGGTTTTAGTTTTAGTATATTTTATTAAGTTTATTTAAATTATGAAATTACTTTTTAAGGGTTATCTCAGTACCTATGTTGTGTTTACTTAAATGAAATATTAAAACTGTCATAAATTTAATTCCTGCTCTCTATGTTTTTTTATATATATTATGAATGTATAAATTATAATATGCATAATAATATGCATTTTAATACTTTGGTATCTTGAATTTGTTAATTAAGTAAATGTTA
This sequence comes from Synanthedon formicaeformis, assembly GCA_945859745.1. Taxonomy (NCBI): domain Eukaryota; kingdom Metazoa; phylum Arthropoda; class Insecta; order Lepidoptera; family Sesiidae; genus Synanthedon; species Synanthedon formicaeformis. Next base: position 6,488,905 of record OX243954.1, read on the forward strand.
TGAAATGGAAAGTTTTCCATATCACATTATCTTAGTCAAACATTTATAAAATACGGTTTATGAAAGTCTGTAAAAATGATCATTTTTTAATAAAAACTTAATGATTCAAATTTATACTTAAATGATTATTTATGTTTGTAAAGTAACATTATTGTTTTAGTATTAATTGAGTGCAAGTTTATAATAAAGTAAGTACCTAAGTACAGTATTATTTTATTTTGTGTTATTATTTACACCTATTTTAGCTGTATTAAATTTTAATGTTTCTCATGAAGTTTTGTCAACTAAGTAAATACATCATATACCCTTGATTTTTAGTTACAAAGAATGCTTCTTGAAAAGTTTCTCGGAGAAAAATTAATATCAAAACTAATCTAAATACTTACAAGGAAAAATAGTTGTCACAATATTTAAACAGAAGCAATACTTAACATAATCTTATTATAATATTCTATTTTGAATAGAATAACATTGTATATTGTATATTATTAATATAACTAAACATGGAAGTGATTGAAACACACTTTGCAAGAGAAATAGTATATAAATGTCATGATATCAGCAAACAGTCCTACGATTTGTCTATTAGTTACCTACACATAGTATTATTTTGTTTACTTTGTAATATTAGTAGTTTAGAAAATTATATATTTATACTTTAGGATTAAGTCCAAGCGAACAGAGGCTAATAGTGAAGTAAATACTTTTGGGCAGCCTGTTTAGCAGCACCTTATAGAACCCCTTTATAGAAATTCCGGTGAGTGAGCAAGGGACTCCAGGGCTCATTTCCCTATTGCTCGCTAAACCCTTTATGATCAGTTGTTTTCGAACATATTGCTAGTACCAATTTTGTTTCCCTAGGTACATAACTTTAATATAGTTTCGGGAAAGCTTAGATGTAAATTGCCCGTAGAGACGGTAGGTAACTTTAACGTAAACCAGATAAATAAAAAAAACCACTTACCCATAACTTGTACGCGACAAATAGCGCAAGTATCACATTCTACATCCCAACTCCACATTGCAACAGCATTCCACTTCTTCAAAGTAAACATTTTGTCAGATTTCTGCCCATCTAAATCACCACGGTCCATCGCATCACAATCTTCTGACATGTTGTTTAATTAAACACGAAAATAGTCTTATAATCCTTTAAATCGTATAGGAAAAAGGAAAATAACAATATTTATGTACCCTACTTGTTTATTTTATTTGACAACTTTGACATGCTTTTGACTCAGGCGTGATATTATAACATTGTCATTATCATGAAATTGACAATAAACACAGAACACAATATACTCACAAGGTTAAAATAGGTCTTTACTTATGAAATTGTCGTTTTGTACGAAGTAAATTATAAAGTACTTTATTTTCTGATCTTTTTATTTATTTATATTAATTAAAGTAAACACATATAAATCGATGGAACTTTGCCCACGCAGGGCAGTTTCTCCATTCCCTTCTTGAAAAAATAAGCTGAACAGGAGACAACAAACTCCTGAAAGGCATTTTGTACTGCCTCTTGAGTGTTGATTTTTTCCGACAAAAAATTGTCCAAATTTTGGAAAAAATAGAAGTCCACTGATGCCACGATGGAACTCGTACACGTAAATAATGCGATATTTCAAGTTTTGTAAACTGAGTGACGCAAAGAAAAAAACCAAAAGAGGAAAAAACAAATGAATTACGGTTTTCAAAACACAAAAGCATGACTAAATAGCTGTATAAATTTGAAATTGGAATTCCTAACCAAAGAGGAGATATTATTTGAGATCAAAGTGGCCAGTACGTCAAAACGCCAATTTCATATGTAAGAACCTAATATTATACAAAAATAAGGATAGACTAATATCACACTAGAATTGCTACTGTCAATTTAAACGAAATGTCAAATTTACAGCTGCTTCACCACTTACGTTCCATTATAAGCAAAAAGAGTCGTCACGGTTTATAACTTGTGTAAAACCAAACCAACTTGTGTAAATATCAATCAATATCAATATCAATCAATATACTAAATAATAAATCTGTAAGGGTTAGTCATGGAGTATGTTACTTTGTTTTCCGAGATATCGTGTTTATTTTATAGGTTCTATACATGATACTGAAACTATATTCACCATTTTTTGATTTTTTTTTCTGTATGTATGTATGTATGCATGTATGTTCCACGAATTAACTTATTTCCATGAAACTTGGTAGATAAACATTTAGATGTACAGGACACAGGATAGGCTACTTTTTTTCTTTTTCAACGCGGACGAAGTCGCGGGCACCAGCTAGTGAACAATAATTAAACAAATAAAATAATTGATAAACACACAAATTAAAACACATTAATTAAGTATTCCATATTACAATGATAAAATTAAATAAAAAATTTATTTTATAACATTAATTGGATTCTATTGTGCTAGTTACCAAAGATTTGTTAGTATCCAGCGTAAAATTAATAAATAAGTTACAAGTTTATAATCGTATTTCATTAAATAAGAATTACTGAAACAATCAAGTTCGTGAGCAGCTATTACAAACTTAATATCGTTGGGATACCGACACCCCCATTCTGAAATGAAAAAATATTTTTGAAATTATTATTAGCGTACAAAGTAAGCAATCAATAAACCACTGATTGTTACAGTTAGAGACCTAATGTAACTTTTATACTACTAGGATTTTAAATAGGTTAAAAAAAATTTAGCCCAGCAAGATACAGTTTAATTTCGATTTACCTAAAAAAATGTTTAGAAAAATTGCATACCCTTGCATTGCGGTGTCAGAGGTACCGTTGTTGAGGATACTGTGAAATATAAAGGGGAGCAGTCTTCTATAGAATAGCCACTGCATGCTCCCAATAAACTAATCTCTACCATTCCCTCATTTGTTGCAGATTCACATACTACATCGCCTGGAACTGTACCCGTGGTTTGGTTACGCCTGTGAAGAAAAAATACCTTAAGTAATTTAGCTAGTTTAAGATAGTTTTCATAGCGGCCCTGAATTATAAAGTTTTTTAACTGAGTATTTAAAAGAAGCGAAGTATTTTATATGTCAACATAGTACATCTCTATAATTATATTTTTGGTTATTAAGTTGTCCGATTTTTACAATAATTGATACATTTTAAAACGTTACCTCGGCAAGTAACACCATGATATTAAAATAATATATATTCATTAAATAAATAAATGTTTAATTAATGCACCTGTCATTAATAAGTGACTAACTAAGTAGTAGCAGGCTTAAAGTACATAATTATCACATCTTCCCTGATTATACCCTACCTTGGATAAGTGTTTGATCTTGAATAGCAAACGCTGATAGGGCCGTGATTAGTGCTGTGAATTCGAATAAGACGTTCAGAGTTGAGTTGATAAAAATAATTTGGCATTAATCTATAAACGTTAATGCCATTGGCATCTACGTAATCATCAAAGCCAACGATGCCGGAGTCGACATTATTCCAGCTACTACCACATAAAGGGTTTATCACTCTTCTTGGCACTGAAAATGTTTGAATTAAAGAAACAAATGATTAAAATACTGTTAATAAATAATTATTAGTTTTTAACAGTAAAACCAAAAACTTACAAATTTTAAGAAAATTTGAGATCTTAGCTAGTAAAGCCGGCTCTTCAATGGCAGCTGAAAGTGTAATTGGTATGAAATCATTTGAATCTCTTAATAATGGACTCACTGTTTCTTCGTTTCCAGCAGTTGCAACAAATACTAAACGTAAATCTGAAACATTGAAATTTATGTTATAACAGTACATAAATACATAGTTGCGAAATTATTTTATTTATTTACTTTCCTGGTAAAGAGTAGGTATACCTACTACTTACCTGGCACATTATTTCTTAACCAAGTAGCATGGCGTATAGCTTCAACTCTTTCCGTATCTATCAGTGGAACAGTATCGGTGATGAAAAGAGCAATAGTAGCATTTCCTCCACAATAATGTTGTGATTTTTCTATTTCCAATTCTTTTACCGACATTTTACTTATCGATTCAAGTACTTTGGCCACATTTAGTAAACCTAAAAGACCGAAAAACTTTGTGTAAAGAATCAATATAACTACTTACAGTTGGTCTAGGTACTTTTTTCTATGGAATACCTGTTGTTTGCGCCGCCATTTTTTTGGATATTTCTACGTAGAAATCGGACACTGAGAAAGTTTTTTCTACTATTATTTCACCAGTGTTAGGGTGTAGAAGTGTGATACTAGATCCAAATTTACCAACTTCAATATCATCTACAATATATGAAATCATTTGGCTCCTTGCTACATTCAAATCGGTTACAAGAATGAGATTAATTTTAGGTCGTAATACCGACTCGGTGTTTGTTAAACATATCGGATCATTCAAATTCGTAGCTGAAAATAATTTAATTAACTTATATTAAAGCTTTTTTTTATACATTATAAAGAACACAATTGGTAATATACTTGCACAAAAAGGAATTTACAAACTTACGTATGTAATTATTTAAAGCAGTGACTGTATTTTGGACAAAGTTTTCTATTCCTCTCATATTTGTAGTACCAGATAATTGAGACACGTGATACAGAGCCACAGCAGTACCTAAACTTCTTTCTGTTAGTATTTGGGTAGACGCTACGTCTGGCACAAGAACTTTTCGATTGCATGCTCTAAACCTCAATTCGTGCAATATGCCATTCTGTGAAAATGTAATTTCAATTAAAGAAGTATTATACTTATCTTAATAACGATATTTTTGAAACGTAAGTAACTTACATTGCTAAAGTACATGTCTAAAAGTTGCGATAGTTTTATCTCTGGAAACTTATTGACATAGGACAGAGCTAGTTCACTTAAGATAACACCATCTAAGCCACCTCTTATTTCGGGATCAGTTAACTCCAAATCAATAGTTTTGGAATGAAAGTAATGTCTTCTAGCAGTGGTGCTATTCCAACCACCATTTGCACCAACGGATATCACATTTCTTGTCATACCTTGTCTTATAGCTGTTTCAGCAATATCACCTAAGAATTACAAACAATACTGTTATTCAAGATATATTTTTACTTATAAAATACATATGCCTTATAAGTATCTAATTTGTATCTTGTATAAGCTGCCAGTTAAACTGGATTATTTTGTCATTTAATATCTTACCAGAAATAGTAGAGGCATATCTGTTGTTAACACTTATGGAATTGTTACTAAATCCAGATTTGACATTAACAAGATCTGAAACTAACACGTTTTGTTCTTCTAACCCGGACGAAACACCAGCAATTATTGGACCCATTGACACATCGCCCCAAGGAGTAGACACAACACCCGTTTCAATCGGGCAACGGGTAATTCCAGCTATTTGCCGTCTGAAAACGTCTTTAACACCACTGAAATAGAGAAATATTTTTTTTGATAATTTTGATTTTTTCAGTTATTTTTATGCTAAGATGCTTTTGGGTCACATTAAGATCGCATATAGGCAGAAAAGGAAAGAGTAAAAGCACTTTAAAAGTGTTTTAATATTTCCACGCTTCTAATACTAGAACAATATTGACAATTAATAGCAGTGATTAGAAATGCAGAACGATAAAGGCGAAGAAGCTACTACATTTCGAGCACTTATTGATTGGCTAAAGATTTTTCAACTTATTTTTATTTTTAATGTTTATTTATATAGTTTATTCTACAAGTAGTGATGCTAGTAAAATACAGGGTATATGCATCGAAATAATATATCTCTGCGAGGGAATATGTACCAGAGGCATCAGGAGAAAAACTGCACAATGAGAGAAATATGTTTACAAAAATATAAAGTTAAGCTAATGTAAAAAAAATACTTACTTACTTCACATCAAATATTTCTATATCATCACTTTTCTTGTATTGACTCATTCTGGCATTTGTTCCACCTTGAATTATTCTATTGCATGTCCATTCTTCATCTCCTCTAGCATGTTTAAGGATACTGGTAGAAACCATTTGATGTAAGGCACACTGAGCATAACATAAAAAAAATCATAAAAGACACGTTTTCATATGTTTAATAAAATATATTTAAGTATATACCAACCACTTACTTTTTCTTCGCTTGTTATGCTGTTTTCTGGTAGCTTAAATTGATTATTTGGAATCAACTTGGTCAATAGTAAACGATTCTTATAAGCTGGAAAGCCTGTAGGACTGTACGGTACTATGTATTGTGTGCCTGTGGCAGTAGGATCGTATACAATTCCATCCTGACGGAACCTTAAATATACATTATTAGTGAGTAAATTCTTATAATTTGTTTTTTATTTTTATGTATAAGGGTTGTCAGGCAGGCTGATTGTCCACTTGATGTTAGGTAATGCAAGAAACGCCACACTCAAGTGCACTGTCGATCACAGATCTAAAATAAGCTCTAAATAAAATAATAAAATAATCTAAAAATGACTAATAATAAAAATAAACTGTAAATCAACTTACACATGTGTAATTGCTGTTGCGATTTGTCTCATGTCTCCAAGGGAATTTGGATGATCTTCAATTTTTCTTATTACATCTAACATAACGTTCAAGGACATTGGTGGCAAATTATTTCTGTCAAGCAGTTCTGGTTTGTTATAACATTCTTTTAAAAACTCCGACAATGTATTTCCATTTGTTTGAGCTTTTATATTCATTGCACAAAACAGCACTAAACTTGATATTAAAATTATCATATTTATTTGATCTATTTATTTAGTATGACTTGTTTATCAATTTAGAACATGAGTAAGATTGTCCTAGTATCTTGAGCCTTATTGTTTTTAAAGCAAAAATATATTATAATATATATGTAGCTTCAGGACTTGGTTTCACTATCTATGAGAGTACCAACTGACTGACTAACAATGATTAGGAACACGAACAATCTTATCTCTGGAAGTACCTGATAAAAAAACTTGCGAAACCTTGACTCATTTAGTTTGTTTTTTTTTTTTTTTTGCTGTTTAATATGATTGGTTTGCTACTTACTATGATTTTTCATACGTATACCAAAAAATGGACATCAAAAACAGGTTAAAAGAAACACAAATTAAAAATAATTATATTATGTTTATTTTTATAAAAATAAGTATAATTAACAATGAATTATATTGTCTAATACCTACTTATCCTTAATTTAAATTAGAAACTACCCTGTGGGATTTCGCTTAATAAGAACAGTTTCAAATAAATACACGAACACAATATATTGTGCAAGTTTATTGGTAAAAACTGTCAATTATTAATAAAATATTTTTATAATACTAGAATACAAAATTATATATTAGTAAATTTTAAAAATTAAATATTTTTTACACCCTAAGCATATTAAACATAACTGCTGTTAAAACTAATAGAAGACTAGCAACAATATTGCCGGCACCACTGTAACAGTCGAACTCTTCTATTTGAATTTGATATTTAATATTGTAGGGGAATCTGCATGCTTCTTCTGTAAAATAAAAAAAAAGATATACTTAAGTATTATAAAATGTGACAGATTGTGAGTAATTTTTTACTCAATATTTGAATTTAATGCATGACACCATAGTGAAGTGACTACAAATAGTTAGCAATATAAGTTATGAGAAAAATGTAAGGAAAAAATGGAAAAATCATGGAAAAAATATAGTATAAAGTATCGCTGCGGCCGCTCGCTGTACATCTGATCGATTTTTTTTTTTTAATGTTAAGTACATAACTTAAGTAGTAATGAAATCGCAGACAAACCTGTGCATGTAGCAGATGTTGTGGCAGTACCAGCAACGGACTGTACGGACACGTAGAACAATGGACAAGAGTTAATGGTGGAGTAGCCATCACATGGATTCTGAAGACCATATTCAACATTGCCATTTGAAGTTATCGTCTCGCAATGTATGGCGCTTTCGTCAACGATAATATTTATAGTAGAATTTTGCCTAAAAATAGACAAAACAGATAAATACGTAGAGAAGTAATAAATCTTTAGTTTTTTAAACTAAAAGAACAATATAAAGTCCAAAATCCTACAAAACGGACATTCTGTACATACAACACAATATTCTATGATTTTCCACGTATTTCGTACAGTCTAAAAATGTTTAAAAAATCGATAAGGTAGAGTGGAGAAGTCAATTCAAACTTATTCAATTCAATTGAAATACAAAATAAATAAAAAATAAAAATAAATATGCACAGACACAAATCGGACTGTTAACCGAACTACTGGGAATAGAGCAAATTTATTGGTCAGTCACACTCGTACATGTTACTCGTACATTAAGCTTTCAAAGCTGTTTAGCTGTTTCAAGTTGTCACTGTTAGTACGCACTCAGTGTAACAGCGAAGAGATAAAATATGTGTTTGATGCTATCAATCATCATACTATTGAGCAGAAATAGAATATGCTTCGTTTATTTGCCTTACAACATACAAACCCAAAAAATGTTCTCGTCTTCATTATTCCCGACACTACCCCTTAGCCCGACTCTTGGCACTAGTGTGCCAGAACAGAAGACATAATTTCTTCTTGTATTTATTTAGCAGACACATAAGCAGAGGTCAATTACTAGACAGTTTACTAACCTTATTAATGTAGAATGTAAAGAAGTATTTGAAATACGATTAAATAAGAAACGATTTAAATGTATGAGACACGTTACTTGCCTTGGTTGAGTCACGCTACGAGAGAAGCAAACGATAAGACTTCCAATTCCAGTGCTGGTTCGCGATATTTTTATTCTTCTGTTATCATTTCTACCATATATATAATTAGGACTGATTGAGTAGAAATTGATATAACCGGGTTCCACATAATCATCAAAATGTCTCGATCCGGACGTGTGTCCAGTCAAGAACTGTGACCCACAATTGGAGTTTACAATTCTTCTTCCAGCTAAAAAAAGTTTGATTTATTATTAACATGGACACCAAAAAAATAAATAATTAAAAAGATATGTTTTAAAAACATACTCTGTGCAATTCTATCAACAACACCCGCCATCGTAGATTCAACGTTGATTCCAGATGATGAGAGCGATATAGTTTTTATATCGTTATGCATATCGCGAACTAAAGTCCAAAGGTTGTCAACCTGGTTTGTAGATGTTGCAAATAATATTCTTAAATCTACAAATACAAATATGTAATTAGTTAGGAATGTAGGTATAAAATACGTATAATATTCGATAAAACTGTCAATGAGGTGCTAACCGGGTACAGTTTCGTTGAGAATGCGAGCTTCGTTCCAAACCAAATCACTGTTTTGCAAATTACTGGTGCTAAGCAAGAACAAAAGGACTGTAGCATTACCACCCACGTAGTTGTGGGTTTTTTCATTTTCTAATTCGGCATGCATAAGGGTCCTTATATTTGTAAAACTGTTTTGAAGATTCACTCCGTTTAACACTGTAAATAGAAATAATATTTAAATAACATTTAAAAATTCTATGTTAATACTTAAACTTTAGACTTAAATAGAGAATACTTACAAGTCTGATGTTTCGCAAGTGTGTACTCGCTGTGGAAATCAGCAAGAGAGAATGTCTTATTAATTACTATATTTCCATCAAAAGCATTTAACAAAGTTACACTGGATCCATATTTGCCAACTTCTATTGTATCTAGTAAGTAAGATATAGCTGGATATATAGTTGTATATTGCCAGGACGCATCAAGAACTATGTAAAGGTTTGTTTTCAAGCGATAATCGGCGCTAGTAGTTTCAGTTGTAATACAACTCAAATCGTTCAGATTATTAGCTGAAAAAATTGAAAAAGATGTATATAGTTAAATTTTTGATAAAGTTTTCAAAGATTGCCAACAATTCTACTTAAAGTAATGAATACGCACTTGCATAAGTTTGGAAATTAGTTACAGCGCTAGTAACAAGATTTCTCAATCCGCCTGTTATAGTTCCTCTTAGAGGCATATTAGTATCCAAAGCTGCAGCAAAAGCATAAGTTTCCGTTTCTAAATTAGTGTTCGTAATGTATTGCTGACTCAGTTCACGACGATTGCAAGCCCTTAATGTTGGATTGAAAACTCCATTCTAAAAAAAGCAGAAATTATTATGGTACCTACTTAGCTATTAATCTGGTTAACAATAGATTAAATATCAGGTTCTACTTACTCTTGGCGAATAGTACATGTCAATAATTTGCGATAGTTTCAAAGAACCGTAAGTGCTCAGCGCTGACTGCACCACAGTGCCAAGAACAAAACCATCAATGTCTCCACGAATTTCTGGATCCGTCATTTCAACGTTCACACGGTTATGTATCATGAAATGTCTGGGTGCTTCAGTACTGTTCCAGTTACCAGCTGTACCGACAGATATTTGGCTCAACCCTCTTTCTGTCCCTTGTATGAGAACTGCTTCTGCTAAATCTCCTACAAAAAAAATTATACAATTCGGTCTCAGGGATTTTAATTGGATGCCAGAACATTGTGTAATCGTGTAAAATAATTTGGGTTCTATACAAATTCGGGGGTTAGTTTATAATTTTATTTATGTCTTGTTTTCTGTTTTTGTGACCACTTCTAAATGTTATTGGAAGTAGTCGCAAAAGCAGAATATAAGTTTGCTTGTTTATTTGTAAATAATATTTTTTTTACTTAATAACTAAATAAGAATAAAGAATCTGACCTGATAGCGTTGCGGGATATAAAGATGTAACAGTAGCTTGAACGTCATTGTATCTGATAGGTGTATTTTTAGTGAGCTCGTTAATGGCGACCTGTTGTGATTCAGCACCAGTTGCAATGCCAGCGATTAGGTGACCGGCAGAAACAGCTCCCCAAGAGGACTTCACAACGCCGTTCAAAAGCGGACATTGGCTTTCACCAAGTAATTGTCGCTCTGACCTAGATCCACTAAAGCTAGTGTATTCAACATCGTTGTTTGCGTTCCATTGTCTCATTTGGCCATTACGATTGTTGGGATAACTAAAAGTAATAACACGAATTATTGTAAATACAATAGCCTCGTAAATATTTTGGTTTTTATCTCTGTCAGAATCCTATTTTGTTTTCTTTTCTTAATATACTTCTGGCATTAAGGGAATCTGATATACTCGGATCTGGTATGTTGGAAATCTGGTATTTTAGGAATCTGGTGTAGAGGGAACAAAGCAATAATTTTAGTATCTACTAATTCACTTTTAATGCGATCACGAGCAACATAGTAAGCTTATCATACAATATTATATAGGTACAGTTTAAATTGAATTACTATGTACTAAATCTTAAGTAGAAAACAACAGTAGGTATCATCATAAGACCCATATATGTAAATATATGGTATCATATATATGTATCAAAATACATACATAAATATTGTTTTGCTAATGCAATTTTGAAAGTTCGCGAATAAAAAGGGGTTGAAATTTGATTACGTGATTAAAAGTAGTACTTAACTCACAGAAGAGACTCATCGAGGATCTCCACATCGTCTTTTACAGATGATGACACCTGTCGAGCTGTTCTCAATGCTCTGTACTGAGATAGTTGATTGCAACTGCCTTCGTCGCCTCTTACACGTGCATCTACTGTCGTAGATAACATACGGTGAAGAGAACACTGTAAGAATTAAGGTTAACATTAGATTCACGAGGTGCTAATTACTAAAAAAAATGAATTTTTGCTATGTGCAGATCTTGCAATTTTTACATGAGCGATAGCTACCAGTAATTCAAGGTTTTTAAACTGTTGACATCAGAACATGAATCTTCCTTTGACATATATCTCTTTCTAAATAGCTTCAACGTAATCCATTGGTTGCGTTACCCATTTATGAATGAGAAATATAACTTACCTTAAGAACAGATGAAAGTGTAGTATTTGCAAGAACATCCAAGTTGCTGGGAATGAGTCTGGTTAGCAAAAGTCGATGGCGGTAGAATGAATGAAATGTTGGAGCATAAAATAGAACATTTGCAGATGCTTGATTTGAGTCCGGTTGATGATACTCAATGCCATCTTGCCGATACCTAAACAAAATGTTAAGAATATTATAACTTAATTAATATATATACAATTTAAAACACAGCTACTTACTAAACGTTTCTAACATACGTCCATTTAAAGATACCTAAATGGGATACTCCGATGATATATAAAAGCTACTTAACTAAAAATATAGAAAATTAACCACCCGTTCCCCGCTTCGCACAGATACGAGTTTTTCTGCAAATTATATTCCATAAACCTTCCCTCGTTTACAGTTTATCTCTCTTGCCATTGGTGAAAACCGTATCAATCCGTTGGGTGGTTTAGAAGAAAATGGCTGAGAAACAGACAAAGGTGGACAGTGACTTTTTATACTCACGATTAACGCACAGCCAAAACTACTAAGTCTAGAAAGCTGAAATTTTGAACATAGGTTTATTTTATAACGTAAGTAATACTTGTAATATTCCTTTCTATACGAATTATGTATGTTGTGATTAAGACGTGTGTCTTTAGTCGGTAAATCTTTTCAAATAAATAAATAAGCATCCAGAAAGGAATTTTTAAAATTTAAACTCCGTACGAAACCGGGGGCGAGGCGCTAGTATAGATAAACAGACAAACTATGAACTTACGTATGAAGTAGTACCACAGCAAGTTGTCTCAAATCCTTATTGACATTGGGATTGTCCTCAATTTTTCGTATAATGTCAATAAGAACTGGTATAGTGGTGGGTGGTAGATTATTTGTGTTTAATAATGTCGCATTGTTGTAGCATTCAATCAAATCTGGAGCCACGCTTGACTGTGCCGTTAATTGTGCATTTGCGCAATGAAAGAGTGCTGCCACACAAACCACAGTAACCCAGTACTTATACATCTTCAACGTAGCTAGAGCTAGAACAAATTACGTATGCAGATTATATTATACTCGTACGTGTCACACTGAAACTGGAATTTAGTCTTTTTATTTTCAACCGACTTTAAAAAAAGGAGGAGGTTCTCAATTCGACTGTATTTTTTTAATGTTTGTTACCTCAGAACTTTCGACTGGGTGAAACAATTTTGATTCTTTTTTTATTTGAAAGCTGGTGCTTTCCATTGTTAAAATTTTGATTCAAATGTAAAACCAGATAATAGAATACGAAGAATTGTATGTAAGTACTCCACAATCTTCGTACCAATAAATGATTAGGTTGATGACGAAGTTTTTGTGGCATTTATGATTTATACAGTTTTATCAATGGGAGCGCCCGGTATTATCGTTACTTTAATAAGCAACCAAATAGGTACTTTAGGTTTTGTAAACTATTTCCGCTATGACTACCATATTTTGTAATAAATTAATTGTGAAATTTTAGTAAAACGGATACACCCTAATACCTTTATTTTAAGAATGCGTGACGGACAAACAAAAGGATTGGACCGATGCCATAGTCTTTTATGAGGGCTTATTGCTGAACAGAGGAGTAAATTGGTTAAGTCATTAATTTTCGTTAAAACATATAGGTACTTAAGCAAGAAGGGAAGGCAATAATACATCCTTACTTACTCTAATAAAGATTTATCAAATCGAAGAAAAAATTAAAAGGAGCCGTTAATTGAAAATTGAAAGTGCTTCCAGTAACATTATCGATGGTATTCGGTTAAAAGGTAGTGTTACAAAGTGTACACTTCAAAATCCTGTACTAAGTATGAAAACAAAAGTGCTACCTACAAGGTACATTTGATTTGAAATAACTGATAGAATAAGCGCCTCTTTCTCAAACGTCAAGTAGGCCCAACTGTCATTTAAAGTCACCGGTAACCGGGGAAAATGGAGCTGATATACCTTTGTTTGTACGGTAAATGTCCCAAACATTAAATAGAAAAAAAAAAAAAAATCGGCTATCGAATGATGCAGTAAACTGAGTGCATAATTCAATATAACAGAAAATGATTTCTAAAAGTAACTAATCAACACTTTACATGTAGTTTGTGAAAGAGGCCCTAAGACCATAAGTTACTCTGTTCCAATTTTAAATATTGAATTAGAGATTGGTTACGTTGTTTTTCTTTAATTTATAATATATAGACGTATATATAATGCTCGGTTGCACATAGGAGACTCGGAATATTATGTATGAATGAGGCCCCGGGTGGGGTCTGCCCATTTGAGACATTTCGATTTTATTGCTATATATCGATTTTTGTTGATAAATATATCATTTTAATCAATTTTAATATTATAAATGAAAAAGTTTGTGAGGATGGATGTTTGACTTTCACGTAAATACGGCTTAAAGGATTTGTATGAAAATTGACACACATATAATTTATTATCCGGATTAACATATACGACAAATTTTTATCCTGACAAAATGTTAGGTTCCCGATCCCGATGTATCGTTAAAAATTTTAAAAATTTGGCGCCACTGTCGCAGTGACGTCACAGTCACAGTCATAGTATATTTCAATTTTCAAAGCGGATGAAGTCACGAACACCAGCTAATAGGCCTAGTGTATATAATAAAAAATATATTTTATGTTTGAAAGAAAACATTGTAGGATCGTACATAAATCTACGTGTTTATGCTGACAAAGCTATAAATCCTCAAATTATCCTACAAGCCCAAGCCCATAACTAATTGGACGACATTCATGCAAGTCTGAAAGCCTTACGCTCTCTAAAAGAAAGAAAACCTGAATAACAGGGATTAGATAATATAAATATGTAAGTGAAATACCTATTTATAGAGATATCTTTATATAATATAAGTAAGTATTAGGTATATAGATTAATAATTACCTTGATACTCGTATGTCAAAATCGAGGTCAATAATACTTCCCATGCACAATTATTTTTTTATATGAGCACTAACAATAAAACATGTCTATTTTCACTTCAATCAATTGTAATTTGTATTAGTTTTATCAAAATAATACAAACGCACCTATTCACCTCGTGCGAACTGTTTGAAATAAAGAATACTGGCCACGAATAGATAAGATAATGAAAAACAGGTCTAGATAAATTCGTAACCAATGATAATCCTCCTTTATGTGAAATTTTATCAAGCAGGTACTAAATTGTGTTTTCGCTGCCGTCCCTTGATATGATAAAGTTGATTACGGGAAAACTTTGTACTTGAATGTTTCATGTTAGCAACTATTGATTTTTTTCCTAACGATTTTATCAGACTATTGCACTCGCTCATTAGTATCATAAATAAATATACTAGCGACCCGTTCCCGGCTTCGCCCCAAAAAAAAACTTAATTAGATTTTATTAGGTATATATATTACTAGCTGATGCCCGCGACTTCGCCCGCGTTGCTTTGTAAATTATATACTAAAACCTTCTTCGAGAACAACTCTATCCATTGGTGAAAACAGCATGAAATCGGTACAGTAGTTTTTGAGTTTATCGTGAACAGACAGACAGACAGACGCATCGGAGGACTTTGTTTTATAATATGTGGTGACTATTTAAAAAAAATATAGATACCTACACCTAAGTACCTACTTTAATTTTATGATTTAGATTTTAGACTAAAAAAGTTCAAATAAATTATACTACGAAAAATTATCTTGATAAGGCGAAAAAAAAATTATTCGTCAATATAAAAACAAAGCAAAATTACAATACCACCGACGAGGATGGGATTCGAACCCACGCGTGCAGAGCACATTGGATTAGCAGTCCAACGCCTTAACCACTCGGCCACCTCGTCATATGAATATACTTTCAAATTTCTGGGTAACACTTAACCATCAATTTAATTTTATAATTTATTTATTGGAACTGATTAGAACATAAAATAAAATTCATCAGTGTAATTATAAAATACGTATGTAATGATATAAAACAATATAACCTCAACTAATGACTAATAACTAATATCGACTAATAACGACATTTGTATAAAACTAGCTGTTGCACGCGACTTCGCCCGCGTAACTATAAAATTTTGCCTATGTTACTCGCTGATAATGTAGCTTCCATTTTTTAAATCGGTCGAGTAGTTTTTGAGTTCATTCATTATATTATAGTTATATACAAATATATATACAAAATACAAATATAATATTAATACAGATGAATAATTATAATCGTTGATTAATTCTTAATTTTTTTTTATTATTGGCGTTTTATATTTGTGCCCTATAAATAAACTAGAGCGTGTAAAAATTTTTAAGTGTATAGTGACATCTGTAATAATTAAAGGAACTTATATTAGTAGAGTAGTTGCCACTGCCATATGTAATAACGAGCTAGTTAGTAACTTTACGGACAGATGGCGCAATGTGTGAAATTATTTCAATAGGTAATGTTTTTAATAATATTTTATTATCTCTTTATATAGTCACCTGCAGCGAACTTGAATTCAGAGATATATTATTTCGATGGTCACCTGCATGTTATGTTATATTTAGGTTTTTTCTGGCCTGTGAATAAATGAATCATATCTACATATACTAATATTATGAAGAGAGAAGATGTATATGTCATGTTTGTAATGAATAAACATAAAAACTACTAGACCGATTTTAAAAATTCTTTCACTTATAGAAAGCTAGGTACATTATCAGCGGGCGAAGTCGCGTGCAACAGCTTAGTAAATGATAAATAGGTTAGACGAAGTAAGCCTAATCGTGAAACTCATAGCCTAACAATTGAAAGGTATTTCTTTAAAAACCTATTTAAAGAAGAGATTATATAAAATGATGTAGGTAAGTACTAATCTACTAGAGAATTGTAGTTCTTCTAAAATCCTTTCTTTCATTCATATTTCATTCACAATAACCATTTCTTTCATTCATATTATAGTAATATGATGAATCATATCCTACTAATAATATATTATAAATTGAGTATTAGTATTTTTTGTACTGTCTGTTTATTTTTACAACTGGTTTTTTATTACTAAAATTATTTAATTTTATTATTATTGTTATTAAAATTAATAAGCCACATTTTTTTTTTTCAGTACACATTCTTGACAGATAACTAGTAAGATAAGTTTTATTATAAGCTAACTTTGGTTTTATATACTGATACATTTACTTATAAGCTGACGGGGGATGAACGTCCTCCAGGGTCAAGTGAGAAATCAGAAGGGGCGCGTTGCTAGGCAACCGGTGGGGTTCGTGCGACCGCCCTCCATTCATAAACGTTTCACGTTTGGTATTAGAGGCCTAACAACGAATTCAACCGGCCATAATATTACCACTACTGTCTGCTAAGAATTCACATTAAAGGCCTAATTGCCTTCCATTGGCTCACTTATACGAATGGCTGTCATTATAGGTAACATTTATACATAACATAGGATTATTTTAATAGATGTTGCATTGTGCTACCGTAAAACAGAATTTTATTTAAATTTCAAAATTTAACTTATGGTAACATCAGTGGTTTTTTAAAAAATAAGTGACTCTTTTAACGTAGCAAAATTAACAGTAGTTAATTTTAGATAGGTATTTAATCATATACTTATATAGTCTTTGTACTTAGCGCCTGTTTCACAAACGTCAAGGGAATAATGGAGCTGATATACCTTTGTTTGTACGGTAAACGTCCCAAACATTAAATAGAAAATAATTAAAAAAATCGGCTATCGAATGATGCAGTAAACCGAGTGCATAATTCAATATAACAGAAAATGATTTCTAAAAGTAACTAATCAACACTTTACATGTAGTTTGTGAACGAGGCCCTTAATCAATTAAGTATCTGAAAATTCGTTACTAAAAGTTGCACAAATTATTTCCATTATACCTACATAACATATTTTTAGAAAAGGGCTTTGAATGACTTTAAAAAATAATTATAAACCAACTCTCCTTACATTTAGATTACCTACAATTTGATTGGTTCTAGTAGGACGAGCCATTACAATAAAAAGGCGACGAGAAAAATTTCAATATAAAATGAACCTCCCTTACCTATATAAAAGTATATGGTTGATTGCGAGCCGGAAGAATCGTGGGTAATAAATTTAATTGGATGTGTAGCAGACGTGCACCCGATCAACACAACTCGGAACCCCTCCGTCAGTGCAGCTGCAAGCCTGATTTCATTAATTAAACTACGATCTAAACCTAATGTTGGCTCAGCATACAGTCTAGACGCGATTTATATTGCCTCCGTGCGGCATATTACATCGATTTGATCGAGCCATCGTCTCGAATCCCTACTACAAAACAAACAAAGAAATGGTCATAATCTTGGAGTGTTTTACCACTGTTTTCTAGTGGATTTCACTAACTTCCACATTTCCATTAATATGATATCATATTTGATTTATTGTTACATTAGTGGTATTTAACAGTAATGGTGATTTTGACCTGATGCTGCAAAATCAAGTAGTCTGAATGTAAACTCAAAAGATATGCAACATTTAGTTTTTTTAGCATGCCTACCTAAGCACTGCAGCACACTAGCAGCACCTGTGGCATTGCTTGTGTTATAGGCGACGGTAGCCACCTACCATCATGCCTTTAAATAGAATATGAAAATGCAATATTTCCTTCATAGTAAATTCATATACTAAATAGTATTTCATACTTACTATATATAGTATTTCATAATAATTTTACTATTTCATAGTAAACGCAATATTGCCTAGTTTTTCCTTTCTACGTGCAGACGTAACAATGTACTTAAGTAAAACACCTACTTATACTTCATAAGTTTAAAACGGAAGACATAAAAATGTAAAAAGCTTAGCTTGCAAATGCTCGGATTGGCGGCCAAAGACATCGGAAGGTCTTCGGAATTGAGTTTGCGAGGATTAGTAATGCAGTTTCTTTTTACAATACTTGGATTAAATATTATTCATTTTCTTTCGTGTTTTTATTTGGTTTAACATGGCAATAGCTTGTGACGAAAATTTAGTTTGAAATGAATATTAACACTAGCTTTAGTCGCGGCTTCGTTTACATGAATAGTTCAGTGACAATGTCATGCAATCAAATATCAACCAATCAAAATTTTCCTTCAAAAATTGTTGAACACATATTCTATTTCTATAATATTTTTATTAATTCTTTTAAAAATTCATGATGTAATACAACTAAAGGTAAGTTGAAAAAATACATCTGATTTTTAACGTAGGATTTTATCCTTCGTAAGTAAAACTTTGTTTTTTTCCTGGCCATTAGTTATATTTTTTGTACGTTAAAATTTCAATTTAATTTTTAAAGTAGACAGTCAAAAGCAGACGAAACCAACGTTTAAAAATAACTATTTAAGTAAAAAGAGTAGACACAAAACTGCTTTGGTCGTTACTATACTGTTTCAAAAGAGGAACTTCAAAATGAAATGTTTTTATATTTTTCAAACGACGAAGTCTGGCCGAAGGATTATCCACTTTTACGAGATGAATTTTTCCCTCCTCTTTAATGCAACAGCATTAACCTAAAGAAATTAAACGCACGTAAAAGCCTTCATATTCATTTATTTTGTATATGTACCTATCTAATGAAAAAGCAAGACCTATTTGCTTCCAACTTTCTGCAGTTTATTTATTTATGGAAACAAAAATGTTTATGAATTTTATATATAACGAGCTATGGAAAGGCTCGAGGTTACACTGAAGGCACGAGATCGAACAGACACTTTTAAGTTATCTACAATAAAAATTCAACGTCTGACAACAGTATAAAAGCAATTAAAATTCAGGCGCAGTATTGTGATTTCACAGGAACCAGCTAATTTCTAATATATTTTTTTCCAAGCCTTAATACAGAGTCCATATAAAAATATGTGTCTTTGTGCAACAATGAAATACATAAAATATCACGAGCGCCATGTAATATATGCAACATAACAGTAGTTTCAGCACACATAGCGTATACTCGTAGCGTCTGGCGGCTGACGCTTGCAAATGGCAGTATCAAAAGATCATTGAAAAGCTTTATTTGCCGCGGGATTCGGGTAAAATGTATTATGTTTGACGAAATTTTCACTGCAATCCGTGTGCTATGTTTTCACAGCGGAAAACATATTTCGCACTTCAGTTGCCTTGATAAATAACGAATAGATTGTGTATCAGTTTATAGGTACGCGTAAAATTGAGGGTTTCAAAACATAAGTATCAAACAACTTGAAAGTATCTGTGAAGTTTGAAAAATGTTTTTTTTTTTAGTTGAACTCGACAAACAGACTGACGGTCCACTAAATCCATAGGGAAATGGGCTTTGGCAACCCTTACTCACTTACCGAAACACAAAAGCACACATGCTGTTATTTCACTATGGTTCTCTGTAAGGGGGGACCAAATGACTGCGAAATGCATGCAGTGTATCCTACTACTACTTTCCAAATCTAGACCTCAACTTTAAATATATTTTTTAAAGTTGACCCTGCCGAGAATCGAACCCTGGAACTGACAATTAAAGCAACCCTAACCACTCATCCAACGAGCTCGTCAAACAATTACAGCTCTTCCAAACATTGTGTAACTATCTGAAGAGACTGCCTTTGTCCAACTACGTCTGTTGGTTGTTGAAAATATCTAATTAAGTTTTAAGCCAAGTTGTATAATTTAGAGAAAATTAATTGCAGGTTCTGAACCAATTATGCTGTGTACAAATGTCTGCAATAAAATATTTCCGGCGTGAAATAAACGAGATCCATCGCTGTTTCGCTAATTGCTTGCTCAGCTTCATGCGGCAAATCTCGTAGAGGTATTCTTTAGTGTCGTCCGTAGCTACATTCAACCTGGGTTAACAAAAACCGTTCAAAATCATAATTACCTTTTTGAAAAACTGTTTCATAAAGGGACAATTTTGAAAGGCCGCTAGAGTTTCGACTCGAGATTCAATTTTTCAAAAGCTCTGAGCATTATTTTTTCATGACATGATGGTCAAATGTTGGTTTGTATTCATAATATACTTTATATATTATTACTATACATAAAGTACATATTATTATAAATAAAATAAAATTGGCACTCGTCTATCATACCATCAACTTGCTACTTCTATAGAATTATAGAATTATTTTGTGGAAACATCGCAGCTAGGTACATATATAGAAATATGTTTTATAGAAATGTTATGTGGAAATAGAAATATTTCTATAAAAATATTATTAATATTCTATACTTGCAAATATTTTGTGGAACATCGCATAGCTCAGAATATGGCTCGTCCATGTTTTCTCCCTAAAGAAGATTTTACGTAGAAACAAGCATAAATGTAAATTGCAAGCAAAATGGGTCGCACTAGGCAAGTGAAAATTACATTGTTATCAACTTACACGTCATGTAGCTTACAATTTTCAGCAGCGGCCGCGGTGTTGGCTTGTGAATTTAAAATGTTTTGAACAATGTCTGTCTTACGGATCAGATTAAAGTGCTTCAGTGCAGAATAATTACTTCGTTCCAGATCTCTCATCAAGATTAGATAAAAGAAAGAACGAGATTAACAAAAAAAATCCAACAATGAAAAATAATCATCATACTAAATTTCCAAACGAACTTTTTTCATATTTTGTTTTACAAACAAGTATGTAACAAATATAGTAGATTTGATAAAAAAAATACAATTAGGTAACTTTTCAGCTAACTCATACATAACTTATAATAACATAGCATCGCGTGTTACACGCATGCAAACCATTATTGTTACCTTTTATAAAAAATATATATTTAAAAGAACCTTAACGACTATTTGATCAGGCACTAAATAAAGGAAAGGCTGTTTTTGCTTTTAATTCTTTTATTGAAGCGTTAAAAAACAGTACATTTCATTGTGCAATTTAATTGCATTACTTTGTTATACTGGTTGTTCACGCTATAACCACCTTGTAATATCAAAATTGTGATATTTGACAGTTTCTGTAATATACCGTAGTTTTTATAGTTCTGGCCATCGAAATACTACAATGGAATTAGCGTCACAAGTGCCAAAGGGGAACATAAAAAGAACGTCTTTGACAGAATCATGGCGGACCAAGAGTTCGCCATGATTCTGTCACGCGTCAATGGTAAAAGGTAGTAACGATCAACTTCTACTATTTCATTTTAAACTCTAATGGGTTGACGTAAAGTCACATTTTCTTTAAATTACATAATAACAAACATAATAATAAGTTATTATGTTTGTTTTGTTATAAATGACAGTTCATGCTCTACGCATATGTCACTTTTAAATGTTCCATAAAATTCGTTATGTTTTGTATGGCACGCGTGTTCCATGTTGTAGTATTTTGATGGTTCTGGCACAATGGAATTAGAAAATGATTGTAAAATTCTTTCACGAATTTTCAATGGTAATTTTTGATGTCACAGTATTTAAAGGAATGTAATATGTAATTTTAATATGTAATTTTCTATCAGCAAAAATTCATGCTAGAGCCTATTTCAATTTCCCTTCCTTATCCTTTATCCTTATACACCTTATGGTCGACAGCGCACTTGCAGCACCTATGGCGACGGTAGCCAAGGTGCCTACCATCAAGTAAACCGTCAGCAATTTTTTTTAAAACAATATTCCTTTTTTGTTACAATGACAAAGGCATCTAACTACAAAGCTAAATTCAAACACAATATTCAGTAGAAGTTCAGTATTCAATAATTTCTCTACGACAAAAGCTACTGGCGATGCGAGTAGTCTGTGCTCAGGTTGTAGTAGTCTGCACATCTCCTAATAGGTACTTGTTAGCGTGTAGTGTGCGCGTTGCATTAATAAAAAGGTGGCGACCCCCATCACTTCAGCCTCCGTAATATAGCACGAACTTTGTTTGAACACACTAGCTTTTCAGATCCACCGACACTGCATGTCGGTTTTTACCTGAAACAAATATTTTTCAAGTAAAGTGTTTACAATAATTTGACTTTGCAGGTGTCATCGGTTAGTAATTTTCATTGAAAATACGCACTGGATGGTAACAAATACTTATTTTGCTATAGAAAGTAATGTAAATTCGGTGCGTACGATGGTTGACATATAAGAACAAAAATAGTTAATTATTATTAAAAATCAAATAAATACAGGGCGAACCTTTATGGATCAACGTGCCTTTTATTTCTAAAAAAATGGTGAGTGTGACCATAGACGTGATTAGTGATTATTAGAAAAATAATTAAACTAAATACCTATCGACGCCAAAATCCTAGTATTTACTATAATTCACTACAATAAACATTTACTCATAATAATGTTGCACTCTGTTGTATATTCGAGTACCTACTCTTTGTTTACTAAAATGTTATGACGGTAGGCTGCCCAAAATATTATGTCGCGTGCCATTGGTTTGCCATCCCGGACATAATACTTCAAAAAACAAAGCCTCGTATTGTAGTAACGCTATTTCGTAAACGTTGCCGTTAGTATATGTCGAATTTTTAATCGTACCTTTGAATAATTAGATGTTCGAATTTTTGTGTGGATTTTCTACCCTCTTTTTAAACTCCTTAGTGTAGAAAAATAGGTTCTGACGTTATTAACTTAAGCACCAAACACAATAACACAGGTTCTGTTGGTTTTCTCTAAAACGGTAGGGAGTTAGGGTTTTTTCATTATGACTGCAGAAAGCCTCGTGTCCATAAACACTTATTTATCTCTAAAATCATCAAACTACTACAACATGGAACCCGTGTGCCATACAAAACACTACGAATTTTATGGAACATTTAAAAGTGACATATGCGTAGAGCATGAACTGTCATTTAAAACAAAACAAACATAATAATAAGTACGTAATTTAAAAAAAATGTGACTTTACGTCAACCCATTAGAGTTTAAAATGAAATAGTAGAAGTTGATCGTTACTACCTTTTACCATTGACGCGTGAAGGCAAGAGTCCGCCATGATTCTGTCAAAGGCGTTCTTTTTATGTGCCGCTTTGGCATTTGTGACGCAAATTCCATTGTAGTATTTCGATGTCTAAAATAGAAAGTTAAAATAATAAAACGTAAGCTACTTAGTAATTTTAATAAATTTTAATTGATAGTAAAATGTATCTCATCTAAATTAATTTTCACAAACAACAACAATTCACAAATTTATATATTAGTATACGTAGTTGATATTCTCTCGCCAGGATTAATATCCGACAAATTTATACGTAGAAACATTATCTCCATGAAGAGAAAAACCATTGTTTTCAGCCAGACGCAGAACAACAAAATGATAAACGCTCAGACGTTGCATAAAAGATTAGGAACGAGCTTTTGTATTACAGTATTTTTTTCCTTTTAAATGAGTAATCGCTTTAAATAAAAAAGTTTAAAAGTGAAACCAAAGTTTAATTTATCGGTGTTACCCACAAAAAAAAAACTTATTTTTTTTCTAAAATTATTTCACAATGGAATTATTTAGTAAATGTATCCAACTATTAATAAAAATAACAAAACAGAAACTTAGCTTATCAACTGAACTGGAAGTACTTAGAACTTCCATAGGTTACAGTCATGTATATGTTATAATAATTATGTAGGCTGAATTAGATGAGATAATCTCATGCGCGCCACTTCGACCGCGTTGAAAATAAAATAAAAATATAATGCCTGACAAAATATAAATGAGTATAGTAGTAGGGATACATACATACTCATTGTATTTTATTGTATTTCTAATATATTTTATAAGAATATTTCAAGAACGCATTGTTCAAGAAATCTTTGCACTACATTATTATTCTTAGAGCAAAAGAAGAGCAAGCAAAAGAACATTGAACCAAAAGTCACGCCGGCAATATTAAATTAGATAGCTATGTTTAATGGCTTGTAGCAGTTAACAATAACAAATATTGTGCTGCAGCCGAGTGGTCGAGGTAAGCGACCTATTCAAATGTGATAACCTCGTTACGATTCTTCAGAGGAGTTTGACGACCTGCCGACCGATGCAGGGCTTCGCCCGCGTTTGTCCAGACGCCCCAGACACAGACACCTTTGCAGCGTCCTTTCATATTTATCTATTCAAATTGTGTTATAATCATATTTTGAAGCTAATTCGCAAATGCGCATTTTAAACTTGATTTAATGTGTATAAATGTTTTTGCAAGATGAATGACGCAGGCGACAACTGCTTTCTCAATTCTGTTTCTTACTTTGTTGTTACTTATTTCAATGATTTTGTTGTGAAATGAGAAAAAGATGATATATTGTATATTGTATGCAAAAATAAATACTTAAAGAAAATCAGATGTTGTTACGAACATGTTGTTTATTTATATTTTCTTTGGTAACAATTTATCATATTCTATAATATCTTTTTAAATAATAAAATAGAAAAAAAGTATGTTTACAAATAGGTTAACATTTAATTAGTATTTACAACACGCCCTCTTAATTAAGGTTAACCTAAACAAACACAAAAAAAAAAGAAAACGAATATTTATATTAAACTATTTAACTAAACCCATACTGGCTATACATCTCTTATGTGTAATTGGCCCTAGAGGCTTCGTTAAAACATCTGCAGGGATATCACTGCTTTTTAAATATTCTAATCTAATCAAATTATCAGCTACTTTTTCCCTAATAAAATGAAACCTAGTATCTATATGCTTCGTCCTATTGTGGTGTACAGGATTGTTAGCTAAATTGATGGCGCTCTGACTGTCTGATAATAATTCAACACAATAAGGTTTACATACAGTTACTTCCGAAATGAATCTGCGTAAGTAGCATGCTTCCTTAGCAGCAGACGTAAGTGCCATGTATTCAGCCTCTGTAGACGATAGCGCTACTGTAGGTTGCTTTTTCGATTCCCAAGATATTGGTGCCCCAGCTAAGTTGAAAATATAGCCGGTATAAGACTTCCTATCCAGAGAGCAATTTGCCCAGTCGGCGTCAGAAAAACCTTTTAATGGTTTTCCGGTTTTTCTGTAACATAATGAATAGTTAAGGGTACCCTTCAGATATTGCAAAATTCTTTTTGCAGCACACCAATGTTCCTTTCCGAAACAGGTATTAAATTGACTCAGGTAGCTTATTGCATATGCTATATCGGGACGTGAGTAAACGGCTAGATACATTAAGCATCCTATTAAATTCTGATAAGGGTACGAAGACGACTCACCATTCATATTGCGCTCTAATTTTTTCTGAGCTAAAGGACAACTGACAGTTTTACAATCTTGCATATTGAATCTTTTTAATAATGATACAATATAATGTGATTGACTCACTCTGGTACAGTTATCATTGGTTTCTATTTGTAAACCTAAATAATATTTCAATTTGCCTAAATCTTTCAATCCAAAAAACTTTGACAACTCATTTTTTACAATTTCAAAAGTTACGTCAGATTGATAGTAAATAATTATGTCATCGACATAAATACCCAATATGACAGGTTCATTACCAAAAAGTTTTGTATATACACAAGGTTCTGAAGGAATTCCATTAAAACCTATTTTCGATAAAATTTCATTAAGCTTTTTATTCCAAGCGCGAGGTGCCTGTTTTAAGTCATAAAGTGATTTATGCAGCAGACAAACTTTATCATCTTGACCTTTTACCGCAAAGCCAAGCGGTTGCTCCATAAATACTTCCTCTTCTAAGTTTCCATGTAGAAAGGCTGTATCAATGTCCATATGTCTCATTTTTAGACCCATTTCCGTAGCTAATGCGAATAAAGTTCGCAATGACGAATGACGGATTACAGGTGCAAAAGTTTCATTGAAATCCACACCTTTTGTTTGATTAAACCCTTTCACTACGAGTCTAGCCTTATATTTAATTATATTTCCATGAGCATCCCTTTTTATTTTATAGACCCACTTACACGGAATAACCTTTTTATTTTTTGGTCTATTTACAATCTCCCAAGTATGAAGTTTCTTCAGTGATTTATATTCGTCAGCCATTGCTAACTGCCATTTATCAGCATCTTCCGCTTGAATAGCTTCAACATAAGTAGTTGGCTCACTCGACTCGATAACCTGATATGTTAAAAAATCTGGCTGTTTTCTATTTCGCAACGGATACCTTCTTTCAACGATTTCATGTTCTCTTTCCTCTTCTACTGAATCTGTCTCCATATTTACAGAATTTGTAGGTTCATTCCTTTCTTCTTCTACTGAATTTATATCCATATTTACAGAACTTGTGGGTTCATCATGCTCAACAGTAGGAACGGACTGTTCAACTGTACTATCAAGGCAATCGTAATACTGAGGTCCATCGTTGTCAATCTCATCTTCAAATAATAAAGATTGCTGTGTCAAACTATGAGATTTATCGTTTTCAATCTCATCTTCAAGTAATAAAGGTTGCACTGTCGAACTATGAGATGGTTTCTCTCTCTTTAAGTTCGTAAAAACATTTTCAAAGGAAGTCACGTCTCTCGAATATAAAATTCTCCTAGGTTTGACTGGATCTCGAAAAATGTAAGTGTTGGGATTTTCGGAGTATCCAACAAATATTGCTTCCTCTGCTTTTAAATCCAATTTAGTTCTCTGACACGCAGGTATATGAACAAGGGCTCTACACCCAAATACTCTTAAATGACTTAAGTCACTTTTTCGACCAAACCACCTGTCATAAGGTATTTCACCATTTAAGGCTCTATGAGGTGACCTGTTCTTTAAATATACCGCTGTATGAAATGCATCTTCCCAATATACTTTAGGCAGAGAACTTTCAGCTAACATCGACCTAGCCTTTTCCGTTATTGACCGAATGGTACGTTCAGCTACACCATTTTGTTGCGGACTGTAAGGTGTCGATGTTTGGTGCTGGATTCCTTTCGAAGACAGATAATCACTAAACTCCTTATTTACAAATTCCTTCCCACCATCTGTTCTAATTGCTTTTATTTGAGAACCTAATTGATTTTCCACTAGTACTTGAAATAAACGAAATTTCTTAAGTACGTCGCTTTTAGAAGAAATAAAATAAATAAATATTTTTCGGGTATAGTCATCTACAAGAAATAAAGCATACCTGTTTCCTTGAAAAGATGTTGTGTTCATAGGACCACAAAGGTCACTATGGACCAATTCTAAAGGTGAAGTAGCCTTATTATATGCTATCTTCTTAAATCGTTTTCTAGCCTGTTTTCCTTCTACACAAGCAATGCAACTACTTTTATCAATATCTGTGTAATCTACACCTACTTCATGTCTTTTTAATTTGTTCATCCCTATGCGACATAAGTGCCCTAACCGTTTATGCCATAGTTGATTCTTAGTCAGACAGTCAGTGTGCACATCATACGCTGCATCAATATGCTTAGTCACCTTCGTGGGAACATTGGTAGTACAATCTAAGGTGTACAGTCCACCACAGGGCGAAGCATGCAGAACGGATTCACCTGTAAGACAGAAAGTATTGCTTTTATAAAAATTACAACCATTTTTATCAAAAACACATACAAAACCATTTTTTATAGCTTTCTGTACAGATAATAAGTTGGCCTTTAAATCTGGTACAAGAACAACATCACTTATGGAATTAACTAATTTATTGGGTGTGTTAATGGATATATTTCCCAATCCACAACATTCTAACTGCTCACCATTTGCAACAGTTACCTTTCCATTTTCAAGAGTGGTAATATTTTGAAACCAATCCCTCCTAGAAGACATATGTTTTGTAGCACCAGAATCTACATACCAAACATCCTTCGATGGACAGCCCGAAGTGTTAAGCGCAACAAACGATGTATTTTCTTCATTGTTACTTGTAGAAGATGTCAACGCTTTATTTACATACTTAACATTATTCTTTTTAATCCTCTCGGGGCAGTCTGGTCTTTTATGTCCGGGTACGTTACAATCATAACACACGATTGCTTTCTTCTTCTTAGGTTTTGAGTTTACTGCTTTTAAGACTGTTCCACTTGGTGTATCCGTTATGGTTTTTGACAGTTCATTCAATAATTTAGTTTTCACTAAATCGGATGTAACGGCAATGTTTGAATTTTCAAGTGCCATAATTAACGGTTCGTATTGTTTAGTGAGACCTCCAAGTAGAATGGCAGCAATAGAGGCATCATCGATAACCTTATCAATGTCGGCTAAATCTTGAGCCGTAGACAATACAGCATTAATGTATTCCTCAATGTTATCGAAATGTGAAAGACTCATTCTATATAATTTTCTTTCTAATGCAAGCCTCCGTCCTAAGCCCTTATCTTCAAAAGCCTTTTGCAATGACGTCCACGCTTCTGCAGCAGTTTTGGCACACCGTACATGGGTGATGGCTGCACCATCAAGCGTGAGACATATTTTTGCTAATGCTTTTCTATCATTTCGTACCTTTATAGATGCCGGGGTGGTGTCATCTTGTGGATAACCTTTAATTGCTCCCCATAAATCCTCATGTAAAAGATAATGATACATCTTAAATTTCCATGTGGAATATCCATCTCTATTTGTTAGAGTAAAGGTAGGTATGGATGAAGAGTTCTTATATTTATTTACTTCACCACTTCCTTGTTCTGACATGTTTTTCTACGACTTTTACTATTTCTCGAGAAAAACGTAACAACACTCTTTATTTTTACATTAAAACGTTACTTCTATCATCATTCGTGCTGATAACGTGTTGTGAAATGAGAAAAAGATGATATATTGTATATTGTATGCAAAAATAAATACTTAAAGAAAATCAGATGTTGTTACGAACATGTTGTTTATTTATATTTTCTTTGGTAACAATTTATCATATTCTATAATATCTTTTTAAATAATAAAATAGAAAAAAAGTATGTTTACAAATAGGTTAACATTTAATTAGTATTTACAACAGATTTAATTAATAACTTTATACAAGGCAATATTCACTGGTTAACCGTATTACAGTGAATATGGCTGAGCGTTGCGAGCTCTGCCCTTTATCTCAAAAAGAGTTGGCGTATTTTGTAGCAAATTTAATGCATTTATTATAAAAATTGTCGCAATGATTTTGATGATTTTTGTGACCTTTGATCTTGAATAACTATTATGACGTAGACCGAGATTTTATGAGACTTTTGTTTTGAGACAAATTTTGGAACACCAAACTGAAGGTGTATGTTATACGAGTTTATAGCATCTCTCATTCCGAGCTCATTATAGCTAATTTAACTGGACTAATGTCGAGTTTTCGAAGAAACACCTAAACGCTTAATTAAAATGAGGCAAAACGATTTCAAAGTATTGTAAAAAAAGTGTAGGCATTTTCTTTTAAAACATAATGTACATATTAGGTGCCTATCGTTCTTAAAATATCAGATAAATAATAATATTAAAGCAAAAAAAAATTTGATGGCGTCCAACTTCGTTATCATCATCAATCATCATCAATACTAATAATAAATCTGTAAGGGTTGGTCATGGAGTAAGTTATTTTTTTTTTAGAAGATATCGTGTTTATAGGCTCTATACGTGATACTGAAACTAAATTCAAAATTTTTAGAATTTTTTTCTGTATGTATGTTCCTCTTCAACGAATTAACTGATTTTCATGAAACTTGGTAGATAAATTTAGACGTAAGACTACTTTTTTCTTTTTAACGCGAAGTCGCGGGCGCCAGCTAGTAATCAATAAAATCCATTCTATATTTAAAGTGTTTTATGATAAAAATAAATCTATGTTTTTACTGATGTTCAATTTTAGAGAATTTTCTACGGTTACTTTAAATTTGATTGTCAATTTCGTGGCAGCTTAGCCTTGATTTGAGTTTTCAAGTTGGATTCTGTACCTTAATGGTGCAGTCAGAAGTTCTAAACAAAAGACAGACGTTATTTGCTTAAGCTGACGTGTTTATTAAAATTGTTGTTGGTATTAAATCCTAAAATACAGGTTGGTAATTTAACATGGCAGCCCAGAAAGATCAAGTACTTAACTTAAACTTAGCTGCATTTTTGCAGTCTATTGACATTTACAAAGCCAAAATTAAGAAAACGAAAACTAAAAATAAATTACTAGCTGTTGCCTGCGACTTCGTCCGCGTTCAAAATATTATTATATCATCATCATCAATACTAATAATAAATCTGTAAGGGTTGGTCATGGAGTAAGTTACTTTGTTTTCAGAAATATCGTGTTTATATGCTCTATACATGATACTGAAACTAATTTATTGACGATTTTTAGAATTTTTTCTGTATGTATGTATGTAAGTATGTATGTTCCTCCATAACTTAAACGAATTAACTGATTTTCATGAAACTTGGTAGATAAACATTTAGACGTACTTACAGGACACAGGATAGGCTACTTTTTTCTTTTTCAACGCGGACGAAGTCGCGGGCACCAGTTAGTATAGCCTAAAACCTTTCTCGATAAATGGACTATTCAATACAAAAAGAATTTTTCAATTCGAACCAGTAGTCCCTGAGATTAACGCGTTCAACCAAACAAACAAACACTTCAGCTTTATAATATTAGTATAGGTAGATATTGAAAATTTAATTATGACTACCTAATTTTATTAAAACATTTTTGTATTGTATTTGCAAAAACGATCTCAAACGGTTCAAGTCGGACAGAAGTATCGATTCTATTACTTTAACGGACTAATTCATTAATCAGATTTCGTCTTCCTGTTATTGCATGTCAGGCATTTTCATTTTGGTTTCAACATTTCGCTTCTAAGACGGTTTTAATATTTGCCAATTTGATGAAAAGCAAGTATTAATCTCTAAAAATTATATACTAGCTGGTGCCCGCGACTTCGTAGGCAATGGTAAATTAAAAATATAAAAGCAATTATAATGCATTGATGCTATAATACTTTAGCTAGGCGTTAGTAATATATTTTATTTTAGATGATCCTCTCGGTAACAGTACTTTTTTGCTGGATGAAAGGTACCCTATGTCCTTTCTGGTGTCCCAGACAACGTGTATGCAAAATTTAATGGTGATCGGTTTAATAGTTTTTGCGTGAAAGCGTAACAAACAAACAAACATATTCACATTTATAATATTAGTAAAGATAGGGATAACCTACATAGGTATATAATATTTTTAATTGAGTTAGGTATCAAGGAAATATGGAAATCAATTCAATGTTTCAAGCTCGTAAAGTACTTATATGAATGAAACTTGACAAATAAATAGATCGAGTTCTGACTTCTGGTTTAAAACTTATGATGTCGTTTGTCCCAGTAATAAGTTCCTACAAGACCCTTTCTAATATGAGGCTCAATATATCTTTGATTAAAGAGATATTGTAATTAAATAAGAATCATTCTTAACGTTGATCAAAGAATACTTTAAATCGGATAAATAACTCCAAAGCTTATGTACTAACTCCCTACATTCAAACCTACAAACTTTATTTTTTTGCAGTAAAATCAATTTCAAGCCAGAAAAAAAAATCTACGAACAAATTTGCGCATGTAGATAACATAATATATATTAACATAGGCGTACATTTTTCAATTTATCCGGGATAATTTGAATTTCTTCTAGCAGAAAAGTGATATAAGCGAATTAGGAGCATATACGTTTTGTGCTCGACCACAGGGGGGAATTTAATCTCAGGGGAGCAAACCGACATTTTAATGCCAAGTTTGGGCAAGTCAGGTCGCTAATCAAATTTGCGTAATGTTACAATTTAAATTGTAATTACATACAAAACCAAGACGGAGAAGATAAATATAAGTAATTATTTGGTAGTTAAACTTAAAATTAATTAAAATTTTAAAACACATTCATTAATAGATTTTTATGTTAAAGTTATATTGTTATTTTACTTATTTATTTTATTGTAGAAGATTAGAGATAATAATAGTTTTTTTGGTAAGATTGGGGTATTATTAAATAGAGATATTTTTTCATAATTATGTTTTATTTATTTACTAGCTGGCGCCCGCGACTTCGTCCGTGTTGAAAAAGAAAAAAGTAGCCTATCCTGTGTCCTGTACGTCTAAGGGCCTCGTTTACAAATTCACAAATACATACAGAAAAAAATTCTAAAAATCGTCAATTTTTCAGTATCATATATAGAGCCTATAAACACGATTTATCTGAAAACAAAGTAACTTACTCCATGATCAACCCTTACAGATATATTATTAGTATTGATGAGACATGATTAAGTAGAGTTGAAGTAGAGAGAACTAACACAAAGTATTAACAAAACAAATGCGTACAAATATTTTTGAGTCAATGACCCGGCTTAATTTAGATATGTATATATCTTATATGTATTCGCATAAACATTCCCTAGCTTACGTCGTCTACGCACACCCTCCCTGGGGGTGAAAATAGTCATAAAACAGAGACATTTTTTTCCTGGCTGTGTCGGCGAGACAGCAGACTCTAGTGCTGGCTGAGCGAGGTACGCTAGCCCCGGGGCCTTTGATAACTCATGAAAAATTCAAGTGCTGCCGACAATATTCAATATACTCGTACTTACCTACATATCCATAAAATGAGCTTTTGCAACTTTTCAGATTTTGCTTTCAACTATAGTATTTTTAATAACTGAATAATAGTTAGGCTACCTATAAAATAGAAGTGATAAAATAGAATCAGTCGCCGATTCGATGAGTCAGTTTGAACGATGAAAGGTACCCTATGTCCTTTCTGGTGTCCCAGACAATGTGTATGCAAAATGTTTTTGCGTGAAAGCGTAACAAACAAACTCACATTCACATTTATAATAGTAGTAAGGAATTACGGACATTTAGATTCAACTAAATACACTTTTTTCAGTGTATTTTGAAGTTTCATTGGTTTTCTAGCGATTTTTCTAATTTTTATGCTCTAGTACCTATTGATATCATGTTCCTAATCCAATTTTATTATTTACTTTCTGAGAAATAATAATATACTGTCGAGGAAACTAATATATACAATAATAAAACATACCATTGACAATAATTAATAATTAACCTGCGTGTCACCGAAATAATTAAGGGAATACCTTTACGAGTATAAAGTGAAGCATGAAACGTACGTATATCAATGGCATCGGTGTAACGATTGTTGGTATCGAATTAATATTTAACGTATAGGGAAACCCTCCCAATGAGGCTTTAATACTCGGATGGCGTGAGAACATTCACCTGCTACAAGAAAGAAGCATTACTAGCATAAACATGTCTCCCATCATTGCCTATAATAATTGCCGAAAATATAACGAGCTCAATAAAGCTTGCAGAAGCTTTTTGTGTCAATAAAAAATTCAGTATAATGTTATTTATTTGTTTACTTTTGTTAAACGTGTGCTGACACAGCTGTTTACTGATAAAGATGTATGATATATTTTCCGGCAAAATCTAAAATCTAAAAAAGAATCTACCAAGGGATAGATTCATTATTTTTGTTTATGTAAAGGTCGTTAGACAGGCTGACGCTCATCATCATCATCATTATCTCAGTCGCAGGACGTCCACTGCTGGACATAGGCCTTCCCTGGGCCTCCCCCATAATTTTCTAATTACATATTACGGTCAGAAGCGGCCTGGATCCACCGTATTTCTTTTGAAACATAAAAAATATAGGTACACAAAGAAAAACTAATTTAAAAATCGTTAACGGCCGATAATATAAGTATAATATATACCTGATTACAAGTTTTGTTGACCGCAACCGACTTTCTCAAGGTGTACCCTGCCTGTAGAATTATTTTCAATTTTCTCATTTTCCTTTAACTAATTCTCACTAGAAGTGTTAAATGTACCTAACTCCATTTGAAAGTTTTAATCGAAGTGTAAGTTTGATTAAGTTGAAATCCGTTTCACTGCAAAGGCATTGGGAAATAAATAGAACTTTTTAAAGACGCCTTTGTTTCTTATTAATTAGAAATACTTTTTTTCATTGAACATTCTTTAATTCATTTAAATCTTCTTAGTTGCTTTATTTTAAACGAATACATTTTGTACACAATATTGTCTGCATAGCGGCAGTTACAGGTTTACAATATAATATAGGTACTCCAGTTAAGTAGCAGTTTAGACTCAAAGGGTGAAAATGTGCATCAAAAACGTCTTTTTATCCTTTGTATAGACGACTCGTGAAAAGGAGTGTGCTCGGATTATCCTGCTTAGCTATATAGACTACAGTAAAATAGACTACAGTCGATTAGAAATAAGTGGAATAAGTTATACACTATAGCAAAGAGCTAATGCGATAATTAAATCACGTAAGCAGTTATAACACAGTGGGTTAAAACCCAACGAAAAGCAATGACAGACGAAATAATCAAAATCATGAAGGACGGTAACTGGGTATGGAAGTGCCGAAAGCCAATAAAGACAAGCGATGAATTGCCCATTTTGAAGGTGTCCATCATTCTCACATTTTGGACGTGCTTCAGTGAGCAGTTCCAGCAGTGAGACGTTTTATATTTTGTATTTTATATAATTTACTACCAACCCACCCCCGGCTTCGCTCGGAGTTGAAATTCTTTATGTGTTTTAAATGTTAGAGAGTGACAGACAGGCTGTCCACTATATGGTATCAAATCAACTGTAGTTGATGCAAGCAACAAATTTGATGGGGATAGTGGAATGGGCTCTGACTACCTTACTTCTTCAAGGATACAACAAAATGCCATTTTTTCTGTAATTTTTTGTACTGTACCAGACAATCTGTCCAGTTTGAGGAACGCAAAGAAACTACTTAACTAATGGGAGTTAAGTATGTAAGTACATGCTGCTGTGACTTGTGAATATAATCAGAGCGAATAACCAGAGCGGCTGCAAAAATGGACTCTGGCATCAAAACGCAACGACAGGCAGACTGTTAATGATCTACTTAATGGTAAATTGTTACTGTGGCCGATAAACACAAGTTAGTTGAATGGGCTCTTCTCTTACTCGCTTACCAAAATAAAACAGCACATAGGCTTCCATTCCACATTAGTCTTCGACCGTTCTTATATGAAGGCAAGGAAAAACCATCTTTAAATCAAAAATAAAATCCGCTAACAAAATTAAAATACAGTCTGGCATTGTCGGAATAGAAATTGACTAAGAATCTCTGTGTGCAGCCAGCGAATCTCATTTGTCCGATGTCGGGCCCGTGTTATAACTCGATTTTCTTCAAAGAAGAAAAAAGTAATATGTGAGGTGAACTAACAAAGGGCCGACGAGGCGGCGGGCGGCGGCGGCTGCTATTGTCAAGAAGATACTGCAGTCTGCACTTCTACCCATCTTCTACCCACCTACGTTACCTACGTACATTCAACAAGATTCCCAGTCACTATATTTATTTCATGTAATAGTAACTAAGGTTTGAAGGAGAGAACCACAAATAGAATACTGTATTGAGTTATTTTTGGAAATAAAACAGCTGCAAATTACTTATATACGAGTATAAAAACCTTCTCCTTTTAACGCTCTCTCCATTAGTGAGAGGCGCATGAAAATCCGTTCAGTTTTTGAGAACGCGTGAAATTGAAAAATAAAATTGAAAATACCGATGCTATGTGTAAAATACTTAAAATATCCTTCTCAACGGATAAAAATTTAATAAGAATCTTCAGCAAAGAAAAAGGTCCAACAGGTCACAGGACAAGCAGGACATTTTATATTCTACTGAACAACCGAAATATTAAAAAGTGTTCTTTTGAAAATCTATACATTTTAGGTACTCACTCATTGCATGGCCCAATTAATAATATGATAATTTAAAAATGTTATACTTCAATTTCAGTTTACAAATTCTATTATATTAAAAATCAACTTTGCTGATGATCGCTTCCAATGTCTATCCCATAATAAAAAGCATGAAAAAAATTTTTCAATCGTTGATGAAATTCACTTATTGTGCAAATGAAAATGCACGACCGTTGGCCCCGCTCGTTAATCAAATAGTCCGCAGCGCTGGAGAGAGCGTTGCTTCGTGAACTCGGAAGGTAAACATGCGACTAATTGCAAAAGCAATTTCAAAGATTTTTAACGTCATCAAATCCGTTTTTTTAATACTTCACTACGTAAAAAACTAGTTCAACTATTCTATATTAAAGTTGGAAAGTTAATGAACCTAGCACTATCAAATACAGTAAGTAACAGAGTCGTCGACCTCAATTGGTGATAACAAAGTTTATCATTAACTGTATTTGGTTTATTTAATATGTATTGTAATTATTATTTGGTTTTACAATATATTGTTGTATAAAATGAATATAATTTGAAATAAATATAAAAAGTGCTATAAAGTATAAATGCATAACAATTAAATAAAATCGACATGGTTTTTTCTGTTTTTTTTTTTAAATAGCTATTCAATTTAGATACATACTGAATATGTACTAATACTTAGGTATACCTAAGTAGATAATGAAGATATTCCTGATATTGGCTTTTTAAACCTAAAAAGAAAATCCATATAAAGTAAATTTGTGTTATTATATAAGTTAAGGTTATATAAGTTATAACCACTACACATAAATATAAGTTAAGGCTATAAGTAAGGCATGGATGAACTGAAAAGCGTAATATTTAATTTAAAAAAAATCATTCGCATAAATAGGCAAGATCACGTTTCGTCTGATTTCCTCCAAATACTATAAAATTATTACTCTATATAAAACAATTTATAATGTTATCATTACTTCTACTGATATTATACTGACCTGGTGACAATTATTCCATTTTTTACATATAATCTCGCAATATTTTACCTATTAAAGTATGAATTTAGGAAGTCATTGTACACAGTGGTCTTGTGGTGGAACTTGAATATACTCGTATTGTTAAAAAAATGTGGTGTAAAATAATCATAATTAAGATTGTGTGCTGTTTCCATTGCATTTTAAGTAATCAATTAGGAACCAATAACAGTAAGTAAAATTTAACATTATTACAACTGAAAGTTGTACTCAAACTTAAGTGGTTTTCGTTTTATCCTAAACTAGCTGTGTTATAACTAGCTGGTTTATCCCGCAACTTCGTACGCACTGAAATTCGTCTTTGAAAATCCCACAGGTACCTAACATTTTTCCAGGATAAAAAGTATCCTATATATTAATCCAGGCAATAAATTATCTGTGTGCCAAAATTCATCCAAATCTGTTTAGTAGTTTTTACGTGAAAGAGTAACAAAAATCCATACATCCATCCATTCTCACAAGATTTCGATTTATAATGCTAGTAGGATTAGGATGTAATGTGATACGCATACCTATTATACGAAATCAACATCTAATGTATATAAAAAAACTAACCAATTTCCGCACTTTTCTAAAAGGAAAGTGCTGCCTTTTCGTCCTTTTCGAAGGGTAAGATACTGTCCTAGTAATAGACTCCTGCGTGAGTTTCTGATTTGGCGATTTATAAAAACATCCGAAAGGAACTTATGAGTAGTATGCAATCACGAAAAGGAACAGAGCATAAAATCAGAGACGAAACGGAGTTATGTACAACACATAGCACAGTATTGTATGGATACTCATAGTTGTACCTGTGGTTGTACCTTCCAAGCTTGAATTAAAAACCTGGGAATGACAATTTTAATGTTACTCTTGACACAGTTGTTCTGAACACAGAGTAATTAAGTTCTAGGGAGTATTATATCTACTTACAATATTATGGCCGACTCGTGAGCGAAAATTATAGAGAAAGCAATGCATTCAGCATTCAGCAATGCAGCAACCATTACTGTAATCGAGCTGAAAGAACAAATTGAAATATTTGAGATCATATTCAGTCTTGTTAACAGTGTGCTACGAGTTCATTGGAGTTTGCTATCGTACCTCACATTAATTAACATTTTTGTCAAATTTTCAGAACAAGACGTGAGCGAAAACAAAGTAAACATTACAGTTTTCTATGAAACTCTATGCCCAGGAAGTGTCAACTTTTTTAAAGAACAACTGGGACCTACGGTTGAAAAGTTGTCAACGCATGTAAATGTGCATTTAGTACCCTACGGATATGCTAAGGTAAGCAGCAGAATCTAGATACATAAGAAAAAAATTCAGACTAGGCTTCAATATTCCTTGGGCATACACCAAAATGCACTAATTTCGCATACACCGATGCTATATGGACATTTTGAGATGTGGACTAGTAGACCATATGCAATGTGGAACATAATATGTTTGTAAATCGTGCTGCCCATCATTTTTTGACTCTTATTTTTACCTAAAGTTATTTGTCTTTAGGTATCACACAAAAGCTATAAAATTGTAACTTTTTAATCTTTCTATGACTTAAACTGGCTAATCGTCATAAATTGCAGGTAAAAGTCGTAAACGAGAGAAATTATCTGGAATGTCAACACGGCTACTATGAATGTGTCGGGAATATTCTGCAAGCTTGCGTCATTGAGAAATTGCACAAGACAAAAGCTGTGTTGTTGAACACTTGCCTCATACAAAAGTACACAACTTTTGCGTACTTTCAACATGTAAGTGTAACATTAAATGTTGTTCAGTACTTAGTAAATAGAAATACAAAAGAAAACCTGCAAAAGTCCTTAAAGTCTTAAAGATTAAATCCTTAAGATTAATATTTATTTACCTATATAAAATTGGTGTTCGAACAACCCTTGTAAACCAATTTTATCCCCAACATCTGATTTAAAGTACATAACATATAATATAAAAGTTATTTAAGTATTTTTAGAGATATGATAAAAAGTAGCAGGAAACCTGGTGGTCCACTTGATGATAGACATAATTCACAAATAAATATTATCACTATAAGTATACATAAAAACTAATAAATCAAATAGCTCAGTTACTGTATGTGATTCATTCTAATGGATTCCGATATTAATAGGTAGATATTGTTAGATATCCTAAGTCCTCGTGAATCCCAGGGTCATTGAAAAATATTTATAAGTAATCAATATTTTCAGTGTTGCTACATAGTTGGCGTAAGAAAAATTGCAAGAAATCAGATTTGGAGCTGTCTAAGGAACAATCGAGTTGGTTCCATTCTTAACCGTTACGGAGAGGAGACGCGAATAGAAGACCCAGAGTATTTACCTTATGTGCTTTTAAACGGTGTATTGTATCGAAATGCACAAAGCAATCTCATGTCTATTGTGTGTGAAATCCTACAACCGACACCCAGAGCTTGTGAACATGTTTAGTTGAGAAAATGAAATGCACTTACTTTCACCATTTTTTTTTCATTGAAAACAATTTATTTTAATGTTTTAGTTATAATTTATTTAACAGTAAATGGCCGGAGACAGGCTGACTGTCCACTCGATGGTAGGTGGTTAATTGTAAATCGCTAAAATCAAAAACCTACCTTAGGTTAGGTATAAAAAAATATGCAGTGTAATAGCATAGCATACATGAAAAATAGAGTAAATGAAACATGGACCAAAAAATAGAATAAAAGAATATTGTTGTTGTTGTGTTAGATACTTATTGTATGTGTAATTTAATTTTTTTATTTGAAAATTGAGAAACAAAATGAAAAAACTCACTTTATATGAATTGTGAAATATTTTTCCTGGGGAAAATTTACAGGGTTATACAAAAATATTAAAAAGTAATGGGAAAAGTATATCTGATTTATCACAAATTTAAAATCAAAGTCTATTGAATATAGAGTGGATTAATTTCACAGAAATGTAACGTGTTTGCTAGTGTGAATCCAACAGGCGTAGCAGAAAAAATATTCAACAGCATCGAATGAACCGAGATAAAAATAATATTAAGTTATGTTTTATGTGTTTTAAAACTAAATATTTTTCAGATTTAACTTTACCAAAATGTTTAACAAAAGTCAAGTTTTAATGCCTCTAATAGCTTAAGACCATGAACCAGAATAAGCTGATCGATCGGAGAATATTTTCTTCGTAATTCAATTAACCGAAAACATACGAACCCGGAACTCCCGCAGTTCCAGATAGATATCGGTAAATATTTGTGGTTAGGATATTTTTTTTTTATACTTTTGTAAATCCTACTAATGATGTAAGATGTATGGATGGATTATTGTTACTCTTTCACGCAAAACAGCTGAACGGATTTGAATGATTGGCAAATAGATAGTTTATTACCTGCCTTTTTTTTAATGTTAGATTTCTGTCGGATTTTCAAAAGAACTACGGCGCGTACAAAGTGGCGGGCACAGCTAGTATATTTAAAAAGAGTTAATTTTTTGCGATTAATTGAGATTAGATAATATGTTGTTGTCTTTATGAGATTAAATATTCTACTTGTTCTTAAGCGGAAGATTGCTTCTATTTTTGTGTACGCCTCATGAACCTCGTAAACATATTTTTGGTCAAAAACGAACTGCCTAGCGAAAAGGAGTTTGTTAATGAATTAATATAAAATTGAGAGGCAAGAAAATGAGGTCCACGAGAGAGCCGTGGCCCAGTGAACAATGCGGTTGTGGTATGCAGTTGTTATGCACCGATGAATCATGTTGTAAGCGTTACAAATATTCGTTTCTTATGACTAACTAACAAAATGAAGTCACTGACCATAAAATGGTTTCTGCACAAACGGACATAATATGCAAATACCAAATTCTTACTAAATTTTAGATTATTCTATCAGAAAATTTAAAAAATATATGAAATAAATAAAGTTTGAAATTTAAAATAGATATCATTATTTGTTGATTATTTGACAGTTCTTTCTTATTTATGAAATAATACGAGTATTTTTCACTCCAAAATCAAAAAAGTATTGGTCTAATTTGTTTTTCCGTTAACTTCTTCAAAACCGTCAGACATATTATTTTGAAACGGTTTTTTCGCTAATGAAAAGAGTGGTAGACGAAGAAGCAAGCTTCTGGAGCAAGGAGCGGGTCGCTAGTTATCAATAAACAACATTTTTTTAATGTTATGTTCGGCAGACAGGCTGACGGTCCCGTTGACCGTTGCCTATAACATAAGCAACGCCACAGGTGCTGCATGCAGATTATAGTAGGATCAAATATAAAGAATTGGAAAGATATAGGGAAATTGGCTATGGCATACCTTACTTCACCGAAACACAAATGTGCTGTTATTTCACGGTGGTCTTCTGCACCACCGTAATCTTAGTAGGATGTAGGATTAAGGATAAGGGATTGAATTTGGATAATGAAATGACGATTATTAATACCAATCGTTTGGCACTAAACTGAGCACTGGGCTTTTTCTATCGACAAAGGCCAACTTTGAAAACTTAGTTCCGATAGTTGACACATCTTAATAAATTTCGACGAACAGATTTAAATCGAGTGTTTGTGGTGCTACTCTCTGATTAAAGGATCCCGAATTCTATATAACATCAGAGTCAACTATGAAAATGAACTTCGAAAAGTTATTTCATATGTATTTGTGATGAGTTTCGCTCCCTCAGCGTAGTGAAGTTTCCTGCACAAGCTTAATACTCGTACTTAAATCACTAGTGGGAAAATGTAGCGTTTGAAAATGGGAAAATATAGAGTTTGCTTGGAAATTATTAATAAATTACATTTCATTCCTGCTCGGAAGTAATTAATTTTGTTAAAACGAGGCCTCTCACGGCAGGACTGATCCACAAGTTTAAAAATCTATGCTCGGAGTTTCTTTGGTTAAAACTTTTTTTGGTACTTTGGAAGACTTCGCGGGAAGCGGCTGGATGCGAAGAACAGAAGTCCTTCCAGAAGTGGCGAGCCTTGGGAGAAACCTACATAAAATAACAGTTGAGAACTTTATACTTTTGCAAATAATTAACTGTAAACTAATATAATTATTTTAGTAGTAATCTGAAGAAAACTATCATTTAATTGTATAAAATAGTATAACGTTATAATGTTAATGATTAAATGCAACAATTTAATTTTATACATTTTTTTATTCTGTGAATCAGACTCGCTAGCTTCTACATATTATCCTACAAAGTACGAGCGAGTATAAAATTGCAGTGGCACAAGTTCTCATATAATTAAGAATGCATACATAATTCGCATTAGGCACATATGTACATCAATACACGCGCGTACCGCGTACTGCTGAGTTCTGAAAGTAATGTGTTGCATGCACATCAATTATAAAATGCAATGCACGCTATGTCAAGCCTTGCATATTAATCTCAAATAGTATTAACACAAAGAATGCTCATTAATTTAAAACCATGGCGTCACCTGGTCTCTTATTAATGCATACCTATGGCAAGCCAAACAATTTCATAATTTTCATACTAGTAGTGTTTATGTTTAGTCTATCAGAAATAAAGATGAATTCTAAATGTACACGAATTTATTTATTAAATGAATTTATTTCAAAGAAATTTTTTTAAACGTCAATATAAAATATATTTTACTAATACAAGGATTCGGAGAAAAATTTGCCAAGGTTGATAACGATCCTGAGAAGAAACCCCGTATGAACTCAGGATACCATTTTTTTGTAATCTTTAAAATAAAATATATTATATATTACAATTCTTACAATTTAGTATTATTTAAACAAATCACAGTAAGTATATAGGAACAATATTAAAAATAGTATGAGTTCACATCATTTAAATCAATTAATCATTTAAATCGTCGCTTAAAATATCAGTGATAACAATTATTATTTTTTATTTTTT
Organism: Synanthedon formicaeformis; assembly: GCA_945859745.1. Taxonomy (NCBI): domain Eukaryota; kingdom Metazoa; phylum Arthropoda; class Insecta; order Lepidoptera; family Sesiidae; genus Synanthedon; species Synanthedon formicaeformis. Next base: position 6,532,195 of record OX243954.1, read on the forward strand.
ATTAGAGATGGGTTTTCTCTTGGCTAATAACCGACTGTCTAAAGAATGAGGCTTAAGATGGAGCGAGCTCACCCAGAAGATGCCTATTCACTCGAACTTACAAAAGATTTGGGTTATATGAGCTCGGAAATACAGGGGCAGGGAGTTTCAAACTAGGATTTACAAATATAGTTTAACTAATTTATTTAACAGGTAACACCCATACGAAAGTTCACCTACAAGGCACACCATTGAAGCATATCAAACCGAGGTTGTCGATTTCTAAGAAAACATTTACTTAATGAATTAAATTAAAAGTCATGCTGCGGCACATTTGTTGGCGTTAAAGGTCTTGTTCGATTTACAATTATTCAGGGTAAATGGAGACGTCGGGACCTTGAAACCAGTCGATGCTAAATACCGCAGAAATTTGACTCTGTGACCACAACCACACATGAATCTGTTCTGTTCTGGTAATTAACAATTATTATCTAGAGCTCCACCGGTTTCGATTATAATTTTAAATATTCTAAGATCCGATGATAGGTCGTTCTTCACCCACCTGTTTACCAGACGAAAAGTATATTTTATCAATTCTTATCTATGATTAAATAAATCGCGATTGTGTTGCCACATATCCCTCGATAATCTGACATTTTTTCAGAATAAAAAGTATCCTATATGTAACACAGGTAACACTATATGTATGTCCAATTTCATTCAAATCCGTGAAAGAGTAATGAACACAAACTATTGACACAAACATACATCCATTCTCGCAAACTTTCGCATTGATATTATTAGTAAGATATTTAATGGACATTTTAGTTAGAGGGTACATTAATAACATTCAATACACGAATTAATTAAATAGGAAAGTGATTTAATACAGGCATATATTAAATGATGTTTTCCTATTTAATTAATTCGTATACTTACTGCATTTCTCTTCCTAGAATATTCAATGACGTTGTTAATGATTATTTCAACTTATTTAAATTAGTGTCATTATTAGGTAGTAATGGCTAAGTGGAAACAAGTATTTTTTAATGTCATGAGCGTATTAGAAATAACTAGGGATACTTATAATTTGCCAGTGATAAAAGGAAACTGTGTTAGTCCCTAGAAGGTGTTTGCCAAACGGTGGGATTCGCCAGTGCTGTGACATTCGGAGTAAGTCCATACTTAAATTACAAATAAATTAAATTAATAACAATAACTTTTTGTATTATCAATAATAAATTTTAATACGTATGTATCAATGTGCCTAATAATCCTCCCCCATAATTTTCCAATAGGACCGGTTAAAAGCAGCCCTGGATCCACCATAGACTCTGGGCCTTATCAGATCGTCTGTCCACCATGCGGATGTAATACGTTTGTAGGTATTACTTTATTCTATTCACCAACTGAATTTTATTTATTCCAAGTATTTCTAATTTTATCTATCATATAACACGTACGGCGTCGAGTTGGTTTGTTCGGGGCGTTTGTCACATTAGCACGCTATTAGCACTGACCGTGGTCTGCGCAAGCGCCATAATTTACATAATAAAGCGCAGCGCTCGCTGAGGCCTTGGCCTTGCTACAGCCTCGGGCTGCGCGAGCGTCACGCCAATGCCACCAAAACCATACATCATCCTACATATTTCCTATACTAACATTATAAAGAAAGTTCGCATGTTTGTTTATTTGTATGTAGGAGGTCGTCTTCAAAACTACTTAACCGATTTAAAAAAATCTTTTATCAATTGAATTTCAAGATTAAAATAAGCAATAAATAAGTCGAGTGTAATTACGTTTGCAGCAGTACTTGAACTGGTGCTGCAGCATCAACTAGTCTGCGGGACACCCAACTCTTCAGCAACTTACAGCAGATAATGTGAACTTACAGCGTGTTTGGGCTCATTAGAAAGTCGGAGGTTAGTTTAAAGTTTTAATTATAGCTTGTAATCTCGAAAAAATTGCCGCGAACATTCCCGACGTAGTACAACAACAACAGAATCCTAAAGGCATTATTGTTTCATTGAACATACAGGTTGCTGAATATTCGCCCACTTCGCCCAGTATTGTTAGTATCGTCGCCTGGGGCTAAATTGTCAGCAACATCCAGTATTGATATTCGATTTCTATTAGAATTTGAATAAACAAAATTAGTATGTTTATTTTAATGCTTATATTCTATATTTATTGGCTATCAGTTGGAATAGCTACAATAGCCCAGTTACGGGTCATGTTATTTATGGCCGATAATATATTCTCCAAAAGAGATTTTAATGAGTAAATTATAAAATAATTTTAGGAGTTATTGTATAACTGAACATTTGAAAATAAATAGAAAAAGTGTAGGTATTTTATGTTAATTTGTTAACTGGTATAAGATAGACAAGTTTGCTTCAGTATGTGTTTACGTTACAATGTGCAAGCGATTATTGTTTCTAATTCGTAATAGAGATCGAAGATCCTGTTTCGGAAGCCAATCATTCGATGGACTCAAAAATTCTACTTAGTACCAGGCTTGCTACTGGCTGTTAAAACAAAACACAAGGGGTGCAATGAGGCGGTGACTAGATTTATAGCGATTTATAAAATTTATACTTCAATTTACGCAAGTATTATCTGCATCTGATTATGACTACATTTCGGTCGTCAAATGTCATTTGGCATTAGTCATTCCGTAATTGATGTTTTAGAATATGACGCATAGTCATAAGTTCATAACAATAAACTTCATGTTTAGTTTTTATGTTTATATGGGTTGTATTGCAAGAAATCCGCAGATACGCAGACACAAGGGGGATTCTGCATCTGATCGGGGCGATAAGTCGATTCGACTGAACTCAACTGTTGGGGCGGGACGGGACGGGAGTATTACAATGTGAGCACTTGCATCAAACATAGTAGTGGCATATACCAAACACTCGTTCCATCGCAATTTATATTAACTTAAAAGAGCGAGACGCAACATAGTCTAGTACTAATAAGAAACAAAGACGCAATATAATAATAACACCCCTACTGCTCGTAGATTTGGCATGAAGCCCAAAGTGACGCGTGCCAAAAACTATGTGCAAGCAAACAAATAATGAGTTGAGGTTGACTGTTAAATGTACCAATCTGTTGTTTTTGTCTGGAGTATATTAAAGGTAAAGATAACAGTTAATTAGTATGATACACAGCTTCCCAAAATTCTTACTTTTTGAATCCCACAGGAAATCATCGTTGTCAAACGAAAAGCTGCTATGTGCACTTTTTTTAGTTTTAACTTTATAATCATAGTAAATATTCAACGTCTATTATCAAAAATATTGTGTGTTCTTTTGCAGCAGCTAGAATCCGTTATGTGCAAAATATACTCTATTATCAAAATTATAAGTAAACCATTAAATTTTCGTGTTAAAAGTCTAAGTTTGCGTATAACAACCCTAATTTTCAAATATTTTTTTTAATATACTTTCAAGTACAATTTTTCAGGAAAACTTATTTGTCAATTGATATCTTAAAAATAAACTTTTTACACATAGCAGATTTTGGTTTGAAAACAAAATTAAGCCTTACGGAGGTCACGTGTTGACAACGATGAATATGGGATGACACTTGGGAGAAAATTAAAATTAGATATGTAATAAATTTTCTGCCTTAATATTGCAACTTTTGTTAAACTGTTATTAAATGTACATGTCAACATTATTAGAAGCACTATAATTACATCCTCAAAGCAAGTCGAAACAAAGCAAGCCTTGTAAATCACTTTCGGGTTGCAATGAAAGTTCTGCAACAGTTCGATTTTATGTTCCTCTCTATTCCAGGCAGATATTAACTAACAGAATAAGCGCTGAAAATTTATGGATAATTATGGGAAAGCAAATTTCTGGATATTTTGTAATGGAGGTTATTTGTAATTAACCAGAAAATGATTTAGATCCATCTTTCGATGGATCTAACGGATTTTAATGCGGTTTTCACTAATTGAATGAACGTTAAGGGAATACGTTAAAGGAGGAAAGTTTTTACATATAATTTGCAGAAAAAATCCATGCGAAACCGAGCGCGGCCCGCTATTAATACTATTAAACTTGAAGCCAAATCGTACTTGGTAATTATTTGCCAGTATTTACATTTAACTAAAAATAGTTGCAGTATTTTATTACGTCAATATTTCCATTAAGGTTGTTGATAATTATTAATTAATGTTACTATGTCAATTAATACGCCAGATCACGCCTTTTCTGCGTATATTTTACAAAAATCAAATGATATTTTGATCCCATATTTGCACGAATTGGCCCCGTACCACTTTTACCTACACCTAAAGATTTTTTTTATTAGAGATGGGTTTGCTCTTGGCCAACAACCAGCTGTATAGCAAGGATTAGGCCTATGATGGAGCGAGCTCACCCAGAAGATGCCTATTTACTCGAACTTCGAAAAGATTTGGGTTTTAAAGCGCTTAGTCCGAAATAGAGGGATATTGACAAAATGAGGATGGTAACCAGCCGTACGTCTGTATGTCCGATGGAAGAAAGGGGAAGGCGGTATGAACTCATGCAACTCCTGAGCACACTCCGAAGTACATCTTATATAAGACACATATTAGACTGGCAATTTTGCGTCTATGTTCCAGACTCTGAATCTTAGTTAAAAACGTACTGTTGCCAATGAGTCTCCTAGCTCTGCGTACCACCGGGCGTTTTTCCATTAGCCACGGCACGGCACGGCATGGCACGGCACGGCGCGGCACGGCCCAGCATTTGACTCCCGCCGGCGTAACTGCATGTGTGTTGTATATAAATTGCAGCCGTCTGCGTGTGTGAGTGCGCGGGGTGGGTAGGCGACCAAGGGGCGGGTAGGGTACCCTACCAATGATGTAAACCGGCCGATCAACACCGGCTCAGTGGAGAAACGAAGCCCCAGTGTGCCGGGCCGGGCCGTGCCGTGCCGTGGCTAATGGAAAACCGCCCATTCGAGTGCGGCAAGTTGGTATTTGGCTGAGCTATCCCAAAGGTTGGAGCAATATTCCATGCAAAATCGGACTTGCGCCTTATACAAAGATAGTCTGTCAGATGAATAATATCGAGAATAAACAGAGCCCATAACATTACTCTATCCCCTCCTTATTTCTAATCCTTAATCCTATCAATTTCGGCAACTCCTTTGCAACAATGGCTTTAATAGGTGACAGTAACCATCTCTCATCCAGTAAACCGTAAATTTGCCTGCCGACTTTTACAAAAAAATAATTTGGTTCTAGAAGCGGGATTATTTAGAGGGTCCGTAGAGGTCTAAATAAAATAATAAAAGAGTTTAGCTCGTCTTTAGTTTTATTTATTCAGTATAAGACAAGACCGGTTTCGCTGGAGGCATTTGGGGAAGTTCGTATGTATACATACCTACATAATATAAAATATACCTACATATAATTAGGTGCAGATGTTTTAAAGATTACCCTTCATAATATATACTTAAATGAACTTGCAAATTTGTTTCTCTCTCTCCAATTACCTATGTACCTACTACTTCCATAGAAATTTGTTATTCAAATTGGTTCTGTGGAGTAAGATTATACGTACCTACAGTAAATATTTGAAATATTTTTGTTAACAATCGTATAATATGGAGCGATATGATCGGCCTCTGGGAACAGCATTGGATCATTTTATTTGCATACAACATCAATGAGTATCTGGGTCGGATGTTGAAAGGTCAGTTTTCATTAATAACACGCCTATTATTACATTTTCTATGATTTTAAACCAAGGTTTTTGAGATAACGAAATATCTAATTTTATTGTTTTTCTTATATTTAGACCGAATCAATGTTGATACAATCAGATACGTTACCAACACGTCAAAACTTGCAATAAACAATTGAAATGTACGTCAGACAGATATAAAACACATTGTAAAACATAAACTATAAAGTGTAAAATTTATTGACAATAACGATTCAATGAGTCTGTTTGGTAATGGAACTTTGTAGAAGGAAGAAGCGGACGCGCCTTATCGATGACGTCATGTGCAACTGATTCATTCCGACGAGCGAGCTTCGCTTGTTCACGCCTTCGCCTGTGCGTTGGTCACCAACTGGCCACTCGACTTGATGCTCATACGCATTCGAGCCGAGTATCCACAAGTATCCTTGCCATGAAACGTCTCACATATTGATCGAGCTATTTTAAATTCACCAACCCAAACAATACGGGCATTACTAATTTTAAATACAAAATAAACAATTTTGGCTCAAACGTACAGCTATAAGAAAGACAAAAGAGTAATGAATGATGATTTAGCTTAAAATTTAATATAAATGGGTTAATACTAATTGTTTTTATTACATGTGTCGTTCATTGTAAAAGTGAACTATCTCCTTGTAACTGAATTTTAGAATAACGAGCTTTTTGCGAATTATAGTGTAGGAAAAAAATATATAAGCATTCATTCATTGTTTTCATCTATGGGATTCTAATGCAACTATTGGAGTTACTTCACTTTTATATTGAAAGTTACGACTATATGTGATACCATTAGGCAAGAAAAGATGGTTTTAAAAATAGGGTTACACCACTTTTATAATGAACGACACACATATGAAAGTTGGCGAGTACGTCTACGCTCGAATAAAAGGTATATTTAAAAATTACAAACTAACCCCCGACTTTCTATTGAGCCCAAACACGCTATATTTGCTGTAAATTGCTGAGGAGTTGGGTATCCCGCAGACAAATCGATGCTCACCATCAGGTCAATGTTACCATGTCATGGGAAATACCACCGAAGTAACAGTATTTTACTTCGATAATTTAACATCAATAAGCGAGTTCCACTTGGATCCATTAATGGCTCTGTTAATGGATCCTAAGTACACTTTTTCTTCACGAGTCCATACCTTCAAACTCCTGAACAGATCTTAGTAAATTATAGCTAAAAATCATCTTAATTACGTCAGTTTTCAAACAAAATAATAACGGGTCACAATTGGTGCATCTGTTTGGGAGCTATGATGCCACACACAGATACACACGTCAAAATTTATAACATCTTTATAACATACTAGCTGGTGCCCGCGACTTCGTCCGCGTTGAAAAAGAAAAAAGTAGCCTATCCTGTGTCCCGCACGTCTAAATGTTTATCTACCAAGTTTCATGAAAATCAGTTGATTCGTTTAAGAGTTATGGAGGAACATACATACTTACATACATACATACATACATATATACAGAAAAAAATTCTAAAAATGGTCAATTTAGTTTCAGTATCATGTATAGAGCCTATAAACACGATATCTCTGAAAACAAAGTAACTTACTCCATGACCAACCCTTACAGATTTATTATTAGTATTGATTAACATAACATATTTTTCTTTTGCATTGGGCGTCGGAGGCATCGAAATAATATAGTTTGCTGGTTGGAGGTTAAAAAATAGGTGTTTATTACATATGTAATATAGTTTAGATATCGAATATTGGAACGGTTTTGTGATCGGAAACCGTTGAGGCAATTGGTAAACCAACACACGTTTCAACTGTTCTATTCGCATCGTAACATTCGTAACGCTCTTCGAGGTTTTTTTAAATTCTTCCAGTGAAACTCTTTTCGTTATATCAAAATAATATTGCAAAATAATATATTTATGTATAAGCACATAAAGCAATCGTTAAAAGAATCCACGAGTCACAGTTAAAAAAAAATAGGTTTAGAAAAAATCAGATTCATTCTATTCAAAAGTTACCATTGCTAAAATATTACTTAGCCAGTAGTTACTGTTAAGTAATGTATATCGATGATATTAAGTATAACGTATAACCATACTGTATAATAATTGTATAATTGTAAAAATTTTTGAGAAAAAAATGCTAAAAGAACGAACTTTATTACGCACGTAATATATTCATTATACCAAAATATTTCACAAAAACATAAATATATAGAGACAAACAACTCTAAATTTTATTATTTGTTGACCAATTAAATTATATCTATCTTGGTACTTTAGACTTCTATTTACATTTGATTTTAGAATGTAGTCCAAGAATTTTACGTACCTAAATAAACAAGATAGCATTATCGAAATACGGCACAAATCGAAAGATAGCATTACAGAAATTGTACCTCTATAAGAGATTATTTTTAATAATATAAATAAATTCTGAGGAGAACCTTATTAACAAGAGGTACTAGGTATACATGTTCATCTTATACCATATTATGACTGTATCTCTTGTGCTAATATTTATGCTTGCTTAATAAAATCCTAGTAAATGAATTTACCAAATTCACATTACCAAAAAAATTGGATTTTAATTTAAATTTAACAGACTGCTTCATAACATTAGGTAAATTAAGGAAATAATGACACTTTTGTTATATAACCGACAGACAGCGACGACTGCTTAGGTTTCTTTGTGTAATGTGCAAATAAAAAACTTGTATTTGAAATTCAAAGACTCGTTTAAAAATCTGAGAGATGCCCATATTTAATTTTTAATTTTTATAGGTGTAAGAATATAATTATGTATCGATATTTATTACAAAAGTATATTTTGTTGAGGTATAATTATTTTTCATTTTTTTAAACATTCTGGATTTCTTATTGTGTATTAGGTATGTTCCTTCAAATACTATGTTTTTTTTTTAATGATGTACCAGTTATTTAGAAGAAGTTAGCGGAGAAAGAAAAGCGGACAGCGACTTTATTTTATAATAGCTGCTGCCCGCGACTTCGCCCGCCTAACTTTGTAAATTATATACCTTTCTCGAGAACCACTCTATCCATTGGTGAAAACAGCATGAAAATCAATGCCGTAGTTTTTGAGTTTATAGCGAACAGACAGACGCGGCGGAGGACATTGTTTTATGATAAGTAAGGATACTCAAAGACCAAAATAATTTTTGAACCCCTAATACCTCTCGGTGAACATATGCGGGTTAAAGCGCTAGGCTTTAAACCCCCATCGACCATCGACCAGCTTTCTTTGATACGCCCCTTTTTTATATGGTATATATATATAACGCCATGACAATAACTTGGTTTATTCAAAGAATCAGGTTAGCCAAAAAAATTATGTGGGTTTCTCCGTTAGGTAAATGTAAAAAAAAAATATTTTTTAAACATTTTAGAAAGAGTCGGGATTTTTAAAAAAATGAATAAACACTTGGAATTGGTACCAATGGACTGTGAAATATTTGAAACTAGCTGCCCGCGAATTCATCTGCGACCTTTTTCTTAGTTGTTGAAACATTTATTCAATCCTTATTTGCTCATAATATGTACATATATATGTATTTTTGTGAGAAGTCCAAGAGTTTAATTTTTATTTTATTTTTATCTTTATAAGAAACCTCCTGAACGCTATTTTTTTCTAGATGAAGGGTACTCTAATGTCCTTTTCTGTATCCCTGACAAACATCGATACCTGACAATGTGTAATGTGTATGCAAAATTTCATGATGATCGGTCGAGTATTTAAAACGTGAAAATGTAACAAGCAAACAAAGAAACAAATTCACTTTCGCATTTAATATTAGTTAAGTACGACTGTAGGTACTATTTTTCTACGCAATCTACAATTAACTTCTTCTCACAAAGCAACAAATGATACCTACACATTCAATACGTCGCAGCTTTCTGCGATGTTGTCAATTTCGTACGGAGATGGACTTCGACACTGTTTACATAATTATAATGTAGGTGTTGATTTATATTTTATATAATTGCATTAATACAAACATACTTTGAACAATATAATTATCAAATATGCAATAAATCTCGCAAATGTGACGGTACTGTTATTCATAGAGCCACAGGCGTTGACCACTGCTTCCTGTGATAGCCATGCGGCGTGCCTGCCTGCTCCGAGCCCCGATAAACATTCTCTGCCTGCTGGCCTTCCGCCCGCCCCCCGCCTCCCGCCCGCCGCAACTCTGTTAATTAGTCTTATATCTAAATTATTGCTTTTTTGTTTCCTTAATTAAAAGCGTCAATTTGTATTGAATTAACTACTAATGTTGATTAATTTGCAAAGAATTGATTCTATGCAGAAGAAGTTGGACTAACCCAAAGCATCCTTATGGATTATTTATAATAAAATAATTTTGTGTATAAAGTTGTTGGTTTGTTTGTATAAGTTGATTCTTTGCACTCTGTTTGTTGTTTTACAGGAGACTATGACTTATATGAGATGAAATAACAGCATGTGTGCTGTTGTGTTTCCGTAAGTGAACAAAGAATGCCAGAACCCCTTTGCTTTTCCCTTGTGCTTTCTTAGTCCTATACTATGGTCGGCAACAACTCGATACACCTGTGGTGTTTCTGGTGTTATTGGCGACGGTCTCTATCTATTACTACCAAGTGAACCTTTAGACCTTAACATAAAAAAAAAGAAATGTCAAAATTACATAAATTTTGGACAAATTTAACCAACCTTACCTTACAGAGAACCTTAGTAAAAAACATGTGTGAAATTTTGTTTCGGTGACTGTACAAGGAAAGTCTTAAGTTTATTAAATTTGTGTTAACAAAATATTTTCTTTTTTATATATTGCACCCGTTGTTGGAATGAATTATTATACCTAAATAATAACAGAATTGAACCAGTCTGGAGTGACGATATAAAACGTGATAATTTTGTGTCAACATTATTAGGGTCAATTGCCTTACATACGAGTACTACGTACGAGTACCAGTTGTTCGGATAGCCTTTGATAACGTTTTGACGCTACTGTCGCCGTCTAAATAAACATTTCAAATATTAATGTTATAACTATTACTAGGACAGTGGCCGTCTTTCTTAATGAGTGTGAATCATACCTATTACACTAGGTAGTAAAAATACTAGGTCCGTTATTCGTAAAAAGTCAAAGTGTCAAATAAACTTACTTTAGCTGAATATTCTTTCGAAAGACAAAGACATTTTATGTAGGTGCATTAATTTTATGGTTTTATCAATAAATGGGCAAAGGATGATGCCTCTTAGACATTTATACTAAATTTTGTCATACTACATAAAAATTACTTCAATATAATATGTTATTGTATACTATAGGTACTAGCTGGGCTCGCGACTTCGTACGCGGTGTAGTTCTTTTTTTTGAAAAACTTCACTGGAACTTATTAAAAATCAGGATAAAAATTAAGACACTGCTCATAACTGAGATAAATAATGAAGATCTCTGAATGATCACAATACTCGTATATTAACTGCTCAAATGTACTGTGGTTGTGCTATGCAAGGACATTCATCCAGGAAATCACTTTTCTTTTCTTCTACTTAATTTGCATTGCAGATAGGTTTCAAAGAAACTTATAACTAGTTAGATAAATTAACATCAATAACATCACTATGATGCCGTAGTTATGAAAAGTTTAAAACGACCCACATTCGTGCCAATTGGCCTATGTTTATTTATACGATACGAGTACTTATCTTCAACAGTAGCATAGCATACGAGTTTAGCTGTAGAATCGACGCTCTCACATATTGCCATAATTTGTTTATGGTTTTATAAAATGAGGTTGCTACTAAAAATAAAGTAAAAAGTAAAATTAGCTTAATTTAAGTAATATACGTTTTAACAATATACTACAAATTTTTAACTCAAGGAATGTTTCTTATGTGTTTCTATAATGTCACTGCAATGAAAAAAAAAATATATCATATTACCATAATTATGCAATTGCTAGTTATTTTTTGGTCAAAATTTTCGTACCTTAAAGTCTGTTTTTTAATCTCAGACAAAAATGACACATGCAAATGTCAAGTTTGTATATAATGATACCGTGTAATGTATGTAATGAATGTCACATGTAATGTCATTTTTGTCTGAGATTAAAAAACAAACTTTAGTATAAATAATTTTAAGCAAAAAAAAAACAAAACCTGGTTAGCGCGTATCAAGAGGTCAAGTTCGTTTTGCGATTTATCTGAATACAATAAAATTATTTTATATCTCAATTATTTTACAGTATTTTATTTTTTTATAACAAATTCTTCAATAACTCAATCGAAAATACACTTTTAACTAAGTAATTGACAGTTCATACATCAAGTGAGATACGCCGAATTAGTTGTATTGATTTGAATTAAAACTCATGACAGCTTCCTAGTTATATTGCCATATCTTTACAAATCCATGAACCAAAGATGCTCCCTCCTACTTCATTTTTTATAACACACGCTTCCTTCTTTAAAGCTATTATAATACGATTGATATCAGTTTCAAACTAGAACCGGTTTGTAGACACATCACTTAGCAGGTACATACGTAACTCAAGGGGAGTTAGTTTCAGTATTATACAACCTATTTGTTAATGTATTTGTTGCATTTAATATTGTTATTATCGACATGTCGAATACACAAAGCGTTGCGCAATTCAAATTACAATCGACAGAAATAATACAATCTCGATACGAATCTCATTAGACTAAACAAGTCCATCCCGGAATTTGATATTAATTGCCTTGGCTCGTTTTCGTTTATACACGAATAAAAGTAATTATTCCTGCGTTTATTGTGTAATTTATGACACCGCGTAAAATATGACACTGTGTAATCGATGCTTAAATTGACATCTCCCATTTGATTCAAATAGAGTTCTAAAAATTCCAATTTTTTTTTTTAATATTAGGTCGAAAGACAGGCTGAAGTCAACTTGATTGTAGGCAGCATAAAGGTATAATTCCAACAATAATCACTCTACGGTAGGCAGGTACCGTCGCCTATAACACAAGCAACGCCACATGAGTTGTGCTGCAAGTGCGCTGACAACTATAGTAGGATTACGCATTAGGAATTGGGAGGAGATATTGAAAATTTTACTGGCAACCGCATCACACACAAGGTGGACAGACAATTTGGTAAGGGCCGCTGGTCGACAATGAATCCAAGCTGTTTCTGACCGGTAGTGTTGGAAAATTGTGGGGGAAATGATGATGAAGATTGAAAATGGGCTCAGCATCCCCTTATTCATTATGCTTACCTACCGAACATTTTGTGATTATTGAACGGTTAACAGGTAAGTATGTTTTTTTGTCAGGTAATTTGAACAGTTGAAATTGAAAGCGTCGCCAGTGGCCTGCAATTCATCATAGGTGTCGCTGCGGCGAAACGAACGCCCGAGGCGACCGAAGTGACAACCGCTGATGTCACGGTCACGCGCCATTGCGTCATGACACCGACACTTGCCGTGGACACTGGACAGAAGTTACACACGACCTCTCCGTACTATGTCCGTACCCGCTCAGTTGCCCCGTCTGTCCACTGATCTTGCCGGATCGTATCTAGGTTAATAGTACGAGACAACAAAAAAGATTCAACAAGAAATTTATTTTATTGCTTCGTCAAAGCGCTTTAAATATTTCTCTAAGTTTTGTACAAATATAAATCAGCAAACTATATCTAAAATAGCTGCCCTCTTCGATATATTTACATCAAATACAAATCACATTTTATTATTTTGATCGTCTATCATCAATACTCAATCAATACTAATAATAAATCTGTAAGGGTTGGTCATGGAGTAAGTTACTTTGTTTTCAGAGATATCGTGTTTATAGGCTCTATGCATGATACTAAAACTAAATTGACCATTTTTAGAATTTTTTTCTGTATGTATGTATGTAAGTATGTATGAAGTTCCTCTATAACTCTTAAACGAATCAACTGATTTTCATGAAACTTGGCAGATAAACATTTAGACGTACGGGACACAGGATAGGCTACTTTTTTTTTCAACGCGGACGAAGTCGCGGGCGCCAACTAGTACTAATAATAAATCTGTAAGTATTGTATGTATGTTCCTCCATAACTCTTAAACGAATTAACTGATTTTCATGAAACTTGGTACATAAACACATAGACGTACAGGACACAGGATAGGCTACTTTTTTCTTTTTCAACGCGGACGAAGTCGCGGGCGCCAGCTAGTTATATAGAAATATAATTGTAAACCAATGGGGGCACCAGCTAGTCATTACATATTATAAAACAAAGTCCTCCGCCGCATCTGTCAGTCTGTCTGTCTGTTCGCGATAAACGCATAAACTACTGCATTTTCACCAACGCATAGTGGTTCTCTGGGAGGGTCACTAAAGAAAGGATTTTAAAAAAATTAATTAAAAAAAATAAAAAATTAAAAAAAATGGTCCATTAAAATAAACGCATGATTATTTATTGATTTTAAAGACTGGGTAATTCCGTCGGGGTGGCTCGGTGACGGGAATTATCATTAAAGATTCATCCATAGGAGTTAGCGCAAGCTAAATTGTACAATACCTACTCACAATTGTACATAGATAGTATAATATTCTACAATTTATCATTTCACTTTTCTTGTACAACACACGAATGTTATTTAATACAAAAAGAAATGAGGGTTTACTGTTAAGAAAGCAATATGAACGGAGATACGAAGGATGAAGTTTTTTTTCGGGAAATCGCGCTCATGGGCGTCCCTAAAACTTTCCGAGAATAATAATTGGAAACGGCTATATCTAGACATAGTAAAAACTCATCCAATTACATCAGTGAAGAGAGAGTAACATCAAGTAAGTAAACATGAAACTGTTAAGGAAAATATACTATGCTTTTTAAAATTCAAAAGCGGAAGCCTGTTGGTTTCATATTACTCTGAGGTAATTTTATATAAACTGAATCCGAACTGGCTGAAACAGATTTTCCGATAATCTAGTGTGAAACTGGGGGTAAGCTGCATAAAGCATTCGCTTCTACATTGGAGAACTTCTAACCCAATTAAACACTTCAAATACGGATGCGGGAACGTTCAATATTTTAGATTTTGTTGGTTTTTTTTTAACGAATTATGAATTTAAATAGAAATTATCCTATAAAAATGGGGTGTGGCTGTGTTGTGGACACGGCCGTGTGTTTTACGTGAATTATACTTTCCTTTGAGCGTATTATATGTAATTTTCAACGAATTCGAATATACCATATATAACAAAAAAACTTTGATCCTTTAGCTATCAAGTGGTGTAATTAATTGACTTGTTTTATGCGAAGGAGTCAGACAAACTGAGAGTTCATTTGACAGTAGGTGACTGACTACCGTCGCCACGTTGCTGCAATTGCGCTGCCGCTGCCATAGTGAAGGTTCGAGGATTAAAAGTATTACGAGGGGACTGGGATAGGGAATGATTAGGTAATTATATAAAATAAAGTAAGTCTGGATATATCGAAAACTATTCTTCGATATTATATGGAATATACACATATTATATTTCGTTAAAAATGTGAGAATAAGAATTTAACACATAACCAAAATAATATTTAATGCAAAACAGTATACTGTATTTTCATATTTTTTGTCTATAACCCAAAATAATCTATTAGTTAAACCAAGAAGCAGTTCCAAATACTGTTCGAAATATTGATTAATGTGATAAGGGGAAATCCAAAGTAAATAATGGTGTCACCTATTAGGTTCGGCTTTAAACGTAGTTATTTATAGAGAGGGTAAAACTATTGTTTACGGATAGGGTCCATATTGGTCCATATGGATGTATACATCGACACGCGTAAACATAACGTCGAACGTGACTACCAGCCTCGACCCCTCAAGCCCCGTTATTTAAATCCCTTTGGACGTGAGTTCTATTATCCCTTAGATCTCGAGTTGACCAGTAAAACTATCCAGAAATTAAATGTTTTATTTCCTTTTAAATATATATTTAGCGTTCTATTTTCGTTTCGTTAAATATATTTTCGTTAGCGTAACTTTATAAAATGAAGGTATATAACCTACTTGTTACTCGCAAAGACTATATAAGTATATTGTTACTCGTACGAGTAGCTTTATTAAAATCGGTCTAGTAGTTTTTGAGTTATTACAAACAAAAATACAAATATTTTTTTCTATGTATAATATTTAGGTATATAGACAGATCGCTCATTAAAGGTTAAATAATATTGTTGTGAGTTTATCAATTTTGCCTTGGACTATTTATAAACGAGATTAAAATGAACATGAAGTTCATTTGTGTAAATATTACTCGCAATAACAAAATAATTCACATTATTGTTCGATTCATTTAATTAAAATTTTTTATTCGAACCCTTCAATATTTTATCCGCATCAGTCAATTTAGAAAACCATAAAAGTTAGATAACTGGTATACTTTGGGCATATTATGCGCGGTATGATTTTTTACGTACAAATTGCAGTATACAGTACAAATACAGTATAGACGCAAGCCGCGATATTACTCGCTGATAATAGGTGATAGAATTTTTTTAAATCGATCTAGTAGTTTTTGAGTTTATTCATAACAAACAAAAATATAAAAATACAAAAAATCCTTTCTCTTAATAATATTAGTGTAGAGTAGATAGATATGCATAGATTACTTATTTCACAAAGGAATTATTATTGCATTAAGCTATAATTGTATTTATACATATTTAATTAACACTGAAGTCGGCCAATTGAATCGCATATTATAAATGCCGATAAATAATTATTATCTATAAAATCGATAATAGCCGATAAACTTAGATAATTCGTTTAATTAATTGTCCTTTTGTTTTTATAGATTAGCTATATTCTATTTTAACTTTTCATTGTAGAATAAATTTAATAGAAAATTGTTATTTTAGGTTAAGAAGGCGTTACTTTGACGTTTACTTTGAAGGGTATTTGATGGGGCAATAACAATAAATCAAGCACGGATGACAGGCGGTGCGGACGGTAGATGTTACTTCTATTAACAACTTCCTCCCAAGAATCGAAGACATCTGATATAAAAGAGCAAAACCGACACTTATTTAGAAACTTCGTTTCATATCAAAACACATTTCATTTCATTTTGTAATAGCTGTGCCCTATACTCGGCAAACCGACCTGCAAACCTTTTTATATAAAACTTCGTCGGCGTAACTTTATAAAATATACTCGTAGCTTATGTTACTCGCAACAATGAAATAATTTATCAAATCGGTTTAGTAGTTTCAGAGCCAATGCATTCAATTCAATTCAATGCAAACAAACAAACAATCAAATCTTTCCTCTTTATAATATTAGTATAGATAATAGTATGAGAAAACAAAACAAGTTTGTTAATAATTTTAACAAATTTTGCTAAGCGCCTCTTTCACGAACGTCAAGTAGGCTAAACCGCCACTTAAAGTCACCTGTCATCGGGAATAATTTAGCTGATATAGCTTTGTTTGTACGGTAAACGTCCCAAATATTAAATAGAAAATAATAAAAAAAAACGGCTATCGAATGATGCAGTAAACCGAGTGCATAATTCAATAAAACAGAAAGTGATTTCTAAAAGTAACTAATCAACACTTTACTTGTAGTTGGTGAAAGAGGCGCTAATAGTTTTTAAAATAAATTAAATTTAATAATCACACAAGACTGTTTTGTACTGTTTTATGTAGCTTGACTTTACATCCTGCCACACAAGTTGTGGTAAAATTAATGGGTTGTTATTAGCTATTTTAAACAATATGATATGAACTAGCTAATAAGTAACTACTTAGTAGTAAGGATATCTGCAAAACATTAGATATTATTGTTTAAGGAAGTTT
Organism: Synanthedon formicaeformis; assembly: GCA_945859745.1. Taxonomy (NCBI): domain Eukaryota; kingdom Metazoa; phylum Arthropoda; class Insecta; order Lepidoptera; family Sesiidae; genus Synanthedon; species Synanthedon formicaeformis. The sequence continues at coordinate 6,549,726 of OX243954.1, forward strand.
TGAGCGGATATTGAAAACAAAGACAGAATGAGACCTTAACTCACTCAGTAAGAATTATTTCCCATTAAAACTCGCATTCCATTTAATGACTAATGTCCCGGCTGTTGTTTGCAATACGATTTTGTACTCCGGGAATTCTACATTTATTATTACTCTTATCGTATGCATAGTTATTGCTTTACAAATCCACACATTTTATTTTCCGAATCTTCAAACTTTGGAAATGAACATTTAAAAGTTGACTGGTCTGGACCGTCAGCCTGTTTAAAAAAAATGGTTTTGATTTCGATTTCGACTGATAAATAACGAAAACAACTCTAAACAGGTGTCCATTTTCTACCTAAGAGGGTGAATTTTAATGCCAGTTAATTTTTGCCGAAATCTAAACAAAAAAAAAAAACAATTGCTTAACAAAACTCCTATTACAAGTTGTATCGGATTTATGTAAATAGATAAATACCACGTACAGTACATGCATAATTTGTATTTATTAAAATAAATTTTGGCTGCTAACGGACTACCTGAAAATACGGATTATATACAGAGATCGCTTCAGTGATGTAGATTATATGATGTAGATTGTAGATGGTTCTGAAACTGATCCATAAATTACAATTAAAGATACTATTTGGATTTCAACCAATTTTTATAGCATTATTTCAATAATATCATACTCATTTGCTGTGTTTTGTATAAACAGCAGCCTACACACTACACCAAAGATTACCACAGAGTAATCATATTTAAAACATCGATAAATATAAATACAGCATGAAAACGTTGTGCACGCTCAAATTGCCTAATCAATCTCTTTAAATCCCATCTGCTTTTTTACAGTCGGATCATTGTAACAACCTTTGTACCGAGTTATATCTGGTAGATCGTAAACTTCGGCCTGACGTATGTTATAGCTGCTCTCGTGTCTAATACCGTCCAGGGATCGCTCCCTTAAATATTTTACAACTCACCTTGGAGTTTCGAAAGGGCACTTTCGTCACGTAATATTATTCTGTTGCTTCAGGTTACCTAAGTAGGCTTTTATTTTTATCTTTGATGTATTTTTCTTTACTGAGCTATGTGTTATTACTGTTTTAGTTCTTTTTATAAAGTTTTATTATACTAAAGTATCTTCAGTTGCCAAACAAAAGCAACACCAGGTTAGATAAAGGTACCGCTGGTGAGCCTTATTGGATATTTTTTGCTCCTGCTGGCATTTGTTTACCCAACCATCTTAGCTGGCAGAGGTTAATTTAGTGCCTTCCCTTTTCTAGGGCCTCCTTACGAGGAGTTATATCACGAGAGGTCTATATTAATATCAATGTCGGGACGGTTCCCACCGGGGCAGACCTACCACTTTAACGGCACTTATCTGCGGAGCGTGGACTCTGCGAGGGACCTTGGAGTTCAGATTGACTCAAAACTTCGTTTTAATATCCATATTGACAATATTGTGAAGAAAGCGTTTAAGTCCCTTGGTTTTATAATTAGAAGTTGCAGGGAGTTCAAAAACCCATCGACAATGATTGCTCTTTACAATGCTTATGTACGCTCAGGCCTAGAGTATTGCTCAACCATATGGAATCCACACTACGATGTATATATAAAGGCGTCTGGAGTCTGTACAGAAGCGATTCCTTTGGCACTTGTCTTATGGACGCGGTTTAGCTAGGGAGCTCTCAAGCTATCAGGCCAGATTGATTCACTTCGGTGTCGATTCTCTGCAATCCCGGAGGCTTTTATTGGACGTCCTATTCTTCTGCAAAATACTGAGGGGGACAGTCGATTCGCCTGAACTCTTGTCGCGTATAAACTTTAGTGTTCCTCGTCGAGCGCCTCGACCGGGCAGATTTAAGCCTTTCCAACTGAACCATTTCAGAACAAACTTGGGCCGTTTCTCGCCACTGAATCGAATTATGGGTCTTGCGAACTCCCTAAGGCATGAAATTGACCCTTACAGCGATGCGTCGTCGAAAATTAAAAGAGTCATCCTCGTCCGTGGTCCCGACACCTGACATTTTATCTTAATTATTTTTGACTTTATTTATTATTATTTATTTTATCGATTGTTAATTGATTGATTATTGATTATTATTCATTTAATGGACGTGACATGTAGTGTAACGCTATACAATATATATTTCTATTATTTATTATTTATTCCCTAGATGTTGCTTGTAGCTTTTATTGGTGCATGCTGAGCTCCCTATAATTGCGGCGGCATCCGCCTTGTGTTAATTATTTTGTACAATGTGTTAGTTGGATGTGTGCCTCGTTGGGGCCTTGTACAATAAATAAATAAATAAATAAATAAATAAATAAATAAATAAATAAATAAATAAATGTCTTCGTAATTTTTATACAGCATCAAAACTACTCGTTTTCAATTGATTAAAAAAAAATATCGTTACAGCCATGGTAATTATTTCAAGGATTATACTCGTAGGCTATGGCAACATTGGTAACCTCTTTCCTTTAGTATCGTGTATTCTGATTGATTTTTCGTTTAGTTGGCATAGTTATAAAAAAAGGATTCTTAGGTATTATTTTTTATATTTTTAGTGTTTGTACTAGCGTTTATAAAGTTAATGTCGCGTTACTAGATGACAGAAAAGCCACTCCTTGTGTAGACGCTGTGGAGATATACAACCCATTTAATACACACATGAAATCAACATTTAATTCGGTCTGGATAAGTTTTTAAATAAATTTATAATTGATTTTTGAGCAAAACATAATGAGCGCACACTCAGACGTAGCCTAGCCATTCAATTAAAAATGTTAGTGGATTGTTATGAAGGACGAATAGGGCGTAGGTAGCGATGCCGCAACGACAGTAATTATCGTGGTCGACGACTCCAGGGAGATCGTTCACCCCGGGGCCGGGGGTCGACCGCGACGCACTTGTCGGATATCATAGCCGACTATTACAAATCTGGACCATGCAAATAAACATGCAGCCACGTCATCTTTGGACATAGCATCCGGCGTCCGTCTCAACGTGTCGTGACGTGCCACCTGAAATTGCGTGATAATTATTATTAATTACTTAAATAAAATTCACATTATCTCTAAATAAAATACTAGTGACCCGCTCCCGGCTTCGACCAGTATGCATTTTTTAATATATATACACAAACCTTACTCGCTTATCCCTCTTCTAGTATAATAGGTGAAAAGCGAATTAAAATCAGTTGGGTTTATAGTACGTTAGAGATTAAAGTTTTAATGAAAGAAATGTTTACTGAGAGTCAATAGATACTTAATTAGAGATGCCATCGCAGAGTTTTATGTAGGATTTTAGAAGAGCTGCAATTCTCTAGTAACTTCTTTTTTATGTTTAGCCTACGTAAGCCATGTAATTTCTTTTATTGCGACTCGGTTGTACATAAAATCTTTATTAGGTTTTATTATATATTTATTATATTTACTGATGGTGATTTCCCAAAAAAGTTATCTAACTGACGGTAAAAACTCCATCAAAATCTGTTGCGTGGTTTTAAGTTGAGCGGTCATACAGACAGACGCGGAAAGCGAGTTTATTATGTAAAGAAAGATATGAAATGAAAATTATTATAATTATTAACAGGTAATAGTGTCGCAATGAGTCGGGCGAGGCCCGGCTAATCGCACTAGTCGACGGCTCACGGCCGTCCGCCGCCCACTCGCCGGTTAAGCCCATATTAAGCATTCGGCGCTCCACTGCACAATATTCATATTTTTAAACAGCTCAATTGTGAAGCAATATGCAAATTGAGAAACAAATGTTATCCAGTAAAAATCTTCGTACAAATAAGCAACATTGTTGGATCACTCGATTCTTACAATACACTGTGCTTATCTCACTCAAGACGTGATAAAAAACTTATCATAATAAACCCGATAATGTTTGAGTGATAACGAAGTAAAGAACCCACACCGTGCCAGGGTTAGTGTTTAGATTTTAAGGATTTAGATAAACTGCATTTTAAGGGAGGCGACACCGATAAATACTAATAATTAGTAAGTAATGGCCGTCTTTAAAACGCAGGTCTTTTATTCTGAGAAGACTTCAGTAGGATTAAGGATTGGGAAGATATAGGGAACTCACTTCCGATAAAATATAATCCCTATAAACAGCACAAATGATGTTATTACACCCTGCCACTACTTTCCAGATACAGACCAGATAACATTTTAAAAGTTCATTTCCAAAACGAGCCCGAGGACCCTAGAACAGAGCGTTAAGGCAAGCACCCTAACCACTAATTGTTCAACAGGCTACTTATAAATTTTTATAAAATAAAGAAAAAGATATTTGTAAAACACAGTCGTCATGACATATTCAATACTAGTACTACACTAAGTAGTAATAGTTTAATTAGGGCTATCTGCCAACTGTATTCTATAAGCTATCCTACAGTCTCATTAGAACTCGGATTGTTGTTCAAACAATACATCATTATCTTTCACAGGTGAGTCGAATTCCCGCGATCTCCACTATAGCTCTACACAGCGCGACTTATGTATACTACTAGAGTTAATACAAACATGCGACACCCGTGTCAGTGAAAGTTTCATAATAGTCACGAAAACTTATTATGTGTTCATTACTCGACAATAAGTATGTAGGCAGAATGTGTGAGACGTATCATTTTTCGATTTGTACGTTTATTAAAATAAATTGTAATGTGTTTTTTCATATTTCAAAATGATAACTTGTATGTCCGTTTTTCAAGATTAAATTTATAATATGATAATTTCATATAAATTTTCTTAATTTTTGTGTACTATTTTTTTTAGTGTTTTTCACTGATGTAAACTATACAAGACGTGATGCTGTTAAGTTTTATAAATAATTAATTAAATAGATATTCAGTACACGCTATGTTAAAAATACACTATTTATCCGGGACCCCTATTTATCGCCATAATTATGGCAAATGAGTTAATGAAGACTTATTAAAAAGAAGTGTCTTACTTTAAAACAGGGTTACTTTCTCTATCAATCATCAACAAAATGTTTAGCAGCGATCGGAATGTTAATACTTGTTCTTAAAGGGGGTTATCCATTTATACAGTGCGCCTTAAACTTCGTCGTATCATTGCTCACCTGAATTTTTTTAAAGAGCTCTTTGTCTGGCAGGTCGATGCCACTGTTATCTTACGAACAGTGTACTAAAGGCTTACAATAATGATAAAATAAATAAATAACAAGCCGCTTGAGTATTCTCAAAGCGATTGGGGTTAATGGTAAGTAACTAAAATATCTAAAATTAAACATTCACCTGCTTAGTACAGCTAGGATGATAGCCTCAATAATGAACGCATTAGCGAATGAGATATTTTTAATATTTAGCATAAAGAATCATGTGGGAAAATAGATTATTATTGTAAATTTCCAAGTGGGAGATATCCAGACAGAGGGATAATTTAATATAGTGGTAGGACACTGCGTTTTTGAATGAGTAAAGTATGCATGAGCCGACTTATCTATCACCTCGTAATCCCTTATCTTATATGAAGGTCAGTATAATATTTAATTTTCATTTCCCTATCCTACTAATATTATAAATGCGAAAATTTGTGAGGATGCCAATGGTTGGATGTATGTATGTATGTTACTCTTTCACGCAAAAACGGCTAAACGAATTAGGATGAAATTTGCCACAAAGATAGTTTATTACTTGGATTAACATGTATTAACCTGGAAAAATTTTCGGTTCCTGAGGGATCATCTTAAAATATAAAAAAAATTTGCGCCACTTTTGTCAGCGATAAAGATATCAGGTAATTTCTCATGTCTTATATTTTTCATTTTTCAATTCGGACAAAGTCGCTGGCACCATATGGTATATAATATCCATGAAAATACAGATTTAGGTCCCATTTGACCGCAAGATTCGCCCGAATAATTTTTTTCCCAACTGGCCCGAAAAAATATGTCCTATTCGTCCGAATACACGTATTGTCTTACTATGACACATGTATGTGTGTCTATGGATTAGCATACACACATGTGAGCGTTGTTTAATATGTTGTTTATTTGGTTATAGAAGCAACTAACACTTACTCGTAGAGTATACATTTAACAGCTAACTATCGGAGCACTCCCGGAGAGAGGTGTCCAACCGGCCGTTTGGTTCGCGAGGCCTTATTTAATGGTTAGGGAGCCCACGATGCTAAATGTGTAGTCACTCGAGCGTCGTGGGGACCTACTGGACTTTGAAGATTGAATGGTAAGAAGAAAAAAAGGTTATATGAAGTTTTTCATTTCAGCGGTGGGGTGAGCGTCTACAGGCGTTTAAAATTTTGTAGGCAAAAAATCGCATTTTAAAAAATCCTCCATATAATCGTCAGATTAAGAATCAGCACGATCAGGACTTTAGGCTGAACCGTCTGTATGAAAATCTGACGCGCTCGAGTATTACAAAATGAGAATCGTCAAAAATATTTTTTGCATTTTCAAAAAGCTGCCACGAGTGTTACATCCGAATCGTCTGAATTTTAAATGGGAACTTAGTTTAGGTTCACTTAACATCCCCCCTGACGCGCTCCGCTAAAAATCCGCTAAAAATCTGACGCGCTCGAGTTGTATTTAAAATTTTACCCCCACTCCCGCCAACCCCACCAACCAAATCGTCAGATTATTACAATGCACACTTTTTAGCATGTAATTAATCTACCTTAGCTTAATCTGACGCGCTCGAGTGACTCCAGAAATCCCCTCTTGGGCTCCCCAACCATAATAAATATACATAGCTCCATGAACAAGTATATTAATCATACTTAACCGTCGTTTATCCGACGATATCAGTGGCCTAATACACCAGTTAACGCGATGATTCGAAGATTATTTCGGACAGTAAATTAGTGTCGAATGACAAACACTAATTTGTCATCTAACAATACGTTAATGGGCCTGCGGTTTTGCTCTGACCCATTTACTTTATATCACTAACGCGTGGGTAACCTATAAATTTGATAATTAGCAACTGAAACGGTCCGTGTGATTCATAAAATTAGTTAATAAGTGATTTGGAAGCAGCTGCAAATTCACTGCTATAAATATATCATTAAAAGCAATCAATCACACCGTGTGATTTAAAAATTAATTAAATTACGATTTGAAAGTTATTACGTACAATCAACTTAATCCTCTTACGTTTTAATACTAAGTTTCTTTATCTTTGAAAAAAACTAAAACTCAAAAATTGCTATTACAATTTTCGTAGCGGATTAAGCCAAAAAAAGTAGCTGATTAATTATTAAATACTAATTGTAAATATTAAAACAATGTTATTAAATATGTAATTACTAATGAAAATTTAAATTTTTACTGTATTGATTATCTTATAAATTCTCATATCATACCTTCGTTTGTCTACATACTAAAAAAAATATGTTTTATATCAAAGAACACTGTGACAAGTGTTATTTTAAACTTCTTTTGACGTTTTAAACGATTGTTTAATTGAATTTAATGATTCTTACAAATTCTTTCGTAATGAGTTGACTAATGCATAAATAGATCTAGGTATCATAAAGTAATTCCGTTATGAGTACCTAACCATAGATGTAAAAACATTTAACAACAAAATTAACAAATAACACATTCTATTTAAATTGTAATGTATTTAGATCTTAAGAGTAATGATAATGTAAATTATAAACAAACTTAATAGTTATGAATTAATTATTTGTGAAAATATACTTTCATAAAATATAAAAATAAAATTAATAAAATCCTTATTTAAAAAGATTTTAGGTTTGTTATAATAATAATATACTTAATAACTATTTTCCTCCTTGTAAAGTGTTCAGATAGTTTGAGGCAATGACTTCTATATTACTTCGTAAGGACAAGGCTAACGCTCCTAGTACGGTGTCAAAATCGCAAATTGGCACCAATGACGTGTGTTCATTCTGTGCGTAGAAAGATACGAAAATGCCTACTTACCAGTGATATGTCCAACCAACCAATGAGAACACTTTACAATAACAGAATACGCCAATAAGAAATAAAAATACGTATTAACATGGCAATGAAAACAAATTATTTTTAGTAACTAAATGTGCAAATTGGAGTACCATTTTTTGTCACTAGTAATATGGTAAGGGCGCATCCTGTCTTGTTTAACATACCTATCACTGGTTTGAGGGTCCACTTGATGGTAGGCGGCTGTTAATTAACACCAGGAACGTTACGCTACAGGTGCTGCAAGTATATGCTGCCGACCTTAGTACGTTAAATATTAATAATTAAGAATAAGGTTAATACTATAACCTTATTCTTAATTATAGGATGGGCTTCGGCATCCCTTACTCACTCACCAGATTACAACAGCATATATCTTCTGTAAACACAGTATCACCACTGTCCACTACTAAGTGGAAATATTTTTTTTGAGTCAACTTCAAAAAAATTATTTCCAAAGTTGGTCCTGTCGGGAATGCCCATGAAATCTAAGGGAAGCACTTTAACCACTCGACCATTATTGAGGTCGAATAAGCTATAATTAAAATTACAAACTAACCTTCGCCTTTCTAGTGAAGCCATACTCGCTATATCTGCTGCAAGTTTCTGAGGAGTTGGGTATCCTGTAAATTACTTAGTTGATACTGCAGCATTCGATCAAGGTTACCATGTCATGGGAATACTACTGAAGTAATAGTATACCAAATTTCAAATCAATCGAACCTGTGGAAGTTAGTGAAAATCCGGCTTGTTGTTGTTTTGCCACAATTGTTGATTTGTGTTATGTGTTGTTTTGCCACAGTTCAATTTTTACAGATACACAGATACACACACACATACGTCAAACTTATAGCAAACTCTGTTAAAAATAATAACTTGTCTCATCAAATAATAATAATGTATTTGTTGGATCTGCATTATAAGGTTTTAAAATAACAATGCTCGTTATAATGCTTTGAGGGGTGTGCAAACATTTTAAGATTTACCCACAAATAACATGCGACTGCGACAAAACAAATGCGACTTAATAATTCAATCATAATGTTTTCATTTCTCACCTGCTAAGAAACGAAAACAATATTTCCAGAGCGGGAGTTCCTTGAAAAGGTTTTTTTATTAGGAACAATCAAAATGTCAACAGATTTGTTACCAAAATTGGATGCGAAGACAAGGAGAGGAAAGGCGGGATGGGGTGACGCGAGGGGGCGGGACGGGGAACCGAGTCGAACGCAAATAGCCACGTGACCCGGCCATTGACTCGGTTTATCCTAATCCGTCCTACTACTCCAGTTTAGTCCTCAAGACGCCAGCGCCACTGAAGCCAACTAATCCTACTTGTAAGTAAGGAGCACGAGATTATAGCGATATGCGATATTGAATATCAACGATATAGGAAATGATATAAAACTATTATAGAATTTTCTGTTCTTAACGATTTGAAATTGACGGCAAATTATGGACGATGCGTCCATTAACAATGTCATTAAAACCCTTGATTGAATGTAATTTATAATTACATTTAATCAACGGAATTGAATTGTTGTATGATACACAAAACCTTCGTTAAGTGAAAACCGTATTAAAATCGGTTGAACGGTTTTGGAATAGAGGACAAACATACTTACATTTATTTTTATTTATATAACTAGATATTGCTACGATACAAATAATTTCAATAAGATTATGTTTGTTATCGTGTGTAACAGATGGCGATTTGTATATTTGTATGTGTGCATTTGTTATGCAGCAGCGGCCGTTGGAAAAATAAATAAAATATGGGTATCCCTTCTAAACATATAAAAGACTGCACTTCATTTCAGATATAACTACACTAGCTGGTGCCACGACTCCGTCCGCGTTGAAAAATGAAAAATATAACACCTGATATAATGTGACATTTTTATTTTTGCTATTTTTTTAAATATTTTAGACGATCCTTCGGAAACCTAACATTTTCCCACTATAAAAAGTATCCTATACGTGTGTGCTTTTCATCCAAATCCGTTAGCCATTTTTGCGTAAAAGAGAACATCCAATCCAACCTCCAAACTTTCACATTTATAATATTTGTAGGATTAAAGTCTCTGTCCGGTTCTCTGTTTCTCCGCTAACTTCTTCTAAACCACTCAACGGATTTTGATAGGGTTTAAAATAATGGAAACAGCGATAAACGAGAAATGCTTGCGTAAAATAATTTGCTGAAAAAAAATTGCATCCACGCAAAGCCGGTGCGGTGCGGATCACTAGTTTAATTATTTAGAAATATTCCTTTCCCTTTTCGATCCCGTTTCCTAATATAGTCGGTAACTTGTGTTATAGGCGAGGGTAGCCACTTACCATTAAGTGGACTGTCAGCCTGTCTGCACCTTCATATAAAAAAAGAACCGAAAACTTTTGACATAATTTTATCCACTTTGAAAGTAAAAAGGACATAATTAGATACTCGTATTTTGTGTGAAGCTGAAAGCGCGTTGGTGTGCTCGTACAATTTGCTACTGACTGTAACGTATGCTCTCTTTCTTTCTGCCTCATTATAAGCCGGAAAGGAAGAAGCTCGTGTAATGAAGCGTGCTTGTGCCTTATTCGTGCATTGCTTTCATTGCGAGCTCTCTGCCGTAAGCCGGATTATGTTAATATTGTTGACTGCTGCGGTCCTGCCACTAACCACCGTCCTTTATAAAGAGAGCCTACGCGCGTGTAAAGCAATAAATCATACGAAACAGTTTATTGTGTCATATGTACACGCATGTTATAAAATTAAAGGTTCTGTTTAACCCTAGAAGCCCAATCATATTTTAAGGAGGTAAAGCCCAATCATACGTAATATTTACGTGTAATAACAAAATGTTTCTGTGTTTAATTATTGTTTTGTAATTATGCTTTTTTTCTATTATTAATTCAAAATATAGTGTAATGAAATAAAACAAGCAATAAATGAGTTAGTTTCGCCTACTGAGTTAGTTTGCGTAGGAGGAGGAAATTCATCAGAGATACTGATGCCCCGAGTTTTGCATCAGCATGTCCGACTCCACTGGAAAATGTGTTCTTGTAGACCTACTTCGTGCTGGTTGAAATGTTCACATTGAAAAGTTCTTCCAAGCTGTTTGGCATTTTATTCTTAGAAATATAAACGCCCGTTTACTTAAATCAACATTCTTTGTATATTGCGCGAAAAAACCGCAAAAGGCTATAGCTAGACTGCTTGTCTGAGATTCCTTTGAGCCAAATATGGCCCAGTCATGACATTGAATTTTTCCTAGAAAAAAATAACTAAAGATAGGTAACTTATTTAAAGTTTATCAATATTTTTAGTAAATCTCAATACAATAAAAAAAGTACAAAGCAGGAATAGGAAAATAGGACCTTTCATTTCTCAAGTATACATCATACGTGCTGCTGTTTCAAGGTGGCCTTCTGGAGAGTTTTACTCTGACCAAAAATAGACCTACCTCGTTCATGCAACTTCAAAATATTTTTACTGGAAACTGGAGTTAGTCTGCAGATGCTACCAGTTAAGTATAAGTATCAGGAATGTACTTATACGATAGTTCGTATAAGTACATCCCCTATTCATTACCGTGCCAACGATAGCTACTGTCTCATTAGGCTTGTTGAAATGGGTTATTGATTGAGTCGCAAAAAATATACAATACAAATATAAGGGTACACATATGTGTAATTATAAAGTGCAGTGTGTATTGTTGAAATTGTGAACTGAGATCAGCTTATCCCGCTGTCATACGCACACTTTCAACTCAGCTATTCACACGCTTTGTTCGAGCACAATGGGTCCACGTACTTTTTGATTTCATTCAGACGACCTTTGTTGATAATCAACAATATCGCGAGTTAATGAAAAAAATCTTGTAGCGTGAGATTTTTGTAATAATTTTATTTTGTAACTGATTATTATGTGTAAATGTAATCGCCTGTTAACAATACCATACACGTATGTTATACTACATGAAAGAACGAAGTTTTATACAAATGTGTGACGGACAAGCATACCTACGTCTATTAAATGGGATGGAATGTAATGGTAATTCTTTGTAAAACAATATGTAATCTATTCTGTAATGTAAATGTGTTATTAGAATAACGTGGCTCCGTCAATCGTACTTGAGCAAATGAAAAAAGGAACTAATAGGATAATGGTAAGGACAGGAGGATGAGCTTTGACATCCATTTCTTTCACACACTAAAATACAACAGTTTTGTTATTATATTGTTTTTTTTTCTTTCTGGTAAGGTATTAAATGCAACCAGAGCCGTTACGCTATGCTCTACTCTCGTAAGTCCTGGGATAGTTTTAAACTTGAGATGTTTTTACTATGTTTTACCTTGCAACCATGCAGACTATTTAATAATAAATAACTACGATTTCCTTACTCAAACCCAAAACACTTTATTATTTTTGACAGTTTTTATATTTGTTTTGTTTATCTTGGCTACGAAACTGCTGACCCCGTTTCGACAGTAATTTTATAGGTAGAAAATTTTCCAGTTTCCAGAAAAAATTAAAAAGAAAGTTACTTTTTAACGCTCCATCGTAAATACTGTAAAACTATGCGAATGAAACTGCCGTGCAAAGCTAGTCTAGTACAAAAGAGGTCAGCAGGCGATGTAATAACAGGTTAACGACATCCTTGGAGTTACGACAGTGCAAGCTTTGATAGCCACTAATACTTCAGTCTTTATACTTCTCTAAAGAATTCATAACTAAGTAGGTATCTCTTAAAGTTTAGAATTTTGCTTTTATTAGAATAAATGGATTCTGCGAATCACGGCTATTAGTTCTAATGGCTATGCTTAGTGCAGAGGCCTTTGGATAGTTTGTTCCATGTAATAAAATTAGCTTTAATAGTTAAATAAATAATAGAAAAAGTTCATGCTTTTACAAAAGAGTATTGGTGGAAAGTATTACTTCTGCTGCTCTATGTTTTTTATGTTAGGGTCGACAGACAGGCTGACGGTCCACTTGATGGCAGGTGGGTATATACAGTCACCTATAACACAAGCAAAGCCTCAGGTGCTACAAATGTGCTTAGAGATTCTGTTATTTCACATTCTGTCTTCTGCAAGGGCCGTCTGTCTGTAAGGCCTCTAGACTAGACGGACTGCCCTAATGACTGCGAAAATCGCAGTGAGAGACTCCAGTAGAATTATATGATTTTCATCATCCACTCTCTCGAAACTATTGCTCGTGTTATAAAATGAGTCATTACTGCACCGTTCTTGCAGAACGGCCTGTCCGTCCCATAAAGGAAACACAATAAATACTAACAACACAAGGATTTCGCGGAGCTACCCACGTCCGTTGAATTGGTTTACGTCAATGAGCCCATTACGCCCAAAATACGCGGCACACGAGCTCTAGCCGCTCAAAAAGCGTGTCAATCACGAAGGTGCTAAAAATATACATCCACCATGTGGTCATGTATTAAATATTAAAAGGAAAAGGAAAAGGATTTTAGGAATCTAAATTATAACAAAATTATAACTGTTTTTTAATGTAATATATATTTATTTATTATAATAAATCGGTACCTAATACTAATATATTATAAAGAGAGATTTGTATTTTTGTATGTTTGTAATGAATAAACTCTAAAACTACTATTTATGAATTTAATATTACATATTAACTGCTCAGACGAAACAAATTCTAATTGTATTACTTGTGTTATATGGACGGAGTCGAATAGTAAATTCGATTTAAGTACCTAAGTTAAGTTTATTTTTTTTCTTTAATAGACAACTACAGCTAATAACTACTCATTATTAACTACTAATAAACTATAACCAATAATCTAGTTAATAACTAATAAACCAACTAACTAAATAATATCAGGGAAGTTTGAGCGAGCCACGCTCGAAGATTGTTTAATAAGTTTAGTAAAATAGATTCTACTAAAATTCTACTAAAATTGTAAACTATACCAATTTTCGTGGGGATTAGGCAATTTCAAAATTTTCATTTCTCAATAATGAAAAAACAGTTGGACGGATTTGGATGAAAGGCACATAGATAGTTTATTAATTGGATTACTTATAGCATGATAATTATATTATTTGTGCCTATATAGGCTACTTTTTATCCTAGAAAAATGTTAAGTTTCCGAGGGATAGTCTAAAAATATAAAAAAATCAACGCCACCGTTCGTCACAGCGATAAAGATGTTCGGCGTTATTCGGTTCGGCGTTATATTTTTCATTTTTCAACGCGGACGAAGTCGCTGGCACCAGCTAGTATAACATAAATATAACCCAAAGACACATAGCATAAAGAAAAGGTAATTTATGATGTGTTAGAAGCGCGAGACAAAAAATTATCTCTCCATCTTTGAGAAGGTGTTATGAAAACGAAGACCGGTTTCGTAAATATATCAATTGAAAGCACTCGCTTTGCAAGAGCGCATGTTTAATGTTATTGTGCAGTTCAATGCTATTGCAACACCGAAGAGCCTGTTACATGACAGATTATACTGTCTACTTCGCCAAACGATTGCGACCCGGGCGTTATTACAAAGATCTTGTCCTAGCCAATATGTTAAAATATACCTAACTGTCTCGTTAATTAGTACTTTACGTAATTAGTTTGAGAAATGATCAGTGATAGAAATAAGTATGAACTAGATATAATGTAATGACTATGAAATATTAGTTATACTTTATCCTGCTGGCCCTAACTTCATACCACTTTAGAATAAAGTGCCATACAAAATGTATGAGAAATTTTTTTTTTGTGAATATTTCAGAAGTTTTAATATTCGTTACTAGCTGGCGCCCGCGACCTCGTCCGCGTTGAAAAAGAAAAAGTAGCCTATCCTGTGTCCCGTACGTCACTGCAAATGTTTATCTACCAAGTTTCATGAAAATCAGTTAATTCGTTTAAGAGTTATGGAGGAACATACATAAGCATATAATACTTACCTACATTAACATTATTTGCTTAACTGGACAGGGTAAATCGAGGAATTGTGCTGTATTATTTCACAGCCATCCAGAACTCATTCTTCTTGGATGGTAAAGCTGTGCCCAGGTCGTTTTTGCTTTGTAGATTAACAATGGTCACCTATCATTTAGGTATCTGCCAACCTGCCTCACTTTATCACGAAAAGTACTGTCAATAAAAACCTTTACAGCATATTTTTGGTATAATATTTAAGGGCCTCTTTCACGAACTACAAGTAAAGTGTTGATTAGTTACTTTTAGAAATCATTTTCTGTTATATTGAATTATGCATCATTCGATAGCCGATTTTTTTTATTATTTTCTATTTAATGTTTGGGACGTTTACCGTACAAACAAAGGTATATCAGCTAAATTATTCCCGGTTACCGGTGACTTTAAATGACAGTTTGGCCTAATTGACGTTTGAGGAATAGGCGCTTAGTTTAATATTTATACTTACTGTGCTCGTACCTAAATTAGAGGTATCTGAATAAAAAATGCATTCATTAAATAATATTGACTCATTTTATTCCAAAGAGACGTTAATTTGTTAATAAAAATATATCGGAGAAAGTTTTTATCCGTCCAATATAAAAGGCATTATATAGCCTAGTAGGCTACCCAGTTACACGAGTTTTACTGTTATTAAATAATATTATAGATTTGCATAATTTATTCATTCAATGTTACCGAATTTATAACTCTGCTACGCTGATGGTTACGTATTAATAAATTCCACTGCAAACATATATTAAGTATTTAATGAATCGAATAAGAAATTCTAAGAAAGTGAACTCGTTCGCTATGTGACTTCCTTTTCTTGTAAATAATGAGAATCACTTTCGAGTAATTAAAATACACAAGTTTTTCCTTTAAAACATCACCTGCGCACGCGTGTAATAGCCACTTTACTTGAATACTATGTAAAAACATATTTACCGTTAGACATGTGTCATCATGTCCTCGTTACAACGTCTGCAGGCCGTCGCGGGGCGGCGCGCTACTCTCAGCCTACCAAACCAGTTATTACACTCTCATACCCTTTTTTAACTGTGACAGGTTATCCAAATTTGCAACTCATATAACATATTGTAATATCCGTTTCGATTCAGTACCATATATATGTAAAATAGCACTGTGTTTCTGAAGCTGAAGACATCACAGAATTTGTTAGTTCGCTATTGGTTTCTCTAAGTTACACATACATTTAAAATCGAATTAAGTGCATGAGTCTTCTTCAATTAAAGTTTATTCAAAAATAATTAATTGAAAAAAATGAAATTCTAGAAAATAAATGTCAAAATAAATGTTTGGACCAATACCAATAGCTTATATTGGAAATATAAAAATAATTATGTACAAGAAATAGGGACCTAACCTGTAGTTAGGTATAGTTTTAATATAAAATAAAATTACATCGCATTACACCATAATACCATCATGAGGTGTTGGCTACACCCTGAAATAGCTTAATTTCCCATTAGATTCAATTTCCCATTCCCCATCTGCTAAATGATATTACTATAATAATGATACTACTTTTCATCATCTCAGCCACAGGACGTCCATAGTCCACTTAACTAACTATTAATGGCATGTAATATTGCGTTTGGCAGTCAAAAACTGAGCTGCATGTCTGGCTGGCAATTTCAATCCAACCACAGACATTTAGCCCGTTATCGGATCCCTCTCATCAATTTGATTGAAGCCATCTCATCTTACAACACTTCCTCATAGAACAAGACTTTAGACCATGGGTTCCGAACAAAACTTATGGCCATATCGGCTTTAATTGTTTTAAACAGTGGATTCCGAACAATTTTTTTGTTTATATATAATTGATGCATCGCTTCCGTCGGGTTATCTATATGTCTACTAGATAATAATAAAAAAAAAGATTACGAGTAATTACGACTAATAATGCAAGCAATGAGTAGGTATGTCATTAAGTTAGATAAGTAATGACTTTACTGGTTATAAGGAAAAAATGTTTTCTAGGAAAAAAGTTTCGATTTTATTCTTAGGGCCTCTTTCACAAACTACAAGTAAAGTGTTGATTTGTTACTTTTAGAAATCATTTTATGTTATATTGAATTATGCACTCGGTTTACTGCATCATTCGATAGCCGATTTTTTTAAATTATTTTCTATTTAATGTTTGGGACGTTTACCGTACAAACAAAGGTATATCAGCTCCATTATCCCAGTTACTGGTGACTTTAACTGACAGTTTGGCCTACTTGACGTTTGTGAAACAGGCGCTTAATCTTTTTTTGTCAGATGTAAATGTGTAGATTAAAATATAGCTACCACCAAAGACTTTATAAGTATATTTGGGAGTATAGACACGGCGTAGCCCGTAAATAATGGTAGTAGTACAATTCGTCCACTCGAGATTGTCCACACGAGAGAGAAAGAGAGAGAAGTGGACGAATTCGCACTGTCGCTCGCTAGTGCGAGTAGGATTTTAATACTACCAAAGATTTCGGGGCTTTCTGCTTGCTACGCCGCATCTATAGTTCAGATCAATGGGTACCACACAAAAACCGAACCAGAACTGGATCGAAATATCCATTCTTGGAATACAAGAATATTAGTAGTAGAGCCATCTACTATCAAGTGAAGTGTTTTTAATTTTTTTTAATGTGACAAATTTATGGGTCTGAATGTATTATCGCGTATAACGATGTTATATTTTTACCGATTTAATCCAGGCAATAAACTATCTGTGTGCCAAATTTCATCCAAATCAGTTAAGTAATTTTTGCGTGAAAGAGTAACAAACATCCATACTCGTACATATAATATTAGTAAGATATAACATTTCGTAACTAAGTGAAATTTGACATTTATTTATCTAATAGTTATACATATATGTATTTGATCCTTTAACATAAAAAACTTAAAACTAATTATTTAAAAAAAAATACATATAAATAATTTCAATCTATTACCTAAGCCTTTGGTAGACGGAAAAGTGGCCAGCATTGTCAGTTATAGTTTATAATTTTTATTTATAGCTTATAAATGTATAGGAGACATAAAATTAACTTACAGCCTTTAGCTTTTGCGTCACCATATTCACACTATAAATATAATATAAATATATCTGTTGACGCATTAGAGAATGATTAAAGATTTCGAAAAAATATGCATAACTCAAGATTCTTATGTATTTCTAAGAAAAGATGTACTGTTTCATCAATATCCCATTCACCTTAGCTGTGGCAGCCGCTGAGTAATATGCAAATCCAGTTTCCACACGGATGAAGTCAACCACAGACGCACTTCGGAATTAAGTATAGTGCGTTCGTATGATAATAATAGTACAGTTTGTGCGTACACTAGTAATTTTGTTTGGGATCCGCGCAAATAGCTTTTCCAGTATTTTGCAGAAATACTACTTGTCAGACAAGTGTAACAAGTGGTTTAGCAAAATATAGAGTGAGGGTACCTACATTCGATGTTTCTTTTCAACTATAAAAAGATGTTCTATTTAAAGTATCCACTTACGTTTGCGTTTTGAAGGTTAATTTGTTTTTCGTTTTAACTTCTTACACATTTTTGCATAAAAATAATTGTCACTGAGATATTTTGCCTTGAACAGTTATAGACTGATGGCAGTATAAAAATATTTTACGATTTTACTAGTAGAAACACAGATCTATATGGTAAGATAATCCTTTAGATATAATTAAAATTAATAATTTATAAACAGTAAAATTCATTTTATTGTATATTTTTTTATTATTTCTTGGGTTAGTTTTTAAGTACATTATTTGTACTTAGTTATTTATTGTATAAAATTATTATAGTAACATTCCTTACAAGGACCCAATTCCAATTACTTTCAATCGTTTTTTTTTTTTGTTTACAATTACTGCCATTTTAATACAAATTCTGTGAGGAATTATTTTTTTAACTATTGCTTTGTTGAAAACTTTATATGACAGCGTCAACCGTTACCTAACGTGGTTTTCAATACTCAGTACACGAATTTCTATAGAATACATTTGTTGGAATTATACCTTTATGATTCGCAACCTTTCCACGTATTGACCGTCATCTTTCACTTAAATTGGTTTTGTTGCATGATTATTTTATGAGTCAAGTTTAATGAACTTGACAACTATGGCTAACACGCAATGTGTAACAATGTATTGTGTATTTGTTTAATGGAAGAAAACTCTAATTATGTGTTCAAATTAAAATGATTCAACACTTATTGATAAAAGCATCCATATTAAACAATATGGAGTTGGTTATCAATATACAATATATACAAAATACAATATGGATAGGTTACCTATATGTTATCAAATGTAACGGACATTTCCGCTTATCAACTGTCAAATGCCTTTCCTAGCTTGCTTGTAGGTACATATCGCTTGTGATTCATTTTTAGTGTCTTGCTTGATTAAACGCAAAGTAAAATAATTTTTAACCGTCACAACCACGTAGGTACTCTAATTCTGGTTTTAATGTTAAAAAAATTCTGTCTACCTGGAAAAAAATCAATCAACTTAATTGTTGATTAAATAATTTCTTTTAAAAAGTACGCTTATATATTCCTTGTACCTATGCCAATCTATTAAATTCATGGTCTGGACATTTGGCATTTACAATTGGCATATTGTTGCATTATCCTATAAAGATATCTACAATCAATATTTTCAAGGTTAAACATTGAATTTAGATGCAATTTTTTTTTTAAATAAAATACATTTATTTCATATAGAGTATGTAACATAATCCACATAAATAACGGGCAATTAAAAAATAAATGCTACAATTAATTTAAAAGGTATATAAAATAAAATTTTATTTTATTTTAGTGTTTTTATGAATGCTACTCGTACCTTTTCAATATGCTCATGGCTGAGATTGTTAAATAATAATAGTGTAAAACAATAATTCCCGGTCACAATTTGAATGAACATCTAGACTCCATTCAATATACATAGATCTATCTACTAAACTAAATCGTTTGTTTGTCATACGAGTTCACATGTGTGCGTATGCGCTTGTGTTGACACAGGTCATAATGTATTGTGTGATGTGGTGCGTTTGTGTGCGGGCTTATCGCATGGCAGGAAGTGGCTGGGTTTATTATTCGTGTCGCGCATCATGTGGCTGCCTGCGCGGGCGCACTCCGCCCCGAACACTAGGATAATTGCCGAGCGCCGTACGGACAGATACGACACTTTAACGGGACACACCGATACAATCTTTAATTAACAGAAACTCATACTTGTCAACGATCAATGTAAATATTCTGGTCGTCAACTGCAACGATCCGGTCCACTTTTATAGCAATCACTGAATGCAATTATTATAAAGTAACTTTTTATTTATAACTAACTGTTGCAAATGACTTCGTCCGCGTAACTAGGAGTATTAAATATTGCCTTATGTTACTCGCTGATGATGTAGGTTCCTATACGTGAAAGAGTTTTCAAAATCGGTCCAGTAGTTTTAGAGATTATTCATTACAAACAAAAATAATTTCTCTTTATAATTATTAGTATAAAGATAAAATTGGAAAATCATAGGGGAGGTCTATGTCCAGGTATAGATGTACTTACCTACGCTCTATACATACTTAAGGACGTCTATTCGTGGAAAATCTTCTTTTGAAGGTTTAGGTTTAGGAATCTTATTCAGAAAAGTAATTACTCACTAATTTTTTGTTCAACACAACCAAAGGAATCACTTCTGCACATTCGTGTTGTGTTGCGTCCACTTTTTGACGTCAACTCGGTCAAAGTAATCACGTTCGCAATATTGAATCACCGCATTGGGACTGTATCATTTTTTTGGTCAATTCAACAAAAGAAGTTACATCTAGTTACTTTACCTAACTGTAATGTTCACATTGCACAACGCTAATATTAAACGAAACCTGATATAAATAGATGTACTACGAGTTAAAATTATAAACTAATCCTCGACTTTCTATTGAACCCAAACACGCTATATCTGCTGTAAGTTGCTAAGGAGTTGGTTATCCCGCAAACTACTAGATTTTGCAGCATCAAGTCAAAGTTACTATGTTATGGAAATACCACCGACGAAGTAACAGTAAGTATATCAAATTTCCATCAATCGAACTAAGGAAATAAGCTGAATGGTCTTCAAAACGCCTGAAGCTAAGAACACGTCAGCTTTCAAACGATAAAAAAACGGATCAAAATCTGTCCATCTGTTTGAAAGCTACAATTCCAAAGCCAGATAGATATATACACAGATACACACGTCAAACTTATAACACCCCGGCCGGTTAAACCGTCGAGCTAACCGGTAAGCAAAATTGTAACGAGTCAGTAAAGAAATTCGCTTTCGTACCTACATACTTTTTTGGTTGCATTTAATATTGTCGCATAAATTCAGCATGTGAGCAATAAGGTGACGAAATAATTTAAAAGTCAAGAGAACAAGGCTGTTGCAACGAGTATACATACGCACGTAAATAGATAAGGAGAAGTGAAATGATTGTTTATCGGGTTTATTGTTTTATTGGCGGGTTGCGACGATGGGGCGGCGCGCGGCTCACTGGCTGCGAACCGGCCTCCTGCAGGAACTGGTTTGACTGCAGGTTTGCAACTGCAGGTCAACAACTCACCTTACTGATCCAAACACGTAGGCTGATCTGAGAAAATCCAACACCCACGATCGCCGGTTGCAGATTTGTTGCAAGACTATCATTGTTGCTACCTGAATTTAAACTGTACCTACGTGCTAACATTATTCGTAACACCAGAAGTTTTATAACAAATTGAAAATTTTATATCTTCTTTTTATATAAAATTCAATGTAAGCATGTTTGTCCTCTATGGACTCCAAAACCGTTTTTAATTCGGTTTTCACATATGGTAAGAGGGATAAATGCGGAAGGTTTGAATATAATATATAAAAATGCCACCCCGGGCAAAGCCGGGAGCGGGTCACTAGTCGCCAAAGAAATTTTACTTTTTTTGTTGTACCTAAGGATTGTTAATGAATATACAAACTTTATCCTAATAGCATCATTTGGTTGAAATTTTACAAGTTAACCAATAAATCTTATTGTAACTTTACTGGCGGTGTCATAAAAATCACATAAAAACGATAAAATATCATCAGTCGAAAAGCCCTATTACCTTTAACACGTCCTTGCTAACAATACCTATAAAAGTTAGATAATAATTATGTATACGCTAGAAATTCAATGTATTTTTTGAAATAAAACCAACTATATTCTATGTAACTAAGCATATAGTTAATAGTTATAGAAGTTCTTCGATACAGTTATAGAATACCGAATAAAACTAAAAATATTTAATTTCCATAAATTCAAGATAATAATAAATATATATATTTTTGAACTTTGTCTTTGCCTATTGCATCGAATAGAATAGATAATAATGATGAACGGTTACATAATACTTGTTACAATATTATTAATAGCGAACAAATATTCAATGAGGAATTCTGACTTCACTGTTATTTTTAATTTGGGCTTTGTCCAAAAAATAAAACAAATTATAAATTGAAAGTCTTTTGGCTTAAGGTCAAGAGGATAGCAAATATGATTTTTTTTAATGTGCATATGCATTAGAGCTGCAATGTCTTTAAAGAGGCGGATGAGCCAATCAACGCAATGTGAGTCACTCACATGAGGGCCGCACACGCACCCGGCCTCTAATAAGTTCATGTGACACAACCAACCAACTCACTTTGAGGGCGAGATCTATAGTTAGTACTAACTTAACTTTGCATAATAAGTACTAACTTAAAACTAGGTTTAGAGTTTTAAATATAAAGGTGAACTACGTTTGCTTACATTGCAATTTTGTATGAAATACTAGGCTGCCAATATAAAATAATATATTTTGTTATTAATAAGTATATTTATTTCTAAAAATTTTGAAATTGCTTTGCTTGCGTTACAATTTAGTATATTTATTAGTAATTAAATTCTCAAGTTCCTATTTCATTTTGTTTAAAAGTATTGTGATAATTAGGCTCATAGCGACTATGAATTCGAGCATCTAATCTTGCCCTTCCTGACGTATACATAAAACGTGATGGCACATCGACAGTGCAGTGTTGCGGTTACGAAGTATTCGACACTTGATAGGTACAGTCAGCGACGATACTCACTAACTTCTCGAGAATGACACGTGCCAGTCGAGGATGCATATTTATAACGGGATGCAATTTCCTATAGCTGCCTCTTCCCGTTGCCTGTGATTATTAATGAAAAAATAATGACAACTATTTGTGGCTATATTCCGCTGTCATAAAATTTATGAATAAAAAAATGTAATTGTTATTATAATTTGTATATTATTATTTTTATAAGCTTTCGTTTAAGCGTCTAAGTT
Organism: Synanthedon formicaeformis; assembly: GCA_945859745.1. Lineage (NCBI taxonomy): Eukaryota > Metazoa > Arthropoda > Insecta > Lepidoptera > Sesiidae > Synanthedon > Synanthedon formicaeformis. Next base: position 6,573,001 of record OX243954.1, read on the forward strand.
GCATGTCGAAACGAACAAAATTAAATAAGAATAAAATATAATATATCATTGGATTGGTATAGATTTTTTTTACTTAGTTATTTATTTTATTAATGAGGTTTTCTCATGTCTGTTATATTATTAATATATAACTAGCTTGTACCCGCGACTTTGTGCGCGTTGAATTATGTATAGTGTACCTCCTCGTTTAATGCTTTTTCTATTAGTGAAAAAAGTAATAAAATTCGTTGCGTAGTTTAAAAGATCAGAGGGACAGACGGTGGGAGCAACATTGTTGTATACCTACTACTATGTAAAAAATCTTTAATTAATACCGAATTAACTGATTTTCATGAAACTTGGTAGATAAACATTTAGTTAGACGTACAGGACACAGGATAGGCTACTTTTTTCTTTTTCAACGCGGACGAAATCGCGGGCACCAACTAGTAAATATATAAGAACAGGCCTAATGAGCCATAGGTATCTTAATCTACCCAAAAAAATATTGTAGGTACTCAATGCGAATTACATAATAGAAAATATACAAATATTTTATTTAATAGGTACATATTGTATTTTATAACTACATATTGTATTTTTCTCGTTTTTTTAATAATAACCTTACTTAAATATTCAGTTGCGACTTTTTGCAACAGTTAAATCGAAACTCGAACGAAACCAATTCCATTAATAAAGTTGCGTAATCATTTTGTAGATCACTTTCTACATTGTCGCGTCAGCGTCACGTCCACGCCGTGATAACTTGACCTTATCATACAAATTGACAATATTATCACACAAGCATTAATTTTACTCCTTTCATATATTTCAAAATTTTATTATCTTCCAAGTAATGAAGAGATTTCTTTAAAGAATTATGACAATTATTGAGTGAATGCCTATGTTCTACGCGAGCTCCATCCATCATAGGCCTCTTCTTTCGCTACACAGCTGGATGTTGGGTTAAGAGCAAACTCATCTCTAATAAATTAAAAAAATACTATGCAGTCATAAACTGAGTATCCCATTTTGCGACCGTTACAGATTTTTGTTCGGGTTCGGCTTCGATCGACTAGTTACTACTCAATCGATGGGGTTCGGGCAGGACAATGTCTTCTGGGTCTGCTAGTTGTATGTAGGTAATATTTTATGGGAATAAGACCACATGTAAACTCGACTTTATTAATCTTCACTATTCAAATAACCATACAGAACTCTTAGTAATTGATATGACATTGTAGATATAAAATTCCAATCAATGACCATGACCGTGGTTAATTAGCCGCATCAAGTTATAAGGCAACAAACGAATAACATCATGGTTCTCTTAGAACCTATTGTTCCCTATATAGGTAATATGACACGTTATTTTACATCTCAACGCTGTTACTATCTCATACTAATTATAATGGGGTAATATTGAAACATCAGCCACATCTCAATATGCAGCACCTGTGACGTTCCATCAAGTAAACCGTCAGCCTGTAAGAAGACTTGTCTGGAAGCCGAGCATTTAAAACAGCTTACATCATGATTATTCTTAAAACAAAGACCAAAACAATAATTTGTGGAATCGTACGAATTTTCTTATGACAATCTGGAACTACATTTTACTATGGAAAAGTTGAGTTCTGGAGGCAACTACACGTTTAATATAATGTCAAACGTGTACGATAGGATATCAATGAAGGTTATATGACATGACAGGCTGCAATATGCTCAGCGAAGAACCGGTAGAATGAACGCCGGTGAACAGCGAGGGCAGAACGGAGGTGACGTCACCACGCGCACCAGAGTTGCGCCTGCGCCGACCAACTGAATGCTGCTCCCACGCTCACTTTCTATTGGCGTACTTGCGACAAGTTGTCGTTGTGCCGAATTGTTTTCGACCAAATTGGCTAAAACTCCCTGGCCTTGATTCTCATTGAAGATGCTTTCTTTGAATTATTGTAAAATAGTGAACAAAAGCGTAACAAACAAACAAACAAACTTACATTCACATTTATAATATTAGTAAGGATTTAAGGGGCAGCTTTATAATGATGATTATTAAATCAGTCATTTGCAAAATACATGCGTTTTAAACTTTGACGCCCACAAAGAATGTTAGAGCCAGTAATTTCTTATCACTTATCAAGTGGGCAGTGCACTATTAGCATCTGGGACGCTTACATCATGGATTATGCCAGGGGACTTATCATCCAAGTTCCTACTAACTAATAGTATTACAAATGTTACTAAAATTGTAAACTGCTTTATCGTGAAAATTAATTCGAAAACTGATCACGAAACCACTGAACGGATTTTGCGGATCAGAATAACACATGCGTGATAATTTATAAGAAAGTAGTTCCGAAGATAGATACTCTAATCCCAAGATCAAAGGCTATACTTTAAAAATAAAGTAACTAAATCTTTGCAAATTATAATTAGTATTTATGCAATAAATACCTAATTAGTCAGCCATCTAAGTGGGATGATTATAATTTAATATGTAATAAGAAGTAGGCACCTAAGTTTAAATAGTATTTTGTGCGCATCTCGTGTGAATAGAGTCCACGATTTCACCGGGAAACTCGGCGGCTTGATGATACCTTTCGCTCGAATACGCAGATAAAAAACAAGTAAAAACTGTTGGCCCACTTCTCAGTGACCTTTGTTGCGAACTCCTAGAAAATAATGGTTGCCAATCAGCATTGCGAACAAACAAAGAGAAATCAATATTACAATGGCATTGAATCTGCTACACATCATCACACATGAACGTTTGTCAAGGCTTTCTTCCTCTGAAGAATAACTTACAAATGTGTTCTAGATATGAATAAATACATCGACATTGAACTTTACACAGGACCGAATCTTGCCAAGAAATTGGCAAAGTACCAAGCTCTAAAAAGCGGCCACGGGACAAAACAAACTTCGCTCTGCCACATACCACTATTTACTCCAAAGCTAAATAATTGAATGAACCCTTTATTTAGAATAATAAGAGATGGTTTTAAAAGAGGCATTTTCTTCTGGTCAAGACATCTTTTATGTCAAGGCTTTCAACAATTCGTCCATCCATCCAGGTCTAGGAGTCAAGATGTTTACAATTGCAATATTAATAAAATTACCTAATAATAAATATACCTAATAAAATATAAATTATACACTTTTCTTTATTATCCTCAGATTTATTTTTGCCTTGGTTCAAGGAACACTTGCGTAATCTTCTAAGTAGTGGACAAAGCATATTATTCACTAAACGAACTTCTAAATGATGAGACCAATATAGAGCAAACGATGTAAACTAGATTTTTACATTTTTTAAATTATATTAAGATAATATTTTTGGTTTTTAGATATGCATACTGATTGATTAGCTCTGAAGTTGTAATTTTATTGACTAGAAATTACAATAAGAGATCATCATACAATTCCAACAATATCTACGATGATTGGACGTCTTTTCTTCGCCCCAAATATTACGTTCTATACAGCACAGCCTTTATTGTATAATATTAATATGTAGGCATGATATAGGTAAGTAACAAGCCCATTGCGATAGATGAGTTTATCTCTAATAAATAATTCATGTTACGAGTTTTAGAGGTGGGCCGTTGATTTAGTATAGTAACCACTAGAGAGAAACACATTACTTATTCACAGAATAATAACAGTCAAGTCAGTCTCAGACTATATATGTTTTCATCGATAACATTCATTCAGCAGTAATTAGTCTGAACGTCGCAATGCGTAACGACTTTTCTTTTTCACAAAGACATAACAAACTCGATTTGATATAACTATTACTGTGATTTCGAAAATATCTAATTAAAATTACTTTTTTTTTATCCTTTTACCTCTTATGAATATCAAATATTTTTAGAATTTGAGGCTTCTGTTTTTCATAAGTAACACAATTAAGTAATTGTACTTAATTGCCACTGGTTTCAAATCCCTTCTATAATTTTTTCTAGTGTTTTACACTTAAAAACCTCGAAATGCATATGTAGGTACGAGTACAAATGTATTTCTTCGTGTAAGGCATGTAAGCGATGCTAGAGCCCATATACTAGGGGTGTATGGTCCTTACCTTAATCCTTACAGCACATTTGCTTGTTGTTACTTTCAATTCTAGGCGACAAGTCACCAACCACCTTCCAACCACCAATAAATAAAACTTCATCTCCCTCTGCCCACATTATCCTATGAAAAATATCAGACAGAAAGATGCCATGCTGAACTATGAAGATGTTTCTGGTTGAACTATGAAAGAAGTGCTTTAATTTACTTTATTGAGGCAAGTATAGATCTAGATAAACATGTTTTCTCGTAGATAGAACGTAATGAGTACTTAGTTCATTGTACCAACCTTTATTTGCAGTTATCTTTGATTTGATTACATAATATCCAATAACCAACCATAATGTTCAATCCATCGGACAAACGTGTGTTAAAAAAACGACCCGTTCTTTTGTTCACGCCAGTCCCAGGTAGTTAGTAGTTATACGTTGAGTTCACTCAGTATTTTGCCCACGAGATACCGCGGTCACGGGAGCAAGTTTGGATTTCATTATTGATAGTCATGTTGATACAGGTATCGCTGTACTCACTTGTTTAGTTCAATATCGCATGTTGTTTATCAACTCACGCACGCAAAAAAAAAACTTATAATAAAGTAGACAGACACGTACAAAACAACCGCTTTCGTGATACTCGATTTGATGTGGTTTCACTTCTGATGAACACTGCGAACGTTGATGGTCCGTTTTGCAACACCTTTGCGTTGGATACGTGATTTATCGTATTATTGGAATATGACTGACTACATTGTATTAAATCTATAACAGAATTATTATTTATGGTCCAAGGATATAAACAAATGCATACTAAATATTATCCTTACTATAATATTATAAATATTAGAAATTTGGGTTATGGGCGTAAAATAAAACTTAAGAACTTTAGTTAAATGAACTGTATTAATAATTTGTCACTAAGTTGGTTATGCGTCTGTAGCCTAGAGAGCGCAAAAGCAAGTGAAGAGAAGAGATGAGCGTGCCTTTTTATTATGCACAGGGGTGAGGGGGTGTATGTAGGTAGGTTTAGAAAATATTATTAATTAACATTTATATAAGATTAGTTTTTGTATCTATATTAAATTAAATTATTTCAACACGCCCCCTCAAAAAGTAATCTTAAGTACAATGAATGAGCATATTTATATAAACAGAATATGCCTAAACAGAACGCACACCACTTAGTGTTTTCTGGGAACATTACAATATTATCATGATCCAGCATTTGCTGCGCAGGATTAGGGAAAACCCATAAAAACCTAATCAGATCATGTTAAACATTATTAATTGAAAATAAAAATCAACATAATGTAGAAAATCAGTAGACACTATAAAAAGAAAATAAATAAATAAATCAGTCTTCTAAGCCCATCTCAGCTCTATGTTCACGAAAAGCGACAGCTGGTAAAGGCTTTGTTAATGCATCTGCTAACTGATTACCTGTGGATTTATAACACAATTTTATTACATTTTTCTCTATTTGTTCTCTAGAAAAATGGTATTTTATATCAATGTGTTTTGATCTTTTATGATTGGTGGGGTTATTTGCGATACTAATGCAGCCATTATTGTCTTCATAAATAACAATAGGATTTGTGATATTAATATTAATACTGAATGCTAAAGATTTTAGCCATAAAGCTTCTCTGACAGCCTCGAATAATGCCATATATTCTGCCTCTGTTGAAGAAGCTGCTACTGACATTTGCCTTTTTGTACTCCAGGTAACTGTACAATTATCAAAAAATTTAAATAAGTACCCACTAGTACTTTTTCTATCACTTGTATCACTTCCTCCCCAATCAGAATCTACATATCCACATAATATATTATTAAAATCACATCGCTTGTATGTTAACTTTAAATTAACTGTGCCTTTCAAATATCTAAGTACTCTTTTCAAACAAAGCCACAATTCTTTATTATTTTTATTAGTATATCTACTCAAAATATTTACACTTGTGCTTATGTCTGGACGAGTACATAACATTACATACATTAAGCATCCTAGTAAATTTCTACAGGGGGCATCATAAGTTTCATTTGAATTAAGAGCTACATAGTTTAACTTGTTTTCCATAGGAGTACAAGTTGGATTACAGTTGCTCATATCGAATTTATTTAAAATAGTGTCAATATATGAGCTTTGATCCAATGTTATCTTATCATGGCATCGAGTAACTCTAATACCAAGAAATAACTTAATGTCTTTAAGATCAGACATTTCAAATTTACTCTTTAAGTAGCTTTTGAACTTATTTAATGTTTGAATTTCACCACATACTAATACCAAATCATCAACATATAGTATCACATATATATTTTTATTTATATGTCCCCTGTCAAGCATGTATAAACATCTATCTACTGATGAATTTTTAAAACCTTTTTCTTTTAAACATAGTTCAAATACTTCAAACCAACATCTCGCTGCCTGTTTTAAACCGTACAGCGCTTTATTTAGTTTGCATACATAATTAGTTTTACAGTTTACACCTTTAGGAACTTCCATATAAATTTCCTCTTTTAATTGGCCATTTAAAAATGCAGTTTTTACGTCCATATGATGAACTAATAAATTATACTGGTTTGCAAAACTAATTATAAATCTAAAACTTGCTATCCTGGCAACAGGTGCAAATGTCTCATTATAATCTGTAAGATATTTTTGACTAAAGCCTCGTGCTACTAAACGGGCCTTATATTTACAAGGTTTTCCAAATTCATCACGTTTGATAGAGAATACCCACCTACAATCAACGATATTTTTGTTTTGAGGTCGTGGTACTAATGACCAAGTGTTATTTATCGAAAGAGAATTAAGTTCATCTTTAATTGCAGCTTCCCATTGAGATTTATCATTGCGAGTATTAATTTCATCAAAAGAAGTGGGAATTTCACACAAAATAGTTTGTACACACATTAAATAATCATCATCACCCTCATAATAAGAAATTGCAGGGAGATGTTTAAGCCTCTCACTCCTCCTTAAATTACTATCATTATTTTCTGAAATTAGACTATTTTCTGTTAATGGATTAATATTCGTTACTGGTACTATAGAATCGGACATTTCGTTTCTGTCACACTGAATATCGTTCACAACATTACCTCTGCGAATTTTGTTAGGGCATTCACCCTCATCAGATTTAGAAATATCTGACTTAGACCTGTCAGTTAACCGAGACTTTAATGACACTGATTTCGACTGTCTGTCATTTACATCAGTTTTGTCATAGGAATATTCAATATTATCCCTTTCAGCACCTAACAAAGGTCTGGAATTCAAAAAATTTGTCTCGTCCGTAATGACGTCTCTAACAGTTACAAACTTTTCGCAGTTTTCATTCCAAACTTTATATCCGTTTGGTGTGTAACCCACCAGTATCCCTTTCCAGGACTTATCGTCAAATTTAGCTTTACTGGCTTTGTTGTGAACGTATACAGTTGAACCAAAAACCTTTAAATATTTTAATAGTGGTTTTTTATTGTGCCACAGCTCGTATGGTGTTTTAAGTTGTTTCAAAGCTGTTGTTGGTGTGATATTAATTAAATGAACTGCCGTTAAAACAGCCTCACCCCAGAAAATTTTGTTTAACTTAGAACCATTTAACATGGACCTAGCTTTTTCTGATACAGTTCGTACCATACGCTCTGAGACACCATTTTGTTGTGGAGTTCCAGGAACAGTCAAATGATACGTAATGCCTTTTTGTACACAGTAATCTTTCATTTCAGTGGATAAGTATTCTCCACCGTTATCACAGTAAAAATTTACTAATTTTGAATTAAATTTAGCCTCACATTTTGCAACATAATCTTTAAAAACCAAAAATACGTCCGATTTGTGAGTCAATAAGTAAGCAACACAGTAATGTGTATACTGATCAATAAATAACACGAAATAATTTTTGTTATCTAATGCAGAAGGAGTGATAGGGCCACAAACATCTGAGTGCACAACATATAATGGTCGAGATATATAACTTTTATCTTTAGCAATATTAAAAGGTAGTCGCGTCTGTTTCCCATTTATGCAGGCCTCACACAAAGAATTATTTGGATACACTGAATCAATTTTAATAGTGTCTTCCATTAAATTATTATTTTTAATTTGTAAAAATTTATTTTTACTTATATGGCCTAGTCGTTGATGCCATAATTCATAATTGTTTTCGCTTTTGCACATTTGAGAAACAGCGTGATCAAGTTTAGAGCAAGTAAGAAAATTAATAAAAGTCAAATTATTTTTAGACTTACCCGCACTTACGATCTTACCATCCTTTGATATTTGGGTTCCTTGTTGGTCGAATAAAATTTTATAACCGGCCTGTTGCATTTTGGTAACCGATAGCAGGTTATATGGAGCCTCAGGACAGTACAGCACACCTTCCAAAATTCCTTCAATGCCCAAATTACTAGTCACATTTATAGATCCTCTTTTTGTAGCTGAAATGAATTGGCCTGATTTAGCAACTGAAATTTTAAGAGGGGGATTCAAAGAGGTAAAATTATTGAATAAGTCTTCCCTGTTAGTGATGTGATGGGATGCGCCGGAATCTAAAATAAAGGATATATTCTTATCATGGCTGTCTTCGTGATGGCCAGCCATAAATGCAAATCCTGAAAAGTCGGTGGTAGGTTGAGGCTGGGACTGATTTATATCGACTGCTTGAATTGTCCTTTTTGAATTGTCCTTTATAGATCTCTTGTAATGATAACAATCATTTTTAACATGTCCTTTACGCCCACAGTGGAAACATTTTAATTGAGTCCTTTTCGTACTTTTATTTTTGTTGTAATTATTGTTATTATATTTATATTTGTTAAATTCTACTTTTCTTCTCTTAAATGTATCCGGTTTATTTTGTATATATAATACTTTCGAGCTATTGTCATTACTATCATTCTTCAGCTTTATCTCATGATCTAGTAGTCTCGTTTTTACGAATGCCAAAGTTAAATTGTCTTCTGATAATGTCTCGATCGCAGTTATGACACCATCGTAACTTGAAGGTAGGGTTAACAACAAGTGAGCTACTTTGTCGGTCTCATCTAGCTTTGCTCCAGCAGCTGTTAATTCTGTTATTAATTCATCGAACACAGCAAAGAATTTTACTAAGGTTGTATCGCCTTGAAGTTTTAATGTTAATAATTTTTTTCGTATTGCCAACTGTGTCGCAATAGATTTACGTTCATATAATTCGTCCAAGTTTATGAATATTTGCTTTGCTGTAATATTTTCGCTAACAAAACTAAGGTAGCTGTCCGATAAATACTCCACCAAAATACCTTTAGCAATCCGATCACATTTCTTCCACTCTTCCGTTGGATCAGCCGGGATTGCTTCGTCAATTACATTAATAACATCCAATTCGCTTAATAGTGCACGTATTCTAAATTTCCACACACTATATTTTTCTCCGGTAAATTGTTTTATATTCCTCTTTACCTTGGAATTGTCCATTGTTTAATTTTAATTTAATTTTTTCACCAAATCAATAGGTAGGTAGGTTCCGAAACACACTCACTTTTAAATTTTTAATTTTAACTTTATCACTGCTTTTATAATGTTACTGGGCCCATAACCTATTAGAAATTTGGGTTATGGGCGTAAAATAAAACTTAAGAACTTTAGTTAAATGAACTGTATTAATAATTTGTCACTAAGTTGGTTATGCGTCTGTAGCCTAGAGAGCGCAAAAGCAAGTGAAGAGAAGAGATGAGCGTGCCTTTTTATTATGCACAGGGGTGAGGGGGTGTATGTAGGTAGGTTTAGAAAATATTATTAATTAACATTTATATAAGATTAGTTTTTGTATCTATATTAAATTAAATTATTTCAACAATAAATGCGAATGTGAGTTTGTTTGTTATGCTTTCACGCAAAAACTATTGAACCGATCACCATGAAATTTTGCATACACGTTCTCTGGGACACCAGAAAGGACATAGGATACCTTTCATCCAGAACGCGGACAAAGTCGCGGGCACCAGATAGTAATATTATAAAGAGAGAAGATTTGTATGTTTGTAATGAATAAACGCAAAACTACTGGACCGATTTTAAAAATTCTTTCACCTATAGAAAGATACATTATCAGCGAGTAACATAGACAAAATTAAAAGTTACGCAGGCGAAGCCGCGTGAAATAGCTGGTCGAAAATATAACCAAACGACGAAGATACCCTAATTACACAGTTGAGCAGTTATGAAATAGGTTTTTGGCTATTACAAGCCACCTTTAATTAAACATTGAAACGCTTCAAGTCGATCGATGATCACGGTGAATGACGCGACAGTATTTTTATGACTGAGATTGTTATCAGCGAATCGCGAACATAGAAACGTGAAGTGACTTGTCAGTACTAGTACCTACATGTAAAATGATAATACGTAATTACTTTTTTTGTGAAGGACAGACATACTTACTTTCCTCTTGTTACTATAAAGTTGGGGTGCAGACAATACGAGGAACTAATGATAATCAAAAATTATAAACTAACCCCCAACATTCTATTGAGATCATTCTATATCTGAGAGCCCAAACACGCTATATCTGCTTTAAGCTGCTGAGGAGTCTGGTAACTCGCAGACTCCTTGATGCTGCAGCATCAGGTCAAGGTTACGATGTCATGGTGTAACGTCCCCCCCCCTCACCTACCATCAAGTGGACCCTTAGCCTGTCTGTCGACCTTAACTAAAAAAAATAATTAAGAAACTTTGCTCTTCTTCAATTTTAAAAAGCAATAATCTTAATAAGTATGGTCGGAAGTCTAAGTAAGTAGGTACTTAAGATAATATTAAAACTTGTTCAACACGTGGTGAAGTTGCAAGCGAGAGGGCTACCGAGTACGAGTACAACGAGTACAATGCTCGTCTCTCATTTTGTTATTGTGTCGACCGCTCGGCTCGGAAGCGCAGCACGTGTTCCTCATCTCACCCGCCTGCCCAATAAAGCTTGCAAGTCTTTGAACAAACCATCCACTTACTTATCTCCTTCCGCATAAGAGCCATTATCGCATTACTAGTTAAACATACAGTCCAAGCGCAACAACCAGAAATCACAAACTTAAACGTTGCAACAGAAAGCTCCTTTTACGTTATTAAAAATTGTGTTGAAAAATGTGTTCCCTTTGTGCGAGACGGGAACACACTATCCCAAGAAATACTAAACTTCTTTTGATAGCGACAGAATAGAATACAAAGGATTTTTTTGAATGGTGAGGCAACACATAATGTGTAAACTCATTTCTCACATGCTAATCAAACCGGCTGTTTTTGAACACTTGCATTGGAATAAGGCCACAAATGATTTTTTTACATAAGAATGACGTCACCGTTGTCAATAGAATGAGCGTCTCCAACCGAGCGCCATATTTTTCTCAAGTCAAGGTGGTCGAACACTTGCGCAAGCCTTTGTAGTGCGGTCGCGGACTCATTTCCATAAACTAGCTGTGCTCTGCGGCTTTGCCTGTCTTTGATTTGGGATTACCGTTGTGAGGGTAGACCGTTGTAATAAAAATCATGACAATTTTGCCACCCTCTTTCTCCTCTTGGGGATTTAATTTTGAAAAACCATTTAAATACCTACGTGTTTCATTAATTAGTTATATCAAACTTTGCGGCCCCTTTGGCAGTGCTTAGATTGGATAATATAACAAGAAATCCTCTCCAAACTTCTATCTTTAGATGCTTGAGCTGGGCAATGATGACTCAGATGGGAAAAAAGACAAAACATAAATAGGTAGGTACTTATCTAACGTTTGTTTAGATCTATTTGCATTAATATTTAACTTTTTCGTAACATATTACTTATTATATTTTTATTACCGTAGTAGGTATATAAAAAATTTACTTAAGTCCATTTTCATTAATGATGACTTCGCTCGATTACCTAAAACTTTAGGTACTCTGAAAGTTAACTTAATAACTAGGCATTTCAGTCTTAAGTAGGTATTAGTCAAATAATTCTTATAATTTAAATAAACAAATGAGTAGGTTCGGAGATTACCTACATTCAAATTATACGTACATAATAAAAAATATCAGACTGATAAAAAAATCACTGAAAACCTAAAAATCTATTTTATTTCTCTAATAACTTTATCTACAGATCACCTACGTTTTGTTCGCAGCGCCCTAATGTCTGCAGGTAATGCGTTTATTACAGCAATATGTGCCATGTAAGGACAAGAGCTTCTTAAGGCCGTTCGCATCGACCGGTGCCTCACTCGTGTGATCATAGGAAACCTTTGTTTTGTGCCACATTGGCTGGCATTACAATCTTTGGTGTAGCTCTCGTAATGTCAAACAAATTCTATAAATATCAGGTTAGAAGTTTGAGGATTTAAAATTAGTTTTTACGGTTGTATTCGTCTAAAAGAAATTTACGGCTAAGTGCGTAATTTAATTTACCTATCAATTTGCGGTAAATAAGTCCATCATGGGCCCGTAGTAGTCTAAATGCAAAGGCAGTGCTTTCTACAGTCGTTTACGCTACGCTACTCTAAGAGGAAACTTTGTGATTGGTCAAAATATTATTTTGACGTTAACTACAACAACCAAACACCAAGCTTTCTCTTAGTTTCGGAAGTAAGCGTTTGCATCCTAGGCTCCCATGAAGTTGAGACATCTTCTTTGCGACCGTTCCCTCAATATTGTGACCCGAATGAATAAAGTTGAATATTGAAAACTATAACAATCAAAACACTAGCATACTTTGGGCATATCATGCGCGACGAGAAGTATGATATATGCTGCAGCTGATCATGCACTCTGAGGCTGCGTGGTCAATCTCAGTGAATGGTATGACCATTTAATAAGTAACTAATATAATAATAATAAATGATAAAGTACATATTTATTATTAAATTTCGTTAGTTACTGCTTGCTTTGTCTATTTAGTGTCCTTATTAGTTAATAAGAAAGTATAGGAGCCAGTAATTTCAAATAACGTTGCACCCGCATTGATTGTTTTCCATGAGAATACTCGACCCATGGGAACCAGGAGGGCACCCAACCTATTCGTTTCCATTGTACCAACGTTTTATAAACAAAGCCATCATAACTGTTATCCACTACAATAAGTACCTCTGTAAGTACAAAACATAGGTACTTTATTTGTCAGAGTTATTCAATATTAGGAGAACCCCTCTTTTTAAAAGCAATTCAAGAGCTTTTTTAAACATTTATTATAAAAGACAATGCAATTGGTCACTGTGTGTGGTCAATACAATATATGTACTTACATTTAGATTTTTACCACACAGGAGCGCGAATTCTATGCAACAGTAGGTAACATAAAGGTAGGATGTAGCTACATACTCATTTTATGGTTTAGTACATCGACTGTGGGCCTTCCAATAGACACTTTTATAGTTATATTCAAATATATTTAGTAATTAAGTAATTTTTTGTAATTATAGTAAATTTCATAATTATAAAATGAAATATGTAGTAGTGGCAGGGCACACTGCATTTCGCAGTCATTTTCTGAGTGTTCCTTTCGGTGAGTGAGTAAGGGATGCCAGAGCCTATTTCCATATCCCTGTCCTTAATCCTACTATGGTCGGCACTTGCAACACCTGTGGCGTTGCTTGTGTTAAAGGCGACTTCCATCAAGTGGACCGTCAATTTGTAAAAAAAAGAAAGAAAAGTAATAAAGGTAGTATTTATAGTTAAATTATAATAGTTGGTTGTATGGTTTAGTACATCGACTGCGTGCCTTCCAATATAAACTATAGTCGTATTATAATCTATTTAGTAATTGTGTCTTTTTTATAATATAGATTATGAAGCGTGTAGTGGTGAACGAACGGGCTTCATGTTGATGTATTTTTAGCTTCCCCACACGCAGTAGTGTATGAGGTGCGCGGGAGTCGCCCATCGACGCTTCTATTCTAAGCGGACCTTGTACACTCGCCACGTCGACTACAAAATGTTTCTTCAAATATTGCAGATACTTTCTATGTACGTACATACTATTTGGCAGCCTATTAAAGCAGGTTCTAACCTCATAAAGACCACACTTTTTAGATACACACTAAAAAAATGGACGGAACCTAATAACCTTCTCGGAGATCGGAGATAATCGAACATATTTTAAATTAGAAGTTCCTAAACATTATGAAAAATGTAATAACTTCAGTACAGAACAGAAGTTAGTTAATACTAAAAACAAAAGTAACTAGTCGCTGAAAATTTTTATTACTGTGAAAAGATTTTTTAGCAGTATTTTACTAGTATTTTCTCTCAGTAAATATATATTTTGTCATTTTTTTAAAATAGAGTCGGTTATGCACTGTATTTTTATCTAACTTATAATTTTACTCTAAGAAGTCAAACTAGGCCACGAAAAGTAACACTGTAACACTTATCTGCTAAGTCCTCACCTTAACATCATTAGGTACCGTTGCTTCCACCAGAAGCTTTACATTACTATAATTTAGCTGTGAATTATAATAATGATTAGACTATAGAATTACTATTTATGTAATCGTCATTTATTTTAAACCTAAAAGATCTGTCACCATAGTATTCATGTGTATTTAGCACCAATGCGTCTCAATCTAGAGAGAAATACTTTGATAACTATGTGAATTAATACTTTGGATTATATCTATCTATATAGTTAGATAGAATATAGCTAAAGTTACTGTATGTCGAATATTGGTATTAAAATGTAACTAGACAAATAAATGAAATAACCAAGGTACAGGTACAATAGAGAATATTGCACTAACTAATATAGCATAGCATCAGTGCGAAGCATATATAAAATGATAATTATAGGCATGATAATTAAAATTTTTCTTCAAGTGACTCAAGTCTGACACTGGCTGGTTAGTCACTCCCAGATACGCAATACATTCTCGATTTAAATGAACGTTAATCAGATACCTTACGTCAACGTTTAAACGACCTTGTTGCTCATTACAACGACATGTCATAAATGCATACAGATTGTCGCTTTCCAATTTTAAAATTCCGGGAAATTAACAGAAAATAAGGAAATTCATAATACTTCCAGATATAAAAAATCTGGCGAAACGAAAATCTGTCCAAATGGTAATAACCCATATTTTCAGATTAGATACAATACTAATTAAAATAAAATAAAACTAAATCGAGAGGATTACAAATCCAGTCCGTATGGCTAAATATCAATCTAACAATAAATGCCTAATGTTTGCAGACATCTCAAAAGTTGTAATTTTTTTTTATCGTGACAATCTATAATAGTTAGTACTTACATAAAAATACACAAGTAACTACTTTCGAGTTTACAAAGCCATTTAATCAATATCAGTAGCAATTGGCGATAAATATATTATTACGTTTGTGACGCGTTTATACCTACTATAAACGGATAAAAACAATGCATAATGTATGAGGTTAGCTCTAACGAAATTTCTCATTGCGATCTGACAATAACTAAAGTAATTCAAGGTTCAAAATCGTGGTGGCACGCGGCGCTAATGCACCAAGTCTCATTACCTTAAGTATAACAAACTAGCTGGTGCCCGCGACTTCGTCCGTTTTATGTCTCATTCTGATGTATAAGCTATATTATTGTAGTTTCATTGAAATCCATTCAGTAGTTTTTGCGTGAAAGAGTAACAAACATCCATCCATACAGACTTTCGCATTTATAATATTAGTAAGGATTATTGTCTCAAAGTACCTATAACTTGAAATACCCGAATCACCACAGATAAATTGGTTTATTGTAACCTATAATAATCATTATAACTGAATAATAATCAAAGCCGCATAGGTACTTTGCACTCTTTCACTGAACACTTAAAGATGTATTCCCTGGGCAAAGGTGAGACGGCCAGAATTTTGTATGCATAAAATGTATACTTGTATTGGTATTGCAATTCCGCGTTGCGGCCAAATACGTACCCTATACTCCCTGTCTCTTTGGACAAAACCGTGTCGTATTATGCCTAAAAAGTTTATCAAAAATGGTTAAAAAATTATAGTAGCAACCTTACCCTATACAAAAACATTACTCGTTTATCCTTAATTTCATTAGTGAAAACCGTATCAAAATACGTTGGGTGGTATAGTAGTTAGCGGAGAAACAGACAGACGCGGCAGTTTCGGCACTCGGTTGCAAAATATTGAGCGATTTTTCTACTTACATAAAAACTTAATTAGGTATAAAATTTTTCGTGAAAATTATCTAACTGATGGTGAAAACCGCATCAAAATCCACCCATGCAATGGATTTCGTGATTAGATACTCGTAGTGACAGCAATATACAATATTTTTTTCCATTTCAATAAGCCTATATAGATAAAATAACTTGAAAACTTTAAGAAATGTATCTAGGTATACCTATATAACAAAAAATAATAGTATTAATTAACGTATCGTGTTCATTAAACAAAGGGAAAAGTCAATTAATATCCTGAACAATGGCCTACATCGCCTAGTTACAATAATAAAATCATCGCGTTACCGGAAAATAATGGTTATTGCGTATAGGTATTGCAACATTTATAAGTAAAACTAGTTACTACAGTTTATTTTATTTTAAAATAATAAAATAGAAAATCAAGGTGCAGGAGCCAGAACGAGTTACTGGTCAACTCGCACCCAACTAATTCGCGGACCGGGCGCAATTCGCCCATTTGCATTTTACTAATTTTTTCGTATTCAAATTATTACTAAAAATATATTTATTTTTACATAAAACATTGTAAAGTTTTTTGTTTACTCGTGCCAAGTGAATAATATAACCGCGTTCAACCTAAGGCTGCTTTTATTTTTAGTGTATAACAGTCATCAATCAACATTTAATACACTTTGAACTAGTAATTACGACATTTTCTGTAGGATCTGAATCGTCTTGAGGGCATTATATTAATTTCTCATAGACATTATTAGACTATATCATCAGAAGTAGTTAAGCGCGAGTTATTTACGATACCTACTTAACTATCCAACTTAATGAATACAAATAAAATTTGCTGACACACGGCAATTGATGAAGCAGAACCAAATTATTACTGAGCTACTTTATAGTTTATAGTAAAAAGTTACATGAATATCTGAGATGCATTCTTGACATGTTAAAACAAAATTGTATATTGTGGTGAATATAGCTAATAGATTTCTTTTATTGTAAAATAAAGCAAGTAACTATTAGCGTATAATGTGACAATCGATGCGTTTTGCAATATTGCATGAAGATTATCGCAAGTTCGATACCTAGTTATTGGATGATTATTAAAAAGAAACTGAGGATTGCGCACACCGAAGTCACGGTCCAACAACTGCTACCGTTTACCAGCACGCGCCCAGTCGTTTACCCGTGCCTCACAGCGATTGCTTCATGCAACAAGTTCCGTTAAGTTCCACATACAACAATCGACCTTACGGCCACATAACAACATAAGTATATCATGCATCTGTGGTTTCCTGCTCATGACAATAAAGTTGTAGTCATCGCACATATTTAGACATAGTAAGCTCTAGATGGGTAAATTCAAAATTCCTTCCATTGTGAATCTGGCTATAATTGTGCATTTATTTTTCGCAATTACTTGCGCAATTTTACAGTTAAAAGTTTCCGAAACAAAAATATAAATATTTCAAGCTGCTTGCTTTGATTTTGATAATTAAGCAATATTATTATAATATAATTATTATAATTATATATTATAATGATATAATAGACAGTTTTGTTGTTCTCTTTCTTTATTTAAAATAGATTGACAGAATTTCTAGATTCAAAATAACGTAAACAAAAAACTTTTCGAAAATAACCAAAATACAATTAATGATAATAAAATCATATTTCAATAAAAATATATGGAGCTATTGGGCTTTTGTATTTAAATAAATGTTTCATATAAATAAGTGCATCAGACAATCGGATTGGCAAGTGACAAATAGTAGGCCACCTGACTATTGTCGCATCCTAAGCAAAATCAGGAGAGAAACATATGTGTTATTGACCTGCCTACCCTGCAGGAGTTTATTTACAGCTCGCTTGAAGTAGCCCATATTGTAGCTAGGTGGAAACGCCTCAGCATGGAGATTAACTTGACAAAAACGGATCAAAAACCTTCCTCGTTTAATACTCTTTTACTGAAAATAGTATCAAAATCCGTTAGCGGAGAAACAGCCCAGGCGACAATTTCGGCGATTTGGTTTAAGAGTGCATTAACTAAATCCATCACTTACATGTTGATTGTGATGATAACTATGAAAGTTTTTTTATTAGATGCGAAAACGAGGGCAAGTTTAAAAAAAAAGTATAGGTGGACCACAGGCAATAGGTCTTTTAAATTTCAGTGACATTATTAATGAGATGGACCACGGGCAATAAGTAAACACACCCTCAGAAAAGCTAAACTGCAAACAATAGTTTTTTATGATCCCCTTACACATAGGTACATCATGTGATTACTGTTATCTGGTATAAGTCTGTTTGACATTGCTTTCTGGACATAGTGCACTTTCTCTATATTAAAAATAATCAATGGGGCTAATTGCAAGCCATAAGATGTACCATGGGTAATACTATTTTCAAAATACCAGAAGTCCACCTCATGAGTGAACTAAGGGGACAATATTTCCAGCGGTGCCTGTATACCACCTCAAGAGATCTGATGGTCAATACAAGATTCTGTTGTTCTTGTATTGACAACAGTACAAGAACACCCATGTGAACTCGTCAGGTAGACCCCGGATAAGGAAGGCATAATCTTTCTATGTACTTACATCATTTTTATATATTATATGTTGTCAAGGTGCAAGTGTGTATTTTTCTACCATTGGTCTCACATTTCAATGAACATCATATTTCAAGAAATGCCTTTTGCTGCACACCTTTGTTTAAAAACATCAACAATCCAATATTTATCAATAACTGCTTATTATAGACATGTCTTTTAACTTTAAGAATATAGAAGAATGGTTAGGCTGGCAAATGCCCTTATAAAACCATGTGAACCCAAAAATTTGTAAGTATTAAAGTGAGTGAGCTAAGTTTATTTGTAACTATCATAGAATTTCTTTATGGCTATTTTATTGAAGTAAGTGGCTTCAGTTGCTTCAGTGCCAGAAAATATTAGGAATCGAGAAAAGAGAAGTTATTGATAATATATGTTAGTTATAATGTTGTTTACATTACATAGTTATTAAAATTATACTTAAATCCATCAATTTTTCAAAAAATCAATTAACAAAGCTATGATTATTATTAATAATATGAAATGCATTTAACTATGTATATTATATCCTCATATATATATAAATTATGTGTCACATGTTTGTTCACAATGAACTCCTAAACTAGTGATTCGATTTTGATAAAATTTCGTAACTATGTGTAATTTAGTCCAACTTAAAAGATAGGATATATATATATATATATATATATATATATTGCACCCCGGGCGAAGCCGGGAGCGGGTCATTAGTTATGAAATAAAAATTCAGAAATTGACAGATAGGTATGTAAAATGTTCAAAGTAATTGTAAATAATTTTAGTTATGCACACTTGAAAAAACTAAATTTTAATGAAAAAACTAATGTTAGATAGAATCTTAACAAGCCCATAGTGGGCATTTGCTCAAACTTGCATTTTTAAATTATTAGTCCAGGCTGATCTTCAAATCAGCTGACTTGCTTTTGATTAGGTACTTAAAAAACTTTTACTCTGTAAATTTGTGGTAAAAATGTTGCAACCCTCATATTTCTAGAATGTGTTATTAATTTAAAGGTTGTTTCTTTTAATAATTTAAGTTTATTTTAAACTCTTATGAGTGTGTTCATATGCTTTAAAATAATTGTTTGTGAATTAAAAATATTTAAATAAAAGGATATTTCATAAAATATGGGTCTTATTTGTTGAACACATTGCAACCCCCCATAATCCCATAAGAAACTATGAGCTAACATAATATCCCAACTTGATTAGTTAAATGTTTATTGTATCATCTTAACTGGTTCATCTCATATAGACTGGACACTTGCCACATTAATTTATATGTCCACACTTGCCACATTAATTTATATTAGGAGCTTCCTCTCAATATATTTGTGTGTGTGTGTGTGTTTGTGCAAATTTCTGTTTTGTTTTGTATGTATGTGTGTGTAGGAATGAAGAGATATAATATTGGAAAGTTTACCTTTTTCTCCAGAATAAAACATCACCAGCTAATCTCCCACTTAAAACTTTTATTATAGATACTTTGTTATATGTATTATCACAAATCCTGGTAGACTTTTAAAAACACAATCACGCAACTGACAAATCTAATTGTATTCCCTCGATTACTGATCCTCATCATGTAAACATAATTTACACAATAAAACACCATTCTGCAACATGACTTACAACTGTGCAAACTTCATACACCGCACACAACTCTACACAATTCATATAAGAATATTGCATATTTGGATGGCTCATTAATTTTAATCAAGTCCATTTCCTTCGTTCATTACCATTAATCTCACAAAATTATATACACAAAGTTCACTAATATTACTTTACAATACAATATTTTGTTTACAAAAAACTGATACATGTGATTTTGCTTTTCAAATAACATTATTGACAGGCAAAACCTATAGCTTCAATTAAACACGTCTGCAATCGAAAACTTCATTGTTTGTTTATGTTGTATGATAATCATAACTGCGGGAGTATCTACCAGTACTAAAGTATGAAAATATAAGATAAAGCACCTCGATTGGACAATGGTATGTATCAAAGATATTAACAATGTGATATGACGCGCATCGCGACCGCCAAAGGTCTCCAGCGACGGGGCTCCGCTTGTAGACGGGCGGCCATCGAGCGGGCCGAGGCGTATGCGTTCCTGCCTCGCCCTTGCAGTCTTACAACAAATAAATGCCACATTACACACTAAATATTAAAGCACTGTACAACAACAATAAGTTTTCTTTTCCTTTTCGGGACTAACGTTCATTTCGCGCACGATTTCGGCGAACATTTCGTTCACATTGGTACGACTCTTGGCGGACGCCTCCACGAAGGGGCAGCCGCCCCACATTTGAGCGAGCGCTTGCCCCTCAGCCTGAGACACTTCGCGCTGGTGTTCCAAGTCTGCCTTATTACCCACAAGAAGGATAGGAACACGCTCCGAACCTTTGACGCGAGTGATCAATTCCTTCATAGGCTTAATATCCTGAAACGTTTGATGGTTTGTGAGGGAATATACTACGACGAATCCTTGTCCGTTCTTTATGTACAGATCGCGCATAGAGGCGAACTGTTCTGTGCCAGCTGTATCCAATATTTCTAAAACACACGGCGAATTGTCCACCTCTATTTCTTTCCTGTAGAAATCTTCTATTGTGGGGTCGTATTTCTCCATGAAACATCCAGACACAAATTGAACAGTCAAAGCACTCTTTCCGACCCCGCCCGAACCCAAAACGACTACTTTGAATTCGCGCATTGTTCTACCAAATTCACCTTGCCAATCTTCACAACGTTTCAAAAACGTATTCTCACTTTATGCTATAAAAATGTCATTGCTACAGTCCAGGCTCGTTTTATGACTCACTCCAATATGATCACCGATGTATGTTCAACAGTAATTTCACTAAACAATAAACAGTGATAGTGACGCCATTTTAGAAACATGAGTAGCAAAGTCAACTCGACAGCATCGTGATGCTTCAATCACTTCAAAGAAACAAACGCGGAAGCAAACATTTATCAGACTGATTCACTCGCTCCCAACAAAACTGCCAGCAGAAGCAGGTTGGTCAATGCACTGGTTTGATTGGTGAATGGAAAAATAGCACTGGACGGATAGCCGGATACCAGTGATACCAGAACTTAATAATTCCGAATTTTTTTTTTAATCAATCATTACTTGTGTAATGTACATAAACTTGGATTTTATAAATTAATAAAACTAATTTTATAATGAAACTGTATGTAGAACTTTAACTTTATCCTTAACAAAGGAAAAAATAAATGTAACAAAAAAAAAACAAGCAAAATAATATAACCGATTTGTGTTAAATTAAACAGCCTTTATAATAATAATTTATAATCAGTTTATAATTTTAACTTCAATTAAAACACAGTTTTTTTAACCAATTTTATAAATCTGATCTAGCAACATTTGCCGGAAACAGTTACATAGAAAACTACAAATCACAGCTTGCCACAGAAAAGCAAAAGTACTAGCAGGTTACTGTCACAAATGTCGCAATAGTGTCAAGTTGCAGATTCAAAGTAGCTTTTTCTCCTATTGCAAAATATTAATTTAAATCAATATTCTAGTAAGTATGTACGAATAGTATTAGTATCAGACTGAATAAGTGAATACTTAAATCATTTAAACTGAGTCCGATTTCCTAATTGCTATCTGTGGAGGAGGAAAACCATACTGGGTCTGTGGTTTCTAGCGATCATTCTAAGGAGGGTAGAGATAAGGAGCGCAATCTTACATGGGTGTTAAACTAAAAAAGTGGCAACTAAAAGCGATAAATTGAGATGACGCTAGTGTGTACAGAGAGAGTTTGAGATTATGGAGAGTATGGAATGAATGTAGCAGTAGTTGACGGAGTGAAGTGCGGCTAGTTGAATTTTGGTTGAATTGTTTACTGTCACTAGCCTCACTAGCGCCATCAATTTATCGTCTTTCGACGGACACTTTTGATACTCCGAGAATGCCCTCCTTATCTCTACGCTCCTTACTTTTAATTTAATTTATATAGTCTGTGGCTATTGCCAATTTGGCATTTTGGGATTTTTGGGCCATTTTGGCTTGGTATCCCCACTAATATAATTAATTTTATGCATTAATGTTTGTTTATTGTTTTAATGTTTTTATATCTTTATATTATTGATTGATATTGCACAACAAAAAGTGAATCAGTGATATACTTATTAGAAGTTTAGAAGCAGATAAAACAGAACAACAACGAGCTGAGTAAAAGTATGTAGCATTCCTAATTACTAGGTAATAGGTATAAATAACATCAGTTTACTCAGTTCCTAATTCTAGGTTATTTGCAAAGATTTAAAATAGTTATTTGGGTCCACCGGACTAAAAACTCCCGACTGTGTAGTTTAGCAAAATTTCGTAAAATGTTATCCACAACCTCATTAGAATGTCTGGCCGTATGCTCAAGTTAGTTATTTGTTTTAACCGTTTAAAAACATGAGCTTTTTGGTTTTTTTGTAATAAAATCTGTATCCTCCATTTTGGCTTCGCCATAGTAAAGTAGAAGGGAGGGTCCATCCATCTAATCTGCCAAGCTATTCATTCCACTGTTATTTAGATAACTTCATTAGTATCATATTTTAAAAAAGTTCATCAATCAAAATGTGTAGTTTTGTCAAATATTGTTATTTGTAATACACAATTTTTGACATTTACATTTCTTTACAGGTTATACAATATGTCCCACAAACCTACACCATATTCTCCAAATTTTCCTCCAACTTCAGGTTATGGTCCTCCAACTGAGACTGGCAAAAGGAATGATATGTATCCAATGAGTCCACAACCTCCACAAGCTGGTTATCCTGGTCCTCCACCTGGATCTTTGCCACCTGCCTTACCACCTGGTGCTCAGCCACTACCTGGAATGCAACCTGGATTCCAACCAGGATTCCAACCCGGCTTCCAGCCGGGATTTCAACCTGGTTTCGCACAAGGCTATCCTCACCCACAGAGTCCATATCCAGTACCTGTTATGCAGCAGCCTATTCCACATGGACCACCAGGTAATTATGAATTTTCTATAGGCAATTAATGAGCAAAGGAACTTTATCTTCATTTACCATCAGCGGGCCTATTTTCTATCTGTGGTTTTTAAAACGTATCGACTTCAATGTCGACATTAAATTGGAAATAATACTTTGTCAAACTAAAAACCACACAATAACGTGCCAATAACTTCATTAATATGTATAACTACAGAAAAAACGTCGTAGACATTTTGTCATGTGCTTAGTGAATACCAAAGTAGACAAGTGTCGAGTCGATAACCACAGCAAAACCACACTTATGGTTAGGGAGCCCACAATGCTAAATGTATAGTCACTCGAGCGTCGTGGGGACCTATTGGACTTTGAAGATTGGATTGTTAAAGAAGAAAAAAAGGTTATATGAAGTTTTTCATTTCAGCGGTGGGGTGAGCGTCTACAGGCGTTTAAAATTTTGTAGGCGCTGTATTTTAAAAAAATCCTCCATATAATCGTCAGATTAAGAATCAGCACGATCAGGACTTCATCTGACGCGCTCGAGTATTACAAAATGAGAATCGTCAAAAATATTTTTTTCATTTTCAAAAAGCTGCCACAAGCTTGCGTTACATCCGAATCGTCTGAATTTTAAATGGGACCAACCAAATCGTCAGATTATTAAAATGCACACTTTTCAGCATGTAATTAATCTACCATAGCTTAAACTGACGCGCTCGAGTGACTCCAGAAATCCCCTCTTGGCTCCCCAACCATTAGAGAATACGGGCCCAGGTGAGATTGAGGTCAATCGCTTTCTTGTTCAATGACAACATTTTATCGGCGGACTTATGAGCATATGGTCTATTAGTTAATCTGCATCTTAAAATGACTACATATATATGGTCAAATTAGCAAAACATCTAATATTCACTAATTAGAGAATATCCAATATTTAAAAAAATATAACTACACTTTTTAAAAAGGCACTATTAAGTAAATAAATTTAAGTGTGTTGGTGTTCCGTTTGATGCAACTTCATTCTGCTGTTCTGCTTCCCATTTTTTACAATTACATAATAATATATATATATATATATATATATATATATATATATATATATATATATATATATATATATATATATATATATATATTTGTATGTTTTCCCTACAAATTTGGTATTTTTTTTTTCTATTTAAATATAAAAATGAAAAATTCAATGCCTGACAAAAATATATATAAATAAGCAATAATGACTGAAATGTTTTAATACTTAAGAAATAGGGGCACAGACAATGTCGCGGGTAATTGTACATTTATTATTCTAACACAAAACCATCTAGAAGTAGGGTAAATGACTTACATATATCACTGATAATGAGTGTTTACTGTTGACTTACTTTGAGGTTCTTACATACCCATTGCAGTGTCGATAAGAAGTGTTAATTGAGTAACAATCAACAAGTCACATTCCTTATTCAAACATCAACCATCAACCATTTAATGTGCAGTAAAAGTGAATTCATTTATTTTTTATTAAAATTAAACAAAAGTTGTGATTGATGTCTTAATCACTCAGTATGTTTAAAAACAAATGTGATTCTAATTCTGGTCAGGTATACAATGAAAGCAATCATGAGAGAAACACAAAGTGGTCTACATTTAAAAGATTTGCTTTAAAAAAGTGTTTAAATGTTTGCACTAGGAAAAGCAAATGTGGCTATGTTGAAACCTTTAGTGTAACAAGTGTAAAACACACTGCGAAAAGGATATACAAAAATATGTTTGCAACAAACAAGAGCATTAGTTATAGCAAAATCGTGTCAGAGGAAGAGAAAAGGTTTATGTTGACAATGAATAAGTGCAATGTGGTTGTGGAAGCTTAATTTATTTACATTGGAAAATTAATAAATTAATCATTAATAATTATAATTAATCATTAATAAATTGTGTTTAAAATGGTGTTGGTATTATACAGCCCTGAAATGTGAATAAAAGTATTTTGTAAGCAGAAGATCCAATTTCGTAAGCCGTAAGGAACAAAAAGTTTTGAAAATTAATTAAAATTATAAGTTTCATTTATTTTTCCATAAATAAATGCATCATTGTTATGCAGTTATCGGGAATTTTTTTAATGTTTTGAAAATTTATTTAATAATATTTTGTAGCATTTTAAAATGTACTGGCAATTTTAAAATTGATTATGTACATTAAAAAATTACATTAAATATCATTTAATGAATTGCAATCACATTTTAAATCATCAATTTTTTTATAAAAAATTTGAAATATTAATACTATTTTATTATTTTTAATGTGTTTTTTGTATTTATGTATTTTATTATTCACTGTTTTTCATAATTGATGATATGGAAATTACAGTTTATTTATGTGGATTTTATAGGTGGCTGGATGACTATTCCGCAAGGTTTGAGCAATTGCCCGCCAGGTTTGGAATACCTGTCTTTAATTGACCAGCTTCTGGTGCACCAGAAAGTTGAGTTGTTAGAAGCGTTTGTGGGATTTGAGACAAACAATAAATACACAGTGAAGAATAGTGTTGGACAAAAAGTATATTATGCTGTCGAGGACAATGATTGTTGTACAAGAAACTGCTGTGGACCTAAACGCCCCTTTGATATGAAGATTATGGATAATTTCCGCAATGAGGTATAAATCTCAAATGTTATTTTGATTTATGTTATATTTGAATAATTTTGAATGCCTTATGAATCAGGTAGTCAAATAATCAAAAATAAAAAATGGCATTCCTTGTGTGACAGGCGACGGTATGGATTGTAAAACTGTGACGGTAGCCTCGCCTGCCTGTCTAAGAGTGTACTGTCGATCTTAGCATCATTAGGGATATGGGATTAAGATGGGATAGGAAAATAGGCTCTGGTGTCTCCTACTCATTTCCCGAATCGGTTACTGCTGCCAGATGGGTTGCCCAAATGACTGAAGAAGCAATAATAAAATTAATGTAAATATAATGAAATATAATTATTATTACAGATTTTCTTTTTGTAGGTAATACACCTTAATCGTCCGTTGGCCTGTGACTCTTGCTTTTGCCCATGTTGGCTTCAAAGTGTGGAGGTGTCAGCACCGCCAGGAACTGTAATTGGCTCTGTAGAACAAGAATGGTCTATTTGTAAACCATCTTACGTAATCAAAGATGCCACCGGCGATGTTGTGCTAAGAATTAAAGGCCCATTATGCACTTTTTCTATTTGTGGAGATGTGGAATTTCATGTAAGTATGTTTACATCTTTATCTTGGGTACCTACTCAGTCATGTTTCTCTATATATATATAGGTATATAGAGAATCATTTATAGATAACGAATGCCTACATAGGAGTTTGCCTTTAAGTTATGACATAAATATATACAAAGACCTGAGTGATGAAGCTGCACTCATTGCATAACATTGCAACCAATGTCGGTTAATACAACACATCAATTGCAATTGTTACTATAATTGGACTTAAGCTGAACATATTCATAATAGTATAGCGCCATCTCACAAAATTGGTAGCTAACAGTTGTATCATCCATCAGCAATAATACAACTACTACAATCGAGATGGCGCTTTAATAAATAATTACAAAAAAACTCTTTGTGTAAAATTACATGTTAATTTCAACTATAAGGTAGACAAAGCAAATCTATATACAAAATTTCATCTTAATCGTTATATTATTTTCCAATTGATTCAATACTGGCAGTGGTATCCAATGTAAGTACTTATGTCAAAATGTATGGCCGACCAGAAAAGTGCTTTATCAGTTTCGATAAATTCCATTCATTTCAAAATTCGCTAAGGCTTAGATTTGAAATAGGTATTGATTACTGATTGACATAATTTTCAAAGGAAAACAGACCTTATCATTCTACAACATACAAAGAATGTTCAATCTTAGAGTGATAAAACACTTTATTTGTCGAGTTTACATCAGAAAATAATTAGTTTACTTAGTGTGTTTTACAAGTGTGTCCACAAGGAGTGGACTAAGTGCAGCAGCTGATTGTTATTAATTTCTGAAATATTTCATTCTAACGTTACAGATATACTCGAGGGATGGTGAAACTAAAGTTGGCAAAATTACTAAACAGTGGTCAGGTTTAGCTAGAGAAGCTTTTACGGATTCTGACTATTTTGGTATCACATTTCCAATGGACTTGGATGTGAGGATTAAAGCTGTTCTTCTTGGGGCCTGTTTTCTTATTGTAAGTATTGTCTGGTCTAAGTAGACATTGTCTACAGGATATAGTAATAATATTTACGGGGATGAAAGTACAAAACTGCTATGGTAGAAGAAAGAGAGGCCAATAGGGCAATAGTTTCTCGCAACTCTTACGGAGAGCATGTGCTGCGAATTAACGGGGTCTCCTGTAATAAGGTGGTTACTGCAACCACAAGAATTTCAAGAATGAGCCATGTAAACTTGTTTGTTTCACTATATATATATATATATATAGAACTAGAAATTTGACCGTTTTTACTTTTTTTTGTAAGAATAAGCAAATTTATGCTTAGCGGTTTTAAATCAAAAGAGTTTTGTTTTCGACACAACATAGGTATTGTTTTGTTGAAATAATATGAATATGTATTTTCCTTTCAGGATTTTATGTTCTTTGAAAAATCGGGAAGTCAAGAACAAGATCGTCCAGGCATGTTGTAAGCAACAATTTATTGATTTGTTTCTGAAGAATTCTAGAATCTTCATCACCTATTTTAGTGATTTATGATGTGAAACTGGATTTCGCGAATCTCCTGTTAATCTATTGCAGTGTGTGTTCAGACTTGATTTACTGGCGATTGACCTCAACATTGTTAAGGTGCTCCCTCACTGGTAGCATTCACCTGTAATTTAACGTTTCAGATTCTATTTTGAGCATTACGTTACAATACGTACTCCCTGGCTGACTAGTATTCGCCTTTTGTAATATTTCAATATTTCAGTTGAATGATACAAGTTGTATCAAAATATTACAGGTTGTATCATTACACGTTGCGCACAGTAATGCTTAGTTCTCCTGCTTCATTGATGCAATGCTCAAATCTGTAACATTACATATTACAGACGAATGCTCCCAGTGAGGGAACACCTTACAGGTGCTTGTAGTACGTAATGTAATATTATAGATTCGACTTTGAGCATTACATCACAATACTACTACCTGCCTGACTGACGAGCATTCATGACGAGTATTGTAACATTATAGATTTGACTTTGCGAGCATTCACGTGTGATTTAGTTGATTCGGGCGGGAGATCCGTAGCCGGCCAGACAAATTACAAGTGAAGCGCATTGATGTTACAAGTTGTATCAAGATATTACACATTGTATCATTACAAGGTGCGCACAGTAATGCTTGGTTCTCCTGCTTAATTGATGCAATGCTCAAATCTGTAACGTTACATTACATTACAGACAAATGCTCCCAGTGAGGGAACACCTTTAGGCTACAAACGATCGACTCGGTAGATGCCGCAAGTATATGTGATGCTTGAGTAGTGTATTATGGCGTAGGTAAAATTCATAGGTGTGCTAAAAGTTTCCAAAAGATTCGGCAGGATGCAAAACATCGCGGTTTTGCTTTGACAAAAACCGTGCGTTTCTTTGATAAAAAGTAATAAACTCTGGCTTAAATGTGAGTCATGTCGCCATCAAACAAAATTGTAAACTAACTTATATATGCCAATATTACCTGAAATCACCTCAAAAAACACTTTCGATAGACTGGTCAATCCCAAACGACAGTTTGAGCACCACTGTATTTATATAATATGCCTGCTTATATATTTACAGGTAAATATTAATTAAAATTTAACCATTTTAGAGGTAAGATGTTTAAGGATATTATATTGCCTTTTTGAAGTTTTTTTTTTTTTTTAGATTTTGATTACATATACTTGCATTTATATTTAGTTTTAATGAGTATTTTTATAAGACTAATGCTGTTGTGACTTTGCATAGATATAGTAGATACCTAATAAGTGATCATACAGAATGTTATAGTCCTAAGAAGACCTCGCACTTCTTGACGCAAACGAGCAGTAATTTACAGAATATAATATTTGATAATGAAATTCTAATGCAATACGTTTGATAATTAAATATTGAATACCAAAGGATTTTTTTAAAATATTTCTACTGATTTACGTAAATTTTGACATATTTTTAAATATAAGTCGTTTATCTCTCTAATAGGTTATTTCATTGCATTAGAAACTATGTTATAATTATATGTTCACACATTTCTAAGTAAGTTTTGGATGATTTAGTGTGATCCTAAATTGATCTTGTTTTGCTTATTGCGTTTCTGTGTCAATAATTGTGAGGACTAAGGGCCTCTCAAACCTTATATACTAGTCGGAATGTTTAAATTTTTATTTATATAACGGCAAATTCAAAGGAATTTTAACATAACTTGGTTTAACAATATCTTGGAAAATATTAAGTGGTAAAATTAATTTGATTCTATTCATATAGGAAGACGCTACATAAAAACGTACAGTAACAAGTTCATTATTAAATTTATAATTTTGTTTAAATATAAATGTATTTTTTACCATGACACGTAATACTTTATAGTTATGTAATTATTGAAGATTTACTCACAACTAGTGACCCCGTTCCCGGCTTCGCCCTAGTGCAATTTATGTATTTACAAACCTTTTCCGTTTATCCCTCTTTCTAGCCGGGCTAGCCATTCTTGAGTTTTTACGAGACTAACGCACGACGATTGATTTTTCTATATAAAGATTTATAGTCAAGCACAAAATAGTATTATACTCTCGGCGTCAAAAATATCGCCCCTCCGCGAAAAATATTTTCAACCGACTTTAAACCTTATTCGATCAAGAGTAAGGGTATGATTGTAAGGTATCAATTGAAAGG
The DNA here is from genome assembly GCA_945859745.1 of Synanthedon formicaeformis. Taxonomy (NCBI): domain Eukaryota; kingdom Metazoa; phylum Arthropoda; class Insecta; order Lepidoptera; family Sesiidae; genus Synanthedon; species Synanthedon formicaeformis. The sequence continues at coordinate 6,603,665 of OX243954.1, forward strand.
TAATAAAATCTATTTTTTAGGATAATTAAAAAAAAAAAGATTTTGCATTGGGTCCAAAAATCAAAGACAAAACATGACGGTCAGTTGAGAAATGTTTATTCAAACTTAACTTTACAACAATAAATCCATAACAAAAATTTACAAAAATGCTTAAAATTAACTTAAAATTTAGTGTTACACCTCCCCCCAGCCCTTATTACTGCCTCTAAACGTTGCTTCATCGATCGAACTAACTTAACGCTTTCTTGTGGAATGTTGCCCCATTCCTCAATGACAGCATTCTGAAGGTCTTGCAGGGTGGTAGGGGGGGCAGCTCGTGACCGAACCCGTCGCTACAGCTCGTCCCAAAGGTGTTCAATTGGGTTTAAGTCAGGACTCCTGGCTGGCCACGACAAAACAGGGATCCCAACCTCCTCCAGATAACATCGAACAATTAATGCAGAGTGGGAGCGAGCGTTGTCGTGCATTAATGTGAACCCAGGGCCGACGTATCCCGCATAAGGAACCACGTGCTCTTCCAGGATCTCGGCAATGTATCGGCGTGCAGTCAGGGACCCTTTGGCCCCCACTCTGGCACGTGTGTCGTTGCAATAAAGACAGACTCTTGTCTCATCGGTGAAGAGAACCTGCCTTCATTACTCAAACGTCCAATCGACGTGGTCACGGGCGAATCGCAAGCGGTCTCTGCGATACTGTGTGGTCAATATGGGGCCCGTAGCAGCCCTGTGAGCCATGATATTCTTCTCTCGTAGTCTTCTTCTAATCGTAGAGACGCTAACTGCGGTGGTCCGAGCATCCCTGAGGCGTTGTTGCACCTGAACAGCACTGGAGAAACGATTGCGTAGTGAAGACGTCACAATGAAGCGATCCTCTCTTTCGGATGTGCAGCGTTGCCGACCAGCTCCATGTCTTCTGTTGTAGCCCCCAGTCTCTTGGAACCGCTGGAATACTCGGCGGACAACATAACAGCTTAAATTCAGTTGCCGAGCGACATCACACTAACGAACTCCTGCTTGCAATAGTGCGACGACTTGAGCAGATTCAGTGGCGGTGGTTTCCATCTTCGAAGGTTGATTTCTTGCTGGAGACCCTTAGCTGTGTTCTCTTCAACGTTTGGACAGTGTATGATTGTCATTTGACCTTATACAGATCTTTAATACCCAAGGGAACAGGCACAAGTAGCGTTCCTGCAACCGCGAGTTTTGACACCTTTTTTTTAACGCGCACACCTGGAAACCTCGTGGCTTTTTATTTAAATTAACCAACGTTAATTGAAAGGTTATTAAATGTGGTTTCATTTGATATCAGTATTAATAATGTAAAGTAATTTTTATAAAGTTTATATTAGCTTGAATCAGATTTTCGCGGAGGGGCGATATTTTTGACGCCGAGTGTATTATTATGTAGATGTTATTGTTGAATATAATTAAACCAAACCACATAGGAGTGGTTTAGAATATAAGAAAAAACAGAGTGATGCACAAAACTTTTTGAAGTCATTTACTATTTTAAGTAAATGACATGCCAACGCTAAATTTTGTGTGGGTGTTGTGTGATAGAGTTTTACATTACCGTCTCTTCAGTTCTTCCTGGTTTAAACTTTCTCAACAAATTTTGGTACAAAATTAATATATTCTAAATCTTTCTTGCAGTCTCACTTCTGCCATCTGTTTGGATGATAGCCTTAAAAAGTAAAACTGTTACTATTTTAATAATAACTAAAGCGCGTAACCTTTTCGTTTGTAAACCGAATGGAATGAAACAAACAAACAAATGTTACGGGAAGGACGTGAAACCCCCATTCAAACTGTTTCTGAGATAAGCGTGCACAAATGCACAGACAAACGAATATTTTATTATTAAGCAATCTAAGAATTAAACTTCCATTCCTCTGAATTTGCCGTGCGTATTCTCAAATATTTGTATTATTTTTATTGTGATCTTATGCTTTTTCTACGCCTACTTGTAATTTGAGGTGCTATGATAAATTAATGTGCATTTTGTGCGTATTTTACTCGTTAGTTTTAAGGCTTCTATGGGAATTTCAATTATCCTATTATGATAATATGGCAGATAAACGTTTATGTAAGTGAAAAGATATATTATTCAAGCTAAGTTTTATACAAAAATATCGCTATAAACAATAATTTTTATTTATGGACTTGACTGACTAGTTTTTGGATTTACAGATTTTGATTTTGATTTGAATTTTCGTTTTTTATATATGTTTTTTTTTACTGACTGGCAAAATTATCGGAGAAGATCTGATGGAGTCATAAAATTTGTAAAGAAGAATTTTTATTATGACAAATATGAGAAAGTCAAGTAATACTTAAGTCACCAGTCCACTCACAAATACCTCGATAAGCAGTTTTTTTGTCTATCACCAAGTGAAGTTCTACTCGATTTTGTATGTGTTTACAACAAATATTTAATTTTGTACTTTGTGATTCATATAATTATACATATAACGTTTCGAATTCTACATTTGTTTCATTTATTCTCACACAGAACTGATATTTTTAATATAATGAACCATAGAGGACGTCGTTCAAAACCCTGTCAGGAAAAGGCCATACTTGGTGTTGAATTTTTTTAAATACGAAACAACTGTAAATCCTGTAATGGTGTAATTCATTTGATACCTCACTTGATAGGTTTCTAAAAATATTAGGTAAATAATAAATAAAATAATAAAAATAAATAATAATAAGTAAAGTTTTATTATAAGAATAAATATAAAAATTTGATAATATGTATTTTAAGTTGTACTTAAAAAATAGGTTATTACTTTTATAAGTTATTTCATCTTTCTGAGGATCTCTGTGGCTTCTTTTTTCGCCAGATGGTCATCATCCGACTTTGCCGGATAACTTGCAGCCAACTTAAGATAGTATATAGCTTGATCTTCTCTTTTCAACTTTAAATAACAATTGCCAAGTCTAAGTAAATTTAAACTGTAAAATCTTGGTTGTGCTGTTTCCGCTCTTAAAAAATACTCGAGAGCATCTTCATAATTTGATGTGGGTATTTTAGCAAATAGGGTCTCTGCTATTTTCCTCTGATACCACGGCATTTCTGTTACTTGATAACACCACTCTCCTAACATGTGTAGAGTTGTGGCATCATTAGGATTTAATGCAACGGCGAGCTGCAAACAAACAGAAATTTTGTATGATGATATAAATTTAACCTAAGCATGCTAGTGGCACATTTTATTAGAATAAAAAAATGCTTTACAAGACAAAATGAGGTCATCATCTCAAGCCCTAGACTAGAACATAGGCCTCCCCCATTAATTTTCAATAGGACAAGTCAGAAGCAGCCTGTTTTATTACCAAACAAAATGTCAGTTTTGTTTAATCCCATAAAATGATTTAAAATCAATGTGACCAACTATTTCGAACTAAAATCTGAATGCAAGATTATTTTCACAATTTTTTCTATGGTGACAAGGTAAAGCTTAGCCAAAGCTATCTTAATGGAAATGTCAAGTATATACTTACATCCATATGTTTTCTTACATTTTCTAATTGTTTTATTCTTTCCTTTATACCATCATTCGAGCTTTTTGCATCCAAAAGTAATGCATACCACTTGTGAACAGCATAATTATCATTGTAAAGCTTTACTTGTTGTGAGATGATATTATAAGCTTTTAAAATGAGTTCATTTTTTTCATTCTCATATCGTGGTTCTTTCGCCATGTTGTACAAAACTCGACAAATACGCCATTGTCTCTCTTCATCATTCATGTCCTGAAATATATTGTGTTTTATTAATCAATTACAATATTTTTTTTAAATTAAGCACAAGGTCCCCCAAACCTTCCAAATAATCAGGACTTACTTAAACAAGAGGTGCTTTGAAGTAAAATACAATGAACTGTCAAATTACACAAAATTAAGTCTAGAAAAAATGCCTCAGGGCAGTGTTTTGGGACCAGTTCTTTACCCGATTTTCACAGATGAACTGCCCACATTGGATGACATCACAACCATTGTCAGGTTGTAACAAAGGTTACAACAACCTGACGGTCAGTCGTGCGTATCGTCAGGACTGGCCATCAGTTTGTGACATCCACCCACACTATTAGTTTTTTGTTTAATTCATTTTATTAAAGTAATTATGCAGGTAATGCCTTTACCTATTTATAATAATATCTTACCTTACAGCTTGACAACAAATCATAGCACTCATCATAATGTCCATTTTCAAATAAAAAATCAGCTTTTTGTAGAATCAAAAGAGATTGTTCAAGTTGCTCCTCTTTAATATCCTTCTTCCTTGTTGGCCACATAAAAGCTAATGCAGAATACATGTAAACAGCAAACCATTTCTTTGATGCATTTTTTTGCTAAAATAATAAAATTTGTAACATTTATTTACAATCAATGATTTTTATATTTAACTTTTGAAGCCTGTAACATGTAACTCACTGTAATAGATTGCCTAACTAAACTTTTCTAAATAAAACTAATAAATAAATAAAAAATTGACGACACATTGGATGAGTAGTTAAGGTGCTTGCCTATCTGATTAAAGATCTGATCAGGCATTTAGATTTTAAGTGAACAAAAGTGTTAAATTAGTTAAGTACCTCAACTTATTTTAAATGTTGCTAGACACATACTGTCAACCATCACATTCGCCTATTACACAAGCAACACAACAGTGGCTGACTGAAAGTGTACTGCCAATCATAGTAGCATTAAAAATAAAGGATTACTCCTACTCCTTACCACTCACCGAAACAACAACACATATCCTGTTATCACTGTGCTGTGGTCTTTTGTAAGGGTGTGATCATTGCTGCAAGACGGGCTGTCCAAATGACTATGAAATGCAGTGTGCCCTACCACTATTTACTTACTATCTATTTAGACATGGCACTGACTGAATGCCACCCACCTTCAATATGACGCCGATGTCCACATATTTTCGGGTTTGTTATGAAGTCAACTTTTTGTTTGTATGATGAGTAGCATGCCTTGCAGTTTCATAATTATCAGTAGGTAAGAAAATACTATTTTCATAAATCACAGATTTGTTAATAACGTAAAATGCTTACTTGAGGCAATTGCTTCAATGGTGTAAGTTTTTTGCAATTTGTTACAAAACGTAGAAAAAATAATCCGGCAGGTGTAAACTTGTTTAAATTCATTATAAAATACAATGCAATTTACTTGGAATCCTGAGGGTGTGATTTTGGTAATATAATATATTAAACTAAGATGTATTTAGTATGAAATAATCACAAATTTATACAATACATAACAACAAACTTGTTTTGTTTAATGACGGTTTAATGTTTATTTCTCCACCACAGCCACAGATCACCACAAGTAAGGAGCGCCATCTTACATGGGTGTTGTGTTAAACTGAAAAAGTAGCAATTAAAAGCAATAATTAGAGATGGCGCTGGTGTGCACAGAGAGAGTTTGAGAGTATGGAATGAATGTAATCGTAGTTGACGGAGTGAAGTGCGCCGAGTTGAATTTTGGTTGAACACTAGCCTCACCAGCGCCACCAATTTATCGTCTTTGGAGGGACACTTTTAATACTCAGAGATTGTCCTCCTTGTCTCTACTTGGTCTCTACCCTCCTTGGGCTCTAGAAAAAGTGCATTCGATTCGATTCGCTAAATAAAAGTGTATGGGATTGCCACATGCCTTCGCTAAATCACGTGATACTTCCCATACATTTATTCAATCGAACTTCGTTATCGTTTTTAAAAATGGCACTTTGTCTAGGGCCACTTAACCACAAGTCTACAACTGTCACTTCCATACACAACTTCTTGTAAGTATATAGTGTTCTGTGTTATTTTTTTTTACTTCATACTGCGCTTTTTTTTTAATTCACATCCCAATGCTAATACAGCGCTTCTTTTATTTATTGGTAATGGTGACGACATTTCTTTAGGTAAACATTTAATGCAGATCATCACGTAAAAACTACTTTACCTGATTAACAAGCGGCATTTTCTTAGCGGGAACATTCTTCGAGCATACATCTATGGACTCTTAATACCAGAATCTCATAAAATCGAATTATGTATGTTATGGCAATGGCAATCCTCTTCTCCCTGATGTTCAATTTAGTACTTATTTTTGGTTGGAACTTTTTCATAATATAATAAGTAAATCCTACATTCTCTATACCTATAGGCTCTATAATGGCTTTATGTATAATATGACCTTACGTTACTTATATGTACTAGTATAAGTACCCTATTACCGCATCCCTTCCTTATCCCTTATCCTTAATCCCATGGTCTACAGCGCACTTGCAGCACTTATGGCGTTGCTTGTGTTATAGGCGACGGCAGCCACCTACCATCAAGTGGACCGTCAGCCTGTCTGTCGACCTTAACATAAAAAAAAAGTAATAGGTATAATTGATGCTTGAACAGACAGCCTCTAAAACATAAAACCTTCATATCAACTAACAGTCGAATGCAACCTTTGGAGTGCAAAAGGCGGTTTTTGTTGTTTTTTTTTTGGCATGGGTGGAAAAAATGGATATTCTGTAGCAACATTTCGTCTTTTCGAGCCCTCTTAAAATAAGCACCTACTATCATCCGGATCCAGTCGCCCCGCCGTCGCCGGGAGCGAGTCACTAGTATTATAAATGAGAAATGTTGAATGGATGTTTGTTATTCACACGCAAAACGGCTGAACAGATTTGGATAAAATTTGGTACACAGATAATTTATTACCTAATAGATTCACATAGGTATACAATACTTTTTATCCTAGAAAAAATGTTAGATTCCTGTTGGATTTTCAAAACACGAACTAAACTAAAGCGCATACGAAGTCGCGGGCACAGCTAGAAAGTATTTATACCTATTACTTATTTACTAAATCACGCAATATACGAGTATAACTTCGACTTTCTAAATACGATTATTTAAAACTGATCGTTCATATTAATATAAGTATAGTTTCTTATTTGACACTTGAAATATTTAAATTAAAATAATCTATTTAAAATAATTTTATCTACTTGTAATTAAATTCATAAGCTGCGGTTTTCAATTTATGGTTTCATATCTATATCTATATACTATAATATATAAACTTGAAGTTATTTTGTTTGGTTGAACGCGTTAATTTCAAGAACTGGTTTGAATTTTTTTTTTGTGTTGGATAGTTCATTTATAGAGGAAGGCTTTAGGCTACATAACATTTTGAACGCGAAGTCGCGGGCACCAGATAGTTGAGTTATAAATGTGAAAATCACTGTCAGTTACCTTTTCACGTCTTAACTACTCAACCGATCATGAATTTTTGCCTACACATAGTAGGAAAGGATATGGTACCCCATTCATACTGAAAAAAAGTACTGTTCCCAAGGGATCATCTCAAAAAATGCCAAAGCCTGAGTAATATGAATTCAAGATGTATATATAATTTATTTTTGGACGCGGACGAAGTCGCGGGCACTAGCTAGTTTCCTATAAATATCACCATCACGCTCCGTGCTCGCATCGTGTACTAGACGTTGTGTTAACTTTGTCTATTGGTGCAAATTTGAATTAAGGAACTGTTTACAAAGTTAGGCGGTTGCTAAACATTTTGAGTAGGTAGTTATATAATATTTGGTTGTATACCCGGTTTACATGCTTCAGAAAAGCTAGCCTGATAATCTCCTCTAAGTAATAGCCTGATTTACTAGTTATTACTTACTAGTCATTAATATTAGTTAGGATGCGAAAGTTAATGAGGATGGATATATTGGAGGTTTCTTAATATTTCTTATAAAAACTGGATATATTTTGATGAAACTTTAAAGTAACTTTAAAGTTTATACATCAGAATAACACATAGGCTATAAATTACACAGATTAGCGCACAAGTCAAAGTTCATTTACAAAGCTATTTGTAAATGAACTTAGATAGATATTACGAGCCTTATTGTATAACAAGATCTCCGGCATGTTTTCCTTTTAGAATAATTTCTCCAAAACAATCATACTGGTCTGTTTACTTTTGTGCAGCGTGGACTTTGAACCGTACCTATACAAACTGTGAAACAATGCAAATAAAACGAGACTTTTGGTACAAAGAGGTTTAACAAAATGCAACTCAAATATGAAATGGAAATGTATATACACTTGGTACATTGGCGAATTTTATTTACCGTTTCAGGAACATCTGGGCAAATACACTGTGGATATTCGTAAGGAGTCAGGCAATAAAAGCTACCATCAAAAGTTAAGCAAATTGTTAGAGTATCTAACTTTATTTTTATCTAAGTAGGCATTATTAAGTGGTAAGCATGGTAAGCAGACCATTATTTTTTATTTTATTTATACAATAGATATGCTGCCAGAAAAGAGGTATGTATTAGAAAATATTTTTACATTCATTATCGATATTTTACTAATTTTTGTTTTCTAGTTTTATACAGAAAATATGAGCAAATTTTTTGTTTGAAATTCCGTGTTAGAGATGACTTTAGAATTTAATTTTATCGAGTGAAGTATTTATTATAAATCGTGTATCGAAAGCTGTCAGATGAATCTTCAATATTCACTTTTGTTTTTCACATCTACAAATACTTATTAGCGTTTCTTAGAAAAACATGATCAGGTATGGCGAATTTTTTTGAGTGAGATACCCTATGGAATTATGGATCAATGTTAGAACATGCAAAGTCAGAATTTCTTATTATTATCCTATACAAAACGTGCCCCACACACGCCGGTAAACCGGACGCGCATAGAGAAAACGAGGCCGCACCTGTACGCCAGACGCGCTCTGCTTTTGAACTAAAAAGAAAATGTATTCATTTTCCATTGAAATCAATAGAGATTCAGCCTTAATATTTCCATATACACCGTAAATTTGGCAAATAATCGCGCATTGAATTTGTGATCAAACATCATAATAATTACGTCCGCCTGAACTCTGTGATTCATGTTTATTGTGGCTTTAAAATTATGAGCGTCACTGTATTTATCATACACCGTAATGGCTGATTAACTTCGGAATCACATTTCATTATCTGTGGCAAATATTTTAAAATAATTAAACCTTATAGTTTAAAATCACAATCAAATATTTTACTCATATCTTTTGTTTCAACGAGATTATTGTTAAAAAACATTTATCTAAATAGGGCAGAATCTGTCATCTGTCTACATCTGTCATGGACTACTCAAAAATATGATCATGAAACAGATGCTTTTCAATATCTGAGTGGATGTATCCTAAAGGGAACGGTCTCAATTGAGAATTAATCAAAGCAAAAACATGAAATGTAAATAATTATGTCTCCGACCCGCCATCAAAGAAGCGGATCGTGTGAATCTTCTTTTTTGATCCAGCCATGTGATTAATGTGGATTAAGTTCATCTCATGATTTTTGTCTCACTTCACTGTTTTAACTCAAAGGACTAATTGATTTGATTATAACAGTTAAATTAGGAACAAATTCGATTCAAAATGTTTTTTCGTTCGTTCGTCGTTCGATTCGTTTTTTTTTGTTACAGTCAGGAAATAGGTAAATAGTGCCCCCCGACATCTTTACGAAAATATATGAAAATATATGATTTCTGTAATATATAAATTACATTCTGCTGGATATTAATGGATGTATGTTTTCTTTCGTTCTCGTATCAATGCAGTAAACCAAAAACAGCTACAAAGTAATTTTAGAAAAAGAAATTTTTTTCAATTATTTTCATTCTAATCTGTAATCTCCTAACACACGAGCCATTTAGTTCAAAGTTAAAATTAATATCTATGCATAATTTTACTTATATGTATGAGTACCCTATCAACTAGATAAATACACGTTTGAGAATTCGAAGGGTTGGTTTGGGCAAACTCCAAACCAATTTTGCTAATCGGATTACAACTATTATCTGTGTACGTATACGTCCATCTAAATTGTTGAACACACTTGGATGATCTGTTAAATTAATAAACGTCTGTAGGTACATAATATAAACTTAAGTTTCATACCAGAATATAGTCTTCTTTCACATTTTTACGATAGAAGGCAGGCTCGTACGGCTTAAATACAACTCAAATAGTTGTTGACCAAATGTGATAAATGTTTATGGATAAAATAATGACAGAAAAATGTACTATGGCATACCTTACGCACTACAAGTCAAAAAACTACAGCTTATTTGCTCGTATTTCGTGATCAATTTTAAAATACTTAGTTCTTATTGCCATAAAACTTTGAAGCTATAAAATGAAATACTTTAAGATTACTTTAAGATACTTTATTACCTCCTGACACATTATAAAAGAAATTACTAATATTTTTTTCTTTATTTCAATTTTATTTTCTTTATACAATTTGATTTTGTTTTTCTTTTCATAATCTTTTTAATTTGAGCGTTTTCTTCAACTGAGAACGCCCATTTGACCTTCATCTCTAGTGGTTATTAGGCGTTATAAATATTATAGAACGTTATTAAACGTGGCCACGTCTTCGCGTAACTAACATCTTGTAATTTAGACGTCTCATCAAGTTAGGTTCAAAATAACTTTGACACTTTGTAGGTAATAAAGCCGCTTGCTGTACAGTTGCATGCAAAAGTGATTTTAAAGTATAAAAAAGGTAACTATAATATAAATGCGTTAGCAATCAACTGCTAACGTTAATTATATAAATACGTGAGCAACTCTTACATTTTAGCGGCTAGATTTATTTGGGTGCAATTTTATTAGGAAAATGCTGAAACCATGAGAAGTATACTGGTTTTTTAATTCACCCTCTAAAGAGTTAGGGGATACAAATTAGTATCTTACTTCATTCCGTATTTTTTTGTTCAAATGAACAACTAACAAGAAATATTGATGCGTTTTTTAATTTAAATTTTATTAGGCGTGAAATAAAGGATGAAATAGTTTGTGTTTTTTTTTTTACTATAGGGTTGTATAGATAAAGCTATTTAGATAATTGCGACCCGCTCCCGGTTTTTCACGAATTTTCATGTTGAAATTTCCATAAATCCTTTCTTAACTGATGCTTACGTTACAAAATAAATCATGTTCCAATTTTCACCTTACTAGATTAAGTAGTTTTGTTTGATAGGAAAAATGATTTAGACAGGAATATGAAATTATTTAGATACTTACTCTTATTACAAACGACGAAAGGTTGCGCCTTAAGTTACATTAAATGGGCAGAAAAATACATAAAGCGTCTCATAAATGTCTTTGCTCCAGGCCTTGGCGTTCACTGAAAATTTTCTTCAACAAATATTTATTTGTTTTCTCATTTGCTTTAAGGCTAATGTAGGTTATACCTACATTGGCTTATAAGGCTTATATAGTAAAAAAATCAATCATATACATTTATTTTCTGGATCTCAATTTAGATAGCAAATAGTGGATTTTGAACCGACGTTTGCTAAAAAATATGACAATTCACAGATGTAGCCATTGCAAATCTGGTACACTAGTTTTGTTGATAGTATCATGTTATGTGGCATGCGTAAGACAATGACTTCTATATTACTTCGTATATATTCGTAAGATTCTGCATTCAGAACCGACGTCTTTGTAATGTATTACGAATTGTATGTATGTATGTTCCTCCATAACTCTTAAACGAATTAACTGATTTTCATGAAACTTGGTAGATAAATATTTAGACGTACAGGACACAGGATAGGCTACTTTGTTCTTTTTCAACGCGGACGAAGTCGCGGGCGCCAGCTTGTAAGGAATATATTTATTTAACAGCTCGCCGATGTACGTAGCAGAGCTACGACATTGACGCTACGCTTTATACAAATAGTACGTAGCAGCGATTAGTTTTTTTACAGTTTTTAAAGGAATTATAAGGAATTTTTAAGGTTATGTCGGACTCCTATCCCGAGATGGTAGTGGGGCAGACCTACCGACTAAACCTCTTATTTGATTCTATTATTATAATACATTATATTCTTTAATTACCGATATTCATTATATGTTTGACGGATCACCAATAAAATTGGTATATCTAAGTGTTCTTCCTTCTTTGAGGTTTCTTATGCTTGGAATTCTAGGGCCGGTGAAGCTGCGGGGCATAGTAGTATGGGTAAAATTAGGTACATTATGGTACAGATGTTCAGTTCCAATCCAATACTCTTTTAAAATATCTTTTGTTGTTAAAAATGTTAAAATTATTCAGTTGAAACCAGTTTGGCGCTTAAATTGTCCTTTATAGTACGTAATAGGCACGAATGAACAAGTACAGTGGGTACATAAGCAGGCCCAGAGGTATTGTTATGTAGGCTAAGTTTTGGCAGTCCGAAACGCGATCACGCCCCGTACAGATAAACTTCGTCTATTTACTTGCAAACAACTTGTAATTTCTTGGATATAAAACATTTGAATATAAAATGGCGAAGTAAAACAAATATCCTTAATTCCACTACATTTGATGATCTCAGTTGTTGCTGGACGAAGGCCTCCATTATAATATAATTTTCCATATAACCGATAAGAACCAGTGTTGATCTATGGCCCTTATTATCAATCAATCAATACTAATAATAAATCTGTAAGGGTTGGTCATGGAGTAAGTTACTTTGTTTTCAGAGATATCGTGTTTATAGGCTCTATACATCATACTGAAACTAAATTGACCATTTTTAGAATTTTGTTCTGTATGTATGTATGTATGTATGTATGTATGTTCCTCCATAACTCTTAAACGAATTAACTGATTTTCATGAAACTTGGTAGATACGTCTAAAACGTACGGGACACAGGATAGGCTACTTTTTTTCTTTTTCAACGCGGACGAAGTCGCGGGCACCAGCTAGTTTTTTATAAAGTTACGCGGACGAAGTTGCGTGAAACACCTAGTTTTATATAAATAGCGAATTATCAAATTTTATTCGTAACACAGATTACTTCAACATAACGTATTTACATATGATTAGATTTATTTACTTAAAGATAAATTCGCAGCTATTGTCAGGTGCTACAGAAAAGGGGCTAAGAGTGTACGAGTGGGTTCGCTCTTAAAAAGTTTCTTCAACTTTGCGAAGATTTATTTGTCGAGTGTGTAAGGTGAATTTTCATGGGTAAGAATCAGATTGCGTTACAACAAAATCTGGCACGTGTATGTCAGATAATAAATAAGAAAAAATTTCTCATAACGTGTTTAGATTTACACAGTACTTTGTACGCCTGAACATTTTCGTTACATTTGATATTAAGACGATACAAAAATACTAATGAAACTGTTATGTAATAATATTAAATTAAACTTTTTACTTAGGGATAAAGGGATAGCTATGGTAATTTTATTATAATAATATTTATTTCGTTCATCTATCTATAGAAATATTATCTCTCACACTGATTATGGCCACCTGTGTGCCCTTTAGATTTAATCTACCTTTAACAATTCTTGTTTCAGTTTTGTAGTTTGTCTATTGTTTGAAAGAAAAAAATGTTTCTATCTACCTACCTATATCTATCATATATCAAAGTTGTGGTATTCAAAATGTCACTTAAAATGTATTTCGCTTCCTAGTTTCTAAATTTCATATTACATAATTATCACTGATTTACTAACGGTGAGGTAACAGGTACCTACTTCGAGTATATGTGAAGTTTTGGCAATGACTAACAACAATACATTTAGATACCTCGTCTCACAAAAGAGATACCTGTGCCAGCAATAATTAGACATATCATATTATGTGATATAACAAATTGAATTCGATACGAAAATTCAAACATATCTATCTATGTGTAATATTTACGAGCAAGAATAGTCGTTAAATTGACAAGTAGTCACTTAAAACAAAAGCAAACGAGGCGTCATCACGGAATGCGTCTCGCGTGCGTCCTGTTACTCTTACTAATGTGTGTTTCCAACATTTTTATAGCAGTTAGCGAGTAATAAATATCTAAACATGCCCGCGGCCACCCGAACATGCTCGCCGAAGGCTTACGAGCTGACATATTGTTGTACAAAATTGTACAAGCTAGGATATTGTACTTTTGGACGCTACAAGGGTATCCTGCGCGATGCGGACAATTTTAAACTTTTATTGCTTTGTTCTATTTTGGAAACGAAACAATTTTAGCGAAGTTTTTATTGCCCGACTAATTCATTTATCATATATTAACATTAAGCCAGGTCAGAAAAACCTTCGACCACTCTTTGAGAGACTCGATTTTATTACTCGACTACGATATTATTATTATTTATATACTAGCTGGCACCCGCGACTTCGTCCACGTTGAAAAAAAAAGGAGCCTATCCTGTGTCCCGTACGTCTAAATATGTATCTAAAAAGTTTCATGTAAATCAGTTAATTCGTTTAAGAATTGTGGAGGAACATACATACATACAATACCTACACTTACAGATTTATTATTAGTATTGATTATATTTACAGTGTACTGAAAATATAATATGCTAAAAACACTAAAATTTATCCTCAGAAGATTACCATATCGATACCTTAATTCGCAAAACGAATAACTCCACTTTTGGTTGAAAATGACTTTTTGATACAGGAGAAACTTAATGACAATTAGAATTTAATTTTTAAAAGGTGTATCGGTTAATACGAGCCATAATTTTCAATGTAAAATTGTCTTTTTTCTTTTCTCGTATCATACAAAAAAAAAGTAACGTTTTAGTCTCCCTGCAAAATTTGGCTCAGAGGAGTTATTTGGTTTGCGAATTAAGGTATCGATATTATATGTTATGTCTAATTATTTCTAGTAATTTAATGGCAGCACACGTTAGGAGGATACTTATTAGGGATAGGTGGAGCGGGCGTGAAAAACGGTGCTACTTGCTTAACAACGGCGCAGCTTTAATACCTATAATCGTAAATAGCATCGAAATGAAAATGAATTTATTATCATTTACGTAGTGTCTGCATTTTCCTAATTTAAAAACTGCCCTCAGTTATTCCCATTTGAGAGAAATAAAACCTATCCTTATTGTGTTTCGTGCTAGAACGACAGTAATTACATTAGTTTTAATTAAACTAACTGCAACACAGGCCGACAGTTAATTGCTCCACTTTTCTGCTACCATTATGGCCATCGTTCTACGGGTTTAAGCCAATGTTAATCATATTGTATTTATGAATGTCCCATAAATTAGGGTCACTAAAGTTAAATAATTTGGAAATACGAGTAGGCATGGAAGAAAGAGCATATTCTTCTATACCATGTTATCATTCTTATCATAACAGGATCTGTAGCGTTCACTATGGTGGTGTTTGGGATTTTCGTGGATGTCCTACGGCTGAAATAATGACAATGATGATGATAATAGTCATGATTTTATTATTATTTTTAAATACCTTGAAAACTTTATTCACTGTGATGAAACCTACCTATATACCCCTATTATATTGAAGGCTCTTCAAAGAGTGGAGGCTGTTTTTGTTCAGTGGAGAGAAGTAGAATCACACAACAAAGATGTTTAAGTCTTTTTCCAGGCCCTAGTTAAATTCAAGGCTAATTAGATCTGAAATCAAAAGACAAATTATGATCAAATATTTCACCTTCTAAATTATAATATGGACATATTTTTGGTAGAACTGTTTTCGTATTAAATTAGTATACCGTCAACTGGAAAGGCTTTTTGAAGAGCGCTTCATTATCGGTCCTCATTAACAGAATTCCTGAAAGTTTCAACGAAATTTCGGGGAGTCCGGAATAATTAAAAGAGTTCGGAGCTTAACAGTTTTAAAGCCGATTTTCACGATAGTGTGTTTTCCTTTAATCTGATACCTGAAAGCTCTTTTTTTATAAATAAAGCCCCTCTAGTTATAAAAAAGTTATTCTATTGTGTAAAGTTGATAGAAACATATGTTTTTTATTACTGACTTCGTCCGCAACAATTCAAACAATTAGTTATGTGACCTTTTGAACTATTTTATAGTTTTGATCCTTTTGATCCTTCTATGGTCGGCAGCGCACTTACAGCGCCTGTGGCGTTGTTTGTGTTATAGGCGACGGTAGCAACTTACCATCAAGTGGACCGCCAGCTTGTCTGTCAACTTGAACATGAAAAAAGTCTATGCCTATATTCTGCCTATATTTAGCGGCACATGATCCATAGCTGTAGCATCCGGAAATGGACTCTCGTATCAAAAAACTTCATTTGTACGAATTAATAAAGATATCACTTCACTAGAATTTAAACAAAAGCTCTGATACTATTTGGAAAAATATATTGCAGAGTTGTTAAAATAGTTAAATTGCTGACGTCGACTTGATTTATTTTCAGATGAGAACTTTTAGATTTTAAAAGCACAACAATAACAGTGGAAATGGTCGGAACTCGGTTTGTTTGATCAATTACAGTGTTATTGAGTTTTGAAAGCTCGGTGTTTTTGCAAATGTTGGTACATGTAGCAGGGAAATATTAAAATTAGTGTTTTGGCCAAAAAAATTTATAAGTTTAAATCAACGACCAGAACAATATGGAAATGATACTGATCAAAATTTTTATTAAAACATTTTTTATATAAATTATTACCTAAGTTGGTGCCCGCTGAAGTCAACTTTGAAAATAAATTTTTAGATTGAATAATTAGCAGCTACGTACGACATAGTCGTCCTTAGACTTTCTGTTGTTAAAACATAATAGATTTTCCATCTACTTTATTTTATGTGTAAATTATTGAAAATAAGATTCTCGACTGATATACAAATAAGTTTTAATAAAAGTAGATATGGTTTGGCAATTGGCAACTCCCTACAGATGACTTTTATTACTTAACTTTTTATGATAAAGATACATTGACAGAATACATTTTTGTTGCCTGACTGTTTGGCTAATGTTGCCTTTTGACATCAGGTATCATGTTGTAAGTGTGCTGTTGACACAGAAAAATATGTCAAAATGTCCCTTTCTGTGAAGGCACAAAGTGGGGATAGAAAAGAGGTATTTTATTGAAAACTAATAATAATTTGTACTCATAAGGCAACTCATAATAATAATAATAAATACTCATAAGACATTCAAATCATGGTATATATTTTCACGAATAATCTAAATGTTTTATAGCTCAATCATTGCCCGGGCAAGAGTTATAGTAGGCGTTTTGATTGATTGAGATGTACTTCTGGTTTTTTTAAACGGCAATTTGATGAAAACACCAATTTACATAGCTTGCATGTGACATAGGCATATTTATTATTTACATATAATTTTATTCATTTATTTCAATTTAAATTTTAAAGGAAATCAAAATGCAATGGTTATGTTATAAAGGAAAGCTTTTAACGATGGCTTTTGACTCTTTGTTGTAAATTATAATGACACATAAGCTAGGAATTTTATATGGAACATGTCCTCACACACACACACACACCTACTAAGTCACATTATTTACGAAAACTTCTTTCGTAGAATGTTCAAAGGCTCTCAAAGAGACAAAAATTTTTGTCAGAACATACATTATATGGGCATTATTCTTGGAAAATTCATTTTTGAATCTTACTTATGAGCAACATAAGTTTTATTTATGAAAATATTTTTATATATCAAATTATTTTATAAGATTGGTATTAATTTTACATTACAAACTGAACAAATATTCTCATTTGAAAAAACATACTGAAAAGGTTTTAAAATGTAAACTTAAGCACTCAAAAATATTCCATCTTACTTTTCCAAGTACATATATTCACGCCCAAAAGAGCCGACACCGAGAACTTTCATTAAAATTGCCTTTAAAAATACATTCTAAGTTAGCTAGGCAAAGCGCCTAGTGTAATACATTAACTTTAGTTAAATTTATTCGGTCGGGGCGAAGTAGATTCCATCTCGCGTATGCTTTGAAAACGTACAAATGTGTTAAAACATTTTAGAGCTTTATATAAATATTAGGAATTTAAAGGACGGCGTCGCGTGGTGTTTCGCAGTTAAATTTAACGGTTCTGAGAACTAAACAAACAGAAACACCGATGGCTAAATTAAATTAACTGATAGATGTTTTGAGGAGCCGTGTTATTACAGTCTAAATTCCCTTCATCGTCCTTAAAACACTGGCAAACTCTTGTTGTTCGCGTTATTAGGTTTAGGGCTAAGATGTTTTATGAGGAAACATTGTGTTCATTCAAGAGGTTAACTGCGCCCGTCGTGTGACAAAGGAAAAGTTTACGTTTTATATTATGTGGGGGAGAGTTTATTTTCTCTGTCTCTTATGCTTTTTGTGTCTTTAAGTAGTTCCAACAACTTTATTACGGCGAAAGTTCCTTTGAAAGCAAATTAAACCTTTTTAGATTCCCGTTGCCTTTGTGCTTTCTCTGCATTCTAATGTTGCCGACATCTTAAGAGATTTAAATCATGTACACGCGCAAAACAATCAAGAGTTTTTTTATTCGAGAAATAGCAAAAATAATTACGTTATGATATTAAAAAACCTAAACTGCTTTATAAATATATAGTAAAAATGATAAATAGATCTTCACAAACTATAGCTAAGAACCATCTCAATCAGGTTCGAAATAAAAAAATCAAAATCGGTCCATCCGTTTGGGAACTACGATCACAGACATACATATACACAACCACATACGTCCAATTTTAATACCCCGTTTTTGCGTCGGCGTCTAAAAAGTAAAAATTCAAGAAGCCATGGCAAGCTACAAGTCTGGTGGTCTTCTGTAATGGAAACTCAACGTTAACATTATCAATATTAATACAATTAGAAAACCTTGCTAACATTCACGCAATAATTTAAAAAAAGTGTGAAGCAAATTCTTATCATTCTCATTTTATAAATTCGGAGTTTCTTATTTCATTGTAAATCAAAACAGACATTTGCCTTTTTAAAAATAACACAGGGATTTCGGAGCATTTTAGAGAAAACATTTACCTACTAATCTGCTACGGTAAGGTAAACCGGCTTACTAAATGTAAGCAAGTAGGTATATGAAGGTCTAGATGTTGTGCTTAATAAGTATGTTTATGAATGCAGCTGTATGAGATTATCTAAATATATTTTTACCCTCACTATTTACAATAAGGAAAGATTCTCTAAACCTAAAGGCTAAACTAAATTAACACAAGGCATTTAGACACTTTAAAAAAATATAGTGAGAAATGAAATGGAGAACAAACTATGAAAGTGTCACAGCGTGTTTGTTTAAAAAGGTGTTCTAGAATTTGCTTGTACAAGTCACTTATTTACTTTTATTCTTCGCCCTTCCTTTAATTCCCAGAAGGTTCTCCAAGCGTCACTCACAATTGGACCTTTTGTTTATAAACAGCAAAACTGCACGTCCAGTTTTGGCAAACAACACATACATTATTTATTTATGCAATTCAAGTTAGGCTGTCAGATTGTTTAACGTCAAAAAACAGCCACAGATAACAAAAAGAAACAGAAAGCGATTTTTCTCGACGCAGTTAAAAAAGACGCGCTACTCGTCACCAGAGGGCGTCACCGGTAGCTTGGGAAGTTTCTCGGCTTCTACTCCTCATACTATAAATACGCGTCGTCCGCCGCGGGCGAGTCATTGTGTGTTCGATCTCGATCTGAACGAATCGTTTGAACTGCGCGCGCGAATTCGAGCCTTTAAATCGATACTTAGCCAAAGAGTTTGTGTATTGAGTGACTTTAATTAGTAATTTGGTATTAACTCATGGTCTAAGTGTACTAATTACAGTGTTGTGACCTTATGTGATCTCTTTCAAGAAACATTTAAGTCACTGTGCCCCGTGATTCATACGAGAGTAAAGTAACCTTCTAGATACATCTTTCATTTCTGGAATTCAATTTTGATTTATAGTAAGTTCTTAGTAGTGCTTCTGGATAAGTTTGTGGCTTCTAGACGAGTTATAGTGGCTTCTGGACCAGTTTTCACCGCGTTCATTAGGCACACTCAGAGTTGAGTTCCGCCTCTTGAACATTCCAGAAGTCTTCTTTCCGTTTACAGGGCAACTCTGTGGAGTTACTCTCGCCTTGTAGACATTCTAGAAGCAGGCTTCTAGACGAGTTATAGTGGCTTCTGGACCAGTTCTCACCGCGTTCATTAGGCACACTCAGAGTTGAGTTTCGCCTCTTGAACATTCCAGAAGTCTTCTTTCCGTTTACAGGGCAACTCTGTGGAGTTACTCTCGCCTTGTAGACATTCTAGAAGCATTCTCGCTCTATCACGTTCTTAAGGCGTTACTGGGTCGGTCTCGCCTTTGGAACGCTCCAGAAGTTCTCTACTGTTATTCTCGTTATCTAACCTTTTTCTTCAGTTGATCTTGAAGGTTCCTTTACTACTATTTCGCAATACTAAGTTCAAAGTGATACTGTGGCTTCTAGACGAGTTATAGTGGCTTCTGGACCAGTTCTCACCGCGTTCATTAGGCACACTCAGAGTTGAGTTTCGCCTCTTGAACATTCCAGAAGTCTTCTTTCCGTTTACAGGGCAACTCTGTGGAGTTACTCTCGCCTTGTAGACATTCTAGAAGCATTCTCTTTCTATCACGTTCTTAAGGCGTTACTGGGTCGGTCTCGCCTTTGGAACGCTCCAGAAGTTTCTCGTTATTCTCGCTATCTAACCTTTTCTTCAGTTGATCTTGAAGATGCCTTTGCTACTAATGTGCAGTACTAAGTTCAAAGTGATACCGCGGCTTCTAGACGAGTCTTAGCGGCTTCTGGACCAGTTCTCACCGCGTTCATTAGGCACACTCAGACTTGGGTTTCGCCTCTTGAACATTCCAGAAGTCTTCTTTACGTTTACAAGGCAACTCTGTGCAGTTACTCTCGCCTTGTAAACATTCTAGAAGCATTCTTTCGTTCACGTAGTACCCACTTTCCTGGTGGTTGTGGCCCTCTCATTTTCTTCTTTGCTCACCGGCCAAAACCAAAGCGTTGCCGCCGGTGAACGCCTCACGATAGGTAAGGGAGGGAAACGCGCCCTCGCTGGTGTTTCCATGCCTATAGAGAGTTTAGTGAGTCGCAGAACGTTGAAGTGCGTGTGAGTGGTGTCTGCTGGTTGGACGCTTGGAGGTTCCTGCGGGGAGGGGAGCGCACCGGAACACCGATTTAAGATCTCAAAGCTTGCTCAAACTCCATCTTTATTAAAGTAAGTAGTTTTTGACTAATTTACTGCTTGCCTTTACCAGACCTTTGAATCTTGCTCAAACATTTTTTGGTCCTTCGAGCCGGATCTGGTGAGCAGTTTCTAAAATGAAAGTCAAACACCTCGAAAGTCTGATCAACAAAAAGGTTAATCACAATGCCTACTTCAAAGAAGATATGTATCAATTAACTCAAAAAGCATACCTGCAAGCTTCGGAACTATTCAGCGCATTTACCGAACAGATTTAGCAAACTAGGCAGCGTTTGTTGTCAATTCAATCTCAAAGCTCTGGATTTCATATAGTGCCAGGACATGTTCCACGTCTTCCTCAGCTGGATCTTCCACATTTTGACGGATCGTTGTCGGATTGGCTTCCATATAAAGATTTATTTGAGTCAATGATTGTATCCAACGCTAATTTATCACCTGTCCTTAAATTAAACTATCTCTAACAAAGCCTAAAAGACACAGCAGCCCATTTGTTAAAAAACACAGCGTTGGTTGCCGATAACTTTCAAAAAGCATGGGACGCTTTAGTGTCATTTTATGAAAATAAACGTTTGCTGGTAAACCCAGCCTTACAGATGCTAATGTCACTTAAACAAATGTCAAAGGAGTCATGGCTCGACAAGTGCTGCAGCGTCTTCTGGAAGGGTTGCGGTCTGATGCTTCTCTTGAACAAGCATGTGCATGGCGGGCGGGTTTCCGTAGCAGGGGTGGGCTGACAACAGTCCATCAATCCTGAGATCGATTTCCGCCGATGAGCAATTGTTTCCAAATGGCGTGCCAATTGAAAGGGGTTAATGAACGGAATATTTTATCAGTTATTGCTCGCCTATTTGATCCTTTGAGTCTGGTAACACCAATCATCATTACTGCTAGAATCTTAATTCGGGAGTTGTGGTGTTTAAAGATGGATTGGGATAGCCATTTGCCATCTCATCTATCTGAAAAATGGATGGAATTTATGAATCAATTAATGTTGAATACATTCGAGCTACTGATCGCGAGGGAAGCGTTCGGGCTGCTCTTCTCTGCTCCAGGGCAGGGGTGGCTCCATTGAAGGGATTGGCTGTACCGCGACTTGAATTGTCTGCCGCTGTATTGTTGACAAAGCTTGTCTTCCACGTGTTTCGGGTTCTAAGGGATGGACCGACATCGATTCATCTATGGACTAATTCTGCTGTTAGTTGCACTTGGTCGGCGTTCAATCTGGTGGACTGGCCCAGGGTGGCTTCACATGCCGTCGTCTTCACGGCCGGATCGGATGGACGGGCCATCAATCAGTGAAGGTTTGGAAGAGCGATCAGCTCGGGTAATGATGGCTACTACCAGTGGGTCGTATCTTATTGGAATCTTATTAATCGATACTCAAATCTGACAAGGCTTCTGAGAGTCGCAGCTCTATGTAAACGATTCATTTTGCGTCTTAGGGGGCGGGCTGAGCCTGTAGATGTTGTGCCTATCACTATGAGGGAACTAGGGGAGGCGTGACTGTATTGGATACGAGTCGCGCAGGTGGATTTCTTTTCTGGGGAGATTGGAATATTAACCAAAGGTGAATTGTTGCCGAGTTGTCATCATTTGGTGCGTTTGACACCTTTCATCGTCGGGCAGAGACTTTAGGAACTTGGAGGTGGGCTTCAGGCCTCTTCTCTGCCATTCGACGCGGGGCATCCATTCGTTCTTCCAGGGAACTCACCATTCGCTCAGCTCATTGTCTCGCGCGCGCACCGCTGAACTTTCCATGAAGGGACATTGGGCACATTATCGTTCATTGAAAAGGATTTTTGGATTTTGGGTAGAAGGGTTCCGGTTAGTTCATTTATTAATGGGTGCGTGAGGTGTGGCCCGTTTTGGACGGAAAGGAGAGCAGAAACCTGTGGGGCGGCTCCCGGGTCATCGAGTCGTACCGTCTCCCTCGTTTCTTCATTCAGGAGTAGATTATGCTGGACCTCTGCAATTAAAAACTTGGCGAGGGCGGGCGGCACGTACTTACAAAGCCTATATCGCTCTCTTCGTTTGTCACTCTACATCAGCGATCCACCTTGAATTGGTCACCGACTATACCACGGAAGCATTTATCGCTGCCTACAAGCGATTCACAGCTCGACGAGGCATTTGCGCAACCCTTCGGAGTGATTGTGGAACAAATCTAAATGGCCTTTAGGGCGAGTATTAGAAGTACATCCAGGTAACGATGGCCACGTTCGAGTCATAACGGTCAAAACGCAATCATCAATACTGAAGAGACCTGTTACTAAGATAAGTCCGTTACCTATTGAACATAATATTATTTAGGTAATTTGTTAAATCAATTTAACAAAGGCGGGCGGGAATGTTTAAAAAGGTGTTCTAGAATTTGCTTGTACAAGTCACTTATTTACTTTTATTCTTCGCCCTTCCTTTAATTCCCAGAAGGTTCTCCAAGCGTCACTCACAATTGGACCTTTTGTTTATAAACAGCAAAACTGCACGTCCAGTTTTGGCAAACAACACATACATTATTTATTTATGCAATTCAAGTTAGGCTGTCAGATTGTTTAACGTCAAAAAACAGCCACAGATAACAAAAAGAAACAGAAAGCGATTTTTCTCGACGCAGTTAAAAAAGACGCGCTACTCGTCACCAGAGGGCGTCACCGGTAGCTTGGGAAGTTTCTCGGCTTCTACTCCTCATACTATAAATACGCGTCGTCCGCCGCGGGCGAGTCATTGTGTGTTCGATCTCGATCTGAACGAATCGTTTGAACTGCGCGCGCGCTTAGCCAAAGAGTTTGTGTATTGAGTGACTTTAATTAGTAATTTGGTATTAACTCATGGTCTAAGTGTACTAATTACAGTGTTGTGACCTTATGTGATCTCTTTCAAGAAACATTTAAGTCACTGTGCCCCGTGATTCATACGAGAGTAAAGTAACCTTCTAGATACATCTTTCATTTCTGGAATTCAATTTTGATTTATAGTAAGTTCTTAGTAGTGCTTCTGGATAAGTTTGTGGCTTCTAGACGAGTTATAGTGGCTTCTGGACCAGTTTTCACCGCGTTCATTAGGCACACTCAGAGTTGAGTTCCGCCTCTTGAACATTCCAGAAGTCTTCTTTCCGTTTACAGGGCAACTCTGTGGAGTTACTCTCGCCTTGTAGACATTCTAGAAGCAGGCTTCTAGACGAGTTATAGTGGCTTCTGGACCAGTTCTCACCGCGTTCATTAGGCACACTCAGAGTTGAGTTTCGCCTCTTGAACATTCCAGAAGTCTTCTTTCCGTTTACAGGGCAACTCTGTGGAGTTACTCTCGCCTTGTAGACATTCTAGAAGCATTCTCGCTCTATCACGTTCTTAAGGCGTTACTGGGTCGGTCTCGCCTTTGGAACGCTCCAGAAGTTCTCTACTGTTATTCTCGTTATCTAACCTTTTTCTTCAGTTGATCTTGAAGGTTCCTTTACTACTATTTCGCAATACTAAGTTCAAAGTGATACTGTGGCTTCTAGACGAGTTATAGTGGCTTCTGGACCAGTTCTCACCGCGTTCATTAGGCACACTCAGAGTTGAGTTTCGCCTCTTGAACATTCCAGAAGTCTTCTTTCCGTTTACAGGGCAACTCTGTGGAGTTACTCTCGCCTTGTAGACATTCTAGAAGCATTCTCTTTCTATCACGTTCTTAAGGCGTTACTGGGTCGGTCTCGCCTTTGGAACGCTCCAGAAGTTTCTCGTTATTCTCGCTATCTAACCTTTTCTTCAGTTGATCTTGAAGATGCCTTTGCTACTAATGTGCAGTACTAAGTTCAAAGTGATACCGCGGCTTCTAGACGAGTCTTAGCGGCTTCTGGACCAGTTCTCACCGCGTTCATTAGGCACACTCAGACTTGGGTTTCGCCTCTTGAACATTCCAGAAGTCTTCTTTACGTTTACAAGGCAACTCTGTGCAGTTACTCTCGCCTTGTAAACATTCTAGAAGCATTCTTTCGTTCACGTAGTACCCACTTTCCTGGTGGTTGTGGCCCTCTCATTTTCTTCTTTGCTCACCGGCCAAAACCAAAGCGTTGCCGCCGGTGAACGCCTCACGATAGGTAAGGGAGGGAAACGCGCCCTCGCTGGTGTTTCCATGCCTATAGAGAGTTTAGTGAGTCGCAGAACGTTGAAGTGCGTGTGAGTGGTGTCTGCTGGTTGGACGCTTGGAGGTTCCTGCGGGGAGGGGAGCGCACCGGAACACCGATTTAAGATCTCAAAGCTTGCTCAAACTCCATCTTTATTAAAGTAAGTAGTTTTTGACTAATTTACTGCTTGCCTTTACCAGACCTTTGAATCTTGCTCAAACAGTGTTTATTCCTCATTTTCTTAAAATGAGAATTTTTTATTTGGATGAAGATACAGACAGATATGGACTAATAAAATAATTTATTTAACAAAGGGGCCGTATTACGTAAGCACTATTTCTTTGCTTTGCTTATTTTGGATGACATGGGGGGACATTTGGATGACTCCCCGTCTAGATGATGATTATGTCATCGGTAGTTATTTACTTTTTTACATGAATGGCAACTCTCACATTGTCTGCTTGAAAACGAAACGCATTTTCGGGGATTCCCGGAAATAATGCATACGTTTAGGCACTCGCTTTAGAACCGAGTAGGGGAATTACCGCTATTCACTTGTCTAAATTTCCTCTGTCAGTGTATTGTTTCGTTTGGATTGAAAATACATTAACTGAAAAATGGAAAAATGTTTACGTAAGCATGGGGGAAGGGGGTAAGAGCTTTGCTTACTTTTGCTGACAAAGGGGTAAATAATTGTAATAAATCTGCTTACGTAATACTTGAACGGCCCCAATCAAGATTTTTTTTAATAAAATCCTCCACTAAGGTTTAAAAATGAAGAAAGGATTTATATTATGACGAAGAGATGATTACTGCGCAACATCTTTTGCAGTATTTTAAACAATGCTATGCTTAAATTTTTCTCAACGTATTGTTCGGGTGAATTACTTTTGGATATGAACTAAGTTTTGAAACTACTTTTGAATAAGTATTACGTTGAAAATTAATGTACTACAAAGTTAGGGTAGTTCGATCGCTTAGCTTAGAAATTGACGGCATAAATTATTTTTGAATTTTTGTCTGTTTGTTCCGGCTGATCTTCGAATGTGAGGGGCCGATTTTGACGAGACTTTCTCTGGCGGATAACTAATATTATAAGGAGTAACTTGGGCTACTTTTATTTTATAAAAATTAAAAAGATATATATGTATAAAAGCAGTGTCTAATACCGCAAGCACCCTAGGCCGGGTTCAGCTAGTTAATTATATTTTTAATTAATAAAGTGTAGTTAATATTACAATTCATATTTTAATAGGAAATGGAATAAAGTAAATAGCAAACTGCTTGGAAACTACTCACACAAGTTTATTAAGTTTGTAAGAAGAAGTTATTATCGAAGTAATACAATATCGATGGCACGTTCTCAACGATTCTGTAAGAAAAATAAAGTTATCTTAACGAATGTCATATTTTTTAATACTTATAGTTTTCTACAATATTATTAACAAAAAAATCAGACGCGATTTTAATTCCGAAACGGCAGTAGTTTCTCGACTTCAAAAAAGTGATCTTGTTATATCATATTTGAGAAATAAACGATAATAAAATCTGAAAACATATAAAATCTTAAGCGTGGTTAAAGGCTAGAGCTACTTTAAAGAAAAGGAGCTTAGTAAAAGTTTTCTTTCTGAATTTTAAACGTTATCATACCTTTTGCATCTAGACACAGGTTCTTTTGGAGATATGGTGTAAAGTTTTTACATTTCAAGTAAATTATTTCTAGTGTAGGTACTTACACTCAAACCAACTTGGTCAAGCGATTCTCAAACTTTTTTGCCGCAGCAGCGCCCTTATGAGAAAATAATCCTACTATGATTTAAATGAAAAAGCGAAAAACGGAACAAACAGACACATAGACAGATATATATATATACATTTAGTAAAAACATTATTTTCACATTACAGAACTTCGATTTTATTTATGTAACGCACAAGTTAGCGAAACAATACAAATTTGTACAATACAAATACAGAATCTTCAATATACTGGCCTGGTCAAAAGTTGCATTGAGCTATCTATTTAAAACTAAATTTATATGGTCAATATTAGCAGACCGAAATTGTGTGAACTTTAAAGAATGAACCCGGATATTACATTTTTACTCCACATCTAAAAAGGTAAATTAGCGTTTATGCAAAAGCAACAAAAACACGGTGGCGCATAAAATGCTGCATAGTTCAACGCCACGGATTTGCACACAGTAGACTGCCCTAATTAAGCCCACACTGACTCAGCGGGATACGATCCGCGGAATCAGGACTTGTGCAACCGTTATTATATTATTGAGGCAATTTCACGTTTGCAGCTTTCTTAACGGATGAGTTGCTCTTTTAACTGCGGAACTTAAACATTTGTATTCAGCGCGTTAAAAAGAACTTTTATTTGTGTCAAAATTCTGCACATTCTGTAGATCTAGCTTAGCTACAGAATTGTGCAGTATGCCAACCAGAAGAGAGGAGGAAAATTTATATATATACGAGTATATAAACGAACCGTGTCTGTACATAAAATATGTTATATAAAACACGTTGTACTTATTCTACCGAAGTCAAAAAATAGTTTTTAAAATTTTTGTCTGTTTATCTGTGCATTTATGCACGCTAACTTCAGAGACAGCTTAGCCAATTTGAATGCGGTTTTCACTGATGTATTGATGATTACCTTGTTTATACTTTTATCCTGAAAAATATGTTGAATTCTTTGAGATTAAAACGAACTAAAGTGCGTACGAATTTTGGGCCATCAGTCTTCGAATATTTTCCTTTACTATATGTAATACTATACTACGCTAAATAGGTCTATACACTAGTTCAATTGGGAATTCAATTGATTGCAGTACTTTGATTTTTTCCGCTTACGCTTTTCAATTAAGTTGCTATTTTAGAGATAAAATGTAAAATGCTTCATAATGAGCTCGCATGGAATTTGCGCTATTAATGACTATAGTTTTGATATCATCTTACATACTCGTACACTGACATCCTAAAATGGGCTCCGACATCCTTTACTTACTCGCCGAAACACAACAGTATATGGGCTATCATTTCAATGTTGTTATAAGATGTTGGTTTAGCTTATGATAGCGCGCACCTAACAGCGCAAATTTTGATTTACTTCAACAAAATAAATCTATACCAATATATAAATCTGTTTCTTTTGTTGTACGCGCTAATCTCAGGAACTACTGGTTCGAATTGAAAAATTATTTTTGTGTTGGATAAACACAAAAAAATATCCATTATAAAAAGTCCATTTATTGAGGAAGGCTTTAGGCTATTTAGTGTGACCTAAAAGGTTAAAAAAATAAAAATACGCAAGTATATTATATCCTTATTTAGATTAACGCCATCTATCGTTCAGTGGCAGAACTATTAAAACAAACAGCTTTGCGGCTACTCACCGCGAGAGG
Organism: Synanthedon formicaeformis; assembly: GCA_945859745.1. Taxonomy (NCBI): domain Eukaryota; kingdom Metazoa; phylum Arthropoda; class Insecta; order Lepidoptera; family Sesiidae; genus Synanthedon; species Synanthedon formicaeformis. The sequence goes on from OX243954.1 coordinate 6,632,206, forward strand.
GCGCGACAATCCAAGGCTTTAGGCTTTATAAAATTTTGAACGCGGACGAAGTTGCGGGCACCAGCTAGTATGTCAATATCATGGGAAAAGTCTCGTTAGTTGACTCGTTAGCTTCACTAACCTACAACTATTCAAAAGTGATTCGAAGTTTAGAGATACGGAGGTTGATTGGGGTCGTGTATCAAAATTGTCAGATACAGCTCTTACTTTGTTATAACTTATAGAATTTCGCATAACAGGCTTAGTAGTTGTGAAAATTCTTAACATCTAAAATAACTTAGTTTGGGCTATAAATAATAACGATGCCCTTAAATTTAGAGAACAGTGCACACTTTTGTGCACTGTTTATACATTATACAAACAAGCTTAAATAACATATTATGAACTATAACTGTTGCACGCGACTTCGTTCGCGTAACGTTATAAAATATAGCTTATATATGCTTATATATACTCATTGATATTTTTTTTTAAAATACAATTTTCCCTTATAATAATAGATAGATATAAAATTAGGTCGCTATCACTATGTCTGTTTCTCCGCTAACTTCTTCTAATCCACCTAACGAATTATGATATGGTTTTCACTAATGGAAAAAACGATAAACGAGAAGGTTTTGTCTATAAGTATTATATAATTGTTGTTTTACAAAGGAAAGTTACGTTATTTTTTTGTAATCTCAGCTGTTCCAGATGTCCTAAGCACGATACATTTATTTATATCACTGTTTTGTAGTAGCGTTGTATTTCTACTTGAGAGAGCTAAATCTTCGCGACTCTAAAGAAAATGTCCGCAGCGTACTTTACACTCGAACAAGTTAAGATCTTTTATCTACGTTACTGCATTTGATACTGAGATTTATAAAGTTTTGTTCACCAACTTTCACCTAATTAACTCCAACATTATCGTGAAACGATAATGTGAAGAAACGGTTTTCTTCTAAAAGTCGAAAATTCCCGTCTCTTCATTTACAATAAATTACATAAGTATTATAATCTGCAGCTTATTTTTGACTATGATAGACTAGCTGTTGCTAGCATCTTCTTCGCGACGCGTAACTTAAAAAAAATATAACCTATGTTACTCCCTGATTGGTTACCTATGTGTAGTTTTCTATAGGTGAAAGAATTTTTAAAATATATAGTTTATTCATTACATACAAAAATACAAACATACAAATATTCTCTCATAATATTAGTATAGACTAAGTATTAATAAACGAAAACCTCAATAAATACCACACACTTTTCTGGTGGAAAATTACAGGTACATCTAGATATCGTCCGGATGTATTAGGAGATCTTCAAAGAAACTAACATTGTTAGTGGCACAGCTAACATTTTGTAGCTCGACCTTCACGGACGATAGAGGACTTCACATTAGGAGCATCAGGAGCATGGAGAAAGATAAATACATGTTGGAACCAATTTAAACTAACAAATCAAATTACTTCGGTACGTGCGCCCGGAAAACCAATACTCACGTCTAACAATAGATAAAGAAAGACGAGGTAGGCATTTCCGTTTATAAAGAAAACTTGCCATGGATAATTTCACTATTATTTTTTTTGGATAAGTAAATCTTTTTTAAATATCTGCCAATAATAAAAAAAATTGCTGTACAAATATTAAAACAGCAAATGTATCGACTCAATACAATGTTTTTTTTTATAGTGCACAAACGCAAGACAAACAAACAGGTAAAAAATCCTAAAAGCTTTTTGAAAAAAATATTCGCGACCGATTCATAGTGTGGTGAGATTTATAGCAAATTTTAAAATGCTATAGCAATTAGTTAAAAAATTAAGACCACTTTTAAATAAATCTGGAAAGCAAATATGTGCTGAGTGAGACATCGTAGTAGGTTTGCTACCCTGACTACATTATCCGTAATACCTTGTTGTCAAACTTTTTACTCTGAAAAGCTGCTCTATAATTCACGGCGTTTACCAACATTCCGTATACTCACTATATACAATTATCCTTGAAAGCAAATGCGAGTTCGTTGTATAAAGGATTCATGGATATTTATAAAGTTATTCAAACTGTTTTCATTTGTGATTAAAAAGTTAGCTGCTTTTGTTTGTCATAAATGACGACTTAATTCACGGAGAAATTTTTGTAAAAAGTTGAATTCAGTCGTGGTTTTATTTAATTTGATAAGAAATGAAAATAATTCACGCAGACCCAAAATTGTTTAATCAATGGAAAATTTCCAGCCGACAGCTTCTGTGAGGTTGTTTTTTTTTTAATTTAGAATATTATAGTTTTCGTCTGAAAAAAGTAAAATCTGCCATCTCATCGCGTAGATGTAAAAGATTTGGTCTAAAAGATTCCACTTAGATAAATCTTATAAAATAATTACTTGAAGATTGAAAATCTTATTTAATTTCACTTTAAATTTGTTATAATTCTGTACGTATTAAAACTTTAGAATAAATTAAAATACACGCCTAAGAAAATACCAACTAATTTACTTTCATATATATCAACGTACCTGATCTTTGTAGTGTGTGTACCCATGTAGGCATTTGCATGTTAATTACCTTTTTTGGCCACGAGCTATGCTTGTAAATTTGTCTTTAAAAAGAATAAGATATTTGCATAATTAAGTTCCTTTTCATACATCAATTTGCATGGCATCACACAAATTTTGGTAAATGAATCTTATTTAAGTCTGTACAAATACTTTTTGCTGTAAATTTAGCTGAACAGCTTGATATATTAGCATAATATGGTATACTAATAGTCCGCATATATCTGCTGTATAAAGTTTTCATAAGATTGCTGCGATTTGTTGGACAAGCAGTAAACCTCCACGACGTTTAAAACCGTTATAACGATAATCTAATCCATAGGTAACAACAAAAATATTCAGAGCCAGGCCTGACCGGAATTTGAATCTAAGTCTGCCAGGTTGAATCCAGTGAAATAATGTACTTATTTATTGCGCCCAGGCAATATATGATGTATTTCGGAAACTACAAAACTCTTATCTTTATTATTTTATTATTTTATTTATTATTATTTATTATTTTATTTACATTTATTATTTTATTCGTGTTAAAGAATGTACTAAAATATATCACAAGTAAGTTGAATGAAACCAAAAATAAAACTGCATAATATACCAAACTTGGGCAGATAGCCAGCTACTTTTGTTCGCAGTTGTTGGAACCGTCCTATGCATAAGTAAAGATTCCGAAATAGAACGTCAAAAATTACCGTAAGAACTGGAGGGACGATTTCTCGTTTAACGTAGTGCCCGAGGGCTACTGCCATTATTAATACATTCGGACAGGCATTTAAATAATTTCACAAACAAAGTAGCTTGTGTCCCGTGGGAAACGGTCTCTTGAATAAGTTAAGTGTTTCGTCGACAGATTTTGCGATTATATGGATAGTTAAACAGAAGCAAACTAAGGTTACAAAGTGAAATCGGTCTGGCATGTTATGTTTGGTAATCGGAGAGTGCATTCGGTTTGAACACTTAGCTTTGTACAGCACCGTACGTAGTATTGCCATCACTCTTGTTTACCCAATATGCCAAATATACCTTTATCTACTTATCCCGTGAGTGCACATATAACATATAACTAACTAGTAGGTACAATGTCCATGGACATGGGCAAAGGCATAGACACTGACATATGTATAAGACATAGCAGGAATATGCGAGTTACTAATCGTCGTTCCAACAATGATACAAGGGATTTCTCAGAGGCTGCTCATTACAGCTTAAGGAACAATTAAACTAAAATTTATCTATTGCTAAAATTTAGACTTAAACGAACTATGTATATAACGAACTATATATATGATTTGCATACTCATATGAGTTATTATCATAAATTCATAAATAAAGTAGTAAAAAATGTGCCATCGAACTATAATTGCCAGTGGAATGACCCGAACTTCAATAATTAATACTAATTGTGTATGCAGGGTCATTTGGGACTTTTTTTTATTAGAGATGGGTTTGCTCTTGGCCAACAATCAGCTGAGTAGCAAGGATGAGGCCTAAGATGGAGCGAGCTCACCCAGAAGATGCCTATTCACTCGAACTTTGAAAAGATTAGGGTTATATATGAACTCGGAAATACAGACGCCGGCAGGGAGTTCCAAACCTTGGCAGTGCGCATTATAAAGGATGTTTCAAAGAGCTTGGTCCGAAAAGGAGGGATTCCGACAAGATGAGGATGGTAACCAGCCGTGCGTCTGTATGTCCGATGGAAGAAAGGGGAAGGCGTGTATTTGTTGTAGCAATTGTATGGTCTCGCAATAAAAACAATTTTTTTAAAAGGAAAGAAGTAGTTTTGCAGTCGTTCGCGTATTTAAAATACTAGTAAAAATTATGCTTTTTACGAGGAAAACCGTAAAAGTTGAATTTTTAATATTTACTTCAAAAAAGTTGTTCAAAAAACTTCATCTCGAGACACTAGTACTTCATCAAAATTATCATTTTTGGCGGCCTTACCCATATAATATGCATATTATAATTCGACGTATTTAACTGAAATCTATCTATTGGCTAATTTAAAACTAAAGTGTAAATGTTACTAATCATCTTCAACCCATGTCTTTCCACTGATGAATGTAGGCCTCTCTCAAGGCTCACCACCATGCATGGTCTTCTGTCCTTCGCATCCAGCCGCTTCCCGCGAAGCCTTTCAGGTCGTCTTTCCACCTGGCCACAGGTTGTCTCACACTGCGTTTTCCAATTCGTGGCCTCCATATGAGGATTCGTCTACCCCATTGGTCATCCGCTCTGCGACAGATGTGACCGGCCCATTGCCAGTTTTCTGATTCAAAGAACAGCTGTTCTTCCGCCGAAGATACGGCGGTTCTTCGGCGATTTTCAGAATTTCTGATCTTATCCACCAAAGAATTTATGTTACTAGAATGAACTATTTAAAAGTTCAGAAATAAAGTGTTGTATTTAAAATGATGGAACGTTGTCTTACATATCGGGAAAGGCTATCCTGTATGGCTTTATAAGGCAGCGCTGCTTTGTCCTTTACCGGAATTATTGTCAAACTCTGAACATTGATGTATCTCTGATTTATTTCTTTTGGTTTGCTTATATTGGAAAACAGACAGCTGTTCGCGGATATAAAATTCTGATGATGGTTTATGTGTATAATTCATAAATGACATCTTATTTATATTCAACTTTTTTGTCAAAGAAGTGGGCGCCCCACATGCACACTGCAGCGAAGAGTGGCCCGGTTTAGCTAGTAAAATATATTATGATGTTAAATAAATAAATAAACCATATTTTTAATTGGCCCAAGCATATTCCAAAGAACAGAAGCGCACTAGCATAGCTTTTTACGCTGTCATATTCTTGTGTTTTCATACAGTGGTGCCTCGTTCAAGACGTGTGATCGATATTATCGTCAAAAAACTGGAGCACATATGGACAAGAGATCCAACCCTAACGTACGTCACAAGCGAGCCAAAGGGCCTCCAAACTTTGAACCACACAATGGGAGCTAACAAGAACGAGCGTTGTAAACAACCACTACCAAGTTTACGAGTATATAAAGTAGACTTTCGCTGAACGGGATTCCTTAGGGGAGGTTTTTGATTTTTTCTTTTGTGTTTACGCTCATTTCCTCTGCGTATTTCCTGTCCTCGCTACATTTGTGTATTTATATATTATTATTTTAAAAAAATGCAAAATTAATATTAACAAAGTTACGGAGGTTAATAGATAAAGAGTCATGGGAAATCACAGTAAGCCAAAAAGGATCAACCCTTATCTTAATGGTGATTGAAATATTAAATTTTTAATAGTAAATGATGAAGACAATGTACCTAATTAAATAAAAGTCATCAACATTTTCAAAATAAATAATTGATGCATATCGAATTGCACTGCAATATGCACATATAAAAAAATATTCATGTCATTATGTACATACATTACATTAACAATAAAATGAATGCGTCGCTGCATTTTAACAGAGTATTCTACTTTTATATACAGACAGTCCCCAATTAGTATACGTTCGACTGAAATGCTACGAGGTCGATGATTTTCCTCACTTTTATTTTTCATCACATCGAATAACGTTGTTTTTCTACTTTATACGTACAACAATGTCCCAAACATTTTTATTTTCAGCCGGCATAAACAGCTTCCTGCGACCTTCGCTTCCTGAAAAACCTTCGCTATTATGTCCAGCGGTAGTTTACACCGGAAACTTTCTTCCCCGGTTCTACGGATGAAGTGAAATTCTTTCATATTTAAATACATGTAAGTATCATACTTTTTTAAAAAAAATAATGACAGTTGTATTTAGCGCAAAGGGCGATTGCAGAAAGAAATTTAAAATTACCAATTCTTTAGACGCACTCATTAATTGTATAATTAACTAGTTGACCCGGCGAACTTCGTACCGCCTCTGAATTAAAACTCTTTCCTCCTGATTTTTTTTCTTCAATTTTTTCGTTGTTTTACTTAGTTATTCTGCTATTCGGGGAGGAGACAAATTTAACAAATTAAAGATCACAAAAATTCGCGGTAATTAACTCGCGGGTGCACGCGAGTTGTCATAAAATTTTACCTATTATTTTGTGATTCTCTACAGTTAAATATAAAAATAATATTAGATCTGACACACAAAACATGTGTGCAGATATATTTTACAATATCTCTTGAAATACTTCAACACTGATAATTTGGAAGAAAAACAAAATAGTTCCAGCGTTTGTAAAACCTTAATTTTAAAAGACGAATAATGAAGTGTAATATAGAAATACATAGGTTTCATATAGTTCGGGTATACGGTCGATTTATTCCGATGTATGTATGATAGGGCACCCGAAGGGTCAGGTGTGTGCTGACTCCGCTACAAACTGATACCTATGTGTAGGAAAATCGAACGATATTTGTTGCAAACTTTCTCTTACATAATCCCTGACTTGACACAAATTGTGAATAAAAGGTTATTTTTAGGAGTTAGTAGGAGGAAACGAAATTTTTACAAGTTGAGTTGATGGATGGAGTTTCCTATGAATTTTTATTTCACGTTCCAGTAATCCGTAAGCCATTGTTTTATCGTTTAATTTGTTATTTTACGAGAAATTGAATTTTGAAAAGAAATTTATTAATGAAACGTCTGTTTTAGATATAAAATATTATACACTAGCTGCTGCCCGCGACTTCTTTCGTGTTAAAAAATAAAATATAATATTATAACACATAAAATATGAGGACATCTCTATTGCTGTGACGACGGTGGCGCCGCCGCTACATCTTTTATATTTAATAATCCCTCTGGGACAGTACTTTTTTTTGGATGAAAGGTACCCTATGTCCTTTTCTATATCCCTGACAACATGAGTGTGCAAAATATACATGATGATTGGTTGAGTAGTTAAGGCGTGAAATGGTAACAGACAAATCAGTCAGACAGAAATACTTTGGCTTTTATAATATTAGTGTAATGACTGATATCAAACTGATATGCATAAATGGAAAATAATAAAAATCATGGTATTGAAATATACAATACTAGGGTATTTGTACCACGGAGATGAAATTTTCAAAAAAAATTTCTTATCAAATGCTTACGTTATAAAATAAAGATCTGTTCCAAATTTCATCTTTCTAGACTTACTAGTACTTAGTAGTTTTGGCTGTGCGTTGGTAGTCAATCAGGACCAACAATTTTGGAAATATAGATACTTATTTAGTCCAAATTTTTTATGATATTTTTAGAGATACACAATGGAATGGAATGAAAACACAACAATGAAATGATTTTTCAGAACCATTGATATCGAAATTCTTATCTCAATTTCAAAGGATTTTTTTTTTTGTAAAACCTCGTACTACTCATTTTCATTCATCAAACGCTTTATCCGACGCTGTCACTGGAAATATTGAATGCCAATGCCTTCTTCAAAGGAATCTTACAAAGTAAAAATTCTTAGAAAATTATTTCCGAATAATCTTTTCCGCGATGAAGACCTGAAAATAATGCGTATTTTGTTATCTCTTTTGTAAACCTCTAGGCATTCTTCGTCTATCAACTATCGTATTTTAAAATAAATTATGTTTCATAATAAAATACATAGTAGAATGTGCAGTCAATCATCAAGAGTCATCTTCTGCTTTCATTCATAATTTCTCCTACGGTGCATATTGTACTCACTCAGGGATACAACCATAAAATGAAAAAGTTTAAATTTATTAAAAAACCGTATGGCGTATGCCCCCAGTGGTAGACGCACCTGTGGTGGACACCCCCCATTCGAATAAATTAAATATCATATTGTTTTTTGTGCTTTTCCACTTACTACAGTAAACCATAATTTAAATTATTAGTTTAAATTACGTAATAAGTTTATTACAAGAACAGATGATAAGATCATAATTACTATTCATTTGTACGTGTATTCTAACTAAGTAAACAAAAAAGTACCTATGTAAAAGTGCTCTATTGTATATGATGAGTGGTTAGGGGCCTTAACGCCTCAGCGTTCCCGGGTTCGATTCCCGGTTTACTGACAAAGTTTTTACAACATTACGGTTCGTACGTTAGGAATTTATATCAAAAATAACAAATTTGTTTACTGAAAATGATTAACACGAAGTCCCGTTAAGTGATCAATCAATTAGTCCCTCGGTGGCTTGATTAATGAGTCATTATAAGAAACATGGCAAAGTTTCGATGTTCGTACAAAACTGTTGATATTTCGAACATCATTTACAGCACCTGAGTTTGTGAAATGTGGGTAATATTAAATGTGTGGGCGGAAACATTTTGCCACTTTGTTGTTAAAACATTTAGCTGTTTGACAAAATATCGAAAAGTTTTAATCATACTCCAGCGTACAAAGTTTCTCTTAAAAATAAATTGATATTGATATTCAGAGGTATCCTATCCAGCTGGATATCCTATGAATTTTTTGAAAAATATGAAAAATGCAGCCGTCGCTATGATTCTAATTTAAATGCAAAGCTTCGAAATGGAACCTCGACGCGGCAATCGGATCATTTATTGATTCCTATCCATTGTTAGAAATCAAAATAAGTAGTTATATTTTAACTATGTTAGAATCAGAATCTGACTAGGATTGAATTTTGATTGACATTTGTATGTATAACTTATTCCTAACATAATAATAACTCTTTTTAACAAAAAAAAAAAACCGACTTTAAACCGTTTTCTCATTCAACCAACGAGTGGTCCCACTTTAAACCAAATTGCAATGGGACCACTCGGAAAGCACCAGCTTTCAAATAAAAAAGAATCATCAAAATCTTTTCACCCAGTCGAAAGTTCTGAGGTAACAAACACAAAAAAAAATACAGTCGAATTGAGAACCTCCTTCTTTTTTGGTAGTTGGTTGAAAATTAATAGAAATCTAATATAATTTTAAAAAAAATCTATCGTTTTTAAGTCTGCTGGTTATAAGTTGCTTAAAATTCTAGATAATGTTTTCAAAAATATATTTATAAGTAAGTAGATATTTATACTTTTAGGTATTTTTTTACAAAAGTTTCATATATGTATAATAAGTAAAATTCGTTAGAGGACCTAATTGAAGTAATTAGGTTAATAATTTTTTTATTGGAGTAGAAAAAAGCAATATTTTTAACCAAGTCGCCGAAAAATAAATTTACATGGCTAACGTAGGCTAATCTTAAGAGATACATAAAAATTACGAACAGTTATTCTCTCTATAACATCAATGACTAGCTGATTTACGGGACTTCGTTCGCGTTGTAAAATACAAGATATAACGCCTGACAAAATGTCGCCTGACATATTTTTGCCAAGCGTTGGATCTTTATTTTTAGACTAGCTGGGGCCCGCGACTTCCGCGTTGAAAAAGAAAAAAGTAGCCTATCCTGTGTCCCGTACGTCTAAATGTTTATCTACCAAGTTTCATGAAAGAGTTAACATACATACATACAATACCTCTACACTTACAGATTTATTATTAGTATTGATTTGGCTTTGAACGCGTGGAATATTTAGCCTACATCCATCCTGAAGTACTATTCTAACTATTGAAGAAAGAAATTTTAATAAAATCTGATTACTATTTTCTAACGAACTTTACCTCTTTATAAATTTAGCATAGATTTATCAAGCAAACAATTTTTGTCAGATAATAGAAAAATATTACGGCCATATATCACGCCAAAGCAGCGCCTAGTCCTCTGTAAGGACCAGATTAGGTCCCAACTGGTATGGAGTACGCTCTCACCTACTGAGCTCACTTGTTAAAATACCAACTGAACTGTTAAAATTAAATAACCAGTGGTTTTATTTGTGCTCTTATATTGAAACAAACAATGTAACATGATATATTGAACAATAGTGAGTTACTGTTCGTAGTTCCCAATAGTGTTATAGTGATAACATCACATACGTGCCAGGAAATGAAATTTTCAGTTCGTTGGATGAACTTCGATTCAAAATCAAATATAAATTCTCTGATACTTGTTACCTATGACCATACCACTATACCACATGACGCTTTGAAGTCGTATGAAATAACAGCTGATTTAATAATATCATTTATTTTTACTAAAATGTACTTAATTTTTTTAATATAAAAATCAAACGCCATTCTTGAGCTTCTGCTTAGTCTCGCAAAAACTCAAGAATGGCTAGCTTGACCGATTTTAATTTGATTTTAACTTATGTAAAAAGGAATAAACGGGGAAGGTTTGTATACCTATGTAAAAATTTACCCTATTGCGAATAAACCTAAATCCTAAAAATATGTGACGATTAAATTTGCTAAGAAATAGTTCCAAAATTAATTCAAGCTAACAATGAACAGATATATATTAAATTAATATTATTCATGTTCAACAATCGGATTCGTTGAATATAATTCAAATATATTTTTATCATTTACGCATGAGAAATTCAACCGTCGTAGATAATGCGCCTATTAATCTTTAAGGGCTTCTTGGTACCAGATAGGGAATATTTCGTGAAAATACCTATTAGTTGCATAATAATCTACGTAGCGTAAAGGGGAATGTTTCGTATGGGTTAATTTTGCGTATTGTGATATATATACCTATGTTTTGTTTACTACATAGCATATTTTATTTTAGACTATATAAAGGATATATAACATATTTTAGAAAATACCAACACATTGATCAAGCCTGCATCTCAGTCTAACTAATTTCATAAAATCCTTTTTGATTTATTAAACTTATTTTTGATTCAATTTTTTTCTGCAAGTTATATACACAAGCCTATCTTCTGTTAGTGAAAATCGTATCAAAATCTGTTAGATGTTTTAGAAAAAGTTAGAAGAGAAACAGAGAGAGCCGATCAGCGACTTTATGTATAAAATATAATATAGTAATAGATATAGATGATAACAAAGATTTAAATCACAGATGCGCCCTTGCCATACTTCAGGCGGCCGAAAATGTGTTATCGTAGGGAAGAGTGAGCTTAATCTTTTCGCCTTAGTCGCTTCTAGAAAGCAGTGAGTGGTTCATGTTGCATACAGACATATTACGTGGACAATTTCTGAGAAGCACAGGGCGCATCTGTGATTTAAATCTTTGGGTGATAACATACCTTGACGATAAAAAAGACATCATATGAAACCTGCGCGTGTTTAGACAACAAAAAACAGTCATGTGAACTGTGAAGTCCTACAAAATTGCTAGCGAGGTAGATATAGTTTATAGCTTTAGACACCACTCTCTATAACATATCACTCTAAAGACTCGCCATACCATACTTGACAAGGTTATATGTACTTAAGCGTATTATAGGCGCAAAACCTGATGGACTCTGGCGATATCACGTGACAAATATGCGCAGTAACCGATTTTGGGACTTTGTGAGGTATTGCGACGCGGGGATGGGGGAGTTAATATTTTAATAGGTTTGGTGATGTTAATACAGAAGCGTATACAGTAAGTGGAATTTGTTATTTCCTGCCTAAAATAGTTTTTTTTTAAATAAAAACACTGTATTAATTAATTAAAAATGTATCGAGTAAAATTTCGAAGACTTGCTACATTACGTAGATTGAAATTCCTTTCCTCTGAAATTCTTGGTTTGAAATTTAAGCTTTCACGCCTGCTCTCCTTCGGTGTAAGCAGAGATCGCTGAGTGCAATTTAATTTGATCCTGACACACGTCTCATCCTTCCTCGACATTAATTATCTAAGGGTTAAAATAAGGAGAAAGCTTTATAAATAAAAATAAAATGACACCCTTGACAAAAGAATCGTCAGTATCTTTTTTTGTCTGAAGATACATTGTAAAGAGATCTTATTGTAAATCACCCAGTATTTAAATTCGGTTTTTATTCTTACCACTCATTATTTTTGTATCGTCCACGTCAGATAAACTAACTGTCTGTTTTGATCTGTTCTGTCTAAGTCTAGTAAATAACTACCAAACAATAATATATAAAAAAAAAACATCCTTTAAGTATAATGTAGTGTGCCAAGTTTTAGAACTCCCTGCCGGCTGTGTTTCCGAGCTCATATAACCCAAATCTTTTTAAAGTTCGAGTGAATAGGCATTTTCTGGGTAAGCTCGCTCCATCATAGGCCTCATCTTCGCTACACGGCTAGTTGCGGGCCAAGAGTAAGCCCATCTCTAATAAAAAAAATCAAGATAAAGTATGCCAGTACCTAATGGTAGGTCATATAGATCAAATGTCAATTGAAATACCTATAATTTGATCATCAAATATATATTTTTTAAATGTTTATAATCAAATGAAAAAAGGCAATTAACTATTTTATCTACAAATATTTTAATATAAATCACCTGGCTAATTACAATTGAAATATTTATCGCTTTTTTACAATATGTGGAATGAGAACGCGCATCAACCGTTGCGAAGGTGAGAGGTGATCTAATACCAATGTTCGGATGCGGTCAAGTTATAAATTAGCCTAAATCGAGACGGCTCGCTGTGTCCACGTGACATAATTCAATTAGATTGCAAACCATTTGTTAGGTGCGACCTGCCCGAGTTCCCGCACACGCTCTCTGCTCTGATCCCGCCGGTTCATGTCACCGAAAATAATTGCATTTACATTAACATTAATATGCAACCAAATTAAGCACGTAAACAAAGCTGGACATTTATAATAGAGTGGACTATTAGGACCGCACGCTTAAATACTGACTCATTAGGACCAATAGAACCGACGGTCTTACGCAGGCAGTTCTTTTCTACGTCGAAAGATCGCAATGTCAAGGATCGTTGGAACCAATAGCACAGTTACTTACAGCTAATTTCTAATTAGCTACTTCGTAACCAATAGATCCGGCAGTTTTACACAGGCAGGCTTTTCATTAAATAGTAGATAGGTTGCAGCAATGATGAGTCGCAATATCTCAATGCGATCTACCATTTGTTTCTGTGATATTATCTTTGCCAAATGTAAGATTAGAATGTGCCTATCACGAATTTGCACTAAGACCGCAGATACACAATTCGCAAACATGCAAATAAATAATATCGGGTGATAAGTGCCTTTACCTGTATTCATCTCATCATCATTAATCTCAGTCATAGGATGTCCACTGCTGGACATAGGCCACCCCAATAATTGTCCAATTGACCTGACCAGGTCAGAAGCAGCCTGAATCCAGCATTACCCCTGACTCTTATTAGGTGGGTAGTCATTACACCTTGTGAGTCCTACGCTGCCGTTGTCGGTTCTTGGTCTCCTCTCGAGAACCTTTCGACTCTCTGTACTATGTGACTCATTACCAATTTAACTAACAGCTAAGTTTGTCGGTACATTTCGTTTGTCTACGGGTCTCCTTATTTCTAATTAAATCTCGAAGAGTACCCCCGATTACTAGGCTACATACTCGTACTTCATAGCTCGTTGAGAGCGACGTTGGTCTTTCTTACGAAGCCAATAGATATAGAGACCACATTTTATCGCCATATGTCATCACTGGCATTGGTCGAAAATTTTTGTTTTGTGGCACTGAGGAATTCTGGACAAATACCTATTTATTACCTATACAGTGTCTGTTATTCAATACTAATAATAAATCTGTAAGTGTAGGTATTGTATGTATGTATGTTCCTCCATAACTCTTAAACGAATTAATTGATTTTCATGAAACTTGGTAGATAAACGTTTAGACGTACGGGATACAGGATAGGCCACTTTTTTCTTTTTCAGCGCGGACGAAGTCGCAGGCACCAGCTAGTGTGTTAATAATATCACGGTCTATGCGTGTATTTTCCTCATCAATTTTACGCGTGATAAAGTAAAAACAACGCAAATACATAGACCGTAATAAAAAGCTCTTTATCCAATAACTTTATCATGAAAAAAAACTCTTGATTTCTATTTACTTATATGTACAAGATAGATTTAAATAAAAGGTATCATACGAATTTTACACTTATGTACAACTCCGAGATTTAAATCAATTATAACAGATGAAATTACGAGTTGGCTGCGTTAGGGCTAAGTGTCTACTCGGCCGCTTTAATTGTATTTTATGCAATTAAGCGGGTTAATTTTTACGTTCCAGTGCATTTTTAAATGTTGCAAAACTACAGGTTATAGTATCAGACTGTCATGGTAACGATGTAACTGTCTGTAATCCTATTATTTAAAAAATACACATTAAGTGGTAGAGTGCGATAATACTGGAGGTAGTAATAACCTACTTACAGTATGTGTGTGCTGTTATGTTTTTGTGAGTAAGTAAATGATGCCAGAGCCCATTGCCTTACCGTCTCCTAATCTCTTACCTTATATTCTACTAAGGTCGACGACGTACTAAATCATAAAAATATATCAGACAAACAGGTATGTCTGACTGATTCCATGTCAGAAAAAAAGTGCTCAAAACTGGTAAGAAACCATATCTTAGTTATCTCTTAATTAAAATATTTAGTTATACTGTATATTTTTCTATATTTATTCAAATATAATTTAATTTTAGTAGATCCTGTTAAAAAGGAGAAAGTAGTAATTAATAATTAATTAATAATAATTAATAATAAGTAGGAATTAAATACTCGGAGGAATTATAGGAAGACATAGTTTGTAAGGGCCAATGTAGAAAAAAGATTTGTGCTAATCAAAATGTTAATGACAGCGCGTATCATTAGCACGTTACTCGTATAATGTGCTCGCAGAGATATATTATTTCGATGGTATAATGTTAGTTAATGCAAAATCCCTTCGAAACCAGTACGGATTGCTAGTCGGGTTTAATTTCATACAATGTAGCAGTGTTCACGACGACCCTTCCGAAACTTATGATCTTCCATTATCATATGAAAGTTTTGGCAAGTGAAAAGGGCTTAGTTCACTCCTTGTATAGTCTTTATTGGCTTAATCTGACATTCTCACTGTAGCTTCCCCAAACTTGGGCTATTTAACGCCTCCGCCTCGGCTGAATTAGCTTGCAACTTGCATTAACTGTGCCTAATGGGCTGTCTCGGGAAAACATTCTCATGTACTCAAACGTTATGTAAGCTTAAATACGAGTACAATAGTCGGGCACGACAATTATTGGGGAAATATTTTAAGTATCCACTTTAATTCTTACTGTGTAAATATTAAAAGCAGTGGTAGATTATCACAAAAGATTGGTTACCCGCATGTTCAGGTCGCGTAATTGCACTGGATAAATTACGATTATTTAAATAACTAGCTGGTGCCCGCGACTTAGTCCGCGTTAAAAAATCAAAAATATAACGCCTGATCTTTATCGCTGTGACGACGGTGGCGCTCAGTTCTTTTTATTTTTAGGCGAACCTTCAAGTACCTAACATTTTTCCAAAAAGTTTCCTATATTAATCCAGGTAATAAACTATCTGTGTGGCAAATTTCATCCAAATCCGTTAAGCCGTTTTTTTGTGAATCTTTCGCATTTATAATTTTAGTAGGATATTGCTTGTCACTAATATCTTCAGCTATATTTTTCTATGAACAATAGGATTCTGTGAGTATTGTGGCAGGAAAATTAGATGGTGAACAACGTGTCTGTTGTCAGCGGCGGACCGCAAACTAAATTGCGGGTTCGGGTGCACAAGATATGTGGACATTAACAATGTCATATACCTAGATATATAAATACATACAATATACATATATAGCGTAATAACATGATTATTACGCTGTTGGAATAACTTGAATAATTGCCATTCATTAGATAGTGTTACTAATAATCTGTTATGTTTCGACTGAGTAAACAATAAGCCCTTTTTCCTAATTCTTCCCATATCCTTAATCATACTAAAGTAGACAGAGCATTGGCAGCACCTGTGACGTTGCTTGTGTTAATAGGCTACTGTAACCTTCTACTGTCCAATTTTAGTATGTTCATCTGGATAGCGTAAGTTATAACTGTACCAATTTTCAAAACTACACGAATTATTTCCCCTGATTTTATTAATTCGACTCGATTTGACTGGGCTAAATTTTGATTTAACTCGACTGTAGATTATGTCACGATCCACTCGATAGCAAATGGTTGTGCACTCGTAGCCTATAAATATGAGCAACATGAATAGTATACAAGTGCGCAGCCTATGATGATGTCGAAGAGAAACAGTAGCATGTCTCGGGGGATAAATTGTCATTGAGCTACCATGTGAAAGCAGTAAATACGTTGCTAGTGGCCGCGGTGGTCTTGGTGAAACTATATTTCTCGAGTGAAACAGACGAAGCAAATCTGTACATGTTGAACTGTGCCCATAATTCACGGGTTGCCGATATTTATGGCCTAGTTACGAGGCTTAACACGTTCGTATGTATTTGCAGTAACAACGATAAATCCGGAACAAATAAGCGCTCCGTGCTTTCAATTACACGGAATCGACGCTCCGTTAACTTCTGTATGTTTAATTACAAAAAAGCAATATTTTTGGATTTGGACATGACGTTCTTAGTTTTAATTTCAGCGATGTCAAATGTGATATTTTGTTACCTGTATCCCATTAATTTGTACGTGAGATTTTATGTAAACAATTAATTTTAAGCATAAATTTATAAAAACCAAAGAAACATAAAAAATAATAATAAAATAAATAAATATATATTTAAACAAAGCCATTTAAAAAAACTTACTCAAAAAAATAGTACCTTTTTTTCGCATGATTGTCAACGACAACTGGCGCCGCCAATTTTTTTTAAATATTTTTAAAGAACACCTCTGGAACACCACTTTTTTTAATAAAAGTTACCCTATGTCCTGATTTGGAATAAATTTCTGCCATTCACCCTTTTAGATGGTCAGCTAAAAATAAATAAATAAATAGATATATTTATTTATATAGATTATATTTATTTATTTATATAGAACACAGTAAATAAATAAATAAATATAATCAAATTCATAAATAATAATAGCCAATAAGCGTTGGAGTGTACATTTTACCAACTATTTATCTTCTCGTTTAGTATTCCATCATCACCTCACCAGTCACAATCACGACGCTGTGCTAGAGAGGGAGGATGCTTCAAATACTTCATTAGCCTATTTCTCGCCCTTCTCCCGGGGTCGCTTTATACGCCTCCGCTTACTTAAGGAGAAGTCCTCTCTAGGTACCTATATATTGTGTGCGCTCTAGCCGAGATGAGATGTACTACGTTTCTCATTCGTATCCACCCCCTTACCGTAGCCAACCATGAAATAAATAACTGAATTTATTAAGCACATTATAGATTGCCATAAACTCTTTTAAGACCCTTTAAGATTTCACGGTTAGTAGACTAGAAACTAATAATCGGCATGGGTGCATTTGACTAAAAGGTAACTAATTAAAGTTAGCCAGCGTTATGACTTGTAGTGTACCTAAATGCAGGAAAATCAAATCATCAACGTTTTTCTATTATTAATTTATAAATATAGTTATTAATTTCTTTAGAAAGTTTACCTTTGTAAAGTAATCAAAATCATTGCGTAAATCAGAAGAACCAAGCAAACAAATAGGTAAGCCGACGCGGATAGCGACTTTCGTTTATTTTATATTTAGTAATAGTTAATATTATTTCTTAATAAAATTATATAGGAAGTAAGGTAATCGGAGCCTTAAACCTGAATGCTTATTTGAAGCAAATAAAATGTAGTCTGCGAAGGTTCCAATTTTGAATGCAAAGAGTGATGGGCCCTTTGTTTACAATCGAAGACAAGTTAATTGAACAGAGTGATTGTAGACTATTGATTTTTTTACCCCATTGAGATGAGTTTTTATAGAATCAGATTTTTTAGAAGAATTTTAATAGAATTAGATTTCGAATAATCTCTAAAGTAAATCTCTTAAGGTTAAATATGACAGATTTTTTAAAATAATTATTTAGTTTCAAATCAAATATAATTGATATTCAAAAATTAATTAAACGTTAAACCTTTATTACAAAATCTCTTGGTATCAGTAAAACGATAGTGTGATTTATCTTAGTAAAGATATTTCATATTTCATATAAAATTTATATCAATTTTATAAAAATTGATGTTATAAATTTTATAGATTTTAAAAATAAATATGAAAATGACATATATATTTGGGAAATACACGGTGTTTTATTACTTTCAAACTCAAAGTATCTATGAAACCCATTACCAAATTACACTACATTTTTCTTAGTAAAATCTTAAAATTTCTTCTACTTAAAAACGAAAATAAACTGATGTCCGTACAAAACTGATTGATCTCTTTTGTGCACAGCTTTTAGTACTGTATTAGTTCTGCCAATGGATATATCGGTTAAACTTAACGGAATTAGGAAAATCTATTAGTATTGTTTAGGTTGTAACATAAGAGTGTTGAAAAGCCTTCTGAACATGGTACACAAAGGCATCGCTTTTGATAAACATTAGAACCCTGTGAAAATTTTCAAACATAATATGTTTAATGCATGTTATATTACAAAATCATAACAATTACACATTTCGTAATAACAACTTTATAAAATACTAGCTGGCGCCTGCGACTTCGTCCGCGTTGAAATAGAAAAAAGTAGCCTATCCTGTGTCCCGTACGTTTAAATGTTTATCTACCAAGTTTCATGAATATCAGTTAATTCGTTTAAGAGTTATGGAGGAATATACATACATACATACATACATACATACAATACCTACACTTACAGATTTATTATTAGTATTGATTGAGTATTGATTGATCATATAAATATAGTAACAAATTAATGTATAAAATATAACCGCTCCAGTTTTTTTAAGTTATATTTCCTAGCAATTTTCACTCCTCAATTTAATATCTTCTCCTTTCAGCATTTCAGCAGTACTCCTATAAAAAAAAATAGAAACTAATGAACTTTTTTAATGAACATAATTCAGAAGGCGTAAAATGCATAGGTAAGTAAAGGGATTTATTAAATATATAAGGCATAAAATACCTTAGATAAGGTAAGTAATGAGCCTTAGGTAAGTTCAAGTGGCAGTGGGCGGGACACATAGTATGCAGAGCCAGTAGTGGACGTCCAACGGCTGAGATGAAAGCATAGAAGGTGTGACAGCTTAAATTACTCCAATTTAATACCTTGGACCCAATGGGTCAATGCTACAATGGAATTTGCGTCACAAATGCCCAAGCGGCACATAAAAAGAACGCCTTTGACAGAATCATGACGGACTCTTGCCTTCACGCGTCAATGGTAAAAGGTAGTAACGATCAACTTCTACTATTTCATTTTAAACTCTAATGGGTTGACGTAAAGTCACATTTTCTTTAAATTACGTACTTATAATTATGTTTGTTTTGTTTTAAATGACAGTTCATGCTCTACGCATATGTCACTTTTAAATATTCCATAAAATTCGTAGTGTTTTGTATGGCACGCGTGTTCCATGTTGTAGTAGTTTGATGCTTGGACCGATATAAATCGAACCGGTTGGGCTATTTCGAATATTAGCGTGAACGAACATCGTGATAGATGTGTTTTTAAAAGATCATTAAAATAATAATATCTACAAAAGAAATTCACGTCACTGGAATCGGATTGTAACAAATTTATGAACACTTACAAATTCAGTTTCAAGGAGGCGTGAAAAGTGAGCGGCCTATTTCGTCTGAAAACTGACAGACAGTAACACGCTTATGCTACAACAAAGAGGATGTTTTACATAAATTTCAGAACAAACAAATATAATTTATTAATTACTTCGAAAAGTTTAAATGTTTCCTTGTATGTGAATATTATAAATTAACTTTGAATGTAAAATAAGATGTGTAGCTGTTTACCGAACAAATAGGAAACAACATTACATTGATAATTTCAATGTACTTTAATGATAACTAATTAAATATAATCACTAATATTTTGTCAAGTTTTTCACTCTGGAACTCTGGAAACTCAGACTTAACTCTGGAAGTGTAATTCAATTTCTTGTATCAACACTTTAATTAGAGACCCCTTAAAGTGAAAGTTTTAAATAAATGTGAATGACAATGCGAATCTAGAATAATTTAATTTTAAAAGTTAAAAAATGTTAAATTACCTCAATTTTTTTCAGGAGGCAATTATTATTTCTTTTTTCAATCAGCTCTTACTTTTACTTAAAATAATTAATCGCTCTTAGGGCCTCCTTCACAAACTACATGTCAAGTGTTGATTAGTTATTTTTAGAAATCATTTTCTGTTATATTGAATTATGCACTCGGTTTACTGCATCATTCGACAGCCGAATTTTTATTATTATTTTCTATTTAATGTTTGGGACGTTTACCGTACAAACAAAGGTATATCAGCTCCATTATCCCCGGTTACCGGTGACTTTAAATGACAGTTTGGCCTACTTGACGTTTGAAAAACAGGCGCTTAGATATTTTTACTTAAAATAATTGATTCCTCGTCTGGCCTTAACAGATGTTTTAATACAATTTGTACCCATTCGAATTTTATCTAGCGTGATCTAGCGTTTCCAAGCAGCGATTTCATTCGCAAGAAGCCGATTACGGGCTCTGAAACTCCTTTACAATGTCGTTCAATAATACAGGTCCCATGGTGCACTCAGCATCGGCACGTACACTAGTTTTGTAACATTGTTATTTCCTTATACTTATTGGCAATAACACTTATACTTAGTTCAGTGTCATTCTAGTTACTACTGTACGAGTAGGTAGAAAGTTCGCGCACCTACTATTTAACCACAAAACGTCGTAGGTAATTCTTCCACACACATATCACGAACTAAAACGAAGTTGGTATGACAACTTCGAAAGGAAAGTTTAAATTGAAATAATTTTCTCAATATCAGGTAACAGAGTCCTTTGCTGTTTATACCATACTTGCTTTGAGTTTTAATGTTGTTCGATTGAAGTTATAAATATGTAGACATCTTTTCTTATCCCAAGGTCGTCCGACAGTACGTCACAGGTGCTGCTGTTAATTACGAGGGATACATACGCATGTAGGCTACTGGAACACCTTAATCACTCACTTATACACAACAGCATACATGCTGTTATTGTTGGTCTTCTGTAAGGTGGTCGTTATTGCCTCCCAACGGGCTGCCCAAATTACAGCTAAACGCAGTGACCTTTTCTTTTTTTTAATGTTGGGAAATCCTCGTGGATACCCGGAGGCGTAAGGGACGACGCGTAGTTATGCCGGACTCCTACCGGCTAAAGGTTGCTCCTTGCTATACTTATAGCCGTGTCCGCTAAGCCGGGCGGTAGACATTGCCGAATGAAATGTGCCGACCCGACTATATGTATAGTAACCCTAAGGCCTTTTGCACATTATAAGAAAATTTCTCGTGTCCTATGAGAAATGTCTTATAAGAAAATCAGTCGCATTGATTGTTATATTTTTCTTATGTCGGATAAGACACGCGAATTCTAGTCATTTTGTCAGTTGCATGTTCGATGTCGTGCTATACAAGACATCTTGTTTAGACTACTACTATCTATCTACTAGACTATGTAAACAAGTTGCGCGTGCACATTGCGCGCGGCTGCGTTAGCGAAAACACGTGTAGTGGCTTTCATTTAAATTAAACGTTCAAGTAGTGGAAAAAAAAATGTAAAAGGTAACTGTATCATATTTTATATTACGTAAACTGGGGATACTTTGTCACAAGTTTTGAGATTTTTCGAAGATATATCTTTTGTTTCTCAACTTACATCGAAATAAAAGACTGTTATAGAATCTAGATTATTTGACGTATCCAGTAAAAGAAAAATATTTTCCTAAATTATATATCTTAATATTTATACCATTCCAAAATCCTCCGTAAATTGTGGTTACAGACTGAGGATAAGACGTCTTGCATGAATGTGTACGATAAACCAGACAAGACATTTTTCTTGTCTAATGTTCGTGTCTAATGTGCAAAAGGCCTAATGCTGCGTACCCACTATGTTCGCGCATCAAACGTGCATCACGCACCTGCAACAAATCAAGTGTAGACGTTACGCGCATCACAACTTGTGTTCGCTAAAAAACTGCCACCGCTTGGAGCACACGCTTTGGTGCGTGCAACGTTGCACGCTCCAGGTGCGCGAACATAGTGCGTACACGTCTTAAGACCCAACGACTTTTGCGGGGCTGCGGGAACGTTGTGACACGAAATCCGCGACCCGCCACGGTTGACCAACGCGGGGAGGACTGTATCGGAATTTAGGCGTACCTGAAAGTGGAGGTACGCCAGCCATCTCGGGGATCCTCACGACGGGTGGTAGTCTCCGCTAAGATTACCGCCCAAACGCCGTGTACCCTGACAGAACTAAATGAGCCATCAGCACTATCATGTCTGATTCAAGCCTTAATATATTGAACTAAGCAGCAGCTCTATATTCTTTCCAACGTGTGTCAACGCTTGCAAATATAATATATTATTTCGCTGGTGTATACGTCTTTAGAATTTCTAATGAAATTGGACATTTTGGAAAACATTAGCGGTATGTGTGTTGTTGCGTTTCGGAGTGTATCTAATGTTTCCTATTTTGTTAAAATTCAAAAATTTTTCTAAGCCTAATATAGAAAACATATCGTGTTACTACTACTAGTTGTTAAACCGTTAATATTTGTATTGATTCAGTAAGTCAGGGTATGTATGGATCAAGGCGCCTTATAGTTGACGGAGTATCAGAAAGCTACAAATAATGCGGCTGAATAATAATTCATTGTGTCGGCACTATCGGCGACTATGTGCATCCACAGTGTCAACGATACGGATATAAAATGATATGTTTAATGTCTCGTAAACGTAGAACGAACGGGCGAAGAAGCCGTATATAAAAACCAATACTATTTTGGGACAACACGTTTACGCTTTTAAGTTTAACATTTTTTTCACAGCTCATAATTGGAATGTATGGGTTTCAGAGATTTCAAATAATTAACATGCACTGGTTGGTCATTTATTTCAACCAAATTATCATTGTAGGTAAGGAAGGATATTTAAAAATAGTTTTTGTTACATCTGAGAATTCCAAAAAATGATTTCTTTTATGTAAACACAAACACATATAAATAAGCCATTTTTTTAATGTAATTTGGTCCTAAAATTTTCAATTACTCCACAATATTATCTTTCAAGTAATTTTTATTATTACAGGGTGTTTTGTTTTCCTGTTTTCGTATTCGCGGATGTGTAGAACCTATTAATTCGGGCCAATGGAGAAAAATAAGTAATTAATTAGTATGGATCGGTAGGGAAAAAATATTTGGGTGAATTTTGCAAGCGGACCGGTTGGTAATTTTATTAATGTTTCTCAGTAGGTACAAGTACAAGAGTAGAAGAGTACGCTCCTTTATCCTTACATATTATAAAACAGTCCTCCGCCGCGTCTCTTTGTCTGTCTGTTCGCGGTAAACTCAATGTATAGAGTTTTCACCAATGTATAGAGTGGTTCTTGAGGAAGGTTTTAGTATATAACTTACAAAGTTACGCGGACGAAGTCGCAGGCAGTAGCTAGTTTAATATAAAATTATATGGTGTCTTATTTTGATTCGCTCCAGACCTTGTTATAGAATTATTAATTTAAAAGCTTTGGTAGTTATAGAGCCATAGTATTTTTGTTGTTATTTTTTTATTTGTTGTGTCAGTCAAGGAATAAAGAAAATAACAAACAAAAAACAGACATAAGTATTATTTTATATGTGTATTTTTTGTATTCTTTGTATTAAATTAAATATTTAGTTAAGAAAAATATGTTTCGTTATTGTCATATTTATAAAAAAAAATATTAAAAAAAAATAATAAATGAAAAAAATACTTTACAAAAACATTTTACTTATATCTTTATATGTGAGGTAACTTTGTCAAAAATCAATTTTGGGGATATTAGAAGTATAAAAAGACTGACTTCCAATATCTATTTTATGTTATTACTACAAAATATACCTTTTGACAATTCTATCTTTACACAAGAATCCAGTCCTATAAGCTTTACCAATGAGTTGCATTGTAACTGATGATTTCAATTTAAAAGAAAACTACATTAAGGCGGCCCACACAAAGCGTCCGCACTATCACAGCACAGAAAGTTGCGAGTGTAAGTAAGGCATTAAGTCAGGCAATAATAAAAACTCTGTAACGGCTACGAGGTCTCTTTTCTACCACGTTTTGTTTCAGTTCAACACGGTTCATGAAAATTAAAAGGAAACAAAATCCGCATTAGTGATTCACAAAGGAGATTTTGTTCAAAGACTTTTACCACAAAGAAATTCTCTTCTATCTTTGTGTGTGATGGTGGGAACTTGATTTTTATTTTCACTACACAAAGTACACTGAGATAATTCTAGGATAAGTGTACTTAAGCGAAGTTATGTCGACCGATCTTTTAATACGATAAGGATTTTTTAGAAACGTTTTCAAACAATGCCTATACAGAATCGTTCACGAGCAATTTTACGATATAATAATGTAAGATTGTAAAATAAATAAAAAGAGCATCTTATTTTGCAAATAAGATATAATTTTTTAATCAACAAATCTATGAGTATATTATGTTATTTTCAAAAATCCTTTTTAATATTAATTGCAACAACATTGGCCAATGGCTGTCATTGGTAGCTGTTCATCATACTAAGTAGCCTATTGAGTATGGACAGGAAAGCTTCAAAAATTTCTAATTTTCTCATAATAACTTACATTGTGTAGCGTCAGGAAAAACTGCGTTTCACGGTCATAATTGGCAATGCAATGGACAAAACCACGCAACAGATTTTAATACGGTTTTTAACAAAAGGAAAGAGCAACAAATGAGGAACATTTGTGTATGTGAAATTGCATCTGTTGAAGCTGGACAAATCACTAGTATACCCACATATAATTGCAAAGTACGTAATATGTTGAAGAGTTTGTTTAGAAATTCATGTCTACGCACGCCTACCCGCGTCAAACCGATGTTTGCTCTCAATAATGTGAATTCGTTCCTTACTCTCAGTTTTTTACCCTTTTCACAATGGCAATGCAAATTGACTTTTGGATACAATAGACCTTTGAACGTTGAATATTTGAAGTTGTTTAGTCTTTTTTAGTATATTCAAATATATATAAAATAAACAAAAATATAAATAAATATAATAATTATATTATATTTAGATCAAAATTTATATATAATTAAAACACTTATCAGTAATCCATTGACAAGCTTAACTAATCAAAAGGATGTCAAGACTTTTTTTGTCAAGACTTGCCAATGCGCTACCGACCATAGTAGGATTAAGGCTAAGCGATTAAGAAGGGAGACTAGGCTCGAAATCCCTTACTCACTCACCGAAACACAACAGCACACATGCTGTCATTTCACACTGGTCTTCTGTAAGAGCTTCTGCCAAAAACTTATTTCTGTGCTTCTTTAAGCACAGTGTGTTTTGTGGTAAGCACAGTGTGCCTGCCACAACTTAACATTATTGTCGGTTGTAACTTATCCTATCCTAAAAAGATGGAAGACACTTTCTTACAACTAAGAGAGAACAATTTTAAAATCTGATAAAACCTTTTTCTAGGAAGTCATATGAACCGAGTAAGATGCGCATGGGCGATTTTGTAACATTTTATTTGAGCTTTCAAATCCACCGTAAAGTCTTATATGTGTCTGTGTGTACTCTGTGAAAGCGTCACTGTAAAACCAGCCATAGCCTTTCTCGATAAATGGACTAACCAACACTAAAAGAATTTTTCAATTCGAATCAGTAGTTCTGAGATTTGCGCCTACAACCAAACAAACAAAGTCTTTAGCTTTATATAATAGTATAGATAAACTAGAAATATACTATGATAAGTATAATCATTTGGTTTGCTTTAGCTATTTATAATTTTAATTAAACTGAATGTAAAGCAAAAAAAAAATTACATGAAGATGAAAATGTTTAAAAGCATAAGAATAGATGCTACCTTTATGTTAATATTTTTTATGGTGAAATTAAATTCCTTATTACAGATCACATATTTTATTCATAAAGCGGCACAACCAATGAATTTGTATGATGGAGATAACCCGTTTTATTGTCACAGCTAGTAAATAAATTCCATCGTATCCACCAATCATGTACTGGGATCACGTACCAAGCCGCTCCCGATGAAAGGTATAATCCAATCAATTATTACGCCCGTGCTCCAATTCTGCAGCGAAATGCAAAGGGAAAAGATTGAAACCTGAAAACTGGCTCGAAAACCCGTCAAAGGCTTATTTTTAACTAATGGATTAAATTCGCAAGTTTAGCGGCTCTCGTTAGGAAATAGATTGTCATAAAACGAAACGCTAAAGTACGTAAGACTGACTTAGTGATAAAATAAATGAAAGGTACCAAAAGCTATGATAGCTTCCAAAAGCCAATTATACTACAAATAATAGGTATTAGCAGTCTTGTTAACAAAAATGGATATACCGTTTCACTAAATCTTTTAGTGGTAGGTAACACATAAGTCGGTAATATCTCGCAATTTTGGGCGAAGGTAGGTAATATACATAATAATACACATGTATATAAGGCTGGCTGCCTGCGCCTGCTGTTACCCTGTTGTAGGGAAGTTCGCGTCGTCGTCACAGCGATAAAGATGTCAGGCGTTATTATTATTCATATATTTTCTTTTTCAACGTGGACGAAGTCGCGGGCATCAGCTAGTAGATTTTTTTTTGTTTTAATGTTTTTTCATATTTACATATTTTTAAGTTAATAAAGTCTGGATGCTAGTTTACTTACATTAAAAAGGTTGCCAAGAAAAATCTTTATATATATATTTCTTCTGTGCGTGTGTATGTCACTGAACTCCTCCTAAACGGCTGGACCGATTTTGATGAAATTTTGTGTGTGTGTTCAAGGGGATTCGAGAATGGTTTGTATTAAAAAAAAATTGGTTGCGGACGAAGTCGCGGGCACAGCTAGTAATATATAAATACGTATAAGAAAATTTTCGGATTTTGTTTTAGTGTGAAAATTTTAAGAATAAAAATTTAAAAACAAATTACATAAATAAGATGGGTCTGACTGACAGTCCACATAATTATAGTATGGAATGTCTGTGACGACTATAAACAGCTAATTGCGTTGCAGTACTCGTTAGTATTAAAACTAGACGAATTCCAAAACAAGTTCACATTTCCTTAATATTTCCTAGGAAACTGCGCAACAATATAAATCTTAAAAGCTTGTCGGTTTGATCTATTTTATTATAATGTAGTGAAATGTAAATTTCAGTTCTCGTGGATGCAGTCGCAGCTGTCACAGCCGCGGTGGTGGAGTGTCGACGGATTTCTACGCGATTTTACTGCAGTAATGTAATGGAATGAGTTCTGCATTCATAAATCGACCACTGTCACTGTGGAGCCGCATTATAAAAAGCATTTACTGTATCCGATCTTTAACTTTGTTCATTTCTACGGCGTTTTTGTTTCCGTACCTGTAATACTTGAAATCTGATATCTGTAAGTACTGGCAGGGCACACTGCGATTTGCTGTCACTTTTAGCAACAATTTTTGCACCTGTGGCGTTACTCAAGTTATAGGTGACGGTAGCCAACTACCAGTAAGTGGACCGTCAGCGTGTATGCTGACATTAATACAAAAGAGTTATTGTTTGGTTAATTTTAATTCTATGTAGGTATTTGTTTACCTTATTATATCACTAGCTGCAGCCCGCGACTTCGCCCGCGTAACTTTGTAAATTATATACTAAAACCTTCTTCGAGAACCACTCTATCCCTTGGTGAAAACAGCATGAAAATCGGTGCAGTAGTTTTTGAGTTTATCGCGAACAGACAGACAGACAGACGCGGCGGAGGTCTGTTTTATATTATGTAAAGATTAAAAAAAAAATGTTGTTTTGGTGAAAGCATTGACAGCTCAGTGGATCGTTTGGACGTTGCTACCATCTTTCAATGAAATTTCTCTAAAAACAGTCGGGCATAGGTGGTAGTCTTATTCTTAAACCCAAGCCCAGGATGTCAGTGGATCTATAGGCTGGTGATGACTGATGCGATATATCCGATATTGACACTTTGTTAAATTAGCCCCAAAACTGCCTAAGGTACCCTGGATGTAAAAGTAGCCCGTTTACGGTTTGTATAGTACAGGTTTACGGTACTATAAACGATAAGATAAAATACATTTGTACGGAGGTGTTTAAACCACTGAAGATTGTTATTATCAACAGAAGAAATGGTAGAATTCCACTGGTCTTGACTTAAATTTTTCTGTTGATCCCATAAGTAAACCAAAACAATCCAGCTGTTCTATATTTGATCTCTACACATGTATGATTGCCAGACTTATCTATATATACGTTAGACAAGTTCATCACTATGTACAAGACCATGTACTATGTAAACATGAAGAGCGAGCCAGCGCGCAGTTAGCGCGAATTAGCCCGCCAGCCAGAAAGTTAACTCATTTCCTTCAAAAAACTCCTTTTGTTGCTTACTCTCCGGGCGTCACGTTTTGCGTTTACCGAGGGCTTTCTGAATATTAGCTACATTTCCTCCGAGAAATTACGTTTGCAAATATTTTTGCCCTACCTTAATATATCTTTTATGCCTGTCTTGTTGACCTACGTTATGCTCATCTGGGTAGAATCGTTGTTTAATGGAATTGTCTCTTTCAAATTTCTCTGTCGTAAAATAAAGAAAAGTCGTAAAATAAAATAAAGAAAATTTTGACAGAATATTAATAATTTTAACGGAATTAACATATTCCGATTAATTAGGTAGGCGGATATGCAGGTTTTTTTAAATACTAGTATGACTATTGTTTACTAATAAATTGAGATCATACCTTGACACAACTCACTGCGAACTCTTAGCTGTGAGATTAATGTGGGCCTCTTCTTATCTAGTCTTAGTAATCAACTACCCAGGAGGATGCTCTAATTATGCATAAGAGAAGGTCATTCGGCGAGAAAACTATTTTTTCTACCGTAAGATAAAGCCTATCCCGTGTCATTGATTCCATTAGTTCTCATCTCACATTAAGCAAAAAACACTTTTTTATTACCTCACGAAGACCAGCGCACGTTTTTACAACCTACTGCCGTCAGACGGGCTGAAATGAATTTGCTAATTTGAAATAAAAATGTATTTGATATCAATTTCAATCAAAAAAATAAAAGTTCAAAAATGAAAGCTCTCAAAAGCTTTGCTTATTGTGTCTCTGTCAGATAGGTACTGGCTGGAAATACGAGCGTGAGTAGCGTCAGACAGCAAAAAGTCAATGAAATAGAAACCACATTTGGCCGAAAAAAGGGTGAATAAATCGGTTTGAACATCCGAGTACTCTTCCCAATGTTGGTACTTATCGCACGGAAACTTGCGGCAACCGTCGGAACATGTTGACGTTATACAAGTTTTACAACACTTCACGAAACGTCTAGACGTTTTTAAAGGCGAACCTGGAGTAAATTAGACGAAAAGTTCCGAACTTGTTCTAGCGATCATGTGTCTAGGATGTACATATTTCAACACTATTAAAATGTTTGTTCTAACTCTCCCCCATAGACCGTGAAAGCGCAGGATTATGATCATCTGCTTGTATCAAATTAAGTCTTATTTCACTGTATATCAGTTATTTCATTGATAAATATCTGTTGGAGCTAGGCAAGGGCTAGGTTGCATTTTTGACTTATTATGCCCAACGATTTCACCTGGCTCACCTGCCTTTCAGGGCCGAAGTGGTTTATTACTTAAGCGAAAAGCTTAATATATTATTTTTCTCTTTTTTTTGCTATAACCTTAACGATTATTTGTAAGACGACTGGAGGGTTTTTGTGATCACGTTAAAATAAAAAATTAAAATAAACTTTTCAGCTTTCTTACTGTAAAAACATAAAGTCGCTTTATTAATATTATTTTAAATTCCGTAAGTACAAAATTATATCATAAATAAAGTTATATTTGAAACAAATAACAGTATTCTTGAACTATATGTTTATAACAGTATTAGGTATCTCCTTTTGAGAAACGAAAATTACAATTAAATTACAATATCAGTTAGCGAACTTCATGAAAATTTCAAATCCCTTAATCGGAGTCGTTCCAAATTTGTGACGATTGTCGTCCTGCCTATTGTTGAAGGATTAAATAAAATTTTACAATTTAATTAATGCTGAGAAAATAAACTACTTGGCCCAACTTCAATTTAAAGACTTCGTGAACAGGGATTTTAATTAACAAAGACTTTTCTTAGTTGTATGCCTCTACTCTAAATAATAATTTGTTAATGATAAATAGTAGTGAAAAGGTTGTTATTAAAAAACTAATTGGTCTCTTTTTAAAGCAATGTAACCTACAACACAAAAATTAAAGTAACTATCGGTGAAATTGATTAAATTTCCGTTCCCTGTATATCCCCATCCATTAATTGTGGAGCGCTGAGCGTTACACCTCCGGGAATATTAACAGCTAACCTCTACGTCTCTGAAATGTAAGGTTTAAGCCTTACTTAGTGCTTGTTTTTATGTTCTATATAAATTAAATGTGATGTTGATGATTTTTGTCCTTTAAAAATGAAGTGTTATATTAATCAACATTGTAAGATCGATTAAAGCTCTTAAATAAAGCTCAGTATCCAAAAAACTGTTATACGCTCAGAATCAATTATTTTTTATACGCTCTGAAAAGGCAAAGGAAGTATGGATTTTTCAGCAAGTGTTACAATAATTAATTTTTCAATACCAATAATAATACCAGTGATAAGTACGTATGATCATCATTTACTGTTTTTTTTTAAAAAGCAAGAAAAATAATTTTATTTTCTTTACAACTTTAAGAAAATATAATAGTAGATATTTGTCTATGGTACCTTCTATTAAGTATGGAATGTATATGTTTTTGTCTGGCTACTACTGTCGTCTATAGCTTTATAAAACTTAATGTTTTCTACAATCGCATTTTATTAAACAAGATCAAAATCCTTTCTAGTCAAGCTTACCCTTTAATACCTTCCATTAGACTTTGATAACTCCGTTCTGAATTGTTTTATTCTCTTTCGTCTGCTATCGATTCCTTGGAAGGGAATCACGAATAATCGGATTTCATTAAACTTGTCTCTCATTTCTGTGATCGATTCCGAGCTTGGGGTTTTGATGAGATTTAAAAGTGCAGTTTTTCAGTATCGCTCCTGGCTCCAACTGAAAGCAGGCTCGTACTAATCCTTTACTTCGTTACGCCATTTAGTTTTTTTTTTTAAATCACTTGGTCAATCACTTATATTAGAATTACTATAAGGTTGTTTTCACATTATAAATAAATTACTAATTGGTGCACTGGTCTTCTAAACCTTTTATAGACTAAGCCAAAATTACCTGATATATTTGTCCAGCGACTGTTCGCATTGAAGAAGAAAATATATCTATATAAATAAAAATGAATCACTAAATGTGTTGCTAAGCGAAAAACTCGAGAACCGCTAGACCGATTTTAATTCTGTCTGCACTCATGGATAGAGGGATAGTCAGGGAAGGTTTTGACGTAAAAAAATGCACCCTGGACGAAGCCGGGAGCGGGTCGCTAGCTAGTGAGTAATATTTGTAACGTCTGACATCTTTATCGCTATGACAACGGTGTTGCCTATTTTTTATATTTTTAGCAGATTTTTAGACGAACCCTTTTTTTCAGGATAAAAAGTATTCCATATATTAATCCTGGTCATAAGGTAGGTGCCGAATTTCATACAAATCCTATCACCCTTTACCATCCTTTCATCCAAGAGTAAGTAACAAATATCCATCCATCCTCGCATACTATCGTTACTGTGAAAATTCAAATCGTTGCTATCAGCAATTCGTTAGGAGTTCTTATTTTATATTTCGTAAGCAATTGAGGTAGGTATTCATGTTCTACACGGATAAATTTAATGTATTATAATTCATACATTAATCGTAGATAACAATCGGATTGTTGCAACTTTTGTATCACCATATCTGATATCATACTTAATAAATCATTGCTATCACAATTACAACGCGTATTGATATAGATTACAAATTATCGAGAGAGACGACTGTAAGGTAGCCATGTGGCTGTTTGCTATTTTTAACTCCTGAAAATATAGAGCTTCAGCCAATTTACTAACCAAATAGTGCAGCGCAATGAAAACGTTTGAGGAAAATGGCCCCTGCATTTCTACGGCCATTTTCGTTTCAATTCTTCCATTTCCATGTTACTATTTCAGTATGCCTAAGTAGACCAGCCTTTCCTACACAACACACAGTTTTATTCATGAAATTACACAGCAATAAAGTCATCTCTTTGCAATAAGAATAAATATTTTCTTATTCAACTATCACTACATATTATAAAACAAAGTCCTCCGCCGCGTCTGTCTGTCTGTTCGCGATAAACTCAAAAACTACTGCACCGATTTTCATGCTATTTTCACCAATGGATGGAGTGGTTCTCGAGGAAGGTTTTAGTATATACCTAATTTACAAAGTTACACGGGCGAAGTCGCGGGTAACAACTAGTAATACATATTTATATTTTTATCAATATATAGGATTCTGGTTTGCTGTAGATGTCATTATACTTTCTATACCCTATGTAACAATAAACGCTTTTCTAAATAGGTATCTTTTAATTATTGAGAAAATGCTCTTTTACCCCTTTTAATTATTGAAAAAAAAAATTAATTGTAAATTTTAGGGTAAAGCAGAACCGAAAGAAGTTGGTAAGTCAAGTGATAATATATTATAAAAAAAATTTAAGTTAAAATAATTATTATTTTATCATCAATCAATCAATACTAATAATAAATCTGTAAGGGTTGGTCATGGAGTAAGTTACTTTGTTTTCAGTTATCGTGTTTATAGGCTCTATACATGATACTAAAACTAAATTGACCATTTTTAGAATTTTTTTCTGTAGAAGGTATGTATGTATGTTCCTCCATAACTCTTAAAGGAATTAACTGATTTTCATGAAACTTGGTAGATAAACATTTAGACGTACAGAACACAGGATAAGCTACTTTTTCTTATTCAATGCGGACAAAGTCGCGGGCACGAGTTACTATTAAATATCTTTATTAGTATTTACCTATGTTCCCGGAGCTTTCTCGACCGTCTGAGATATTCCCTCGCCCTTACAGCATAGCATAGAGCATAACGCTACAAGAACCATAAATTATTCTCTAGTACAATACTAACTTTTCTTTATTTACTCAGGACAAGAATAACGGTAACTTCAGTTGAAGTTACTATGAGATAAGTCACCTGTATTGTAGTTGAGTTAGTTAACTTTGGAAACAAATTGAAAAGCAGTCAGCGCTGAGCGTTCTACAAAAACCATTTAAAACTTTACCATTGTAATAATTTTCCTTTTCGCCTTTTGTTCTCTATGCACAGTGATTATTAACGTTGCCTTTTTTATTTAATTACTAGCTGGCGCCCGCGACTTCGTCCGCGTTGAAAAAAATAAGTAGCCTATCTTGTGTCCCGTACGTCTAAATGTTTATCTACTAAGTTTCATGAAAATCAGTTGATTCGTTCAAGAGTTATGGAGGAACATACATACATACATACATACATACATACATACATACATACAGAAAAAAATTCTAAAAATGGTCAATTTAGTTTCAGTATCATGTATAGAGCCTATAAACACGATATCTCTGAAAACAAAGTAACTTACTCCATGACCAACCCTTACAGATTTATTATTAGTATTGATATTATTTATTTTAATTTTGCACTTACATTTTGTTCATTTTAATTTTTTTAATCAAATAAGAGGTTAAAATTATATTTTATAGAAACTCGTTAAATAAAAATCACACCTGCAATACATTTTTATTTAGATAGAAACTGTATTATAGATGTGATTTTTTATTTGTTATTTTATGCAAACAAATAAATATAAATATTTGTTAATCTAATGTATTGACTAATTGACCATATTATAATACTGATACCTCAGGGGTAATTGTAACCTGTTCGCCTCTTGACAAATTTGCTTTTTTTAACATAGTTAACGTTAAAAGATAACTAAGATATGTATTGTAAAGGCACAACGGTCTGAACGTCTAACAAGTAGTTAGTGCATACATACCTGTCCTATGATTTGTGTTTGTCTGTAGGTACTGTCTACTTTCGGTCAAAGGTAAGGAGAGGGAGAAAGGTCAAGGTTACAGTTAAGTAATGTTGTGGTTTAATAAAATATAGACGTACTATAGAGTAATATCTTTTTATTAATCTCCAAGACCAAGTCTTTCAAGTACTTAATGAATACTCTAATGGATACGGATTTATTAAATTTTAACATTTTTTTAATGGATTCAAATATTTTAATAAAATTAAGAATTTTTTAGTATCAAATTATTTGAATCCAAAAGCAATACGCTTGAATGCAACCAGTACCTAAATATGTATTAAAAATAATAATGACTGTTTCATTTTATAATAATTACAAAAATTATTAAGTGATATGCGATAAGATACTTTACAAAAAAAATATTACAAACAGTTAATATTTGAAACAGTTACCTTCAAGCATACCTGAACATTTGTTTGCCTCTTTTGATAGATTTAATTTGACTTTTAATTAATTAATTAAGATTTATTCATTAATTGTACTAATCAATATCATCACTTAATATTGTATTGTTTATAATGAAATATTATTTATATTGTTATGTTAATATTATTTACAATTAAACATTACAATGCGACTGTACTATCTTCCTGATACAAATTTAACTTTACTATATTAAATCTCAAGAAATTTGCGTTGTGTTACGACTTTCATATAAATAATCGCATAATCCTATAAATATATACTTTAACTTCAATTTATGTTAGGAAATTAAGTGGCAACAGATCATTTTCTATAGAATGAGAATAAAGTTAGAATAATGTAACTACGGTAGCGCTTTTAAGTTAACAAGAAAAAAAAATAGGTGACACATAATGCACATTTTTTGAAATTCCATGCAATTAATTAAACTTTTCCCATATATTGAGTGAAAGTCTTTTAATATTTCTACCTTCTAAAGGTCTGATATGATTCTCTATTTACAAGTAAACAAAATGTAATATTATTCTCATAGAAATAATATAAAAGTCTAACAACAAAGCTT
This sequence comes from Synanthedon formicaeformis, assembly GCA_945859745.1. Taxonomy (NCBI): domain Eukaryota; kingdom Metazoa; phylum Arthropoda; class Insecta; order Lepidoptera; family Sesiidae; genus Synanthedon; species Synanthedon formicaeformis. The sequence goes on from OX243954.1 coordinate 6,667,703, forward strand.
CGGACTTATTTGCAATTTAAGTAATGTCAATAAACAGTCTAAATTACATGAAATGTATAATTAAAATAAGCTAAGGAATTAATTACAAAATAGGCATTTAAAAATGATAACTTCTTACAATAATAATTATTATTCTACATTACCTAGGAACTATCACAGGATGCTCCAAACTTAAAGTTATGGACTGGCATGTTGACAATAATAAAATTTTCATACAAAAATTATTAAATCATTAAAACATGTACACTTAAAAATACGAATTCCATTAATTAACAACAATAAAAGATTCGTTACAAACGCATAAAAGAACTTCAGAATAAAAATAGTTTTATTTTTCAAATATTTTCTAGGTACATCTTTCCTTTTCTAGATTTTTAAATTAGAAATTTAAAAATTTCTAAAATAAACAAAACATTTACAAAAAAAAAAAACAATTTGAGCAATAAATACACAATATTAACATTTTTTAAAAACGCTAAGCAACAATATTTCAATATTTGGCATCCTAAGAATGGAATATCGATTTTTAAAATCGTAGCTGTATCCGGCAGTTATAAAAATCTCTAACAAACGTAATAGCACTGGCAATTCTTACAAATTTTAAATAAATTTTTAAAATATATTTAAAAATGTATTCTCATGACGTTATTGAAGTTTTCTAGTTGACGAAGGAATCTTACCAACTTCACTTAAATTTGGTATATTGGTATTTCGGTGGTATGTACATGATATAGTAAGTATAACCTTGGGCATGATGCTGCAGCATAGAAAAGAAAGTCTCAATAGAAAGTCGGGGGATATAGCTTGCAGTCGATGTTGATACTTTCACCAAGAGCGAGACTAGGATCAAAAATTTCCATAGTTTTTCTAACCAAGTGAGCTCTCAAAATGTTTTTCTAGCTTCTGTATCGCTTTAAAACAATTCTTACCAATAACTATTCCGTCTGTCTGACTTCTTCATATCACTTAGGATATAACATTAAACAACTACATCAAAATAAAACTATTTACAAGTAGTAACGAGACAGGTAACATTGTAATTTTACAGACGATATCACTATATTCATTCGACTTAACATACAACCGAGAAACTCAAACATCGCCCCACTTTAATTCACACTTCAGTAAACATCGCAAACCGCACTCTTCCTGCAATCTCGTTCACTTTATACTCACAATTTTATTGTTGCAGTCAGTAAGAAATATTCACAATTTTACAATAATGCAACTAGTTGGAAGAAGAGAGACGCGCCGACAAATAGGAAGCCGTAAGTGTTTCTCTCCGCCTTACCGGGCAATCCACACTCTCGCCCTCTGTACTCGAGGCAATAGTTCTGTAAATAAAAATAAATAAATTGTAAGTTTGGTTTTCTGAAACAATCAACAATCATCTCAACCGTAGGACGTCTACTGCTGGACCATAATTTTCAATAGGACCACCATAATTTTTCAATAGCACCGGTCAGAAGACTGGATTCACCGACTACCTGCGGTCTTTCACAATAATGATCTATACATTTTTTATGAAAGGGTCGTCAGACAGGCTGACGGTTCAGCCTGTTGTTAATTTCAGTTTTCATGGGATAAAATTTACAAATATCACTATTGTAATAACAATGACTAGAAATGAAAATCGGAGTACCCACAGGTACGATATGATTCATTACTGCCCGAGAGGTATTTTTAGAAATGCCACCTGCCAGCCTGCCAATTATTGTGACGGGACGCATTAGCAACCTGTAAAATTTATAGAGCCTGAACGAATTCTACGTTTTTACTAATCCAGCGTGTCTTGTTTAGGTTTTGTGTTCCAAGACAATATCGACTCGCATTTTTTTAAAAGCTAAAAATTACATTTAATTACTTGTGATACACGAATATTTTGCTTATTCACGTTTTTACTATGATTACACCAAGTCACAGCACAGTGAGCCATTTCTCTCTTTTTGAATAATGTTTACTTCACAACGTGCAAATGCGCCCTGAGTTGCGCTCGGCGCAATTGCGCGGTACGAATATTATTTTGACTGCCCTCTCTTCTTTGCTCTGTGGCTTATTTATTACAATGAAATATTATAGAAAGAAGAACTTTTGAACTAACCTTTATTATACTAGAAGCCATACGTTTGAGGAATGCGCTTGTAAACAGAGCTGCATCATCGCCACAAGACTGCTGTACCGTTCGCTCTGAACATAGTAGGTACTCTTGGAATGAACTGTAAGATAAAGGCAAAACAATAAATTAGCATATTGATAATTAACATTTCGATGAATTACGAGTAAACTCCAGCATTTACGACGGACAATATAAGGCGCATTGTCAGCGTTGGTTTAGTGTTGAATGCAGAAGCAAAATATCAAAAGATACGAACGGGGATTTTTCCTTTAGTCCACGTTCGTACCTGAATTTTCATAACCAGCTAAGAACATGGTTTTTTCTCGTTTGTTAACTGGCTCCGAAAACAGAATTAAATTGTCATTTTCATAACCAGCCACGAAAATGGAATTGTTTTTCTCTTTGCATAGCCGGTTATCAAAACAGAATTAAGTAATAATTTCCATTTTTTTAGATGATCAAATCCACGAATGTGGATGTAATGAAGATTTAAAGTTTTTTTTTATATAGATTTAAGTCAAAAATAAATAAGTGCAAAATAAATAAAATTGATTGGGAGAAATTAATTTTTATTTTTTGATATTGATAATTTTGGTAAGGATCTCAATTTTTTTTAATATCTACAGCTTATGTTACTTGTCGATAATGTAGCTTTTATTTGGTTTTTATAGATGAAAGAATTTTTAAAATCATTTAAGCAGCTTTCCAGTTTATCCATTACAAAAAAAAAAACAAACAAAAATTCAAATATGTACTCTTAATAATATTAGTGTCGATGTAGATATAGATATAATCCTATTTCGTAGCGTGAATGAAATACAATATTCGACGTATTGGTAGTAGGCATTAGCTTAATTCTAAGGAGAAGATTACTGACCGATGCAGTGCGGTGGTTTGATTTGAAGTAGGTACCTACATATTGGTATGATATGAACAATTCGAAACCAACAACCAATATAATAAAATAATATTTGTATTCAAATTTCAAAGTGAACAACTACGCTTGTATTTTATACAGAATGAATGCGAACCGATCAATTTGCAAGCCCTTTTAATTTTCACTCAGTTCAACAACATCGAGTTCGCGTTTTTATTCGAGAAAAATAGTGTTGCTTTTTGTTTATCTTTCCATTGTGTCAGTGCACGGGCAGCGACGTGGAAATCCTGTGATACCAAAAGTATATTTTTAATAGAAAAAAAAAACTGTCCAGAAAAACTTTGTTGAACTACAAAAACAGGTGTATGCATTCGGCATCAGGAAAGTTGGTTGTAACAAATTTACGATCGAACGTGTTGTTCGAAATTGGACGTACAAAATTTCCGATAAACCTTTTTGAATTAGAAATGAACTCAACAGTTGATTTTGATCGGTGCTCCACTGAAGTATATGTATTTACAAAATAACTAAATTTCTACCTAAGTAATTTATGTATTGATTAAGTATATTAACTTAAGTCAGAAGTAATCATACAGATATTCGCGATATAAGCAAAAATCTGGAAAAGGGTACCTTTTGTTCAACCTCATGTTTTCTCAGGTGTTATATTATTACTTTTTCAACGCGAACGAAGTCGCGGACAAAAAAATGTAGTACATTAATATAATAAAGAAATATTTTTAATTATTATTATTACAGATTATTTAGGCACTTATTTGTACAAATTACCAATAGTTTTCTATATTATCTAAACTTAAAATATAGTTGTTTCGTAAAATTAAATCTTAAAGCAGTAGTCATACATTAGTATTTAGGTATATCTATATTATATAAATGTACATAATTGTGAAATAGCAAATTATAGATTCAATTGTGGAGAATGGGCCGGATAACGATGTCATTAACATGTCGAAAAAGGCTCTAAGTGCGTCCCGTAATCCGATAGAATTCAAGCCGAATCTTAAGCAGTGTTTAATGGTGGAAAAGAGGGTAGAAAAAAATTTAGGGGAGACCGACTGAATGCTATCTAAAGCGACGAAATCCTTGAATATTTGGACAAAATCGATAAAATTAATGGCCGCTCAATCACCCTTTGTAATGCAAAACGAGCAATTAAATAATTTCAACCAAAATTTCGTAGACCGTAAACTACTAAAGTTAATGAATCGTTCAAATTTGATGAAAACCAAAATTTGAATCCACCCTAATTAGTTCATGAGTCCCTCACCGTGATTGAGAGTTATACTTTATTAATGAAGACTATTCAATATTCAAGACTTTGCCGACTCTTTGGAGTAGTCCGTGTGGCTCTTGATAAGTACCGTGACAGTTTAATTTGCAGAACTCTAATTGATTGACGCCATTCGTTAGCTTTCACGTACTCGTATTAGAGACAAATTCATAGCGCAATATTAAACAGGTAGATAAATAACACTCGTGGGTTATGATGACAGAATATCACAACTTTAGGAATTTTCCCTCTGGAAAAAAAATGTGTTTTTTTTCTGGATAAAAAGTTGGTACCTTCATCCTTTCTGTATCCCTGACAATTTGTAAGTACAAATTTAGAAGGACAAACAAACAGAGTTACTTTCACATTTATAATATTAGTATGGACTAGTTACTAATCTAGTATGAAAATATGGATGTTTAGTACTCACCAACAAACAGTTCTTAAAGAGTCCTCATGGCGTATTTCTCTCCCATCTGTGTTGTAATGTTCGTTTTTCTGGTGATTACTTAGCGTAGTAAGCGTAACTTCGTACTGTTTGCTGCACACTTCATATTCGGAACGCACGTTCTTTACACATTTAGCGTGAGTTAAATATTCATCCTGGTAATCTCCTCTCGTACAAAGTTCTTGTACAACACCTCTTATTCCGGCATATATACGTCTAAACAAGAACTGTTCCCCCTTTTCCATGCATACCTCAGTGAAGTTGTCGATGCATTTTATACCAGCTCGAAGCTCTCTGGAACAAACAAATTGACAATTGAATTGTCAGTTATTGTATTTTAAAGTTACACAGTATACCGTAATACACAGTAATACAAAATTTTCAATACTACAAAATATAATTTGTACGCTACTGAATTAAGAGTTGACATGTAAGAACGATTATAATGAAAATGTGTTTAACCAATTCCAAGGATTGCAATTTGTTAATATTCTATTAATCTTTTTAGACATATTATAGCACTAAAAAATAAGGCGCTACCGTACCCATGGTTAAATCCGAAAGCTAACATATAATAACTAAAGTTACAAGTAAAATTCTCAATTCTTTGGTACCGTGTGAGTTTTCATCTGGTTTTCATCCATTAACTTCATCCATCTAAAAAGATTTATAAAAGTTTTCCAGATTTTAATATTTGAATTTCACGTAGTATTAAATTGTGGAACGCTTTTTGAATAATTCTTGCAAAAGTATTTCAAGATTTACATGAAAAAACTTAGTCGACGGACAATTAGAAAAAAAAAACGAACAACTTGCTTGATCCAGACCAAATTCAATTTTTAAAAGTTTACCTCCAAAATTGGCCCTGCCGGGGTTTCGACCCCTATTAAATGTTAATGTCGATTAATAGGTTCGTTAGATATATTAACTACTAGCTGTTGCACGGACTCCGTCCGCGTAACTTTGTAAATTATAGCCTATGTTACTCGCTGATAAATAATATAGCTTCCCAACAGTGAAAGAATTTTTCAAATCGGTCCAGTAGTTTCGGAGCCTATTCAATTCAAACAAACAAACAATAGAATTTTTCCTCTGTATTATATTAGTATAGAAAAATTAACTAACGCCAAAATTGTTTTCAAGGATAATAGACTTGTAAAGGTTCCTAACACCGCTATGCATTTCTTTTTGTTTCGGATTTATTCTTATAGGACCTCGCACAATTTAAAAAAAAAATACAACTACAATAATACTTTATAAAAATAAGTGAACTGGAGACAAATATTGTCACTGAAGAACGACATTTGGTTCAAAGCCAAGTTTTACGGTTTGTAAACATCTGATAATTATAGAGAATCATTTCGTAAACAGATACTTCATACGTACAATGTACACGTCAACAATGGCAACAACTATTTTTTAGATAATAGGTTATTATGATATCTAAGCATATTTTTTCTTATACAATAACTAGCGACCCGCTCCCTGCGATCGCACGTTCAAATTTTTTTCTGCACATCATTATATATAAAAACCTTCCTCGTTTAACCCTCTTTCCATTAGTGAAAACCACATGAAACCCATTCTATAGTTTTTCAAATTATCGTGAACATACAGAAACACAGACAGAAAGACGCGACGGGCCACTTTTTTTTATAATAAACTAGCTGCTGCCAACTTTGTAAATTATATACTAAAACCTTCCTCGAAAACCACTCTATCCATTGGTGAAAACAGCATGAAAATGGGTGCAATAGTTTTTGAGTTTATCTCGAACAGACAGACTTTGTTTTATAATATGTAGTGATGTGTGATTCGTCGTTTATTTTTGTAGACTAATTTATACTTTATCTCCACCTCTGTGACGATCCTTATTGTCTATAATCTTCAAAGTAGATCAACATTCCTTTGAACATTTAATTGCATAAGTGAGAATGTTTTCTGTCTGAATCATCTGATAAGCAATGCAGCAATTACCAACAAATGTATATAGTAAATGATGTAAGTGCATTTATGATTTTATGCAAATGAACAAAATGGTTCATTGGTTATTCAGCGCAGTATCGAGCGATGTGCGAAGTAAGTCAGGCGAACAACTAGTTTCAAATTGCTATTTACCGCAAACAAGAACACTAAATTAAGATGAGCTAACTGCGTACCATTCCGCTGGTGCAACTTCGCTCCTTGCCGACGTCTACGCCTCGAGAAGTCCTTAGCAAAAGTTACACAATTTTCACAAAGTTCCCGAGACGCAAATGAATGAGAGGTATAAACTTTTACAAACCATGATACCGTTTAACTGAAAATTCATTTTCACATATTAAGGCCGCTGTATTATCTATATCCAACAGGAAGCAATGAAAATTTTCCACCAAAACCTAATTAGATTTTCTATGTTGTAACAGATTAATATATTAATTAATCATGAAACTCAATAAAATATAATACTTACATGCAACTTTTGTCGAGTTCTTCTCGTGTTAATGCGAAGGATATCTCTGGAGAACTAAGTACCGGCAGTGCCATTGAACATCTTTGTAAAAGATCCTCGTCTCTGTTGCATTTTTCCTTGATTGCATCTGTTGGCAAATTAAATTTTGTTATTATGTCGCTTTTGTCGCCCATTAACACAAACAACGCCACACGTGCTGTAAGTGCGTTACCGACCGTAGTAGGATTTCCTCAATAGGGATTAGGAATGATATGGAAATAAATAGGCTACGGCATCCCTTACTCACTCGCCGTATCACAACAGCACCTTTACAGTAAATGATTGGTTATAAAGCCGCCAGACAGAATGCCAATTTATGACTGCCAACCGCAGTGTGTCCTGCCACTACAATTCTGATACGTCAGCATTTGCTATCTATATGTATCTGTACTAAAAGCTATCAAAATAGCAATATAATATAGTGATTAAAAGTTTTAAATTTTAGGCACTGAGGTTTATATCAGACAAGAAAATGCTTAGTAACTTTTTGAACGCTGCCCAATTAGTTTGTTCAGTTGACCTCTTTCTTAAAGTTGGCTTTGCCAAGAATTTTTGACTTTTTGACTCATTAACTATATTATTACTCACTAGCTGGCGCCCGCGTCTTCGTCCGCGTTGAAAAAGAAAAAAGTAGCCTATCCTGTGTCCTGTACGCATCGATGTACGTCTAAATGTTTAACTACCAAGTTTCATTAAAATCAGTTAATTCGTTTATTGAGGAACATACATACATTCAATACATACCTACACTTACAGATTTATTATTAGTATTGATGATTGACAACTTTGGAAATAACATTCCCTACAAGAATACAACTGGTTTAGGTACAACATGGAATATTCGACATTATCTTGGTATCCGAGAACATTGTGAGACTCACCTGCTAAAATACTACTGTATATATTCTACTAAGGTCTGCCAGCTTTTCTGCCACGATTATTATTAGTGATTAATTAATGTGTATTGTGTTAAGATTACCAACTCTCATGCATTGAAAATATTGAAGCAACAGTTATTTACTATTTATTTATTATTCATCATTGTTCACTTCTAAACATCGATGCTTCTAAAGTTTTACCTCTGTTTTATATAGTTTTACCTTATGATATTAAGTAAGACACGACAGTACATGTAATGAACATATTGTGTGAAATAGAAAGAGGGAGTGAGACGGTTGATACTAATGTTTCTATTCTTGGAACTATTACCGTACTCAACTTCAAGCCGATTGTGCGCACGTAAACGTCATTCGACAGATATCGTGTTTCACGTGGATTGCACGCGCTATCAGCTGTTTACACATAACCATTATGTTAATCGAAAATACTTTTTATTGTATTTTCGATATAGAGGTCAGATTTAATCAGTCACCAATGTTACAAGCAATAACTTAGGGTCAATTTTAACTAATAATAAAACTGTTTAACATAACGCGTTATCGGAAATCTGCGAAAAAAGTGGATATACGTACCTACTCGTACTCGTATTATTTCGATGGATCCTTCCTAAGTTTGTGAGGATGGATGGATGGATGGAGGATGAACTACTAAACGGATTTGGATGAAATTTGGCACACAGATAGTTTATACTTGGATTAAGATATAGGATACTTTTTATCCTGAAAATGTTAGGTTCCCGAGCTATAGTTTCAAAATATAAAAAATTGTGCGCCACCGTCGTCGCAACGATAAAGATGTCAGGCATTATATTATAGGAATAAATGTTGGTCAGCTACTTTTATTGGCTGACCTTGCTGACCAAATAGATTTCTTAGCTGATTAATCACTTATTGGTTAGGTTAGGTTAGTTTTTTTGCTGATAGATTAAACAACAGTTAACTTATATTACTCATTTTTTTTCAACGCGAACGAAGTCGCGGGCACCAGCTTGTAAGAAATGTAATCATTACTCTCATTTTGCTTTACGCTAACTGCAAAAATATGTACCTAGGCATATAATTCATTTTCGCTATATCTTGGCATTGGCCTCGAAGTGCGTGTCTCTGACATCAGTGTCCTGTAAAACGGGTTGTTATTTTTAACAGTGCCGTTCTAAGATCATACATTCCGTGCGTTTGGTGGGGAGTCGAGCCCACCACGGCGCTGCATGCGATTGGTTGGCTGACATCGCATGATATTTTTACATGTGTGAGTGCTATGTGAATAGTAAACAACACACTCTTACCCAATCGAAGAATAATCGAGGTCCAATTTGACTTGACTAGCATCGAGACGAGAGTACACGCGACAATTTGTCTGATTGAATTGCCCTGATGCCTTAGGAAGTCTGATTCGCCTTGACTCTATAACTGCCACTTATTTGCTTTTATTGAATGTTGACCTACCGTTTTGCATCGTATTTTAATTCGTAAACAAAGTACGTATTTAGATACGACGTATTTTTGTTTCTAATACGTAGTAGGTAATTTAAGACAAGGACTAACCTCAGACTAAATACGTTTTTCACCAAAATGAGCAGAACCTAAGAGCCTATATGCATTAAGGAATGAAATGCATTAGCCTATAAAAAGTTGTCGCTGAAATTTTTTATTGCTGTAAGGTTTTTTTGACAGTAATTTACCATATTTCTTTCAAAAAATTGATGATCTCTATTTAAATCCTGATTCAAAAGGTAGTTAGTCCAATAAATACGGGTTAATATGGGGAAAGCCAGGGTTTTCCTGGCTGGGATAAAATTCGAAATAAGGAAATGCCACAGGCATTGTTTAAACTCTTCGAAAAACTGAATTGTTCGTAATTAGAACCAGGTGACGATTCTCAACGCAGGCTCTAAGCAGAGCCGTAGGTATTTTTACTTTCAAATTCAACGGTCAGTTTGCAGAACTCAGGTTGATCGTATCATATTATATAAGATTATTACCTACTTGTTAGAATCCAATTTATTGCTAAATAAAATAAAATAAAAGTTTTATATGATCAAATTAAATAATTAGGTAGGTACTAACAGTCAAATCAGACAATAGAATTTATTTTAAATTTTCTTTTACAAACAAAAAATAATAAAAGCTACTTAGGTAATACAGAAAAAATGAATGAATGAAAAAACACTATGTGACAGTAAATATGAATGTTAAAGAATTGTTACTTAAATCATTTTGAATCACTATAAAGATATGGGTTATGGATATGGATAGTTTCTATAAAATAAATTTATTTGGCATTCATTTTGTGTATTCCACTGATGATTGGGTTGTTTTCTGTTTCGGAATCTCAAAACTCAAACAGTAGAAGCTTTTCATACATTTCAATATTGAAGTCAATGTGGATTGTTCTAATCTGTTCTGAGTTCTCTAAAGCAAATGGTTTACTTTTATTATAAGGAAAGTTTAAATAACATGAAATGAAAAGCATATTTTGTAATGTCAAGGTTATCTTGTGTTAAGCGCCATACATGCCAACTTTGTCTTGATATCAAAGAGGTTATCGCGTTGTCATACCCCCGAATAGTGTGATCGTTTATTAAACAATGAATCACTCACGCGACCACTGATGAAGAACACGTGCTACATTCGTGACGATATTACCTACTAACTAGGTACTAATCCATCAATTGGTAAATTCCGTCAAAGCATGTTTACTACAATGTAAGTAATTATTTGTAAACAAAAGATAAGGGGCATACGTAGCAAAATTAATCACAAGTTTACTATTATAGCATTTGAGTACCAATAGTTTTCTAAAGAAGTATTACTAATGGGTCGATCACATTGAGCGAATTTACAAGCTGCTAATTGACGAGTTTAGAAGCAGGCGATAGTGCTATAGTGACAATGACACACAAAACTTTCCACTCGCTAAGTAAACAACTAGCAAGCGAGTTAAAACCATACTCGCAGCTAGTTAACTAGCAACTATGATGGATTACAAACGGTTAGTTTACTTAGTATTTTAGTAGCGAGTTCAACTTTTCTGTTAAAAAAAGTTAGTCAGCTAGAGATTATGGTAGAACACACCCTGGGTTACACTGGTCTTGACTACACGCAAGAATGCGTATAAATTAAATTAACAATTAATAATTAGAAGTTAGTTCATTGTACTTAATAAGGCAAGGAAAAAGGTACACTTTTAGTTCTAATAATTTAGGCTGGCAAATTGTAAAATCCCTACAAATTACCTGTAGATTAAAATTGTTCTGTAGATAAAAAGCTTATATCAATACTAATAATAAATCTATAAGGGTCGGTCATGGAGTAAGTTACTTTGTTTTCAGAGATATCGTGTTTATAGGCTCTATACATGATACTGAAACTAAATTGACCATTTTTAGAATTTTTTTCTGTATGTATGTATGTATATGTATGTTCCTCCATAACTCTTAAACGAATCAACTGATTTTCATGAAACTTGGTAGATAAATATTTAGACGTACGGGACACAGGATAGGCTACTTTTTTATTTTTCAACGCGGACGAAGTCGCGGGCGCCAGCTAGTAATTATATATATTTGAAGACATTGAAAATAAAACGATGCCGCTAACCAGTATGTTAGGTGCAGTCTTCAAAATACTATTTGTTATTATTATTCAAACTACTTAATGTAGGTAATAATTATTTCCTTTTTTCGAAGAGACTAAGGTCCCCCCAGGCAACATTTTTTAAGGCGTAAAAATATTTAAAAAAAAATAATTTATTCAAAATAATTATAATTGGAAACTAAAATGATCCAAATTCATCACAAAACTCGCCTAGGAATCCTTTATCGAATAAATTAAGTGAAAATTCCATTAAATATCTAATAATAATGTAAACTGCTCTGCATGTTTACATTATTATTTGATACAGTTATGTCTCAAATCATATAAGTATGAATGTTGGAAAAATCCTACGAACAAGAATATGGAAAGCAATATCTACCTAATATTCTTGTATTTATTTTAATTAAGTGTGTGTGATTTGTATATATTTTTGGCACATTATCATAGATTATTAAATAATCCTTATAAAACCCAATACTGGTTTTACAGTCGCATCAGTAGACAGTAGACAGGTACCTTATCTGTAGACATAAGATAGCCAATAAATCTTGATATTTTTTTATCATTTATGTATCTATTCCACAAATAAAATTATCAACGAAACTCGAGTTCTGCAACAATTTTGCAGGTACAAATTCTCACTACATATTCGAAAATATATCAAAGAATTATTTTTTCCACCGAGCTGTATAAAGATATCTAGCAGCCAAACTTACAACCCAATAAGCAACAAACTAAGTCCGTAATTTGGCTTGGTCGAGTGCTATTTCAAAAGACAATTTCATGCTATCGGACAGAAATGAAATATTCAAAAAGAAACGTTATATCGGACTTGAAGATGAGAGAACGAAGATTTATTCATCTCACGACATCATTAGGGATAGAGATAAAAGAAATGTTCACTACTGAAATAAAACCACCTAAGGCTAAACAAACGTTAGTGTTATATTGTCATAAAAATTCTCACAAGAAAATCTAAAATCTGTATTTTTATGTTACTAGTAGTGACAAAACACACTGCGTTTCGCACTTAAAAATTGCGGTAATAACCATTTTCAACGCTGACTAAGTCAACGCGAACTAAGTCAACGTGGACTAAGTCAACGCGGACTAAGTCAACTCGGACTAAGTCGCGAGCACCAGCTAGTTCATCTTAAATTAAATCAAATAAGTTTACACCTTGTTTACATCGCTATCAAGTACTGTCACACGTAATTGACTAAACGAACAAGAATTTTTTTCAAGATGACGAAAAGACACTGTGTCGAAACGCTTCTAACCTATTAAAACTTTATAAAGCCATTTATTGAAAAACAAAAAAAAAGTTATTGTTAATATCCGAAAAGCATTACATGGTAAACGACGATGTTCCGAAGATGTATTAGAAAAAATAGCGAAAATGTCCTTTAGTAACGACCCTATGAAAGCGATTCCCGCGAGGAATCACAGCCGAGAAACATAAAGCTTCGAATGTTCGCGTAGCAAATCGGCCATTTCACTGGGTGTCCCGAATGCCCTCACTGGCTCATTTGTCATCGCACTCAGATGGGATAACTTTTTCCACGGACGGCTGACTCCATCCAAACTTTTGTTAAGGAAACCGAGGCTTATTATTATATCATTAATCTATTATTCACCGCTTAATAACACCCATTTTTGTATCTAACGCAAACTCTCCCAAAGCAAGCAGGTGATGTAGCTATTGTAATAATGGTTGATACTTTGTAGGGTCGGCACACATTTCCTTTATGTGAGTGTCAATTTGTAACCGAGCATCGAGTAGGTAAAAGAAGAGAATTTAGTGTATTATCCGCACTTTTGTTTATTTGATTCACGGAAGTGTTCAGATTTAATACTTAAACTAACTTCAATTTTAAAGTACCTATTTTGTTTTATTAATGTTATTTTTTTTAAATAAAAACTTTATTATTTTGGAAGTAAATAAAAAGTAATAAAGTAAATTCCGCTATGTCTGAAGACCTTCCAATGATTACGTATAGTGGACACAGGTTGATGATGATTTCATCATCAGAAGCCTCAAAAAAAACGCTTGTGCATAATAATAAATTTAACATAGGTACTCATAAATCTAAAAATACAATACAACTAAAGCTTAGATATTTCGAACGATTTTATGGAATCACACAGTTGTTTGCCGAATTATCGGTATTTATGAGGGAAAACCGCATAGTTCGATTCCAGTCGGGTAAAATTGTTTTATCTAAATTTATTACCCACAGGAGAGCGGCTTTAACATTTCGTCGCATAATCTTTCATATAAATAAAGCGATAAAATAAATCACAGTATATATATATATATATATCATATTTTAACCATTTATATTTTTATTATTGCCTAGTAAATATTACATTTTTTATGAAAATTTTCTAACCAATTCGTTGCAATACATAGTCCGATACGAGTATATTTGAATAATTGTGAAGATTAATATTATATATTCGATCGGCTCAATAAACTCGGTTGCTGGTCGTAGGCTATTCTTACAGCCCTGTTTTATTATGTATGTATTTATGTATGAAATAATGACGAAGCAACCTTTTAGATCGAGTATCTTAGAACGTTATTGAAAAATGCTGAATAGATATCATGTTTAACATAATAACATATTATTAAGTACAGCATGTGACTTGCGTTCTTGTGTTTTTAAATGTCTTCTTAAAATAATATCTATCAATAATACAGGAATACAACCGGTAGGAAGTATCCCCTGTTAAGGTCTGCTTGGCAAGTTACATCCATACAAACTTTTACATTTATAATAATAATATGTATTAGGTAGATAAATAGGTCTTGGGAAACCTTACTCATACTTACTTAAAATAAGTGTGAATACCCATAACGCAAAAAAGGCTACAGTAAAAGTGTGAGAAAAGCTCACGCTTTTAAACAATGTGGGCATTTAAACTGAATAAATTAATTATTGTGTACTTAGCAACTAGTATTAAGTAGGGTCGAATTTAAATCAAGAGGCCATTGATAAAGAGAATGAGATAACATGAGATGAAACTTGGCATTCGTTGTAACAGTTATTGACAATAAAGCATAAAGGTTTGAATTTAATTAAAAATCAAAATTGTTTTTTGTTTTTTTTTTTATGCAGCTGATAATTAAAAGTTAAAATGTAATAAAAAGTTCTTTTCTGTAAAACTTTACTCGTTCTTTTTAAGCATTTTTTTAAGATTAGGAGCAGGCGGGCGCCATGTTGTGACGTTTTTCTTGATTAAAGTACAGTCGGCATGAAAAGTAAAATATATAAACATTACTGAAATAATTTAATGTGATTTTTTTTAACGAGACGGTAAAGAATCTGTTCAATTTCACTATAAACATAGGAACCTGTCTATTCACCTATTCTTGTCACTCATGAAGTCTATTTATGAATTCATTTGTAACTCATTTTTGCTGTCATGTCATTACTCATTACAAGTAATACCTGTAGCAGCAGCAGTGATGATGACGAATTAGAGCCTGGAAGATGTGACTGCCATTGAAAAACAGTTAAAACATTTTTTTACATAAATCCTTACATATTATAAAACAACGTACCTACTCCGCCGTGTCTGTCTGTCTGTCTGTTCGCGATAAACTCAAAAACTACTGCACCGATTTTCACGCTATTTTCACCAATAGATGGAGTGGTTCTCGAGGTAGGTTTTTAGTATGTAATTTACAAAGTTACGCGGGCGAAGTCGCGGGCAGCAGCTAGTAAATATATAAAATAAATCAAATTAAAAAAAATTAGGCTAGCTGGCGTCTAGCTTAAAATTTAAAAACTGAACATTTTTATTTGAAACGTTTATGTATAAAATATTTGCAGACAAACTTTCCGAAATACCCACAAAAGAAACTGAATATTTAATATAAAAATGTTTTTTTTTTTGTTAACCGTATCAAATCCGATATAATAAATTAAAATAAGTGACGTCACATTATGGCGCAAGCCCAAATTCTATTCTTATATTAGTGATATTTTAAGTGTAATTTTAATTCAACAGTAGGTGCATCATTTAAAAACATTCACCTATAACGAGAGCGACACAATGAAATCGTTACTACGATTTCAATGTGCGATAAATGCCATTAAATTCGACATCAACACAGTATTTGCACATTTTGTACAATTGAATAATGCAATTGCAAAGCACTAACAAATGGGTCTTCATCGATATTCATCAGGGATGTAGTGTATCAATCAGACGGTAATTGTATCTCCAATGCAATACTAGGTAATCTAGGTATACCTAATACTCGTACTTACTTACCAATGCAATAACTATTATAATATTTTATATACTTATAAGTATACTAGTGACCCACTCCCGGTTTCGCAAGGGTGCAATTTTTGACTGCAAATTAATATTTAAAATAAGCCTTCCCCGTTTTAAGCTCCTTTCATTGCTGAAAACCGCATGAAAATCCAATCAGTAGTTTTTGAGACATACAGACAGATAGAAAGACGCGGCGGGGGATCGTGTTTTATAATCATCATCATCATCATCTCAGCCGCAGGACGTCCACTGCTGGACATAGGCCTCCCCCAAAATTTTCCAATTGGACCGGTCAGAAGCAGCCTGGATCCACCGTTGACCCGCGGCCTTTATTAGGTCGTCTGTCCACCTTGTGGGTGGACGTCCTGCGCTGCGCTTGCTGGTCCGCGGCCTCTACTCGAGAACCTTCCGGCCCCAGCGGCCGTCGGCTCTCCGTACTATATGCCCTGCCCACTGCCACTTCAACTTACTGATCCGCTGGCTTATGTCGGTAACTTTCGTACGTCTACGGATCTCCTCATTTCTGATTCGATCTCGTAGTGTAACCCCGAGCATAGCCCTTTCCATAGCTCGTTGAGCGACTTTGAGCTTCCTTACGAGGCCTATAGCAAAAAGTTTTTTCAGATATTTCTAGTTTCAATCATGCACTCAATCGTTCAATCTATTCGCTATAATTAATAAACAATTTTGTGTCCGGGCTACATATTGTTTTCTTTACATTGTTAAGGGCCTCCTTGACGCAGTATTCGCTTGAAATATCCCACATTGAAAATGAAAACCGATGGCGAAAGTATGTATGCGTCATAAGTCCCCGGGTTCGCGATGTGATTTTTGAACAGAAAAATCTCGTGTCGAGAGACCTCCTCGAAGACATTCCCATTTTATAGGTGGTAAATACAAACAAATTCGCGTGTTATATTTATTGAAAACTGCACTTAAAACGTGGGCGTTTGGATAGCTGCCCGAAATCAAGATTCGGACGAGGCGACACACCTCAAGTTAAAAAAAAATAACGAAGAAAAAATAGAATGAAAAAGATGTCAAGCATCGCTGACGTCAATGTATAAAAATTATACATGTTAGGTAGGTGGTATACGAAAAAATTTAATCTCGTTTTGATCACTTAACAGTTGGTTGATTAGAGAAAGGTGTCAACAAAAGTTGTAGAGCAGCATTTTTATCACATTTTAAAATAACATTCCATTTTCAGGTAGGTACGTCATAACAAACTGAATTATATCTAGAAATTCTAGATTTATAAAATATAGAAAAAAAAGTTAGATAAGAGGCGAAAAATCACATAAATTATATTTAGGTAATACATTTTGCTTCGCTTTATTTGTAAGAAATAAATTTATGAAAGTTCATACCAATAGGTAGGTATTAGGTTAAATAACTAACTTTATCAAATATATGTACTACTTACTTACTGTAATTAAATAAACTCAACTGTAATATTATAATAGTATAGACAAATAATTAGATTCTTGTAGGTTTGAAAAGTAATGCAGTAATTAATAGAGTATAAATCGTAAATCTGAACACCTGTTATTTATTTTGAATAGTATTAATTAATGCTAAAGTGCGTCAATAATTTTCATTACGCCCGAAGTCTTTAAAAAAAAGACAATCCTTATAACAAGTTTTTTTTTTTCTAGGGGTAATTTAATTAATATTTATCACGCTAAAGAGAAGGTAGGTGAGCAGAAACGCAAGCAGTTGACCTTTACAGTAATAATTATTAAAGATAATGTCGAATAAAATATATATATAGAAAAATAAATATTTTTAGTATTATTTATTAAAAATTTAATCATTAATTTATGGTAAGAAATAATAAATATGTATACTCACCAGTTACGCTTAATATGAAGAATATAATAAAACCATGTACATAAATTTTATTATACATCTTTTTTTAAATAAACACCACACTTAGTTAAATATATTTAATAATTACTTCATTTAATTTTCACTATTATAAGGAAGGACACAAAACTTGCAATGTTCGTCTACAAATACGTAAGCAAAGTTTTTAAATTAAGTGGAGACGTGCGAGTCCTCCCAATACAAAAATGTTACTGCTCTGCTCACTGCTCAGTGCTCTGCTCCTCAAGACTGCTCATGGTGCTACCCACACACAGTCACACTGACTGCACGCACGCACACGCAAACCACGAACGACGATCCGCGATCACGCCAGTCGCAGTCGACTTTTTAACACTCCCGCCATATGCCCGCCATTCGATCACGAACACGAAAGCCCGCCTGAAGTGGCCACAGAAGAGAGACAATACTCCCACACACGACCAATGAAACTAAAATAAAGCGCAGAGTATTTTAGTTTGATGTGAACGAGAATTTTAAAGGACTATGCTATTTTAAACAGCAAACAAAAATATGTATTATTTCGATGATTTTAAATTATATCTTAGACAATATTATTCTATTGTAAAATGATTATTTTATTCTAAGGTGAACAAAAATTTATTAGATAACGACCCAACCGCGTGATACCTGCCAGACTCGTATTTTCTTAATTGACCGATAATAAATCATCAATAAAAAAAATCCTAGCCTTGTGCCTCGCGGGTTACTATGGTTCGGTAGCTATAATCTCAAACCTCCTTCTTTAGTCAGTCAGCACTGATCTCTAATAAATCTCTGGATGGGTTATCCCATACAAATTACAAATACTTTCGTGTACCATTTTGAAGCGCCGCCGTACGTAAGTACGGGAACTAATTTTGACGTTTGCGTATTATTTTGTCTGTTATATTCTATTTGTTGATGTCTTAGAGACTGTTTAAGTTTATATTGTGTCCGCTTGAGTTTTGAAACATGAAGAAACGTGTATTCTGTAAATGTCCTTATCATGCGGACATCACTCCATAGCCTACAGCGACAAAATGGCGATTATTAAATAGACATTAGAAATAATTTGACAGCAGCCCATCCAGAGGTTTATTAGAGATCAGTGTTAGTCAGTGTCACTGTCACTCTCACACACACACACACACACACACCGGCCGGGAACCAGCTGTCATGTCATGTCAGCTGTCTGTCATTATTAAAATTATAAACATTTATATAGTTAATTTAGTTTAAAAACACTAAAATAAAATGATATAAGAATATGCGAACAAACTTTTAAGTTTGTTAAAGGCATTTGTATTAAGATTAAGTATATGAAAAATAAACCTATGCCATAACCTCAATCTACCATGGCAACAAAAATGTTTCTTCATGTTATTCGTGTCGGTTTGAGGCCGAAATCTACCACTAACTTACTTTTTAGACGCTGGGAAAGTTCTGAAAAAGGAGTTACTAGTTACGATCCTTTTCTGGCTAAGAATAGAAAAGATAAAAAAGCATATTTAGAAGTAATTAAAGTGTATGAAGATACTACAGACAATAGACGACGAGGGCATGTTGAATTTATTTATGCAGCTTTGTCTCGTATGAAGGACTTTGGTGTTCATAAAGATTTGGAAGTTTATAAGTCCCTAGTGGATGTTTTGCCAAAAGGAAGATTTATACCTACCAATATATTTCAAGCAGAATTTCTTCACTATCCAAAACAGCAACAGTGTGCAGTTGACTTACTTGAGCAAATGGAAGATAACGGTATGATAACTTATATTTTTAAGTTGATTAGGAATGTGTGAAGCATTAAATATTAGTAGTCTGTTTCTCTGCTAACTACTTCTAACTAAACCGTCCCACAGATTTTAATTCGGATTTTACTTATGGAAAGAGGGACAAACGAGGAAGATTTGTGTATATAAAAAATTTCAGCCCGGCTGGAGCCGGGAGTGGGTTGCTAGGTCAAGAATAAGAATAAAATATACTTGTGTAGTTATGGAAGATAAAGTACACAAGAATATTATGATCTTTTAAATTAAAATTCATTAACTTGTTTTGAGAGAAATGTAAATTGACTCAACCTTTTAAATGTAATGGAAAATACTACAATGGCCTTGTGGCTCAGATTTCATATGAACAGTTTTTTAATTATTAAATTAAAAACATTTTTTTTTACAGGTGTGATGCCAGATACTGAATTGGAACACATGCTTTTGAACATTTTCGGTCGTCGTGGTATACCACTAAGAAAAATATGGAGGATGTTGTACTGGATGCCCAAGTTCAGGCACCTTAGTCCATGGTCTTTGCCTCAAACACTTCCTGCTGACACATTAGATCTAGCCAGACTTGCAATAGAGAGAATAACGTCAGTAGACCCTACCACAAAAATAGATATATGGCAGGTAAGTCATATTTGTTTTTGACTATGCTTATAGAAGATAATTTATCATCAATCAATTATCAATACTAATAATAAATCTGTAAGTGTAGGTATTGTATGTATGTATGTATGTATGTTCCTCCATAACTCTTAAGCGAATTAGTTAAATAATTTTCATGAAACTTGGTAGGTAAACATTTAGACGTACAGGACACAGGATAGGCTACTTTTTTCTTTTTCAACACGGACGAAGTCACGGGCGCCAGCTAGTGTTAATATAAAATCAAACAAAATATTTTAGAACAATAGATTAGTTTCAAATTACACATAATTTACAAATATTTATTCCACAAAAGGCTTGATCAGGTAGTATGTAGGTATTTTTTAATTACCGCTTATTTAATATTACATGATTAGGTCCCGTGTAGTAAAAATAACATTAAAACAAGCTTCTTTTTAACCACCGACGCCAGAATCAAAAACGCTGTGTGTGTATCTGCTCTGTATCTGTCAGTGGATTCGTGGCTCCCAAACGGATGAACCGATTTTGATCAGTTTTGTTTTAGTTTGAATGCTGAAGTGCTCAGAAATGTTCTTAGAAAGCTATAATTTATGAAGATCTTTTTAGGCTTTTGAAGAACATAATCCCATGTCCTAGTTAACAAAGGGACTCTAACTGAAATTTGATATGCCGTTTCTCCTCTCAATTGAGATTATTGATATGATAATATAATTTTTTATTTGCTTGTCAGACAGAAGAAATTGAAGCATCTTTAGATAAAACGTGGATTGTCAGTGCACAGAGTGATGCTCAAAGAGTTTTATTAGCTGAACAACCACAAGAGGAGCCGTTGGTTTTAAGAGGTCCCTTTGCTGTTTACTTGAGGGATCAAGTTGTTTCTTATTTCGTTTTACACGGGAAGATCAGACCGGATTACCAAGATGATAGAGACCTAGACGGTGAGAAATTATAAAAGTTTATGGTTTTTATTTTTTTATGTTAAACTCAACAGACAGACTGATGGTCCACTTGATGGTAGGTCACTGTTTACTGTTTCTTTAGTGTTTAGATAGAAGTTTTTTTCTAAGAGCATCCTAAAATTTATTAAGAGTGATTTGCTTCGGGCCTAGACTAGCCTACGTTTTATAGACAATATAGAAATGTTTATTTTTCATCCACAGATGTTTCAAAATTAGAGAAGCCTCCTGGCATACCAGGTTTCATAGGCAGTACAAAGTTGCCTTCGGTAAAGTGTACAGTGCATGAGCAAGATGATGGTACAATACTTGCAATATGTGCTACAGGTAAACAAAAATTATCATTTTTTTATGTTATCAGCAGGCTAATAATTATATAGTAATATCTTATAATAATTAAAGGTTTTAAATTTTCTTAGAGCCAATGAAATGTGTACTCCAAAAAAATTGCAGATAAAGCATATTATAACCGCTGACAATTTTGTATCCCTATTTTCTATTTTCAAAATGTACTATGCTATCTTAAACATAGATTGATCACTGTACATGAGGCCTAATGTTTATTCATAGTTTAACCTGATACTTTGAGAAAATTTATTTCGGAATACATATAATATAGGATATAGGTGGTGCCCGCGACTTCATCCGCGTTGAAAAATATATATGAAAAATATAAAAATATACCTGCACTGAAAAAATATATGAGTGTTATAATAAAACGTCCGACATCTTTATCGCTGTGACGACGGTGGCGTCGCTACGGCGATAGTGGTGCCGATTTTCCTCGCAAACCTTCGCATTTGCAATATTAGTAAGATTCAAAAAGAGAGATTATTAAAATTAAGTGTTTTCTACATACATGAATGATAATGTACCTACTTGAAATTGAAGTACTAAAAGTTATAAATATTTTTGTTCGACAGGTACATCATCAAGAGATTCTCTGTTATCGTGGATAAGGTTATTAGAAAAATATCGCAATCCGACCCTCAGTACTCAGCCAGTGATATTTACGCTTACAGCTCCATCTAACGATGTAGCAATACAAGAAACTCAACCCGCTGTAAAGGATGATAAGAATGTGAATTCAAGTTAATACCTACACAAATTAGTTAATTAGTTTTAATGTGCAATAGATTGACTTTTGTAATAATTATATTGTTTTATTTTATTATTGAGTAATAGGAGTTATTTTAAAAATTATTATTAACTAGCGACCCCCTCTCGACTTCACCCGGGGTGCAATTCTTATAAATCTAAACCTTTTTATAAATTTTTGAAACGTACAAATACGTATTTTATATACCTACATATAAAGATTTTTATAAAATGTTCTGGCATTACTTTCCTACCAACATCTGATCTGTGCTATGAAAAAATAAAGAACTGATGCGCCATCTGCTGTTACAGGTTGACAGTTTCCGTTTAATTTAAATTTTATTGTATTAAAATTACCGTTTATAACTTATGTTTATTTAATTTATAAAATAAAATACACGAAAGTAATTTGGATTCGGCGTTTTTGTTAATTTTTATTCAGTAATCACTACAGATAGGTAATTTTTTGTGGTTAACATAGACGCCCTTAACTGTTTAATAAATATATATTTTATTTAATTCAAAATTTCCAAATTTAGTGTGACTCAAAATGTATGTCAAGGAATTATTGTACGGTAAGGTTCAATAATCTGAAGGAACATGTTGTGTAGGTAAATATCTAACCGGAATTTACTCACACGGTTCCGTTTTAATTTCCGGTTAACGAATGCATAGGGAAATTCACTTATCTGCTACCAAACTAACTACATAGGTATGTGCGTTGTTGATATAAAATAATGAGACATCCTTTTTTGGTGATGGAGTTCATCAAATACATTTTTATATTAACCTAATTGCTGTATTAATAAACAGTATATTTATATGTTAGATAGGGTATGGCATGGTAATAGGTTGGGGTAGGTATCTCTTGACTTTCACACGGCTTTTACAATGAAGCCCTTATGTAACAAAATGACCCTTAAAATAATAAGTTCCACTCGACTCCTCTACGCGATGTCACGAGTCGACAGTTGACACGTATTTCGTGTCGACTGTGAAAATTCACTCCATGCCGAAACTCCAATTAAGTACTTCCATTTGATTTTTTCCATGGATGGATACAGGATCATACAGTGTTCTAGTGGAAATGTCTAGACAAAGTAATTGTGCGAACATCATCATATACATTATCAAATAGACAGTGGGTGTCTGTTGGCTGCTAAACCGAAATAACAAAGAAAAGTAACATCTTAATTTATTACTTGTGTTTTTTTTTTCATCATCAATAAATCTCTAAACAGAAAATAGGTTGGAAATATGTCAATTTACCTATATTATAAAAAAGTAATCTACTTACGGGGTGACAAATGTGAGTGGCACAAAAAAAAATGTTACTTTTTCTCATAATTCGGGACTGCGCGAAAAAGTAGCAATTAGGGGTGCTGTTTTAAGGGGTAATGTGCTCAATCTGGTAAGGTGCGTTCAGTAAGACCTCTCTAATTGCATCCGAGACTAATGTTGCCCATTTCGGTAACAAGACTCGTTGGGAATAACTGTCCTTTGTGTCCTGGGGGCTAATTACACAACTGGATACGTAATTTCATTTATCACAAAAAGTGTATAAATAAGCAGGTTCCTTACAATTATGTAGACTTATGATTACTTTAACGTTTTTTTTTGTTACAAAACACAAGACAAGCGAAAAATTGGACATATTTAAAGCAAAAATTAAGGACTCGGCGTTAAATAATTTTCGACTAACCAAATTCGGAAATTGATAAGAATAAATATTTAATGTAGGTATTCTATAAATTATTTATATAAATTTATACACTGAAGATCTAAAAGAAATAAGATTAGTGTTCTGGGTGTAGCTGTAGGTATAGGCTTTTTATTTTGCATTATACATTATTACCTATTATTTATAATTTTAAGCTATTTTACAATTTTAGTAAAATATTTCATTCAAAGGTTTGTATTAATATGATACATATTGGTAGGGTAATAAAAGTTGAATTTCTCGAAACCTAATTGAATCGTTCGAACCCTCATTAGTGTTGGAGAAAGATGGGGAACTTTTCCGATGCGCAAAGTTTTTCCTAACTGACTCATTATACATTCAGATAACTCACTAACAAACCGTACATTTCGTTACTGTTCGAGTTTTTCACATCCGGACAGAGTCCTAACGAATCAACTTTGGAAAAACTATGTCGCGCATGCTTTTGTAGAAAAATACAATTTCTTACAACTTTATATGTTTACAAACTAAAGTTTAATGAACTGGAATTTATACAGTAGGTATGTTTTATTTATACAGCAGTAACCTGGTTTATTAAATGAATTTAAATCAATATAACCGTTTTCTTTGGGCTGACTAGAGTCGGCAGCCTGCTTGCATGCTCTCCTCATGTGTTGCTTGTGATCCCAGCTACTTATCTAAGAGTTCTACGACTGGCTAAGCATGTGGTTCATCATTTAGAACTGGTACACCGTTTTGAAGTGCGCGCTTTGCACTTAGCCTGCCTACCGTTCTTTATTATAAAGTAATCGGCGATGTATTAGGGAGTTTAGAAATTAATATGATTTATAAGACCACAATACAATGCCATTTAGATAAATGAAGTTACAATCTAGCTATAAGTAGATACATATAAAAAAGTCCCCGCCGCGTCTGTCTTTAGTATGTACCTATATAATTATGTTCGGTCGGATGATCTTAAAAACTGCTGAATGGTTTTTCATGAGGTAAATCTATCAACAGAGTTTGACGGTACCTACTTATACCTAAACTCATATAAACGACACCAGGGGATTCAGTTGTGCTGCTGCTGATATTAATAGAATAAAGGGAAACGGAGATTAGACCAGATGTTACTCTAGCTAGTACCTTTATGGATACGATTCTCGTCAAGTCAATCAATACTCGTAGTCGTAGTTCTAAAAATTTATATATCGCCCGGTAGCCCGGTCTGTTATTTCCACGAAATAACGCCATCTAGTCTGTTATTTAGAAACAAATGTATAAGGCCGAAACTCGCTTTTAGAAGTGTGAGTCGAAAAGCACAATATAGGATTAAGATGGCGCTTCTTCAATGTTTTATTTATAATCATTTTAACGGCTATTGGCCCGCTAGTCTCAATAAATTAATAATTTTTATCTCACCCTGGTTAGATTCGTTACATACCGTACTATTTGCATACATACATAGATACTATTTTACAACTACAGCATAATAATATTAAATTAAGGTACATATAATAATAAAAAAAAGCTTCATTGTCGTGAAGTTCACGAAAATTTGTATTATATAGTAAGCCATATAGGTAGTGGATATTTTTATTCTATACTTTAGCGAGAACGCACAGATTACATCAACTGAGTGTGTAAATGTCGTGATTTTTGTTTTCGCTCAAAAAAAATAAAAATGAGCACATTAGTATAGCCTTACATATATATTTACGAATACTTATATTGGTCGAATTCTGCTGAAACTATTTATTAAAATACTTTTAGGAAAAATGAATAGCAAAGTTTATGGAATCCATAGCCAAGTCATATTTTTGTACGTTTGTTTACGGTTGGATTTTTGTTTATGGTAACAATATTAAAAAATCAATTTCTACCGGGCGGGCGAGTTACAGTTGACAGTTATTGGTGAAGTGATTGGAAGTGATAAAATTTTGCGTTGAAGTTGAAGACATGTTTTTAGCTTGATAATCCCACTACCGAATTATCATTATGCAGAGATCAGGTAATATGTTCTACTTATAAATAATAACATTTTTAGGTGTTAAAATTTCCATATGAATACACAACGCGCCAAATGTTTTTGCCACAACATTTTAAAGTATTTCATCGTTACATCTATTTGTAGCTTCAAAAACGCATTTTTATCTATTTAACCACTAATTGAAGTAATTTAATATTGCATTCTTATCAATTCTCATTGATATTCTTTTCAGTTTTTTTTATAAGAAATTGACCATGGGATTGAATTTTTTTTTATTTGTTTTGACTGCTTAATTTTCGGCTATAACTGTTAATTTTATATCAGCCTTAACAAATTTAATTTCATGCGACCACTAGAACATATAGATAAATCACGATTACGATTTTGGTTTCAAAAACATTTTTTTTGTTTAGAAGACAGTTTGTTATTTTTCAAACAGTATAAGTGCGTTTAAAAATCAAGGTTTAGTTTTGTATTTAATTAACACAACAGAGGTTATTATTTTTAGTACCTCTTATAAATAATTTTGTAATTTTAAGTTACTTTGGAAGTAAATCATTATTGCCATTAGGGCAACCTTGAAAGTGGACTAACTTAATGATAAAAAAAATATATATAAATCAGTTAATATTTTACCATCAAATTTTACTTTTCACCTTGCCTTTCAATTTGAATATTCCATCTACTTTTTAATTTTTGCCAAGTTTCCTAAGTTTGATAAAAAATCCCAAGTTTCTAAAATTATTTTCTCTTGTGCCTAATGGGTATAGTTATATGTTTTTTGCTAGATAACCTTTCACTACACATGAGTTAAATTAACCATAGTTAAGCCCAGAACTGGCTATAATTTTTATATGCCAAAATAAAAATCTACATAGTATAAAATATAGTTGCTTCCCACCGTCTGTCTCTCTGTATACTTGTTCGAAGTCACGAGCAAGTGGCTAGTATATATTATAGTGATAGACAACATACAATGTAAGATGCTAAAATATACAGTGTGGAATTTGGTAATGCCACCTGAAGGGAAAGTACTCTTAATACTGTAGATAGAAAATTTTACTCAAAGAAAACATTTCTTTATTTTTTAAAAGAAAGAAAACTGCATCAAAGATTTTCAAAAATTCACTTGCCACACCCTGGGAATTGAACCGACTAAAATCTGTAAAAATTACTTTTATTGCATTGATCATTAGGGTCAATTATAAGGATGAAATCTCTAACAAACTAGATAAATTAAATGAAAGGAAATCTATGAAACCTTAAATTATTTTAATTAGTCCACGTGTACAAAGGTTATATTTTAGTAATTTAGTACATGTAACAGAGTAAAGTGTAGCTGTATGTGGCCACTCATAAAATACTAGGTGCATCAGGCTAAAATGTTTCTAGTTGCTTACATAAATGTACAATTGTACATTACTATTCCCTGTAACTATTGAGGTCTCATTACAATGAAATTCCAAGCATCCTTTTAAAGAAGTCCTCGAGTGATAATATGTGATAAATAGGAGAAAAATAATTACATTTTTAAAATAAAAATATATATTTTTTCAGAGTAAATTCCTACTAAAATTATAAATGCGAAAATTTGTAGGGATGCATGGATGTTTGTATGTAACTCTTTCACGTAAAAACGGCTTAACGAATTTGGATGAAATTTAGCATACAGACAGACAGATTAATACTTGGATTAACATATAAGATACTTTTTATCCTGGAAAAATTTCAGGTTCCCGAGGAATAGTCTAAAAATTATGTTGGTGACTGATGTTGATGCATCAGTTTAATTGTCTACAAATTTTTGAAATAAATGTTTAATGTGTAGACACAGTTTGTGTATGATTTTATTAATGCATCATAATAATAAACCATTCTCCTTCGTTTAGCTTAAAATAGTGAAAATTGTAATAATGTCAAACCAGTTTCAAGTAAGTAAATAATGTTTCTTATATTTTTGTCTAATTAATAGTTAGTATCAATAAATAAATTTTATGTTGGAATGAGCCAAGTAACATTTTAGTTAAAATCCAATAGAGTTCATTTCCTTTTCTGTGCAATTATAAAGGTTTAATAAATATTCCATCATGCTAATCACATAGAGCATCCTGGTTTAAATGGTTAATTTTAATCTTCTTAAAATTTTAATTGTAACTTTAATCCATATGATGATTTAGATTTCTACAAAGTTTACTTCATGCAGCACCATAAGATGTAATCCTATTACCACAACGATTAATGTAGGTATAATCTGTATAAAAATGTTAAAAGACATGTGGTCGGAAGGCATTAACATTTTTTTTCCTTATTAGTATTGCATACATGTAACTTCCTTCTAGTCATTTGTTTGTGTCTATCCATTATTAGAATTGAGAAACATATTTATGAATATGCATGATATTAGAAAAAAATAAAAAATCATTATTCCCAAAATATTTGAATTGAAAACATTTGAATTTTTATTTTATTTTTTATGTTAAGGTCGACAGACAGGCTGACGGTCCACTTGAAGGTAGGTGGCTACCGTCGCCTATAACACAAGCAACGCCATAAGTGCTACAAGTGCGCTGCCGACCATAGAAGGATTAAGGATAAGGGATAAGGAAGGGATGGGGTAATGGGCTCTGGCATCTCTTACTCACTCACCGAAACACAACAGCACATAATGCTGTTATTTCACGGTGGTATTCTGTAAGGTGGCGGTTATTGCCGCCAGACGGGGGCTGCCCAAATGACTGCGAA
Source organism: Synanthedon formicaeformis (assembly GCA_945859745.1). Taxonomy (NCBI): domain Eukaryota; kingdom Metazoa; phylum Arthropoda; class Insecta; order Lepidoptera; family Sesiidae; genus Synanthedon; species Synanthedon formicaeformis. The sequence continues at coordinate 6,696,453 of OX243954.1, forward strand.
ACGCAGTGTGGCCTACCACTACTTTTCAAATCCAGACCAGAGTCAATTTTGAAAATTATATTAAAATTTCCAAAGTTGACCCCGCCGGGAATCGAACCCGGGGCCCCTGAGACGTTAGGCAAAAGCACCCTTGCCACTCATCCAACGGGCTCGTCAAAAAATTGAATAAATATCAAAATATTGTAAAGGGAAGTGTCTATAAGGTTTTAAGTCTTTTACTTAAATATACATAAATACATGTCTGATTTTCAAAGGAGTAATCAATGTGATTTTTATTTTTACAGAATGTATTTAATTGATTTTTTTTTAAAATTAATCCAGGTAATCTACACAAATTTTACCTATATAAAATACAGGAAACTTAAAATGTCAACTTATCTGGCTGTTGATTTTATCAAACAATATTTTAAAAAAAATACATTATCATAATATAAAAATGATATAAATAAACCTTTTACTTTGACAATAATTAATGTTTGCTAAACACATGTGCATCGTATTCCACATACAGATGTTGTTCTAATTGCCAGAAATACCTAGTTTTTTTTAACAATCTGATACATGTGCTTCTGTGCTGGTATTTACTATTGTAGGTGTAGGTAGTGTTTACGTAGCATGAGCTCGTCCCAAGAGCTGCCCCTTCATGTGGAACGTGACCGCGACGATGTCATATGTCGCTCCGTGAATGTAATGGACACCCTCTCTCATGGTCTGCGGCTTGTTTTCTATAGGCCTTGTTCTTCTTCCGCTTCCAACGGCGAAAAGATATATGTACTTACTTATTGCAGATTATTACATTTCCTAATAACTCGTTTTTAATTGTGCGATATTGTCTCTGTATCCAAAGTACTTTTCCAAATTTTATAAAAATTTAGCCATAGTAAAACCTGTCATCAATATGAAATATTGAATGTAACATAAGTATTTAGCTATCAAAGATGCGATTCCTTTCAATTTATTCATCGATATTATGAACTTGTATCGAAATCGTCATCTATTGATGATCTGTTTATTCTATTGTTGTAGCGTTACGTGTGAGTTTTTTTTATAAAGACATCTTCAATCAATAGTAATTAGCGATGAGTTGCTATATTTTTTATTTATATTTAAAATATATAGCTACATATTTTTATTAAAAAAACAAATAGACCACACACACACACCGCTTAACTTGGGAAAAAGTTTCAAATGAAGTTTCTAAGTTGTAAGATAGTTTGACACTATATATAATAATATATGTTTAAATAAATCTCAATGTAATTCTAATCAATTAAGTATTGCAATAATGTAATTTAAAACATTTTAAATGGAATTCGCTATAAGATAAATAATAGGAGACGTGATCTTATTTCAAGAATAATGCGAGTCCCTAAAAGGAACGTGCGCTTTGTAGTGGCTTTTTACGGCGTGGAATTTGCCGAGTTGCTAAATGTACTGAAATAGCGCTGATGCGGAGTACGGGAGTAAAGCACGCGCTGTATTGGGCCACAACTGTTCTGCCAACTAGTTCTCGCGGCAGAGTGACTGACTGCTTGGCTTTACTGCTCGCTCATCTCACAATACGCAAACTACCGCGTGCGTGACGCGTTGTTGACGCTTTGTCGCCGTACGCAGTCATACTCGTATTATATCTCAACTCTACCATATCACATACAAACTTGTCACTGTCAATATTAACTTAGCATAATTAGTTGGTTCCTATGTCTATTTTATATTATATATTATTAGTGCCGCGACAAATTTAGTTCAGTTAAATCCAATGAGTGTGATTAATGAAATGTTGTGTGTGTAAATAATTCAAATATTACTTACTTGACTACATCTTATAATATTTAACATCAGAAAAATATTACAAGAATGGAAACTGTCGAGTCTTCGTGTTTGCCATGTAAGGTCTTTGTCTTTATTTTTAAAATAGTCTTAATCATTCATAAAGGTATTCTGGTCTTATTATAAAGTAAATTATATTATGATAGGTACCTACTTTAAATATTTATTAGTTTATAGGAACATTAAATTGTCTTTTTGTGTTAAGACAAAAGTAAGGTTTTTTTTTATATTATTATCAGGTAGTGAAGGTATTTTGGTCTTATTATAATGTAACTTATAATTAATATTTATTAGTTTATTGGAAAAAATAATTGTTTTGGGTTTAAGAACACTCCTGAGAAAAAGTCAAGATACCAATGTCGAGCGTATAATTATACATATAGTTTTTAATGGATTCTTAGGGCCTCTTTCACCAATTACAAGTAAATTATGTTAAATTAATTACAAGTAATTATGTTTTATTAAATTATGCACTCGGTTTAGTGCATCCTTCGATAGGCGATTTTTTTTAAATATTTTCTTTTTAATGTTTGGGACTTTTACCGTACAAACAAAGGTATATCAGCTCAATTATCCCCGGTTACCGGTGACTTTAAATGACGGTTAGCCTACTTGACAGATGGTAAAAGAGGCCCTTAATATTACAATCATTTAATCGAATCAAATGGAAACAGACAGCATAGAAAAGTCTTTTGTTTATTGGATAGCGTCATTTGTTGTATTTGTTCAATCATTGTATGTATACTATTTTTCATAATTATTAAACACAATCAAGTTTTAATAACAATGCGGCGTATTTAATAGCTAATGATTCATTGATTTTCGCATCAAGTTCTCGAAGCACCACTGCATAGTTTAATTGCAAGCATCGAGTGCGAATTCATCAACACAAATACATCTACGGCTGAACCATTTCTATACATGCATGTAAAAATAGTATATATTTCGTTAATGGAGGTAGATTACTACAGGAGCACTGAAAGTCTCGAGGGAGTAGCCATATGTTGTTTCCCTTGTTTACGTACGTTACAAATAACTATGTTGATTAACTTTGAAATAAAAAAAAATTGTGTAATTTTTTTAAATTTATTTTATTTTTGTTTCATGTGCTGCCATTCCAATTTCTTCATAAATAGCGGTAAGTAAAATTTAAATATTTTTTTAAACACACACATTGTGCACACACTGAACCTCTTTCTTTAAACATTCATTGGCGGTATGAATTATTATAATACTTACATAGTTTCATTACTTATGCAAAGTGTTATTGGACGTCAATTTATTAGGTCGCCAGGACCGTTGGATTGCGCTGGACACGTATTCGTATGTGTTGCGTTGTTTGAATTACGAGTAGGAATTCGCGACCGCTATTTGGCCCTCGGTCGGTCGGACGTTGCGCCTATGCACTGTGACACAAATTAAGGACTCCATAATACATACATACTATTGACCAGCACAGCATTCTGAACTGACACTTGTATAGTTACTTGCTGCTGAAGGCAGCGACGAACGCATTCTATCACCACGCCCCAAAGTATATTTATTTCTAATTAAAAAAAAAAAAAAAAAAATCACAGTTCATTTTATTAGATTAGTTTCAAGTGCTATTTTTGTAGTGAATCAAACAGTTTGGCGTTTACAGTTTCCTTTGCTGCGTTCTGTCGTGTCTACCTATTTTCGTTTTACGTGAACCGGCCTTTATCGCGTATTCATTAAAAGTATGTAGATATTTTTACGCGTCAATGAGGGACGTAATAATGTTGTTATTTATGGTAGCATAAATAATATTTATGGTATTCATTGTTTCTCTTTCGATTGTTTATTGTTATAATTTTTAACCTCTGACTCACATCGGTCGTGGATAAAACAAAGTTTATCAGCACCAGCTCCGACTTTAGTAGAGTGGTGGTCGTCGTAATCGTTGAATCACCCGCGCATATGTGCCGTATACACACGAGTTGCCTCCGGATGTGATTTGTCGACGGAAAAATGTGGTATCGCCTTCGCTAGTGGCACATATTGCTGTAATTGTGACAGAATGTTTCCTCTTTGAGCTACTGCGGATCTCGGTACAGCGCGGCTCGTGAACATTTTATAAATCAACAATTAAATGCTGTGAATCGTTTTTTTTTAACAACAATCAGTGAACGTGCACAAACCCCAGTGAACCATAATGACGTCTGTATCGGATTCGTTTCTGAATCGGTCGAGAAATAGACCAGTGTTGGCTCGTTATAAACCAGATTCTGGTAAAGCAGATCAGGTGAGTTATGAGAAATGCATAGTTTTCATATAAATGGAAGTGTGAAAAGTTTAATAGTTCAGCGTTTAATAGTTTCAAATATATATTTTTTAATTTAAAATTAAATAAATAAATAAGTTCTTAGTTTTAATTTTTCGGGTATGAGCAACTATATCCTATAATAGTTATAGAATATCATAGTTGTTTAGTAAAACCAATGTCGTTCTATGCGTAACATGAGTAAGCTATTGTTAATTTTAAAATATTCAACACTCGTTATTTTGATTTCACATTGCCCATGCAAAATTAGAATCTAATAAACAAAATTATTGTTTATTTCATTTCACCTATTGTTTAATTATAATATAAAGGATTTATGTTTTCCTTAACGCGCGTAGGTTGAATTTCATTATTTTATGACATTAATTGAATGATTAAATCTATTCTCGGATTTCTCATTATAGTGTTATCAATAGAAACTTATTGAATATAAGTAACTCTTTTCGTAGGCGTTAAATTTTGACTAGAATCATCCATCACAATTGCGTAGGATTTCCATTGAAATATAATCATTTTGCATCACCACAACCATGGTTAGATGGAATCGTTCACTTGTGGGATGAGTTGAATAATAGTGGTTATGTTGCAATAATATTAATGTTCACCTTAGTTTTATGTAACACAAGATTTAACTTACTAAATAATACTTAATGCAAGTAGACGAGTATCGAATGCATTGTCCTTACCGCGTGCCCAAAAGCAGCATTTATCAACACCTACTTAGAGGTCCCTGACTGCAACATTGTAGCCCAGGGATGTTATCTATTTAACATATTTTATTGTAAATTCGCAGGATAATGTTCTATTTTCACTCGGTTACTTATATTATAGAATTACAGAGAATACGGTTAATACTTTTTAAATTGCATTATAATGGGTATTTAGTTGATATAAAATAGCTGTTTAATGTTATGTTAAATATTTCTTTAGCAAAGGTAGCGAAGTATTAAGTATATGATAATTATTTTATTTTTAAATTGTATACCATAATAAGAAAGTATTATTTTGTGCCAGAATATCAAATAGTAAATAGTAATATTTTATAGTATAACTGGTGTCCGCGACTTCGTTCGCATTGAAAAATAACAGCTATAAAGCCTGACAAAATATGCAAAGCAATCCCTTGATTTGTGGCGTTGGATCTTTATTGAAGTGAAAACTTCTTTTGGAAACTTTTTGAGATGGGATAAAACCATTGAACTCGCGACACTGTCATGTAATGTAATGTAATTTTGTGAAGCTTAGTTTTCACTTCTGAAGTGACGCCCGCGACTTCGTCCCGTGAAAAAGAAATAGTAGCCTATCCTGTGTCCTGTACGTCTAAATGTTTATCTACTAAGTTTCATGAAAATCAGTTAATTCGTTTAAGAGTTATGGAGGAACATTCATACATACAATACCTACAATACCTACACTTACAGATTTATTTTTAAATAAATCTTCATCCGATTACCTTTCGAAGATTACATCTTTCCTAAATACAAACTTTATATTAGTATAGTATATATATTACAACTTTTAATGACGTGGTGATCGGATCTGAGGTGGATATTGATATATTTAACAATAGGTTTTCTTTATTTAAAAGTAGATTAAGGCTAATATTTAAGTAGCGTTAGTGTTTTATTGTTTTATTAATATTTTTAGTTAAGATCATTAATGTTTAGTTAAAATTAAGTTAATCATGCTATGTACACTATTTAGGACTACAATTTAGTAAATTACCATATACACATATCTTTTGAATTCATGTAAATAATTGTAATCTGTCTGTGTACTTTATTAAAGTGATGTACTTTCTGCCCTATAGATTCCCCACTACTGATCTTTACAATTATTGTGACGTCTTAACCGTAAGAAAATTATATATTCTAACTGCTACACTCAAACTTCATAAATCCTTAAATTATGACCCTAATATAATTAAAAAGAGAAGAAATGATTTGGTTGTTCAAACAAATATTGTAAAAACCGCCTTTGCTCGAAGACAATATCTTACCCAAACTTCTTATTTATATAACACATTAAATAAGACACTCAATATTTATCCCATGACATACTATAACTGCAAAAAGGCCCTGTCAGACTGGCTCAAGACCCTAAATTATAATGAAACCGAATCGTTGTTAAAGACTATTACTTGATTAAATTCAATATTTATTATCAAAACATTGTTTTCTTTATGAAATGGGACACGTAAAAGGAAAAATGCTAGTTCACACACACACACACACACACACACACACACACACACACACACACACACACACACACACACACATATATATATATATATATATATATATATATATATATATATATATATATATATATATATATATATATATATATATATATATATATATATATATATTATATATATATATATATATATATATATATATATATTATTTTATTGTATTAACTTTTCATATATTATTCTTATTTGTTATATAAATTAGCCTAATATTAAATAAGATGTTGGAGGAGCGGGGATCTCCTGATACAAGTATTTTTATACTTAATAGGAGGTCCCCTACACCCTTTTTGTACGCAGGCTTATGTTTTTTAAATAAATTATTTTGTATTTTTGTATTTTGTATTAAATAAATAAATAAATAAATAAATAAATAAATAAATATAGAATTATAGATAGAACACGAAGATACGACACTGTAGAATTGATTAAAACCACACCAAAAACAAAGTTTAGTGTAACTATCCGAATGTGTAGGTGTGGTGCTGGTGCTATTTTCATTTCTATTACATCCAGTTTTAGTTTGTCAAAATAAATGTAATAATTGTTCTGGCTTTAACATGTTTTAGTAGAAGTCGTGGTAGTTATAAATCGTTTCCATTCCAGTATTTCACTTTGTTATTGCGCTCTCATTTCCGATTCACTTACTGGCAGTGCAAATAATAATCTGTTGTTTTTCAAAGTGTACCATTTTGGCACGTCTTTGTTTTAGAAACATTCTCTATTGCTGTAATGCGCACGTGCTGGTCCTTGTTTAAACTGTGCGGTTCACTCGCTTCCATGTGTTTCCACTAACATCTTTAGATTACAACAATCCACGTTAAAAAAATATATTTTTTCGATTCAGAATATACCGTATCTAAAACTAAAATATAACGTTGATTTTAAACTAAAAGAATTAAATAAATAATATTATGAATCTACCAATACTTGTAGGCCACAGGTTGCTGTGTTGCTGAACACAGGTTTCCCCCACAGGAACACAGGTTCGAATAACTAGGGCAAGCGTCCATCCAAATCCTTCTAATACTCGTATTATAAATGCGAAAGTTTGTGACAATGGATGAATGTTTGTTACTCTTTCACGCAAAAACCGCTTAACGAAATTGGATGAAATTTATTAAGTATCTGGATTAACATATATGATACTTTTTCATCCCGAAATAATGTTAGGATCTCAAGAGATCGTCTAATAATTTTATATTTCTAGACGATCTAAAAAATTTTATTTGGGTTGGCGGCGCCACCGTTGTCACTTCACTGCTATAAAGATTTCAGACGTTACAATATAATTATTTTCTTACTTATCAACGCGTACGAAGTCGCGGTCACCAGCTAGTAGTTAAATAATACTTTTAACAAGTTTCTGAATACGACCACGTAACAAATCCAGCACGCATGAATGAAGTCCGCCCATATGGTAATTTTGCAGGAAGACACTAAGAGTGCGTATGAATAGAACTAGAAGTTGTTGTTTTCAGTTGTACCTACCTTCTACATAATACTTTCACGTATTGAAGGTGTGGTTTTATAGTTAGCCCCCACACCTTATGTGTTTTTTACAACATATACCTATATACACCTACGTGTATCTACTGATAACAGTTTTCCTAACAAGCATCAGCACGAAAAACACTTGCAGGGCGTAGTCGCCACTCACCTCACCTAAATAGTTTTATCACATTTAATGTTTCCACATATTATTGACTTATTACGTCTTATCTGCTTTAAATACGTTTTACGTATCTACCTACTTAACATTGAATGCTTCAAATATACCTAATATGAACCTGTTAAGTGTTGAAATTGCATGTAAGGTATACCACGTATCTACACAAGAGACAAATTAACAAGGAAAGGTATAGGTATTCTAATATTTAAATAAATATTTTATTAGTCAAGTAATTGTAAAAGGTCGGCGGACAGGTTGACGGTCCACTTTATGGTAGGTGGCCTACCATTTTTACCTATCACAAGCAACGCGACAGGTGCTGCAAGTGCGCTGCCCGACTATAGTAGGATTATTATACACTGCGAAACCCAATATGCCCTGCCACTACAATACTATAACTATAAAAAGTTCATTTGCAAATTTGATCCTGCCGGGAATCTAAACCCTAGAACAGAGCTTACCACTCATCCAAAGGCCAGCACACTAACCACTAATCCAACTAGCTCGTCAAAAAGTTTACTTTGACTGATAAAATATGTAGCCTCGACTAATAAATAATTACTTTATTAGTCAAGGCTGTGCCGCGCTATAAATTGATTTGTTATGGAATAAAACCTTTTTTAATGTTTTTAAACCCAATTATATCTTTGAAAAACACTTCTGTTTTTTTCTAAATTTATAATTTCTTCTCTTTATAGAGAAGAATATAACTGTACGGGTTGTAAAACATCATTGACCTGTATGCCATTATTACATAGTACCTATATAACATTTATGACAGTTCTGTTACTTATATGCTTGATTACTTTTTATAATCAATTTTTTAAAATACATTAAGGAAATATGAATAAGTATGGCGATAAAATTAAAATTTAGGTATAAAAAAGATGAAATCATTTTTATTTAGCACCTACTTAAAAAGTCATTTGTACTTTAAATGATATATCGTCTCATACATACCTACATCCAATTAAGATTTAATGAAACATGTCAGTGTATAACTTCAATGCGTCGTGAACGCAAATCACCTAATGCAATCCAGACCGACACAGTCATATGTTTTCGTTTAGTTCGAGTACAGCAAAAAATTTACATTGATCGATTTCACTTTATTAACTTTTACAAATCAAGCGAGACACGTCGAAGCATTATACTTTGTAGCCTCGATTTGATGTCACTCTTGAAATTAGCTTAGCTATGTTTTCAATATAAACTTATTATTTTCGGTGTTCACATATTATGGAAAGAGGTATAAACGGGGAAGATTTTTGTCTAAGTATAAAAATTGCGCCCCGGGCAAAGCCGGGAGCGGGTCGCTAGTTAATTATAAAAATGCAAATGGTTTAATCTGAAGGGAACGCAGTGCCGCCTTCAGTGCCACTATTCATGTAATGGGAATTTTAATCATGCTTGCATATTATTATAGAAGGACTTGACCTGCGTCTTGACTTTATATTTGATATGATTTTTAAAAAAAAGTTCCTCGACTTTTTATCATTTTCTTATCTGACGTCTTTACATTTAAAAATACATACTTTTATGTATATGTATGAAATATTTATTATTATTTTAAAAATTAAGTAGCTATTTTTAGTAACCATTTTATTTTTATTTTAGAAAGTAAATGAGCATGGCTTACATTATAATTAAATTTTTGAATAACATAGCATAGAATATAACTAGGTACTTAGTTTAAAAATACTTGTAAAAATACTTATAAGTACATAAAATACTTATTTTTTTAAAGTAACTTGTTAAGGCACTATGCGACCCTATAAGGTGACTTGCAAGTTGCATTTGGCATGTTGATTTTAACTATACAAATACAAATGAACATTTATTTTACTACAAGTATAAAAAAGGCACAATGTTAGAAAAGCAAGAGTTTTGAAGAGATTTTACATCAATCCTATGGAAGTGCAATTGCTATGAGAATATTATGATAATGATACAGATTTGAGTCCTGCGCAAACGAAGTACGAGTACAGTCTTTGGAAATTTTTTTTTGTCTAAAATAGATCGTTTATAACAGTAACGAGCAGAAAGTATCGCGTTATAAAATAACCGAGGACATCGAGGCAAAATTACGTAATAGTCCCCGAAATATTATAGGACTAAAATAGTCCACCTTAAGCGCACGAAAAAACGAATGTATATCCGATTTTGTTGGATTTTTGTCTTATGCGGACAAGTCTCCTCTACGTTGGCCCTAATAGATGCACAGATACGCCACACTGCTAACGTTTCTGACACCTCATCGATACTTTAATAGGATTTCACATTAATACAAATCAGGTTAACATAATTAAGAACCGATAATTTCAAAGTGCTCATTTCAAATCGAGCTATAGTTATTTTATTCTATTCTGGTTTCATTTTTATGTTTACTAGATTATTTCAACACAACGTGGGTTGGGTTTAAAATAGCCATTTTTTGATTACACGTTTAGAATTTCGTTTATGTATGTTTTGGAAGTTCTCAGTAACGCTAGTGTTATACGTGTTCATAACACCTTTTCGTTGTGTTTACGGTTCAATAAACTTTCATTGGGTAAGATATCTGAATAAGAACGGTATCAGAAAGTTCACTTTCATCAGTTTAAATGCATTTTGTTCTCATTGACGTTGATGCTTTAGCGTGGGTCTTCATTTTTTCGTTTTAGTTCATATTTCAATGTCGCTTTGTTTCTTGAGAAATGTTTCCACAGTTTCTACGCTTTTCAATCATTCTTTAGCTATCTTTGTTTTTTTTTTTCTGTTTGTGGTGTTGGTGTTTAGTATGTCTTTTCTATCGAGACGTTTTAAAGTTTATCTCTATTTTGTTTTGTAAACTTCGAAAAAAGTCAGTTTTTCGCCTATTAATATAAGTCTTCTAATGCCTAAGTCTTCTAATGAAGACTTAGGGCCTCTTTCACCAACTACTAGTAAAGTGTTGATCAGTGACTTTTAGAAATAATTTTCTGTTTTATTGAATTATGCACTCGGTTTACTGCATCATTCCATAGGCGATTTTTTATTATTATTTTCTTATCAATGTTTGGGACTTTTACCGTACAAACAAAGGCTCCATTATCCCCGGTTACCGGTGACTTTCAATGACAGATGGTGAAAGAGGCGCTTACACATTTTATTTATAAAATTAAATATTACTCTGAAACGGTATAGAAAGAAGGATATTGTTTTTTCGATATACGTACGGTTTTAGTTTTTATAGCGACATTTAGTGGTTAGTTTGTATTCTGATCGTGTAACTGATGACGTGTAAGAACCAATAAATATTTTTTAAGGGTGCAGCAACCCTTAAAAAATATTTATATTAGAATGAATCGAATTAAAAAATATTAGAATGAATCAACGACTGCTTTGATTAATAGGATTTATTTATTTTGAAATAGATAGTGTATTTTTAATACGTTAAACCAAAACCAAAGCGCCATCTTTAAGTCAACAGTGATAATAGACAGACACGAAGCTATGTTATGAAAGTAAATCACACTTCTGCTTCTGCTGCACAAAATGAATTGAAACTGGAACGGCAGATGGCGCTGCGAACTTTATTTGATTGCAATTTTGCAATTATAGTATTTTCGCTGTATGATGATTTCCGTGTCAGTTCTCACTTTTTCATGTCACGCATACTGTTTTCAACTAAAAAAAAAACTGGCACAAAAAAAATTATAATTAAACAAACAAATGTATGGAAAAAAATTATCTATTCGAAAAACACAAAAGGAATTATCACTTTTATAATTATTTTATTGTTTTAATAGGTAAATGTAATAAAAACCATATATTTTAAAAGTGTCAAACGCGTGGAACGGAGCGTGTGTCAATAGGGATTGACACTAGGCATATTCACTTATATTCGATATATCGAAAGTACTCTATGTTTGTCATAGGATATTCGGATTTAACAAATATTTTTTTCTATTCTATATATTTATAAAAACGTCGTAAAGCTGACTAATAATAACAATAAAGTTATTCGTTAAGTGTTAAGTTTTTCGTTCTGTTATTATTGTTGTTGTTATTTTCTTTTGTTGTTTCTGTTTATTTGTTCTTTTGTTATTCTTATTATATTCTGTTTGGTACTTACAATGCCGAAAAAAACAAAATAGTTCGATTCCATTTGCTTTGCCAACTGATTCGATATATTTAATCAATCGATTAAATGTCGGTAGGTTGCATCACTAAAATTGTCAGTTACGAACTGTCACGCATATCATCATACAGCGAAAAGAGTATAATTAAGGAATTAAATTAAAGAAAAATGAGAATGCAATTAAGACTATATTAACTATGTTAGTTTTATAACGTTTAATAATTAGTTATTTAAATGTATATTACACAAATCTTCCATTAGTGAAGATTGTATCAAAAAATTTCTTTATTTTATATTAAGTATTTAAATAATAATAAATTGTAAGAGATGATGTGAAGTTCACCATAACTTTGCGGAAATGTTTTCTTAAACTAGGAAACGGCCGCGGCCTTCACACGCGTTTCATTAAAAGGAAATTTTACAACAAATTAATCAATTACCTATAGTTATTTGCAATGGGTATAAAATGTACTTGAGGATTAGCCAGCGTAAGCCGTGAAATATCAGCTCGTGTGCTATTGTGTTTTGTAATGACAGTTTATTCTCGCATTATCCAGTTGTCCTTTTCCTTTATCTTATCTGGTGTCGACAGCGCATTAACACTGTCTGCTGCCATCTCTCACAATATAATAAATTTAAGCATTTTAAAATTGTTCTATTGTATTTAAACATAAACCTTACGGAAGATAATTGCATAAGTGACAATGAGAGAAAATCTCATTAACTAAATCCGCTTTGTAGAGAAGTGCTGAAACGGACAGTAGTTTTAGAACTTCTCTATTTTAAAATTTAGCAAGTATTCAACTCGAATTTAAAAATATGTTTTAATGAAAGTTTTATGTTGGACTTGAATACTAAAATCTCAGAACTTTCGAAATTTGACATTTAGCAGTTGCGTGTGTTTCGTTAAGGAACTGGTTTGGATTATACATAAAAAAAAACCCTTAAATTATGGACACAGAAACGTCTCGCGGTTTAGGCACCTACCTACTTATTATAATAGCTAGAATGCTTGCATTTCTAGAAATACAATTAAGTATTATTGCTACCTTTTGTTAGTTTAGCACAAGATTTTTAGTCACGCATTTGGCACAAGTTTTGTTATGCGTAGGTACATACACGTGGCGGATATTGTTGGTAGCATTCAACAAGCGCGAGGTGGCCTGAAGGTTATATGCAGCGCACGATGCACCGGAGGGTTGTTTGGTAGAGTAGAGACGGAGGGTTCGGTCGGCGCATGCGCGCTATCACCGGCGGTCGATTATTGGACATCACCACATGACCACACGCGACAGTCACGTGCTTTGCTAATAAGGAAAAAAAGACACGCTTCAAATGCGAGAGGAATGTATTTATTATCGATTTTCTGTAATTAAGGCACACGATGACAATGAATGATTGAGTTCTGTAGGTTGAATAATATTTAGGCAGGTGTGGCATTATTTCCATACGGAGTGGATCATTTTTAAAAGCACTTGAAACGAATTTCCAATTTGATCCAATAAAAAGTAGCTATCATCTTATTACACCGAGTCTAGCATGCATGACACCGAGTGGTCCCTGTCTACACATTTTAAGTAGGTACTTCGGACTTCCGTTGATTTCTCAGACAATCGGTTCTAGTAGTGTCTTGGGGTCAGGCCGATGAACCAAACAGTGACACTTCCGTCCACCAAGTATTGAATGACATTAAAGCTTCATTCAATACACGTCTACTGTATACCTAGTAACATATAACTATAATTTCGTCATATATTGAATAGCTTGATGTTAATTTTGGTTTAGGTTTCAAGAACGTACATTATACAGTTCAATGTTTATTTAGTTATTTACGTCATGTGTCTTTACTTGTTGGAATTGACCTTGACAGAGAATAAAGAGCAATGCAATTTCAACCCTCCAGCGGTAGAATCGTAGGGCAATAATCCTGGTTATTCATAGGGTCGGTCGGCGTGTGGCGGTGGTAGTGAGTGGTAAGGCAACGGCGGCGTCGAGTGCGGGGCGCCCGTCGTCGGTCGTTCGGCTCCACCCGCGCGCCTTGTCCGCACCGCTCGACTCTCGAGCTGTCAAACCGCCTCCGACGGGCATCCGACACGAACGCACTATACATCTTTGTAGTTTGCACAAGTCGCGATCGTATCGCGTTCAGTTATACACTCAGTGATATTCAAGTGCTTCAGTTTGTAGTATTCGCATGAGTGTGGGAAATTCGCAGCGATGAATGGAAGTACGACGACGGTTAACGGTGGCGCTATAAACGGTGCCAATGGGAGTCTCAGTGGAATCGGTGCTGCACCACGGACTGCAACTCTCGGCACGCCGAGTAGTTACGCATACACGTCGACCGGTTCGCTGTTGGGTCGAGGCTCAGCCAGGCCAGTGCCGCCGCCGACACTGCCTAAATACAGTGGATCTTTCAGCGCCGGTAGCACGACAGGTCTCAGGGAACGCGACAGGGAAGGAACCGGTGGTTCGCACCGGTTAGCGAGCCTCGAACGTTTGGCACTTCGCCAACGTATCATTGAACAGAATTCAAACAATCAGGTGTCGAGTACACTATCGCTGAACAGTACGGGAACCATTAGCGGGCTCACCTCCGCCACGGTCACCCTCACAGACACGGCCACGGTGAGTCCCCCTATAGTCGTAGATCTTGTGCACCCTCAAAAAGTTCCCCCCAATCGATGTTGCTGCACCCCGAAATAGGGAGTTATTTTAACATATTCAACCCTCTTGAACAAACGAATTTCAGCGTAGAACTTATTCTTGGTGTGACCTCGAAAATAATCGCACCATTACGAAGATTACACGATGAAATATTAAGGAATGAAGAGAAGGAATAAATTTTAACACAGCTAGTGCATCGTTGTTTTCTATTTTAATAAATGTTAATAATGTCTAATGTACGCTTGGATAGATCTCATTGTTTACATACGAGTTAATTATAATGTGTTCAATTGTATTCAATACGTGTACTGCATGATATAAAAATATTTTTACCTATTATGTTTTTTCAGTGTCACCATTTGCTTGAAAATTAATAAGTTTGGCTATGTCTTCCCTAATGTACCTACTTATTATTTCTATAATCAGTTTTATCATAATCAGTTCAGTGGTATTGCTGCAATAAGTATGTACAGTATGTTGCTTGATTCACATATGTATATTCAATATTAGTTATGGTTATAAGAGGAAATAAAAAAGAAATTGCTAATCTAAATGCATGCATGTAGAAAATGAGTAAAAGTATTCTCTCATATGCCTACATACCAACTGCTTTTATATTCATTTGAATGTGCACAGTTGTATTATGGATTATGGAAAACATACTTTTATAGCTTCTCGTCGTTTTATTCCTTCCCAGTATGGTCATGTCTGGCATCTCACCGTATTCCCACGCAGTTCCTCATGTGATAGGACTGGTCCCGGGTGCGGGAGGACTAAGCGGGTGATTGACCCCATGAATACGGGGTTAAAAATAACCTCAAGCAGCCTCTGCTCGCATGTGTTGGGTTTATTAAACAGACATCAACTGTTTCATGGTCGCACCCTGACCTGAAATTTCTCGGAACAAAAAGGTTCTTTGAGGGCAGTTAAGCCATTTGTCGTGGTCAGGGTCGTTCGTATCCCACTTCCCATAATTTTTATTGTTGTGTCGTAAATTGCGCTTGGAGACCTTTAAAAAAAAACTCCTTTTTTTAGGTATATTAAGCGTTTACATGAGTCCTTTTATGTCTCAGCGATCGAGTGTTCGATATTATAATAAAACGACTCGTTCATATTTCTCTGTTAAAGATGTAAAGTAAAGGCTGTTTTATCTCTGTTTACGAACTCACACAATTCTTGGAATTTTAGTTATCACCTCCATGTTATCGCAACCAAGAAAGCTGCTCAAATGACAACAGAAAATTATTGTATTCCTGTCTATTGATAATGTTATTTGAAACAGCGTTCTCTAAAGCTCCTCGTTCAGCTAGCTACCAAATTGTTAATGAACGTTTTATTTGTGCGAATACTTTTATTCGAGAATGTTTTGTATTTTCATTAACGGCTTAAAGCAGGCGCGTTCTCTTGTTGCATTGTTACGATTGGAGCACAAAAAGCTAACCGCAGGTAAGTCAATAGTCAGTTCTCGACTTAAACGCGATTACGTTAAGAGTTAGTTTACTTTTTGTCAATATTTCGTTTGTTTTCTTTGGATTTATACTTGCTTTGTGTCTGGTGAGCATAAGTGTGACGGGCTTGGGTTCGGATCCTTTTACGAATACATACGTACAGTTATATTAAGTAGGTATAACCTGTACTTGAGCGATTCACATTAGGTGAATATCCTAAAAATGTCCCAAGATACCAAATTTTTTTTTGCAAAATTCTAATCAACTGTTTCTATTTAGGTTTCATTCAGACTTGTTTTGGTTTGTAAATGCGAGTAAATACTTTACTCGACCAAACCGTAGGTAACTAGTGTTTTACTTTAAAGCAGTTTTTAATACATCGTTTCAATTGAAAAAATTATGGATTTAATATCGAATGCTAGCAGGTGTTGTCAAGTTTTTTTTTTCACCCTGTGTGAGCCGGGCCCGATGCGGCTTGTATGCCCCGCCAGGCGGCACCGGCAGCCGGTATCGCCAGTAACTTAACCTCAAAACTGACACAGACGTGAGTGTGCTTCATATTACGACAGTTTGTTTTAAAGTGAACGAACAATGGATTGAAATGTTACACATTTTAATTTAACTCAAGTGTTTGTTTTATTCGGAAATCTATTGTAACTTATTAACGTTTGTACGAAAATTAATTGAACTGTTGAACAAACTTAAAATGCCGTTACTTAGGTACTTGAACACAAAATTTACGTCGCCCGTGAACTTTGTTGTGCATCTGTGAAGTGAATTTGTAATGAACCTTATGTTGTTTGAAGTGGTTTTTTTTTTGTAATTTTCAAGTTTCAATTTGTTCTTAATGTAATCTGATTAAAATGGCAAATCAGTCGGTAACTAACGGAGGCGTTATACATGAAACTAAATTGAGCAGGTGTGCAAGTAGCGTAGGAGATAGTGTTGATAGGGCCAAAAGTGGATGGACAAGCCCTCGTGACATTTGGAGGAACCTATCACTTCGGAGAAAAGCTGAGGTGAATTGAATAATATGATTAATATACCTTTTAAGTTATTAACCATGGATTAAGTGCCTAATAGATGATCGTTCAATAAATTATTTACCAATACTAACTAAAATATTAGAGAAGAATGCCTGTTTATTTGTCGTTTAACGTGTTGGTTGCAATCTGATATTGATTAACAACGTTGCTGTCAATGCCTCCAGTGCATGAGTTGAGAACGATGGCGCCGGTAGATATCGTATGAAATGTATGAAATACAATTATTGCTATTAATGTTCGCGAACTATGACCTACTTCATTCGATCGGTGTGATATACTTACTCTACTATTACGTTCTCCGAGCACTCAAATATTTCAACGTCTTGAATAAATCCGACAATAAGTATCGCCGATAGTATTTCTTAATCCTTCTTAGTACCGGGTCGTTGACACTCGACAGCACTCGTATGGGAAGGCCGCTTTCTGTCGCAGTGTCTATAATTGAACGTGCAACTAGTATCTTACGATTCATACGCTGCAAATTGTCACTGCAAAACAGAACGTGTTCAAGTAAACAATTGTTTCGATTGCACTCAGGCATGTTTTAAATCTTGCTCTAATTCTCAGAACCATACGATTTCAGGATTTTTGTCTGAAAATCATGATTTTTGTGGAGACACAGGCTGATGACGATGGTTGAATCTCCTTTTTAGGATTGCAGAAAAATCACTACATAGTATAAAACAAAGTTGCTTCCCGCTGTCTGTCCCTTATGCTTAGACCTTTAAAACTACGCAACTGATTTTGATGCGGTTTTTTTTAATAGATAGTTATTCAAGAGGAAGGTTTTAGTATATATTTTCAACGCGGGCACCAGCTATCTACTAAAAATAAAAATACAACCCCTGAAAATTTTATAACAGCAAAGATGTCAGGCGTTATATTGCTTTACACATTTATTCAGGCGCTACACATCCCTTACTTTTAACGCGGGCGAAGTCGCGGGCACCAGCTAGTTCTAAATATTATTCAACTAAAAACTCCATTGAAATAAAATAAAAAAATTAGTAATTTTCCATTAGCCAAAGTCTTCTCTCATATAATCTACATCATACCAAGAATGTATTGCTAAAATTTTTATCGCATGTAATTATTATACGCAAAAAATTACTTAATCGGACCTGATTCCACAGAACACCTTTGTAATTATCTACATAAAATACTAATTTGATGAGTAAGTTTGGAGGTATCTATATTAAATTAAGTATATGACATAAATGACTGAATTTTATGTGTGCCTCCAATGGACGTGATAACTTACACCTGAGCATTTAATTTTAATTTCATATTGATACTTCTGAGAAAAAAAAAATCGGTCGGATAGATTTACAATGATTTCTACAAGAGTTCTATTTCTTTAAGGTATACAGAAATCTAATGAGTAATAATATAAGATAAAAAATTAAAAATAAACAATGTTACCATCTTAGATCATGTTTTATCGGATTACCATGATATTAAATTAAGGTATACCGAGACCC
Source organism: Synanthedon formicaeformis (assembly GCA_945859745.1). Lineage (NCBI taxonomy): Eukaryota > Metazoa > Arthropoda > Insecta > Lepidoptera > Sesiidae > Synanthedon > Synanthedon formicaeformis. The sequence goes on from OX243954.1 coordinate 6,715,258, forward strand.
AGACAATAGCTCCGCAGACAATTCTACAAGAAATTAAGTAAGTAGGTAGGTATTACTTAACATCGAGCTAAAGAGTTTATACTGTCAATTCGTTTTTTTCCTTCTTGATCGAATCATTATAAGTTTATACCTATCGAAATACTACAACGGAATTTGCGTCACAAGTGCCAAAGGGGAACATAAAAAGAACGCCTTTGACAGAATCATGGCGGACTCTTGCCTTCACGCGTCAATGGTAAAAGGTAGTAACGATCAACTTCTACTATTTCATTTTAAACTCTAATGGGTTGACGTAAAGTCACATTTTCTTTAAATTACGTACTTATTATTATGTTTGTTTTGTTAAAAATGACAGTTCATGCTCTACCTATATGTCACTTTTAAATGTTCCATAAAATTCGTTGTGTTTTGTATGGCACGCGTGTTCCATTTTGTAGTAGTTTGATGGTTATACCATACCATAATATGTATTTAGTAATTCCTCACTTTTTGCTTGGGTTCTTTTTTTGAAATGAGATGTAATTAATGTCTGACTGGCGACTTGGTGCTATTAATTTAAGTGACAATTGATTTAACCTCTAATAATGCGGTTCATGGTTAGTGCATGCGCAAATTAGATTAAAATATTAAGAGGAATTATTATCAGAGATGTACTACATATATAAATTTTGTTATTGACAAGAATGTAGTACACTAAAGACAAGACACTACGACATCTTCATACTTTTTTTCATCTTTCACACACCCAACTACATTAGCAAATAAATAAAACATCAAATGTATAGAATATCACAGACGCATAAATAATTGAAGTAGTGATCGTGGTGGGTTTCAATAGTAAAGGAAAGGAGATTAATCAGTTTGGTATGGCATTCTGTCAATCAGTTTATTTTCTTTTTAACGGTTGAAGCTTGTACCATTAGGTAAGAAGAAATTATAGAATTTACTGGGAATATATCGTGTAATTTGGTAATGGGGTTTCATAGATATTTAAGTTTGAAAGTGTTAAAATTTATTATCTGAATTTTATAAACCTGAAATATTCACAGGAAATTACTGAAATTAAGAGTGACTTTTATTACCAAATTCCATTCAAAGCTCCAGCTTTACACGGAAAATTATAATGAGGGCATGTATCAAGATGCCATCAAATAATATAGTTGATTAGTTAATAGTTCTTGTATTGAAGACTCCATGTAGGTGACGATAGTTTAATTATGCACGCATATCATATCATCCTGTAAGTAGTCTTTGTGAACCCGTTTTGATACACCTCCGACGTTCTCGAGCTGAGCCCACGCTTGACCTAACACACCCACTGAATTTTACTAAAGGAAATGTACTAAAATTTTAACAAAAACGTACTTATTAAGTTACGAGTATCTTGAAGATGAAAACATTTCAATTCTTCCGTTTACAAACTGCATTTTATCAATAACTAGCTGCTGCCCGCGACCTTTGTAAATTATATACTAAAACCTTCCTCGAGAACCGCTCTATCCATTGATGAAAACAACATGAAAATCGGTGCAGTAGTTTTTGAGTTTATCGCGAACAGACAGACAGACGCGGCGGAGGACTTTGTTTTGTAATATATATCAAAGGATTTGAGTATCGTTCTAGCTGTATAGCCAGTACAGTATTGTTCGGTTTTTTTATTTAGATTCTATATTAATGCTTCGAGAAAAAATAAATCACTGCCTAAATAACGCCTAATCACTAATTAACTAAATAATGTAATAATATTATTAATACCGAGGTTATTAATTTATTTTTAGAAACCAACGTAAACAATGTTATTTGAATTATTTAATAATGTTTGGTTTTAGAACGGCATCGGGAGCAAACATAGATTTAGTATTACTACCGTTTCGTTGGAGCAAACCTTTTTTCCTTTGTATAATAACCTAAATATAATAACCTAAATACAAATAATTTAATCGTATTATAATCTCCAATGTATTATGCTAAAGTCTAAAGTTGTACAAGTACTTACAGTATATTGACTCTTGAACCGTAAAGTTTAACAACAGTGGTCTATTGTTCACTGTGTTCATAGCTACGTTTATAATTATTACCACAAGGGAAATTGTGTCGCAATATAGGCAACTTGTAAAGGCAATTTGAGTTGCTTCTCCTGTTCATTCCAGATAATGTTCACTATATGGATTAATGAAATTGCAATTGACTTACATTTTGCACTTTGTTCTTACAGACTTAACTTACTTGATATCATTATTCTCACGTAAAATAATGTATTTCTGATATTTACATCAAATCGATGGCATATTATATCAAAACAAATCAAAATATTTGTGCAGTCTTCATGAAAGATATAAAAAGTTTTCTTCCAGAGTCAAAGAACTTGTTGGTCAACTCGACCGAAGGAATGTCATCACAATTAAGTCGTCTTTGGAATCTTACTTAATTTTTTTAGTGGTCAACTCTACAGACAATAGAAATCTGCGATAATTCTGTACAGTGGAACAAATATCATCTATCATTGGTTTTTTATCAACAATTAGAGCGGAAAGTTAGTTTTCTTGAAACACTGCCATACTGCCACGACTTTTACTTAGAGAAAATTGAACTTAGATTATTACTGTGAAATCAATTTAGGCACTAAATTGACAATGAAATGTATCATTTCGCCTATCGTCACGTATGATTTTAATATAAACAAAAAATGTATATAAATAGTTTTAAAATAATACCATAATACCATGATACAATACCAGTAAAGATCAATGCAATGTTTGAGGAAGTAAGTTTGCGATGTTGGAATTAATTGTGTGAGAAATATGTTACCACTTGGTTGTTGAGTTGTGCAGAGAAAGTGAAAAGTTATTTGAACCGTGTCGACCTAATTGTAGCTATTTATTAGCAACAATTAGTATTGCTATGATTAGTACCACGATTTTTATTTAATTACTAGCTACACGCTCCCGGCTTCGCACGGTTTCATAATAAAAACTATCCTATATTTTAAGCGCTACCTCACCGGGACGCCATGGCCACGTCGCTGGCGACGTAGGTGTGGCTACCTATGGTCACCAAATTGAGTGGCCGTGGCCACCTGGCTACCATCTGTCATTCAGTTCTCTCATTTTCATATCGAGAATGGACGCTTCGTGCATAGAAGAAAATAAAATCTGCAAACATTGTTACGTTAATATGTAGGGATTGAATAATAAATTAGCTAAACACCGAAATGTTGTCTCACATTTTTTTTTACTTTGGAAAATCCTCATGCATGTACCGTCTCACCCGCTGAACTCTAAAATATTTCCTTTGGTAAAAAAGGGAAATAGCCATTTTTAGGCAAAATAAATCTTGATACACATACACAAAAAGCTTAATTTAGATCTTTGCTCTTTCTTAGCCGTATGACAAAACAAACTTTATAAAGTACATATTCTAATAATAGTTAGTTTCATATTATGTACCATCGATTGAAGAAAATTTTCCAGAAGTTGCATTAAAAAAATCAAGAATACTTATCACTTTTCTTCTGTAATTTTCTTACTAACTGAAATATATTATAATACACAGTAATATTACAACACAATACGGTAGTATGTCCGTTCCCACTTGAGTCATCTACAGTCTACACGATATAAAAGGTCGTGCCGTAGGATTTGTCATGACTATTTTGTCCTGTAGTTTTGAACATTTTTGTGACAACCAAGTTTCGTCATTACATAGTTTACTCACTGTTATATCTAATTTTTATCTGTCAAAGCCACAAATTTAACAGTGGCTAATGTTACATGCTATTTGTTCATTAGAGCAGTCATCGAGTGCTAAGGATTCAGTGTACATGTTTTCCTTAAAATGTTTATTACATTTTAAATGAAACAAATTACAATATTAGTTTTGAAATTTGTGTAAAAGGAAATTGGAGTAGTTATGTTGGTGTTTTTGAGAAACACTTTCAATCGTTATAGTAAGAAACAGAAGCATCATGAGAGTCCAGATCTCGAAGTAAGTTTTTATGTAACAAAATGAATTTTTACACTTTGTGCTCATGACACCCGAGTCCATTTGCATTCAGTATAAAATGCGCTTTGTGTTTACGCGTTTCCTTTACAAAACAAACAAATTCCTCAGCGACGTGGCTTGGGTTTGATTTTATTTACATTACTGTACAATGTCTGCACGCCGATAAACACCGGATGACGATGCCATAGTGTCAATAACACGATCAGTTGGAGTTGGTTGAGCGTAACATCTCCGCAAAGAGTAGGCCGTGCCATACGTCTCGGTGAACATTGCCTCGATTTTAGTAATTTTAAATAATTACCTGTTTCAATGAAATGTCAATATGTGGACACTTTATGTGCTATACGTTGCGTGTCGAAATATCGACTTTTACCTGAACGATTATAGCGGTCGCTCGAGTTGTTCGTGGACTTTCGCCGAGGTTTCGTTTTGAAAAAGAATATGGTATACATATTTTATTTAATATTAAGTTTTGCTCTTCTGTCAGTCTGTTTCTTCATTAACTTCTTCTAAACCATTCAACGGATTTTATTCCGCTATGCAGTAGTGGAAAGAGCGAAATTACCCGCGGGTTGCTAGTGTCTTGTATATATATAAGTGTATTTTGTTTATAGTTTACAGACTTAAAAATAATGTTTTCAGAACATCTCTTTGCGTTTTCGGTAGCTCTTTACCCCAGTTGGTAACAAAAGTTGGGAGTTAGTATTAAAATTTCCTCGAGGTTATTATTAGAATTGTCGCAACTTGCAGCGCAAGTGCACTCGGTCGTCGCTCTTCGCGAAATTCTTGGATAGTAAGTGTTGTTGTCGTGCAATTTTAAATGGCTTCATGTGTTTTCTCCTTTATTTGGAGGATTGGTGGTATATCCTCCAAATATTATCCCATCAAGTCTACAGCCAGCCTTTGAACGTGAGAAAGCAATCGAGCCCCACTTGGTAATTATTGTTTTTAGAGGATCGTTGACGTTTGAACTAGACGAAAGGGTCTGGGAACGCATGTACTTATCAAGCCAAAAGATTCTTATACACGAGTTAATAAAATCCAAACGTTTCCTGACTAGTTGACTAGGTAGCAGTCAGAGTATCATTAGTGAGTAATGTTTACGTTCAAGCTCGTTAGTAGATAAGTGTATCGAATGTAATGTAATTCACGTTTGCGGTAATGACGGCGATGAACTGTTCCGCGTGACTCACCGCTTTCGTTCTTCGCATCTCACCCACCTCAACCGCTCGAGTCGGTTCTATGGTGCAACCACGTGCGCTTTGCTTTTTCGCGATACGCCGTCAGGGTGTGCTTACCGTAATATACCGTAACATCCGACCGTGACGACAAACCGCTCGCGTCTGTATGAATGTTTACAAATATTTTATTGAGACGTAATTTTTTTTTTTTTTAAAGTACCTATGTCAATTTTGTCAACCCAGTTGCCGCATTTATTAAGGGTAAGAAATGTGCAAAATACTCGTATATTTGTTTTGAGCGGTTCGTACTAACTACGGTGCAGGCGGTGACGACCTAAAACAGTAGAAATTCTAAAAATATTGATTTTGTCTTGTAGATCTACAAATTTAAACCAAAGCTTTTTGTCCGTCTAATGTTCGCCCAGCTTGAGTCGAATTTCAGCAACCGATTTTATTTATAAAAATTTATCACGTATGTACTGTGCGGACCCTACTGTATCACCTTAATACCTGCTCCATAAATTACTAAATATCATAGCTTAGTACTTGAAGTATACTAGAATATAACAATACATAATACATATATAGTTAATACGTGTATGTTGGAGTTCTAGATGACGCGGATGAGTATTATTATTATCCACGAGAAACATTACCGTATTTTACCTTGGAACCAATGAGTCATCTGACGTTGAGCTCGAAGCCAGCTAGACCGCCTTTACGATATAGGTATAACGAGTTGCTCGTATCAATGTACGCCGCTTTATTATAACTGCTCTCCTGCGTTATTGGAGAGCGAATTTATGCCTTCTCGCGGCGGGGTTCTAGTTAGTCTCACTTGTAGTGTTAAAGCTCTCTGGTACACGCAACGCAAGTGTTACTTTTAGGTACCTACGCTATTTATGTCATATCTCTAAAGTAAGCACCAAGTCAAGACCTACTTACAATTATTACTTAACGTAATTAATTACTTAACCTCGTAAAGCTTAATGTTAAATTCGGAAAGTTCGGAAAGTCGGAATGTCAAATTTTGTAAGCACACATTCTTATATTATTATAAGGGCTATTTAAATAAGTGTGTGAAAGCAAATAATTTTACTTTGCCTGAATGCAATAAATTTAAATTAGATTTAAATAGAAATAAAAGAAGCCTTGTATGTGACCATTTGTATTTTGTACACAAGCGTAGCTCCTAGATTAGTTTTAAGCTGGGCACGAATAGTGTGGCCTTGGCCTAAAGTCGTATTTTCGTTTTAATAATGTATGCTCTATTTTATTTTCAGATACAAAGTAAACGCGAGCTGTTCTTCAAATCGGATTCGGTGAGCGGCAGCGGTGTTAATGCTACCGGTCCGCCGAACACGGCGCCCCCAGCTCCGCCTCTTGGCTCTTCGGCGCTTAAGGATGCCCTAGCAAAACGCTCCGCTACGTTGCCCGATTCACACGATAGCAATCACCACGAAGCCAACGGCACAGCAAACACCACGAAGCTCAGTAACAGCGTGTCCGTAGACGCCGCTAAGATCACTTCCGCCGTACCTCCCCCTAATCATGCACCGCCGATTCCCACCGTAGCACCTCCAGCCGCACCGATCAGAACCACAGAAAATCTCGTCAAAGTAAGACATTCGTTAAATAATGACGCATGCTCTAAAAAAAATTATAATAATATATTATTGCAAGAAAGCTAAAATTTATAATGCTATTTTAAAGATTTCTTTTAAATAATTTGGTTTAAATGAATAATAGGTCGTATTGATTTCTTTTTAGAAACCTGATCACCCACCCGTTGCCCCGAAACCAGAATTGCCTAAAATAGAGAAACCCAAAACCAAAGAATTAGATGGATACGTTGGATTTGCAAATTTACCCAACCAAGTGTACAGGAAAGCAGTGAAAAAAGGATTTGAATTCACATTGATGGTAGTGGGTGAGTAGACTTACCTAATTTACATTACCGTAGGGTATGTAGGTACCTAAAGTTTTGTCTAAACTATGCATCGAAACTATGTATTAATTTTTTAACAAAAAGTTTGCCATTTTGGCACCTTAGCTAAGCTAAAACAGTTAACAATAACATTTACAAGTACATTAATACATAATGCACATTTAAATTGTAAACGGTTTTGTGGTACCTATGAATTTTAAGAACTTATTGTATAAATAGTTACGACATTCAACATTTTTAATTTCTGGGACATACTACTATGAAAAAATATAATAAGTGCACACGTAAATTAGAATATCTGTTGGTGTATCGAGATCTTTTTTTATTGTAGAAAAATATAATTCACATTGCAGGTGAAACTGGTTTGGGAAAATCGACGTTAATAAATTCATTGTTCCTCACGGAGGTGTACGACAAAGATAAGCATCCGGGTCCGTCGCTGCGAGTGAAGAAAACCGTGGGAGTGGAGACGAGCGTTGTCCTCCTTAAAGAAAACGGTGTCAACCTGACGCTGACCATCGTCGACACGCCCGGCTTTGGCGACGCAGTGGATAATAGCAACTGGTGAGTGTCTCTTGACCTATTTATTAGGGTGATCAAAGAGCGACACTTCTAATAAAAGAGGCTGCAGTTACTACGTGTTAATGTACCTAAATATGGTTCTTAGCAAGTCGTTTTTTTCATTATTTTACTTGGTTTTCATTTTATTATAGAACAATTCGATTGTTGGTTAATAAATTAATGACAAGTTAAAGTAAAAAAAAAAATATTAGCGCGATTAAGTCATATGTTCAGAGATTGAGATTAAATTGAATACGTATTGAGATTGGGAATAATAGTATCCTTAGTTTCTTTCGGGGTTTCTTCTCAGGATCGTCATCTTGACTTTTTTCCGAAACCCTGGTAAATTTAAATTTATAATGACGATCATAAGAATTTCTTGTAGAAACCTATTTGATAAATAATAAATTTGATTTGATTTGCTAAATCAATCACGAAAAAACGGCTGATCAGGTTTAAATGTAATTACTTTTATTTTTATGTAGGATACTTTTATCCTGGAAAATTCTTAGATTCCTGTGGGATTTAAAAAAAATGAACTACAGCGTCGCGGGCACAGCCAGTTTTATAAAAAGTAATAATATTATAAATTATAATAATACTATGTATAGCTTCTCTAGTCCTTCTCGACATAATTGTACTAAATTTCACACATTTCCGCCCGTGCAATTTTCCTAAAAAGGGTTACAAGTTTACAATTACAAGTCTCGTGTTCTTTCAGAGAGAATATCCTCATATATATATACAAAGATAAAGTCGGACTATAGTAGTATAATAGAGAGGATGTCTGTTTCAGTTGGCAGCCGATAATCGAGTTCGTGGAGTCGAAGTACGAAGAGTTCCTGAACGAGGAGTCGCGGGTGTCGCGCAAGGCGGCGCCGGCGGACACGCGCGTGCACTGCTGCCTGTACTTTGTGGCGCCCAGCGGACACGGCCTTAAGCCGCTCGACGTCGAGTTCATGCAGCGCCTCGGCGACAAGGTCAACATCATCCCCGTCATCGCTAAGGCCGATACTATGACGCCCGAGGAGTGCAAGGACTTCAAGGACCAGGTAGGTCACTACGCATCCTCCCAACTTTAATATACTTTACGCCATGTTGCTCTTTTCAAAGCGGTGGACACGAATGCCGGTGCGAGCACATTGCTCACTCCGGGAGTTCTGCAAGGCCGGAACGTCCGGATCCGGCATAGTTTGAACAGCTTCCTATAAATTGTATTGTACAGCTATTGGACTTTCTCGGGCAGTATCCTTAATCCTAGTATGGTCGGCAGCACTCTTGCAGACTTTTTATAGGCAACGATAGCTATCTACCTCATCAAGTGGACCGTCAGCGTGTTGTCGGACTAAACATAAAAAACAAACTGGCATACTTCTAGACGCGGTGTTTTAATGTGTGTTTTAACCACCACTTTGTGGTGTGTGCAGATAATGAAGGAGATAAACCAGCACAAAATAAAGATCTACGACTTCCCGGAGAGCGGGGGCGAGGAGGGCGAGGGCGCGGACGCGTCAAAGGCGCTGAGGACGCGAGTGCCTTTCGCGGTCGTCGGGGCCAACACCGTCATCGAGCAAGACGGCCGACGGATTCGCGGGCGCAAGTACCCCTGGGGTATCGCTGAAGGTATACCACTCCTCTCTTGAACCTACTCACTAACTCAGTAAAAGGTATTTGGGAGAGTTTGTTGTCTCCTTATTATAATTCGAATAACCGAAGGCAGATTGCGACGCAACACATTCGCAACACACTCAACTCGCGAAAATAATAAAACATGCGTCAGCAATTCCAATATTTTAAAAAACCTTCATAAATAGGCTATTGACATCTCAATTTAAAATGTACATTATATAGCTAGGATGTTTTCATGGTACACTTTAGAATTCCTGAAGACATTCCTGATACTTAAATCCAGTAAATGATTGGTGATTTTCACACGGTGGAAAAAATCATAAAAGACAATTAACAATATTTTATAATTACTAATGTTCCTCCTCTGGTCGAAATTTGACCACAGTCATTTTGAAGGTTTTTTTTTACTTAACACTAAAAATCAACAACAGGGTACTATTTTATTTTTTACAGAAACAGGGTACTATTTTATTTTTTACATTTTCGTGTGTCTTCACTTACTAAGATGTGTTTTGTTTCTTTGGGAACAATGGTCTTGGTACTCTGTGATTTGCTAGATTATTTTAATTTTTGGATACATTGCAAATCCGAGTCGTATGACTCGGTTGACAGATAAAAAAAAATGAAAACAAAGTCCTCGATTCATTGACGGAATGGAGCATTTAGTAAATAGCCATTATTATTGTATGCAATGCAATCACCGAGTAAAATCGTTTTAATTGCACAGAAAACCTGTGTAATGTTGCGAGACATTGCTGAACATCCTGTGTGCTAATTGCATATTCTAATGGCATCGCTGACCTGCTTATACATAGGCGTTTATTGTACCACTGTTATTAAGTAGCTCACATTAATAATGTCTAATTAGCTTCCTATGAACAAACGAACAAATTGACCCCTTTCTATTTGCATTATTAAACCAGTTGAAATAGGTTTCATAAAAGGTAGTGCAATTGTTTCTACCTTCTGATTGATATTAATAGTTTTTTTTTTTAATTCTAACAAGCACCCGCCCCCGGCTTCGCACTGATTTTTCTGTAAATTGTATACACAAACCTTCCATGTTAATCGCTCTTTCCACTAGTGAATACAATATCAAAATCAGTTTGGGTGGTTTAGAAGAGTTAGTGGAGAAACAGGTAGACACGGACAGTGACTTCAAATTATAATATGTAGAAATTTTACTCATAGTAAATTTGTATAAATTTGTACATTTATTTATGGTAATTTTGTACCCTAATAAATGTTATAAAAACGTTTTTTCATATGTCAAGACAGGTTTACCGTCCACTTGATGGTAGGTGAATACTATCGCCTAAAATACGAGCAACGCTGCAAGTGAGCTAGTCTCCGCCATGCAAAATGCTTGATTTTTTGTTTTCTATAAACGATTTTTCTAGTCCATATTGAACGTCACAAGATTTTAATATGTCCGATGATTTGATTCCAGTTGAGAACTTGGAGCACTGTGACTTCCTCGCCCTGCGCAACATGGTGATCAGAACGCACCTGCAGGACCTGAAGGACGTGACCAGCTCCGTTCACTACGAGAACTATCGATGCCGCAAACTTGCCGGACTCTCGCACGACGGCAAACCTCACCGGATCAACTCCAACAAGTATGTACCACACTCGTACCTTCCCTTCTTCCCTTCTCTTCTCTTTCTTTTTTACACGTGACTGCACTAGGTTCTTGCTACTTGTCTTATTCTGCAATTTTGTTTGCACTATTCGTGACCATATTTATTCAAACTTTTTTGGTCTTAGTCTTAAGAAACGTGCATTTATTTATATTAAACGACATTTAAACACAATAATCCCACTAGTATTTCTTTTGGGTTTATGAAGAAAATTTATGGATTACCTATTTTCAAAAAGTAGCAATTGGTTAAAAAAAATACTTTCAAGTTATAAAAATAAAATAGTTTTGTATTAAAGCATTGTGGGCGCTATGATATTCACGTAGACAATTTAGACTCGCATTACAATACAAGAGTTGTATGTATTGTTTGAATTAATAAGAAAAAGACAAGTAGGAAAAAATCCAACATAATTATTAGTTTAATTTCGCGCCTAATTGTCAATTTAGATGATGTTTTTATCAATATTCTTGGCTGTTGGTTGGTAGCCATTCAGTTTTGAATTTTCAAACACGCATGGTTAGAACTCTACACCTATCGAGACAGGGTTGCTCTGAATCAACATCGAGTCATTTCATTGTCACCACATTTTCAAGGTGACCAGACTTTGGGAAAATTTAATCGACAGTCGCTTTACATAAGAATATTTTCCTTAAAAATATTTATATTTTTTAACTGTGACTTTAAATAAAATTGTTTGTTCATTGCTGCATGTCTGGTCGCCTTTGATCATGTCAATATTTTATTTAAATAATTACTGTGTGCTAAAGTGCATATGTATATTATATATATTTTATATCATCTATTCTCTGTTAGACGCATATGATGCATTCTTTCATTATTCGAATGTACTGTGCTTGGGCATGCAGAAATGAAGTCATTTTTTATCAATTTTCTATTATGGGTATCAATAACCCGTAGGTGATGCTGAAAGTCAGAAGACCTAAAAGAGTTTATCTGCTGTATAAATTAAATTTATACACATGATGTAGCTCAACATAACACATGTTGAAAGTAAATAAATTATTATTATAATCTTCATCCATCATCCATGACTTCTGTTGCTGTTGTCCACAATTTCGGTTTTTGAAAAAAAAAAATCAAAAGTTATTAAATTATTTTTACATAAAGTATATCGAAATGATTGTTTTTTATGTATTGTATTTGTAAAAACATTTTAAATTTTGAATGTTTCTTGATCCGGCATCACCCACTGGATATTTGAAGAACACACATAAAAATATTGCTATCGTGAAAGCTATATACCATATAAGCTTTAGTGACATATTTACTAAGTAGGGAAAAATTTTCAACAATAAAAACGAATAATCATAACGTATGTACGTTACATATATGCACTCACATTTAATAAACATTAAGTAATATGTGTGTGTATGTGTGTGTGGTAATAGGTAAATGTTTTAAAACATAAATTCATAATTCATAACATTGAAGCGCTTTCACAGTGGCATTCGTAATGGCGTCGACCGACATGGTTTATTGACTTTAAATCGATGCAAATTGTATCGTGCGTCACACGTCACTGAGCACTGTTGGAATGTACACATATTTATTTAGATTTTTTTTTATATAATTGAACATGAGGTGTTTAATTCCCCTATCAATTTGGTGTCGCGTGTCGAACACGTTGTTACAACACACGCAGTTTTGCAAAAGATTTTCATTGTAATTATTGTACTATACCTGCTCATTACGCTACTGTTTACTTGGTACAGACAAGTTACTGCGTTGCATGCTGGTTAAACAAATATTAGTCTGAAGTAAGGTAGATGAAAGTAACTATAAATTTCGTTTAGGCAGATTACATAAGATAATACATGCATGTATTACGAATGAGTTAAGGTATACCAATTGGCGTCATTTTTAAGAGATTCGTTAATAATTTTTATTAGTAATAGTCAACGACACCTCAAATAAATTAATATGTATTGCCAAAAGGTCCATTATAGTTACACAATACTATACATACTTTATAGAGTAACCCTTTACTGTATAGTAAAATTTTTAGTAGAAATAAGTATATTGTATGTTTTGCAAATCAAATAGCCTAAACCGGTTTTGTATTGTTTCCATGGCAACAACAATACACTTGTTTAAAATAATTATAAGATTAATTTTTACACCCCTATTTTAAAAATATCTGTTTTCGTAATTACTAGAAATTAATTCTCAGAGGTCTTCCAGCGCTTTTGCTAGGAACCTCTTAAATTTCAGATTAAAAAACTTATTATTGTGTTTCGTTTAATAAAAAACTAAACTTAAACCGTCTGATGGTTGATATGTTAAAAAGTATTGAAATGTAGACGCCATTACAAATGCCCGCTGCCACGAGCCGTGTGTCGTGCGAGTGCGGACACAAAGCGTTACGTTAACTTGGTTGTGTTGATATTCAGTTTGTGCCCACAAGGACTGATGAACAGTTTCATGACCGTGTGGTGAGTTTCATGACACGCGATCTTTTCCGTGACTATAGGTGCGTTTAAGCTATAACACCTTTTGAGTCGACAGATGTATTTGAGAAAGTTGTGGATACTTTTCCTTCAGTCAAAAAGGTTAAAGGTTTGAGTCGCAAGAAAAGTGTCGTAGCCTAAACGCATCGACATTCACTATAATGCTACATATACGTTCGTTAACACTTGAAAACAATTTTTATAGATAAAAAAATACCAACATTTATTGTATGACCTAAAAATTATTTGAGAATAACATCCGGTCGTATATATAGTCGGATCATTTGCTGTAAAACTAAATTTAATAATCTTTTAAAATGTCAACATATTTTTCCTATAATGTTTTTATTACTACATGATTACTACATTTTTTTATATAATAAACATAACATTATACAACATCTTCTTTCCTTGTTTTAATTAAATTGTTTTATTGATAGCTCGTTTTACAATTATGATGATGTCACGCCAACTGTGAAGGGGAGGATGTAATACTGCTTACATAGTAAATCACATATTGTTCTTCCCATAACTACGAGTTAATATAAAAAGCATTATATTGTGGACCTAAATCGTTTAATAATGTCTTAAATTTAAATCATATTAGTAAAAATTATATTAAATTCTATAAAAATAAAATCCAGTCAATTTACACCATTCTTTTAAATGTACTTAATGGAACTACTTTCAAGTGTTGATGGTATTATCATTAGCTTTATTTATGTGTATGTATTTTAACATTCTTTACAAGGTTTTGTTCTGTGTGTAACTTTCATAAGCGAACACGAGCTTTGTATTTTGTGATGAATTGCTTCCAGACACACTTGTTTCTTTTTCGTATCTGTGTAAAGTAGTAAGCATGTTGCAACTGTAGAGACTTATACTTTCTTAAAATAGTATATTTTTTAATAATTACTTAAGGTGCAAATATGTTTCTTTTTTAAATATATAAATAATTTTGTTCACAGGAATCCTCTGGCTCAGATGGAGGAAGAAAAGAGAGAGCACGATCTTAAGATGAAAAAAATGGAGAGTGACATGGAGCAGGTATGTGTTGTATGTTAATTCAACATGCTCAGCATTATATTACCATTTTTAATATATATATTTAAAAAGAGTGGACATAGATCCATTAAAAAAATAATGTTGCAATCAAAGTAAGCTAACTATAGGTAACTTACTTTGATGCAATAAAATAAGTATTAGCGCCTCTTTCACCAAGTCATGTAGTCTAATCTGTCATTAAAAGTCACCGGTGACCGGGGATAATGGAGCTGATATACTTTTTTTTGTACGGTAAAAGTTCCAAACATTGAAAAGAAAATAATAATAAAAAATTCGCCTATCGAATGATGCAGTAAACCGAGTGCATAATTCAATAAAACAGAAAATGATTTCTAAAAGTAACTAATCAACACTTTGCTTGTAGTTGGTGAAAGAGGCGCTTAATATTATATAAAATATAGTTCTCGGTGAATAAATAAAATATAAGGCCTGGTATGGAAATAGTCATTAAACAATACGAAAAGGTGTGTCAAATAATACATTAGGGCGTCACTACCTCGAGCTGTCAAAAGTAAAATAAATGGTTGGACGCTTCCCGCCGCCATGTGTCCTTCTGTACGTACGCTTAGATCTTTTAAACTAATGGTCAGAGAGTTGGAGCCGGGGTGTGATAATGATGAATGGTTGGGGTTGGGCAGGTGTTCGAGACGAAGGTGCGCGAGAAGTGGGCGAAGCTGAAGGAGTCGGAGGCGGAGCTGAGCCGACGGCACGAGGCGACGCGGCGGCAGCTGGAGTCGCAGGCGAGGGAGCTGGAGGAGAGGCAGCGCCTGCTGCAGGCCGAGATCGCCGCCTGGGAGGACTCCACCGGCCTCTCGCTCGAGAAGCTGCGTCGGCTCTCGCTCGAGGCCAACAGCAAGGAGTCAGTATCTATACTACTTAGCTTAGCCTTTCTTAAGTTCTCTTCGGACTACTTTAGCAATTGAAGACGTGAGTGGATGAAGGTCATATGTCGCATAATTCCAATTATGCGAATAATCGAGGATAATAATAATAATAATAACCTAAAATATTAATGGTGTGACAGCAATTAAACACTTGTATTATTTAATTTAAAAAATAGTGAACATAGCTCCCTCTTCGATTAACAAAATTAAACTTTTCTGCACTTTTTGATTTTTAAAATTAATTGTACATAACACCTTTTTCAACTTTTTATTTTCGAAAAATGTCTTAAATCGACGATCTGTAATCATTCATATGGACATATTACCTACATTAACACAAAAAAACGAAAAAGCCCAAAAATGCGACATATCACCTTCATCCTCTGCGACACTCACGTCTTTAATTACAGTCGAGTACACTAGTGAGTGGGGTTTTGCAGGTTGAACAGGCTGCAAGTTGCATGCAAGACGAAGGCTTACAGTAATGCATAATTATGTATGCTGATTGTTTTTATATTGTGGAGACTTAACCATTCCACGTAATGTAATGTAATTAATGTAACAATGTGAATAATTAATTAACGTAAATATATATTTTAATTCCAGGACCATGGATGGAAAAGAGAAAAAGGACAAGAAAAAGAAAGGTTTGTTTTAAAGTTGCGAGAGTCTCGCATCCGACCACTCTGCGTGACTAACCCACTTGGACGCGCTAAGTTCGGCCGTACCCGTTAGCGTCTAGTCGCATTCAGCCGCGTTCGTAATATATCACCCAAAACGTAAATCTATGTATCTGCAGAATTTCAACTTTAATACTTGTGTGGTTTTTTGGGACCGGCTGAACGTAACAATACAAATTGTATATGATACACATTACCTTATATGATATCTCACTAATTGTATGACAAATTTCGGTTTTTCTAATACAAAATAGATACATTAGTATGATAAAAAACATACAAAGTAGATACATTTGTTATTAGTATGTAACTGATTTAAATCGAAATTTGTTATAATAGTTCATTCGTTTTTGTTAAAACATAACAAGCAATAATAATGACCGGACTTTTAACCGAACGTATTTTATTAATATCTTGTATATTTTTTGGGATATAGTGCCATTTTCAGTGTTGTGACGGTTTATCTTAATACGCATCCACGATATAATTTTATTTGATAACAGTTTTGTGTACAGCATATTTGTATTTTGTCTCTTTTATATCTGTTTGTGTGTTGATAATGAACTAAATTTTCACTGTAATTTATGCTATTTATTTACATTAAATACTTGGCCATAGAGTATTTATAGTAAATTGTATTTTATGTTGTAAATATCATTTATAAATGTATTGTGTTACATTAATTTTTATGTGTTGTAAGTAGACATTGACAGTAATCATGTCCGAACAATTACTTTTTAAGTACCTACTTGAGACCAAAGACTTCTATTGTAACTGAGATAGAAGTCGTGTTGACATTTTAAAAGCAATCTGAAAAGTATACATTGATAGTGTTACAAACACCAACCGAAAGTATAACTACTTAAACGCGAGATAGAAATATTAATTGTCAACAAGAGTGAAAAAGATGACCTACACGCCGATAAGGAAACAAACACTCGCTAATACAGACTGCATTAAAATTAATAAAGCCCATGAAAATACGCATTAATTCTGTATACTTACAGTACAAATTAATATTGTCGTTACAAGATGAAATTTTTAAAGACTAAGTGATGATAATAATAAAACTGTAATTCGTTTTAATACGCTTAAAATGACACTTCTTCGCAGTTCTGTATACGACCGTTACGCACAGCGGTCTAAAGAACACTGAATGCAAAGGTGTGAATTAAGCGGTTAACACACTATTCAATTTGAAGGAAACCAATTTAGGAACCTAAGTAGTGAACTAGTTGAACACACTACTCTAAATTGATTTCTAAATCGAAGATATAGAGTTGAAAGTAGATAGTAGAATCTAAAATCTAAATTCTAACTGCGATTACACCTTCCGATTTCCTAAATTGATTTCCTTCAAATTGAATAGTGTGATAGCGGTTTTAGCTTTGTTTGAACTATTCAAGATTTGGTCTTGAATAGTTTCAAACGGACCTAACCTTGAATGGTTCAACGAATAATTCAAACGACCTCGTCTACCTCAGTTATAATAGAAATCCTTTGGCTTAAGACATAATAAATGATAATAATATCCTAATGTTTGTGTTAATATGTTCATGAGTATTTTATTTCACTTGTGTAGGTGAATATTTTTTATTTAGATATGTAAAAAGTTTTCTGTAAGTATCCATTTTGGAGACACAACAATGATCTTAACAATTGCTTTTATTTTTTAAATGTGTCTCGCTTATTTTAAATCAAAATTTTAAGTTTTTCACATTCTCACTTGTGGAATTTAAAGGGACGCCCACTCTACGTGCACAGTTGGCTTCGAATCTCGGTGAAGCTAAAGAAGACAATGACATTAAGAGAAGTTACGGAATGGAACCAACTTTATGTTGTTCTAATTTCAGTTAAACGATTATAATAGTTGATGAATTATCATATATTATGATGATAAGTTCGTGATTTCAAAGTTGATGTTGACTAAAGTAGAGCCTAAAAACCCTTCCCCCAGAAAACTTTTAACTCTTAGTCGCTTTTTCGCATATGTATGTGTTATCTCCTTTAAACTTTCATTATATTTCAAATAATAAAAAATATTGCGAGTAGAGCTACTATAGTTATGAGATGATGGAAGATACACATATTCATATAGTCCAAGATTATTACAAATATCTGAGTATAATTTACTAATCAGGTTATTTATCACCTACGTAAAATCTCATCGTAATTGTTGTTTTCAAAAAGAAAACACGTTTAATATTAAAATGAAGTATTTATAATAGTAGATATGTATATAAAACAGGCCAGTAGGCACAGGAGTGGGCAGTCTCGTTTCCATTAAAATAACTAATGCGTCATGAAATGTTTTATTTACGGGTAGGTTATGAATTGATTGTGAATCTTCATTCACTATACACTTTTCAGATTGGTCTTTTAAGAGCGTTGCTACCGGAATAGTCCTTTAACTATATAGTCCAGAACTAGATGGAGTTTTGAACACGGACATCGCTTAGAGTCTCCTAGAGCTGCGACACTAAAGTAGAACAATGGAACAACGATTATAAAAAGACTATACCAAGGTTTATCTTTTAATTACGATACGATACGTTTTGAGATTATTATCGTATGGATTTATTTATTAAGATTTTCACTGGGGTCGAAGCATTTATTGCGTCATTAAAGTGAGGCCTAATTCATGACATTTTTTAGACTTTTTTTTTTATAAAAAAAAAAATATTTTGTTCAACAACGATGTTACTACTTAAAGATTTCAGTAAATTCACAGATTTACAGTAAATTCGACATTTTCGTCCACTAAGATGCCAAATAGCTTGTAATGATGGTTTGTTTTAAATTACACTCAAGTCTTAAACAATATTAAAATAGTGGTATAATACGACTCGAAAATGTACATGCCGTAGTTTTTTTGGTTTGGCGAAACATTGGTAGAACCTTACAAGGTTTAAATACTTATTTTGATGAAACATTTGTTTTTATTGTCTAAATTGTTTTAGAACTTGTATAAATTTGACTAAAGTCAAATATTTGGTCTAATGTTTGGTTGTTGGGTCTAATATTCATAAAAAAATTAGATTATACTTAAATCGTGACCTAATGTTTGTATTGCTCAAACGTTTGTATGATCAGACACATCATATAATCTGTTTTGCAGTAAATTACGACGTGTACATTATTCACTAGTAGAAGACAGTAACGTGATTTATCAGCTCAAAAATCTTTACTAATAAAAAAAAAACTTTACTAATAAATAATACCATTATGAATTTTTGAAAGATGAATTCTGTTATATTTATGAGTAGAGTTTGTGTACGTTAGGTACACTTACCGGACGACTTTACAATAGTTATTTACTGCTAAAACACAATTTCATTCTAAATTTTTAACTATAAATTAGATAGGTAAGGTGATTTTTTACTCGATAAAAAAAAATGATTTACAAATTTAAAAATTTCGGCTTAATCGGAGCGTTTATTGGTACTTAGGCATATAATAGTGCCGAGTGTGGCGAGTGGCGACTTGTGCTTAGTGATATTATATTATGCTCATAGTTCAGTTGTGAGATAGAATCGATAGCTCTAGCCTAGGTGTTAGCGTTTCTCTATGTATGTATGTACGTATGTATTTATAAGGGGCTCGCCGGATGGACACTGTGGACAGGCCAAGTAACTGACGCGGATGTTCACATAATTATACTCACTTTATCATTGTATCCGTTTGTCTAACCACAAACCGTGATTTTATCTTTGTCCTGTCTTTGTAAGAATATCGTAGAAATTTTCTGAATGCCTTTATACACTCTATCTCGATTATAACGAACACGATTCGACTTGATTTTTTAGAAACAACATTTACTGATTGATATGTTCGATCACTAAATATTTAAATGAGATATTTTGAAATAATTTTCTAGATTAGATAACTCGAGATTGTGCGGTTTGCTACTTCATAAGTTTGGAAGTAAAAATCAGATAACTTTGAGTTTATCTAAAGTTCTTAGAAAAAGTAAGTTAAAAAAAATATTTTTATATTTTGTACATGTATGTATGTTTGTATACAACTTACTTTTCTGTTAAATAATTTACTTTGTTCAA
The DNA here is from genome assembly GCA_945859745.1 of Synanthedon formicaeformis. Classification (NCBI taxonomy): domain Eukaryota; kingdom Metazoa; phylum Arthropoda; class Insecta; order Lepidoptera; family Sesiidae; genus Synanthedon; species Synanthedon formicaeformis. The sequence continues at coordinate 6,735,377 of OX243954.1, forward strand.
TTGTGTTTGGGATACTAGTTCTTTCTAGTAAAGTGTCAAAAATTTTTTTTTTAAATAAACAAGATAAGTAACTTGTTAATTTGTCTAGTGATACTGATTTGTCTAAGCTACATTTGAATCGTGGCAGTAAAATCTGATGAGCAGTATGAGTAAGTACAGGATAAATCACAGTTTATGGTTGGAACACAATTTTAGAATAGACATACTCATAATACATATTTTGATTAAACCCATGTTGTCTATAATTAATACCAAGTTTAAATTTAGCGTCGATTATTTTAACTGAACGTATGTAATCTTGTTTTTTACGAACACATTTTTTGAACAAACTGTTAATTACTACGTAATCCTGACAATGAGTTAACTAGATAGCGTTTAATGTCTTTAACCTTGACCAGATGTTCTATGTAAATAAATTTGTTTAGTCTGTGTTATATGTGGTTGTTAATATAAAGAGCGTTGGAATTTTTAAAGTTTATACGATGCATAATAAATATTGTACCTGCTCGCTGATTCTTTGATGAGAATATAAGTTTTATGGTCGTGATAATGATCGCACATATCATCATCACCGATATCCGATCGAAGCTCTTTAAATCAACAGCCTGTATAAGAGAGGAATTTATTAAAAGTTTATATGAAGACATACCAATGCGTAATCTAATTTGTATGTATCGTTTTCCTACACTACAGTATTGACTTCCGCTTTAATGTTAGACATAGGCTATAAGTATTTACCTTGATTTTGTATTTGTGCAGGGTAGTCGCCCGTTTTACCATTTCACTATATTAATAAAAATTATAGATTTATAATTATTATTATCATTTGCTTAGTCATTCATGACAGTGGACGTTGATGTATGTTGGGGTGAGCAATGCAGTTTTGGCGATGTAATATATTGTACCTTTAAACAAATATAAATAAATACGTAATATATTAGGAATTATTTGTTTTATTTTCATCTACCTACAAAATACAAGAGCAATTTGGCTACTATCTGTAACTGTACTAGAAGTTGCAGATTTTCATTATCGTGCAAATAAATATCTCAAATATAATTCATTCATCAGTTATTACTCGTGGAATGAGCCATGAATAATGGGGTCTACGAAATAGTAACAATAATGGCTTATTTCTATTATAAAATCTGTTATTCTTAAATATAATTTCTGCCTCTTTGATATTCCATCATAGATGAGTATCAAATCGTATAATCGTGTCTCAAAAGTCAATCAACAGCCTAATCTTAAAACTACCCTTTACGACGTTAACGTAGGCTTTTTCGAGTTCAGTCAATTGTTTCATCAAATTCAGTTCTCAAGCTAGTCAATGGAAAGGAAAACTACTCTGTAGGTATTTAATGTGGTAGTTCTCTTTACGTTAAAAAGCACTACAGAGGGCCTAGTGCAAGTTTTACTCGATCGAACGCCTAAACGTCAACTTGTATGGAAATGAAGCAGCGCCACCTAGTGGCTAAAGTGTAGACTAAGCTGCTATCCCATACAAACTAACGTTTACGCGTCAATTACAGATAACCCTTGACATATTTTTCTGTTTGAGCTTCCTAAATTAAATTTAAGAATATTTTTTGTAAATTCACATTAAATCAATAATGTTATGGCTTGTTTTCATACAATCTGATAAAAAAGTGCTAAGGTCGATTGACAAGCTGACGGTCCAATTGATGGTAGGCGGCTACCGTCGTTTGTAACACAAGCAACGCTATAGGTGCTGCAAGTGCGCTCGACCATAGAAGGAAGGGCTTGGCATCCCTTACTCGCTAACCGAAACACAACAGCACATAATAAGCTGTTATTTCACGGCGGTCTTCTGGTTACTGCCAGACGGACTGCCCAAATGACTGCGAAACGCAGTGTGCCCTGCTACTACTAATTATTGCTAGGAGTAATTACTTATTTTATCCAAACTCAAACGCCTCTCGAAATAAATGAGCATCTCGTATGCAGGTAAAATAAAACAACATAGTATTGCCGTATGAATTTCCTTTTATTTAGTGATTCATAAGATCACGTACGTTGTGTACATTTCTTCGTTCACATCAAAGTACAATCCGTCAACGAACAATCTCAAAAGGAGAGCGGGTTTTCATCGTTCGCTTAAACAATTTGCTGTCTACTTTCTCTAAATATTATGAATATTTTTTGGCAGCGCTATGGAAAATATATTTTCTAGTTATTTATTAATGAAAATGCAACGTTAAATATACATATATAATAACAATCACAACAGTTTTCGACATTACATAAGTATTTAATCTTCATACACTTAATAATAAATATTAAATTGATTTCAAAATATTTGACAATACTTACTTGATACATTAAACTTTTTGTTATCGAATTATATAAAAATTAATTTTATTTACAATTATACTTTATCGGGGTTTCACTCCTTCAGGGTTAATTATGATTTATAGATAGGTACCTACTACGCGCGTAAGTTAACTCTCCACCTCGTTGGAATGCGATGCTTCATTAAATTGATTTAAACATTTGTTTATTAAATAAGCAATATAATATAATATTAAATATAAAACAAATGTTTAAATAATTTTAATCAAGGGCATGACATTCCTGCGAGGCGCAGAGTTAATAAAATAACTCGCGCCCTTAGTAAATAAAATACACCATTACATAAGAACGATTAAATTATAGTTTTTCAGACAAATCTAAAAAATATAAATTGGATAAATTTTACATCTATATACATTGCTTTGGTTCGATTTTATAATGTTGCAAAATTATAGTAAATTTACTTTGTAGGCTCATTTAGAAAATAGACAAAGAAAGAGACCAGTGTCTTTTCCATCTGAATTGAATGTCTGAAATTGTCTCTTACAGATAGGCGCATATTTTAGGCATTTAACTAAAGATATGACGAATAAATTATGGTAAGTAGCTTACCTTAAGAATAAGTTTTTTCTAAAAAAAATATTTATAAATACAACAAAAGTGGGACAATTACAAGACTTTCTCGTTTCGCTTCTCGTATTGAACTATGATTCGTCTAAATATTATTTACACGATATTTTTATTAATATTATTATTAACTATTGGTGTTCTTTTGTGTTTCTTCAACGTTAATTACTAGTAAAAAACTTTCAAATTATAAGGACGTCGCACTAAATCACGATTATCACATTAGACTACACTAACCATTAAAATTTTAATGCAATGGAAGTCAACTTTTAGTCCAAATATTCATTATTCAATTATTAGGAAATATTCTGATAATTTTGCAAAGTCAATAGGTAATTTTTTAATTCGTCACGAATGCTAGCATTGTCTCTAAAACAGTAGTTAAATAATAATATAATCCTTAGCGTGTTCATGAGCAGTGATTCAAAATTGTTTTCTATAGTGGATTATTAGGAACGACAAGCATTTTACCTACATGAAAATTGCATCATATATTATCGAGAAAATGTCCAATTTTTTATATATACTTTCTTCATCGAGTACCTTTTACAGAGATATACCTATATTTTAAGCCAATAAAAGGCTGTGGCACTTGTGCGAACATCTAATGGCAGCTCGTTGGTGAAAAAGGTCCGGACTTTTGTATATTTTGCATAAACACCTCATACAAAAGGAAACGTGTACCTGGTCCTTACAGAGGCACGCTGGTTCATCTATTTTATTATTAGGTATTTTCTCTATCCTCATTATTTAAAATTGTGTTTTATTCTACATAAATATTGCCTACATTGTTCGCGACTAATGAAGTAAATATTATTATTTTTAGTACCTACTGCAGTCAATTAAGTATATTGATAGTTCAAACCTCATAATTACTCGTATCCTCATTAATTATTAAGCAGATATTGCAATATAGTTATTGTATTGAATTGTTTTGGCACAATTCGATTTATTTATAGATATCTATGTTATTTTTGTAAAATATAATTTGAAGTATCCCACTTTATTTTGTAATAAATAAATTTATTATCTACTTAGGTGATTTGCTTATTTAAAATGATCTTTATATTCTATAAACCAAACAAAGGCGTATTTAGTAAAGATATTCTACTAAATATAATATTAGGTATTATTAAAATACGCTACGAGGCAAATGTACCAAAAGAGGCTCAGGTTCAGAATGTCCTAGTGTCACAATGTCCAAAATGTATTCTATCCAAATATCTATTCTCAGAATGTCTTAGTGTCTCAGAATCTGAGAATGTGTATTGTCCTTAAATGTCTAGTTTTTCAGAATTACCTGTTTCACAAAATAAATAGTCTGCCGAAAAACAGTTAAAATAATAATTATTATCAATGATGTCTGATTTCTTATTATGATAATACTATTAATACCCCATTAAACCATTGAATGTATCATAGATTAAGTGTTGCATGATAAAAAGGTTCAAGACCTTTTTACCTTGCTTGGTTTTTTAGGCAGATAAACCCATATTTTTCCAACATTTTGAGTAAAGCCGAGATGATTGTAAATTATTTTTGATAAAGTGGACATTTTGATACTATGGGCATTCGGAACCAGAGCCCCAAAAGAGACGAGAGTAAACTTCTAGCGAATCCTACTTCAGTAAGTTAACGTCGTAGTTATCTATTAAATTTGTGAAAAACCTTAATAAAATTTTTATTAGTATTCGACAGTCAAAGCAGTTTTAGAATCTAAAACTTGTGGCTTCGATATCTTTCACAACACTTCATTATTATAAAGCTTGTCAAGCTCTTTACATTAGTCAAAAGTGAATAAATAAGTAAATACCTTAACTATTTCATTCAATTATTGAAACCGACTTATCTAATAACGTCTATTTATAATACATTATTGATAAATTAAGAAGGCAATAGATAAACATTACAATTAAGAACAATATAGTAAGTACAGGTATTTATAGTAAGATGAACAATTGCATTAATACCTAGGTAAGGTAGAGTGATACATGACATCGTTTCATTTGCATAACAAAACTTATAAGAAACGAGCAGTGTTATAAAGACCGCTTATAGGCACAGAGAAGAGCATGATCACAGACTGGAGACACGGTTCGCTGCGAACGTTGCGTTTGGCGATAGTACCTACTTTTGGTCTAAGATCCGGCATTTTGAAATATATACCCTCATCTGTTATTTAATGGTGACGAATATTATCTGGTATACTTATATTGATAAATTGAAAATAGGTTGCCTAGCTAAATCGCTTACCGATCCTGGTAAAATAATAAAGGTATATTTAACTTTCGGCATCCGTGTCTATCACATGGAGCGGCGCACGCAAAGATTCTCTGTCATCGAAAATATTTAATATATTGTCTTTGTAAGTCCGTAATAAAATAACCTTTATAATTAAGTTTTCAGCGCGAACGTGGAGTGATAGAGAAATGTCGCATGCGCCACTCCACGTGATAGACAGGGATGCCGAGAGTTAATTACATTTTATATTATTTTAAAGCATCGGTAAGCGAATTAGCTAGGCAACCCATTTGCAATTTATCAATTTAAGTATCATCTACCAGTTAACCTTTGTCATAATCAAATAAAAGATATACCCTATATTTCTAGTGCCGGATCTCGCACTATTTATAGGGAGTCCTAAAGAGTGCGATTACATTTTTTTAGAATTGATTTGTCGTTGTCAACAGGCAACTGAAAACGTCTGAATATTAACACCTCTCAGAATTATTGTTATCACGTTTAAAACTTCGTGGGCTATAGGCAAACAACTTATTGTTAGGGTACCTCAGAAAAATCGTAAATTCAAGCGCTTGCTAAAGCCTACCTGAAGCGTGAATAAAAATAAAATAAAAAATATTTTTATAATCAAGTGTACTAATTTTAATAATTAATGCGATAATGTAAGTTCTTCTGCGTTTAGTTTTGAAATATGATTCGCAAAAATTAAAAATAAACTAATTATAGAATGTTTTCATTGTAAATGTAGTTTACTTTCCAAAGCAGAGCTTACTTCTTTAAAATAGGTAAAAGCATTTTCTTAAAAATATTTTTTATATCAAGTGTTCAGGTCGATCACGCTTTAAGTGAGTCCTTGCTTGTTAAGTTACAGGGAGCGAGACGAGATCATTTTATAATTATTGTGATTTTTTGCACCGCGCTTTTATGACGTCACAGGTGCAGGCCAGCATTCAAGTTGTTTACTTATAGCAATAATAGTGTAATCGCAATCCCTTATAGGACTATCCCCAAAGCGATTCCTCTCGTTTGATAAATGACAACTTACTAATCACATTAGGCCGGTACCGCACACAACAATAGTACCTGAAATAAACTATTTAAACGCTATAATATCCACCTAAGTTTAAAATAAAAAAATATCTTAACGAATTATAAAACACCTAAGTATGTACAACTCAATATCTCTTACACTTAGGCACCATTGAGTGTAATCTAACAGTAACAACACTTAAACACTAAATAACGACTTCGTCGCAAATGTAGCCGTAACAAATAAGATAATATTTAGTTGATATGTTTATTATTGCCATAGCCTTCATATACAGGTATCAGCGGTATGCAGATGTGCTCGTGACTTCATGCCGGGCAAATGGGTTACGAGTATGTATGTACACAAGACCAAAGGAAAATCACATCGAAGCATGCATTTAACCATTTGCAAATCCGTGTCTTCTGTCTGTGACTGATGCTTTTGTTCCGATGGATCTCTATAACACAGTGCGTTTCTCTGACGACGATGGGAGCTGCGTAGGCAGCCACCAGAGTCAAATTTCCCTTATTTTACCTTTAAACATCTCAAGATGAAGTACGACATTTATTATGATAGAAAACACACATGCAACACACATCTATTTGCTCCTTTTCACAATCATGCAATGCTCGTCGGCACGATGACATTTCCAATTAAATATTTTATCCATTAGAGTCCTAATTACAAGTATTTACACGAAGTCGTTGAGAGAGAAAATTCTAACAATGCAGTAACACCGAATGCGACAGTAGGTAATATTGTGTAGTATTGAAGTATTATGTAGTTGTAGGTACATAATAAAAAGAAAAAATTTGGGGAAGAAAGAACTTTACTTAACTTGTACTTAGGAAAGAAGTAGGTAGCGTGTATCGAAAGCCATCGATGCCAAATTATATAGTACAGGAAGCGTAACGTGCATAATGCAAAATTAAAAGTGCGACAGGGCCACGGAAAGTGCATTTTTAGTAAGAATAGAGATCGGGTAACATTTAAACAACCACATTGGGGCAATTTTTTAAAGGCTACGGTCCCGATCACTTGTCACCTAAGACTAGTAATAGGTGCTCAGATAAGTATTTTGTGATAGTACATACCAGGCTTTACAATAACGTAGTTTTATTACAGTGCAACCCTGCTTTGAGTAAAAATAATTCAATTGACAATAATATTGGTCACAACCAATGACTTTATTTATAAAAAGATTGATATACGAGTATGTATAATCAACTAAAGAATCTTAGAATTAATGACCAATTAGGATGTCAATAGGTCGTAATGAGACTGCGATAAGCAAGGTTGGCAAAAGGACTCTTATTTCCGTGACAGTAAATAACAGCAGATTGCCATTGCTATTAAAATGCCACATGTGTCATGAGGATGGCATGGCATGGCATTTTGCATGCAAATGCCTGCATAGAAATGATTTTAATATGTCTTTCTTTACTAATAATATATCATTGGTCACAACACAACAGAACATCAATACCAATTTAGCTTGACCTATTTTCTTTTTGTTTTATTGATATTTACTTATTAAGTATATATGTTTTAAAGGCAAATACTCGTATTTAGAGTTCGCGTGAATCGGACCGTAGCCTGAACAGTTACAATCTAAAAGGAGAACTTAAATAAATATAGGTATTACGTATTTGTACTTAGCTCTGTGTTGTTGTTTTACATGTTAATTATTAGGTGTAAATTGTAATTTAATTCATTATGTAACTCTATGTGTAACAATATGAAAGTGTAACAAGTAATTTATTGTACGATTTCACTCTTCTCTTACTTATTTGATCACATTTGCTATATCCGAGATAAAATTTATAACATGATTTAATAACAACTGTCAATGTTTAGAACCTACACTAGTGATATAAGTTAAAAAGATATTCGGTGAGAACAGTTCCAAGTTATGTGAAGTTACTTGAAGCTTTTACACAGCGATAAGAGTATATATAGGTACTTATATCCACAGCCATGTGCGTATCTTCGCACGCTTGCTTATACACACTAAATATTGCTCCGAGAAGAGAGCTTTATTATCTACTTGCGCCTTAAGGTTTTGTGTGTCGCAAGTGCACTGTTAAAACTAATTATTTATTATTGTATATCGTACTGTCCATCTTAACGTTAATTGTTTGCTGTAATCCAATGAATAGAAGTGACAACACAAACTATTCAGTGGATGTACAACTTGACCGGTCGAACATACCTGTCGAACGCATGTAATGTTCGAGCGGTATAGTTCAGGACAAGCGAACCCGCAAGAAAACTCATAGCTATGTATTTTTCGTTGTACTACATTTTAATTGAAAGCTTGTCGCCATTGATGCATTATATGTAGAAAACTTTAGAAAAATTCAATTTAAGGACTTTATGTGTCAAATATCTCGATCGTTTAATTTTTCACACTAACTTTTCAAAAACGGCAGAACTTGACTGTCAATAAATACATGTATTCGTTTATAAATATTGAAAATTTCCAATGATCTTTCTTAATGACTAAAAAATATAGTATGTGAATTCGTGTGAAATTCGTAAGAGATTTTTCACTTCTCACAGAATTTAATTTAAATTAAATTCCAAGATTTTATAGGCTCGGCTTCAATCGAATTCTTTAGTCCACTTAAAAATGCCCTCTCGCAATTATGTTATAAAATTTTGGGTTTGATATAGCTATGAATGCGGCTCGCTTGCCCCGGCCGGCTTTGGCGACGTATTGTTTTAAGAGACGTTTGTCGTTTAAAACAAGAGGAAGCTGACCCTGGTCCGGCGCGCGTCGCCTTTGCCGCGCCGGCCCATGCCGTACTGTCACATGGCTGTGTCTGAAGTGCTCCCTCCAGGCTTCGCGTCTCCGCCTCCCCCTCCCGCCGCCTCTTCGTCCCTCGCCGCCCCGCGGCCCCCCGCGCCCGTCCCTCCCGCCGACAACCCGCTGAAGTCCAGCTTGTACTGCATTTACACAGAACAGTGTTAGTACCACAGCGCACCTTCCAACTCCATACCTAACCATGGTCCAATAACACGAGCTCTTCTCTTCCGAGAGTGACACGCGCCTACGTCACCAAATCTTTACAAATTTGATACAATGCACTTAGGGTCAATTTTAACTAGCTCCGTAAAGGAGTTCTGAATTTTAGATTAAATACTGAAAAAATCTATATTCTCGGTATTTAATTTATCGGACATTAATTTTTTTCCAGTACCTAGTACTTAAGTAATAATTTAGCATCAAACTTTATTAGATTTAACATAGATCTAAGAAAATTACATCTTGCAAGGTCGTTGGTGATGAGTAATATTGACAGAATACTGATGATTTGTGCATATTTGGAAATATACACCAAATAATATTGAGTTCTAACCTAATTCTAACCTTAAAATTCAAACCTAATGTAGCTAAAGTATCAGGAAAAAATCTGTATTGGTACAGCTGACTGACTGTGACGTAGCCTAATGTCACCCACACGACAACCTGTGCCTCGAAAGAGAACCAGTTGCTGAATGTTATTGTACCATGACCTAGACCACAGATTCGCTAGTAACATATTTCGAGTGAACAACCCCAATTCGCGGTCAGCTACTTACCTCGTTCAGCCAGGTTACTAGCGAACCGTGCTTTGTTTATTGTTTTTACAAGACTGCTACGAAAGGTGCCCATCAATATGACAAGAAACTCCATGCACGCGACTCGGTTCGGTATATGCAAAGCAATTTATTTCCACACAAATGATTGGCTGAATCTTTATCGGAAGGTTAGTTAACGACGCAACGTTAGGGGTTTCTTATGTAAAGTACATAATTGTAGCGATCCGTTAGATTTTATGACAAATGAGTTAAATACCACACATATGCTATAAACTATAATATAAAAATTAATCGTAGCAACATCACACCAACAACATCCAAAAATAGCTATGGGAACACCACCAAACAAATCTACGCTAGTCTCATTAGTGTCGTCTGTTGTAGACAAGTTATCTTTGTTAGGTAAACCCGTTTTATGATAAAATTCCACACAGTAAACACCTACTTCAACCATTAAATACACTATTTTCACTCTTAAATGTGGATGCTTTTCGTAAATTTGGCTTCCAATGCATAGGAACTCTCTCAGGCATACACAGTGAAAACTGAAAAAAAAAATGTAATGAAATGAAATAAAACAAATACAACGTAAACAATCACAATGTAAACGGCAACGAAATCCAACATCTTCATAAATGAAATTTTAAATAAATTCTACACAAAAGGGGCGCGTAGAGTTTGCAAAAAAATAAATGCCCAACACACGTTCTAGCATTTTCAATATCGTTCACTCTTTAGCGTAACAATAGCGAAAATTTTAATGAGCGAAAAATGATATTGTCTGTATGGTACTCTTGGCAACAATGTGGGCATGATTACACAGAACATGCTTACTCTACATAGACACAGGAACACACATGAACATCAGGAAGTTTTATGATAGGGCAAGACAGAGACAGACCGAGTCGTCCCTTGTACTCGCTGATGTTTTGTTTATCGCTTTGTCCATCGGGATTAGACCCTGGTGTGGATGAAAAACACCCGGTGAATTGCGATAGGAAAAAAACAAACAAAAAGAAAAACAAATAAAACATACAAATAAATTTAAACCATAATGGAAAATTCTGTCAGTTCAATAATTATTCTAAGTATAAACTATGCCAATCTAAAATAGCTAATGAACTAAAAGATTTATTCTTGCTTTCTCGAGGTCTTTGTATTAAATATCATTTACAAGATAAATTAATATGTATTTGTTAAAGTTTCAATTTATCAAAAACCAAGAATAAATCTCGAAACTGTGATCACACTGTTTCACCCGTTTCCCGAAACTCTAACAATCACGAACGAATTAGAAACTTTAAAGTACTTAACAGGTGCAACACTCTGGTGCCTTTTAACCACTCCCACACTCGCTTCCCACGGCAAAGGTACCTAAGGAACATTATGTTCCAATGCACTAATGTCTTAAGGTATCCTACAAATACTAATTGTTTTAAAGGTGCGTGTTGCTCCAAAAATTTGAAATTCAATATGAAATAACAGTTTAAAGATAGAACGCTAACCTTATTTGCACAATCGAAACACGTTGTGACAACTTTGCTGATAACGTTCATGAGGTGCTTAGTTTCTTGTATGACGTTATCAACTTTGCTAAAAGTAGCAGCGCGGCCTACGGTGGGCTCTTTCACAGTAAACTGCAACTGTTGGACATATGTTGGCACTTTGTCCAGATGTTCCAGCAGTTCTTTTTTCGTTGTCCCAGCTGGAACCTGAAATTGAGTAGTAAAATATTATATTCCAGAAATTGAATAGTAAATCAATTTTGGATTTGTCTTATCATTCTCATCAAGGCCCTAAGCTTTATTTTTTTTGTTGATAAGTAGTTAACATTTTAGTTAAAATTCTTTGATTCTTTGATTTGTTTAGATTCCTATCCTGTTTTGTTGGAGGTTATGAAATTAATATATTTAGTTAAAAAAGAAAATATTTTACCTGATATGAAAATTGCCGCACAATCTTATATAATCTGTTTGCTTCTTCAGCAAAATATTCAGCTTGTGTAAAGAGGTCTTGCGTAGTATTAAGACGGCCTTCACCTTTTGTAAACTGGTACATAGCAAAGGCCATGGAAGACATATTTTTCGCCCTGAAATTGAAATCGATAAATTGGTAGATTTTATTAAGGCGATATTATAATTTGCACGAAAACAGTTTTCAATTTTTTAAGGCAGGTTCACCTCTTCACAATGTCGTTGTTTTCGTCTGCCGCCCCCTGCCATTTTTCTGTCTCTGCATCCATCTCTGACGACATCATTTTCATTTCTAAACCTGACTTTGCAATCTTAGCTTGCTCGTCTGAATCTAATTTTACAGCTTTTAATGGTTTACTTGTCGTGCCATGTTTCTGGAAATAATAAAATGCATATTCGAAAACTGTCCCAATTTAATAAACAGTTATAACAGAAGCGCGGTTTGGTACTCACCCCGGGTCTCGGCAAACTGCTATATTGTTGTTTATCTGGTCTATCGTCTGTGAGATCTAGAAGTTCCTTGGCTAATCTGGCCGCATCTGATAGTAACCAGGCCCACATATCAACGAACACATCGAGGTTTTCTCTCGCGGCTGCACTTCCCGGGTGGGCCGCTAAGGTTCGTGCAGCCGTCACCACTTGGGGGCCGTATATCCTTAGGTTGATTTCAGCAAATTTCGCGCTTACCTGGAGTGTCTCAGACATTGCTATATGCCTGAGCAATTTGCATACCTAAAAATTAATTAATTTCGGTTAGCATTGTTTTAGATTTATTTAATTTTATATAGACAACCACTTGCCTCTATTATGTGGTCTAATTGTTCATGAAGCCGGCTGGCTATATTGTGCAGTCTCTCTGATTCTCTCTCACCACAGGAACTAGCTAAAAAACGAAAGGATACTCGATCATACTGAATGATTACAGAAAACATTTTATTGCTGTCTAAAAGGTTATTACTCTCACAAATGGAGTAAACATTTTTGTGTGATGATCACCGCGTGTTCGTACAAGCAGGATTTAAATTAGATTTTTCTTGTATCTAATATTGGAACACGTAAAGGTCATGACACATAAATGCAGACCCCGAAAGAATAACAGTGTACCTATTTTCCGTTGTCGGTTACCTATGTGCGCGAGGTCGGTCGCTAGTCTTCTTGCTTCATCGGCTAGGGGTGCTAAGTCGCGAGCCTGGTCACGAGCGGCTGCCACCAGCGCTCTCTCTAGTTCGGCTGCTGCACTGGTAGCGCCTGTACAAGCACTTTCCAATGCAGCACCTCCTCCAGACATCCCCTGCTCTTCCTGATACAAATGAATTAATTAGTATTTTTGTTTATTTTTCCATAATTTATCGATTTAAGGATGATTCATATTGAACCGAAAATTGGACGCCGTGCTCCGGTTGTGCCGTGGCAGGCGGTGGAGTATGAATTGGTTCATAAAATCCCATACTATAGTAATTATTAGAACGCTTCCCGTCCGAGCCCCAGCCGGGGCACGGCTCGGTGGCGGCACGTAATATGAATCACCCTTTATATTTTAACTAACCACAGACACTGTGACAGCGACGAGTCGCTCTAACTCGTACGCTATTCTTTCAGCTAACGCTAATATTCTTTGTCTATGGTTATGCGATGTGTAAGCAGAGTCTGTAAAATCGTGGGTCCTCTCCACAAGTGCTCGTAGCGTAGACGCAAGTGCTCTTCTTCTCGTAGAATCTGCTCCGCCTCTCGCCCGAGCTGATCTTACTTGTGCCGTGAGACCGCGCAAAGACCCTAACGCCGTACCAGCTTCCCATTGTGCGGCCTATAACGAAATTGATGTATCGATCAATATACTAATTTTTAGTTTTAATCATTCAACCTAGACATTGAACCTAGATTCAATGTCTATTGTTATTTTTTTAATAAATTTCCAACTGCCAAAAGCGAGTAGACATTTTTATTAGGTACCTACCTAAACACAACAAGGATACATTTACTTAACAATCAATTAAATTGTGTAATAAAATAAGCTTCATTTCTTATTAAAACTACTTTAACATCAATAAATCAGTCGTGTTTTGCGACAAGCTTAGCTATGCCATATAATTTTAAATTAACCTAAGCAAAGTTACAGGCGGTGTAATTGCTAGCATATTAGCATAAATTTTAAGTGATAGTTTAAAAATCCTATTTACCTAATACAGCTTTGTTCCATTTCGGGAAGCTACCAGAATAAACTATGTATATGTAGGTAATTAATAATACTAATATAGAAGTGCATATAACCACATAAACAAATGAACTCGTACTTCCTCATACAATCCACGAAGACTAAATTAGTATGAGAAAACACGATGCACGTGTTATAATAAAATAATATCTAAGAATTAATTTCATTAGACACCGCTAAGCATAGATACAAAAAAAATATTCTATAGAATTTAATAGCAGAAGAGGGAAAAGCAATGTTTCCGTCTGCTTTTAAAATACCTGTTCATGACTATCCGAAAAAGGTTGCAACTACAAGAAAAGAAATAAAATTGTGTTTATGACTTGAAAAGGGATGAATTTAGATAGATAAATTAGGTATATGTTTTAAATAGAGTAGTTGAAAATAGAGGGTCAATCTAAGCAATCAGTATAACAATACTTACATACACGGGTTTCGATGGTCCATTTTAAGCAAAAAATTTTAAAACGGTAATGGTGCACAGCTTATAATAAAATAATTTTCGTGTAAATATGTGCGTGTATAAAAGCATTTATTGTGTAAAGATTCATATAAATTCTTACAAACAAACATAAATCAAACAGGTCCAAACAGTTCAAAAGTCAGTGCTAATTTTGGTGAGGTGAAAATATTCGTTATTATATTACCTACGTACTTATACTTTTGATAGTGGCAAATCGTGTTATATTATGTGTGAAAATAACTAAATTAATAGATATGTGACCTGTTATTGAAGTTACTATAGAAGGAATAATCGTTCCAGAAAATGACAACACTGGGATATTAAAAAAATATTAATTGAAGAAGAAAATTACAAATGTTAACATATTTATTTTAATAAGTTTTATTTCCAATCACTTAATTTTTGAAGTATAACGATTCAACCAAATTCAACCAAATTCAACATGTCTACGATTTCCGGATTGTGCGTAGCGGAAACCTTTCTAGTGTCTTGATATTAGGTCTACTTACGTCAGCCCGATAACAAAGGTACTAAGGTTTCCACGCACCCACAGAGAAATTTAGTACATGTGCTCATACGCATTAGACGGCGTGTAGCAGTTATTAGGATGCCATATATGTTTGAGATCGATTACACTGTCGTATGTAGAACCGCAGTAGTTTGCATATCAAATTGGCCTAATTCGCCATTTGAAGTCGACATAACATTCAATGAGCGTCAACTCCTACCCTATGTAAATTTGG
The DNA here is from genome assembly GCA_945859745.1 of Synanthedon formicaeformis. Lineage (NCBI taxonomy): Eukaryota > Metazoa > Arthropoda > Insecta > Lepidoptera > Sesiidae > Synanthedon > Synanthedon formicaeformis. The sequence goes on from OX243954.1 coordinate 6,750,564, forward strand.
CCATGTGAGAATTGTAATATTTGCCGATGCAAATTTGACCGTGGATATACCATTCAAGGTCTAAACATTTTTATTTTTACTTTGTGTACACGCAAGACCTCAATTAATGGTAGAACATTTTGGGGAAATTTGCATCAGGAGAATATTTATTCTTGTTGGCAATCAACTGAATAGAAAAATTGTCAATGAGAGAAAGTTAGATTTTTTTCTTAGTGGGATGCCGCAAGCCGTCTAATGCGAATCACTCAACGCGCGAGTCAAAAATTTAAAAAAAGCTTTGAAACTAGGTAGTCACTTTTAGCACTACAGCCAGTGTACAAAGTAACTTGGTCTAGGGTTACTTCCAAAAGCGCCAGTCTTAAATTCATTGCTGTGCTGCTGACTTTAAGGAAAGACTAAGTGAATAAAATAAAGAAAACGCAAATAGTCACGTACTGTGAGTAGACAGGAGTCATCAGCTCGGACGAGTTGACTTTCCTTAGGACAATGAAAAGTTTGCTATGATAACAAAGGAGATTTTGCATCATAAAGTAGATCATTACTTGTGAAAGTTTTCTGGATTATGGTTCGTTATTTTATGTTAAATACCTACACCGCATGTAATTAAACAAATTTAGGAGTATTTATTACACTGTGCTGCTGTTATAAAATATTTAGTTTATTCCCATCTCGGCACCCACGAATTTATATGATAATAATTGTTAGTAGTCCGATGCCCAAACTTTGTCGAAACCTACTAAGACGATGGCATAAAACCGGTAATATAGTATTGTTAGAATTTTCTAATTATTCAAAAACACTATTACTTAAACACTGTCGTGAATAGTTACATTTTTTTTATTTTGCATTTTTTTCTTAAGAACGTTAACGTTATAACCTCTCAGTCATCAGTTAGAACTAATGATGAGAAGTTTTATTTATGTTGCAACAGCTACAATGTCAATAATTAATTACTTTCAAGAAGAATAAATTATTATTTGCGCAAGAAAAGTAATATTTATTTCAAAAAAGTTAAGAATCCTCGCTAGGAGTCACAAAATATTTCACAAGATAATCTAAACCTTTAGTTTTCCTAATTTTCCTTTTATTTTTATCTTGCATATATAAACGAATATTAGTAGGTAATGCTATAAGTATATTTAAATGCGAGATCCAGGGGCATAGTCGTTTCAACTAAACTGTGTCAGATATATTTATCTTACATACACAACAAATCAAATTGTATATGTTTCTAACTCCATAAAAGCATATATGAGAGAGCTTCTGCGCTGAACATATCCGTCGGATGTAGTGCTCTCGTAATGTTTGCATTCGAATGCAATTCTGAAACATCGATGAAAATATTTATTTTTATGTGAAAATGAAATTTTTAATGACTTTTCCATTTTCTATCATATGTTAAATTTTGTTAGTCTGTTATCATAGAAACTCAACTGTCGGTTTTTTTTTATTTATTTAGAAGCTCAATGTCACGTTAAATGTGGTTTGCCAAAATATACCTACCTATAGTAATATTCTCCTTGCAAAAGATTTGGAAATAAATCGTGCTATATCAGATTATAGGTAACAGTACTCTACATTTATATTAATTTTAGGTTAATTTTTATTTTACATTATTTCTAAGGACTATATTATTATCATAATCAAACCTCCTGCGAATGCTCTTCGTGTCCCGGCAATCCATCCCTCACTACATAATGGATGAGGTCCATGGCACGGCGCATCTGACAGAACACTGTATCGCGGTTCTCTCGTGCCGACGCGCTTCCTGGATGTCGCATACAAGTCTGACAAAAAGATAAATAACCATTATTTTTTTATATTTTTTAACATCTTATCAAAACGTTTGGTCGATATAACCGGCGATTCAAGAAATGGCTATTACCTTGGTCAACAGATTAGCATTGCCATACAACGAGGTAATGTAGCCAGCATGCTTTGGACGCTGTCTATGGGGGACCGAAGCTTTATATTATATAATAAGTAAATATGTATAATATAACTTAGAATTAAATGTAAAGTTTTATAATAACTTTTGTTACTTTAAATTTCTACTTAAAATACCTAAAAAGTCGAAATTGAACAGTAAAACTTGAATTGAGTCAAGTTACGCCAACCACGGTCAAATTGCGCAGTCAAGTCCTTACTTAATTTGGCTGTGGTTGTAGCGTTAAAGGAGAGAACTTTTAAATCATTATTGTGTCTTAAATCATCACGTTCTGGTAAATGGTAACATTTTACACCGTACTGTGCGCCAAAGAAACGGAGTTTATCTGCAATATTTGGATGAGACGCAGCTGCGCACAATCCTGATGGGTAAAAACTTTATCTTGTGATCGCGCGAACTTTAGAACAAACTGTTTCCGCCTACTGTATGGGCTTTTTCAAGCTTGCTGTTATTTTTTTATAGTAGTTAGCATAACTGCATCCCGGTCTTATGTGACTTTAAGCGACAGCAGCCATCTATCATCAAGTGGATTGTCGAAAACAGCCTGGCCACACTTTTAATAAAAAAATGTTTAGTTCAGAAAGTAGGTAACTAGGAATTAAAATTCTGGAAGAGACTTATACAAAAGTCTTCAATAGGGTAGAGCAAAACACTTTTATTTTTCAAAGCCAATTTTCTGCGGGCTTTAAAGACGCACAGTGACTGAGGTCAGCTATCTGAATGGAATATCCGGGTTGTCGTGAAAGTGATATTCAAAGGGCTGTTTTTGTTTGCTACGCTGTATCCGTGCCATATAAAAAATCTGTACATATTTTAAAAATAATATAAAACATAGTTAAGAGGGTGACAGAAATATGGTCATGGTAATAGACGGTGTATTACCTACGTTTCTCCCAAATCTTGTCTTATCAGTGGTCGCTATCTGGGGTTAAGACAATTTAGTGCAATTTAACTGCAATATTTAAAGTAATTCAGTCTTTCTTGCTTTGCAAATTTAAAAGTAGGTACCTACACAAGATAATATTCGTATCTCTGGTATGGTGTTCTTAAAACAACATTCTAAACTCATGGCCGTTTAGACCTCTATCCCTCAGGGAAATTAATATCACCAGACAGAGGATCTTGGAGTACTTGGTCAAGACTTTACTATAAAACTATGTTTATTTTTAACGAAATTGCAATGTAAAGATTATTGTTTTATAAATTTCCAATGAAAAATAATCCCTAAATGGAGAAACAGTGTATTCTTATGCGTAGCCTACAATTTGAAAAGGAAATTTATGAATGTTTCCAACAGATAAAAGAAATACAATTCGTGAAATATATTATTCAGATTAAAGAGAGGGTTTGAGGCATGCCGCTTTGCTGACCGGAAGCCAAGACATATTGCTGGCTTCTTTGTACACACGGACCTCGGTTCTTCAAGGCTAAACGCGTTTGATATAATGTTTATCTGTGCTTATGCTAATACTGTATAATGGGCCCATTACTTATTACACTTGCTACAAATGTTAAGCAATAAATATTTAACCTTTTCTATTTTAAATTTCTATTAATAATTCTGGTTTGGAGCTGAATAAAATTTTTATTTCTTAGTTTTTTTTACGTAATTTTTAAGAGAATGCTGTTATCCATGATTGAAATCAGAAAGCAGAACAATTTAATATTGCTATAGAAGTAGCCAGTTGGCAAGACCTATGTTTAAGGTCTTTGCTTGAAATTTAAACACGTTAGTCTTCTTTCAGCACTGTTTTGTAATTTTACTTATCTAAAAATATAAAATTCCAGGGCGAAGCCGGCAGCGGGTCGCTAGTATACCTACTTAAAATTTTCTGAAATTGCATTAATTGTATTATACCTATCTATCTACCTACCTCCTATTCACTTAACCTCATATTCTCCCTTTTCCTTTACCCTCTCAGCGTAGGGAGCAGCGCACTTGCACCCCTCTTGGTATTGCTCAAGTGGACTTACTGAATGCCTGCCACCCTTACCATAAAATACCTACTTACCTGTATGCACTCATTCTTTTAGTTGTAAATAACTAGATTATTATATAATTTCTTGTATTTATGAATTTGACAGCCTAATCCTTGATTTACAGGTTACAGGCTTTTCATAATGCTACGGCCTCTAGGAACCGAGCAAAATGAAAATTTCTGAAAATACGCTAAAGCGAAAACGAAGTTGCGTGGACGGGCGATACAAAGCAGTGAACGTGGGAAATTGACGAGAACCGATCATTACCGAAAAGAGCCACAATATGCTTATGTAAATTTCAGTTAAATGGGTGCTAGAGCCACGAGGTACAGCAAGTTTCTTATATTTTTTCCCTTTCAGATTTAATTTATAAGAACAGATCGAGAACTTTCATAGAAATTGATAAATATTAATTGAAATTTAGTTCAAAATCAAATTTTAGCAAATATGTTACATATAAAATAAAGTTAGTTAAGAAATCCATAAAATCAAGATGACAAATGACCTCGATTAAGCCTGTTGTCGCTAACGGCACAGCTTGGTCCCTAAAATGGCACGGTATGTACATAATTGATAGGAGGAACGGCGCACGACGGACAGGGCTAATTTACGCGCTCTACGGGATTCACCGGACACTGGGATTCCAAAATTTACGACTACATATTACTAAATCTATCCGTCTTAAGAAGGTCAAGGTATTTCAATTAATCCAATATGGGCATAATAAATGGATTACCTACCTATGGTTTGGTCATCACTTCAAATCAATACGAACATATTATATTGTTCAAATTTAATTATAGATATGGCGGTACCGTATATCGTATATATAATATGGTTTACATATTGAAAAATTCGTCATAATCAGCTTACAAGGCTTTTGGATAACAGGGCCAGGGAGTGTTGAAAATTGGCATTTTTATTTGAACGCCGCTACCGCCTCTTTAGTTGAAATATAATATTTCATACTAGAACCTTTACCCTAGAATCTGCATTTCTAAGTGGCGGTAACCTATATAAAATTGTAAGAGAAATCTGGTCCCATACAATCTGACTACATGTGGAGTATATAGCCGGTATTTTAATACCCAGATAAGCAACACTAAGGAAAATGCAAGTAAATTAGGACTAAGTTTGGCCACTGTTTAGACAAGTGGCCCGTTACTATTGCGCTTGTGTCCAGTTTATGAATACGAAACGCAGTTTACGTCTTATAGTATATGTTTAGTAATTACTTTTGATGAAGTGAGCAACATAAGTGTGGATCTTTCTAGGACGTTACGTGCCGCCGCGACTTGAGCTCGGCGTCTCTCGTCGCGCAGATCGGCGCGGCGTTCCGCAGTGAGCCTCGCCAGTTCCACCATGCCACCGCCAAACTCAGTGAATGCACGCACAAACTCTGTGAAGTTTGTCACCGACTCCAACCGACCCAGCGAGCGAGCCACCTGTCGAAACACAAAACTTATGATAAGGAGGTCTGGCGGGTACACTCACTGTAATAAAAGTATTTTTAACACGAGGGCGTCGAGACGCCCGACGCAACAACGGGGTTTTATAAGTTTGACGTGTGTGTCTGGCTGTGGAATAGTAGCTCCCAAACGGATGGACCGATATTGATCCGTTTTTGTTTTCTTAGCTATAATTTATGAAAATCAGGAAATGAAAATTTCAGGCGTTTAAAGCCCATTTCCAAGTTAATGAAAGGTTTTCTGAATGAATGTTACCCTATATCCTTTTCACTATCCCTGACAACATGTAGGCAAAATTTCAAGATGCTCGGTCAAGAAGGTATGAAAGATTAAAAAATAAATAAACTGATTCACTTTCGCATTTATAAAATTAGTTAGGATTATATTATCAAAGCATAACTTAAAGATTTACTAATTTAAAAATTCCAATCAACGAATATATAGGTGTAGAAACTAAATTCTAAGTAGGTCGTTTGCAGAGTTAGTGCTTCTCCAATAACGAAGCGAGTAAAGCGAGGCAACAGAGACGAGGGAACGAGAAGTTTGTCATTGCAAGTTAGGTATAATGGGTTAGAAAATGAGGGAGCTACTATGGAGAATTTGAGAAGCCACTTTAAAATATACGTTCCACATATTCCGCCTCAACCTCAAATATATTTTCTGTAAAAATGTGATTTCAATTCATGATTCCAACCTAACAGCGATTTGCAAAAGTTACTGCGAATACGGATGTATCAGCATATTTCCCCTGGGCTCGGGAGAATTCTTTCCTCTATACCAAAATAAGGCCAACAGCGTAAAAACTACTCATAAAAGGACACAGAAAATTTATTAAGTATGTAAAATTTACATCGTCACTAGTCTAAAAAAATTCTAATAAACTTTAGGATTTAGGATCTTAATAGAATTAACCTATTATTAGAATAGATTTTGCCACTGACTTCGTTTGTATGATAAAAAGTAGTACAACAAAAATCTGTATAACGTTGTAGAGCACTTACTTAGTTTGAATCTCTATTTTTTTATGTTAAGGTCGTAAGACAGGCGAACGATTCACTTGATGGTAGATGGCTACCATCGCCTATAACACAAGCAGGCCATAGGTGCTGCAAGTGCGCTGTCGACCATAGAAGGATTAAGAAAGGGATGGGGTAATGGGCTCCATGTAAATATCTTAAGATGAATCATTTATGTCTTTATATTTTAAGAGAAGTACACGATTATGAAATTGCGTTTGAAGGCACCAGCTAGAATCATATAATACTAAACGAGAGATTCTTGTATGCCACGACGATCTCGCAAACGACCCTAGACGAAAATCCTGGGGTAGGGGTTTTTTAGGTCTAGAAATCGATCTATCAGGGTCTTATCTTCGAGAAAGTTCGTTGTAGGTAGCTTTTTATTATTGGAACGGTTACAAAAGTAATACCTACCGCTTGCTCGGTTTATAATATTTTGAATTGTTAGTTATTAATTCAAGTATTCTTGAATTTTTCTTCTATATATTTTTTTCATAGGCTTTCTTTCTTACACGTGAAAAACCGTAAACCTTTTATTGCTCGGTCACTCAGTCTAGTCTAGTATAATATTATGTAAAGAGAGTACATAAGTTTTATTATATTATTTTTATAATTACTGAAGAAAATCAGTCAGAGGTATTTAAAATTATGGAATATATTATTGCAATATCCGTTGTAGGTAGTCATATGTTATCATTATTTTCCTGCAAACGGTCGAATGATATGAGGGCACGTCACAAACATGACATGATTGGCAGGGGCGGGCGTAGGCTTCGTGTGGCTTTGCGCATCATTTGTCATGCACTGCTCTACCTATGATGTATAGACAAATGAGAAATATTAATGACAGAAGGATGTGTATTGACGCATTATCGATATTGAGGATTATTGTTGCGCACTTCACTTTATACATATAGCTTTCAATTCTATCAACAGAAGATAATAAGTATGTGAACGATTCATACGAGTATCTGTACGTTATTATTTTTTTAAACAACAATTTTTACACGTTGCGCTTATGTTACCAAGGTAAAAAAATTGTTTTTAGTTTTCCGTGAGTTTGTGCACGCTAATCTCAGAAACGGCTTAACCGATTTGGATGAAATTTGGTACACACATAGTTTATTATCTGGATTAAGATATAAGATATTTGCACTTTTTATCCTGGAAAGATAAATTTTGTAAGATTTTTTGTTAGATTTTCAAAAAATGAACAGCTAAGTATATAGTATCGTACATAAAGTATAATTTAAAAAATTAAGAAGTTTTTTACACTCTGATTCTGAGGTCTGTTCTGAACAGAGAGTACTTTTTGTAGTTTTATATATTTTATTTTAAATTGCCAGTTTTGAAAACTTTCAGATTTCACTTGCTAAAAGTTTGGCTATAAAGCCAGTTTTTATGACTAGAGAACTCAATAAACTTAAAAGTAAAACACAATGGAGTGCTTTTAAACTTGGCACCGAGTTGAATTCAGTGCTTTCTCTGGGTCTATTTAATGATTATATGAGATTACCTTATCCTTGGCAAGCAAAAGTTGCCGTACGACGACCATATCGGCCAATAATAAGACCCTAGTGACCGAGGCAAGCAGCGCTCGCGCGGCTGCCACCATCCCTGTTCCGTCTGCTCCCGCGCATACGCGTTCAATAGCACGACCTGAAACAACAATAAAACAGTTCATTTTTAACCCCCGACGCAAACACGGGATTTAAGTGTGAAAATATGAAATCAAGCTCTCTTGGCCAGACGTTGACACTATTTGTGTCCAGTTGCTTTCATTTGACACATGCCAAAAAAAATTGCGATCGACCGTGCCTAGGACGATTTTTCTATACACAAACTTTCCTCGTTTATTTCTCTTTTCATTAAGTGAAAACCGAATTTAAATCCGTTGGCTGGTTAGAAGTAGTTATAGCGAAGAAACAGATGACGGATTTATAATACACTAGCTGGCGCCCGCGACTTCGTCCGCGTTGAAAAAGAAAATAATAGCCTATCCTGTGTCCCGTACGTCTAAATGTTTATCTACCAAGTTTCATGAAAACTAGTTAATTCGTTTAAGAGTTATGGAGGAACATACATACATACATACAGAAAAAAATTCTAAAAATCGTCAATTTAGTTTCAGTATCGTGTATAGAGCCTATAAACACGATATCTCTTGAAACAAAGTAACTTACTCCATGACCAACCCTTACAGATTTATTATTAGTATTGATTATGTAGAGAATAAAGTTTTAATGAAAGAAATGGTTACTGTGAGTCAACCGTAACAGATAGATATGTGTCGTTCATTGTAAAAGTGGTGTAACTCCCTATTTTTAAAAAACATCTTTTCTTGCCTAATGGTATCACATTTAGTCATTTATAAGTTACTTCAAATTATTATATGTAATTAATTTGATTGTATTAAATAATAAAAAAATATAAAACAATGAATGAATGCTTATATTTTTTTTCTTACACTATAATTCGCAAACAGCTCGTTATTCTAAAATTCAGTTACAAGGAGATAATTCACTTTTTTACAATGAACGACACATATATAACATCTCAAATTTTCTTTAGGATTTTAGAAGAACTATAATTCTCTAATATATATTTTTTATGAAATCGAATCAAAATCTGTTTCGTGGTTTAAGAGGAGTTAGCGGCCATACAGACAGACAGACGCGGAAAGCGACTTCAAATTATACTATTTAAAGAAGAAACAAGTAAAAATAAGACAAAAGAGTTATTAAGCTACACAAATACAAGTTTCTGTAGACGTTTGTCGACTCTAAAATATAATTGCCAACCATTTGATTTACAACTCATACTTGGCAGCAAGTATATGAAGAGTCAGTTCAGCGCAGTTGGGATATTAAATTCTCATAACTTTTACGTCCAACTAATAAATCAAAATTTAAATGCGATTTTATTACAAAAATATATTATAATTATGATTAAGTAATTTTGTTTGAATTAGGAATCATTACAGGACAAAATGCATCCTGTGTTTTTTTAATCCAGCAAATGCTAAGTTTTTAATCTATATGCTAAGTTTCTATTAAGTTCGTAAGCGCTTTTTCTTGACTGAAATATTTTCACAAACTCTCATTGTTTACACAGAATAAGTTCCGTAACCGTAAATTTATTATTCTTTTATGGACTGAACATTTAATATTTTTCTCATAAAATAACATTAAAAAAAACCTAATTTTTAACAGAAAATGAGATTTATGGGTTCGTTAAAATATATATTATAATATTTAACTATCCACTGTAAACGTTATACCGCCGATCGGATTGAGCAGGGTTCGCGCTTAAATGGGATTAATAAATGGACTCGAAATGTGGCTTCGCGAGATTTGCGTAATTCATGTGTTATACCAACAGTCCGACGGCGGGCGCGGCGTTTTCTGGATCAGCGATCCGTTCTGATTTAAATTCAGCCAGGTTCAGAATATATTTCACACTTATCTCCCGGTTAGATATGTACAAAAAATAAACAAATATTCCATTAAGGATTTAGATATAAATCCTTGAACCGTTTTGTTCGAAATATTATCCATTATCTCGACGTGTAAGTTCACTTATGTGTGTAAATATTCCATTATAACCATAAGGGCTTGTACTAACAAACATACCTACGTACTACATATAAAGTAAACACATATACATAGTACATACATAGTACATACGTAGTCCTTCGTTGTTGAAGGACCCAAGCCACAGCCTTATTAAAAATAAAAATATCCAGGTTAATTCGCCTCGACAAGTTCTATTGGATTGATAGTGAAATCCCATATTACACGAGAAGTCTACGGCTCTAAATGTTGTATTTTCTTTGACAAATATTTCTCAATTTTAATTAATCTCTTTTAATAATTTAACGGAGGAATAATACAAAAAAGAAATATCTCTTCATCTGTATTATTTAGTATAATATGATCTTCGAGTTTTGCGCATCAAGTCTAATTTTTACTGGAGTGAAAATGTCGAATTTCGTCCCAAATAAGCATCATTTGCGGGAAGTGTTAATTTTGTATAAAAAGTGAAGAAAAGTGCAGCTGGTCAAAAACGTCCAGTGTATGCGACCAGACACGATTCCATAATCATTATTTCGGCCTCAAGTTGCTATTGTGGTTAAAAACTATTTGGAAAATAACGAGTGGGAAATTCTGGCTCACCCGCCTTATAGCCCAGACCTTGCCCCTTCCGACTAACCATTTGTTTCGATCGATGCAGAACGCTCTGACTAGAATACGCTTCACAATCACAACAGGGTGTCAAAAATTGGCTTGATTCTTTCTTGGCTTCAAAAGATGAACGCTTTTTCCGCAACGGAATTCATAAATTACCAGAAAGGTAGGGAAAAGTAGTGGCTAGCGATGGGCAAGACTTTGATTAATGAATTAATTCATTTTATCATTCAAATAAATGCGTATTTTAAGCAAAAAAATGGACCGAATTAAGTTGTACACCCACCATATATTTTTCATTTTTCAACGCGGACGAAGCCGCGTCATATTGTACATATAATCACCATTTGTAGATATAATCCTCATACAACGCGGGTAATATCACAACAACAATTCATAATAGTAGATAAATGAAATTAATTTTGACGTGATCCCTTATTTATAAATAGAAATGAAGAGGTTTTATCCGAGCGCTCGGACCAACTCTATTCAACTTTAATTATCTTTTAAATCTTTTGTAAACAGTCCGTACCTACCTATAGCTTACCGAAGTGAATATTTAATTATGATATCCGGAAACTTGCTCTTTTGCGAGACCGAGAAGGAGAGCGAAAGCTTTGAACTAAAATACAATCAAGTTAATTCTACAAACTCTACAAGTTTCTGTTTAGTATAACAGTATATAATGTAAGTAAGTATAACATATTATACTTATTTACATATATACATATATAAGTACATTTATACTTATACATACAAGTAATACTTGTAGTCCTACCTATGTAGGTACTTCAGTCTTTTTTCTCTTTATTAATATAATGTAAACAATAACAAACAAATTGATTGAAACATCTTACCAATAAGATAAAAAGATACGATTCAGAACATTGATAGTTTAAAATAATTTTAATAATAGGAAGAAGGCTGAAAATAACAAAAACAAATTCTTTATTAAATGAAGATACAATGATTATAATATAGGTAATTTAATATTACAGTTAAATTTTCAATTAATTGAGTCAAATAATTATTGCATTAAAATGTATTCAATTATTATACAGTAACAAGTAGCTTCTTTTATTGTTCAGATCATAATTTCACATTTAAAATTATAAAGTAGAATCCTAGATGACGCCACGTGTATGTTTATGACGCTGTGTCATGTTCATGTGAGTGTATGTAAAAAAAGAGAGGTAGGTGGTACAACGCAGCAAAGCTGTCAAAGTAGTACCACAGGTAAAAATAAATCTCCCGTGGTACTGCCAGACAGCATAGTAGTACTACGGGCAAAAAATATTCCCCTTGGTACTACCTGTAGTATCACCGGTAGTACCACGGGGAAGTAGCGAAATCAAGTTGTCCAAGTTATTTTAATATAGAATTCTTATAGTGTAAATATAATTATATTATTTATATTATATGAACTTCACATAGTTTGAAATTTGGTATTTTTTTAGATTTTCTAAACCTGAATGATTTTCCAAATGCCATGTTATACGATGACATACATTTTAATGTTTATAATATTTTTAAGCCTCAATTATAAAAATGAGTTTTTCCACCTTTAGCATTTGGCTTGACTTTAATGTATATATGGATGGAAGTAAATTAATGAATATTAAATGAAACAAATTTTTGTATGACAACAACATTGTTGAATGTTAGTTAGCAGTCAACATCGAATTAAAATGATTTTTAATCTATGTATACTTTACTAATAACGCCGCGTCGCAGTGAGTGCGGGCAGCAGTCGACACGCAATACCCAAATGTGGTTTGGAGTTAATAGCGTGTCAACAATCACCCAATGTTAAATCGACCGTCTAGCGTGACATTAAAAAGATAACTGACACGAAATTTTATGAACAAATCATTGATTTACATATCACAGATACACTGTGTAACGACATTCTCATATCTATGTGTAAGGTTACGCTATAAAAAATTAATCCATATGCAGATACTTATTCAGTGAAAGTAAAAATTACCATAGAGGTAAACTACAGGAAATATTTTTTTTACGTTTAATCTAGACATAAAAAGTTAACGTTTAAGGCTTAGTTTAATTTAGTCTCTTTAGTCTAACTGAATGGTCTCCAAATGAGGTAGGTCTGCACCAAAAATATACATCAAATATGGCTAAGAAATATCTAATAAATTATGTAACGATCTAATTGGAGTTTATCAATAGTTAATAATAAAACTAGTCGATGTTATAAAAAAATATATTTTAATATTTATTCAAAAAAATTTGGCATCCTATAATTCGATATTACTTGAACCTGTGCATTATTGCACTTGTGTATATTATGAGTGAATATCAAAAAAATTGTACGTAACACAAAAGAAACACATTGGAATATTAACATTTCTGTAACACAAAGGAATATAAAGGTGCATTATACCAACAGTGTATTTGCTTACGGACATTATTTTATCTTTTACATTTTGTATTTTAATTGACTTGAATAAATGTATTTTATACTAATCAACATTTCACATGACGCAAAACTATAAAGTTTAACACATTATGTAGAATAGTTAAGGTAGTTAGGTATTTAAAAAATAAACAAAAATAAAATAGTTTAAAAATCTTATTTATATTATCACTAATTAAAAATCTTAAAGAAAACAATCTAAAATGCAACATTTTGCAAGTAAAAACAATAGCAGTTTCTCCGGATTTTCTTGACTCAACTTTTGTCGATATCTTCATTGTCTCTCTGCTTCAGAAAGCACAAATTGTAACTATGGTTCTATCACGTAAATACACCAATAGAGATAATTATATAATTTTTCACATTAAAAACGGAAAAGAAAATGCCAAAATAGATTTTTTAAACATAAATGAAAAAATATATATTTAGTTAGGTAATGTAAACTGGTGTAAGTCTATTGATGTTTTTATATTTTTCGTTTTAGTTCGGTAAGTTTTTGAAGTTCATATTTCTTATATAAAAAAATTCTTTTTCTTTTTTATATTTAAGGCTTTTTAGTGCAGAGTCTATACATGGGCAATTTCGTACTGTGCTCCTCACGGTGTTTTCCTTTACAGTAAGTAAGAGCGATAAGTTAACGAAAAAATATGCAATCAAATGGCGAAAACAGCTTTCAAATCGGATCAGTAGTTCTTTATAAAATCGCGAAGATACATATAAACGAGAACCAACTTTTTTTTAGTCGGTTTAAAATAAAAATAAAAACATTACAAAATTATCATGAATTAATGGATCACAATGAATTTTTATTGATATAAATTTAATATTTTGAATGTAGAAATATACAACGTAAATATATTCAGACTACAACGTACATTTTAAAACGAAAAAATGTGTCACACGAAAGAAACATAATGGAATATAAAAATTGCCAATGTGTATGCACCCTTTTTTTGTGTGGCGTCACCCAATGGAAGCAAAATATAACCTATCAAAACAAGAAACCACGCGCTACAAACAAAGTAAAAAGATTTTCACAATTCTTGTCTATCACACGATTTACTTATTACAAATAGTATCATAAGATAATATATCTGTAGTAAAATCATTAAACTTACCTGAGATATTGCGTAACACAAGTAAATATTTTACAATGCAACAAAACGGTAACCTCACAAATCAAAGCAATACAGCAAAAGTAAGGTGGCTGACGTTTTGTTTTGTAAGGTTGAGTGGTAAATCGAGTGTTTCCGGATGTAAAAAAATACGAATGCGTTCCGAAAGTGTATAACAGGACACATAATATCGTCACACAACGGTCGTCACACAATGTAATGAAATATGGAGACATCAGTTTTACTTCAGTTTTCTTATTTATTACAACGTTTCTAAAGAAATAAAAAGGTTCCTTATGCACAGTGATCGTTTTCCAAGTACACTTTATAAAAAAAAACTGTGTTCGATGGATTATGAAAAAGTTATTATTTTTTTCTTTTAAAAGTACCACGGGAGACACTACTTTTTTGTATGACAAAAAAAAACTTCACTTCATTAGATTTGGTTTTTATTGTATTCCTTTGGACTAATTCAGTTGATCTGGTATTTATATACCAAAGAATGAATATTGAAGCGCCTTTTTGAAAAATACGGCTTATTTATTCACCATAGGATTTTTTTACACCCGTATTAATATGGGGACATTGAGCTTTTTCAAAATGTACATTTTTTTTGATATCGCCTCTTATGGTAAAATAAATACAATTTAGAATTTTTCAAGACTAATTAACATTAAAGAAACATGTGCAATACAGTAAAGTCCTATCAGTAAAGCAGTTGTATACCAATAGTGTTAGGTAAACACACATAACACGTTGTGTTTGTTTATAAATGGAAATCACGTTGTTAACATTGGCCAACTGCTGGTTCCCATAAGTTCGTTTACATTGGAACACAGCACGCACTTGATTGAACAACCTGTGGATTGCACATCACTTTGTAGATAGCTGAATCTAATAAACATTGCAACACTCTTTTATAATAACGAGCGGCAGGTAGGCTGACAGGCTACTTGATTGTAGGTGCTGTTGTATGTCGCTGAGTAAGTAAAGCATGCCAGAGCCTTCTTCCCAATCCCCTAACCTTAATCCTTCTGCAGTCAGTAGCGCTCTTGCAGCACCTATGTTATAGGCGACAGTTGCCACCTACTATCAAGTGCAACGTCAGCCTGTCTGTCGACATTAACATAAAAAAATCGGTAGGTACCAGAATTAGGAACAAGTTAGACACAATCTCTGGCATCTCTTACTTATTTACTGAAACATAGTACACTTACATAGTACGGACATAATACACAGTAGTGAAGCATAGTAGTTACAGTACACGTACTATAACTACCGCAATACGAGCTAATCCATATTTTAATAGAGAAATGAATTCTTTTTCTTTTCGTAACAAAAAACAATAAAAACAAATGACGCCTATCTAAAATACTTAAGGGAGGCATAAGAAGTTTATTGAGATAGACCGTTAAAGAAAAGGTTAAAGGTTGCGAGCTGTATTTCACTGCATACATTTCTCATAGGTATATTAATTCGGGCTCCTTATTTTTTACTCTAAAAATATTCCATAATGGAAGCAAGTTGAAGTAGTAAATTTGAGCCTTAATAGTTCTTTTATGTTTTTGGTTTAGTGAAGTACCTAAAATTTTAAACTAAAAAAATATTTAATTTTTTCACTTGAAAAGCAGTAAAAATGCTGATCTCTAATGACATTCTCGAAAGTCTACTAACGATATTTCTATGAAATATCTAAAATAACAGAAATACTTATCACATTATGATCCACTAAGTAAGGACAAAGTAAGCAATTATCATAAAAAATATGCATAAATTATTACAAAAAATTAAAATAGTCAATTTATTTGAAGGTTAGCAAATAATTTGATACATTTGTTCTAAATATATAACAGTATAGGTTAAGAATTTTATAATTAAAGTTATAACCAGTATAGAGTTTCAAATTTTGATTAAACTAATTTTGTTTGAAATTATTATACAATAGTTTCATCCTCGGAAATCCCGTTTCGTATCCTTCCTTTAATAATCTCCTCACTTTAATCCTTATTTAAAATTCACACCCTCATTGAAACAACGACAAAACCAAAACTAATTTCTGTTGCGTTAAAATAAACCGAGTTGAATACTTCATAATATGTCATTAGAAAGACTATTTCAATAGTAATTACTTAAATATTTCACATTTTTGATTTATTTCTGTAATTTCGATTTATCCACCATGTTCTAACATCCGTTTCATAAAATGTGGAGTTCGGGGACTCGAACTATTCGCTGTTTTCAGTAGACATCTTAGTTTAAACTTAACGGAAAAAATACTGCGTATTGGCACAGAAGTGTTCTATTCCTTGAATAATTACTTTTTTTATTATAGTATCAAATTTCTGTAAAATAAAATATTATAACGCAGTGAAATTTTCGAAAATATTCACCAAAACTGGTGCCTTTTGTGAATAGACTAAGTATTGTTTGCTAGAAATAAAAATACCACTATAAACTTCACATCATCAGCTACTTGTATGCAAAAAATCAAATAAATATATTAACAAATAAGACTAAAAAAACAACTCGTAAAAACATGCAAATCTTGCAATATATTAGAAGACACATTGCCCGGGCCGCCAGTACGCGCTAAGCGCTCCTAGAGGAAGGACGTATCGCTTTTTATTGTGCGGTCACGTGGTCACAATCGAACGATCGGTCGAATAATATAGCGCAACCAAGACGTTTTGACTTTTTTTTATTTAATATTTTTTTTTGTGTTGCATAAAAAAATGATGAAAACTATATTGAACATAATGTATGTACATACATAATTGTATGGCTTCACGCGTACCCTTCGTCAAATACAGGAACATTCCTTGAGCCAGACACGTTTCGAATCGCAACCTGTCTACGGCTTGGGGTTCCGGTCTGCGCTCCTCATAAATGTCCCTGTGGCAGTGATGTCGACAAGCTAGGACATCACGGACTGTCATGCCAAAAAAGAGCAGGCCGCTTCTCGAGACATGCCGCACTTAACGATATCATACGCCGCTCCCTTGCCACCATCAACGTGCCAAGTCTACTTGAGCCGACTGGTATGGCAAGAGACCGGACGGTATGAGTGATTCCATGGAAGATGGGCCGGGTGCTGGTATGGGATGCAACCTGTTCAGACACGCTGGCCCCTTCCCATCTACATGGAAACAACAACAAAGCTGGTGCGGCTTGTGAAGCGATTGAAAAATCTAAAGCATGCAAATACAGGGGTCTAGGCTCCGAATATGATTTTGTCCCATTCGGTGTCGAGACCCTTGGTCCGTGGGGTCCTAGCGCTATAAGGCTTTTTAAAGAAATAGCAAAAAGGTTAGTCGACATCACAGGAGACCGAAGAGCTGGCAGCTACCTCGGACAAAGAATTAGTCTAGCTATTCAAAGGGGGAACGCTGCCAGTATCTTCGGAACCTTGCCTAATGGGACTCCTTTTAATATTATATTTCAGTTATTATAAGTTTTAGGTTCAATAGTAAGTTTTGTTTTTTATTTAGTATAGATTATTTGTAAATATATATAACTTAATTTTAGATATAGATTAGTTATTCTTATATATTTATTTTTATTATTATTACTTACAAGCTTTTTATTAACTTGCAATGTATGTATGTATGTATGTATGTATGTATATATGTATGTTTGTCCGGGTGGAATCTTGCAACTGAATTTTAAATCGGTTATCTTTAACCGATTGAGCTGAAATTTGGTATACACGCTTATTTTGGATGACAATGCATGCTTAGCTTTTATTTTTTTTTGCACTACCACAGTATGGGTATAAAGTATTAATTTAATATTTTACTGTGTAGGTAAAATACTTTTTAATGTATACTTTTTTAACTTATGTTTTGACATAGGTGTCAATCTACAATTGGTAATATTTAACTTAAATTGTCGTTTCTTTGATTAAACTTACAAAGCAACGCATTTGTATAATTTATCGCATTATAAAATGACAATATAAGTTTACTATTACCAAATTTTCATTTTGATTTTTCTATTTACATATTGTCATAGCAATTGTAGATTGACACCTATGTCAAAATATAAGTTGAAATAGTATACATTAAAAAGTATTTTATCTACACAGTAAAATATTAATTTAATACATTATAATTACTTACATTATATTTACACACATTTATATTATTATTAATAATACATATATAATATTATATTAAACCATAGACAACAAAACGATTTTAACGATTTTTACAAGCTTTTTTTAACCTTCAATGTATGTATGTATGTATGTATGTATGTATGTATGTATGTATGTATGTATGTATGTATGTATGTATGTATGTATGTATGTATGTATGTATGTATGTATGTATGTATGTATGTATGTATGTATGTATGTATGTATGTATGTATGTATGTATGTATGTATGTATGTATGTATGTATGTATGTATGTATGTATGTATGTATGTATGTATGTATGTATGTATGTATGTATGTATGTATGTATGTAAATCTGTAAGGCGCTACGCCCACATGAAAAGTCGAGGCGCGTCACGGCGTAGACGAGGCGTGAAGAGTTGCGGCGGAGGCGGCTGTGCAAAGAGGAATAGAAACTAGAAAATAAAGTGTTCTTTTTAATGGCAAAGCCACATTCGTAAAATCACATACATTAGCGTAATCGAAAGTTTTTCGTACTAATATAGTATAATTACTTATCTTCTGAATAATTATCTTCCGTTTCATCGCTACGTCTAGTATAAATATGATACTGACATAAACTTAGCATTAAAAAAACGCTAATATAATATTCACGAGAAAAGCCACATGAAAATCGTGTATGATAGCTGTGAACGCTGTGAAGCAGAATCTAAAAAATAGGATGACAGTTGAAACAAATGTTACGCCAATGACGTCACGGCCAAAATGAAAGAGACAAACCGATCATATGACAGAATGGTACTCTTTTCGATGATTGTCATAATTCAAAATTAGAAACTTGTTTGTTTCTACAGATACTTATAAACGATTAGTTGCATAAATTTGTATCTATATAATTTGGGTATCGTTTTGTTCTCATGTTTATGATAGTTTCATGTATAGATATTTATACCTCCTATTTGCCTAGATATATTTGACTGACATTGTACATTTATTTATGGCCACGTGAACGTGGCCAATTTTTAACAAAATATATTATATATATTTATAATAATATTATAAAAAGGAAAGATTTGTTTGTTTGTATTGAATAGGCTCCGAAACTACTGGACCGATTTAAAAAAATTATTTTACCATTAGAAGCCGACATTATCCGTGATGAACATAGGCTACTTTTTACCGTGGGAAAATGCTTCATTCCTACGGGAAAACGGGTAATAGGACAACGGGTAGTAAGAATTATCCTTCCGTACTTATCTTTTTCACATAACTTTTAAACGGCTGAACCGATTGGGTTGAAATTTTATATGGGTGTTTCGAAGGTTTCCTGGATGATATAAAAATGCAATTGGACCCGGTAGGTGGCGCTGCTGTCGGTATGTTAACTACTAAGCGGCTTGACCGATTGGGTTGAAATTTTGTATGTGTATTTTCATGGTTTTACAGACACGAATGTATTATATTTTATAAAGTTACGCGGAAGAAGTCGCGTGCGACAGCTAGTATATATTATTTTGTTTATCTTGACGGTTTTCAAGCTATAGCTAATTTTCCAACTATGAAATTTTGTTTGAAAACTGGCTGTAGCTTGAAAACCGGCAAGACAATCGAAAAGTGTATGCAACATATTTTGTTAAGAATTTAATGGGGGTACTTTTTGCCTTTGACACTTTTTTTGTATCTATTAAAGTTTTCGCAAAATACTTAAAAAACCATTGACGGAGACAAACTTTGTGATGTGGGGGGATGAAGCAGCATGTGAAAGGGGGGGGGGGAGTTGTGGATCTTGATCAGCAGACCCAAAGGTATAACCCACATAAGTTTCAAAACTTTATTAATTTATATGTCTGAAAACACAGAATGACCGTATTATTGGGTGATTTTTTGGATTTTATTTCTAATATTTATTTTGTCCCTCAATAAAAAAATCAATCGTGTAGTATTTACTTTCATTTAAAATTTGAAAATTCAACATTGAAACGGTATTTTAAAAAAATCCGGAACGTCACCTCGTAGAAAATTCAAAAATACCATTCAGACTAGCTAATATTTAATCAAACTACAAAATGTAACGTTCTATGGGATTTAATGTAATTGGCCATCTCATATTTGTTCTCAAGTTACATTTAAAAAAATAAAAAACAGAATAATTTTTTTTGGCTTTGTTGCTGTTGTGGCTTCACTAAATAAAAATAATATTAAAAATAAAAAATAAATTTAATAATTTTTAAAAATACTTATGAAAAGAATCAAAACCGTTTACACCTACTAAACCGCTGTCCGTAGTTTAGTTCATGTAAAAATCAACGTGGCACCGCCACCGCTGCACGTCACGCCTATTGTCATACCATGTACGGCCCCTTAAGTTCTTTTGATTTTTTTGATGAAATGAAAAACAATTTCATGGTTTTTAATAAAAAAAAAACAATTTATATAAACAAATTCTATTCAAATAAATTGCCTACTTCCGTTATTAAAAAAAAAACTGTCTTAAACTAATTTCTACATCTTAAAGACAACGCCCGCCTTAGCAAGACAAAGGCAATGGCCATGTTATCCACACTGATATTTTTTTGCACTTAACAAAGGGTGAAATGGAAAAGATGCGGAGGCTTTTTTTGTTATGAGACCTAATATTCTTTTTATTTAAATAAAATTTATAGTAGAGTAAATATTGCGTAATCCATAAGTTGGGTGTTTTTGGTCCAAAGTTCGTTTTTGGTGACGGTTACCTAAGCAAATAAATATTGTAGAAGCAAATAAATTAATCGGAATTTTGAAATTTTTACTCTTTAATTATTTTTTATAATATCTAGTTTTTCACTTTATAATCTTTTAATCCTGCTGTATATTACATCCATTATATTGAATAACATCAAAAACATCATCAAAAAAATTGATGTAGCCATTTATTACATAAAAAAATGGTTTTAATGACATAACATCATTCTTGGTACTAAAATGTATAGGATTTAAATTTTAATTGGAATTAAAAATTAAAAACTATGATAGTTTCACAGGTGTTTCGGCAGGAAATGTTTCAGGCGAATGAGGCTATTAGTGAAATTAGGAGGCGCTCATTGGGATGCACGGTCGTGGTCCCAAGTTTATCCGCTCTGACGCATTATGAAATCGTGACCTGAAACCTAATACCTACACACATCACTTGATTCAACGGATTTGCTTACACAATTTGTTCCAGGCACGTAGCTGTTCGAACGAACAGATTGCCTATTATTTTAAAATACATTTTTTTCGTTGTTACTTTTTTAAACAATTTTATAATTCGACTATGTAATAGAATATGTAATTTTATTTTATGATGTGTTTTGTTTTCATAATGCTTAAAATAATTTCATTTTAAGCATTTGAACTTAAAATTTAACTACTAGTAGTAAAATGACTTCATAAATAAATTTAAAAAGCTCTGAGAAACACCATTATACTTTAAATCATAAAAAATGTCGGATTAACAAAGTATACCCGTAGGTACTAACTTAGCTACCTTTAAACAAACCACATTTTTATGAAAGTGCACGCCACGCTTATCGACCGCCATTTCACTTATTCAACATAACAATTGAACAGTTTTCTCGTAAACCATTAATCTCTGGCGGAGTTTGAAATAAACTGCGCTTATTTTTTTATGTTAAGACAGGCTGACGGTCCACTTGATGGTAGGCGGCTATCGTCGCCTATAACAGTGCCAGCTGCAAGTGCGCTGCTGACTACAGTAGGATTAAGGATAGGGAAATGGGCTCTGGCATTCTTTACTCACTCATTGAACCACGACAGCACACGTACTGTTATTCACGGTGGTCTTCTATAAGGGGGTGGTTACTCTGTTACATTTGGGCAGCCTAGAGAATACCTACATACTTATACGTATTTTGCAATTATGATTTCTTTTCCGCATTTATAACGCGAAAGTATGTTTAAAGCATTTTGAGGTAGGTAACTATGGTGCAATCTGGGTACACTGAAGAATTACTATAATAGACAGTCATGATTGTAATATTAAGTACTTATAGCACTTTTTAAGTACTATAAGAAACTTCTATGAACTAGGAAATTAGATTTAACCGAAAATAATTTGACTATAAATATTTTGAGTTTTTTGTATTGAATTAATCAACAGAACTCAATTATATTACTTTTTTCAGCTATATAGGTTTGGTAAAATATAGGTTTTCAACTCCCTGCCGGCGTCTGTGTTTCAGAGCTCATATAACCCAAATCTTTTCAAAGTTCGAGCTACTAAATAAAAAGAGTAACTATTTACTCTATGGTTCAAGTGAATAAGCATCTTCGGGTTAGCTCGTTCCATCATAGCCCTCATCTTCGCTACACGGCTCAAAGCAAACCCATCTACAATTTAGAAACCGAAATTCTTCCTATATGTGAGCCTATCAGCTATTTTTATCTAAATGTGCGAATATTACTATACAACCGAACCATAAACAGAAGCCAGGCTAACACAAAGGCAATATCACTTTGAAACAGCACTTCTATGTAGTAAAATTTTATGTATTCAGTGTACGTACGTAATATAGATAATATGATTATATGTAAAGCTCGGTGCTATGTAGATACGTTCGGTGCTTTATCCCGCACCTGCGGCTGCTGCGGAAACATTAAATGAGTTGGTAAATCTGCACTTTGCGGAGCAATGCGGATATACGCACGCGTACAAACATGCAAACCATATCATTGTAATTACGTTCACACGGATTAACTAATTGAAAATTAATTATTAAATACTAACGTGTATTAAAACCATGAAATATTTAAGTATTTTTTTTATACGAAGGCTATAGCGATAGGCATGGTGAAGGTCGACTTGAGTTTAGGTGGCTAGGAGTAACAGCTAAACACATGATGTGCTCATGTGCTGTTATTTCACAATGGACTTATGTATATAACTATAAATAAGTTTAGTTTTGAATAAAATATTCTTTAAAACATGACAGTACGTTAACTTTATATAAATCTTTTTAAATTGTAAAAGCGACTTATTTTACCCAAAATTTCAATTCAATATATGCGTATTCTTTAATTTCTAATTTTAGTTATCTTATGTTACAAATAAGTTGAACGGAAGATGAAGTACTAAAATTTTAAAACTTCTAAAACCTGGAATACATTTGAAATCAAAATATACAACGAAGGGAAGTCTGAAAATATGAGAGGTATTGTAACAGTAGGGAGAGGAGAGAGGAGAGGTTTTCTAGGAGAGGTAGAACAGTGCCGGGAGTGAGTCGTCGTCGTCGTAGTCGTCGTCGTCTGAAAGGGAAAAGAGTTGTTACGTAACTGTCTGAATTTAAACAAGAAAATGTAGCAGTCTTTGTCGTAGCACAAGTTTTATTATACTTCCAACATATGGGTACCCCAGTTTCATTCATTGGAAAACCACTGAATTTCTTCTCGTTCAGATTAAGTCATTCAATATCATTTTATCCGTAACTAACTTCAGATCAGCCTTTATAAAATCCACTTCTAAAAGCTATTATAGTTATACACACAATTTGTTTTATCAGATACTTACACTACTTCTTAGAAATAAAAAAAAAAGATAGGTTTGTAGATAGCGTCGTGGGTCAAGTACTTATCGATTATAACCTATTGTAACCTATCAATTTTTATTTTAAACTGTTTGTGAGGATGGGTGTACGGATGGATGTTTATTACTCTCTCATGCAAAACAAATTTACGGATTTGAATGAAATTTGGCACACAGATAGTTTATTACCTGGATTAACATGTAGGATACTTTTTATCCTGGAAAATGGTTAGCTTAATTTTTCAACGCAGACAAAGTCACAAGCACCAGAAATAATATAAAAGTCATTATTTCAAATTATATGTGTGTCTTGCTTTTCGACGGTAGTAACCTACCAGCAAGTGAATCGTCAGGCTGTCTGCCGAGCTTAACATAAAAAAAATGATATTGTATAGACCTTGAATGTTTTAAAAGTATGATGTTCTAAAAGTTAAGTTAGTTATTACCAACCGATTCATTACAAAAGGATTACCTTCGTGTACTGAGCAACAAGTCAAAACATTACCAAGTTTTACTATACGTATACAACACGATTACAAAGTTCCAATACGTGGTATATGTTCAGTAGCGATGGTGCCAAAATCTCGTGAACGAGTTAAACAAGCCCGCGCCGTCTAAATGCTAAGTAGACTTCGGTAATGAAATCTTTAACGAATCGTAAACCTTTATGCTAAGTGTAAATGCCATTTTAAGAGAATTATTTCTTCGTCTGAATGAATCAGTCATGCACATTATTTAAATTAAGACTATTTATTAAATTTATATATAAAAAATGCACTGCATTCCAAAAAAATATTTTTAGAAAATCGTGTGTGTTTAGAAACTTTGTTTAAGTATGCAACTTTGTTATCAGTTTGTTTAAACTTTAAACAAATACTAATAACAGCTTGGTAGTGTCTGATTATCCTACTAATTACTAAAGCGACTTGGAAAGCGATATGAACAGACACAGATTTCGCAATTGCGCGCGGCCCAGCTAGAGATATGGCACCGCTAAAGAATAAAGCGTGCCACGGAATTGTCTAAATCGACAATTCAATCACGTGTTTCGTCACGAACAACAAGCGAGCGAACAAATGCTATTGGTCCGGCAGTTGTGTGCGTGTAAGTGGGTACGCCGCGTCGGTTGTCATTGTTTGCTATTTGTACGTGAGTGTGCGTAATTTTAGTGACACGGTTGTTTGTTCTAATATGCCATATCTCTAGCGGGTCGCCCGGCCGCGCGCATTTCCAAAGATCTGTGAGAAATGGCTTCACAGTAAGCGGTTAGACGCGGAGGACAGAAGACCGTGCGTGGTGGCGCGCCTTGGGTGAGGTCTACATGCAGCAATGGAGAAGCACAGGCTGTTGATGATGATGACGATGATATATTTATACTAGCTGGTGCCCGCAACTTCGCCCGCGTTAGAAAATGAAAAATATAACACTTGAGAAAATATATGAGTAATATGAGTATTTGTAACGCCCTCAGAAAAGGCTTAATCTTTGAATGCGGTTTACAATTATATATTGATGATTACCTGGATTAACCTTACTTTTGAAAAAAATGTTAGGTTCTTCTGGGATTTACAAAAAAAAAGAAAACAAACTACAACGCGTATAAAGTTGAGGGCACCAGCTATAGTTATTCTAATATTCTCTCTTTATCTTGAAGTAAATTTCAATGTGAAACAAAGGTTTACTAAGTGTTTAACATCATCCAAGACGACCGCTGTGTAAACTTATTTAATTAAAAGCTAAATAGACTTGCTATTAGGTAAACGCCATTATAATTGTGCTTTAAATATTTTAGTTCCTTGGAAGGCCGCTTTATGTTACCTTAATCTTTATTATAGGTATAATTGTAGCAATATCTTACTAGTTTCACCAGTAAGTTTTATGCAAATAAATAATTTGATTTGAGTATATCAATATTAATTTTGTTTTTTAATCTGTTTTTAATGTAATGTGAATAAATGTGTTTGTATGTTTGTAATGATTACCTGATATTGTATTTTTAGCAGCAATTGCTATATATAGCAGTTGTTATATAATATGTTATGCATATTTTATGTTATGTAACCGAACTCAACTTTTTTCATTAAACTATATTTCATCACACCCAGCAAATATCAATAATAAAAATAAATGACATACCTACTAAGCTACTAAATCGAGAAAGAGATTCAATAACCCAACTGCACCTCTAAAAATATCATCCAAAACTCGGCAACAGTACCTCACTCAGCTAATTCTATCGGGCCAGAAATAACTACGGTAGGTACAGTAAATATTTTATATAACCTGAAAAAAAAATTAACGACTAAGTTGAAACTCTCTAAAGTATCTGTTCAATTTATATTCTATGACAACGCGAATTTATAGTCTCCGTCAGGCGTTTTTACGACGTCTTCCGATAGCGCTTCAATATCCTCAAAAACCAAATTCTATAGCTTGTACGCGAGTCATTGCTTATATTGAGAAAGGTATAATAAGGGTATGATATAAGAGCTTAGTGGGTTCCTTTAGTATCGCGATTCATCGTAACACTTAAATCTTAGACGAAATTTATTTACTTTACCCCTTTGGCAAAGCTGTAGAGACTCATTTCCTAACTGGATAAACATCTTTTATTCGAGTTCGATAATGTATATTCAAATATCCTACTAATATTATAAATGCGAAAATTTGTGAAGATGTATGGATGTTTGGTACTCTTTCACGCAAAAAGGGCTTAACGGATTTGGATGAAATTTGTAACACAGATAGTTTATTACATGGATTAACATTTAAGATACTTTTTATCCTGGAAGAATGTTAATTTCCCGAGAGATCGTCGAATAATTAAAGAAAATGGGCGCCATTGTCGCCGTAGCGACGCCTACGTCGTCACAATATAAAGATGTCAGATATTATCTCAGGTGTTATATTTATCACTAGCTGGTGCCCGCGACTTCGTCCGCTTTGAAAAATAAAAAAGTAGCCTGTCCTGTGTCCTGTACGTCTAAATGTTTATCTACCAAGTTTCAATAAAATCAGTTAATTCGTTTAAGAGTTATGGAGGAACATACATACATACAGAAAAAAATTCTAAAAATGGTCAATTTAGTTTCAGTATCATGTATAGAGCCTATAAACACTTACTCCATGACCAACCCTTGCAGATTTATTATTATTATTTTTCCATGCTGACGAAGTCGCGGGCACTAGCTAGTCAACTTTAAATTTAACAAAGTCAATGTAATTGAGGATTGCTTAGGGGACTGAATCTAAAAGAAGTCATTCGCAAAATTTTCAAAAACGGCAGTTTTAAGTGAGTACTATAAAATAAGTTATAAATAAGTTTTACTTTAAGTACCTACTTAGTGGCAGCGCACGCTGAGTTTCGTAGTCATTCGTCCAGCCCGCCTGGCGGTAGTAACCCCCCTTCGTAATCCCTATCCTACTATACCTTAATCCTACTATGATCGACAGCGCACTTGCAACACCTGTTGCGTTTCTTGGTACTCACCTTCCATCAAGTGGACCGATGATTATGACCGACCGAGCTTTTCTGTCGAGCTCAACATAAAAAAATATAAGTATTTCTTCTCACAAATATTGAAACAATCACATTTACAGCCGTTTAGCACAGTAACTGAAAATGCAACGAGTAAGGCACGTCACCGTGATTTGCATGAATGTTCGTCAAGCGTAAAGGGTCTGTTTGTTAGAGAAATGGGTTCGTTACAGTGCCGTTGTCAGTAAATCGAATATTTTACTACCCCCAGTGTCTGTGAGTTAGGGCAAAATTTATGACGGTTCGGTCTGAAAACGGGAAATAGCACACAAACAATATAGGCGCCTAAGTAGATACGTATTGAAACATTTTCTCAAGTCACCGCTTCCATATGAGTATAAGAAGAGAGGAGGAGCATTTATTTGTATCAAATAACAGATATAGGACAATACGCACAGAGACTTATAAGATTTTTCTATGCTCCATATCCATATATATTGCGAAATAAAAGTGGAACGCATCGAAAAAACAAGAAAAGTTTAAGTTATATTTAAGTAGTTCATAACTCTGTGCTTCCAAAACGGATCCTAGATATTCTAGATTCTACAATAGATTCTAGAAAGAGATAATATGTGGCTGTGGCATGTGTTTTAATATCCATCTATAGCATGTTTTAGATATTGAACATCTTAAAATCTATACCATAAAAAATCAAAAGAAAATAACAACATAAACAAAGTACTGTGTATGTTCACTTATAAAATTCTAAACAGAAAACCTTCAAAGAAAAAAGAAACAATTTGCGACTACGGTTCTAGAAAAACAATTATCTTAATGAAACATTAATATTCAAATAAAAACATCCGCAGAAACATCCGCTTCCGAGAAAATGCGGAATTAGAAGGAGGGCCACAGACACAGGCGTGACCTGTCACTTTCATTGTGTATTTATGATATACAATGTATATGCATTTGTTCCTCACTAGTACAGTGAACGAAATTTCCTTTTTCGTAGCTGCTTATGAAAAATGGTTATGAATGTGGAAGAAGGGAATTTCAGTTTCAAAGTTGTAGATTTTTTAGAAACCATGAAGTTTATGAATCTTGTATAATATACTTTTCTTAAAAATGACAGTAGCCGATTACGATATATTGGTAAGTAATAATTTGTGGGGCACATTGAGGTTTGCAATAATAAATTGTTACTGCAACCAATCTGATGGCAGTAACCTTCTCCTTACAGAAGACAAGTGTGAAATAAATGTATAAACATATGAATATCTTATACTTTTATATAAAAATATAACATGTCACGATGTATGTTCGGGATAGACTTAGAAACTACTGAACCTACTGTGTTACTTCTATGCTTTTATCATATTAAGGTTTGCAACGCGTTTGATGGTAGCCACTTACCTCAAGTGGACGGCCAGCCTGTCTGACACCCTCTTTTATGAAATAATTTTAGAAATGTAGATACAGATAAAGCAAAGGTGAATTTGACGAAGCGGAAGCTAAATGTAATGTAACGACTCTTCCCTACTTTCAACAAAACCGTTCGGTTGAACGGATATTCAGCAGAGTAAAAAGATTCGCTATCTCTTTACATCCATTTTCTTTGTACTTCTCTAATAAATGTAAGGAAAGGACACGTGAAATGACCCTGCGACAAATGACGAAGGACCTCTATAACATGTAAAATTTATAGACATTCCTGCCTACACAACAGTTCTATAGAAAGGATATAGAGTAGTCGTAAGTGGTGTAACGTCGCTTAATTTTTTCTTTAAAACATGTTAAGGATTTTGATACAGTTTTCATTATTATGTAGAAAATTTGATAGGGAAGATTTTTTTATTTTTTATTAGGCTATGACCGTCCAGCTCGGATATGCAATTTGTATGACGCTTTGTAGACAAAGTTGTCTTGATTCGAGATACTTAACAAAAACGCTAAATGAATTCTAAAACCTCTCGTGAATATCTTATAAAAGAAAGACTTTATTACTAGAAAGAGGAGATTTTTAAAGAAACATTAAGGACATTATGTAATCGAAAAGAGGAAACTTTTACATTCTAATCCTTTAGAAAATCGATTTTTTTATACTAACTTTTATTGAAGAGCGCTACCCCGTTTGAAGTTGTCAACTTCTATCTCAGTTGGGAATTTTAATTTTTCTTTTTTTGTCATTATATTTTTACATAGATTTACTTTTTACAAAACAATATTATATAATTCACGGTATTATTACAAATAAGTTAGTTAGACGATAAGAAATTAAGTTGACAATTCTCTTTGTGTTTTAGACAAAATATCAAAATAAATTTCAGAACAAAAACGAATATAGCTTTCCTTTATAGACTGTTTTCCAAATTGCATAATTTAGAAATCAGTCTAGGGAGGCCTTTTTTAAATTTGGATTTTAGATTTTCAAGCGAAGAGCTAAAAGTTTTATATAAATAATAGCTGGCGCCCGCGACTTCGTTCGCGTTGAAAAAGAAAAAAGTAGCCTATCCTGTGCCCGTACGTGTTAGTTAGTTTAAGAGTTATGGAGGAACATACATACATATATACATACATACAGAAAAAAATTCTAAAAATGGTCAATTTAGTTTCAGTATCATGTATAAAGCCTATAAACACGATATCTCTAAAAACAAAGTAACTTACTCCATGACCAACCTTTACAGATTTATTATTAGTATTGATTGATGATGCTTATCACAAATTATTACAAACATTTCACAAGCATTATCGCCTTAGCGCGTCTTCTATAAAACTATAAAATTTCATCGAAGGATCATTAGCTAATCTATTAAGACGAGAAAGATAAAGTAGTTACGGTAAATATTTATGGGCCATTTTGTGGCCTGATGTAATTCATACGTACATACAGTACACATATTACTGGCGTATACTCTGTACATGTATGATGTATGGTATCATATTATTCTGTGTACTCCGAATACAGAGCTATCAACGTCAATATAATTACAGAGATAACAGAAGGTAACAACGGGAAGGTCTGTGATTAATGTTATAGCAGTATTTTGAGATAGTGATATGTAAAGACTGAACAGGATGTTTTCAGGTTAATTGCGGTACACCTGTGCGCTGACAATTACGTAATGTGGGAAGGTTTTAAACCAGTTTTTATCTTACACTATATTTTAGTAAAACCTAAAATGTTTCAACTTAATGACATTTAGCTTAAGTAGTTTGGCATACGAGCCTCTCTTTCGAAAAAATAAAAAAATATGATTAGTGAAACTAACCTGCTTGTTACAAAAGATTACACAGCTTTGTCGAGATATGAAGTCAAGTTAACCGATGAGATATATTCCATAACCTGTACACCAAGAGAGGAACACCATGTAAAGGAACAGGTGAAAAGGTGCAGCGTTCGTATTAGAGGTGCCTTATCAAATTTAATACTTTAAAAAAATAAAATATGACGTATAATTGATGGCATAAATTAAAAAATGTTTATTATTGTATTTTTTAAAATCATAAATTATTGTGTTCACAATTAATATTAAATAACAATATGAAATATGGCATTAGTTAATCTAACCATTAGTTAATTTACAGTTTCACACACTATAAAAATGCCGCCTTTTTACACAGAGCAACAATGAAAATTAATGAAACCTGAATTTTGTGGAATTCAAAATAAATTTCAAAAGACGCGCGTAAGCCCGGACTAAGTACTCTTTATAACACTTAAAGCTGCGGAAAAATTCACTCCTTTTGGTTGGTCGTTATGCTGGATGTATTAATAAAAAGGTTTTATATAAAAATAAAACCAGGCCTCAAATGCTAATCATTTAAAATGTAAAAAGTATATTAATTGCAACGATTAATTAACGACAAAACGGAACCTCCAAGAGTCCGGTCTTAAACAATAAAAGTAAATCTGAAACAAATTGGAGTTGCAAAGGTATTCTTAAGAGACATTAATTTAAACGAAAAAAATATTTTGTAAGAAGACCTGCCGCGGCGTAGCACAAACCCGCCTGCATAAATTTTGTTATAAAAGCCTCTTCGAAATTACTTTAAGTTGTTACATTAAGAGTGGGTATAAAGCAAACAAAATTTGTAATTTCACCCGCATGGCCCCTTGGACATGTCAGTGACACAAAATACGTAGAACTACGCACAACATGCGACGGAAGATAGCGCATCTCGCTAAATAAAAATGTTATAAGTTCCAAAAGTATTAAATATTAATTATTCGTAAACTACAATGTCAAATGAAAAATTGTTACATACAGCCTTAGATAATATGTGAAGTGAAATCACTGATACACTTTTAGCTTTGTAATGTGTGTCATTTTGAAAATAAAACTAAAATCGTTGGAAATGAGAACTCACTTGGTGATTTTTTTCTGTCGAGAAAATTTCATTATATTATGTTTTCTGTTACCGTCGTCACTTTCATATATAATGTATTTATCTATTTAAAAAAATTAATTAAATTAGACTTTGTTTACTTAGATAAAATTCAAATCTAGGATTGGCTATTTCTCTTTATACCCGCTCTTAATGTTGACATTTCATTAAATACAAGTTTTCTGACTCAACTTTTCATTGATGCAATGAAAGTATCAACTCAACAATAACAGCACATGACTAGTTGGTGCACGCGATTTCACCTGCGTAACTTTATAAAATTTAGCCTATGTTACTCGCTGATAATTTTGCTTTCTATAGATAGGTGAAAGAATTTTCAAAATCGGTGCTATTAATTTTTGAGTTTATTGATTACAAACATACAAAATACAAATCTTCTCACTTTATAATATTATACATATAGATAGAAGTATATATGTGTTCTAAATATTGTAACACAGCTTTTGGAAATTTAAACACCAAATTCCTTTTCTTTATTGATATTAATCTTGTGGTTAAAATCACTTCATTTATCTCATTTACTTCATCAGAGTCTTCATGATGTATAATAACATAATCCAACAGTAAGTCGTCTAAAGGCTGACCATTAGAAGGGAGATTAGTCATAAAATGAACTAGTCCAGAAATCGATTTATGTATAAGCAATAGCTACGTATTCCATTTAATTAACCAATGTCTTATGAATTACTGTAGTCACTCCATTAATTATTAAAATAAATTTATCTGTGTCACGATATAAATACTACCCACGTAGGCATTGCATTTTCCATTTTTAAAGCAATTATAGTGTAATCATGCATGCAATGTAGAAGATATATTTTTAATTATGGAGGTATATAAATATACATCTATATCATTGTGACATACACATAATATATAAATAAAAATTTACTCCTCGTTATGATATTTTTCTCCTTTTAATATTGTCGTAATGTAATATATCTTATAATATGTGGTGCGGCTGGTATGAAGATAATAAGTGGACTGTATTGTTTCGTGGTGCGTGCAATCAAAGGGCTAGGAAGAGAGTTGGATCGGGACATGCAACACCTACCTCGTATGCTGGTTGTGATGATGCAAATCCTCCAGGACGATGGAGACGGAAGCTGGTCCGCCGCACACTCGTTCTGGCTTCCAAAACTGTCCTTTTTCACCTCAATTGCACTCGCGGAGCCACACCATTTGTAGATTACAAAAGCACAATGCTTCAGCGGTGCGATATGGGAATAATCGGATTTATTAATTATAAATCCTCGCGGCGCGGTTTACGTATATCGAACGTTGCGTTCACTTCTTCATCTTGTATTCGATGTGTGCGCCAGAGGGCGCTACTGCGTTGCGGTGTATGCATGTTTGTTGGTGTGGATTCGGATTAGGAAACGCACCACAGATAACTAATTATTTGGCGCCACCATATCCACCCGCCCTTAATGGGTCACCATTAAAAAACAAACATAAGAAAAGCGAGAAGAAAAAATATATATTCTATGACTGGGGATCAAGCGCTTAGTGCGCGCGGGGTTAGTAATGAGTCCACAAAGTCACGGCGAAGCGGAAGTAAAATTAAAAACTATAGATAGGTATGCGAAGCGGTATAAAAATAATGTAAATTTAACATAGCGGTGTTGATATATACAAACTTATCACTAAACTTAAACAAAAAAACGCGGTGCGAAACTTATCTAAAATAATTTATTGGTTTGGAAGAGGGCATAACTTAGTTACAGGGCGAAGGTAGGCTCCCCTGGCGGTCCTCACGGTCGCAGCGCGCACGATCCCATCCTTAGAGGGATGTGTCTTTTCTATGATAGCTAATGGCCAGGCCAGAGGCGGCACATTATCACTCATCACTATCACTACCGTCCCAGGTGCAATAGGCGCGGCCGGAGTGTTCCACTTTTGTCTGACCTGTAAACCGTGCAGATACTCCACTCTCCAGCGTTTCCAAAATGACTGAACTAATTTGTCCAGTAGCGAGTGTCTATGAAGAAGACCGACATGATCGGATTCGACTACAGGCGCGGGTAATGAGCTTAGCGGGGCAGTATGTAAAAAATGACTCGGAGTCAGAGCCGAAGGCTCAGCGGGATCAGAGCTCAGTACTGTTAGAGGGCGCGAATTTAGTAAGCACTCTATCTGAGTAAGAACAGTACAGAGCTCTTCATATGAGAGAAGCTGTTGCCCTAATACGCGATAAAATGCCTTCACGATCTTGACCATGCTCTCCCAAGCGCCTCCAAAGTGAGGAGAGTTGGGACAGATGAATCTCCATGTTATGCGACTCTCAGCGCACTCCTGCTCAAGCTTCGGATGATATTCATCTTTGAGAAATTTATATAAGTCACGGAGGTACGAAGCGGCTCCCTTAAAGTTTGTCGCGTTGTCCGAGTGCAAGTACTGCACTGGTCCTCGACGAGAGAGAAAACGCTTGAGCGCGGCGAGAAAACTCGCAGTGCTGAGGTCGGTGGCGACTTCAATATGCACAGCACGAGTCGTAAGGCATGTGAATATACATAAGTAAGCCTTCTCACTGCGAACGCCACGGCGGCGCACAGGAGTGTAAGGCACGGGACCGGCATAGTCGCAGCCCGTATGCGTAAACGCCTTGACGACCTGACGTGCGCGGCAGTCAGGTAAGTCAGCCATCAGCGGGTAAGTAGGGCGCGGTCTTTGTCGGAAACAAGTATTGCACGTGTGGACTCTTTGTCTCACAATGCGGCGTGCGGATAAGATCCAGAACCTCTGACGTAGCAGCGACATTAATAGTTCTGGCCCGGCGTGTAAATACTTTACGTGATAGTAATCAATGATCACATTCACTACATGATCACTGCGCGGTAAAATAACTGGATGCATGTGTGCATAGTCCAGCGCGGAGTTGGCAAGGCGACCGCCTACGCGGATCAGACCGTTGTCAACGAAAGGCCTCAAACGGTTTAAGGCCGGCGAGCACGATTTATTATTTTTAATTCTATGATATTCCTCTGCAAAGTGCTGGCTTTGCAGGGAGCGTAGTATCTTATTTTCAGCGAACTGAATATCATCGGCGGTCACTGCAATAGTGCTGCGGCGAGGCAATAATTTTGCGAACTTACATACGTATGTAATGATACGTAGAAGCCTACTCCAGGAGGAGGTGCGGAGAGCAAGCTCATATAAAGCGCAATGCTTTACAGGCGTGCACACTGGGTGCGCGTAAACCTTCTGTTCTGGTATGTCTGTAATAGACTGTCCGTCAAGGCTCTTAAGAGGCCATTCAGATGGATGCGATGAAGCCCACTGTGGCCCGTGAAGCCACAAAGGGTGCGAGAGTAATTTCTGTGGCGTAATGCCACGCGAGAGTATGTCGGCGGGATTTTCAGTGCCCGCGACGTGATAAAAGTTGTCAGCTGGAGTATTATCCGTGACTTGAATGACGCGATTTGCAACGAACGTTTGCCACCTGTGTGGTGAGCTCTTAATCCAATATAGTGCAACTTTAGAGTCTATAAACGCGTAAGTCTCGATTGGGAGGTGACGAGAATAGTTATCGTGAACCGTACGAAGTAGTTTCGACAACAAAACAGCTCCGCAAAGCTCGAGTCGAGCGATCGAATGCGGTTTGGTAGGTGCTACCTTCGTCTTCGCGCACACCAGCTGAACCGTGTTGCCAGTGGGTGCGGTCACGTGCATATAAACTACAGCACCGTAAGCTTGCAGACTGGCGTCGGAGAAACCCAAGAGAGTGACGTTACAGCCCGCGGACACGCCTACGTGACGAGGGATGCGTAAGCTATTGAGAGACGGCAACTCGAAGCAAAACTGCTGCCACATCTTAGTGATGTGTAGCGGCGGTGTATCGTCCCAATCGAGATTAAGCTGCCAAAGCTGTTTTATTAACATCTTGGCGTATACGACTGTGGGGGCAACGAAACCCATTATGTCCCACAAGCGCGCGACGGTGGACAAAATGGAGCGCTTAGTGCACTTCACTTCGGCGGGAGCGGAGATTTTAAAATAAAAAGCGTCATTATCTGTGGACCAGTGCAAGCCTAATATTTTGTGTTGCACGGCCTTATCAAACTCCACCTCGGTGGGAAGTCTGTGCGAAGCGGGGAGATTATCTAAGACAGATCGACTGTTACTATTCCACTTAACAAGTTCCCACTGTGCACCCTTAAATAAATCAATCAGCTGCTGAGACGCGTGGACCGCTTCTCGTTCGGTAGGAAGCGAGAAGGCGAGGTCGTCCATAAACAACGAAGTAGGCACAATGCCACTCGCGAGCGGAAACTTAGCGCCGTCGTCGTCGATAAGCTGTCGAACCGTGCGCAATGCATGGTATGGACTCGACGTTAAACCGAAGCATACGCGATTGAATTGATACAATAGGAGAGGGTCTTGTGGACGGAATCGGTACAAGAAACACTGATAACGACGATCAGGTTCGCGGACAACGATTTGTAGGAACTGCTGGCGACAGTCAGCGGTCATTGCGACTTTATGTAAGCGGAAGCCCAAAATAATTTGGAATAAGTCGCCTTGCAAGTTCGGCCCTGCATGCAGGATGTCGTTCAGCGATCGT
This sequence comes from Synanthedon formicaeformis, assembly GCA_945859745.1. Lineage (NCBI taxonomy): Eukaryota > Metazoa > Arthropoda > Insecta > Lepidoptera > Sesiidae > Synanthedon > Synanthedon formicaeformis. Next base: position 6,786,852 of record OX243954.1, read on the forward strand.
CGGGAACGGCTGCTAGTCTTACTGCTAGCATCCAGAACCATGCGAAGTCGAGTGGATGTCTTGTCCTCGCGCACTACTCCATGATGCGGTATGACGTATATAGGAGTGGGGTCATGGAGATCGTAAAGCGGCGCGGGAGCAATATAATCTTTTGCGAGGTAATCGTTAATGACATCATCATATGCCGACCTAAGCTTAGGTGAAGCTTCTAGCTTTCTTTCGAGGCATAAGAAACGCTTGCGAGCGGTTTCGAAAGAGTCTCCGAGTGAATAAACATCATCGTTAAATGGTAGGCCAACAGTGTATCTACCAGTAACGCGATCGCGGGTCGTAGTTGATTTATAAAATTCTTCGCATTCAACATCGGCGGGATGAAGAACGGGCGGTGCGGAGGGAAGCTCCTCGAGCTCCCAAAATCGCCTGACTAGTGAGTCAATAGCGGCAGGCTCTTGAGCGAGGCAACATGTCAAGGCCTGGTTGTTAATGAGTGTGGGTATCGTGGGTACGGAACCCATAATAACATACCCCAATACTGTGCGTAAAGCAGAGGGCGCCGACGAGTTGCGCGGGGCGTGAACTTCGTCGGGGAGAAATATATGCGAGAAGAGTTCAGCTCCGATCAGCGCGTCTATTTTATTTGGCATGCTGAAACTCTCATCCGCTAGCGGCACCCCTGATAGGTGTGATAATACAGTAGTGTCTACCACAGCCGTAGGTAATAAATCGGTAATTTGATCAACAACGAGCGGCGAGATATTAAAATTAATGTTGTTGTCAAAGCGCGAATAAATTTTTAAATCGATTGAGTTAGTCTTAATAATTTTCTCAGCTCCACCGAACCCCTTTACAATAGTACGTTCAGTGTCATGAAGCTGTATTCCTAACCGATCGCAGCACTCTTTCGTAATAAAGTGGCTTTGCGATGCAGAATCCAATAGTACGCGAATAACATGTCGATCGCCTTTAATATCATACGCGACGACTTGAGCGGTTGATAATAAAATAGTAGTTTGTTTACTACGCGCGGGCGCATCATGCAATCGGTTATTATATGAATAGGTACATAACGCAACATCTGAGCGCGCGGGGGAAGGCTGCGGCGACCGCGCGGGGGTCGCGCACCTAGCGGTATGACTTTGGGCAGCGGTCGAAGGCGGAGGCTTCGACGCGGGCTCGGGGACTTCGCTGCCCGACTCCACTCGCTTGAAGTGTAACATTGTGTGGTGCCTTTGTTTACAAACGCGGCAATTAAACTTAGATGAGCAATTTAAAACTCGGTGTTTTAAACTTAGGCAATTAACACACGCATTGTTATCCTTCACGCATTGGAAACGCTCATGAGCAGTCATCCTATTAAATTCCGAACATTTAAATAAATGCTGATGCGTTATATTAGTGCAAAGACACTTGCACTGTGAGTCGACCTTTGTACTCAAGTAGGTTTGGTACTTAGGCGGCGGGGCGTTATTATTATTATTACTACTAGAGCGACGATTATTATTATTATTTTGACGAGTATTCATTGCACCCGATGACCTAGGCTGAGTGCGTTCCAAAACCTTGGCGCGGGAGGTAATAAAATCGACTAAGTTGTCGAACGTAGGTATTTTGGAATCACAACTCAACTCGAAAGCGCGAACAGTATCTAAATCTAATTTCTTAAGCGCGATATGAAGTATGATTAAGTCAGTCAGATTATCTAACTTTAGATTCTTTAAAGCGCGCACTGCACTTGTAAAGTTATCTGTAAATAAATCAAAGTTTGTCGCGGTGGCAGATTGTAAAGGTTTGAACTCAAACATTTGATTTAAATACGCGGAAGCGAGCATACGCTGATCTTCATACTTATCAATCAGCGTCTGTAAAAGAAGTTCATAATTCTCAGCGCAAGGAGATATACCTGCGCATGCGGATTGCGCCTTGCCCTTCAGCCTGCCCAGCAGATAGTACAACTTTTCGGAGTTTGTGAGCGATGGGTTATCATGAACGGTAGACTTAAAGCTGGAATAAAACAATGACCATGAGCGAACGTCACCCGAAAAGTCCATCAGCTGTATAGGCGGCAGTGTGGGACAAGCCTTATGTGCGTGTGAATCTTGCTTATCAGCTGGCGACAAATAATTTAATTGAACTCCCTTTATTCTACTATACAAATGCTCGAAAGCAACGAGCCCTTTATAGTTAGGTTTCGCGTTAGGATTCAATGCTAATAAGCGAGAATTATAATTATCTAAATTCGTTTCGAACTTAGTGCGAAGCGATTCGACCTGTAAAGAAGCGCCAAGGAAACTTTCCTTATCTGAGGACATATCATAGATATTTTGTAATATTTCGAAGATAGCTTCATATTTAGCTATTGAAATAGCTAGTTGCGGATCTTGAACATCCTCTTCATTATCGGAAGAAACCTTTTTAGGCGGCATTATGAAATTTAAGCGAATAATTTAGTTAAATTAATAAATTCAAATATTACGCGGGAGAATACAGTACGACGCGAATGACAATATTACGCGGGAAAATACAATACGACGCGAATGTTAATATTATGCGGGTAAATACAATACGACGCGAATGATAGGCGCGTGACTTCGTGACTCGGTCGTATAATATCGAACAATTTACGATAACACGATTTTGCTAGTGCGGTAGATTATAGTAGGTAGATAATAATTTATAAATTAATTAAATATCACTTTTATGATTAATTAGCTTAATATTTTTTTGAAATATATTAAGTATTACATAGATATATATTATATCTAGGCGGGAAATCACGTAACTTAATTTGTTACGGGCGGTTTATGAAGAAAATAGTATGTGAATATTTTAATAAATAAGTAGGTATATGCGGGTTGATAAAATTAATATTCACAATGATTAATATTAAATCTCTTACTAGGGCCTATAAAGTAACCTAATAAGGGCGGCTGGATGGGACCAAACTGGACCATATGCTCGTAAGGAGCACTAAATGGTACCCGGGTCGTAAGGACCACTAATGGTTTGATCCGGCTCGAAGGACCACTAATGGTGCGGCTGGTATGAAGATAATAAGTGGACTGTATTGTTTCGTGGTGCGTGCAATCAAAGGGCTAGGAAGAGAGTTGGATCGGGACATGCAACACCTACCTCGTATGCTGGTTGTGATGATGCAAATCCTCCAGGACGATGGAGACGGAAGCTGGTCCGCCGCACACTCGTTCTGGCTTCCAAAACTGTCCTTTTTCACCTCAATTGCACTCGCGGAGCCACACCATTTACGATTACAAAAGCACAATGCTTCAGCGGTGCGATATGGGAATAATCGGATTTATTAATTATAAATCCTCGCGGCGCGGTTTACGTATATCGAACGTTGCGTTCACTTCTTCATCTTGTATTCGATGTGTGCGCCAGAGGGCGCTACTGCGTTGCGGTGTATGCATGTTTGTTGGTGTGGATTCGGATTAGGAAACGCACCACAGATAACTAATTATTTGGCGCCACCAATATGAAAAACGAAAGTGTCCGTCTCCATTAAATTATACGTCCACATTTTAAAATATTTCATGCAATAAAATTTATTCAAATTCATATTTTGTGGAAGACAATTTGAAAGTCGTTTATTGTTGGCAACAAATTCAAATCGACTGAAAATTTCCATACAATTTAGAAAGGGTATTTAAATGAGGCTTTACCGACACTGACACAACCATAGATAAAAGGTTTGAAAATTTTCAACTTCAATTTAAGTAAGTATCTACTTAAAATGATATTGTGTAACGTTAATAATAGTAGTATAATAATTTACTTGTTTGGGAATCGAGACAAACGGACAAATCGACTAAAGAGTTTAATCGATACAAGTTGTACATTTGCTCTAGATAGTCTTTAAATGAGCTTTAATACAAAGATAGCAATTTTTTACGGTGTTCCTTTCAAATATCTCCTTGATTTAGTTGCGTTTTAGTCCCGTTTTACGGCACTTTTGCTCTAAATAGCACCATTGACGGGCCGCTCGACGCGGCGCTAGCGGGACGGAGGGTCCTATAAATAGACGACCGTCAGTGGGACAAGGCCGTGCTCCCGGGAGCGCCTTCACCCGTCGGCGCCCAGGTATGGCTTACGTATATCCTTGTGATTAATCCTAGCCTGTTTGCGACCCGACTCGAGTATTGGCTTATACGCTCTCATCACAAACCTTAAGTGGCTCCACTGTACCTAATCTATTCTTAATTCTGCTTTTTTCTCTCAATAGGGTTGGGTGGACTGTTTATAATCACTCCGCAGTTCTGAAGATAAGTAGGTGCTATTGAGCGGATTAAATGTGAACGAAGTGTAGACGACTTCATAAAAACACGATCACAAACCGTTCTCGGCGAGACTTAGAATCAATATCGTCTCACAATTATAGTACAGTGCCGTCTCTATCGTCTTTATTGGAAAATGAAAGGGATCGCAGGAGAATGACAAACCGATTTGGGATTCTATTTGCCACCTTAACAGTTTTATTAAAAGGGAATTAAGAGAGATTAGTAGTATATAACAACTTGGTTTTTAGTTTTAATCAATTATTTATAATTAAAAATGTTATTAAATATTTATAGTATTGTATTAATAAGCTCTTAAATGATTTAATTAAAACTAATTTAGTTTTTGGTACGATTGTCAGCAGAAGTTGTCGCTTCCATTACATAATTTATAGATGGTGATGGATGACGCAAATAGCTGAACGGTGGCGGATTTCGTCTAACGAATGACGGCCTCGTTTTGTCCTCCCTTCTCAAGATTAATGCGATGCTCAACCCTTTTTTAATTATGCAAAATTATACCCGCTTAAGTGTCTGCATTTTTTATCTTCTTTTGGACATATCATTTTGGGTTTAGAAACTAAGATGTTTTTTAACATCCATGGACACATAAAAATGATTTCAAAGCTTTGTCTATCTATACATAAAAATCGCTTTCCCATATATATTCCTAATTTAGTTGAAAATTGTAAGCCGCTTAGTCGAGAAATTAGCTTTGTAAATAATTAACATGCTCAATAGCGACATATATAAAGTACTTATAGTAAATAATAACAAAAATAAAATTGACCGAAATGGAATAGGGTATAACAAGTAATAGACAAGTTATAATTAAAATTATAAACTAACCTCGGACTTTCTATTGAGCCCAAATCAGCTATATCTGCCGAAAGTTGCTGTGGAGTTGGGTGTCCCGCAGACTACTTGATGTCTTAGCATCAGATCAAGCTGGGTTACCACGTCATGGAAACACCACCGAAGTAATAGTTATACCAAATTTCACATCAATCGTAATTGTGGCAGTCAGTGAAATCCTTTGGTTGACTAAGAAATGGGCTTGCGTTCTTCAAATGCCTGGAACACACACACACACACACATACACACACATGTGCGTCGGGCGTCGGAGGTTAAAAAAAGTTTTAGCGTCTTAGTTGCGTCAGAATATTCATTGTAACAAAATGTCCTGTATAATATTTTGCAAAATTAAGATATTCTTTTTCTACTCTTTGCTAAGTCTCGCTTCGCTACGCCACACCACGCTTCGTTACGCTACGTGTCTGTCCTCATGAATGCTCCTTCCTCCCCTTCATTGGGGAGAGCTAAATGAATACCTACTATTCGGGAGCTGTGTCGTTCTACGAACAATCTACGGACAAAGACAATTATTATTAGATGTTTAATTGTCTTGTAGACATTTCACTAATTTTATTTATCGCAATTAGGTTTTTCTGTTGGTTTGTATGTTTTAATTTTTTGTATGTAGTCTGTTATGAAATGCTGAAATGCTAATCAAGATTATTGTAAATTTTGCAGTTAAAGTGTTTGCCTTAGAAATTGTCTGAGGGGGCTCCAGGTTAGATTCCCGGTAGGGCTAAGTTTGTAGGACCTTTTCAAAGTTGGCTCTAGTAAGTAGTGGCAAAGCACATTGCGTAATACTGCGTAAACAGTCTCTAGCGGAAGACCACCGTGGAATATAAGCAGGTGTACTGTTCTGTTTTAGTGAATGTGTAAGGGATGCCAAAGCCAGTTTCCACATCCCTTATATGGGAGGCAGCGCACTTGCCGAATCTATGACATTGTTTATGTTAAAGGCGACGGTAGACACCTACCATCAAATGGACCGTCAGCCTGTCTGACGAGCAATAGAGAAAAAAAATAGTACAATCAGAAATAGAACACAGTCGGAATAAGACCGTTAAGCTAATGCATTTAGTTGAGGTGTCTCATCCAACGGAACTATCGGGAATGCGAGATAAAAGAACTTTTATAGAACGATTTATATGAAACCAACTTCAAACTCTCTAGACCAGAACGACAGTAAAAGTTAAATTAGTCCTGGATGCAATTTGTGTAAAGCAATGGTACAGTTTTATTTTTAAACTAGCTGGTGGCCGCGACTTCGTCTGAGAAAATATCTGACATCTTTATCGCTCTGATGTCGGTGGAGCCGCCATGGCGACAGTGGCGCCCAATTTATTATATTTTTAGACGATCCCTCGAGAACCTAACATTTCAGGATAAAATGTATATGCTCTAAGTTACTCCAGGTAATAAACCATCTGTCTGCCAAATTTCATCCAAATCTGTTGAGCCGTTTTTGCGTGTAAAGAGTAACAAACATCCATACATCCATCCCCACAAATATTTGCATTTATAATATTAGTAGGATTCTACATTTAAGTCTGAGCTTATATTACTTTTCTATTGAAATAAACAAACACTTATATAAACGTTTTCAAATGCTTCTTTCTTGATTTTTAAAAGTTTATGCTAAAAATCTGCTACGAAGAAATATGGAAAAAGTTTTGCTTGTTCCAAAAAAATATCAGTAAAATTACTCTCTTTATCGTTTAAAAGCTTTTGTTATGCAACTTCCGAAATTTTTATAAAGGAAAACATTTATTTTATTATCAGGATTTTATTAAATCTTAAAATCATTTCCATTTACTGGTTTAGGAGCGCTTCTAGCTTCTATTTGTTTCAAGAACTTGTAGCTACTTGTACTTTGTAGCTATAGCTTCTATTTGTACTTACAGATATAATATACTTAATTGTATAATTTTTATTGAATTATTGACAATTATAATATTTTATTGAAATAATTATACCATAATTCCATAAGTGTTAACACAAACAGTCATCTGAATAAAATGTGAAACAAGTAACTAAAATAGAATGAATAATTACTAAAATAGATCTAGCAACAATAAAAAATAAGTTTTCCAATTCACAATTAATTTGTTGGTGTTTGTTCGGTTTAAATCAAAACACTAGATATATTCAGACTAATTATCCGGTAGGACGTACAGTTAAAAAGGCGTCCTAAGCCGTTTGCGAAGATGAATACTAACATCTCGAGTTATGCTAATGAGCTGCAACTAGGCACGCGGTAATGATGCCCGGAGGCGATGTTGCTGGGAGCGCAGAGCGCTACGTACATTTCGTAGCACCTGCCACGTGGCGGTTCATAGTAATGATGTAAATGTAAATCTAGATAGAGTGGCAGAAACAGAAGCCAGGTTCAAAACACGATATAAACTACATATAGTTTATTATGAAATTATTATGAATTTCTAGGCATACCTAAAAATTCATAATTTCATAATAATCTCTGTTCACAGTTCGAAAACATAATGACATGAACAAGAAATTGGAACAGCAAATACATTAAAAAATAATTATTATTTCTCTCGTCCATTTTAAGAAGTATCTAAGTGTTTCTTAAATTGCTAGCGCCTAAAAAAAACAGTAAATCGCAAATGTTTTCAACTAAGACGTCTTTCTCTTTAAAATATTCAGCTTGATCTCTTAAAAGTTAATGTGTTTTCCGCAAACGTCTCTTAAATATCTTTTTTTACCTTTTTAGCAAAATTGTATTGTATTTGTATATGAAAATGAGTTTGTTTTGTATATAAAGTTGTTACGTATGTACCTACGTAGTCAACACATTAGTTATTCATTCGTTGTCGACATGAGACCTGGGTTCAAATGAAATCGCCAATTTAAAAATCCTCCATTGGAATCACAAATGACTTAATAGTCACTCGGTAACTGTAGAAAATCTACGAAATAATGAAATTTTATTCCTCTTTTATACGAGCTGAAATAAACCTTAAGTATACGAGGCGAAATTTCGCTTTAGATCATAACCGATATTGGAGAATCGAAAAGCATTAACTACGAAAGGGAAAAGTGACGCAAGCACCACAATTCGTCCCACGATTGCCTCGGATTAATGGGACGAATTGCAATTGCAAAAAACTGTTATTGTTTGTCATTTTAAAATATATATTTCTTGAAATTTAATGTCCGTTCAAATATATAACATTATCTTTGATTATAAATATTCTATAAATCGAGCAACGTCACAGGTGCGGCAAGTGCACTGCAGACCATAATAGTACCATAAATAGGGAAATGTTACCACACAAAATATTATACTGTACATACATTTCGCTACTTTCTATAGCAAAATGTAGAGGCTCTTTCTTTTACTTACCCAAACGAAAACTAACTCGGATCACTTTCTTATCTTATCACCTACATCTTATGATTACTGTTAGTGACATAAGTATAGAAATTAGTGTAAAGAATCAGTGAATCTATTAAGTTATTTAATAGTAAATTAGGTTCTTAAGCAGCAAAAGTTGTTTTTCATGAATTGTTATTACTAAAGCTACGCTTCCATATTGTTGTGGCAATTCGCCAAAAAACTATTTCATGTCTCGCGCTAAGGATATACTTATTCTCTTTTTCTTTGGCTATTTGTTCAATCGTTGAAGGTCATGAGTGAATAATATTGGGTGATAGTTGAATAAATTTTTAGTTTTAAGTCACCGGCACATATAGTTTTTATAACGTCTCTCTCATACTTATGAAAAGTGGATTAAATTATAACGAATAAAACAGTATGAAATGTAATATAATATTACTCTAGAATATTTTGGAAAAACTGGTGTTCAAACATATTATTAGCTTAGCTGTCATATGTTGTTTATATAATATGAAATTATAACTCTAATCCAGATTTCCAAAATTTATAAGTGGTCATATACGGACCATCGAAATAACTTATAAATTGTAGGTAGTATTTTCATTAAATACAAGAATTTCAATAAAAACATAACGTAATAATTTAAAGCGTAAACCACTTGAAAGAATCCCTCCGAGTGTTCCAACTCAGGGGAGTTTTTATAAACATAAACAACGGACAAAGAAACATCCGCTGTGTTCCCCAGAGTAATGACAACAGAAACTTATCCAGTTAAAGTTTCCGAGTCATTCCTGTGTGCCCGTTTCACTTTGCGGGCTCTGTGGCGTTCATATAAATAAATGTAAATGAAGTGAAGGTGGCGTGCTAAGTTATTTTTATATTAAAACTTACAACTGTGTCGTGCGTTATTACTTTCGCCTTCGTGTAACATAAATGCTTTCTTCTCTTCTACGTTTTCTTTTGCAATGTTTCCACATATGAGAAATGCACGCTTGATACCTATTTTTAGCGTTCCGTCTTTGAAACGAGACTAAATGGGAACTCATGAGATCATAATGTTTCCGTATTTTTTTAAAAACAACAAAATACCTAATTTAAAAGTATATTATACTAAAATTTGTAGTTGTCAAAATTAGTCATACTTAGTATCAAAATTATCTATAACTATCTGGTGCCCGAGACTTCGCCCGCATTATCTATAGCCTATATAAATATATATAGGCCTCGATAAATCAAATATCCAACACAAAAATAATTTTTCAATTCGAACCAGTAGTTCCTGAGATTAACGCGTACAACCAAACAAACAAACCGACTATTCCGTACCTAATACTGTAACGGTATGCGCCTCATCCTATGGAAATACCTTCAATAAAAGGAAATTATTTTCATCTAATAACTGGTCTTTACTACACAGCTAGTCTATTTCTTCCTATGCCTTTTGAATAAAACGTGTATATATGAAAGTGGGATATTGTCAAAATATTCTTTTTTAATCTTTTTTAGAGGCTTTTCACTGAAGGACATGTCGGCTCATTGGGCAAGGTCGTATATACATTACTACTTTACTACATTATAACTAAACTATCTTATAACTTAATACTAACTCTAACATCACTAACTCTAGAGTAAGTTTTTTTATACGAGATCATTTCATTAACTAGCTCTGATTTCGCTCAAAATTTTTTATTCAGAAAGGTCAATTGAGAAATCATTTTGAGAAAAATACTTTCAAAATTAATACATATTATTAACAAAATATTTATTGAAATAATAAGTATCGATCAGGACTAACATGTGTAGGTACAATAGCTTAATCTAAACAGAACAGGAAACAATATAATAATACTCGTACTAATAACTCATAAACCCAGAGAGCAACTTTGTAAGTTTCGTACTTCACTGGATTTTATACAACTAAAGTTCCTTGATACAATATAACGTAGTTAATGTCCCCATTCGTGGCTTTTTGTACGTGTTCCTAATACTAGTTGCCGTGGTATTAATGTAATGTACTTCCTTCTTGCCAACTAAATATTATCTTAAGAGAGCTTTTTTCACAACGGACTAGTAATATTATTCTTGGTACGACAGCTAAAACTGCCTAAATTAGCTTGCCACGACTTATTATTCTGTTTTTTTTAGGTTATATACGAGGCACTGCACTTGCCAATCCCCTAAGCTCATCTAAAATTTATGAAAATTTTAAAATGGGCCTCATTAAACTAAGTATATGTGTTAATACTCAACACTTACAAGTAAAATTCCAAACACTTACAATACCTATTCGTTTGGTTTGATAACATTTTCGACAATAAAAATTTAATAAAAAAAATAAAAACTCAAATGAAACTGAATTGCATACGCTTTACTGTAAACTGTTTTAATAAAATTCTTTTGCATTGGGAAATAATAATTGAAGTTCAATCCGTGCAATAAATTGTAAGCGCGGCGGGACAAGCAAGCGCCACCAGGGAAATTATTGACGCTCCTATATTCTAACAAATTGCAATGTTGTTGCAAATCGGGCATGAACTTTATTATCTGCCACTGACGTTTCGTTTTGCACTGAAACTTATTCCTGTTAACAAAGTTTAAAGTTATCTTCTTGCTTGCTCCATTTTTAAAGTTAAACGGCGTGTCGCGAACATGTTTCGTACTTTTAAAAGTTAAAATATGTATAACTAAGTTGGGCAAAATGAAAAATATAACACTTGAGAAAATATCTAACACCTTTATCACCGTGACTACGATAGCGCCGACACGGCGATAGTGGCGCCCAATTTTTAAATTTTCGGACGATCCCTCGAGAATAAGCTATTTGTTTACCAAATTTCATCCGAATCGATTAATCCGTTTTTGCGTGAAAGAGTAACAAACATCCATACATCCATCGCCGCAATCTTTCGCATTTAAAGATGTATTTGCAAGCCATACAGCGTCTATCAACCACAAAATGGCTAGCTGGATTAATATTCACACCCAGAATATCACGTTTGACACGTGTGTATCACCATAATATGGTGTCCTTATCCTGATATCTGACCTGGTATTTCTTTACTATTGAGGCTATTGCTAACATGATCAACTGATCTCGCATATAGAGATGAAAATTGGTACGAATTTTGGTAAGTTCGCAAATATGGGTTTCTTCAAGTTTCTTGCATTTTGACCTGGAATATATATTTTTGTAAATGTGGACGACGATAAAGACTTTTCCTATTTCATTTATAATGGTTTTTAGCTCTATATATGCGAATTGTTATTACCTTGAATCTCTATTTAGACTGCAGTAACAGGTCTATAGGCACATGTATGGATCGACATATCATCTATTATACGCACCTATACATATTACATCTCATTGAAAATGTATATTACACAGTAAATATTAGCTTCTCCATCACACTTTAATGTGACAAACATAAGAAAAAGACAAAAATGAATGCATTCTAAGGGCGGGCGGAAGCAGGCAAGGCGTGAGGGGATGCGGCCTGGTAGGTGACGGCCGGCGTGTGACTCAGCATGAATGAGCCTCGTCTGATGAACGATCGATAGCAATGTCGGTTAAGTGACGAGATCTTACTGCTGCTGTTTCATTATAATTATAAAGACTTTTGTAATTATATAAGAAATATGGTGTAAGAACTGTTTTTAAATTTTTGGAAAACATGTTTTCTTTTATATAGGTTTGCTCTTTGCCAACATCCAGTTGTGTAGCAAAGATGAGGCCTATGATGGAGCGAGCTCACCCAGAAGATGCCTATTCACTTCAACTTTAAAAAGATTTGGGTTATATGAGCTCGTAAAGACATATCAGCTGTGGGTTCACCAAAACACAGACCGCGTCGAGAGGGAGTTCCAACCCTTGACAGTGCATGGCAGGAATTTCGACAAGATAAGTAGGTATGGTAACCAGCCATACTTATATTAGGCTGAAACTTGATAAGCTCCCCTTTCTATACATATATTTTTCTTTTTTTGCTCATATATTGCGTCAGGCGTTAAATTTTTCATTTTTACATGATCTCTTAGGATCAGTTCTGGATAAACTTTTTTCTGGATAAAGGTATTCCATGTCCTTTTCTTTAATTCAGACAACGTGTATGCGAAATTTCATGATGACTGGTTTAATAGTTAAGCCTAAAGAACAAAAAACAAGCTCACTTTCCCATTTATAATATTATATTAGTATTCTTTTCATATGTTAAAAAATAGATAATCGTTTTCAAATCGCCTAATACCAACTGACCTAGTAGTTTAATAGAGAAATCTTTGGTTATTCTGTAACATAAAGTTATAAGAAATATTTCAAGTCACAGACCATTATTATCTTGGACAAGAATCAATGTTATTTTGCATGTGCCATTGGGTCACATTTAGCTATACTAATTTCGTGATATGTAGACCTCGATGCCATTGTGGATGGCCCGCTTTTGTCACCGGACACTGATTGATGCGACATTTAGCTTACAATGAGCTTACCAACAATAGACTACCAGAATTAGTTTAATAATTCACAAGCCTTTTTAGGAAAACTAAAAATAGCATTTGAATATCCGCAGAGAAACGTTGAAACAATTGGATATATTTTTTAAACTATTGTCGCCTTTAAAGTGAACTCTATTTTGTTTTTTTTTTTTACCGACTCGTTTGCTGCAATCATTTGTGTACAAATAAACATTGCCGAAGGCAATTTTGAACTGGAGTAATGTGGCTGTAGTAATTAAGAAGTTAATTTTCGCTGAGAAAATTAATTTGACAGTTCGGGGTGCCAAATTTTAACTCAGGGCGAGGCGAGACGAGCGCGAGTGAAATGGTAATCATGGGCGAATTACAGCAGTAGCAAATGCGGAAAATATATGTTTTACATTGAAAGAATTTTGTTTAAGAGATTGGTATTTTTATAAAATCTGCTAAAACTCTTGCTAGAGACAAGATCCCAAGTGCAAATCCTGATTTCAATTTCAAAGTTAAGCATAGTCAAGTCAAGTCTAAGTGCCGATACACACGGTCAGTTAAAACTGATCAGCTAAAATAACTTAGATCCAAAAACTGAACGTGAAACCTTAATTTAAAATTAAATTGAGTTTCACTGGCCAGCTTAACACCATACTACTTAAAATTTTGTATTATTATAGCCAAATAGTACTAATAAAATTACTATTTCATTAGTTATTTACCGTTTAACTTAATTACTATTTTAAGCATAGTGACAGATTTGAAGTGTAGATTATTAGATGTTATTTTCTGTTTGTTTCTCCGCTAATTTCTTTTAAAAAACCCAGTGAGTTTTGATACATTTTTCACTAAAAGGCGAAGGTTTGTGTATATAGTTTGCATATTGAATCCATGCAAAACTGGGGGAGGGTCGCGCGGGTAGTGTTGAGTGTGACTGGATTGAAATATGATCCTAAGCTGATTGGCTGAAACAATATTTGATTGATTGATGTATGCGATGGTTGTGTTGATAAATATGTTATGCATCGAACGTTCGAGACTTATAAGCTGCAAGGCTGACTTATCTTTCCAATCTGTAGAAAATTGACTGATTGGCATATTGTGACCACTGAAGAGACTTGAGAAATAAGTAATCACATTTTACGTTCTACATAAAAAGCGTGTAAAAAAAGTTTATGCATATATAATGTAAATTACTCGATACATTATAAAGTACTAGCAACCTGCTCCCGGCTTCGCCCAGGATGCATTTTTTTAAATACACAAAATTTCTACGTTTATCCCTCTTTTCATAAGTAAAGAAATAGGTAGCGGAAAAATGCAGATAACAGATTTTTTTGAAAAAAAAAAAAATGGTTACTGTGAACCAACCGTGTGGTAAGTAATAAAATTTTGAAACATTTTCGAAGACATATATATGTAATGATGAGGAAGAAAATAATATTTCATTTTCTAATGGTTAGTGTACCTACGTGTTTTAGTGATTGAATGTAAAAAAATATTAAATTTATTAAAGCGTACAAAAAAAAATTATCAAAATAAAAACCATTTCATTCGAGCGAACTATATATGAGTTGCTTTACCAAAACACAGTTCTGAACATGCTGAAGTGGCAATGGGAATACAACTCGAAAAAGCACTGGAAAAGTGGTTCGCAAATCCGTTCAGTAAATTCCCCTCTACAGTTTGAAACAAAAGGTCAAATGTTACTTCTGTTTTAAGGAGATAAAATTTGTTTGTTTGTTATTACTTAACCGATCTTAAAATATATATTTTATTATTTTATTTTAACGCACTACTCTTAATACAGTTTGATATTTGTTTTAAATTTTAGAGAATGTTTTCAGTTCGAAATATATACATTTGTTATTTTATCAAAATAAATTTGATTACATCATGGACGTGCTGACACATAGTGACCAATGATTTTTTTTAATTATGCTATTCTATTGAAGATGTTATAAACAAAATAACTTTCTACAAATTACTATTTTTATGATTATCAAATACCTATATATTTTTTTTAATACACATTGCCATTTAAATCTAATAGATAGATAGACATCACATTATAGCACCATTAGTAGCACCACTGATAAGTACGGTGTTAGAGCAAAATACAGTCAAAAAATTGTAATCGACTCTATCACGGAAACTGGTGGTAAAAAGTAAGGAAAACTCGTTCGCTAAATGGAACACAATTTAGCGCTCGCTTGCATTTCGGTTGACAGTGATAACTTACCTGAAACAAGGAGAAACGCTTCATACTCGGTTAAAGAATTTTATTGTTCCCCAGACAGCTTTCTCGTTACGTGATAACATTATTTTAAAATTTCATCCGTGCTGAAATTTCACGCGTTTAAAATGTAAATTATACATTATTGGTGGCGGGACACACGCGGTCAGGGCATAATCTGGATAAACCCATCTGGCGATAGTAAAATACAATCGCCAGATTGTAAAAACGGACAATTTTTACAATTTGGACCCCCCAAAAAACAAATTGAAATAACTGCATGCTCAGTTTAGTGTTTCAATGGTAACGGTACCTAAAAATGGTGAGATCCATACAACTAAAATACAATACAACTTGCATTATAGATGTAGACGGATGCATTTTGGAATAAGCATTTCAATCAAATGCTTGGATGTAATGCAGATATTTTAATAGGTTAAAACAAAATGTAGAAACTAAATCATTTTATAGAAACTTGTAAGGGAACTTTCTAATTCTGAGATATAACTTTGCTAATAGGCAAATTAGTTAAGTTCCTGTAACGGAGTTTGCATGCGGGTAATGCACATCGTGTTGCGGCATAAACTCTGCTAAGTATTATTGTAGTATACGCTTATACGAGTATAGTATACTTTTGAAAATATATCAAAATTTAATATATACAATATATGTTGAATATGTTGATTTAAAATCTTTTGCCATATCTCGTGTAATGTTAGCCAATTAGCCGACTTCTTATGAGGAAAGTATTTTCATGTAAACTTTTAAAACTGTATTAATAATTCTTGTACACCCGTCGTGTAATGTTACTCCTACAATTTACAACATATTGCAGACGTAAGCTATTTTGAAATTTATAGCAAACTCAATAAAATAAGTTTTCACTTGTGCTACGGGCTCGCTAGTTTCCTGTCAATTTTCGAACGGGACAACAAATTGCACACGCCTCCGATGAATTTCCGGCGGCCAGGCTCGACATTTCCGGAATATGACGAAGTGCCTGCATATGGCCTAATGGTACCTTCGTGATCTACCAGATCAACTAACTTTGTTACGCAATCTAATACGTTAAACAAACAAATAAGCAAGACATTACAGACGTCCCTATAATGTATTAGTTTGTTAATATTAATGATACCCGTTTTTTATCACCTTAGGCATCGAATACTAGAAAAGATCGCCATGAAACTTCAGTACGGTCTAGTTGCGGATCTTCAGGACTTCACTTATTTTCTAAGATACTCTATTCTATACTATGACTATACTCCCTATGTATTCAATTAGATTTGCAAATTTTATCTTGCCAAAATCCCTCTTTTTCAGACCAAGCGCTTTAAAACATCCGTACTGCGCACTGCCAAGGTTTGTAACTCCTTGCGCCGGCGTCTGTGTTTCCGAGCTCATATAACCCAAATCTTTTCAAAGCTTAAGTGAATAGACATCTTCTGCGTGAGCTCGCTCCATCAAAGGACTCATCTTCGCTACACGGCTAGATGCTGGCCAAGAGTAAACACATCAATACTAATAATAAATCTGTAAGGGTTGGTCATGGAGTAAGTTACTTTGTTTTCAGAGATATCGTGTTTATAGGATCTATACATGATACTGAACTAAATTGACCATTTTTAGAATTTTTTCTGTATGTATGTATGTATGTATTTTCCTCCATAACTCTTAAACGAATTAACTGATTTTCATGAAACTTGGTAGATAAACATTTAGACGTATGGGACACAGGTAGGGCGTGCATTATTCGCCTTAATTCAGTATTCGAGTTTTACGAATACTAGCCTATATAATATTCGAATAATTCGAGTAAAACGAGTTGTTCGAATACTTTTTAGAAAAACAAGAAAACGGACTACGCCAAATCATCTAACCTTTAGGACACCGTTTACTGATTCAATTACTTTCATGTAATCGGAAAATTTCCACTCATTTTCTTTTTCTGCAAGCAATAATAGCAAAAGCATAATGAATAATACATCATATCCGACGATTATCTATAGAAGTATATATATATCGTTGTCTAGTACCCATAGCAAAAGCCTTTATAGGCTTAATTTGGGACTAGGTCAATTTGTGTGAATTGTCACAAGATATATTATACTGTATTATATTATACTAGCGACCCGCCCTGGCTTCGCACGGGTAAATAATAGAGCCTATGACACTCACAAATAACGTAACTTTCTATTGGTAAAATAATTTTTAAAATCGGTTTAGTAGATCCAGAGATTACCCCCTATAACCTAACAAACTCACAAACAAACTTTACCTCTTTATAATATTAGTATAGATTATATTATATTTATTTATATTATATTCTTTCTTTGAATTCCTGTTGTGTGTATTATATACGCATATTTATTCATTTATGTGTCATTGATGCACGTTATATTCATAATTTATACAGCTTACATTATAAATACGTTTAAGTACTTACATGTTTAAGCAATAATATTCTTTAAACTCATACATAGGTCTGTCATGAATTATTAGGTAGGTATTTGCTTAAAATAACATTTATAACTTATAAAAGCAAAGAACCATGTGAGAAGTAAGTAATAACTTATTTAGTGATTGGTTAACATGAATCAAAAAGATTACTTTATACCTTATGTACGGTACGACTGGCGTTCCCTATGCAATTGTGACTTGTGTTGTGGCACAGAATTAGTATCACAGGCAGGACAGCTTATAAAATAAAGTTGTACAATAGACACATTCGTCATTTGCCACGTTTTAGGGTTGCCATATCAAAAAATCTTCCTATCATTTTAACAAATAACTGTTATTCGAAAAGTTCGTAAAACTCGAATAGTTAATTGTGTAGTATTCGAATAGTAAAAATAGGCGAATACTCGAATAAAACGAATACTCGAATACTCGAATAGTATGCCCTAGACACAGGATAGGCTACTTTTTTCTTTTTCAACGCGGACGAAGTCGCGGGCGCCAGCTAGTATTTATATAAAACTTTTAGCTCTTCGCTTGAAAATCTAAAATCCTCTAGTCTTTAATAAAAATAAAAAAAACATTTATTTCAGGTATTTTAAGTAGGTTATTTTCTTGGATGAGCGATATATGAACGGCATAATCAAATGTGAAATCACAGTATCTAGGACAAAATGTATTTTAATTTGCATTTTGTGCCACGTAGTGATGCGTCAAAGTATAATTTGTTCCGTGTGCGAACTAGCTGACAACTTGATAGTGGAGCTTTCAAAACCAGGAAAACATAAAAATAACTTTTAGTTATTGTTCGTCTTTGATTTATATTGTTTGTGCGATTTGTTTTTAGTAAAGAAACAAGGTTATTTGGTTTCAAGTTTTAACTGGATAAACACGAGTTTTGCTCATAAAATTGTGTTTATCTAAATAATACATATATTACATATACGAGTATGTATTGTCCCAGACAACGTATATGCAAAATTTCATGGTGATAGGTTCAGTAGTTTTTGTGTGTAAGCGTAACAAACAAACAAACTCATTTTTATAATATTAGTAAGGATTAGTATGAATAAACTGAGTTGAAAAAATTTTTAAGACATGTACATATGTTTGAGAATAAATGCTACAGCAAAAAATGTAGCTCATTTTCTTTTTTACTTAAAAAAAGGTAAAATGCCTTCATTCAATTTACAGTGCGAAGCCCCTGAGTGCGGTAATCTGAGGCTTAAGCCTGTTGCGTTCCGTTTCTGACACTACACACAAGACGAAACACTCTCGCTGTACCTATTATTTCTTATTATAATCATTTACAAACTTTTGTTCTTCAATACTTTATATTAGTTTTTTTTTTTGTAGTGCCCGGGACACTACGTTCGGCATTAGCAGACCTTCTAGCGGCAGTAACTATACCCTAATAAACAGAAGACCACCGTGAAATAACATAAATTCTATATACCCTATTCCTTATCCTTTATCCCAACAAGATCGGCTCAATTGCATCTCTATTGATTATTTGTCTATATAGACACCTCTTACCACCTGGTGACCGTCAATATGCATGCTGACATTTAAATTAAACAAAAATGATTTGACTAAAGTGCCTGCTATCTCTTTTACATTCATTTATCACTGTCATTGGCACTGGCATCAATTTGACGGCAATATTTAATTTCGTTATTTTTTAATTTAATGTTTTCGTCAAACATGACAAGGGTTATTGAAATAATACGATGCTTTTTTATGTTAAGGTCGACAGACAAGCTGACGGTCCACTTGATGTTAGGTGGCTACCGTCGCCTATAACACAAGCAACGCCATAAGAAAGCTTATGGCAAAGCTTATGGCATTAATCATAAGATGCTTGTTTTAAATGAAACAGACACTTCCATTTACAGCTCTACATAAAACATTAACATATCTTTATAACATTCTTGCCTCCCTTCTTCTAAGTATTGTCTTAATCTCCGCCATCTGGCAGAATGAGGTGTGTTAAAGTTTTGCTTACTTGTTCATAGGCGTCTCATTTACCGGCTTACACTGTTACATAATGTACTTATTTGTTCGCGAGAATATTCCAGTGAACTAACAAATACATTTCTGTAGTGTTACTTGATTGAAAATCCATTTTTCAATTGTGATTGACTTAGTTTTTGTCAGCTATCGTATCTATCACAGTAATCCATTACCCAAAGTATCCAATACTCTGATGAGTATGTAAAAGCACTGGACCACACTGGGAGATCCAAAGTTCCCATTGTAGATTTAAAGAAAAAAACACCATCTAAACTTGATATGAGCGTAAACACTTATCAGAAGAAGTAACAGTGACAATTAGCATTAAAATTCTCTCAAAGCTTTCTTTGATAAATAGAATTAAGATCAGAGACAGACAGATCGAAATGACAGAGATCATCAAGAAAATGAAAGAACAAGAGATACTCAAAAAAATAAGTATTTCTTAAGTTCCTTATACTCAAGTTTTCTAATTTTCAAAAGCAAAGCAACAACGTGGCCCATATTTAATCTGAAGTCAATTAAAACGTCAGGTCCAGGCCTGACCAATGTCTTCCGGGTGTCGGACTTTCTGAAACCGCAAGACTGTTCGTGCAATTTAGACATTCAACAAGCATATCAATTGCTCATAGCCACTAGAGGTTTCTCTGTCTTATTTATCAGATACATTACCTGGAAATGATATTTCATATTCTATGTACTTACTCCTAAAACTTTTGCAATGGAATTGTGCACGTTTAAAGCCACAAGAGAAACAGCATAGTCAAATATTTTGAAGTCAGCTTCACTGAACCACGTTAAACTGAGAATTCCTGAATATGAGAAATTTGCAAATTCCCAATTTTCAAGAGTTGAAATACGTTGAATAAATCAGTTTAAACAATCTATTTGAAAAAAAGTTATGCGTACCTACTATTAATTATTCCGTACTTAGGCACAGAAAAAAAAAAAAAACAAAAAAAATTTAGTGATATACTTACTATTTCTTACTATTAAGTAAAGATTAAAAATTCATGCTGTATCCTTAAGTGCAGTTATTGTTAAGTTTTTAAAGCGATGAAAGAAACAAATAACGAATGTCTCTGTAGACTGTCTTGTTCCAATATATGCTGAAAGCGGCATTGACAAGCGGCAAATGTATTGGCGTAGTGGGATGCATGTTATTTTTCAAACGTCATATTATAAAAGACTCCGCGACGTGCATCCACTCAGTATGTACGAGTACTTGTGAGAAGTAGCGCTCCGTGGCGGATCTTACTTTGAGAAACTTTTATATTTAAACTAACGCTTAATATGCTATACATCCGAAAATTAGTAGTATTATGTTTGCTTTGTAACACAACATCAAACAAGCCTAATATTGATAAAAATTATATTTATTGCTTTCAATATTTATGTTTTTGATAATGAGAATTTCAACCAAATATGAAAAATGTAAGTGTTGATGAGTAAATACCCTGGATCTGCGGGTTAAATCGACACTATTTAAAAATGCAAGTTACAAAAAAGCAAAAATAACCACAAAGAATTCCTACAGTTATAATTCTTCTTATTGTTCAATATACAAGTGAGTGAATTTGAATAAACAATTCCATATAAGACTGAAGAAGAAAATACTCCGCGTAATATTAACGCAAAGTAAATTGCGAAAGTCTTGACGGGAATAATTACTGTGACACTCGGAGTAATCCTCCTGAAACTGCTGCTACGTCGTAATTAATTCTTCCCTAAACAACGTTGCAAGCAATCTCGTTTCAATATATTATGCATGTAGATGATTGCTAGCGTTTGAATTCACAACTTGATTGCGAAAATGATTTGATATTAACTAGTGACCGTTCGCGGCTTCATCCAGTATGCAGTTTTTTATATACACAAACCTCTGTCCATTAGTGAAAACCGAAATAGTCGATTTTGGGTGGTTTAGAAGTAGTAAGCGCAGAAACAATCAGAGGCGAACAGTTTCGACGACTTCGTTGCAAAATACTTTTAGTGAATATATTTTTTTGATTAATTAGAAATAGATAAATATATATACCTAATAGGTTATATTTGAGTTTTGGTAAAATTCATAAACTTGAACATGTTTATTTTGATATTATGTTATGTCTAATATGTTTTGCAATATCTCCAAATATATTTAATTAAAAAATAATTTTATTTAGTTGATTGATTGTTAAGAATTCGTTGTAGTGTATATTACTCATCAAAAGACACCGGAAGTAGTTGGCAACTCCACAAAGGTTGTGTGTTGGCATTGGTTCGCGAATAGGGTAGAAATATTCAGGCAAGTTAGAGCCAAATGTGACGATAAATTTTTGAAACAGCATTTAATGTTTATAGGTATAATTTTTAGTTTGTATCCATTCCAGTTCTGTTTTAAGAGGGTCGAGATCGCAGTAAATTTTTTTTATATACAGATGAGGTCGGCACCACAAAATTGCTTAGCCAGGAGAAATGGCTCATATTAAAATAAAAGGAAAGTTAAAGATTTTTACATTATTTTTATTTGATTAATGTTAAAAAAAATCTAGTGAATATTTTAAAAACATATTTATCGTCCAGTGATTATTTCTTTTGTCACTTCTGCTTTTTATTTTTATAAAAAATATATAATTACGGATTGTACATCATTACCGAAAATAGAGGATTCGTTACAATTTAGTCTTATTATCTTTAATTATCTAAAATTGTAGTTTCTATTATTATTCAAATATTACCTACCATATATTTTGTGCTTTCAGCTTAATATTAAAAAGCTCAATATTATAATTTCGGACACAATTGAAAATCTGGAAATAAAAAAAAATGTCCCAAACCAAATTTAGCTTCACAGTTTTCAATTTTCACTTAAAAAATTGGAAAGATTAATAGCCATGCTTTGTACAATTTTGAAATCTTGTTAAAATGGGCCATTTTTTGAATAACTTGCGAAGGGGGTATACGGTGTATAGTACACACATACACACACGCACACGCCTCTAACAAATATCAAGTCCAGCGTCGGTCCAGTGAGCGAGTTCAGTGTTTTTTCTCCATACAAAAGAGCCCAACGTGCCTAAAGAAATTTTCATTTCCAAAAGAACAATGCCTGTTAATCTCTGCGATAAAAATGTATTCAAAGTACATGTATCTTGCGAGGACCTCGATTAAAGATTATTTTGTACTAGGGAAATCCACGGGTGGGTATAAAAAGCTTATTTGGGCGCGGAGCCCTTGGCCATAATCCGCAGAGCGCAGGCTTCAGCTACTCAAGGAGTACATTATCACGGTATTATGCTGATGCGTACCCAACGTTTCTTGGAAGGCGTGACGTCATCCTTATTGCGGGTTTAAGTCAATAGCACGGGCCACCTTTACGAGTGGCCTTTTATAATGTCGACTGAAGATAAATGCTGTACGGTGGTACCTACTTGTATTGTTTTTAATTTCTGTTCTTATGAATATTTACGATCAAATGTTTGTTCTTTTATTTTTTTGTATTAATTTCTAATATAGCTTTAAATTCTTCAAACCATTGGAGTTCCGATGACTCAAAAACTTCGGCTGATAACGTTTGTATCACTTTGTTTTTTCGTTTGATGCGTTTAATAATTTTTTTATTTGCCTTTTTACCTATTAATAATGAATTAGTAGCTACTTTAGGAAGTGCTACTCATCTACTTACTAGCTGGTGCCCGCGACTTGAAAATATAAATCCTTAGAAAATATGTATATGAGTATCTTTTATAACACCCGACAGCGACTTTATGGCTGTGATGACGGTAGCGCACATTTTTTTAGGCAATAACTCGGATATCCAAAATATTTTTCAGGATAAAATAATAAACTATTTTTTATTTTATTTATAAATAATAAAGGATAAAATAAAATAATGTGTGCTAAATTTCATCCAAATCCATTTGGTAGTTTTTACGTGAAACATACATACAGCCTCACAAACTTTCGCATTTATAATATTAGTAGGATCTGCATTTACTAATAAAGTCCTTGCTCGCTACTCTTTCTCCGCTAACTTGTTCTAGACCACCCGACGAATTTTTAAACGTTTTTCACTTATTAGTATCTACTATTATTATTATTATCTATTGTAAGAGTACCTACCTAGGTTTGTGTACACAATTTGAAGAAAATGCAATTGCAACTTTGCGAAGCCGGGGTTGGGTCGCGGGGCTGGTGTTGAATAAAAAAACAACACATATGTAACATGTAGTTTCTAATAAATGTATTCTATCAAGACTTTATGTGCGTGTAACAGTGTTCATAAAATTCCTCCATAAAACGTAATGGACTCTGAAAGTGATACTCTTAAGTGATTGTACCTCTATAAATGTTAATGAGTAAGTTGTGGCCAGTAGCCAGTACTTTATTACATCATCATAATCAGTAGTAACCTTTGAACTAATACTTCAGCTGATTGTAATCATCGTGTGTGTGTGTGTGTGTATTATTGTATTATACATATTTTAAGGCCCTGTGGATATAAAGTAGCACGTAATATCCTAAACAATCTCATCAATACTACTTAAGTAAGTATTTTTTTTTTGTTCAATTAAATGTAAGAGGATCGTGCCACCATTCAAGTTGCTTTTAATAAAGCGAGCACGTATTGTTTACGTTGGAGAAGTTCAAAGAGAAATGTTAGTTAGTATTTGTTTAACACCGACACTCTACGTTGCACTGCATAAGCCTCCAGAGTTGTAGGTGCACTGCACTACGCTCAAGCTCAGACGCAGACAGATACAAGTGTACCTACCCACTTTTGTGTCATCAGAAATGAGCTACTCTGCAGAACAAAATCTATTGTTTACGTTTTGTTTTCAGTATTACAGCTTTTTCTTTATTTTTTTAGTAAACTTTTATTCGTAAAGGCTATCTGTTCAATTAGACCAGGAAGCGTAGCGTAGGTCGACGATGGATACAGCTTCTGACCATCTATAGGAAAATTTTTGAGAAGGCAATGGACGTCCTGCGGTTTCAATGAAATGATGGTCTGTTAAATTTGTTGTTGAGTATGATTTTTTTTTCTATGTAAAGGCTGGCAGACAGGCTGGCGGTTCACTTGATGGTTGGTGGCTACCGTCATCTATAACACAAGGAACGCTACAGGTGTTGCAAGTACGCTGCCGACTATAGTAGGATCAAGGGTAGGGATTAGGAAGAGATTGGGAAATGGGCTCTGGGCTCTGACATCCCTGACTCACGAAACACAACAATACACATGCTATTATTTTACGGTGGTCTTCTGTAATGGTCTACTGCCGTAAGACGTGATGTCTCAATGATTACGAAATGCAGTGTGCCCTGCTAGTCTTCCCAAATCCAGACCAGAGACTACTTTGATAAGTTCATTTCCAAAGTTGATCCTGCCGAGAATCGAACTCGAGAACTTTGAGACAGTGCGTTAAGGCAAGCACCCTAACTATTTGTCCAACGGGCTCGTCGTTGGATTATTCCTCAACGTTTAAGAAAAAGAGGATAAAATGTTGCTAGACAGTTAAACTCGAGTTAACAGCAAATGAAAAATTCTAGTAAATTTGTTTTAACATGTACGAGTATATTTGCAGATTTTAATTGTGTAAATGTGTACTCGCTACAGGCATTAGAGTTCCAAGCCCTTCGCGTTTTTGATAACACATTATATAATGTAACAGCAATAAGAAAATGTAAACAAACGAATAAGTGGATGGGACTTTGCGGGTGTTTACCTAGGGCAGGGAACAAATACTTGTAGCCTAGCTAGACATTGCCAGAGGCGAATACGTCACCTAACCACTTTCGCGCTTTGTTCACTGAAGTAGGTCAACTACGTGGCTTTCCCTTTGCTTTTACATTGATACAAGTAACACTCAGATGAAACAATAAAAAAAACATAGGCTATTTGTTTCAATTTTTCAATAAAATTTTAGAACTTACTTAGCCTTTCAAATTTTTAATTTAACTTTAAAAACAAATTTTAAAATTAAATGTTACAACAGTATTGTTTACATAAATATTTTTATTAGGCGTTGAATTTTTTATTTTTAGGTGAACATTTACATTTTTCTGTAACCCTATAATACGTGTATGAAAATTTCATGATGACCGGTCGAGGCGTGAAAGCGTAACAAACCAACAAACAAATAAACTCACTAGCATTTATAATATTAGTTAGTATAAACGCATAGGGTGTGTCTGATTTTAGCGATATTAATCTTTTACTTCTAATCTGTCATTCCAATACGTTCATATTTTTGCACTAGTCGAAGATTCGGTCATATTGATTGGATTAGACAAAGTCAGATAGATATAACATAATGTTATTCTCATAATAAAATATTGTTCTCAATTTCTGTTTCGTAAAGATTCCATAAAAATTAATAAAAATTCCAATATTCGATTTCAACTTTGTTGTATCGTGTACTTTTTTTCAAGTGAGGAAATAGACCTTTTTGAGGACGCGAACGAAAGTAGATCTTTTAATGCTGACAAAATCACTGTTCGCCGAAGGGAAATAGCTGTCTAAAAATATCGTCTGAAAGTACTGTAATATAAACGATTCTACTCGACATTCATGCCTTAGGGGAAGCTCACTTTGCGTTATGCAATCTCAAAAGAAGACATAAAGTTTCTTGTTTCAACAATTCATATGGAAATGCTTTTATAGTCTTGGTGTGATTAACCTACAAATAATGACTGTATTCTTTTTTATGGCAATTATAATATTTTAATCTATATTATAAAGAGTATAATCAATACTAATAATAAATCTGTAAAGGTTGGTCATGGAGTAAGTTACTTTTTTTTTTCAGAGATATCGTGTTTATAGGCTCTATACATGATACTGAAACTAAATTGACCATTTTTAGATTTTTTTCTGTATGTATGTATGTAAGTATGTATGTATGTTCCTTCATAACTTAAACGAATCAACTGATTTTCATTAAACTTGGTAGATAAACATTTAGACGTACGGGACACAGTGAACTAACATAGTGAACTAACACAGTGAACTAAACTAACATAGTGAATGAGTGAATATTTTCACGTCTTAGCTACTTAACCTATCATCATCATATAATTTTGCAATGGATGAAAACGTAATGGTCCCGAGGGATGCAGACGAATTTGCGGGCAAAAGTCAAAAATGTGTTTGTTTACAGCTAAAATCATAGCTAAAATACATTTATTCGTTTTGACAGTATTTTATATTCGATATTTTATAAAATTGAAAATGAAACCAGTATAACTATTATATTAATACAGATATGTATTATGTTTTATAGAAAAGGGTAGCGGATATATACGCGAGCGGTGATTGTGTTGACACTAGCGCGTTTACGGGATATCACAGTTGGATCTCAAAGGCGGATATCCGCAGCAAACTTCCGAAAAAATACACCTAGCAATATCCTGTTTTCATTTCATAATGGAATATGTTGTGTTTATGTGTTATATACAATGATAATAATAGTTTGTGTTCGGTGAATTTCGTCTTTTTGTTTATAATTTAACTAGCGATCCGCCCGCGGCTTCGCACTAAGTCGACAAATTTTCAAAAATCCTTTTCAGCGGACCGCTTAATTTCAGCGGATTCAGCGCTTAATTTAAAAATGTCAGCGGATTTTTACGTTGTAAAATAAATAGTAAAATGTTCCAAATTTCAGCATTCTAGACTTAGTAGTTTTGGCTGTGCGTTGATATTCAGTCAGGACAAACGATTCTATAAATATAGAAACACAAATTTATATAATTTAAGAGCTGTGTATATATCTATAATTGATAGGCAAATCTGAGTATTATTATTGCACACCTATATGCTGCAACACAATGCCAACTATTGATCTGATAATTCAGTATATTATACTGATATATTATACTGTTGATATGTCAGGAAACAAAAACATAACTTGTTGAAAATTTAAGTAGGTTCTTACTTTGTGTCAGTTTTTTAGCGCCTCTTTCACAAACGTCAAGTAGGCCAAACTGTCATTTAAAGTTACCGGTAACTGGGGATAACGTCCCAAACATTAAATAATAATAATAATAATAAAGCCTTTATTTATCCAAAACTTATCTTACAATTACATTTATTTTTCTTATTAAACATTAAATAGAAAATAATAATAAAAATTCGGCTATCGAATGATGCAGTAAACCGAGTGCATAATTCAATATAACAGAAAATGATTTCTAAAAGTAACTAATCAACACTTTACTTGTAGTTTGTGAAAGAGGCCCTTATTTAATCATAGTTTGTTAAATAAAAACAAATTGTTGTTAGATGAGATTAAGATTTGGATTTTTTTAAATAAATATTCATAAAGTGCCCATTGACACGCCAAAAAATATAAAATTAATAATAATTGAATACAACTTTTAAAAAATGTATATAGAAATGAGTAAAAATATAAGACCTGAAAAGCCTAATGGTAAATAAGTGCAGAAAAGCCCCGTAGACGTACAATCCACTTCCGTTGCTTCGTTCATGTCAAGATAGTTTAGTTAGACTGCACTTTAAATAAATTCAAAAAGCCGAGGGCATGCAAGAGTTTTAAAGCAGCTTATCAAAACGAGGAGCTTTTACAGCTTCTCATATAATTTAAATATTTTCATCTCCCGTAGAGTTCAGAATATATTTTAATAAATTTTTTAATATAGAATTCATTTGACAGGTACAATCATTTATCTAGCCGCTTCATTACTTGAGCGCCATTAATATTAATAAACAGCGAATCATAGACATAATGACCTATAAAAATAATCTAGTCTTGGCGGAGAACGACTAAAATTGTACATTTTGTATTTATTTAATGTTAACGAGTCCAAAACATATTGTTTAAAATTTTTGTTTGTTTGCCTGTGCGTTTGTGTAACCGATTTGAATGCGGTTTTCTTTGATGTATTGATGATTACCTGGATTAAGTTATAGGATACTTTTTATCTTGAAAAATGTCGGATTTTTAAAGAACGAACTTCAGCGCGTATAAAGTTGCGGGCACCAGCTAGTCATTTATAAATTTGTGTGATGGCCAGTGGAATTAATTGTTAATTTAATAATCTTGAAATTGTTTTTAATTATATTGTTTTTGTAATTCTCTATGCAAATAAAAACCTACCACAAAATATTTTCATTTATTAATTCCTGGAACTGACGTCACCAAGTATCATCACGAAATTGTTGACACAAACAAAGGAAACTTAAACCTAAACGAGATGAAAAACTTCGTGGGACAAGTTAACTCGTACTGTAACAAAGTGCTGCCAGTCAAAGTTAAAAGTGTTGTAACGAAAGCCTTTATCCAATAAAGCTCTCACAACTTTTCTTTACGATTGTTTTAGAAATATAATATGCCTTCGTACAATTAATGTTAACGAATATTACGGTAAAGGGCTTAGTAATTTAAAGGAAAGGTAAGAGCAATTTAACAGATCTCTACACAGTATAAAACAAAGTCGCTTTCCGCGTTTGTCTGTCTTTCTGTCTATATATACCGCTGTCAAGAAAGACGTGTACATATAATAAAACCTAATAAGGTTTTATGTAAATAGAAAAAAAAAAACAATATCTTGCAACCAAATTTACGAAAAATAAATTTACTTGGTTTATAAAATAAGAGATAAATAAAAATAATGTACTAGATAATTGTAGTTCTTTTAAAATATTAAAGAAAATTCTGCGATGGCATATCTATTTGTTACGGTTGACTCACAGTAACAATTTCTTTCATTAAAACTTTAACTTTCATTAAAACTAAGTAAATAGTCAGTTCCAAATATTGTTTATAAATAAATTATATAATAGAAGGCAGTAACCTCACACTTTTCACCTATATTTTATCTAAATTACACCCGTGGGAAGCCGGGGCGGGTCTTTAGTGCTAAATACTCATAAATAAAAGAAGAATGTATAAGAAGAATCTAATTAAATTATTATCTCCTTAAACTTTCATATTTTTTTTTGTCAATTAATCACGTCAACAGCCACCAATCACCCTTTGAAATATTACGAGACCGTCACAGCAGAAAAATTGTTGTGCTTCAGTGCGTAAGATATGCTAAGAGCATAATCTCGTAACCTCACCTTGTCTATTAAACCTTCATCTTATGAAATATGACGACATATTGATCCTCATTAAAGCATGAGAAGCAATGGAGTCTTCAAAGTAAATTAAATAAGAGTGCTGCCCTAAAACATAAAAAGACGAAGGAACCGTGGAATTTTAATCTTGGATTAACTACAGTGAATCGTCTAATTCTGGTTCGAATTGTAATCACATATAAGATCTCCGTCGTAAAACGTCCATCGTCCACTGCTAAACACAGGTCATTACTATAAGCTAATTAAGTATCTTAATATCTAGGATATTTAAAGAATAAAAAGAAAAACTCATACCTTTTTCCGGCATGCTGACCAGAAAAACATTGCCGCCATTATGGGGACATCGCGTGAGGAAGGGACACTAAAGTTAACTTGTCAGGTAGTATTTTGGCGAAAATTTACGAGCGTTAGGTCCGGTTTTGTTGTGGGCAAAAACGGTGGGTTCTATATTACCTACTGATTCAATTGAAGTCGACCAAGTAAAACATTAAAAGCACATATTATCTGCTTTTAAATCGATATTTATGGTAAAATTAATTTTAGACTTGCGAAACATACTGCGTTCAAACCCGTCTGACAGCTGTAAAAGCCTCTTAGGAAAAACTACCTTACCTTGAACTATATGTATAGTTATAATAACCATAATTATATAAAACAACATTAAAATTTATCAAGTGAGAATCCGTAACGAGCAAGGAAGCCAGTAGAAGACACAGATAGTAAAGTCAGTAAGTTGAAGGAGAAATTGATCAGGTCACGTAGCTTGTCGAACCGACAACTATTCGTCAGAACCGGGGATATTACGCTGGGCAATTTTTTCCATAAGCTGCTCCAAACATATAGTAATAAGACATTGTCTTTTAGCGAGCCTATGTGTGATGCCTCAATACTTAGTGTGAAAACGTTAGCAATAATGATGATGACGATGATTTCTTAAACATAATTTGAGTGCATAATGGCTCTGTCTCAAATATTTGGAAGTGTCATTATACTTATAAGTTCGAGCGAGGCTTGGTAAAAGTCGCCATCAAGATTTTATTCTAATACACTTAATGTGTTCGCTATTTGCCAAATTGAATTCGTGAACAAATAGCTCCAGAAGAAATGTAGAAGGTTCCATTAGCTTATAAAAGTGTGGGAGCGGTCGTGCGACACTCGGCATCGCCACCTGTATATTTATTAGATTTGTTTCGATCCCAGATAATCTTGTTAGAACTGACCCACTAGCCCGGTGCGCCCTGACTGTACCTACAGCATACTGTTTTTGGCACCTATATACATACCAAATCTTTTATTCAACACATATTTATGAATATGAGAATGGAAAACTACAAGATTCGGTTATAGCTCATCTAACTGGCCCCGTTGGTAAAAAACTATAGTCCACAGAAGAAACCAGATACCAGCTCTAGATTCACATTTGACTACACGTTAAAGATAGCTACGAATTTATAGGATAAAGATATTATATAATAAGTGAAGATATTTGTCATAATATGTCATAATAACTGAACTCGGCCACGCTTCGCTGTGGCGAGCCTAATAATTAGTTTGAAGTCGAACTTCGTGCATTACGATATCAGAATTGAAGAAAACTTTATAGTTCAGATGCAGTTTCATAGTTTCGTTTGTTAAGTTTAAGTTTGTATTTAAGTAAAACTTGGTCCTGATTCTGTAACGCCATTTCGCGATTCCTTACTTCAAAACCACGTTACTTATCAGTGGAATTGTCAAATAAATACAATAGTATACTGTGGTTTCTGTGAAATCATAACGTGTCACGGAATTCTTATGTCTATTCTGTAATAGACATAAGAATTCCGTGACACGACAAGGCAAGACACTGACGTGGTTGGAAAAAAGTAAGACAAGAGTGTGGAATCGTAGTTGTCATACAGAATCAGGGCCATTATAGTTTTTATGTTTTATTGTATGTAAAGCAATAAGGCTGAAGAGTTTGTTTGTTTGGTTGTACGCGCTAATCTCAGGAACTACTGGTTCGAATTGAAAAATTCATTTTGTATTGGATAATTCATTTATCGAGGAAGGCTAAAGAGAACGCGTACGAAGTCGCGGGCACCAAGCTAGTTATTAATAATAATTTAGATATATTGAATAAATATTATAAAACAAAGCCCTCCGCCGCGTCTGTGTCTGTTCGCGATAAACTCAAAAAGTACTGCACCGATTTTCATGCTGTTTTCACTAATGGATAGAGTTGTTCTCGAGGAAGGTTTAGTATATAATTTACAAAGTTACGCGAACGATGTCGCGGGTAGCAGCTAGTATTGAATAAACGAACAAACGACACAAGTGCATTAATGGAAAGTATATTTCGCTCAATACCTAACAGTTTATAGGAATTCTGACATTTTGCACCTAAGTCAAATAACCGTATATAAAATCCTGTAGCACTTCACATAGGTACACTACACCCGTTTTCACTCGAGTTTCACTGACGCCTTTGTGATTGATGGCTGTTAGAGATTCGAAATGAAAATGTTTTTCGATTTGCCTTCTACATAGAATGATATTTGCAATAGAACCGTTCATTCAAAATGGAACCAGTGGCACCAGGGTAGAATAAAAATAATATCCAAACTATATTTCATTAAGTATTTTGTCTATGCTATATAATAATAATAAAGTTGAAAACATTTCCTTATTATTTGAAAGCGCTAATATTTCGTGCTCATAATGAAAAATATTTTTGCAATTCATTGTTCTACCTATGATAATGATAAAATTGATGATAAAAGTAATAAACAGACAGAATTAGTTTTGTATTAGTTAATATTCTACTATGGACCACTCCTTTCGATGACAATCCTATCTTTAACTTGGCTTCTTGGCGTTTTATTTCTCTAAATATATCTACATACAGAACAAGAAATTAATTAAGATTTAATTAAATCAGATCGTAAAGCCGCGGAACGGTGAAAGCAGTGGGGTTGGCTATTGTTTTACCTTTGTTTGTTGGCATGCTCGATCCGGCTATAACGTTAAGCATTAAAATTCGGGTCAGGTTGTTGACACAAATTTATGAGGGCTTTAGAAAACGGTAGCCCTAATTTTGCGTTAATGTCAAAGGCTTAATACGGAGTTACAGATATACATATATATTGAACGATAAATCACCTGGACGTAATATCGAAATCGAATGTTATAAATA
This sequence comes from Synanthedon formicaeformis, assembly GCA_945859745.1. Lineage (NCBI taxonomy): Eukaryota > Metazoa > Arthropoda > Insecta > Lepidoptera > Sesiidae > Synanthedon > Synanthedon formicaeformis. The sequence goes on from OX243954.1 coordinate 6,819,775, forward strand.
TTAGACAAGTATGCAGCGGTCGCTTACAAGAGAAGTTTATTGATTTATTTCTAAAGAATAATTTATTTTAAGAATATTTTTTCTAAGAAAGTAAATTTTAGTATAAATTTTATTATTTTAGTAATATTTTTTCTAAGAAAAAATATTTTATTTTATTAAGTTCTTTAAAATCATATACATATATTATATTAAAATATTAAACAGGGGTTGAAACTTGCGTTTACTGTGGCAGCAGTCCATTACCTTCATTAGATATGTGATCGTCATTAACTTATCTGATGGCCTTTTCAATTAAAACAAGTTATTTTGTTTATTAACATAAGTGAAACTGTGTTAATAAACAAAATAATTGTACCTAAAATTATACCTAAAATTAATGTCTGAAAATTGTACGTATGTAATTATCTACCTAGGTAGAATTTTCAGACATTAATCGTCCAATATAAGATAAATATGTATGTAATTAGTTGTTAGTCAGTAGACGAAGTGTTAACCTTTGCATTAGAAATAATTAGTACGAGGCGATGACGTCACGAGCCAGGCAGGAGGGCTCGACAAAAGAGAGGAGAGAATCCCCAGTGAAATGTCGCAATAAATGTGAACTTTGAATTAAGGAGCGAATTGGGAGCCGGCTGTAATTTAATATAAAGTAGACCTTTAGGGTAACACGAACGAACCAAACCGATTCGGACCCACGCTTTGAGGCGTTTATTGAAAAAAATAACCGACATCTGAAGAAATTGACAATTTCACTTGCTTAATTAAATATTATATTTCAGTTACATACGTTTCAGATTGTTCACTTTTATTTGTTACTAGCTAAACGCTCCCGGCTTCGCCCGGGGTGCAATTTTTTGATACGAGTATATACAAACCTTCCTTCTTCTTCCATAAGTTTTTAGGCGCACACAAAGCAATTTAACATTAATATATTTTTAACATTATTTTAAATAGTGGCAAGGCACACTACGTTGCGCACTTCTGGCGTCGGTAACCACCGCCTTACAGAAGACTACCGTGAAATTCTACTAGCTGGTGCCCGCGACTTTGTCCGCGTTGAACGATGAAAGGTACCCTTCGTCCTTTCTGGTGTCCCAGACAACGTGTATGCAAAATTTCATAGTGATCGGTTCAATAGTTTCTGCGTGAAAGCGTAACAAACAAACAAACTCACGTTCACATTTATAATATTAGTAAGGATAGGATTAGCATAATAACAGTTTACAGTTGAAATTTTGGTTTTCACATCATAATAATTACAATAACGTCGAACTCTCGAATTCAGAAACTCTCATGTGACATACATTATTACCTACACACAACTAATGAATGCAGTAAAGTGTGTTGATGCGCGAAGTCGACGCCATTATTGAAAGTTTAGCCTTAATTAAATATCTCAACTATTTTGGCAAAATGTTACATCGTACGAAAACTTAACTTAAAGTTGCCCGATTTCTATTCAAATTTTCATCTGGGACAAACTTATTTTAAGTTAAATGAAAAGACGTCGAGAAAAGACTGCATGTTTTTTTTTCTTTTTTTCTACATTTCTGTTTTTCTATTCAAATTTTATGGGCCCATTGAAATACACGTTTAGTAGCATTGAATTAAACCTCAAGAAAATTGTTTTGCTTATCATACAATGCAGACATTGTCTTTACATAATTAGTATAAAATAAAGCCACTTCCCGCTGTCTGTCCCTCTATAATAATATGTACGCTTAGATATTTTAAACACGCAACGAAAAATCCGGAATGCAGTTTTCATTAGTTGAAAGAACTTTAAACGATGAAGGTTATATCGTTATATGAAGGTTATATTGGAGTAAAAAAATATGCACCCGTCCGAAGCCGAAGGCAGCGCTATAACATTTAATAGCGCTAAACAATTTAAGTCGTACTAGTTTCTTAATCAGCCTACAGTTACTTTTAGATTTAAAGACTAGCTGAAGTCCACATCAACTATTTTATGCCAATACCGTAGTAACTCTAATGGGGAACGTGTATCGCATTTGCCGGTTGTCGGTTGCTCTAAAGCTTTCTTTCCCAGCGATTGTCAATTCTACGAGAAATGTGGCCTGCTTCAACTTCACCTACTTCAGCTTGATAATTCTTTGAGCTATTTCCTGATCTTAGTTTTCTTCAGATTTTTTTTCGCAGGCTAAAAGTTAGACAGTAGGTACTTCTTAAAATAACGAGTCAAGATTTTTTTTTCTTTATAAACATTAGAATTTATTGTAAAGACCCTGTGGAAATGTTACAATTAGCGACAAATATATTTATTTGGACCGATATTGATAGATTGACAATTATATTGAAGATTTTGATAACATAATAAGTATTACTAAAATAACACGTAAAAATTGACAATCTTATAATAGGTATTATATTTTAACTAAAATATTTTAAGAAAACCTACCTGATATAATAAAATTATAATGGACGAGACGGAGGCTAAGTTCCGTGGCAGTATGTTTTGATGCCAATAATATTTGTTGCCAACATGTGGATTTGCTTTTAAAAAAACGATCAGTGATTTAATATTTCATATTGATAAGGATCACTGTTTCCAGTAAACTGCCAAGTGAAACCAACATTTAATATAAAATGCTCAGAAATCATGAACGTGGCGTACGTTCCATTTTTATTTCAAACGGTAGATTGGTGATATCGAATGTGAGATAATTTAATTATACTTTGAACATTTTTTTATTTATTATTTTTCATAAAAAGGCAGTTTAAGGACAAAAGTACTAACAAAATTCCTGATGATATATTTTTTTGAAAATAATTTTAGTTGCTTTTGAATGTAGTAATACAACATCCCTTCTACCGTTCTTTAAATCTCTCTCAATTGACTGCTGCACACACTAGTTTACTATTAATCATCACATTTACCTGTAGCTTACTTTTGGCTAAAATACGGATCTGTTCCGTATTTTAGTATAAAAGAAAAGAGAACAACAGCCTGTTACTAACCTGCAGCTCGCGCCTCTTTACAAGCGAGCACCATGCTGTGTCGCACATCGGGGTTATCGTCTGCGATAGTTTCCCCGACTGCGACGAATCTTTCCACTGCGCAGCTAACTGCTGCGCCCACCCGCTGAACCGCTGCGCCTCCCGATGCAGCTTCACTTCGGGTCGCCACCAAGTTGCTAATCTGAAAAAGGAGATTTTGTGATTTATCCACACTTCACATTAAGGTAGATATCAACGAGTTGTGGAGAGAGTATCGAATCAGGAATGAGGAGATCCGTAGACGAACGAAAGTTACCCACATAAACCGGCGGTTTAGTAAGTTGAGTACGAAGAGACGAAGTTCCGGTGGGGCGGAAGGTTCTCGAGTGGAGGCACGGACCAGCAAGCGCAACGTGGGACGTCTACCGACAAGGTGATCTGATAAGCCGCGGGTCGACAGTGGCTCCATGCTGCCTTTGACCAGGAAAACTAGAGAGGAGGCCCACGGCCAGCCGTAGACGTCCTGCGGCTGGTGTGATGAAAATGAAGAATATTGGTCGAGCATATCATACAGAGAGAGATTATGTCAAAATAAATCATCGATTAAATTAATTCTGTAACATAAAGTTGTATAGTTTTTGAAGTGACAATTTACTGCTGTCTGAGAAGGAGAAAAACGTCAGATTATTAACAACCTGGAGCCGAATCTCTCTCCCAAATCTCGCTGTACAGGGTAAAGTGAAATTGTGCACTGAATTGAAATGGGGCATCGGATACACAACAAGATTACAATGGGTTTTCCTTTTTGCCACAAAATTTAATTTTCTAGTTTTTCCCGTTGAAATTTGTATGGAGAAAAGAAAGTTAAATGGTGATGAAACATATTTTTTTTATTCATTCTGTTTGCTTTCTGTCTTCGTATAATTAAAATTACTCTTTTAAAATACAATATTGAAGTGGAAAAAGGTCTAGTAAACATTTACCTTAATAAATAAAATGGAAGTGTATTTTTTTTAATGTCAAAATAATGCTGCTTTTTACTAAATGTATATGTAAATGTAATTGTAAGTAGGCGACATGTCCCTAAGAGAATAGCCTTAAAATAAAGATTAAAAAAATGTATAAAATATGTAAGTAAATACAGCACCTATTTATAAAAAAATAAAAACAAAAAAAACTGTTTGTTCCTTTATGTCTGATTTTGAGAGGACTTTTATTCGCAGATAGCTAATGTTATAAGGAGAAACTTAGGCTACTTTTATTTTAGAAAAAAATAAAAAATAAACAGTGTTCACTAACGTGCTCGCATCACGCGCACACCACAACGGAGCGAGTATACGTGTATTTTAACAAATTTACAGTTATAATACAATCTGATAATTTTATTATATAATATTTTATGCATAAAATAACGAAAACCTTCATAGTAATATCGCACGAATAATAAAATGTATTCTGTCTGATCTGTTATTGGGTAATCGACGCGCGACGACAAACGGCGGGAAATCCGTTGAATGGATATTTATCAAAATGGCGTTGATCTTATGTGATAGCTGACGTATCAAATTTCGACAGAATTTTAATTCTCAGTGAGTGTAGTCGTATATATATATATAAAGTGATAAACACAATAGGGTGATGTGTAGTTTTAAAATTAAGGCTTTCATTAAGTGCCCACATTTTCAACATATAAAAGCATAAAATATTCATATTTGTAGGTATTTCAACTACAACCAATTATTTCGAATAAAATTATTCAAGAAGTTTTAATAACTGTGACTTATTATAAAGGCCATATCATTGATAAATTTGTAAAACCCCGAATATATTATTGTCATATATATGTCATATATATACCTATGTAATACATATATTATTACATAGGTATATATTACATGTGAATATAATATTAATCTGAAACCTTACATACAAAGAATGTATGTATGTATTTTTGAATTTAGGTTTGGTTATTTCATTGTATTTGGTTCAAACAAAGAAACAACACGAACAAAGGAAAATCTAATGTAGCATAAATTACATATTTCCATGAATAATTTGATAAATATTTCCGATAATGATACAATATTGGTTACAGTGGATGTCTCAAAGTGTGTTTCATTAAGGCAAATAGATAGCTTTCGATATCACTCAAGAGGCAAGCGATACTCGTATCTGTGGTGAGACCCGCGGCGTGAGCTTATCAAGGTTGTGTTTGCACGCGAAGTTCTTTGCAAACCGTGGAGGCAACCTGTTGCAACGATCTTTGGTGATATCGCGTTTACATAGAGGCTGGTCGTGTCAGAAGCTCATGGGATCTAGGCATTAACGGTATAGCGCAGTATTTCTGAGAGACTTCGAAATTTAATGGTAAACTAAATATTGCACTAAGACTCCCCTCGAGATGGGTATTGGTTCAGCCCTTAGGCTTATTTATTTAATTTTAATTTAAAGATTTAAAACCAGGCCATTGTTCTTTTTTTATTTACATTTTGGAGAATTTATCGTAATAAAAGTCACAGTAAGTTCTTAATTATAAAATTTACTGATTTCATAAATAAATATGAAAATGATGACTTGTGTTTGGGACAAGCATGGTATTTTAATACTTTCACTCTTAAGTATCTATGAAACCTTATTACCAAATTAAACACGATATTTGCCCAGTAAAATTGCCTAGTAATTTCCTAATAGTCATAATAGTACGTACAAGTTTCAACCGTTAAAACGAAAATAAACTGATCTGATCTTCATTAAAAACAGATTCCTTTAACTTCATTTTTGAATATTTTAATATTACGAGTGTGTCCGACGAGATTTAATGAGGTTAAGACACCAACTAGTCAGTACACTGCACCGTTGCTGGTCGCGAAGACGTCGCGCCCCGTAAGATATGTGCTGAAGCCTTATGATTCAAAAACATCTCCCGGTATGGCTTTCCCTGTGAAGCATGCGTTACAGGTATGCAACGTACCTGGCGCTCTCGGCGCGCGTATTCGTCGTCATCGGAGAGCGCGTCCATGTCTAAGATATGCGTATGGGGCGCTAGCGGTCTGAGCGGAGGGTGGGCGCGCGCTCGGCGGCGCGCTTACCGCTGGCGCCTTCACGTGATCCGTGGCGCTGGCGTTTCGCTGCGGCGCCGCGCCGCTCTGCCCGCGTCCACCGCGGCACTGAATGCCTCACACCAGCCGCCCGCCACTCGCTCGCTCTTCATCGATCCAAAGCGTTCCGCCCTTCCATCTCACTGAGTTAATATGTATTACTGGAAGCGACACCGCATTTTCCACCGCTGTTCCAATAAAGTGGGGTGCTGGCACCTCACAACACTCAGACGTCCAGTGACGGTTTCGTCCGGTGACGATTCCAATGTTCCCTAAGGGCTGAACCATACCCATCTCGAGGGGAGTCTTAGTGCGGTAAAAGTCCCACATAATCCTATGACATTTACATTGCATGCGGAACTTATCATAGGGTATCCTCCGAAGATTTTTCCGGGTAAAAAACAGTCACTCACTAGGCGCTCGGGGTGCGGTCAGGTTTTTTAAAAAGTGCTAGTGTTTAATTGCATAAAATATAGCGAATTGTGTATTGAGATATTGTACAGTCGGCCGCATAAGTTGATTAACACATTCAAAAGTGCAAAACAACGTAACACTTAACGCGCCATATGTCGTTGTCACGACTAGAGAACAAAATAAACTTCACGTACAAACGATCGTAAAAAGCTTCAGTAAGTGAGTAATTAAGTAAGTAAGTTGAGTGTTCAGTTGTTTTGCACTTTTGAATGTGTTAATCGACTTATGCGGCCGTACTAACAATACTTACTTACATAATAAATTATAAGTAAAAACAACGGTAAACATTTTAAAGTATTTTAGTTTAGACTATTTAATTTAAGACTATTTAATTATTTCAGCGCTGCAGCGCTTTTAGTTGGCTATTACCGAAAATGAGCATCATTTGTACTCGAAATAGCTTCTCCAGTACGTTAGTATATCACATCAATGTTCCATCCCCGCCAGTTCCTTCCTACCCGACATGCGAGGCCACGTGGCCGGTACACCTTTAGAATATTATCATCATCCGGGAAATATATTTTAATATTTTTCAGATCCTCCATTTCTTTTAGCTTTAGCCTACACAACCTTCAGCTAGAAAATTCCACGTTAAAAAGGTTTATATATTCTTCACAGTTCAACATATACCGCCATTTAGGCGTCACTACTGCGCTTGCGCGATAAAAATGTGCAACAGTTTGTACTAAGGCGGGAAACTCGTAACACCGCACGTCATCTTCGAATACTCAGTACTTACAAGCGAGCGTCCAAACGTTATGTTCAGCCAAAAATAGTTTCAGTGGAAACGACGAACGCAGTAAAAGCTAAAAGTGTTTCAAAAGATCAACGTCATAAAAACGTAAACGTCATTTAGTTGTAACTAATAACCGTGATACGTCACAACTTTTAGAAGTATTGCGTTAGAAGTAAGATTGAACCTATATTAAGAGAAAGGTGGGTAAATTTGAAGCGTATTTAGCGTACCTGTTTAATGAGCGGGAGCAAGGTCCTTTCTATGGAGTATGTTTTAATTTGAGATAAATCAAAATCTGGCAAGCCAGCGGCAGCCATGGCTGGCGCGAACGCGACTGCGCGGGTGCGCGCGCAAGCAGTGTTGGTGCTTTCATTGGCCGTTGGATCTCCGTCACGTGGCACCTCCCTTCCCCGCCTTACCGCTGCCCGCCCTAACCGCGTGTGCAATATACTCGCACTTTCAATAAACTAATTTTCCTATAAACACTGACGAAGTAGTTTCTTATTTCAATTAAGCGTAAACACTAACGTAACGCCACATTGCTATTGGCAGTTATAAATTTCTGGTCATTACAAATTTTGTTGCAAACTCAATGTAAAAAAAAGCATTGTTTTACGAGACTTTACTATGTTTACGAAATTATCCATAACCTAAGACGAAATAAGAACTAGACAGAGATTCGCAGACAACACATTGAAGCCGGTTTTATAAACAGGTGTGCGTAGGCCGATTACTGTATTGATATTTTCTGTTCAAAACCTCAAATTTTTGTTTATTTTTATTGAAAATATTAGTTTTCAAGTTTACTTACGTGTGAAATGTGATTTTATCTTGTTTTTATTTTTTTTAAACTTATCAATTAACTGGTCAATTCTCTTTCTCTATCCCTTCCCTTTACCCTATCCTTCTGTATTTAGCAGCGCACTTGCAGCACCTGTGGGGTTGCTTGTGTTATAGGCGACGGCCACCTACCAACAAGTAGACTGTACCTGTGTGCCACCTTAAGCATAAATAAAAATCAATTTAATAAATCATTGGTAATTTTACTAACTATTGCAGTGTTACTTCTGCTTATAAAACTTCCATAAAAAATAATAAAAGAACTCGTAATGTAATTAATTTTTATTTCAAGCAAACCAAACAATAAACTTAAAAATAATCATTGGCACATTATCACATAGTTTGTCAATGATATATTATTTATTATGTATTTATATAAACTCTAACAAGATTCATATAATAATTCTTTCGTAGAAATACTATTCATTTATTTAATATAATCGCAATGGCAATATAAAATACTCTATAATACGAGTAAACATAATGTCTTCAGTGAGATCTTTCAATTGTTTGCTAATATTTTTTTATATACTTATTTGGTAATACTGCTAGTAGAATAACAGTGAAATGTTTATATGAAAAAATAATTAACACAAGAAATATTACGAACGTTTAAACTTACATAATTTTAAGAGTACCTAACACTTTGGTATTTGATGACGATGCGTAAAATCAAAATAAGATACGAGTATGTTAAGCTAATATTTTTAAGTAAGTGTCTACTGCATTTTTCTTATGAAATTTTATCACGTGTATCTAACGTTACGTAATAAAATTTCGTATTATGAATTATGAAATGTATACAATTACGTATATTTATAAATAGGATTTTCATCTTATATTATATACCTATTTCATATTATATAGAGAAATACAATTGACAAGCTTTGTTTAATTTAAGGAAATACAAAAGGAATTGAAAATTTATCAAAAAAAAAAATAATGCTTAAATGAAAAATAGACTCCAATCCATTTCATTAGGTTGTCCATAAGAAATAGAAAACGTTTGGAACATGAAAATAATATTCATACGTTCAACGAACATTTTCACATTAATTCTGCCTTTTTCATTTTCTTATTTATGTAGGTAAATATCGTGAATAAATTACAGTAAAAGTATGGAAAAGAAATCGTTAATTTGACCTCCATCTTTTTTAAATCACAATTCTTTATAAATTAACTGCTTTTCAAGATTTCAATCACAGTAAACGTTTGTCTAATAATAATTTAGTTATAATACACTCCCATGCTGATTTGTGGCCGTCGCTTGTTGTAGAGGAGTTGGTTGGAGCCTGTGCTATCGTGTGAGCTGTCTGACATCCACGGACTTTGTCCCGGCGAATTCCTCACTTTTCTCTTGCGTAGACTCTCAGTGGGACCTAAGGTGGGCCTTAATAGTTGCTTAAATCTGAACGGGCCTTCATCATCGGAGCTGAAAACAGGCGTGGCGAGAATTTCAGGCGAATTTCGGAGTATCTTGCGAATTTCTGATTCGGGATCGTGTGCTGTATACACTGGTTTCGGAGGAGGTTCCGTTTTCTGCGACTGTTTTACTAGTTCGAATATTTTATTGCTGAAATTAAAAAAATAATAAATTAACAAGTACCAAGATACTAAAATAATAATTTGTGGGAATGTGAAATTAACCCTTCGGCCGCGTACGAAGCCGGAGTTTCGTAACCAATTGACCAAGTAACCAATGTTTTTGGATTTAAAAGTCTGAATTAATATTTTAATTTAAGCGCCTATTTCACGAACGTCAAGTAGGCTAAACCGTCACTTAGTCACCTGTCACCGGGAATAATTTAGCTGATATACCTTTGTTTGTATGGTAAACGTCCCAAACATTAAATAGAAAATAATTAAAAAAATTCGCCTATCGAATGATGCAGTAAACCGAGTGCATAATTCAATAAAACAGAAAATGATTTCTAAAAGTAACTAATCAACACTTTACTTTTAGTTCGCGAAAGAGGCCCTAATAATGACAAAATTTATTAAACAAAATTAACCTATTATTACTAAAAAGAGAAGAGAGCTGAGCGAGAGTAGGTACTATTAATGACTACTTAATGTGATTTTTGTTATGCCTATTGGTAAAAAAAGGTTTGTATACCTTATCAAAACACAGTCCCCATAGATAGCGTGCATTAGAAAGAAGACGTTTAGTTATAATCAAGGCCACTTAATAATAATACTATCAGTTCTGTCATACCTTACGAGACCGCCACATTGTCGACCGTGGGGATTATGTCTTGGCTGCGACTGTCTTCCTTCGCTGTCTGTTTCAATATTGTTATGAGTGTGTCTGTAAAAAAAATAGTCTTATGTAGTCCAACTATTTCTCCTTTTCGTGAATTTCATTTTTGGTACGGACCCTGAAACTATATAAACAAATTTATCTCATGGTTTACACGCTAATGTAGGTAAAGTATAATAGCATGTTTATATTATTGGATGTCCTTTTCTAGAATTTTACTGTTTACATATTAAGGATAAAATATGATAATAAAATATGTAACTCTTAAATTTATAAAAGGGAAACAGGATTACAAACATTCGCAAAAACTGTTCTTATACTGTTGTAGAGATAATTATTATGTATTAAAAATATACTAACAAACATCTAACTACGAGTACTTATCAAATGATGTGTCTACCTGTGTAATTTACCAGATGACATGTTACCTGTATCTATTTGTCTTTTGATATTAAGTTCTAGCTAGGATGTTCTCAAAAAAAAAAAAAAAACGAGTACATACAATAGCTACAAGTCACTACTACTTAACACTAAAGGGGTCTTTCACTTGTGCATGACGAACCTTTTAGGACTTTTCAACTGATACTCTTTGTTTAATAAAGGCTTATCCCAGGATGAAGATTTCGGTGGATCATCAAACACGGACGACCTACACCAAGATTGAAAATTAAAACAGTACTTGGAAAAAAAAAATCAAAATGTGTGACATATTATTATGTAGAGTAGCGTTTGCACTATTCATAGTAAGTATATGTACTTAGTTGTTGGTCCACCAGCCTAAAAATGAACTAGTAACTCGCCCCGGACTTCGCATGCATGTAATTTTTTTTTCTGTAAAAGTAAATTTTAAATTCACTGTAAAAGTAGATAAAATCTTTTACCTAGACAGTTGATTGTTTTCGTTGTCTCGTGAAGGCTGTCCACGTATAATGGCCGGGACGATAGTGAAACCTGGAGGTGGACGATACTCGTCGGGCGGTCGTCGCACATCCTGCAAGCGAATGCCAGCCTTGTTGCGACGTAGGTCTTTATGTATGTCTTGATTTTTTTCGTGAATCTGTAATCATAATCACACGTGTTTTTAAAACAAACTTGTTCCAAGAGTTGAATTTTTTTTTTGTTTTGTTTCGGGATTATTTTGATCGAGGAGTGCGATAGACACGAAACAGACGCACAGACAAAAATTCTAAAAACTATTTTTTTACCTCGGTAACATAAATTACAAAGTGTACAAATTGTTTTTTTTTGTAAAATAAATTTAATTTACTATTTTGTTATATGTATAGAAATGTGAACCTGGTCAGCGAAGGTGTGTAGCTGTGCGGCGCGTTCCTGGGCCGAATACTGCTGCATGATTTGCTGTGAGGAATGCTTCGTTGGTGGTTCTCGTGCCGCCGGTGTAGGATGAGACGGAGGCGGAGGGGCCCGTGGCCGTGAATACTTACGGCGGGCTGTGTAGCCTCGAAAGTCTAAAAAAACACGAAATATCTCTGTAAGAATAAAATTTATCAACAACTCACAGCTTCCTTGAAGAATCACAAGTTATAACGGGTGGATAATATTACCAAGGAAGTTTCGTGCACCTATAGTACCTCTACATTATTATTATTTTTATTATTATTTATATAAAATAATTGTATTATTAACACAAAGCAAGTAAACCTAAACAAACAATTGCATTAATATTATAGTTAGTGGGCGATGTAAATTAGGTCAGTCAGTACTAACGGCTTTGTATAACAACGGCTGCCTTATTGTTATTATCGATGTTCTCCTTATCAGCTGTTGAATCATTACTGTCGCTGTCCTGTGACGTCATGCGCATTAACATTTTCGCTTTCATCATTGCTTTGTTCTTATTTGGGACGCCTGCAACAAAATTCATTTTAAATAATTCATTTATGAAAATCACAACTATTCACGGGCGCTTTAGAAATCGTCTATCCACCTTATGGGTGGACCGCCCTTTTTTTAACGTTGGGAAATCCTCATGGATGCCCGGCAGCGTAGCAACTAATATTTATATTAAGGCTAGTGAAACAAGATTTGTCCTTTAGAATACCCATTATTGGCTGGAGGCGAGGATCCAAGACAACCTTCCTTTTCTGACATTGTTATGAATAGAATGCTTGAGTTTTAACTCCAAGACTTCAATAATTTAATATACTAATTCAACAAATTTTTGTGTTGATGGGAAAGGTGTCGCCGCAACAGCAAATAATGGATGTTGGCAATATAGTATCCAAAATCTGTAATTCACGAGGCACAGCTCGACGGCACTGCTCATCTCAGTCTATTCTCAAGCTTTAGCAGCTAAGCGACAAAAAGCTGAATTCAACCTTCCGCTTTTTGACGGTCTGAAGAAGATGTCCTCCTGTCGTCAAAAAACCTGTTGCAATTGCCAGTTCTAAATGCCCTAAAGAAAATGTAGAGCAAAATTTCGCCAACATTGTAACTTTTGAATGCAGAACACATCCAAGATGGCTCGTCGTCAAACTTCAGCAGCTAACAAGAGAGCAGTTCCAACCGAGTTAACAATTCAACTAACAAACTTGAGACATGTATGGAATTGGCATGATGCCCGCAAAACTTAACATACTGTTATTTATTTGTTTGAAAAATACAAGTTTCACTTGTCTTTCGAGGCTACAGATAATTTAATTTCAATATGTCAGTATTATTAAGTATTCAAACGATGTTTTACCATTAACAAACATTAAAAAAATCACCATATAAGTTTCGCACACAGTGAGCACACATTAAACTAATAGGTTCTGATACACAAAATATTTTAGTTTTTTTCCTTCATTAATGTCATTTTTTAATAAATAATAATTAATTAGCCTGGAACCTAAGGAGCTGTTGGTTCGTAATTAGAGTACTATTGTTAGCGCTGGTTAAACGCTTTTGGATGACTAACTACAGAAAATACCTTAATATGCATGCTTACCTATTGTTATATTAAAAATAAATTAACTTTATACTAACAGTTAATATAATAAAATACGTTACCACGCCAAATAGCAAAATAAATAGATACCAAATCAATGCTAACATATTTCGGGTAAGTATTATTATTGGCTAGTTATTATTGTCTTAAAATTTATAATTTATTTCCGTAGAGATGCTTAAATATGTTTTGCTTTCAGGTAATCTTAGAAATCAATTTAAATCAGGCAGTGTCGACAGCAGAAATCTATTCACTTACCGGGTCCATTGAAATCTGGTTTTACATTGTCCAATTCTCTCCATTTGGTTTCAAATTCTCTAGCTAGAGAGTTGGCTTCTAAGGTAAGCATGTTAAACACAAAGCCATACAAATTTTTATTCTTATTAAGTTAACAAGAGTACGTAAAAGTATTATTTTTAACTACCTAATTATGACAAAAAAAAATCAAAATACTTTTATAAGTAATACATATCTTTCAATGATATTTATGCGTGTTCCTACTCTTATGTGGGAATACTAATATTTATTTAAGTAACAGAACTACTAGCGGCCCACTCCTGGCTTCGCATGGAGTTAAGTTTATATGTTGCAAATTTCAGCTTTTATAAAACAAAGTAGTTTTGGCTCTGTGTTAAATAACCAGTCAGTATAAACCATTTCATATAAGTATAGAAGATAAAATATTGTACGTAATTGTTTAAAATAAATGCACTGGTATTAAACATTTCACACGATTAAATAATGTCATCTTTGGTCTATTATACATATGTAAAAAGTGTAATCACCCGGTTTATGTTTTTTCAGAAGATTGTCTTGTTCCATTTGGCCACGCTGGAACTCCCGTGCCAATTGTCTTTGCCTCTCTTGTATTTTTTTTCTCGTTAACCACCCTCTCACGTGTTTTTGCAGAGTTAACACGGAGATGGCCATCTGTGCCCTCAAACGAGTTACATGACGTTTCGCAAGCCACTTTCGTACGCAAGCTTGTACTATGATTACTTTTCTTATCTGAAATGAAATGGCAATCTTTTGTGAGTAAGACATGCATATCGATAATAAATGACACAACGTAAAGATTATTCAATAACAATTAAGCAAACTCTTTCGCTGTACATTTTAATTTTGTTTAAAAAAATTAAACAACCTATGGGCCAGCAGAAACAAAAAAGTATCAATCAATACTATAATATAGATAGTATAATTTGAGTTCATCAAAAAGCAAAAAGTCGGTAGTTTGGCGTGGCACCATAACCTACCTGTTCCTCGTATATCCTAGCGAGGACTTCCACATGATAATATTTGAGGAAGACTTTCGATTTTCCAAGCGCCCATCCATCCATTTTCAACCGCAATAGTAGAAGTCGACTTGAATCACGGCTTGGCTTTAGTTTTTCATCGTAACTGAAGGCAAGGAATCCATATCTGAAAATGAAGATTGGGTGCTTTTGTTAAATTTTTCCAAGATCGAGATGTCTGACTTATGTCTGATGGCGTTATGCTGTATGATAGTGTCCTTGTATTCAGTTTATAATCTATGCTACATACATTTATTATTATAGAGTACAAATTTTATTTCAAAAACAAGTCAAAATGTCTTTGTTAATCATAAAGTAGATTTATTAATAGATCTAAAAGTTTATCATTCTCGATATATGTATGCTTTATTAGTTTTCCATATTTATCTTATTTAAAATTTCTTTAAAGTATTTGTTTAAAATTAAAATATTTCATTACAGTATGTTACAATTTCAGAATCGTATCTTACTACTAACCTTTTCAAAAATTCCTCAAACGTGAGTCTATGGGAGAACCCAGTCTGCCTAATTCTAATAGTTTCCAGTACTCCAGTGTATCTGAGCTGTTTCAGTATTTTTGATGAATCGAAAAGTTTAGGAGATCGTGAGTCATTTGGTTTAAGACAGCGAACGAATTGCGGGGTTCCGCTGACCATCTTCTGAAGCAAGTCCATCAATGAAAAGCGGAAATATGTGGACACTGTCTGTTGAGATCTAGATTGCGATGCGAGACCTCGACTGTTATAACGATCCTGAAAGTTATTGCAACAAATTCTTTTTATTTTATTATTACGTAGTGTGAAAATCTCAACACTATGTTGCAGGCATCAGCTAGATAAGACGGAAACTACTATTAGTTATAAGAATTTCACAGTGAATAACTTCCTGAAAATAATACATAATAATAAAATCGTTGTTTACTGCGCTTTTGTGGACGCTAATTTCAGAAACACGCTTTAACAGAAAACCACAGTTTTCACTGATTTATAGCAAGCTTCACTTAAGCTTCAGTAACATTTGGTGTTTGTTTCATTCCAATCGGTTTACAAACAAAAAAGTTACGCGATATTCCTAGTACCACGCGCGATATTCGCGGGCACAGCTAGTGTTGAATAAATTAAAATTTACGTAGAATGAAACAATAAAAGTATTATATTAAATACTAAATTAGCAGAGAAAGAAGGACTAGTCTAATAACAGGGATTTATAGAGTTGCAGTGGAAGGTTCTGACCTCACGCTTCCATGTCAACAGATACGGTAATGTTATTGTGAACAGATAAGAAAAAAAATCCAGCAGATATTTGCTGTACAAAAAATTACTTAGTTGTTATTATTTAAAAAAATTAAGTACCTTTTCATTGGGGCTTTCCAAACTTCTGGCATCAATATCTCCATGCAAGGGCGAGTACAAGTTACCAGTCTTCGTAATTGGACATTGAAATAGAAACCTTATTAGGTCATGTTGACTCTGTCTCATCAGTTGAACAACTTCCGGTGGCAAGAAATTACGGTTCTTTTCCAAAAATCCGTCAGCTTGATACACTACTCGTCCCGCAAAGTGGTGAATGGCGAAACATATTGCATCTGACTTAGGTCGTACGTAATATTTGCTCTTGATATTGTTATGAAATTTCTCTGCAACGATATTTCACGATCTAGTTAGTAAATGCATAGTGTTTATAGCTTCTTAACTTTTTTTACCTTATTATGAGCGACGATTTCATTAAAATTTATAAATGTTTATATAAACTTGTATCCGAAATTAAATCAATTAGTTTGTGTTTACAATACTAATTTATGAGATTAAGTAATTAATGCAAAAAAAAAAGTTCTATTAGCAAAGTTTACCAATTAGACTTCTATCATTTGCTCTGGGAAAACGACTTTCCTCGTCAAGCAGAGCTAGCAATCCCATTGGCCTAGAGAGCAGCATATCTAAAACAGGCCTGTTATCAGAAAATTCCACAAGATCAACAGGAACTCCTTCAGCCATGTATTCTTGTTGTTCCCAAGTAAATATGTGTTGATTAAAATAATATTGGATTTGTTCATTGGCTATATTAATACAAAGTTGCTCAAATGAGTTTTTGAAGAAATTCTCAAATCCAAATATATCCAAAATGCCGATAGATAATTGTTCCATGGCACTGCAAAACGGAAAAATAATATGATAAAAAAAAAGAATAAATAAATATCAACGTTCTATTAACATTTTCCACTGTTACTTTTGCATTAACTTACTTGATTGGTCTGTTCTGACAAAGTAAAGCATTTATTCTTTCTACAATTCTATCGAAGACTCTAGCATAAAGTGCTCTTGCTGTAGCATCGCGAGCTACGGCTGCTTCAGTAGGGGAACTATGTCGTGCAAATGTTTCTCCACGAGCTACTACGCTACTGCTCATTAAACATTCACGCAGGTCAGCTGTTTCCACACCCAAAAGACATGACACTGTAAAAGATGCACAACATATTCATCTTTAAGGTCTAAACCTCTGCCATCAACCTATCCCATCAACTTATATTTTTTTTAAATAACCAACCGTGTTGAAATCAAATGTTACAGATAAGATTTATCACGATTGATCAATACATATACGTAGGGATTCAAAGAGATGAGATATTAATAACAAACAAACAATGGGTTTTAGAAATAAACAATAAATAATTTACCCCTGTGTAGAGGTGCAGTATCCATGATAATGGCTCTATTATCTGTATTGTCTTCACTTGGTGCCTCACCGAATTCAATGTCACCAAGGTGTAGAATGGCTGTTAATATTTTGTACATAACTTGCACTTCTTCTTCTTGAAATCCTACAACCTGTAAAATAATATTTTTTTAATTCCCAATATTTCTTGTAATTTATATTAGAATATCTTAATATACTTAAGTTTTACCTTAAAAGCTTGATTCAATTGTCTCCAGCGATGCACATTATGTTCCCGATGTGATACCGAAAGCGGCTGTAAGTATCGATGGCGAGACTTAAGTTGTTCATCAAGGTAAAATTTTCTCCACCGACCTTCGCTTTCTAATCCATCGTAAAGATAATAAAAAACGTGAAAATTACTCTCCCCACTAAAAAAAAAATATGGATCATAAAATTTTAATCCTAAAGGCGATAAATAAAATGTTTATTTCAATTATCTTAACTTACAGAGCCTGATGAACAACTCTTGATTGCTCCAAGAGATAAACGGATATACGTGCTCCAGATATCCTACCCATTCTCACCATAGACAAATCCAGATATTTCCCGAAGCGCGAACTATTTGCATTGATTCCCGTGCGAGCATTACCGAAAGCCTCCATTATTGGATTGACTTGAAGAATTTTCTCTTCCAAATTACCATTTTGTGTCTGGAAATTATAATTTGTCAGTAATCATAGAACTTTCATTTTACATTATAATGTCAAATTTAGTACCTTGGATAAAAATACAAGTTGTTTTAACAAAAGATTAGCCGATTCGGTTTTTCCTGCACCGCTTTCACCAGATATAACAATTGCTTGATGTTGTTTTTGATGTAACAAGGCTTGATGAGCGGCATCCGCTACTGCGTAAATGTGAGGAGGATTATCCGAACGACATCGATTAACGTATAATTGTTGAGTCTAGAAAGAACATTATACGCCCATTATTAAAAATTATTTAAAAACACACCTATTACTATTTCAAAACTTACCTTTGTTGTATAAATTCCTATATCAGTAAAGGGATTAACAGCCACTAGAATGTCACCTATATACGTATATATTTGATTCTGGTTGTATCTTTTTTGTAGTTGCTCAACAATAGAATCTTCGGTGAGAACTTCCAATGTAGCTAAATCATCGGTGTACATTTTCTCAGCCTGCACTTTATGATGTGATTTCAACTTGCCCCTTTTTGTCGTTGCTTCAGGAGCACGACAAGAACGACCATCTTGTCGTTGCCGTTTTATTTCTGCTTGAAATTCTTTGCGTATCTAAAATGGTTACAAAATTGGTTCAACGTGAATTGTTTTTTTATTGAATCTTGATAACATTAATAAAATTATCTTACCTTATCCTCAAAAGTACTAACAGCGAGTAGCAAAGGATGTTCTAAAAGTTCTCTCGCAAATGGCCTTTGGTTCATATCTTTGATTAGACACTCGGCAATCAGATCCGAAAGCTGTGGCGAGAACAGTTCCGGGTGAGCCAGCGTCGGCGGTGGGTTTCGAGGAATTTGGAATAGAGCTCTCATTGGATGAAGTCCTGATAACGGAGGTTCCCCTTCGGCTAATTCTATAGCAGTTATACCTAGGGACCAAACATCGCATCTGCAATCGTATGACTCATCCAGTTGTTGTTCACAAGCTATAACCTGAAAATAAAAGTAGATTATTAAAAACGTAATTTGCTTTAATTCTTATTTTCATTTTAGGCCTTTGATCAAAGGGCAAACAAAACTGAATACGAACCTCAGGAGCCATCCAATATGGAGTACCAACAGAAGTATTTCTTCTGGCTGCCGTTGCAGCTAAATGTGAGGATACACCAAAATCAACAAGTTTCACCTCAGCATCTTCAGTTAATAAAATATTATGTCCTTTGACATCGCGGTGCATACAACGGTGTGCATGAAGGTGGGTCAATGCCCTTACAGTTCCTCGAAGTACATACGCTAGTTGTCTCTCTGTGAGATTACCTCCGCGAGTTCGGATTCCAGCGCACAAATCTGTTATTGATCCCCCAGTGCAAAGCTTTAAAATAACGAATTACATTATAGTTAATTTTAACAAATTGGGCAGTATATTCTCCAGTATGATTACTGAACGTACCTCCATAACAAACCATATTTGATCATCATCAGACGATGCACCACGTTTTAGGAATAATCCAAAAAATTCTGGAATGTTAGGATGGCTTGACAAATCGCGAAAAACTAAAAACTCTTCTTCTATTTCCTCTATGTTTTCTGCAATGTTTTCTAAAACCTGTAACAATAACAGTTGAAATGGTTTGTGGGATTTTTGGAGGAAATATATTTTCATTTTTTTGGGCTCTTTCCTTCACAGGGGACATATTTATTGCTAAAACATGCAACTTATTAAGAACCGGTTTAGATAGGCGAAGCTAGTATGGCACAGCGCCACACATTGTTCTGTAACCTTGGCCTCGATGGAACAAACGGTCTGATAACACATCTCCACACAATCAATTACAAAGAGGCATACTAACAATACCTTTATTAAAACGACTAAGTGGTCGTTCATTTTTAATATTCATTGGATACTCTTTTTTCGCAGCATTCTAAAATTCAATTAAATGACCCTCGGCCGTTACACGTTTCACACAACACAATCACAATTGGTCATTCATTGATTTTTTTTTACATTATAATTTATTCAAATTGTTTTTAATGCACATATTTACGTTTAATTAGTTTTACTGCACGTTCTTCCACAATTCTATTTCGTAAAATTGATAAATATACACATCAAGTATACTACTAATGTATGCATAAGATATTTTATATATTTTTTAATTACCTACCTTTTATAACTAATAATGTTCCAGTATAATTATTTCATTAAAAGAACTAATGAATAGTTTAAAGCCAATTTCTCTGGATATTATTTTATGTATTTATAGTGCACATAACAAGTAGTTTGTAAATTATATTATAATAAAATATTAATGCACTATTATATTTTGATATTAGATATTCGTTTAACGCTTTTTATAAAATAGCTTTGTTGGTGAAATATTAGTAATTACCAACGCATTTTCAGATAAGTATGTAAAGACAATCTATCGGTACTCAGTACCAGCTACATTCCCTTCGGTGTAGGTAGAATCAATGGGTTCGTGGGCTTAACATACTATCAAAACGTTCAGTCGACATAACTGGTTATTCCAGAGCTGGCTATAAGCTCAGTCAGCAAATTAGCATTGCAATACAACGAGGTAATGCAGCCAGCATGCTTGGGAGTTGGGACCCTGCCTAAGGGACCAAGGCTTAATATGATACACTATTTGTAATTATTAATGATTATTAATTTTGATCTATATATCAATACTAATAATAAATCTGTAAGGGTTGGTCATGGAGTAAGTTACTTTGTTTTAAGAGATATCGTGTTTATAGGCTCTATACATGATACTGAAACTAAATTAACGATTTTTTAGATTTTTTTTCTGTATGTATGTATGTTTGTATGTATGTATGTTCCTCCATAACTCTTAAACGAATTGATTTATTTTCATGAAACTTAGTAGATAAACATTTAGACGTACAGGACACAGGATAGGCTACTTTTTTCTTTTTAAACGCGGACGAAATCGCGAGGGCCAGCTAGTTATAAAATAAAGTAGCTGTCAGCGCCTAACTAAACATAATACTTAATACAGAATACAAATCTAATTTTATCCACAAAATGTCAAAGAAACGGACACTAGTTTCTCTTATTTTTGTGTCTAACCACGAACTTACGACCGATTTCTATATTCCATCTGCGGCTACAGACACCTAATTGGTATGGACCTCTATCGTGGTCAATAACGTCATACTACTACCGGTTGGTGACACGCTGCAGTTCTCTCACAGTCGCTGTGTGCTGCATTCGAAAAGGCGACTGAGAATACAATTGCGGCCGGTCTTTACTTGTTTGGTCTATATATCGCTGCTTAAAAACTAAAGGGCCATAAAACGAAAAAATCCAAAAATGTTTTTATTGCAAAAATACAATCACAGTCCTTCATATTGTACGTTGCAAAAAGACATGTCTGTTTTATTCCATATTTAGTATATTTTGGACATTTTTTATATATTCAGAAGTAACTTATGTGCTTATATCTCTTCTAGTATGCAGTTTATTATAAAAGTACTTAAAACATTTAATGCTACTTAAAAACACGCTTCCAACGATGTAAAATATGCATATATTTGATATATATCTAATAAGAAAAAAAATAGACAAAATATAATTTAATTTTTTTCGATTAGCTCTCCTGCAAAAAGTGTAATTTTGATTTGTAGCCCTTTAGTTTTTAAGCAGCGATATCATAAACCGCTCAGCACATGGAGATACATGTCCCGAAAGTTATTGCGTAACGCATTTCCTAGCGTCAAAAAAAAAGGTATGCAAGTTTGGACGACAACTGTTGTTTCTTGACTAGTTTTAATAAAGTAAAAGTTGATAGAAAGGTTAATGGTTCACATGATGGTAGGTGGCTACCGTCGCCTATTAAGACGAAACAACATAAGTTCTAAATTAAAAAAAAACATTTAGTTAAAATAGCTTGAAATTAAATTAAAAAATAAAATTGCATTTTTGTTAATGTTTTGTATTTTGACCTATATAAGTTTTAAAAAAAAAAAATTTTTTTTTCATGTAACATACCTAGACTTTATCGGACAAAATAGATACTCGTAGCGTAGAAATAATGTGTAGTTCACAGGTGCATTAAATTTTATTTTGTAATTATTTATCGTACGTGGCAATGTCAATTTCTTTAACTGTGATTAATGAATTAAAACCTTACATATGTAAGTACATATTTCTTTAGGTAAATTTTAAAAAAAGCACCAATTTTATATTTTATTTTTATACGAGCTCGTAACTACCGATGCCCAACGCAAAAGAGGGGTGTTATAAGTTTGACCTGTGTCTTTGTGTCTGTGTGTCTGCTGTGCCATCGTAGCTCCGAAATAGATGGACCGACCGATTATACCGAAATAGATGGAAGCTGTAGTAATAGAAATAGATCTTAAATATAACTATATCTGATTTTCTTGTTGAGGAAGGGATCTCACTAACTTCCTAGTTCGTAGTTGAGGAAGGAAATTCACTTATTGTGAAATTTGGTAAGTTACTTTGGTTATCAGGTTGCGCTCATTTTGGTAAAAATTTTGTTCGGTCTGAGGTTAGTCCTTGTTTTATTGCAACCAAAAAGCAGTTAATTTTGTATTACAACAACCACACTAACAGAAAATTTGTCGCCAGGTATCTAACCTTTACAGAAGACAACGTGTGCTTACCTCCTTTTTGTCTATTTATTCACAATTATATAAAAAATTCACCTTAATGGCAACTCTTTTTCCTGTTTTCTTATCTTTTGCACAGAAAACTTCGCCATAAGTGCCTTCACCGATAAGTTCCTGCAAGTTGAACCTGTCTCGAGGGTCTGCGGCTCGATCCAGTTCCACATGCTGCGAAAGCCCCCGGTACGCCATGTCACTGCGCATATTTTATGTCGAACATAACCCATTCATCTGAAACAAATCATTATGAAAAAAATTACTTAAATAATACAAACATAACTAAATTTGTTATTTTGTAATCCAAACTAACATTAATGTGTAAGAAACACTGTCTTAGTTTTTTATGTTTTGACACCTAGCCCACTGAATCAATTTAGATGAAATTGATTGGAAATATGTTAACTTCTGAAAAAAAAGCTTTTCCAGAGGTTACTTTTATTCAAAATTCTACTCTGTATACAAAACATCTCTAGGTATCTGTCTTAAATATTTTAAACTACGCAACGGATTTAAATTTTTAATGCGGTTTTCACAATGGAAAAAGCGTTAAACGAAGAAGTCGCGAGAAACAGCTAGTTTAAAATAAACTTCATAGTGAATAATATAATATTAGCGGATGTAGCAATGTTAATCTTTACACGACATAGTATAAAACAAAGTACTTTCCCGCCGTCTATCCCTCTGTATGTACTCGTACGCTTACAATTAGACGCGGCGGAGAACTTTGGTTTATATGTAAGAATTTTTTGATGACTTACTTTGACAGTTATTGTTTTAATATTAAAATCGTTCATGTGACTTGGATAACATATAAAATAGACCACACTAATATTTAAAAACAATGAAACCGGTCGTTTTACAAACGAAAGTAGTTGACATGTTATTGAAAACACACGTTTTCGTGTTCGCAACGACTGACCACGTTCATTCACTTACTATATACAAATTGTTTCAAATGAGTGCAATAATGGAGTGCGGGTGCGTTTACTTGCGGGTGGAGAAAAAAGTTCGCTGCAATTGGCACGTGAATCCGTTCAAACGTCCGGCAAAAACTGGGCTATCGTATCGTCGATACTTGGAAACACGTTTTGCAATGAGTTTGTATTTTTTTCTATCCATAAACTTGGTGCTTCTGGTAGCCGCCCACTTGTAATAGGAATCACATTTTTAACAAGACCGTCGATTGTTCTCCAATAACAATTCCAAAACTGGGTGAGTTTGTAAATAAGTCCAATAAGGCTGTTTACAGACTGTTAACAGACACGTGCGCTTTGTATTTCGGTATTCAGTGTAACTTTTTTGTTTGTAAACCTATATTGGAAGCAATATGGTAGCGATTTACTTGGCAATAAAATTAACATTAAGTATGTAACAATTAAACAGAGAACACGAGTTTACAGCCTGATAGTAACGGACATTATGAATTTAACAATTAATTTATTGATTTTATTATACATTTTTATGTAAATTATGTTGAAATATACATAAAAATGAAGCAAATATTTAACATAAGTTTAAATGAATATTGTACGGATACTACTCAAAAAACGGAAATCGTTTATGCATTGCATGCACCTGAATGCGTGCGTGCATTGAATATGAACTTATTGTAACTGTCAATATCCGAGTTTGAGGAAAAAGCAAATGAAGCATAAAAAATAATACCCAACAATTGAACGTCGAAACCGTCATGGAATTAAGTAGTTCATTTTGCTGTTTTTTTTTTAATGATAACTGCTTTCGGTTATCACGTATAGGATTAATTTTTATTTAGTAAAACGAAAATTATTATATTTTATGTAAATAATGCAAGTAAATAGTGCACTTATTATTTAATAATTAATAATTAAGTCATAATAAGATTTTCGTGCACACATTTTAATGACCCTGTGTAGTTTTGATTTTTTCTATATCCTGAGCGGCAAAAGAACTACATAAAAAATACAATTAAAGGATTTATAGCGGTTGTAGAATTCTTTTCAATAGAAGTTTACAATTATAGGTTTATCTATAAAGTATGTAATTATTAGTATATTGAAAATTGCAGTAAAAATAATGTAGTATAGTAAATAACGCAACGTAACATATCAAATACATTTGCTCTACTTGTAGAAGATCTATTTAAAATTTCCTTTACGTTTATGAGAGTGACTAAATAACTCGTCCACCTCATGCAAGTGATGCATTTTGTAGGTTAAAGTCATTTGTCACTTATAACCAGCTAATTGCGGAATAATGAAGTATTTTAAAACAAATATATCTGTTATTCAAATAAATTTAATAGTGTATTTTGCGGTTTGTTGTTCTAATTTTCTCTACTCGTATATGATTAAGCCTTTATTTAATAAAATTAACTGGTGCGAGCAACTTTATCCGCTCTGAAAAATGAAAAATATAACACCTGAGAAAATATAATGTATTATAACGCCCTACATCTTTATCGACAGTGGCGTCCATTTTTTTATATTTTTAGACGATCCTTCGAAGTTTTAACATTTTTTCAGGATAAAAATTATCCTATATGTTAATCTAGGTAATAAGCTACCTGTGTGCCAAATTAATCCAAATCCGTTGAGCCTTTTTACGTAAAAGAGTAACGAAAATCCATACATCCTTCCTCACAAACTATCACATTTGTAATATTAGTAGGATAGAGTTATGATAGCATTTAAAATGAAGCAACTCATTATCTCTCTAAATAACACAATACTTAATTTTTTTTATTAGATACTTAATTGTGACATACTAGGTAATCTTAAACAGCTTTGCTTGTCGTAAATTTAGATTTGCTTTGTGTTTATAGCACTCTCAAGGTTTACTTCAATGCCGTATTCAGCTAAACACGTAGTTTTTTTCACACTTATATAAATATGTGAAAATATTTTCATAGAACTCGCCTATATTACAACAGCCACATAACCTATCAGCTAAACAAATATTTAGTAGCCAAAATACTTTTTTTACATACCTACTCGTATTTATCATCTGTGTGTCTGTTACGCTTTCACGAGTAAACGTATATGAATTGCTATTGATGAAAGATCATTATCATTAATACGTATTTATGCTTATCAAGTAATTTTTACTTATATAATCTTATCAATTATAACAGTGCAAGCCAATATACTTATTATATTTGGTAACATTTGTCATACTACCAGTATTGTGCATCTGGTGGTGTTTGTGAACAAATTGAGCTAATGTTATGTTCAATTGTGACTAATAAACTTGATCTCCTTGATTTTGACTAAAAAGTTGTCTAAATGACGCAAGATATTTTATATGGACGACCGATATACCACAACATCTGTTTGGCTAAGCCTTTGATAAAGGATACACTAGATTCAGGGTCTCAAACAAAATCACTGCGAAAAAGTGTCCACTGGATTTTAATATAGATGCTATTACTTTCTCTCGTTAATTTCTGATAAAAGGATGAATAATGTAAATATTGCATGACTGATTTGAACCTTAACATTAATATCTTAACCTTATCAAGTCGTAACACGTGTTCACCTTGAGGACAACTTTGCGGAACTAATTTGAAATATCACCCCAAGCTGTGAATGCGGTGATATTCTACTATGCCACTTTTAGTGAAACAACCCAGAATCTAGTGTATCCTTTATCAAATGGCTCAGCTGGTAATAGGTTGTGTCAAGTTGCGGAAAAACATTCATATGAATGACTGTATGTCTTGCTTTGGGGAGTTTTCTATGTGTCTATGTAGATGAGTATATTAATTTGTTGTCCAGTGCCCCCAGTACAAGCTCTGCTTAGTTTGAGCCTAGATTTGGAGCAGTGTGAAATATCTCAACACGAAAAATACTCTCCGTGTACCTCTTCAGTCCTGAAGCTTAGCCGTCAACTTCCGGAACCGGTCCTTGTCAAGAGCCAACTGGAATAGCTGCTCGACCGAGGCAACTCCAGTCCACTGTCGGATATTTCTGAGCCATGACTTTTCTCCCTTGCCCAGCGTGTCTCTTCCCTTCCACCTTACCCGTCATAATTAATTGGAGCAGATATCAATTGAATATCTTTGTCACGTCCTTATAGTCACGAAAAAAACTAAATCATGTTTAAAGTCGCCGTGCTGATTGTGGAAGCTGTTTGTTTAGCGTGACGCGTCACTGTGATCAGTCTCCGTGACAAAACAAACAGTGAAAGTGTCGCTTCAGCCACGTCCCGCGTCCGTCCGTCCGTCGCAGCGAGCGAGACCTCTTTTTGCATGAAGATATTTTAATAGCTCCATTACGGTGCATTGTGTACGATAATTGTTGATGATGTCGTTGTTATGATGGATTAGGTTCAACGACTTTCTGGTTACGTTACGTTGCGCTACATTCTAAACTTTATTAACCTGCTTTAAATTATTAATTAATGCGAGTTTATGACATTATGAAAACTGTGAATTTTTAGTGGATTTTTCAAGACAGCTAAGCCTTAAAGACTGCTGTGAAAAATAAAATTCGATAATCTAAACCTTTCATCATTTCATCTTTTATTAAATATATTATATGACATGTCTTTTAAAAAATACCATAATATTATGTTATTAAATCTATAGAAACACGTGACATACATTTGTTTAAACAAATAGTGGATGACCAAACGTTACGCCATAAAATTGTTTACACTTTTCCGACAAAATTGGCTGACCTCGATTTGTCGGTACACTTGTTTGTAAAATTCAATAAAAGCGTATTACATTTCGCATACGGTACGTAATCATTATGTGACATTCTTGTTGATATAAGATACAATAACTAAATACACACGAGAACTCCTATATTCAATATATACTTATTTGGGTTAGTAGATTTGAAAGTAAGCGTGGATAAATACTTTTAATTTTCTCTAATTTATGCGACATGAGTGTTATCAAGATTTTTATTTACTATACAAATGTGTATGCCACGTTTAACAAATTTGAATATGGAAGTGATTCAACCGGTTTTCGTTTAGCATAATGTGCCAATTTTTTATTTTAATTTCATTAACACACACTTTTTACACGAATTTCGTTGGGATTGTTTACAAGTAGTTTACGTTGACTTGCACAATTTTTTATGTTAAGGTCCACAGCCAGGCTGACGGTCCACTTCATGGTACGCCGTACGCGGCTATACACAAGCAACGCCACAGGTGCTGCAAATGTAATGCAATCTTTATGTTACTGTCACTTTGTTTTTGACATGTTAAGGCCCTTACAGAGTTAGAATCACGTTGGAGTGAAAATTTACGATTCCCGGCGGATCATAATGCCATGATGTGTTTAGTTTGCAGATAAGATATTAACGTCATATTATTTGTAGTTTTATAATCTAGATAATGCCTGCAAAATATTTTAAAATAATTTATTTTAAAATGTTTCTCATTAGAACAGTTTTTAAGCAGCCCTTTTTTAAAACTAGCGGTCGACGGTCTACGCAGAAGTGAGATGTTAGTTAAATTATATGTGAAAAACTTATAAAAATATTGATTTTCCAAAAATTCATATCAATTATTAGATAATACTTGTAAAAAATATACGATTTCTGTAAATTTTCATTCAAGAAAAGTATAATCAAAAGTGTCACTTTTAGTAATTTTTCGTGATATTAAACGTCTTATTTTAGGATTAAATTTGAGATATTTCTGTTTTTTCTTAGACCTAGTATGTGAAGTCATTTATGTTCTCAAACATTGTTTCATATTTTTTTTAATATTTTGTATATTTATCTGCGTAGGCCGACGGCCTACAAGTTTACATAGGTAGTAAAATGCACAATCAATGTAGATTTTTACAAATTAATTGATGTTACTTTTGTTTGTGTGCTGCTGTTTTGTAATCCAAAGAAAAAAATGCGCTGCTGACCATAGAATAAGGGATTGGGGAGGGCATAGGCTCTAAATAATTATTTGTTAAATAAATTGTTAACGACATTAAAAAGCCATTGTCAATTAGAATTTATAGACTCATAGAATTTATACTCTTATATAAGTTATAGACGAATAAACTAATTTCAAAACAAGTGCAGAGTTCCTATGTCATTATAGTCCTATTCCTATGCGGTTCACCTATACGGAATTAATTTCGAATTACCATACTTCCTCCTTGAGTTATATAAAGAATCATCTTTCTGAGTTATTTCAGAAATGCTAAGAATTTAATAGGTACGTTATAATTAAGAATCATTTATTTCTAACTAAGTATTTTTTGTTAGTACATAAAAATATATATTCACGGAGACTTATTGAGCAGTCCGAATAACCGTATATGTTTTGGTGAGTGAATAAGGGATGTCATGGCATCCCTTATACTTCTTCTTTATCCTATCAAGATATGCAGCGGCCTTGTATGTTGTTTGTGTTAATAAACTTTGGTGGCTACTTACTAAGAAATAGATGGTCTTCCACCTTACATGAAAAATGTACTATTTACGTTCGCTGTTTACGTTATCATAGATGGTTATCACGGTTATTTGAGAAAGCACTCAGACAGAAACGACCTGTTCAAAGGTTAATTCAGCCTCGTTATGAGTGTACAAATTATTATATAGTTATTCTGACCTAGACTGAAACGGTCATAGACAAAGCTTTTTGATATTAGTTTCTCAAAAATTTAAAAAAAAATGATACTAACACTTGGCCAAAAAGATTGAGGAAATTACGTCAAAGTGTAAAGATGGAAGTTAGAAATATAATAATGAGAATATCAGCGTCATTACAGAGGAAGTCAACTGTTCCACATATTTACTGAATGTCCATCACATCATAATAACGTGTATCTAACACGCAAGGCTATTGTTTGATCTGTTCCTGTATTCTAACAATACTAAAAATGATCTCGTGTCTTAACCTCAACTTTAATCTAGATCATTCTCATTTTTATTTTTAACAAAACATAACTGAATAGAAGTCGTTATTGAAAGATATAAATCGGTTCTCAAGAGACAAATGCTTCTCATCGATGTAACTAAATGAGTAGTATGTTTATGCAAATGATATATAAAATTCACAGGTTATATTATAAAGCAGGGCTTATCTATTGAAAAGTCAAGATTTTTATCATTTCTTTAAAAACAATTGTGTTTCATTTATTTGGGTATTTTAATGGATGCAATGTAATGTATTATATTATAATTATAGATATGCATATTTTAAATAAATTTATGAATTTTATTCCAAGAAAGGTATTAAAATATGTAGCTAGTTTTTTTGACAGGGCTGCTTTCATTAAATAGAAAATTGTGTATTTTTAACGGCAATTTAACAGATTTTTAGAATTTTGTTAATATGCTTAGTTATCCACTGAAATTTAGAGAGCTTACATTATTTTTAAATTTAATTCCCAGTTGCTAAATTCTTCAAATACTAATCGAATTTCATATGTAAATAAAAGTTCAGAAAAAACTGCATTTGCTGTTTTACTATTATTAGACAGTTATTTGTAATAGATAAGTTTATAAATATAGTAATAAAATAAGACAGGTATTAATAGCAGTTCTCGCGTGATTTAAAAATAATAGCTTCGTTCGTTCGCGTGTGCATGCAACGGGTAAATTAGAAATGTTACCGGTAAACGAATGGCGATTGGGTCAAAAAGAATTATACGAAATTCCTACACTTTTGATGTGAATAGGTACTTCTTTAGATTTGCTCCCATAGTGGGAGGCAATTCAGAAAACTATTCATTATTATGCTAATAGGATATTATTGTCGCGTTTCTATTCAAGAATTCAAGGTAAAGATATGGCACCTTTAGAACGAAAACGACACAACTCAAAAAAAAATCAAGAAATGAGTTATGAATGAGAAACGACCAAAAATAACTATCTATCTTTCTGTAATTAAAAAAGGTCGGGCGGGTACGGGACGAAACGATTATATCGGTCTCTTTATTTCTTGAAGATTATTGCATCAGTGCTAGTACGAAAACGACGCAGGCAGTATTGTGCTGTCGAGATTACATCTCGCAGACAAAAAAAGTAGTAACCGATTACCGATTCTGTTGTTTTCATTCTTATATCAACGGTAAGTTCCCCTTAGTTACTGACTAATCCGACCAATTTAGTTTTGAGATTCTTTTATTTCAATAGTACCAATAAATTTAATGACGTATTCAAAATTGTGTCGTTTTACTATTGAAATTTCTAATAATTTAGAAACCAATTTATGTTTATGTCATTTCATTAATAAATAAAATAAAAAGTTAACATAATTATTAGGTAAAAAAGGCATGTCTAAAATTTTATTTTATTTTTCGATCACGTAATGACTATAAATATAAATATATTCACTTTGAAAAATACTAATCTTTAACTTTCTTTCATCAAATAAATAGCTCAATATGTTTACATCAATTTGCAACTTTAGTACTCAGCACTCACATAAATAATTATTGGAAATTTTTCAAAAGAATACGAAAGGGTCATATTCTAAATTCTTATTTTGAAAATATCTCAAAACTATCTTTTTTTGGGTAAGGTCTTTTTCGTCCTAAGGGTGCGATATGATAAGCACTGCTATCCTGCGCTTACACAGTTTCTACCCATACGTTCCCTTGAAGCATTACTTGCACTATCTATTTATAGCTGGTGCCGCGAGTATATCGCAAGACATCTTAATTGCTGTTACATTTTTGCCAGGTGTTAGTTCTTTTCAATTTTAGTTCTTTTCAATTCAAATCTTTTCAATCCCCGAGAACAGTACTTTTTTCTGCGTGAATTGTACCTTATGTCCTTCCCTGACAACGTGTATGCAAAATTTCTCATGATGATCGCTTGAGTAGTTAAGGTGTGAAAAGATCACAGACAGACAAAGTTACTTTCACATTTATAATACTAGTATGGAAGTATGGATTCTGTTGCATTATTATGTTCTTATTACTAAGAGAAAAGATGTAAAGTCATTATTATGTATTTATCATGTACATAGTTTCTTATAAGAATATCATGATTGTAACGAACCGTGTAGACACCTAAAGGAAACCCGAGAGCTGCAATCCATTCAAAGCATTATATTGTAAACTCTTCTTGTGTTTTGCGTGTTTGCACATCGTCAAGGACGATGCGCAGATTATAGTGACCCGCTTACAGTCGTTAGTGTACTGGGGATGTTTAGGTATTAATTGTACAATGTATACATTATAATACAACGATATACTAAGGCTGGTTTTACAGTGACGCTTTCGCCAGCGCGGTTGGTAAGCGCGGCTAGTAGTGCCTCGGTCACACACAGCGACTACTCGCCGCGAATGCACTCGCCGCGAGAATTCTCTGTGTGTGACAGGGTACTCGCCGCGAATAGCCATTCCGCAGCGCGCCGCTCACTAGACGCTACACGTCTAGAAATTCGCGTCTATAAACTCGCTATGTGTGACAGGCAGGCAGCGAATTATCGCTGCGACTATTCGCCGCGATTATTCGCTCGACGAGTTTAGAGTCGCGCGGTTTGCTGCCTCGTACAGTCGTCATACCGGGCCATTCGCGCGTGTTACATAAACTATGTAATGATCCAAGAGACGCAAAGCTCGTAGCCCGCGACGCTTACCAACTGCGCTGGCGAAAGAGTCACTGTAAAACCAGCCTTACAGCTATAGGATAGGCTAAAGAAGCCATTGGCCATCTTAAGCGGATGCAGTAGGCTACTTACGACCGATCCTAATGAAAAATTATGGGAGAGGCCTAGGTACAGCAGTAGAATTTCCCCTCCGGCCGTTTTCGTAGCTGCGATTCGCAACCAGTTGCGAATTAAGGAATTTTTATTCTTTGTTTTCAAGAACCTTTCTTGCGGATCAAGAAACCTTTTTCAATGTAAACTTTTAAAACGACCTACGTTATGTCTGTGTGTGTGTAACTTTGACCTGATGTTGCAGCATCAAGTAGTCTGCGGAACACCCAACTTATCAGCCACTTACAATAGATATAGCATGTTTGAGCTCAATATAGTTAATTTATAATTTTAATCATTACAATTCATACTAGACGCATATTCTAAAACCTTTCATCAAGAAATATCGTTCGGTTTTGGTATAATTATAGAAAAAACAGTTAAAATGTGAGTTCTGTCTCCAGGCAAGCATTAATGGTTAATGGCATGAAAGATCTTGGAGCGTGGCGTCTTCAAAATAAGCGTGAAGTTTGATTCATTGTTACCGCCATCGCCATAGCGAGAAAGCAACACTTTCTAGTCGCAATCAAGGGTAAATAATGGCTTTCAATTATATCAATAACCATTGCATCGCCGAGGATGAATCAATTTCATAAATTCCACTTGTTCAGTTACGCTCTTTTCGTCACACTTTGATAACATAGCCTACCGTATCTGGGCAAAAAAGCTGTAATCAAGTCGATACTTACATTAAATATTTTTTAATGTAGCAAGGGTCCTATTAAAAAAAACTACCTAAAACGAATTTTCTCGAAGATAAGACCTTGACAGATCGATTTCTAGACCTAAAAATCCCCTAACCCTAGATTTTCGTCAAAATCATTAGAGCCGTTTACGAGATCGTCGTGGCATACAAGAATTCTTCGTTTAGTATTACCTATAAGATATCATCGTTGTCTTAAAACGTAGGCAACTTTCTATGAAGTTGGGTATCCCGCAGACACTTAATGCTGTAGCAAGGTTACCATGTCATGGAAATACCACCGAAGTAACAAATACCAAATTTCACATCAATAAAACTTGTGGAAGTTAGTGAAATCCTTGTCAACTAGAAAATGGGCTGATAGTTTTAAAATGTCTCAACAGATAGATCTTTATAAATTACTAGCTGTTGCCCGCGACTTCGTCTGCGTTCAAAATGTTATATAGCCTAAAACCTTTCTCGATAAATGGACTATCCAACACAAAAAGAATTTTTCAATTCGAATCAGTAGTTCCTGAGATTAACGCGTTCAACCAAACAAACTTTTCAGCTTTATAATATTAGTATAGATAGCTGAGAACCAACCCGATCACGTCAGCTTACAAACAAAAAAAAAAACGGATCAGAATCGGTCCATCCTTTTGGGTGCTACGATACCACACAAACAGACACACACGTCAAACTTATAACACCCCGTTTTTGCATCGAGCGACGGGGGCTAAAAACTAAATATTCCTAGGTACTTGTTATATTAACAAATCTTCGTAGTTATAGTATGTGATATGGTAAATTATAAGACTAATACGAAACGCTATGCAATTTGGGAAGCGCGCTTCACTGATTCTACCTTTGTTTGCTCAATGCGCTTGTAAATGTTTTGTCAATGCGGCTAAACGATTTATTCCGTGAAATAAAATAGGCAATTGGTAGGGCCATTAACTATTTACATAATCTTGTATATTTCGGTTATAAATATAGGATTTTTTACAGCGGATCGAATGATATTACAATAAATCTACAAAAAGAACCTAATTGATGCTTTCCAGTCACGGTTTAGTCTATGAAATATGCAGTGAGGAGTCCATTTGTAGCTATTATTTATGTCTGTACTGTTTCTTTAGTTAGTTAACTTTAACCCTATAGATTTTGGTCTGCTAATATCTGAAATATTAGCAGACCAAAATCTATAGGGTTAAATTTAAAATAATATTAGTAATTACATAAAACTAATAATAGCTCGTTTGATGCGTGGTTAGAGTGCTAACATTACAATCCCGAATGGTATAGTGGCTAGGATACCTGGCTTTCACCCAGGAGGCTTGGGTTCGATTCCCGGTACGGAAAAAACGTTGTAAGCGCGGTATATTACATTTTTACAATTTAGTGGCGAGGCACCGATGTCATGTCATATTGTCCCTGCGACCTCAACCATCTACGGCCACACTAGGAAGTCGTTGGGTTTTAGCCAGTAGGAGTTAAAAAAGGGTGCTTGCCTTAACGCTCTGTTCCAAGGTTCCAAGGAAGGCTGTTTTTTGAGACTGAAAACAACAACAAGTGTCTCAATCCATAGTCGTAATAAATATATAGATACTTATGGGGCATTACGTTACTAACAAGTGTTCTAGTAATGTTAGCATCGCATTTGAATGGTTTCATAATTACTTGGACACGTGACGATCTCGTTAAACAATGTCACGAGCAAGGCTAATCCTTGGCCGTCACCTCGGAAATAATCACGTCACGGGGAAACCATACAAAACCCGAATTTAATTATTGTCTACAACATTAAACTGATATCCTACTAATATTATATATGTGAGGATGTATGGATTTTTGTTACCTACTTCACGCACACAATAACGGCCTAACGGATTTGGATATTCAACATTAGCCGATTAACATATAGGATACTTTTTACTCTGGAAAAATGTTTAATCATCAGATTAATCAAAACACTCATTCAAGACGGCACTGTGTCCTTAATTTGTCCCATTAAACCTGAAATCAATAAATGTTGCTACGAAGTCATTAATAGGTCTGACTAATTTGCGTGATATTAATTTAGTAGGTACTATAACCATCGAAATAAATATACTATAACCATATTAGTTGCGTGTGTTCCTCGTTCCACCAACATAAATCACCAACAATAAGATGGCAGCTAACTGTGGAATAAATGTGCATAATATTATTGTAAACGGTGATTATAATGATCAGTTTATAATCGGCGAACATGATATCATTATACACGGCGAAAGTAATGAAAAATTCACTGAATTTGTCACGGTTAAGACTTAAAAGTTAGGAAAGCAAAGCGTCGACACTGTACCAATCCGAGAATGGAGAAAGTCGTTAGGGACCACCAAGAGAGATGAAAACTTGTAGGAAGTTATTATAGGGAGTGAAGAAAATGCATAGACTGCCTTACGCAGTGCGAAGCGTATCTTCCACGATTTGGTCCACAAAACAAGCGCATGATCGAAAAGTTTATAATGGAGGCAAATGGGTTTGCTTTTGTTCCAATGTCATTTTAAGTATGATTTCTTTCGTTTAGCCATATTTTCTAACGAAGAAATAATAGTTCGGATTGGTCAAAAGTTCGCAGATTTTAACTGGTAGTTAAGACCAGATACGGACCAGTGCCAACTTTAAAAAAGTTTATTTCGAAAGTTGATCCTGCCGGGAATCGAACCTGGAAACCCTGAGACAGAACGTTAAGTTTTAAGGATTAAAAGTTTCGAGAAACACATAAGTAGGTATAACATACCTATTGCTCAAAATTGTATTTTTTAATAAGCCGTTATAAGGAGTGAACGTATCCGTCGATAGCCGCAATAATGGAAGTCATACCTGCATCGATGAGTTTTCTCAATTTTAATTGAGGTTTCGTATGAAATATTGCTGATTTAATGGTGAGGAAACTCACTGTGAAAATATTTATATCAGAAAAGACTAACAGTACAATAATATTTGAAGATAATAATTGAGATCGAGAAAGTATATGTCTAATCCTCAGAGGGTATACTCCAAAAAAGTCCAAAACTTTCTCAAAGAAACCGCGTTAGAAAAATGTTGATTATATTTTATAATAGGAGTTATTTACATTTTTATAAACAAACACAATCTATAAACAATTATCAGCAGCAATTGCTTTGTGTTAACAATTGCCACGTAAGAATGAGATCAATAACAAATTAACAACACGTCTAACTCGATTGTCGTTCAGAGTATTCAGTGCATGTATGGCATTCGACCAGTAACTGTTGCAATAATAACGACGCATTAATAACGCAAAGTTAATATTCCATAAACAAATGGTATAACATACTTTTATGAAAATAAGATGCGGTTATGGTCGGTTAACCGGATAATGTCATAATGTTTACCTACTTTTTAAATTCGCAGATTTTAATCTGAATTTAATGTCAAATGTAGTTAAGATTTAAGATAAGCTCAGGAAATTTGTTGATTTTGACTAGGTACCTGAATGCAAAAAGGTGTCTTATATTTATTTATAGTCTAGAAATGGTCTAGAAGTCTAAAAACTAGAAGTTGTAGTTTTATAATGACAGAAACATGAACAGTGTATAATACAAGTATACACACTTGTGTATACTTATACAATATGTGGATAGGTATCAAAGGTTTTTAGTCATTTCTATGTGTTCTATGTCATTTCTACCTATTCTCATTTCTCTAAAATTTAGAATTGGGGAATGACTGATATTTCTTGAATCGCTCACTGAAATACGCCAACATAAATGCTTTTTAGTTCATTGTGGTCCTTATAAGAGGTTGCTTACTTCTTGTTTCAAGCGGGCCGACTAGTTTATTACTGCATGACGTGTTGTCGCTACTACATACATTTACACATAATTCATAAATTTTCACATAATGACAGGAATTCCATGACCAAAACTTTTAAATCAGTTACTAAAACCATAGCATAGAGTACTTAACTACTTAAGTACTATTTACTCTATGCTAAAACTTAAGAAATCAATTTTATAATCATCAACTTCATCGTTTTTTAATATGAGCACAGATCAAAGTGAGCAATAAAAGCCTACTTTCCTTATTCGTATTAATAAGCAATGATTGCTTCTGAGTTGATATGTAATGTACTTGTAAGTATCATTAGACTAATATTACGTATTCTTCGTGTAACCAACTACAATCTCGATATTTGCATTGATGATTATATAAACCTGGAGTGCCAACTAAGGTTATTGTAAATCTTCATTGTGTGAAAACATTTCATCAGGGAAAATAATAACGGGATCTGATAATTATTGTGAATGTAAAATTCATCATATATTGCACTGAACTGCACAAATTTAATGTCTGGAGATAGGCTGATGGTCCACTTTATGGTAGGTGGCTACCGTCGCCTATAACACAAGCAACGGCATA
Source organism: Synanthedon formicaeformis (assembly GCA_945859745.1). Taxonomy (NCBI): domain Eukaryota; kingdom Metazoa; phylum Arthropoda; class Insecta; order Lepidoptera; family Sesiidae; genus Synanthedon; species Synanthedon formicaeformis. The sequence goes on from OX243954.1 coordinate 6,857,172, forward strand.
TGTGCTGCAAGTGCGCTTCCAACCATAGAAGGAATATTATGTAAGGAGGTGGTTTGGTTACTACCGCCAGGCGGGCTGCCCAAATGACTGCGAAACGCAGTGTGCCTTGCCACCATCTTGCCACTAATAAAATTATTCATTTTTCTGAATAAATAAATTAAATTTAGATTTCCTATATTCAATACTTTTTCATGAAATGTTAGATAAGTGCGTCATAAAGATGCCATTGATTAGAACAAAGACAGATATGGGAGTTCACGAAAAGGTCAGAAGGCGATCTAACTTTAGTACGCCTTATTTGGCACACGTAATCCAAACAACGATGATATTTGTTTAAAAGAATCCTAATTAGGTTAGGGTATTTAATAATTGTATATTCAAAGCCAAATAACTCCATTGTGCAATTACTTAACTATCCAAACTAAATTAATATTACAAGAAATTGATATTTTTCTCTATCAATTAACACTCGAAATCAAAATCTGATTTTTACATTTTAAAGTTTAGTCAGACTATAGGCTTATAGACTACATGTATTTGTATGGGTTCATCAAATAATAAAAAAATGTTGAGTAATAAAACCCCGACGTATGTAAAACAATGTATTGACTATTGTACATTTTGTATGTGAACAGTATGGTTTGCATTGCGCAATCGTTAGTTGATAGCATCGCGCTATTGTGACTAGTTTGTGTGTACATGTATGTATTAAAATTAACAGGGTCATACTAGTGCCTAGCTACTGCTAAATATGAAACTCAAACTAACATAGTTCTCAAATTTATTTCAGAGGGAATAATTACGGGATTTTCTTCTGCTGTGCAGCCAGTTAACTTTGAACCGACAATGATTCGAAATGAACGAAAATTGGGGCAACTAGTATCGTATATATATGGTCAAAAATTTGGATTCATGGAAAATTTGCAGGTTTCTTAGACAGCTATGTTAATTGGAAAGACTGCACGACAGCTGATAAATTAAATCGCTTAAAATTAGACCCAACTATAGAAAAGTGCCAAGAAGACCCCAGAAAAAAATATTTGAATTACATGAGCAAGAAAACATCGTGTATGTAGTTCGTTCCACAGGAAGTAGATAGTTAATTGTATATTAAACTCAGAACATAAATATTGCCATAGCTCTCAGCAAAGAACAGAGCATAAAAATTACAAATAGAAGTAGGGAAGATGAGGTATTTTTTACGGTACTTTGTGAGTGGAAAGCGAAAAATAATCACGATCAGCGCCCAAAAGTCACGTGTAAAAATCATTAGCCTTAATTTTAAAGAAGGCACTTTTTTGTTCGCTTACATTTTCTCTTTCAAATTGATGATCCGTGGGACTAAATTTTACTGTGATTTTTAATAATTATAATCACAGAATTCTTAAAATATGGTACTTTTGAATGTTTCGCCGAATTTTTTGATTCTTTATAAATTTCGTTTTGAGAATTCCACTCATTTCACCATTTTGTTATTATTTCACCATTTTGTATTGTAGAAAATAGTTTCTGGGACATATTTTTTAAATGGTTTTCCATTCAATTGATATCGTTTTTCTTTTTCAATAAAACTTTTAAATCGATTTAGACCAAGCGCTAACATATTATGCCGGACATCACACACTTCCTTAGCTAATCAATCACGATGTCATCCAGTGTTTCTATCATTTCTATAACTATACCTAACAATTATTATTATACAAATTCGTGAGTGCCGAGATGGGAATAAACCGTCAGTTTATAATTGCTTCTTGTTGATTTATCAATATTTTATTTTAGATGTTTTATGACATTGTTCCATACACCGATTTTTTCACATTTGCTCTCGGTGTGAATCATGCTAAACCTTACTGACTTTACCTAGAGAAGTCATGATCAATTTGTATGACGACCACTGTTCGTGTTCCGGATTGGATCATACATAATGTAATCTAGGTATCTCTAATGCAAGCAATTACAACTTTCTTCCACTTGTAACTTTTACAATTACAAAAAAATATAAAAAAAATAATTATTCCTTTCTTTTCGTGTCTCGAATTCCGTTGAACTATAAAACGTAAATGGATTGAAAATAATGCTCCATTCAGCGGTGCAAAGAAATCGTGGAATACAAAGAACGGGGTCGATTCGTGCAATAATTGTTAGAAGCGTAGCAAGTTTGTTCTGATTGACAACCGCCGTGACGTATTCAACATTATACAGTTTTCGTCTGCGACCAATCGCCGTACCAGTTATAGACTTCATAAGAAACGAGACGTGAGGCTGGTGAAATCGTAGCAATTAGGCACGGAGAGAATTAATGAAAAAATCATTACGGAATACTATACTTAGATGACTTAAATCCCTAATTATGTTATAATTTTTTAACTAATTAACTTTTATGAACTTTTTAATTTGTTACTAATAACTTTATGGTATGGTGTACAATAGAAGTTTCAGAACTCAAGGGGAGGTCTGTTAGTAAAACTATACGTTTAGAAAACTGATAGTTATCTGTACCTAAACAATAATCTATAAAAAATCGCAAGCAAACCTGCCAATCAGAAAGGGTCATAGCGCAATTTTCTAATATAGGGAACTGTTTCCCATAGGTATCTATACTTGTAAAATCGCCTGTCCTGACTGACTACTGTCTTTCGACTTTACCAAAAAAAAATAGCATAATAAGTTAGATTTTTGTGTTACGTCTGATTTTATGTAAGTTCGTTGATACCTAGCCAGTTGTATTCACATGAAATTCACACTGCTCCATTGTAAATGCGATATAAATTGAAATGTTTCTCATTAGTCGTGGAAAATAGTGAACAAACATAAAACAATTTATGAAAATGTCGCCATTTCGTAATTAGATCCGGAAGATTCATCCGCGCATTAAGCACGAACACGTCTTTGTTTCTTTCTATGGCCGAGTGATTTTAACTAAATTTTAGGCAAACGCGCCTCCATTAAATTAACAAGTAGAGTAGGGAAATTTAAATAATTTTTATCGTCTTAATGTTGCGGTAAATGTGAACGGTGAAATCAGAAGACGTCTTCGATCCAGATCAGTCATTAGATGTTAGTTGTGAGTTTCAAATGTTTGTAAATATTGCATTGTTTAACTGAGCACTCACAACTGCCTGGTTTGTCGCCACAAATCTTAGTATTATATTTATATGTGTTTATGTTTTATGTGGATTCACACATACCTACATTATGACAAGGATGAAGTCACGGGGCATAGCAAGTTACAATAAAATATAGCCCACTTTAAACATTCATAACCTATATTTGAGAAAACTTTTGAAATCAGTTCGACCTAGTACGCACTTAATGTATTAAAAGTAATCTTGTAATCTGCAATTTTAGAAATTCAATAAAATTAAACAAATGCAACAATTTCTGACAACGTTGCTGAACGTAAGGAGGTGTTGGCCGCACTATATACGAGTATATTTATATACCACACCAATCAAAAAATATAATTTTGTATCTCCGCAACTGTCTCTCTCGCTAACTTCCTCTCAACCACGCAACGGGTTTTGATACGGTTTAAAAAGGGCGATAAACGATAAAGGTTTGTGTATAGTCGGCCGCATAAGTCGATTAACACATTGAAAAGTGCAAAACAACTAAACACTCAACTTACTTACTAAGTTACTTACTTACTAAACTTAAGCTTTTTACGATCGTTTGTACGTGAAGTTTATTTTGTTCTCTAGTCGTGAAACGACTTATGGCGCGTTGAGTTGTTTTGCACTTTTGAATGTGTTAATCGAATTTTGCGGCCGACTGTACATACTTAAAATAAAAAAAAATGCGGTGTGGCTGTTTCTTGGACATGTCCGTGTGTTGTACGTGTATAGTGTTACATTATATTAGTAATATTTTCTTAGAAAGGGACAAAAAAGTGTTAAATGATATTAAATTTTGCATGTAGATAATAGTTAGATATGTGTCGTTCATTGTAAAAGTGAACTATCTCCTTTTAACTGAATTTTAGAATAACGAGCTTTTTGCGAATTATAGTGTAGGAAAAAAATATAAGCATTCATTCATTGTGTTCATCTATGGGATTTTAATGCAACTATTGGAGTTACTTCACTTTTATATTGAAAGTTATGACTAAATGTGATACCATTAGGCCAAAAAGATGGTTTTAAAAATAGGGAGTTACACCACTTTGACAATGACCGACACATATGTAACTACAGCATCAAACTATATCTCCCGATTTTGTTATCATCACTTTTCTGATTCGTCTCCCACTATGAAAGCAAATTTAATTTAAATTTGGAGAAACCGAAGACCGAAGAAACCGGAGACGAGTCGCTAGTGTTATTATAATATTCTATAGGTACTTAGTAAGTAGGTTTCTTACTTTGAATATTTTTTTTAGGTACCGTTTGTATACCGTTGCATTGTAACTAACACAAATGTGTCAGTTTAATAAAACCGTGGGTAATGTGCGGGATTGGTAATGTGAAATCAGCAAAAAAACAGTTTCATTCCCACGAATACTTCGTGTACCTACTCTTAGTACTGCTAATATTGCCGTAAAAAGCTCTCTACTTAGTAATTGTTGTTGTCGACAATAATTTTGAAAATGCCACAAGAGACAAATTGCCTTTTTTAAATCCTTATTTAGAGGCTTTTCCCTAAAGGACATGCCGTATTACATTACTATTTTACTAACTTATAAGTAAACTAAAATACTAAATTACTTTACTAAATAATAACTTAAGTATTACTAACTAGAGTAGTAAATATTGTACACAGCACACACATTGCCTCAAAAAGGTGTCAACTATGGCCCATTCATTATTTATTTTTCTGTTTGTCATTATTAATAGTATATTACAAACGTACTGTTAATAATAAATACTATTACTACCATATTTTTTATTAATTTTCTTAATTAAGTATTTTTTTTTCAACATTTAAAAAATATTTATATGTTTAAAACACCAACTACCTAAGCATTTCTATAAAACTATCTAAAACTTTTTTCAATTCCTTTAATAGTTCCGCCTGGTTTTATAGCGGATTTTCTACTCATCATCAATACTAATAATAAATCTGTAAGGGTTGGTGATGGAGTAAGTTACTTTGTTTTCAGAGATATCGTGTTTATAGGCTCTATACATGATACTCAAACTAAATTGACCATTTTTAGATTTTTTTCTGTATGTACGTATGTGTGTATATGTATGTATGTTCCTCCATACCTAACTCTTAAACGAATTAATTCTGATTTTCATGATACACATTTAGACGTACACGACACAGGATAGGCTACTTTTTCTTTTTCAACGCGGACGAAGTCGCGGGCGCTACTGTTAATTAGGTAAACTGTTAATAAAAAAAATGAATTGCCTTGAAATAAAATAAATAATGAATGAATAATTAATAAGAACTTAATTAAATGTTATACAATATTTTCCTGTAACTTTTTTTCTAACTTAGATTTCAAATTTTTGTATAATAGAATTTGGAAAAAAACATTTTTTTGTATATTTTTTTACCCTTTCTACAGGGGTGGAATCGAAGTCTTCATCCATAGATATTACATTTCAACTAGAAACTTATATTAAAAATTAAAAATGCCCCTAAGGACTCAAATTTTGATTTGTTAGGAAATTTTTCTGGACTTATAATGCCAATTGTAACTACAAAATTAGGTTCGACAAAAAAAAATTTACAAAATAATCTACAATAGGAGTACTTACTTTTTATGCTTAATGAATCTACACAAAATTATTGCTACTTAATTTAGAAGAAGGTTCAAGGCTCATAACAAAGTATGTCAAGTTGAACGTTTACCTTGAAAAATACATTTAATAAATAAATATTTATTTTATGTTTTATTATATTATGTCGTGTATCGTTAAATGAATAAGGGATGTCAGACCCCACTATTAAATTCTGTCACCCTATCCTTATCTTCATCCTAATTCCGACAGGTTCGTTCGTTTGTGGTTATTTTAAATAATTTATAAAGCGTGACAGACAGGTTGATGGTCCACTGGTTACCGTTGCTTCGGGAAACACGCAACACCAGAAGGATGCTGGTGCATTGGCTATCCTGTAGGAATTTGTTTACAGCTCACTTGAAGAAGTCCTATCGCTGTCGCTTTTCTCATAAATTTCTCATAAGTATATAATTTTTAACTAATTTTCTACCATACATAATTACTTTTATTAATTAAATTATCTATCACAGTATACTAATTGACTCAGGGCCTCTTTCTCCAACTACAAGTAACGTGTTGATTAGTTACTTTTAGAAATCATTTTCTGATATATTGAATTATGCACTCAGTTTACTGCATCATTCGATAGCCGAATTTTTTTTATTATTTTCTATTTAATGTTTGGGACATTTACCGTACAAACAAAGGTATATCAGCTCCATTATCCCCGGTTACCGGTGACTTTAAATGACAGTTGGGTCTACTTGACGTTTGAGAAAGAGGCGCTAATACTAACAAAATTTGCACTTACCCGCCAAATTTGAATGTCGCATGTAGCGGTACTCGATAACCTGTTTGTCGCACGGTTGAATCACTTATGTATTGATTAGGTATTCGTTTTAAGATATCAAACTTGATACCTACGATAATAAACACGATACTCAATAATAATAGCACAATACACAAAAAATAATAATTTGTCCATATACACAATTGCTACTGGCAGTAGTCGTAGATCGTTTACTCGGTTGCGCGGCGTCTTTATTGCGGTGAAATGTAAGCGAGCGAGCGCTCGGTACCACGATCGGACACATGTGAAATCAGCTGTAGCTGCCTCTAGCAGCGGTCGACCGCTAACGGCATGAACCGGCCCCCTCCTCCCCTGTCCGCCCCCCTTTCCTCACACCTTTTCACAGAGACACGGCATGCAGATAAGAGACCAGATAAAGTGGAGATACCGGCTTGTTTATTTACGGATTATATTGCACTGTTAACGAAGTTAATCTGATCTGTATACACCGTGGGAAAATATTTATTCGAGGCCTCATTGTGTAATTACTTCAGCATTACGGACTGTAAAGCGCCCGAAGGTTTTGAGTACCCCAGGGAAAATTATTTTAAAATTCAGGCGTTCGAAATTTAAACTCCAAACCATAAATCATTGGAAATCCTAATGTATGACCGACCAGAAAAGTGCTTTATCAGTTTCGATAACAAATTCCATTCATTTCAAAATTCGCTAAGGCTTAGATTTGACATAGGAATTAATAACTGATTGACATAATTGTCACTTTGAATTTTCAAAGGAAAACAGACCTTATCATTCTACAACATACAAAGAATGTTGAATCTTAAGGGGATAAAGCACTTTATTTGTCGAGTTTACATGATTTCGCTTATATAAAAACTTCAATTAAAAATACTGTAATTAAAAAAACAGCGGTTTATATGTTCTTCTTCATAGAAACTTATGTTAAGTTCGACAGACGTGCTGACGGCCACTTGATGGTAATTGGTTACATAACACAAGCAACGCTATATGTGCTGTGCAAGTGCTCTGCCAAGCATAGTGGGATTGAGAATAAGGGTGAAATTAAAAATTCAAAACAATTCTGTAAGAGCAATTCAAATAAATGTTGCTTTAATTTATAAAGTATGTCCTAATTAATTACTCAGGAAATACTACATGGCATAACTGCCTATGGCAGAGTTAATCTGAAATATGTACTTATATTTTTGTCATCAAACAAGAGTGCGTGACAATTTCTAAAAAAATCACCTTTACAAATATTTCCTAAGCCTTCTCTCGCTTTTGTTACGTCAGTTTTACATAAAATGCAACACTTGCATTTCTAAAGAAAAACCACTGAGATCACGTATTAAGTGTATTTATCATAATAGCAAGATATTTATAAGATAGGCCACTGAAAATGATATAATGATTTCAAGTCAAGTGTTAAACAGACTTTTTTAATTTGACACTGTAGTTGATATATTTATATTCATCTAACCTTTTTTGTAATCTATACACTGCCTAAACCATATACTAGAGATCAGCTTCCGGCTTCGCATGGATGCACTACAGCGCTAGTTGATTATATATACCTACGAAAAGAAACAATTATACAATTTTGTTAAATGATCAATAAAACGAAAACAAGTTTTATTCGCCTGAGAAGTATTCTTTACTTAAAATGCAGCGTACAATTGGCCGAAACGTTTAATTACAATTAAACAATTGTTAGATTTGTCGGAGTTCCTTCACGGTTATTAAGCCTCTAAAAATTTCTCATTGTATATTTATGCAACCTTAACAAAGAGCAAAAAATTGTTCTTGTCTTCCTATTGATGTTTTTGCATTCACTGAACAAACGCTGGTGACGACATGGAAAACAAGTAGACAAATTTTCAAAATAAAAATCTAAGATTTTACACCAACAGCACAAACAAAAAACTTATAATAGGTATTGGCAACACCGGTGGCGCGGTCAAGAGAGAGCGGCTGGAAAGAGTGGTTGCCAAGGTTACGAATAACGAAGAAAAGAAAATGGAAGCGTTTTAACATTGTTACTGAATATGTTATATTTAGATTGGAATAACTTGTGAATGGCAGTTATGTTTATCATTAAATAACTATTTCATTGTATTTCAGTTTACTTTCTGGTTGTAGCTAACATCAGAAGTGGCCCAGCACACGCCAAAATGGGCAGGAAAAGCCGAGACTGTGAGGGATCGCTATGAGGTTGCCGATCTGCAAGGGTATGAAAGGAGCAATCGGAGATCAGGCAATGCAGCTGATGAAAATGTGCAGCTGTGAGAAAATAGATGGATGAAAAGGGTGATATTTGGTACACATAATAAGGTGTTGGAAACTGAGGTAACAAATCAGTGGACTTTTCTTACAGCCTTAGACGGGAAATTTGCTTAAATCCATTATTGTATTCTTTACGTTTTCTTATATCTTACATGCTTATTAATTGAGAGTCAGGGAATGTTCGTATTGGCAATGGTAAACTGTGAGTAAAAGTGCGTACTAATATGAGTAAAAAACATATGTTCATGCACGTTAATACTTAATGGCCGAATTATTTCTTCTGTTTGTAGGATAAATTGTTTTGTTGTATGTCGTTTTTTTTAGAGTGGAATATTCTTAGACCTGAAAAAACGAATCTAAAAGTGCCAATGGTAGTCCGTTAGCCTGCAGCGAACAAAGGCGAATCTAGAAACTGGTCCAGACACTAGAGGACCGTCTGCTTGAACGTTGTCTAAAACGAATAGGGACGGATCTACAGGGTGTCTGTTCTCAAAGGACTGATCGTCTGCTTGAACATTGCAGGGACGGATCTACATGAGTTATATTAAGGCAATTTAAGAATTGAGAAATTTATTACAGAATGAGAATTTGAGAAAGAAAGGAAGAAATAATTTGAGCCAATATCTAAGTCAATAAAAAGTTGATGTCATGATCGGCCGAGAGGTATGGATATTAAGTGTAATAAAATTAACTTGTTGTTGTTGTTGGTTAAAGGGTAACTGCAGTAGCCGGTGGATGAGGTTGGAGCACCTGGGGCATGTGCTCTGCAGAATGGCCGTATTGGCAACACCGGTGGCGCGGTCAAGAGAGAGCGGCTGGAAAGAGTGGTTGCCAAGGTTACGAATAACGAAGAAAAGAAAATGGAAGCGTTTTAACATTGTTACTGAATATGTTATATTTAGATTGGAATAACTTGTGAATGGCAGTTATGTTTATCATTAAATAACTATTTCATTGTATTTCAGTTTACTTTCTGGTTGTAGCTAACATAGGTATAGGTAATACAAGGCAATTTTAAGGTATACACAGATAAATTAAAAAAATAGAAATTGTGACGAATGATAACATAAGCATATAACAATTAGGGCCTCTTTCACGAACTACAATTAAAGTGTTGATTACTTACTTTTAGAAATCATTTTCTGTTTTATTGAATTATGCACTCGGTTTACTGCGTCATTCGATAGGCGAATTTTTTTTATTATTTTCTATTTGATATTTGGGACGTTTACCGTACAAACAAAGGTATATCAGCTAAATTATTCCCGGTGACAGGTGACTTTAAGTGACGGTTTAGCCTACTTGACGTTTGAGAAAGAGGCGCTAAGAAAAAGAGAACAAAATGAAAAGAAAAGAAAACCACTCAGTTAAATAGTATATTAATTAACAATTATATTAATATTAAAAATTATATTAACAATTAAGTTCCGTTTGATTGAAACGGTTGATTGAATGGTGATATTTTAGAAATTTACCGAGACATGAAATATTACTTTTCAAACAAATACACAAAACCATCTTAAAAATGGAAATATGTATTCGAAGGACTCTTCTTATCAGAAGTTAGAAGAAATATTCTTTTGAGAATTATATTCCACAAAGCCCAAAATATGCATACAAGGTAATATTTACGCAACCAGTTTTTATTATACGAATCTAGCTACGGAACCACGAGAACTTTATTAGTAAATGGTCTATTATTGATACGAACTAACACATGGTCACAGCTGCGATGCTATCGATCCAGTTGCCTTGATCTTTATACGAAACTGAGGACAAGGTTTTGTTGCCACTCTATTGAATCTTAAATTGCTTAAACAATTTTTATTAAGTCAATGCTATTATGTTCACATTATATTATACTAGCTTTTGTCTGCGACTTTGTCCGCTTACCACCTTATTAAATTACTAGCTGTCGCCCGCGACTTCGTCCGCGTTGAAAAAGAAAAAAAGTAGCCTATCCTGTGTCCCGTACGTCTAAATGTTTATCTATCAAGTTTCATGGAAATCAGTTAATTCGTTTTAGAGTTATGGAGGAACATACATACATACATACATACAGAAAAAAGTTGTAAAAATGGTCAATTTGATTTGAGTATCATGTATAGAGACTATAAACACGATATCTCTGAAAACAAAGTAACTTACTCCATGACCAACTCTTACAGATTTATTATTAGTATTGATAGCCTATTACATTTAATTATTCTGGTGTATAAATTATGTCACTGCAAAGTTATTATCATCTTAGCCGTAGAACGTCCACTGCTGCAGAACTTCCTCATAATTTTCCAATACGACCGGGTCAGAAGCAGCCTGCATCCAGTCTTCAGTCCACCTTAACACGTATATACCTATATGGTCCATTACGAATGTAACTAATGATTGTTCTCTAGGAACTATTATCTATAAGCGTTATTGTAAACCGGAACTGTCCAATGTATTGGACGGTACTTTATAAATAACTATGGTAAACTAGTTTTCTTATAAGGGAAACCATACCGCAGGTAACAATTTTGTAGAAATCGAATGAACTAGAAAGGCGTGTTTAGAATATAAACAGCACCGTTCAATTTTCACCGCAAACAACTTATTTTATCCGCACGAATAAGCTGAACACCTATTGTTGATAGCTGCGATTTTTGTAGTATATCACTCCGTTATATCGTCATAAGGCTATTTAATAGCATTAATCAATGTGTTTCAGTAAAATTATATTTATCATTTCTCAAACAACGCCATATTAAAACTTAAACTAAAAGTTATATACATAAATTATGCTTGCCTAAATAATAAGGTACCTAACATTAATGTTGTGATCGGTGCCATTTTAAGTAAAAGTACATCAAGTACTTAGAATATTGTTCTATATTCTAATATTGAGTAGTGACAGGCAGGCAAATTGTGGTCAGCGCATTTGCAACACCTGTGGCGTTGCTTGTGTTATATAGGCGACGATAGCCACTAACATTAAATATAAAACAAAGTAAAAAGAAAATGTTCTATGCTCGATTTTTTTTCTTTTAAAACTCGATGCTAAGAAGTTCTAAGGGCTGTTATTTGAAAATGCGTTATCTGCAATAATAGACGATACGCGAAGTAAAATAAATTTACCTATATGTTCTAGCTGCTGCCAGTGACTTCGCCCGCGTATAAAAATAGATAAAAACCTATTCTCAGACCTACCAAGTGTACTTATAAAATTTCATCAAAAATCGGTTAAGCCCTTTCGGAGGAGTATGGCAACTTACACTGTGACACGACAATTATATATAAGTATTAGATTTATTTATAACTTACAATTTATAATTTTATTTTTTGTTTAACAATTTTGTCTTGAAAATAGTGTGAAAAATGGAGAAAGGAAATGTATATCAGCTCAGAGGACATAATATATTTAACAAATATCAACATGACATTGTTGTATTTCTATTTGTTGAAAGCCCAATCACATTCTACAGTAAACTGTTACACTTAAATAAATATACCTAGTACTTCATTTCTTAAAATTTATTTTAATACGACCGTATGGTTTGGCTCATTTATCGAACAATAAGCAAGTGCTATTATCACTTCGCATCAGAATAAATCACCGTCGTTTATCATATCATACACGACGTCTGGTCTAATCGTAAAATTTATGACCGCTTTCCATGCCTTTGTGATTTACAATAGAGCACATACTTTATCTTAATGTGCAAGTTTCGTTTGTTAAAGAGTCAAAAAGCAAACCTGTAGTTGCGATATACCTACATTTTAAATGACTATATTTACACGACTAGGATTTTTTTTCTCCTATTTTCAAGGGACCTACGAGTATCCCTGTGTATGATGTAAGTGTCCGTTGGTTTCAAATGGGTCAGAATTCTTTGAAACATTGAACAAGACTTTTAAATCAGTATATGAAGGCCAATCCATATGAAATATTTAAGAAAAGGTGTTGATATTCCATATCTCAGTATCGTATGTCTCGTCCACAAAAATCATGTTGTAATAAAATTGTGACAAAATATATCGTCCATAATACACATCCATCACTTAACAACTATGGAGAGGTCAATATTTGGCATTTCACTAAAGGATATGATCCAATATACGGAAATCCATCGGAGAAATAAATCTATAAAAACTTTAAATTTACTATATACATAGGCATAACAATCAGTCAGCTGAAGACATATCGCACCTTTATTCCAATACCGTCACTAAACGAAATTCTTCAAAAATTAGTTTTTAACGCTATTATTTTCTGAGCACTAATTAAAATATTGCTTCGATTCCTAAACTATAATTTCTAGTCATTGATCTAGAGGGCGCTGTTAACCTATCGACACTAAAATTCTTCTCCCTTCATTCCTAAAACGACACTAAAATAGCTCTTTTGCATAATTTGCTTATTTATGATAGTGACGGTATTGGAATAAAGGTACGAATATTGTGTAACAGAAAGCGGCTTATGGTGAAGACTACGGTCGAAAAGCCTGTGTGCCGACCAGCTGACCACTAGACCGATGTACTTAAGAGGGATGAATGCGGAGAATAGAATGCATATTGGCACTTGTGATGTTAATGTATGCGCCTTTGTAGCAATAGATTTAGCCTTACCACTTTATAAATTCAAAACTGCGGTGAAATAAAAATTATGTAGAAAAGGCTAACCATTCATGCAACGATTATTTCAGTGACAAGGCTACTTGGGATGGTGGCTAACATTTATTTTTTGTACAGTTTAGAGTTTGTATAAAAATTTATACCTTTTTTATCACATTGACAGTGACAGTCCCTATTACATCCCTACTTATCTTACTTATCTTCATATTCCTACTTATAGGGTATGCTACAATCACTACTTAATAGTAGTAATAATAGTAGCGGCTTAATTTTGATTTATGAAAATCTGTTCGCCATAGTTTCGTTCTAACCAAAGCCAAAGTTAGAGTTCATTTTTAGAGGTACTTACACCTATTGGAATCTGATTAATCGGTTTAGTTAGCTTATTATAAGATTGTTTCAATCACTAGACGAACGACACTGGGGTGTATTTCGCAGAACTCTTAACAGATACATTGTAGACTTCGAATTAATCCTTAACAAAAGCGTGACTAACTGAAATCTGTCAAGCAACGTTTAGCAGACTGATTAATATTGTTTACACAGGGTAGCCGATAAAACATGATACAGCGTCGCCATATATCACGAGTTTTCTCTGTCAATATACCCGTAATAAAGGAGGATGCAAATATATCCACATCGTCTCAACCAAATAGCTGTAACGCTTAATGATGCATGAGAGAAAAGCGGTTTTTCACTGTTTCGCTGCTGTTTTTCTTTCATCGTACGTCCCAACCTGTCAGTTGAACCGCTTATCTAGACGGTGGCTGGCCGGTGGACCATGTCCATAGGTAATTTGCTTCACAACGGTTATTAGTATAATTATACTAACACATGAATTAATTTTATTGTTTGTTGTTATGCATGGGGTGCTATCGGAATACGGAAATAGTTTACAAGTAACATTTTGCCTGCACATTTATTGATTTTAATTATATTACTTTCATGGTTTCTTGGATAAATATTTTAATGATAGTGTATTAACTCTTATCTACTAATATTTGTAGATTAATGTAGCCTATTGATAAGGACCTGTGAAACGATGGGGGGAAGCGGGGGTTGGCCGTAGGGTTGGTGAGTTGAGCTTTTGCACGCGACTTCACCCGCGTAACTTTGTAAATTATATACTAAAACCTTCCTCGAGAATCACTCTATTCATTGGTGAAAACAGCATCAGTTTATCGCGAACAGACAGACAGACAGACGCGGCGGAGGATTTTGTTTTATAATATGTAGTGATAGTTGAAGGAAGATAAAGGCTCCGGCATGCGCTATTTTGGCACCGAAACACAAAAGCACAGTGGTGTTCTGTAAGAGGTGTTCTGGACCTCTTTTTGAACTTTGGATTCCTTTTTGAGAAATTATTACGAACGGGAGAGTGTGAAATTTTGTACACTAAAGTTTATATGGAAAAAAAAGGACTGAAGAAAGCTAATATTTTTTTATTATATATGTACTCGTATTAGGTTGAATTACCACCACTGGGCAACCTCTAGTACTATTTATTGGGCTAAATTAAATTATACAAATATATTTACGTTTGGTATTGTTGTTAACTGAATATTTTTAAATTGATTGCAATATTTGTTAAATGTCAATGCACTGAGTGTAAAATTTATTATTATCAATAAATTGTATTAATTCATAATTTATAAATAACATAATGAGTAACTACAAACAATGGTTCATTGTTTATACGTGTTTATTGATTACCATTTTGTACATTTCATACATTGCAATGGACTAAGATAAATAAAAATAAAATAAATGCACAAAACGTTAAATATTGTAAAAAATAATTTTTAAATATACAATATTATAAAAATCATGCAAATGTTAAAAGCTTTTGTTAATTTTTTAATAAGTTTATAAATGTATTTTATACTTCACGGTTTCCTTCCAGTCACAGGGCTTGGGTTACGACAGCACCTTAAGTACATGTGTATGTCGAAGAACGTCATATGGTGAAAGCTGAAGTATTCTGGATTTTTATAGCATCCACATTTGTCAGCTCCAGGTCCAAGGCACTGAACGAAAAAAAATTTAATAATTAACGAGAAACAATATGATAATTTTACATATTTTCCGTTAATCTTGGACGGAAGTGTCATCTTTGGAAATGAACTTTGAGTTGGCTCTGGTCTAGTCCTGGAAAATAGTTTTCCGAAATCCCACAGTGGGCGGCAGCACTGTTGCAACATCTGTGGCGTTGCTTGTGTTACCTATAGCCGAAGATAGCCACTCGGTAATTATAATAAAAGGTTTTTAGCTAGGCGCCACAACTATAAATTTAGTTCGTATTAAAAATCAATATAATTATCAATACAACAATATGTGAGGGTCTTAGTCAATATGGCTTAGCCAGCATGCACCTCATACTTCACAACTTATTTGCATAACTTTTTGGCACCATGATGGATATTTCCGTCTTATTGATACTTCAAATTATAGTCTGTACAGGAAATTGGTAGAATGGTCACAACGTGCGATCAATTAAATATTAACATTTACTTTGCATGACGTTATTAATTTGTTAAACGTCTACCACATACCACCGCCTAACCCTACTTAACATTTATCATTCCTTCTACTTAGATGCTGTATGTCAGTATACTATAACACGAACTCTTTTAAATATTTTTTGAACAGGAAGCAATTGGGGATTAAGGCCGGTTTCAGTGCTCTCCTGACGGTCAGTCCTGACGATACGCACGACCGACCGTGTGACTGACGCGCTTGTCATTTGTATGAAAATTCACAAGTCGTTGAAAATATAGAGCTCGCCTGACCGTACGCACGCGTATTGCTACCGCAGTCAGTCGTGCATATCGTCAGGACTGACCGTCAGGAGAGCAATGAAACCGGCCTAAATATTCGTTATAAGTGCATTAATATTATTTATTTTATTTATTTATTGTATATATTTTATATATTTCTATCTAGTGCCCGCGACTTCTTCCGCGTTGGAAACTAAAAAATTAGAAAATTGACACATGAGAAAATACAATAGATCAGTATTTTAATGTCCGACATCTTTATCGCCGTTACGACGATAACGATTTTGACTATCCCTAGAAAACCTAACTTTTTTTTCGAGATAAAAAGTAGGTATGCTATTTAATATGTTAATTGGAAATCCACCGTCGACTCGGGCCTGGGGCCGGGGAAATATAGGAATAGAGACAAAAATAACCAAACAAATCAAATAGGCTCACAAAATTATAATATTACGGAAAGTTTCAATGAATGATACTAACCTCGCCAAAAGTGTTTCTAAAAACTCCAGAAGGTATACCATAAAGTGGCTCGAAACATGTCATCACGTTGTTACTTGGAAGATTGTGACCATATTTTCTACACTAAAATTAAAATAGAATTTGTGTTAAGTCAGTTAAGTGGACTGTAGACTGAAAAGTCCCCATATTTTATTTTCACAGTGTGACCATTTTATGTGACGTATTTTGTGCAATTAAAAAGAAAACAAGTACACTTACAACTACATTTTATTATAATAGAAAAATTAATTTATAATAACAAATTGAGACAAGCAGCGCCATCTATTGCTTAAACAAGGAACATTGACAGTGTTATATTCATTAACTAGCTGGTGCCCGCGACTTCGTCCGCGTTGAAAAAGAAAAAAGTAGCCTATCCTGTGTCCTGTACGTCTAAATGTTTATCTACCAAGTTTCATGAAAATCAGTTAATTCGTTTAAGAGTTATGGAGGAACATACATAACATACATACATACAGAAAAAAATTCTAAAAATCGTCAATTTAGTTTCAGTATCATATATAGAGGCTATAAACACGATATCTGAAAACAAAATAACTTACTCCATGACCAACCCTTACAGATTTATTATTAGTATTGATTGATGATGATGATTTATCTATCGACGATTAAACATCAAGAACGCATAAACGCATAATCAACATACGGATCAATTAATTGAAATCGATACTGTCACACCAAAATTTGCTACGTTCAAAACGTATTCCTACTTTTGAGATATTGACAAAAAAGTTTTCCTGAATAAAATACTTTCAAAAAAGTATTTTATTTCAAACCTAGGGTTGTTTTACATAAATTTGTTTGTCTTTTAAACATGAAAACATAATAACATAAACATGATAACAGAGTATCAAAATTTTGCACTAACAGATTCTAGCTGCTGCACATAGCATATTTTATTACCTTTCTGGTGCATATAGCCACAGATTATAAAGTAATATGATATAGCAGATTTTAAATTGACAACGACCATATAATTTAACTATATAGAAATATATTATAAACAATAGATATCGATACATACATCGTATATGGACTCGGAATTACAGTCACCAGAAGCAACGTTTTCCGATGACCCCTCATCCCTTTTCTTGTCGCTACCACCTTTTTTAGCAGAACTGCTACTCTTTCTTGCGAATTTACTAGTGGTTCTTGTTATTCCATAGTTCAGATTTACTGCCTTACCAAACTTGTAAAGTATCATTGCTGTTTCATAAGCAACAGGCGATTTTATTAAAATGTATACCTATGTGTAGAACTTGAAACAGTGTTATTTTTTATATTTTTTTATTTTCTTATTATTTAACTTGTAATTTTGATAAATATGCTTAATTTTTACGTTAATTTTTCATTGTATATTGATATTTTGACATTTTAAAAACCATAAATTATCTCTAGCGTAACCATAAATTATATGTTTAAGAACGTCTTGGGTCAAATATATTGCAAATTCTCCTTGACATTGAAAAGTTTCTAGGAAATTGTTATTAGTATATTTTTGGAGAATCATTATGTAGGTAGCCAATGAGTCCCCTTCCTTTATCCTTTATCAGGGCCGACAGCGTAGGCGATAACAATCACCCTCAAGAAGTACGAGTAACTACGTTAAAAACCGAGACTGAGTAAAAAGAGCATTATGGTCTCGGTTGGTTTCTTCTTTCTTAGTTTCGATATGAAAAATCTATTTTAACTGTGGTTAAGATGCTTGCTTTTACGGGAACGCTCTGTCTCAGGTGACCCGAGTTCGATTCCCAGCAGAGCCAACTTTGGAATTGCACTTTTCTATGTTACCCAGTTAGCTCTGATCTAGATCTGGCAGGGATCTGGCAATATGTGGCAGCACGCACACTGCGTTTTGCAGTCCTATTTAATAACAACTCGTATTTTTGTGTTTTACATTTTTTATTTAAATTTAAATGAAATGATGTCCATAAAATGTTACATGGTCGTGCAGAAAGAGACAAAAGAACAACAGTGGAGAGTGCACATTCAATGTTGAATGCAAAACATGTTCCATTAAATCTATGAGAAGCTGTAAACTGCGAAGTACATGTATTAAATAGAACTTCCATGGAAACCCCTAATACAACATCTTTTGAATTGCATCAAACCCCAGTTAATTCATGTAAATGTGTTTGGTTATGTTCATTCTTCGTAGCAAATAAGACAAAATTGGATAAGAAAAATCGTACTACAGAATGTATGTTACTTGTCCGGTATACTGCTACCTCCCACACCGGATCCCCATGGATTGCGGCCGGGTTGAATACCGGGCGGCGTTTCGAAGCAATCAGCTTTACATGGCAAGTCCCACAAACATGGTGGTGGTGGTTTCCAGTGCACACATCCTGGCCTTGAACATGGCTCTTCTGCTTTCAAAGCAGTTTTCTTTCTCCGGTCCCTGTATCCTGTCTGCTTTGTGGTAGTTGCTAATTCTTTCGATTCGAAACGGTCTAGTATAGATTTTATAGTTTTGTCGTCGAACACAAACATTGATTTAGCGTTACCGGGAGCATCAGCTGAATGTTTGCATGGACAAGATTTTGATGAGTTATTGACGTTGACTCGATCTACTTTACTGTTTCCGAAAATCGAAGCAAAACATTCTTTGTGACTTGTAGGATTCTGGTCAGACCTTTGTTGGTGATCTTTTGTATTCTCCCGTGCTGTTGGTGGAAAGGCGCCAGTCAACTCGCAGAGTATTAACTTCATTGTTGGTTCTTTTCTTGAAATTTACTACTTCTTGTATTTGTAAGTCAACAAAGTTCAATCTGAGATCATCCTTTCGTGAAACAATTTCAACTTGTGAGTTCAGTATTTCCAGTTTTAAAGCTTATGTCGAAATCATCACCGGCGTCGTTTTTGCTTGATTTTTTTAAATGATTTTAATTTATTTATTTAGTGGATTTCATGAATATAAATTTAAGATTATGTTGACCACATGATGCGAAGTAACACTTTACTGGATATTTGATTGAAATTATATTGACATTGTCTAGAGAGCAGCATTTTTGTTTATGTATAATCAAAAAGAGGTCAATGGCGATTCTCGATGGAATAGTCCAAAAGGAGTTTCTTTTTCAAGAAAAAGAAAAGGCAAAGATTACATAAAATATCTTATGGCCGGTATACACGACAACGATTTATCGTAGCGATTGGACTGCGCAGTCCGTTTGTGCAGTTTTATCGAACGTGTATACGAAAATTGGCGCAGATTTTTTGGTTGGTGCAAGCGATCGGAAACAGTAACAAAATCTATTCCATAAATGTGTCGTTCATTGTAAAAGTGAACTATCTCCATGTAACTGAATTTTAGAATAACGAGCTTTTTGCGAATTATAGTGTAGGAAAAAAAATATAAGCATTCATTAATTGTTTTCATCTATGGGATTTTAATGCAACTATTGGAGTTACTTCACTTTTATATTGAAAGTTATGACTAAATGTGATACCATTAGGCAAGAAAAGATGGTTTTAAAAATTGGGAGTTACACCACTTTAGAATGAACGACACAAATGTCGATCGCGTTTGCACAGTTTTGTCTTAGCGTGTGGATGTGAAAAGTCTTAGCGTAAGTTGGAGGTT
Organism: Synanthedon formicaeformis; assembly: GCA_945859745.1. NCBI lineage: Eukaryota > Metazoa > Arthropoda > Insecta > Lepidoptera > Sesiidae > Synanthedon > Synanthedon formicaeformis. The sequence goes on from OX243954.1 coordinate 6,877,431, forward strand.
GGAGCAATCATTGAGTTCGTTCACAGAGCTTGCTGTAGGCGGACGTGTCCGTTGCAGATAATCTTTCATGAGGACTTATTGCTTCTCTCATCACGGTATTACTTTTTTGTATTAGCGGAGTGACTAAAGACAGGAGGTATAAGTAAGTCACTTCATTCATCCTTAAATAGTTAGTCCAATATTTTGGGGAAAATTTCAACTCATTTAATAAATTTATATGAGTATGACTTCCTCTTCAGAAGCCAGTCATTATATCACACACTATGTGATTTTCTTTTTTTTTTGCACAAAATAAGCAAGGCTACAGCAAGTGCGTCGTCTTCCATCGCGGATGACATGTTTCTTGTCGGAGTTTTTGCGATGAACTGACAATCGACGCAGATATCGTAGACATGTGGGCACACTAACGTTCGATAAACGGACTTCGTAGTCAAAACGCTAAGATAAATAGTTAAATTCTCTTATCAGAGTTCACTAATGAAGTTTATAAACAATTAAACGAAAAAAAGTATGTTTTTACTCTCTTTATTGACTTCTCCCGAGCATTTGACACATTAGTATATTACCAGCTCGTTGAAAAATTGGATGATTGCGGAGTACGTGGCCCATTACTACTTGTAAGAACTATATAAAAAATCGAACATTTACGGTAAAAATCGATCACATCTAACAAATAGAATTTGTTCTATATTCTAAGCACGAGATTAAACATCAGTGGTTTTTAGTGATCATTTTACATGTTATTTTATATATTAGCCTTTAAAATTGTTAAAATTATAAAAAAAATTTTTAAAAAAGAATTATTCGTCCGACTGATCGGACGACGCGCACTTTTTTCCCCCGGAGCATTTTGTCTATTTTCCTCCCGTTGAGGACCATAGATTTACTACCGTTCCGTTGATAGGATATAAAGTATCTTCCATGATCGGACTCAACTGTAATGGCCGCCACTCACCATCAGTTGGCACGATCCAATGGCTGTGTGGCGGAATATTTGGTTTGATAAAGCCAATGCTACTAAGGGAATATTCCGCCACACACGGTCAGTTTTACTTGATCAAGCCAGTTTGATCAACCCAACTGATGGTGAGTGGCGGGCATAAGCAATCGGTGTGCGGGAACAGGCGATGGAAACGCTATAATTATATCAATAATTTACTTATCGCTTGGTCGATCGAAAAACGGTTGTCCACCAGGATCTCTTTGGTGCATCAGAATCCCTTCAGAGGTTCAACATCCCGTGGGATCTTCGACGTGAGCCAAGTGGAGGGCCGCCTCCTTCCACTTGGCTCCCATGTCGAGGACCCCATGGGATACTAGGGAGATTATGTACAAAAAACAATTAGTTTAAGCCAATGGTGATTAATGTCACCCTCCATCCACCAAGTAATAATTATTGGATTAACTCCATGAGGCTTCTCAATCGTTGTAACCGAACTATTTTGTAAATTTTTGTACTTCTGTAAACCGAACTATTGTTATACAATTTACAAAATAAAATGCAGAAACATAAAGACAGCACTTTTTATTATAAGATCACATTCATTATATTGGTTTACAAAAAAAAATTAAACAAAATATGAACTTTAGAAAATATTATCCTTTCATACACGCGAAGAAACGCTCGTTGCAGAACTTGGGTATGTATTAACTTCAGCACCACAAAGAGGCAGACCGTGGGTAAGCAGTAAATACATTTTCATTTTCTGCAAATCGAGCAACAATGTGAGATTCTTCTATCATTTTCTGAACACACTGGCTTTTCCAAAAGGCCTTTTCGAGCAAACAATACGGATTTTGTATGATACGGTTTTCTTTATCATACAAACAATATTCTCCAAGTTGCGGGGTTGGAACAGGGACTATTGTACTAATCTGTGGGATGGCATTTATATTTCTCCATAATTACTCCTCGTAACTGCTTGCAAGTTTCTCCTTGCAAATTTACTTGCAAAAATCTCAATGTTTTATAATTCTCATTTCCATTTTTGATCGGTATTGGTGTAGATCCAGAATGGCTAAACCAATTAGGTTCTTTAACTTTTCTTTTCCCAGAGCGTAACTGCTTACTGATGCTCTAACACAATTTCATCACTAATACGGGCAAATCAGGGGACGGAGCTCCCGTAGCGGCAGTCGCACCACCACCGCTCCCTGAAGTACAACAACCTGTAAATTTACAATTTTATTAGTGTACCATGTACAAGACTACGGTCTCGCTTACAAGTGTCGACACAGTGCTTGCCTGTGGCTATATGTGATCTTGTACTGGCGCTACACACCGTTCACGCTGCAATGGTTTCAAACAACTAGCGGATGTTGGTTTAGGCCGGTACTTTTGTATAGAAAGAATTGTGATGCGGCGTACGACGGTGACGCTGTAAGCAGCCGATGCCATTTAGGCAGCTCGTCTGGCCGGTGCCAGACCCATAAGGGATTGGGAAGGGTTCTTAATCTTACTGCGACCGGCAGCGCACTTAAAGCCTAAGCTCATAGCTCTATTCCTTTTCTAATAATTTTTTCGATTGTCGGCATCGCACTTGCAGCATCTGTGCTACGGCGTTGCTTTTGTTATAGGCGACGGTTACCACCTACCATCAACTGCCTTGTCGCAAAAATAAGTGGAATTGCGAATACGGATTTCACTACACGTGGAATTAAGGAAAATAGTTGATCAGCAGAATGAAGTAGTGTATACTTACAGCACTTTCCACTTTTGTCTGTAGCGGCATCTGGAATGATGCCCTTTAGCTCGCAGACAATAAACTTCTTGCCACCGCCAGAACCTCCTACAGCAGACGCATGGTCAGCGCCAGAGGCTTGCATGTGGGCAGCGAGAGGGGCCGGATCTGCGAGGCCTCGAGCGCGGGCCAATTGACTCGGTGCACAAAGTGGATCTGGCAACACTAAACACGGTGGCTCTCCACCACAACCAGTGCGTCGACAGTCGTGCTGAAGACCATTACGCTTTATACAATGACAACTGTAGTACATTATACCGCCACGCAGCTCGCGACTCTTTATTCTTTTCAATTGATTTTCTTTTTCATCTTTATTACCAGCGCCACCATCCTCTCCGGCGACTCCCTCGTGTGTCTTCGCTTTCTGCAAACAAAATACACAAACATTGTCACAACACATAAAACGCTGCCCGCCGTGCATGAATGACCAATTTAGTTACCGATAAGACGACAAGAGCTCGCCCCCGTCAGCAGATTACCACTGAGACACTAGGTCAAAATCGCTGAAGCGGCACACATAAGTCTTGCCGGGAGGCGGGCGACGCACGCACGGCGGACAACATGGTGGACACGGTTTTGGGCTTCCACCTGTTTGGCATAGGTAACGGATCGATCCTTGTTGGAAGAATTGGCAGTCTTGCAGGCCATTTCTCTTGAAGGCAGAGCGAGGAAGACACTGGAGCTAAACAACAGTTAAATATGTTTTAATGTTTGTGAATATGGATGGATGTTTTGTTACTCTCACGTAAAAACGGCTGGACAGATTTGGATGAAACTTGGCACACAATTAATTACCTGGATTAACAATAAAGAACACTTTTATCCTCCAATTAAATCCAACGAGATTTATTAACCCCAAAAACATAATTCTGAATAATAAGTGCTTTTTATGGGTCCATCGATAAATATCTATACAACGCAAAAAATAGGTACTTACAGCGGGTCCACAATCTTCATATTTGTAGCAAACCATAGGGCCACATGGAGAACACCTGAAATAAATAGAGCATCATTATTAGAAAACATTAAGCTCCAGGCATCATTAACTAGAAAGGGAACGATTTTTTTCAGTATAATTTGAATTTTGGTACATACTAAAAAATCTACCGATATAATATTTGGACATGTTACAAAAAGAATGAAGCTTTGCGAACCATTGTAACGAAGTATGCCAGTAAAAAAAGGCTCAATATTTGGTAAAAAAACTTACATCTTGAGACTTTTGTTGCGGCGAGCGCTGCCTATCGATCAATTTTTCTGTTTTTGTAGGATTTTTCTATTTTTTATAGATATGGTTTAAAGAAACACTAGCGAATTTTCAAATAAAATTTTCACACATTTTTTAACAAAAATTTGGAACAAAAAAATGGTCACATCCGAAACGTGCGCTGCCAAATGTAAAATGCCAATTGATAGTGTCATAATATTCTTCTTTCAAATTTGATTTTTAAAATTTCAATCATTCTGATTGCCAGTATTTTAAATTTATTTTATAGTGCCAGTATTTTAATATATAATATACATATATAATTTTATAATTTTATTTGTTTATTTAGGCATATTTAACTTGCATATTGAAGATAAAGCTGTTGCATGTGGGTTTAACCAATGCTTAGCACACGCAACTTGTGATGGTACACATATTGGTTTTGGTAATGTTTCACATTTTGGAGAATTCATGCAACCGGTTCTTCTACATTCATATTGAAGACCATTCCTTCGCAGACAGAAGCAATCCGTATACAAAACACTACTTTTAAGTTCACGGCTTTTGCACGTTTGTAGGGAATTACAATGCTGCTGTTGACCATTTAATGAAGACATTTTTAATGTTATATTATTTTGTGAATTGTTTCTTATATTAAACTGGAATTTTCACATAGATTGATAGGCACTAAAAATTTGAATTCATTGACAAAATAAATTGCATGACCTTACTGAATAAGTAGAAATATGGAAGATTCAAATTATAACAATATCTAGATGGTTTGCAAATATGTATAAATTTACACAATAGAATAGCAAAGAGATTGGATCAAACAAATCAATCTGAAAGAGCTGAATCACGAGGGGATCCTGAATTACCTTCATCACATGTTGTTTCGAGGACTAGGTACATAGATTACGGAAGGTCGCTTTTTATGAAAAGTCCTTCGATATATCCCAACGGTTCCCCGAACCAATACATTGTCGAAGGTTGATTGCACAAAAAATCCTTCGTCAATGAAACGAAATTCACCCTCATTGATGGTTGCTTTTTGGGATTATTTGTCAACTCGCCATAAGAAAACTCGTCAATGATGGCGCGTCGAAATATACGTGATTATTTATTTAAATATAATAATGTAATGTATTTAAACAATTTAAATACATTACAAACATGGGTACCCAAAGTATTTAAAAAATTTAGTATTGAATGGCACACGATTGTTTGTTGTAATATTCAATTCAATCAATTCGTTACGTGCTGTTATGCATGCAGCATGCAAGACCGTTTAATTGTATTAATTGATGTGAATGACATGCAACTACGTGCTGGCAGTTGATTGATAGTTCCTTTTATTTTTCATCCTGCAAGCTATAGTATGACTGACATACACGCATGAGCGTATAGCGGTCCCTAGACGATCATGCGGCATGACATGCAACATGATAATTAACGTAAACGCATGTCATGCCGCATGATCGTCTAGACACCTTTTACGACTATTAATATTTTACTTTCCGATGATCACAGGATAAGTGGGTATGTATACCATTATTCGTTTTATATCTTTCATTTCATATTTTGTTATGTTTTGGAATAGATATTACTAAATTGCATTGTTATTGCAGGATAGTTAGACATTGTAAAATTAAAATTGTAGTTAAAATCGTGATGAAACTATTATTAAAATGTTTAATGTAATCTTTTAATCGTTAATGCAGGTAATTCCTAAGAAATAAGAATATTTTTGATTTCACAGATAGTTTCTTCTTCTTGTACTAGGTAGGTAAGTAGGTACTTAGACTGTACACGTCATAGATTTAGTATCACCACCGACCGTTCCGTTGCACCTACACGTAAATACCTGGCAAATTTGCATAGCTACGAAATATTATGTAAAATTTAAGTGAGATTACTCGCCATAGCGAGTTTTCCTCTGACGAGTTGACCAGTAAGCCTTTTTTGCAGTTTACAAACAATGACGTAAAAATCTTAAACCAAGCTTGTAACGTACGGATAAAACATACTGATATTCTATCGAAATGATAAAAATTTAGTCTCCATACTATTAAAATAAAGCCATTCTACAAGACATCTCACTACCTCTATACTTAAAAAATAACTTAAAATGCATCTGGCAGCAAGAATTTCAAATTAGAGAAAGAAAAATCGAAATTCATTTCTACAATTCTACTTTTAAACTGTAACCGAGGTAACCTTATGAGGAGCGAGCCCATAAAAGATCATTACAATTAAATCACTCGAGTTATAAACACAAAAAATATATAAAAACATAACATAATATCAAAAAATTTTGACAACCTTTCAGACCTTCGGGATAAAAGTTTTTCGGATTTTCGAATATTTCCTATTACTCCATACAAAGATGTAAGTTAGTCGGATTTCATATTAGCATATTTTAGTTGCAGTGGTACAATACACCGTATGGGAGGTTCCTGGAGCCGGAAGGTCATCAAGTTGAGCCACTAACCTACAAGGGCAGCGTAGGATGTCCAACCCGCAAGGTGGACCGACGAGGGTCCTTTTGGAAAGTATTTTCTACACCATATTTTCTACATATATTTCTTCTTTTAAAGGTGCTGTGGTGGACCATGCTGTGGCGGTCCCTGTTGCGGACCATGCTGCCCGACGATCACCATCTACACGTGTTGCACGAAGATTTGCTAGCTGTCTCTCTGTACGCCCTCCGTTCTGTTCCGTTGACTACCATGGGACGTCTTCGATATAAGTTCACTTTAGTGCCGTTTTGTGAAATATAATTATTAAAAAATCCAATTTAGATTTTCTTTATACTCTTCCCTTCCTTCCATTTTTACTGAATTCACCAGGATGACATGGTGACTGACATGGTGGTGTGAGTGAGTAGTGACTGACTGACTGACATGGTGGTGTGTGAGTGGAGTGATAGTGACTGACTGACATGGTGGTGTGAGTGAGTAGGTGACTGACCATGGTGGTGTGTGAGTGGAGTGAGTGACTGACTGACATGGTGGTGTGTGAGTGGAGTGTGAGTGACTGACTGACATGGAGTGGTGAGTGAGAGCGCTTGTAGACACACCGGATAAGGTCTTGTTCACGGCACGTTTTCTTACAAAACGTACAAGCCTGTACATGGCACGTCAAATGATTGATCGTGTATTTCGTCCATTAGGCCTCTTGTTAACACGTTTTTTCGGCGTAAAAATCTACGGTTAATTTGCCGTGTGTAGGAACGGTTGTGTGTTGTATGGATCACTGTAGGAGCTTGTTGACATGCACGGCGAACACGGCAGGAGCGCCGTGAAGTTGCGACAAATTAACCGTAGATTTTTACGCCGCAAAAACGTGTGTTAGCAAGAGGCCTGAAGCGTTTTAGATAACGCCGATCGCTCAGCGCTGACGCGGAGCCATACACGCCGTGCGTCAGCGCCGCTGACGGTCGGCGCCGACCGCCGTCCACGTCCGTTCACACTGACGTTTGTCATATTGACGATGTGTCGTTATTTGTAATACTCATTCCTTACACGTTAAAAGTACCGCCGCCATTTTGCTCTGAAGGGATAACTAGTTGACCAACCATGTAGAATTGTAGACTATATACTCATAAATGAGAATGAAAAGTAATTTCAAAACAATGCACATTTATTACCATTAATTAAAATTTCCATTTACAAAATCACACGCACGTTACATTTTTTTATAAATATTTAAAATATAAATAAATTATTTTTCATCTCGCAGTAATGCATGGCCTTCTGTGATGATAGTCAATAGCTATGACTGCTTTGTCGAAAGCTGCTACTGGTTTCGGTGGCTGGCCCACAGCCAGAACAGCATCTGTATGTAAATAACAAAATTAATATTTTAATAAATTTACTAAACATATGAAATCATTATTAAATTCTCATTTTGTTATCGCGTCACGAAACAACTCATGCCTATAAAAAATCCTACAACGGATAGTTACATTATAGGAATTGAATTAATAATGATTAACTACCAGTTTCCAGTGTTTGCTTCCATTTTTAATGCAGAATTTTGATGATAGCCCTCGGAACACCAAATTAGTCCACTATGAGTACATAAAAGTTAACAATTCGGCACAGTGGACAACGGGTCGCTACTAAACAATCAAACTGTGGGATAATCTGTAGGTAAATGGTTCTATGCATTTGAGACGTTAACAACAAAAATACTTATTTACTGGATATGTGTAGTGTAGTAGATATAATTTAGGGATACAATTTAGTAACAAATATACCTAAATAATAGTGACAATGTACCATATAATAGGTACCTAAATGAGTCGATGATTCTTTTTGCAATATAAACAGATGCGCATATGTCACATCTAGAATTCACTGGATATGGGCTACTTGACTGTATACTGTGACGAGCGATGCACCACCGCCGCAACCGGGACGACAGGTTCCGCCGCGTGGACAACAGGCGCGTTGACCACAACACGGCGGACACTTCGCCGGACAGCCACAGCCACTGCTCCTGAATTAAAACGCTTGTCAAACAGAGAAGGAAAATGCAGTGAAGTGGAATTCTTAGGCTATGTTCACACGAACCACAACCACACCACATCGCAGCGACAAAAAGTGGTCAAGCAGTGGTTACGTGTGAATAGTGTCGCTGCAGCATTTTGCAGTTAAGTTGTGGCAACTACAAAATGTAGATGTGGTTGCGTTGTCGCTAATAGTTGCGATGTGGTTAAGTTGTGGCTAGTGTTTGCAGGCAGACAGATCGTACCTCCTCAATAAATAAATCTGTATCAACATTCGGCATTTTGGTCTTGGTCTTGGCAAATCTTGGTGTCGGACATTTTTGGCTAGCACAACCGCACGACACATTACGATACAAAATGAGTGAGAGAGGGAGGGCGCAGGCGTACGGGTAGTGTGGTTGCGCGACAACGCAAAGTTGTGTTTGCTAAGTGGCCGTCCGATACTGCGCGGTGTCGCAGGTGGTTGCGTTGTAGTTGCGATTTTGTCGGTACCGACCACACGGTTGAATTTGACGGCAAAATGTGGTCCGTGCTAGTAGTATGGGGGAGAGCCTAGTATGGGGGATAGAATCTGTTAAAAAATTAAGTTGTATCTAAATAAATTCTTTTTCTTTCTTTGTTTAAATTAGCGCCCGTCCACGTGTTGTGGTTGTGGTGGTTGTGGTTCGTGTGAATAGAGCCCTATGGTACTCGGACCTTGAATGCGGCAAGACCTTACCCCACATAACAATTTTATGTCTGGGTAAGAAATAACGATAATATTTTGGTTTACTCCTTAAGAATCGATTTCATATATATAAGGCCCCGCGGGGTACGAAAATTTATGGGAGTAAAATCAAATGTCACACGACACGTAACGGGTTACAGGCTACAATATATTTATTAAATTATTTATTTATCGTTCGTAAGGAGTAAACTCTAGTCGTGCGTCGGAGCTGACACACTTTTTTTTAAAGGTGAACATCCTAAAAGCGCCTACACACGGCGATAAAATCGGTGGCTATATTAATACACATCCAAAATTAAGCTGAAATTTGCAACGTAGGTTTATGTAACGTAACGTAAGCGTCCGATAAAAAAAGGATTTTTTTTAATTTCAACTCCACGCGAAGCCGGGGGCGTGTAGCTAGTATATTACCTATATAATAAAATCTTAATGAAACAAAAAAAAAACACATTAGGCTTACCTAATTGCAGATATGATTGTTTGCAATTGATTTATGACGCTCATCCGGTCGCACATACTATATTAGGTAATTTATGTCGCAAAAAGTATAAATTATATATTTATTAATGTTAATTTAATTATATTATGTAATATTTTTTATATATTATATATTTTATATTAATTTATATCTCAAAATAATTAAAAATGATTACTAAAATTTTTTTGCCGTGAAACTGTGAATTCTGAATTTCTTGTGACAGTAAATTACTTATACATAAATGTCAAGGAGATTTTCAGCCAGTGTCATAATTTTTTTAAAAATATTTTTACTAAGAAGGTTTGCCTATTTTTCTATTCATATTTTTCACACCGTCGTCACAGCGATAAAGATTGTACATTCTCAGGTGTTATATTCTTCATTTTTCAACACGCAGTCGAGGGCACCAGCTAATTTATAATATTATGTAGGTAAAGTAGTTTTGTGTCACATTTTCGTCGCCGATGCTCTAAACTACTGAACCAATTTTGATAAAAGTTAGTAATTATGTGTAATTTGGTCCAACTTAAAAGATAGGATAGTTTTTATTTTGAACCCGGGCGAAGCCGGGAGTGTGTAGCTAGTAATGTAATATAATATGTAGTTTATACATGCGTGCACAATGTAATATGAAGCGTTGCTTGTGTTATAGGTATCAAGTGGACCGTGGGCCTGTAACCTTTACATAAAAAAAGGATAAAGAAACTTACGTGTAACATTGATATTATTAGTTGTATGAAGGAGAACACGTTGGATAATGAGATATCATCTGTAATAAAAAAAATATAGTTTTTTGCTCAATGTTAGCTAATTATAAAAACAAAACCTGCGGGCACCAATAAAGTAGGTACAATTTCTTTATTTTCTCATAAGCCGTTGTTAAAGTGCAATCAATGACGTGATGTACAGAAATGAAGACTTGACTGATACTTGACTGAACGAGAAAAGCCACAACTCCCTCTGGGGCGTAAAATAGAGCGTTGACAAAGTTCTTTTTGACTCCGTAGGTGAATGCAAACCTCATCCATATAAATCAGCCAACGCCTATTATTTATGTACCTAGTATTCAACGAAAACAATCCTATCTCATCTAATAATACCCGTATTATACCTAAATGCGAAAGTTTGTGAGGATATAGATGTTTGTTAATCTTTCAATGAAATTTGGCACACAGATAATTAATTATCGTTTAGGATACTTTTTATCCTGAAAAAATGTTAGGTTCTCAAGGTATCGTCCAAAACTATAAACAAATGGGCGCCATCGTCGTAGCGGAGAGGAAGATGTCAGGTGTTATACTTTTCATTTTTCAACGCGGACGAAGTCGCAGGCACCACCTATCTTATATAAGGATTAGTTATAGATTAGATACTATTCGAGAGAATGTATTATACTAACTGGTTGTGGGCAATTGATGAGTTGATATCGAACTTTCTTGTCTTGGTTATTGAGGACCAACCCGGGCCAACTTGTTGGACGAACGTCGAAAGTGCTATCACCAACAATCAGAGGTCTTCTCAATGTCACTGGATCAAATCCGCACTCAAGGCACTTTGGACCCTATTTCAATTAACATAAATAAAAATTCACGCTTTGTATGTATTAGTAAGTATAGTACGCTGCTTAAAAACTAAAGGGCCATAAAACAAAACAATCCAAAAAATGTTTTTATTGCAAAAATACAATCACAATCATTCATATTGTATGTTGCAAAAAGACTTATGGTTGTTTTATTCTATATTGATAATTTATATATATATATATATTCAAAAGTAACATATGCCTATATCTCTTCTAGTATTCAGTTTATTATAAAAGTACTTAAAACATTTAATGCTACTTAAAAATACGCTTCTAACTGTATAATATGCATATATTTGATATATATCTAATAAGAAAAAAAAATAGACAAAAATAATTTCATTTTTTTCGATTAGCTCTCCTGTAAAAAGTGTAATTTTGCTTTGTGGCACTAGTTTTTAAGCAGCGAGTAGATGTATCTTCTAATATATAAAATTCTCGTGTCACAGTGTTAGTTGCCATACTCCTCCGAAACGGCTTAACCAATTTTGATGAAATTTTATATGTAAACTTGGTAGGTCTGAGAATAGGTTTTTATCTATTTTCATAGCAGCAGCTAGTATTCCTATATAGGAAAATGCGAATAAAACAATAGATACTTACTTGAACTGGAGTGCAAGGGTATGCCGTTGGAGGTTCTTTATAACATGGTAAAATTGGCTCCGGGGTACACATGTTGAATTAAATTACACCTATTATAAAATTGTTTATAACTACAGAAAATTTTGATCTAAAATAATTTAAATGTGTCAAACGGTAAACAAGAAGAATTTTATTACAAACTGTTACTTATGTCAACTTTATATATTCTTTTTAAAAATCATAGTTTGCCGTGAAGAATGCCTACGGCACAGATCAGTGAGGTTCACAGACCAACTAGCTAGATCTTGGCGTATCTAAGCCCTATATGCTAAGTAAAAAATATTTGAGGAAAGTTGGGTAATCTGTAATCTATATATATATGCAAATTACGTGTCACGTTGTTTGACGCCAATGAACTAAACTACTGGACCGATTTTGATAAAACTTCGTAACTATGTGTAATTTGGTCCAACTTAAAAGATAGGATAGTATTTATTTTGGACCCGGGCGAAGCCAGGAGCGGGCTAGTGACGTATAAAAAGAACGAACGGAGTTTTGGGTTTAGATAAGAATCAGGCCCAGCAAGTCAGAGTAGAACATAAAAATGTGTGCATGCAAGCTTTTGCAAAACGATGATACTTTGGAAATTATATTCTCATAGTATCATTATTAAGATCATTAGTCATTAAGATCAAACTAGTCGCACGTGCGTAAAGTGAAAGTACAAATTGGCATCATATGATATGATTTTTCAAAAAGCCCACTAGTGTCTCTAAAACATCTTCTGTTTTCAGATTTATTACTTTTAAACTAATATTACCAATTAAAAAAAAATAACAGATGGTTAATTATATAAATAAACAAAGAGAAAAGGTTGGGTTATATTATACCATAATACATTAAAACAGAAATGTTAAACTATCCCAACGTTTAGTTTGCGTATGACGCGCAGCGATGGTCACAGACTAAAAACACAGAAGTTAATAAATAAAAAATTAAATCAAGAAATGCGAGATATTTGCTAGTTTTTATTCCACTTACAAACATATCCATTAAGTTTTAAATATATACATACATACATTATAACATAATATATATATATATATAACTTCAAAATTTTCTAATCATTTTGTTTCTTGTAAAAGTGCACAAGTTTTAATTATTAATCGTACCATTATGCTTAAAATTATCTTTATTATAGATAAAAATTCAGTATCTAATTTTATTTAAAACCAAAGTCCATCTTCCGGCTCCTCTTCGCTGTCCGTAACTTGTAAATCGTCTTGTATGGCAGGATCCGGCTGTAAGAGATCAATGGCCAAATAAAAATCGGAGTAATATGAAGTTATATACAGGCTGTGGCCTGTAATAAGAGCAATACATTTAAACGATGATTCTATAGAGTATACGCAGTTACCAGATCTAATCATAATATTCCAAAGTGCTTATACTCAGAGATATAGCAATCCCAATACAATCAATGAATTTCGCGATCCGCTAAATTGTCGGTTATCAATCGTCGTAAATGTATCAAAACGATCGTAAATGTCAATGTCAAGTATTCCGACTGGACACATTATTTCTGTTACTAGTACATTGCTGGCTCGATTAATTTTGTTAGAAAGTAATAGGAAATTTGTTTTTCATTTTAATTAATTGAAACCATTTGGAATTAATTACTGATTCTTTAAAGGGTATATATTTTAATTTATTGCTCTTATAACAGGCCACACACTGTATAGTAAGTGATCCGAAGAGAGGTCATCCTTTCAAATTCAAAATAATTTTTATGGTGTCCACATATTCAACCTTCGCCATCTGTTTACTAGATTTTATGTATGTATGTTACTCCATAACTCTTAAACGAATTAACTGATTTTCATGAAACTTGGTAGATAAACATTTAGACGTACAAGACACATGATAAGCTACTTTTTTTCTTTTTCAACACGGACAAAGTCGCGGACGCTAGCTAGTATGAAATATACAAGTTAAGCACAAATGCGCTCACCTGCCAATTTTCCGGTGGCTCCTCCTTGAACTGAGGCTGTTCTATGGGATTCTCTGGTAGATCCATATTCATGTCAGTTTCCATTGGCTCCTCCTAAGTATTTAAATTCATTGTTAGGACAACATCATTGTTTGCGTAGATTTGTCAAAGTAAATTAAATTATGTATATGAAATATTTATTCATTAAATAGATTTTCGAAGAAACTCTTTTAATGGTAGTTTATTTAAACCGAGTTTCGGAAAAAATATAGCCAAGATGATGACGATGCTGAAAAGAAACTCAGGATACCATTTTTTTGTCATCTTTCTGAGTTGTTGGTTTCGACTGCTTAGTTTTCATTTTTTTAATGATAAAGGAGACAGACAGTGGCAGGTTACTGCACTAGAATTACTAATATGACCAAGGACTCTTAGATTAAGATATTATGGTAAGAAGGGAAAATAGAGAATGGAATTTGGCATCCTTAACTGATGTAAAAGTTTACCTTGACGACAGTCGGGAACGTGTAGTCATTGGTGTGTTGGTCGAGATCAACGAAGTCATCCGACTGCTGAGGCGGTTCATCCACCACCTCCTTCTTTATGAGGAACTCCGACGTGTCGAAAGTGGGCTCACTTGGTGGATCATCTTCTGGAACAGGTGAAACCTTTCATCACCAAACTTATTTTCATATTAATTCTCTTTAAATCAAACAGTGAAAGTTAAGTGCGTAGAACGTTTGGTAATTAATTCATGTCGGCATGGTATAAAATTGACACTTTTTATTCTTCACTTCGATCGCCTCAAATTTAATTTCCTCTCACACTTGAAGTGTGAAATAATATATACATTATTGATCAAGGTTGATGCAGACAACAAATTATTAATAAATTCCTAAAGAATAACTTACCAGGTCGCACAGATAATTGTACCATAGTTTCTATGGAATCTTTTTGTTCCACCTCTTCCAATTCTGAACTTCCACTATCCGAATATTGGAGATCTGTAAGGATAACAATTAAAAATGTGTTAATCATACGATTAAGAAATAATTTTAACAACAATAGATTGTATTTTTTATTTATTATTATCTGTTAAAAAAAATGTTCAATGCAAAAAGCAAAATATATAAATATATTATATTTTAGTAGCACTTAGAACAAGTACCGTAAAACGCCTTCACCTTGAAAATATTTGGATATTGACTTTTGAAATGAAATCAATGAATCATACATACCTTCTTCCAAGCTATTCTGATCTTTCTTCGGTCTACCTCGTTTTCTGGGAACAGCTCCTGTGGAATAAACGAATAGTTTGAAACATAATATTTGACGTAATATTTGACAGTGGCAAAGAGGTAGGCTGTGAGAGTCGAATCGATGAAAGAATGAGAGTGAGTAAATGGAAATGGTAATGACCGTCGGCCGAAGTGCTGGGCTTGTTCTTGCGCGGTCGTCCACGGCCTCGCTTCTCGTCGGAGTGCGGCGGAGCTTCCTCGTCCATATCGGAGTGCTGCGCCTCCTCGAGCATCTTCTGCTGCACTCGAGCGATGCTCGCCTCCAGCTGAGACGCGTGCTCGCCGAACTGTAACGAACGCCCATTTTTAATATTTTAAAGGAAGGTAGGCAGACATTTGATTTAATTAGCCTATTAACACAAGCAACGTCATATGACTTTGATAGGTTAAAGTATAAAAAGAGTAAGCACATTTATACAGTTCGGCGGAAGCTAAATTGAACTGAATAAAAGTAGTCTTTGTGTGCAAATTCGTAGCACACAACCATCTATACTTCCACTGTTGTCAGCCTTGTGACAAATTGCAACATGTCGAGTGGCATCGCGTGTTAAAAGTGTGTTTCTGCCTTAATAATGCTCTTGAATACCGACCTGATCGAGCGCTTCCTTGGTGACGTGGAGCACCTTCTCGGCCTGGCGCGTAAACTGCGAGTTGAGTCCGTTGTACGCGCGACAGTTCTCCACCAGCAACTGCACGTCGTTGAGGAACTCCTCGCGGCTGTGGTACTTGTGTGCTACAAATAGTCATAGAGCTATAGCAATTCATCTAACGCATATAAATGATACTATCTATCGAAATTATATTTATGTGTAGATTTTTACGTTGTATAAAATAACGGTTTATGTTCTGAAATTTATAAAATTGCGCAGAATAGCCAACACTGAAAGGCAACAAAAAATGTTAAAAAGACGATATTACCTTGTATCTTCTTTCCCATAGTCTCTAAATCAATGGGTTTCTTGATGACGCTGTAATAATCCTTCACTTGTTTCTTGTTGACGGGCTTCAAGAAAGGCCACGCTTCAGGCATCACTTTCAACTTTGTTGTCAACAGGTTTTCCAATATAAAGGACAGTGCCACCTGATGTCAAATCATAGTCGGTTACACATCTGCGTACCTACAGGTATTTTATACGAAATACGAATACGAAATATGCTTACATATAAAAAATTACATATTAAAAATTGTTAAAAAAACAAACAGGGAATATAAAGTATTTTACGACCCAATGCTATTTTAGTCTATTAAACGTATTGATATTCAGGCCAGCCGCGTTTCTTCATTGTATTAATACACAATTAATTTGTTTACGCCCATAATAAAGTTATTCTACCATTTTTACCATTTTCCAGCTAGACGAGTCACATATTAGCTTATTACAGTAGTAAAGTTGTAAAGAAGCAATGGTGGTCATTTTGCAAGTTTACTAAGATCGCCAGGATTGCAAATAAAATTTCCATGGCGTATTTGGAGTTAAATACGACCTACTTTCAGAGCATGATCCATTAAAGTGTATACCTGATCATTGTCGTCGAGCAGTGGATTGATTTGTTTTTCCAATTTAATGAGGTGTTCCTCCTTATCGGCTAGTTTCTCGACGCAACGTTGCAACATTCGTTGCGCGGCCACTGTTAAACTACTCGAATGACCTGAAAACCGATATCAAGAAATTCAATTTCCTCGGGTTCGTTATGTCTTATAACCGAAACGTCCTCTCGATCCGTTTGATCTATCTTCCTAAACGACCACTTTCCAAAACGTACCTATATTTCCCCTAATGTTTACTTTCTACTTCCCTGAAAATCCACTAAATCTTTATTTTTTCTTTATCCTAATGTGCATTAGTTAGAGCAATCCACAATCTTAGTTGAACCTGCGCCTCCGAGCCTTTAGATTTCATGCGTCAATTAGAAATGATGATGATTTGCATAAACTAAGCAAATATCGCAAGAAAACCAGCGTACAGGTAAGTTGTTAATTGACATATTTTCAACTTGAAAACTCCAGCCAATTAATATGTGTATTTTATAAAGTCCGCGTATACAATATTAATTCCAACACAAATAGTTATAAAGAATTTATTTTAATTTGAAAAATATTAAAGTTAATGTGTGTATGTATGTTCCTTATGAATTAAAAAAAATCGCTCGTCCCATCGAAATTCTGCGTACATGTTGTCGGGGTTTTGAAAGACCTTAAAAAAGGATATAGGGATCCGATCAGCGATCCGATTACTTTCCGCGCGGACGAATTTGCGAGCGAAACCTATTAAAAAATAATTGAATATTTTACCATTATATAGTGTTGAATTTTCAACAATTTGATTAACGTCAGCAAGAAAATCTTCCCGACTCTGGTACCGTTTCTGTCGCAGGTTCTCTCGTATTGTCTGCAAATCCATCGGTCTGGACACGATGTGGTAATAATCTGCCACCAACTGTGTAAACATTATTAATGTAAACAAATACGAGAATTGAGACCCACTACAGTTAATGTGAATGACTTGTAGTATACCCTATTTCGGAAATACATACGGACCAACCTGGTTGACAGCGTTGTTTGTCGGTTGGTAATAGACGAATATAATTAGCAAAAAAAAAAAACAATTTGAACTTTCAAAATTTCAAAGTAGGTAAAAGAATACACATTCATCTCATGATAACACTAAAAACCACCGAGTTTTATATAACCTTGTGCTATTTTAATTATTATTAAAATGTTGGATTTAATATCCAACTATACACAATAACATACAATGTCGATATGTTTAAATTGTCTCAATGTACAATGTACCTTGTGGTTGACGGGGAAGAGGAAGGGCTGCACGTCGGGCAAGTGTCGCATGTGGTTGAGCACATCCTCCAGCAGAGAGGAGAGGGTGACGAGCGGGTCGGTGCGGCGTCGCTCGGCCGGCCGCCGCACGAGGTAGTCGCACGACTCGCTCGCCGTCCCGCGACGCTTCGTGCGACCCGCCGCGCGCACCTCGCCGCGCCGTCCGCCACCGCGACGTCTCATCTCCTCCGCCGATTGCTGCAACATTCACCAACACTGTAATAACTGCTTCTTACTAAATTTATATCAAAGTATATAATGGTACTGTTTGTTCCGGCTAATCTCCGAAACAGTTAGACCAATTTTGATGGGAATTTGTTACCTTAATAAGTTTGGAGGGCAGCGTTAATTTGGTACCGTCGACGTATCCCATGTCGTCTGTGTCGGGCTCCGGCGGCGGCTCGTCGTCGGGCTCTGGGGGCGAGGCGGGCCCGCCGCCTCCTCCGCCCGTGTACAGCGGACAAGACTTGTTCGTGCGCATGTGACCCACTTGCCCGCACGCGCCGCACTGAATGGAAAACATCCAATCAATCACTTTATCAATTTTTTTTCGAAGACATGTCCGCATTAAATCTTATGGTGGTTATGCGTCTGATAATGGCCATTTTAAAATAAACAAAAAATAAACAAAACATGATAATATTGTAGGGTTTAATTACCTTCAATTTAAGATCTGTTTTAAGTTTGGCCCTGCGACGTGACGGCGTCTGCAAATCGGGTTCCTGTTTGATCTGACCGAGAGGAATCAGGCCAGGCGAAGGAGATCCAAAATCAAATGAAGCTCCCACACTCGAATCTAGATAATGAATATTTTCATTAATTTCATCATTGTCTCTACAAACGGACAATACAGTGTTAATAGCTCTATAACTCACTCTCGTTACTAGGCGTGAATGATGCAGGTGTTGTTACATTTCCGGCTAATCGTTCTCTTTCTTGATTCCTCTTAATACGACGCAGTTGTTCCTGAAAACGAGAATATTTCATTTAAATCTATGGCTACAGGATATGAGACAAATATGTGCCGCATGAGATATTAAACTTATTATTCATTGTTAGGAACAGCACGCTAAGATCACGCGCTTTACCCCACGCTAGGATCGCGCGTTTTACCCCACGCTATGGAAAGAGCAATGATTAGTTGACGCACCTGTATCCTCCTCTTCTCCCTCTTCATCTCCTCCTTCTGCGACTCGTCCATGGTGGCGAACTGGCGCACGAAGTTGTCGTCTTTGGTGGAGCGGATCTTGACGTACGCCTCGATGACGGCCGCCTTCCTCACCAGCTCCACGCGAGTGTAGCGCTGCCCGGAAGCGTTGCAGAACGTGCGGACGATGCGCAACACGCGCCCTGATAATGAAACAATTATCTATAGGATTCCACGAGTACATTTTCTAATTATTACAATTAAATATTGTAATAATTATTGCCTGTGTATTGGTTTAAGTGACATTATCAATTGATATGATCTACGTAAAAAATAGAGAGTAGGAGGAGCTTGTTAATAAATAAATAATTTAAGTAAGTAATTCGAGTAAGAAATACATGACGAGCCCATTGGTCGAGTAGTTAAGGTGCTTGCTCTATAGTCAAATTCAAGTCAAGTTCAGTCAATCAAATCGAATGGTAAATTTAGCTTAGCTTAAAAAATTAACAAGTTTAAATTTAGCTTATGAAGTTATTTGAGCACAAAGGTCGTATTTGCTGAAATTGATCGAGAAAAGATACTAGGTATTTAATTCTATGCTCATTTTACACTTAATATTCACCTTGACTTGCAGCCTGTTGCTGTTGGTCGTTTTGATTGATTTGTGGCTTCTTCTCTGATTGCCCCAAAATCATTTTTCTCAACTCTGCTCTTTCTGCTTCCTCTCTTTCCAAAGACAGCTGAAAAATAAATTACGTTGATGGTGAAAAGAGACATTTAGCGAGCAGTATAAACTTCTAAGAGGGTCGACAATCTTTTTTCAATGTGGACAGAAAGACTGACCTGATGTAAGGTGGCTACCGTCGCCTAAACACAAGCAATTTCATTGATGCCGCAAGTGCGCTGCCGACCATAGTAGGTTTAAGGATAG
Organism: Synanthedon formicaeformis; assembly: GCA_945859745.1. Taxonomy (NCBI): domain Eukaryota; kingdom Metazoa; phylum Arthropoda; class Insecta; order Lepidoptera; family Sesiidae; genus Synanthedon; species Synanthedon formicaeformis. The sequence goes on from OX243954.1 coordinate 6,897,460, forward strand.
GGAGTAGAAAGAGGTAGGGAAGACTGGCACGGCAGCCACTTACCAACAGGTGAACGTCTGGCACCGTTTATCTTAACATTTACATGTTACGACTCAAAAAAAAAACATATAAAATAAAATTTAAATTTAAAAAATTAACACAATTAATTTACAGAGAAAATTAACATGTACTCTTATTTCTTTCCTCTAATGGTCCATATAATACGGTAAATTTTAAAAATTATTAATTTAAAAACGAACCTGTTCAGTGGTTTTCTTGTTTGCTAGCATATTCTCCAAATTTTTACCCATCTCTTCTAAATCTGACTCCTCACTGACCGAACTCTCTGCCTCGTCTGTACTCAATACTTCTGTACTTGATAAAACGCGGTTTTGCAATTCGAATATACGTTGACATTCCTCCTTGTACCTTTAACCAATAATGGACACATTTAAATAGGACATGCAGCACTGTATGAGCTGCCGCTACCTACAACTAGTGCTCAAGCAACTTTCATGTACAAAACTAACCTCTCTTGATGTTCAGCGATAGAAAATCTATTGCCTCTTGAAAACTTCGTCATTCCCTCTTCACCAGCCTTCGCTTTCTCTGTCGACAGTGTCCTCACAACGTCTATTACTTCCCAACGAGACAGCTTTTTTATCTAGATAACAGATTAATGATAAGTCATTTATGTGTTAGCGCATACGTGTACCTTTCTATTGTCATTCTGTTTTCATATTATGTTCGGATACAACTAATGAAATGATGACCAATTGTTTTAAACTTTATCGGTCGGTGCTTGGGCTGAATTGTGACAATGAAACATAATATACCTCCTCTTCTGGCACGCCGAACTTGCGCAGCAGCGCCTTGGCGTTGTTGAGGCTGAGGCGCCTTAGATCGGCGTCGGTGCCGGTAACGGTGCGCTTGGGCTGCTGCTCCTCGCTGGGCTGCTGCGTGGGCTTGTTGGGCACGCGCACGTACGAGAAACCCTCGCCGCAGCCCGTGGGGTCAGCGGGCCCCGTGAGCTGCAGCAGGCACTTGCCGCGCATCGCCTGGATGTAGGCGCGCGTTGTGTTCCACGGTGCCACCTTCACTTCGTCGTCCATCTTCAGCTGCAGCTCCTCGTCGTCGTCCTCCTGCGGCGTGAATATGAACTTCTCCCCGTAGCCCGCGTCCTTCAGCCGCTGCTCGGCGGACGCCATGCTGAAGTAAGCGCAGCACTGCTCCGGCGACACCATCGCGCGGATCTCCTCCTCGGACGGCAGACGGAACTCGGGCTTTATCACCCACCTGGCCGATCATCACTTTACAATTACCAGTTACATAAATACACTTGTGCCATACACTCGTGCCGAACAATCCAGTTATTCACCATTACATAAATAAGTGGTGGTTAAAAGTGCAGTTTACCAATTAGAATCCAATCCAGTTCGTTTGAAGTCTGCACACAACTTGAGTCTTTTTCTAATAGAACTTTCAGAGTGCGAGGGGAACGCTCTCTTAATATCGTCCATCTTGATACGGCGTGGGTTGTCTCGGGACTTCCAAAACAGTCTGTATATGTAAACCTGTAAAAATACATCCAGTCAACTTGTTGGTGGGTGCTATACTATCTAGAAAGGATGTCTTTAAACTTGGTAGAATAGTAAGGGAATAAGACTGTAACATTGTCTGCCTTATGATGATAAAATAATAAAAAAATTATGTTCTTCATTGCTAACACACCTGCAAAAAATCCCTCACAAAGTTGTTGGCTCTTTTGGAATTTGGTCCAGGAACTTCGTATAAAGGACACTCCTGTCCCGCCACGTACAGCGCATCAACCTCGCGGATATAGTATGCTTGTCTGAAAGATAGTTATATATGAGTATGTTATAATATAAGTAAATAAAACAATGTTAGATTATAAATTCACAAAACACTTTAAATAAAGGATAAATTTTCAAGGAATTTATTTTAGGAAACCAAAATATGTCCAGGAAGACAGCAAAATATCTAAATTAAAAGCGACCATTGTAAGTTTACTGGGAGAAAGATAATATGTTGCTTATAATGCTTTAAACTTTTCGTTTTAAATATGCTATAGGATAGAATGCTATGCTATAGAAAGTAAAAGTTTGTACAAAGATTACAAGAACGGCTTGCTATTGAAAATAGGCAAAAATGTATAAGTAATTTCTATTTCCATATAATTTCTATACGCAGATATCCCTAAGTTTCAAATAAAATACTTTTCTTTTAACAATAAACTTTAATGTTAAATTTTTCAGGAAAACTTTTTTAATCAATATATTCTCTAAAAATATTAGCACATAGCAACCGTCGTCAAACTAAAATTTTCAATCGACGATTTTCAGTTATATTTATAAAAAATAATAAAAGTTTACTTGTGCCTATATTAAGGGCAACGATGGCCACCAATCATTAAATAGATCGTGAAACTGCCTGTCGCTTCTTATTTAAAAACAAATATTAAGGCAATTATCATTTACGATATGTGTGTACCTGGTTCTGATGATCAGGAAATCGCTTGAAGGCATTGTGTGTTCGTAGATGGGCGCTCGATACATATTATTCTCAACCACCGGCTGAGTGGCGCCCGGCGGCAGGATGCCCAGGAAAGGAGATGTGTGGGCGTACGCCACCTCGCCGTACTTCATTGGCTTCGGGCCGTTGTCCTGAACGGAAAATTTAATTGTGTGAACACTCACTTAGTTCTTAGTGGCGAGTCTTGAGAGAGGCCTTCATCTAATCCTTATTCACTGAAACGAACTTATAGGGAGATAAAACGTTCGGCTCTGATTGGTGGAGATAACAGACAATGTTAGTGTTTATTACTCTATTTTAAAAAGTATAATTTTTAGTCTGTTCATAGAACTCTCACTGTTCAGACGCTCTTACTGTTATTATACTGCGTTTTTTTTTAATTATTTTAATTAGTATTATTATTTTAAGGTTTGAATTTCGTTTAACTAACGTTTAACGTATATTAACTAACGTATATTTTTCATTTTATTATTATATCAGGAACTAAAATGTCTATTATGTTAATTAATAAATAATTCACAACTTAATAGCTAGAATAGTTTATACAAAATAAAAAGTGTAGGGTTGTGGGTAAGTACGTAGGTATTATTATAATATTTTATTATAGTTTACAAAACTAAAAGTAGCGTAGAATAAAAGTTCATCTATTATTTGCTGTCCTTGTCTTTTGAATGGAATTGAGTGAAAGAGAAAGCGCTATATTAGCTCGTTTCAGTGAATCAACTGTAGCAGTGGAGATACGGGCTGATGATAATGAAGACTTAAGTAAGAGGTGTCAGAGCTCATTATTCATGTTCAATGTGACTTGTTCCCTTTATCTTATTTTAACACTAGCTAGTGCCTGCGATTTCGTCCGCGACAATACATATGCAATATTTTTACCAATGCCGTATGAGTACACAATAACTGACCTTGGTAGCCGTTCTCTTGTAGTAATTCTTCATCTTTGTACACATGCCGACTTGGCTGATGAGTGGCGGATGTTCTTCGCAGAACTCCACAAGCACTAGGTCTCCGTCCCTACCGCTCAGGTCTTCAGGTGTTCGCATGAAGAAGACGTCGCCGCCGCCTGACGCCAATCGCTCCGCTTCCCGTTGCTGTAGATCGATAAGATAATGTAGCAAACATAAATCAAGATCCTCATAAATATTTCATATCATACTTAGTTGTTTTAGGTTTGCGTTGGTAGATGATTAGGACAAAAAAAAATTACAAGTATAGATTATGTGTAAAATTGTCAAGAATTTTAGAGATCCCTCGCGCTTATATCGAGTAAGGCGGCAAGATTTATCAAATTCATATACTAGCCATATGTTCTATTTTTGGAGCCAATTATATTTTATAGTAGCCGTTGCCCGCAACTTCTTACGCGTTATAGTTCTTTTTTTTTTTAATCCCACAGAAACCTAACATTTTTCTAGGATAAGAAAGTATAATATAAATAGTTTAATCCAAATAATCATCGGTTAAGCTGTTTCTGAGATTAGCGCGCACAAACGCACAGAGAAACAGACAAAAATTCTAAAAATTTTGACTAACAAGTACAACGTGTACAATTTTTTCTTGATATTTAATGTACAGAACATGGCTCGTTTATGATTTTATTATATGTTCAATAGCTTTGTAGGCTACGATCACAAACAATCACAGGAATAGCAAAGAAAGAGAACCTTAGCTTTCTTCTTAATGTGTTTGAGCAAGGGTTGAACGGGATGATGTCCGGGCGCCGCCAGCGGTCCATAGGAGAGTTTCCTCATGGCGGGGCGATGGAAGGCGCGAAGCCTCGCCGGGCCCATGTGGGTCTGTATGAAGGGCGCTCGCAGCTCCACCACGGGAGTGCTGTGCTGGATCAGCTGCCCCCCTGCCACTTTTAACCGCGGGTTCTGCGACTTGGCCGTGTAAAACCTAAAAATACAGACATCACCTACAATAAAATAATAAAAAAACAAATTATCTTAAGATTTTTATAATGTTTTTTTGAGAAAATGGTAGTATGTATTTACAAACCGTGAAAAATTAGAAACTTTTCATTTCGTTTACCGAATAAATACAACTTAATCTTGATAACAAATTATCTTAAGATTTTTATAATGTTTATTTTTTTAACACGCCAAAAGTAAGTCTCGCCCGCCACAAAAGATGGTTTACATGAAAAAAAAAACAATTGGTTAAGTTTATATAAATACTTACACATCATTAGAAATGTTAAAGGGATCCCTGTCTGGCGATTTAGGTGGCGGGGGAGGAGCATCTTCCTGCAGCACATTGATCACACCAGCTTTGCCCAACAATATCTTCGACTTCTTCACGTGAGGATGAGGAATTTTTACTTTTGGCGCTGGACCTCTTTCTGAAAATATTATCCAAGCTTATTATAACATTTTTTTTAACTTTGAATCATCCAAAACTGTATCCCACTGTGAATCACACCTTTAGAACTAGTCATTATTAATTACAACCTAAGTAGCCTACTGTTAGTCCCACTGTAGTTGGTAAACTGAATTTTTTCCACACTTCACATACAGGCCGAAGTCCATTAACAGCAGTGATACGTAATATGCTTTCATGTTGAGAGTTACCTCTTGTTATTTTGGATGGATCCACGTCATCTGGTATTCCCAATATAATATTTTCATCGTTGGGATCCAATGTGAGTATTTGAGGCTTTGGTATTTTCGGCATATTTTCAGCGTCCCATATAACTTCATCTTCCCAAGCGCCGTAAACGAGCTCTTCGTTTTCTACTGGAAATATGCTGTACCAAGTGTTATCTTCACCTTCAACTGTTGTTGCACTCGTCTGGTTATTTGAATTCGATGCGGATGACCTGAATCAACATGAAATCATTCAATACTACATATTCTAGCTACGCGATCCTGTTCCAATCCAATGTTCCAAATCCAATAATCGTCAATCAAGACAAACGATTTTATAAGACAGTATTAGATAATGAGTAGTAATATGTTCTTCCTGTTTGCTATGTGAATTTAGAAAATGCAATTTATTGGTTTCGTAGGTGGTCGTACGTAACTATAGTTTCGTAGAAAGAAAAAACATCTTTGTACGTAACTAGTTTCGTAGCAAGAAAAATATAATCCTTTACACTTAATCGGTTACGTAGCATTGGTTTCGTCGGCGGCCGAAAGGGACTTACGAAGGAGGTTTGGCTTGTAGTTGTGCCGGAGGTTGAGGTCGCGGATGAGAGAACTGCTGCGCAGTGCGACTGACGGAGGTGGGCACCCATCCCGCTGCGTTACTCTTGCTGTTCAACCGGGCCAACACCTAACAAATCATTTAAGGTATCTCATAAACAGTCCTGGGGCCCTGCTATCAACTTTTAAAGGACGATTCAAATTCAGAGCAGTTTAATTTGGCTTCCTAAACAAAATCGCTTTCATTCAAAAACGAAGTTGATGGTACGAAATAGCAAATGCAATCCAGTTTACGTCCTAAATTAAATCGTATTGTTGATAGTAGGGCCCCCTGATATTGCATTCTCTAAGCATAGACAAATGATAGCCATATAATGGTAATAGCCCAATCACAAATTATCCCTCACTTTCTGTAGAAAATAAGTGTCTGAGAAGTCTAGTAATCCTTATAGATATTTCAAGTCTAGCTTGTAGATAAATAAAATTAATATAATAAATTTGTACTACATACTGAGAAGTGTAATAGATAGATGTGAAAGACCGATATTACAAGATCAAGTTAAAATTGAAACACACATTAACTAAATGATAATTTAAAGATTTTTTTAAAATTGCCCATTTATTTGGTAAATAATATGATGCAGGTAAATAGGACTATGGTTAGTGGGATTAATGTGACAGCATTTACCTTATGTTTTATTTCGTTACCATCCCAAATGACATCTTCCTCCCATTGCAACTGTGACACCATAAGGAATGAGTCATCTGGGAATTCTGACACTTCTTCTGGTTCCTTTTGACTTGTATCGTCGACTTCCTTTACAACTTCTTTCACTTTATCGACTTCTTGAATTTCTACAGACGCAGATGGCTATAAACAACGAAAAACAAAAACAATGAATTATTTTGTTCGTTTTTGTATCGGATTTAGCAGACTCAAATACCCTCTTCTTAACACAAAACAATAGAGATACGAGATAAGGGTCAAAAATTTTCTAGCTAGAAATACTTTATTTACCTTAGTTTTAAATCCATAATCAAATCCATTTCCAGTTTCTGGCACATTGAGCATATCATACCACATCTGAGCAGGACCAAAGCGCCAATGAGCAGGAGTTGGTTTCTGTGATTTATCACTGGTATTATTCATGCCAGCATCAGTTGTAGTATGCTGGGGTTCTTCCATGGGTCTGAAAATTATTTTATTATTAGGGCCAACTTATTTCTATCTTATCTTATCTATCTAATCTTTATTTCTAAACAGTCTATTAATTTTAAAGGGTGGCAAGCAGGCTTATGGTAGGCCGAGTTGATTGCAGTACTCAATTATATAATAGTCAGGACACATACTTAAGGAACTTATCCTCGTCATCACTAGCGTACTGTGGCTCCACATTGTCCGGAGGTCCCGGCGGAGTGTCGCTCCCGGTGCTTCCGCTTCGACGGCGCCGTCTACGCTTCTTCACTCCGCGCCAAATTTGAGGCAAACTCGACAACTTGCCAGGACCAAACAGACGAGAGAACAGCAACACCTGAAATGGTTTTAATTAAATATTTAAAAAAGACATCAATAATGGACGAAATATACGATCAAGCATTCAATCAAATTCAAATCAAGGCAACGATCAAATTTTGGCTTCACGCCAGTTAATTTGATGTGATGGACTGACCGTGTATTTGGTCCATTATGGACGAAATAGACGATCAAGCGTTTGGCGTGACGACAAAATGACGTGAGGCAACGGCGCCGATTTTACATACAGTTTTTGACATCAAGCCATCAGTTTTTACCATTCACGATCAAATTTTGGCTTCACGCCAGTTAATTTGACGCGATGGACTGACCGTGTATTTGGTCCATTAGACTTGCTTTGAACAAAATTATTTTATTAATGAATTAACTAAACGTAAAACATCATCTCATTTATTAATAAAAAAAAAGTTATGTTTTATGTTAATTTTATACTTAGAGCTAATTACTATGAAATACTAGAACCACCATGAAATAACAGCATGTGTGCTGTTGTGTTTCGCTAAGTGAGAAAACGATGCCAGAGCCCCTTTCGCTATCCCTTTCTAATCCTTAATCCTACTATGGTTGTAATCCTATTAGTGCGACGGTAGCCACCTACCATGAAGAGGACAGTCAGTCTGTCTGTCGGCCTTAATATAAAAAAAATATATTATTACAAATAATTGAAACTTAGATCACTAATTGATTTTATCATAAGCTTGTTAATGGTTGAAATATTGTAAGAAAATAAAAATGCCTTCACATTTAATGGCTATGAAGTAACACACTAAGGGCCGGTTTCAGTCTTTACTTAAGTCTTGCACTTAACTAAGCTTCACTTTACCATAAAGCTAAGCTTATTCAAGAACGAATTTGTTTTGAGTGAAAGATGAAATACGCTTTAGTAAAGATAAGAGTCACTTAAATTTTATTCCTAAGAATAGTAACAGCTGAAATACCGGCCCTAAAAATGGAAAGTTAAAAATTACTTACATAAATAAATTGAGAATTCATACAAAGGGATGGACTTACTTGTGCAATGATGATGACAAGTTTAAATTTACTCACTTTGTCAGGTCTGAAGTCGGGAAACAACTCTGTTACGTCGACATTGGCGTATTTTGAAGGTAACATTGCTGCCAAAGGTGTTTCTAATTTCTTTGGCTTCTCGGGCCTTGGTTGTTTGCTGTAATTTGAAAAGTTTTACTTATGCTTTACTTTATTATCTAATAATGTGAAATTCTTATAAATTTATTTATTTCACGTGTCTAGGGAATGGCTCAAAGGATTTATGTTGATAAGGTTTTTATTGCTTTTTAAGTCTACCAACAATCTACTAATATAAAAAACATAAATTCTTGTAATAAATTTAATAATTAATGTTTGAATAAAAAATTTAAAATAATATCTAACAGCACCAATGGTTAACAGTGAATATATAAGTGTATATATACATTTCACTGAAATATAAAACTTATCAAATGGAGTGAGTCTACTCACGGGACTGATGTGGGCGGTGGCATGAGGTCCATGTCACCTTCCATATCTCCCTCATAACCTTCCTCATTATTTCTTTCCTGTTCATCAACGTCAACCTCGTAACATTGGTTGTTCTCTTCCCAGTCATCATTAGCCTGTTCTTCATTTTCACGTTTTGGCTGACCATATTCAATATTTTCTTCAGGTTTCACATCAATTTGTGACGATTCTAATGTGCTTAAATCCTTGTTATTTTTTTCCGTCCAGTCCATTATATTATCCTTTTCATAAAAATAATACAGACAAAAGTAAAAAAGTTGAGAGAACAGAACTAAATGTAAACAAAAGGAATGAATTCAAATGAAATTAGACTTTATGATTTAATACCTTCACTGAAATAAAAAGTCATTTAATCTACAAATAATGTGTACAGTTATTTGTAGATTAAATGTTCATTAATATTGAGATACAAAACGGCAATTATAGAATTTAGTAAAGAAAGCAAACATTTTGTTAGACAACCACACAATAGATGTTACAAGTTAAATATTTCTAAGTACACACATAACAAAATTTTATGTGTGTAAGAATATTTTCTGCCTTGTCTTTTAAATATAATTTGGAATTTTATTTTAATAATAAAGGAATTCTTACATTTTGTACATCATCGTCAGCCGCATCATCAATGTCAAAGAAGTCTACTGCTGATGGACTCTTTTGTGTATAATCTGAAACAATTAAGACATTTGTAATAATTTTACCGTTATAATGATGTCCAACAACTAGAAATCGTAGTGGTCAAGTTATTTGGTTTTGATGGTCCATAGAGAAGGTTTCAGCGGTGATTGTAGTTTATGAAGACAAATTTAGACTTTTTTGATAGATTTTTTTTAATATTAAGGGTGGCTGTCCTCTTGATGATAGGAAGCTACAGTTGTCTACGTCTAAGGACACAAGTAATGCTGCCGACCCTGCACAAATGATTACGGCACGCTTGAAGAAGCCCATGCTGTAGCTAGATGGAAACACATCAGAAGGGAGATTAACTATTCCAAAGTTTGCATATCTGTGGCATAGTTAATACTCATCCGGACTGTGCCCAGTGGAAACTTTAAGTCATTAATAATTTTACAGATACATACCTTTTTCTTCATCTTCCTTATTTAATTCTTCATTATCAAGAACTTCTGAAAGAATGGATCCCAGCCCTAAACGATTAAGAGACGCTAGCATTCGTTTGGAATCTCCATCAAGTATATTGTTATCTTCAAGTTGTCCACTTTCATCAATATTTCCAAATAAGAAACCCGTCAGATCTACAGACCCTCGGCCGTGATCGTTCGGATCGTCGCTATCACACATGACTTATGTTTACTTAAAACAAATTACATTATTTTCAATTATTATATTATGCTTTTCTTTTAACTAGATCATCTATTTTGATTTAATTTATATCTTCTTCTTATATACAAATGCAAACAAACAAAACAGATTAATATTTGTAATTGTGTTGTGGCTGTATTTATGAGTTTATGATTATGACTGACAGACTGACTGACTGATTTTGATTTCATTCAAATTCACAATTGACATTGACATAACAGATGAATACAGAAAACATGACAATGAATAGGACACAGAATACAGATAACTGGTTTCGACAAATATAGACTTAGAGTACTCATATTACCACAGCATACTATGTTCTGCCTGGGGTTCTGATACTCCCTCTCAAAGAGTATTATAATAATATATAGAGAAACTCCCTCTACTGGTTCTGCCCAACATTGATAAATTCGATAAAACTTAGAGCACTATAAAATAATTGAATTAATTACTTAAAAGTCACAACTGTTATTTTACATTAGCTGGTTATTTGTATTAGATTAGATCTATGAACAGCGAGTGATTATTTTCATATAATAACTCTGAATTTCTGAACCTTGTAGTGGTGGGTGAGCTTAACTCTCGACAATTCGGGCCGCTGCAGGGACCAGTGGGGTCAACGGCCTTTGCTTTGCTGATCGGATTGTCGCTGGGGAACAAAGATGTCACACGAGCGTGTGCTCCGAGCGAGTTCCGAAGCTCGTGGCGAAGCCTCAGCTTGGAGGCTCCAATCCGCTATTTGACTAATTTTAGAAAATCGTTTGAAATTATTCTTTATTACATAATAAGCACACTACATTGATATTTCCGAGAGATCTACTGTATTATTAATAAAAATCTATGTTAAAGTTTAAATTTCCAAAACCGCGCCAAAAACGCTGTTTCTGTAATGGCGCTGGTCTTTGATACGTGTGACGTCACACGCTAGTAAACAAACAGGGGCCCTAGACAAGTTGCATTCGCTCCGTAGCGATTCGCTATTGAGTTCGTCAATCGTTTCCGAGATAACTAAAACAATTTCCTAGCCAAAGTGACACTACGATCGTTATCGTTGTGACGAATGGGTTCATTCGCTAATAAACGAAAATTGGCTATGGTTGCGAAGTAAATATCACAATTAAGCCGTCAATATTGTTGGAAGTATTTATTGGAATAATACTAACTAGTTTTAGAAAATAAAATAGTTTAAAAAATAGATTGGGAGATGATGTTATGTTTTAAAGATTATGTTTACTATTGATTTATAAGTTATGTAAAATGAATGTGAAGAGTATTGTAATTGAATTATGAAAATATAGAGATATGTGCGCACTGAAGATCGAGTTTTTCTAATAGTTAATGGATCCCATATAGTGTTTAGTGATGAGTAATAAGCAGAGAATGAAATACTAGACCAAAACAAAACACTGAGAACTCCAATAACAAGTGTCAAATGTGCTCACAAGTGAACTCGTTTTTAAAAGAACAAAACAAACAAAGAAAACTTTCACATCATTTGAAATGACTCAAAATTCAAAAACATCTACCAGCTAAGCCAAATATTCATGGAAAAAACTCCTGTTTTTTATTTGGAAGCTTGGTATATGTAATGAGTTGCTAATTAATATGTAGGGATATACTTAACCTTCCTGTACTTTTTAATCCAATAAGACTGACAATGTTGTTCAACTATGAGACAGATTATGTTTTTTCAAGTTTTGCACAATATTTATCAAAGGTAGAATACCCCAAAGGTATTATCGACTGAGATTTATTTCAATGATAATTATTTAGGGTTATGTTTAGTAAAACTTATCTAATTAATACTTCCTAACTTAATATCTTCAATATTAAAATTGAGAGGTGATTTTTACTATTCAAATTTTATGTTTGCTTAATAAAAAGTTGTCTGTGTCATAATTTTATTTACCCTGACTCTTATAATTACTTACATTACCTCTATATATAGTTTTGTTTTAAATTGTACACAAAAACAAAACAATTTTTAAATATTTTTATTATAATACAAAGTAAATGTAAAAATATGTAACAATAAAATAAAATTGTGAACTTCACGTTTCATTACACATGACTCACATTTATTATGGGTCAAGTCATAATATTTCCAAGTTTGCTAATCAATTCTTCTTGATTTGGGATCTCTTGTGGTGTTTGTGGAAGCACTATCCACCTGCTACCCATACAATTATGGTTGAGGGCGTTAACAACCTCTCTGATGTAGATACTTGTTGTCCTTTGCGTAAGATATTGGCCCTGAAAAATACAAAAGGCAATTTAATAGGCACTAGAACCAAATTTATTAATTTGTTGCAGTCATCGATGGTTGCAGTTTATAATTTTAGGTGACACCATCATAATAATACGTATGTACCTATCATTACAATAAAATTAACATTTTTATAAGAAGTTAAAAAGACGATTAGGTTTTATATAAGCTGGCACTGCTTTGGTTATGACTAGCTAACTGTATGTAGGTAATGTAGGTAATCAAATAGGTAGGTTTATTAATGTGAAATTTCTTACCTTTGTTTCAAGGGGGGATTTCTTCAGACCCTTTTAAACCGCTGAGCTTTTAGGTCGTCACATAATTTTCTAAAAGTTATTTTATTTAACCGAAAATGCTGTGTAAACAATAGTTCCGGCATATCGTGTATTTTTTCCATTTGTCGTCGCAACTTAAACCTCCTTTGGCCTCAACCAGTTTTGTTTTGTGCAGCCCACAATAAACGTAGAGAATGCATTTTTAAATATGTACTCTTTGATTTTTAACAACTTTACCACGAAAAATAACACTCGGCGAATGAATTGTGTCGATATCTACAGCATCTTGGGCTTCGTTACATTATCGAAGACGAAAACGAAAACGAAATCGAAAACGAACGTCAAAAGTGCCACTTGGCTAAGCATATGTATGGGAATAGCACTAGAACCCATTCGCTAATAAATCATTTCGATTCGAAAAGCAACATTTGTCTACCAACTTGGTTATCGAATTCGACGTACCACGTGACATATGTCAATCCCATACATTTTTTATTTAGCGAACTTCGTTATCGTTTTTAAAATGGCACTTTGTCTAGGGCCCCAGAACTGAATAATTACACAGAGAACTAATATTAAGTGAATAAACACTATTTATTACTCTATGTTTGATATGTTTACTAGCGTATGACGTCATCAAAATTTGCAACCTCACGGCGTTTCGCGCCAAGATAAAATTACAAAAATTATGATATTTTTTTATATAATTTGCAAAAAATATACATAAATTAACTTAAAATAAAGTGGTATTATTTTTTTACGCTATTTTCTGATAGGATAACCACAATTTGTAGTATATTTTAAATCTTTTCAAATTGCCGGTTGGAGCTTCAAAGGTCTCCGCTCGCTGGGCCTAATCCACTCGGGCCACTTCACCCCCGGTCACCCCCGGTCCTTGTGCGTCGGACGAAGGACTCAGTTCTGCGCACGAAGACTGACGAAAACCGACCGATTCTGTTAATCTCTATAAACTCAACGTTTCCAATTAAACCTATTTTGTTTAATACTAATAAGTGTGAAGTCTGCTTCATTTTCTGTATTCCTGTGTGAAAAAGGTAACAGAAGAAACCTTCCACCTACTACTTAGTGCCAGGGAATTTCTCATATATCTGTGCATTTCTAATACTTATATAGGTTTTTGACCGACATGTTCCTTATCAATGAGATTTTCATTCTTACACTTTGAAAATTTGATATAAATCGTGACTACTGCGTTACTAGTTTTCCAGTAAGAATCCAGTAGGCTCAACAATATTATAAATAAGCCCCATTGACGGCGGGTGCACCATTTACTCATTGTTAATTCACATAGCCTGTTGTTTAGGCGCACTACAAAATTTTCAAGTAAACAGCAACACCGCAAAAGCTCAAGATGTATCCGGCTCCTTGTGTCCAAACGCCGTCATGTCCAGTTCCAATCTCAAATTGCTCTGGAGGAGGAGTGTACCATTGCCAAACATCGGAACCGAAGCTTTGTTATTCCATCAAGCCGTGTATCAACGTCTACAGTTGTTTCACACAAATAATGTAAGAACTCTGTCATAATGTAATGGTGAACAGGAATAAAGTGCTTTTAATATTCTATAGGCATTCTCTTTTATTTTTACTATAGTGTGTAGCGACTCAACCTGTCTTCGCAAATGTGCAATTGACTAAAACCCAAAGACTTTATAAGTATATTTGGGAGTATAGACACGGCGTAGCCCGTAAATAATGGTAGTAGTACAATTCGTCCACTCGAGATTGTCCACACGAGAGAGAAAGAGAGAGAAGTGGACGAATTCGCACTGTCGCTCACTAGTGCGAGTATGATTTTAATACTACCAAAGATTTCGGGGCTTTCTGCTTGCTACGCCGCATCTATAGTTCAGATCAATGCTAAAACCAATTTTAGTCTGTAGATGCCTACAGACATTAATATTTATCCAAGGCAAGTAATTTTTTATAATTTATACACAATATAGTTGAATTATATAAACATTTTATTTCCAAAAACATTTGACATTGACAACATTGACCTATCCATCACACTTTACAACCAATATCAACGATCACCAGAATGACTAAGACCAAAATATTACAACAGCGGCACATTCACTGAACAAGGGACTCCACCCTGTGAAAATAAGAATAAATCAAGTAAGGTTAAATGATCTTACGAAAGCGGAATCTGACGAATGTGTACTAAATCATTGAAATCAGTAATAATTTGTCTGATAATAATATGTGTCTCGTTTGAGTATGTAATATTTTGCTGATATAAGTAGGTAATATATTTTGAGAATATATTATTTTGAGAATTTAATAATTTGCGAATATTATGCTCAGAAAGGCGACAATCTGACACTGCGTAAGTTCACAACCCATTAGCATTCTAGGACAAGCGCAACAATGAACGACGTAGAGAATAACGAGTAGAACCTAAAAATTTTGTTTGTATGTTCGTTGCATACTCTAATTTAAAACACTCAATCGTTTTAAGAAAAAAAAAATTATTATTATAAATACGACCCCGTTTAACGCGGCCGTTGGATGAGTGGCTAGGTGCTTGCCTTAACGCTCTGTTCTAGGGTTCCCGGGTTCGATACCCGACAGGGTCAACTTCGACTCAACTTTTCAAAATCATTTTGGCTTATCAATAAATAAAACCGGAAAACACAGAAAAAACAAATGGTGTATGCCTGATTTGATTCGAATTTGAATACGTATAATTAAAATTAAAAGAAAAACACAAACCGGTTTCACGTAGTTTGCTACTGTGTAGCGAGTGTTTGGGTTAGTTCGGTCAAAGGTAAGTGCCGGCAATCCAGTTGGTATCGTTTTAAATACACCATCGTAAACTATCAATGGACGACGTTGTGTGACTGGATCCAAACCGCAAGGAGGGCATTCAGCTGGAGACACAGGTAGACAAGGAAATGGCGCAGGCGGGGGACGCGGACATATGGGTCTCTGTTTAGGCAGTATTGGTGTCGGACATTGAGGATTGCAGCAAGGCAATACAGGCTGATAATAGCGAATTGGCTCTGGCATAGGTTGAATCTGAAAGAGATTTTTTTTTAAGTTAAAATTAACGGTTAAATTAAATTAAAATTATTCGTTAAATGGCATATTCTGGGAACGGCAGGTTCTGGGAATGGCAGATTTTGTAGATGTCAGAAATTGTACAATCCGTTTCAATAAATCACTTAATGTTCATTATTTTAAGCCATACCAAGATGTCAAATTGAGGAAAAATGATATACTTAATTACTCGTATTTGCAAAGGGGAAAAAACTTGTATTATAGTATTTTAGACTCGTATTTGTTTATCGTATAGGAATTACGCTTAACTTATGGTCGGTATTGTACCTCTGAATCCTTTTGAAATGATATACCTAAATAGCATAAGAGATCGAAAGGATTCAGAACAGTGTAATAGATATATCGTAAGGAAATCTGGGAAGGCGTCGAGGCAGTTGAAAAATGTTTGCAACGAGTTCATGTTTATAAGAACATCTGCTGTCGACTTACTTTAATGATGACTTTCTATAACTGTATTCATGGACTTACTGGTGGTGGATCACAAGGTTCCGGAGGTGGGCAGCATGGCAGCACTGGTGGGGAAAAAACCGGCTTTGGTGCAGGATATGGAGGAGGATCCGGATGTGGTTTGCGACGTGGCTTGCAACACGGTAAAATTGGCACAATTGGTGGTACTACATCTGGTATTAATGGTGGCGGAGCTGGTCTGTAAATTGGTGCGCAATTACACGGAGGATATGGTGTACAGGGGACCGGCGGTGGACAACAAGGTTGTGGACACGGTGGTGGACATGGACACCTTAATGGACAACATGCTCCACAAGGAAGAATAGCTGGGCATGTAGGGGCGAAACACATTGAACACATTATTTTATTTTAAATTAGTAAATTATTAAAATTTTTAATTATTTTTTTATTATATAAAAAAATATATATGTTTAAATCATCACTTGTCAAATTAATAAAACTGTATTTTTTTTTTAAAACATCATGTCAACCAACATTTATTTTTATCTTTTCAACCAGCTAAATATTCTGTGATTTAAAAATAAGTACTAACTTTACTTTTTTCATACAAGATGCAACTTTTTTCAAATAGTTTTATATTTTTTGTAATGTCACTTTGACGTACATATTAGAAAAATTCAGTCAAAATTTTTTGTTACTGTGAAGCAGTCTTAAAAATAATTAAAAAAAAAATGAGTGCACCAATGTATAGTTTCGACCCATGTCTCTGCACTGGTAGGCCCTGTGGGGCTTGCATTCCTTACTCTAACAAGCCATGTATTGCTTCATATAACAACATAAGTCCATGCTCTACATGTCCTGGCGGTGGATGCTCGCCTTGTCCTGCTCCTGTGAGGCCATGCCCGGAGCCGTGCATTGCAGGACCGATTCTGCCTTGTATACAACCGTGTCCTCCATGTGATAAGGTAAAAACATAATTTGATTAACTTGTTTGTTTAATAGCTGTGTAAATTTCTTATTCGACCGACCACAACATGATACCTACTAGCGATCCAACCCCGGTTTCGTAGGTAAGGTAGGACGGAGTTGAAATTTTCAAAAATCCTTAGCATATATTATATGCTTATTTTATTAAATAAATGCCTCCTTAGCAACTGGACAGATTAACTACTAGACAAAACATGTGCACTATGGTACAAATTTCAGCTTTGTATCATCATCAAACATCAATACTAATAATAAAATATGTAGATGTAGCTATTGTATATGTATGTATGTATGTTTCTCCATAACTCTTAAACGAATTAACTGCTATTCATGAAACTTGGTAGATAAACATTTAGACGTACAGGACACAGGATAGGCTACTTTTTTCTTTTTTAACGCGGACGAAGTCGCGGGCGCCAGCTATATTTTATAAAGTTACGCGGGAGAATTCGCGTGCAACAGCTAGTACTTAATAGTTTTGGCTATGAGTTCATAGAGGATCAGGACAAAAAAAAATAAAAGAAAAAAGAAAAAAAAAATTATACAAGTAGGTATAAATAGATTACTCGTATGATGTAACTATTATAACTGAAAGTTTGGTTATTTTTTCAGCCGGGCAATCCAGTTCCTTCACCAGAGATTCTGCGCGATACCATTGCCATTCCCTGTTGTCGCCCCAATCGTTGCAAGCCGTGTCCTCAGTACTGTTGTACTGAGCCTGGAGTGTGTATTCCGAAGCGTTGCAGTTACCCAGGCGTTCCTGTATGTTCTGGAAGCTGTGGTCCTATGATGCCAGTTTGGTAGTCTATTGTCGAGACATTTCATGATTGTTGGTAACTACATAAGTAATCTGTTTTAATGTTTTTGTATATTTCATAATTATAATAAAATAAAAACATAATTTTAAAAGATAGAAAGTTTTACATTTTCAATTCCTTATATCGCCCAGTCGTGTAATAATATTTACATTAAATAAATATAGAAAAACAAAATAAATATAAAAGAGTAATAGATCTTTATTGTTTCATGAAACAGTAATAATAATTGCCACATTACATTACTAACTGTAAACAATCTATGACATTTAGAAGGGCACTGTTAAGCTAGAAATTTAAAATCAAAGGCGGGTTCCGCCACAACGATTATGTATTTATTGAAAACTAGCTGGTGCCCGCGACTTCGTCCGCGTTCTCTATAGCCTGCCTTCCTCCATGGGTGGACTATCCAACACAAAAAGAATTTTTCAATTCGAACCAGTAGTTCCTGAGATTAGCGCGTACAACCAAACAAACAAACTTCAGCTTTATATATTGGTATAGATAAAAAATAAAAAGCGTAAAATTTCTATCGAAATAATATATGTTTGCAAACAATTTAAATTATTTTATTTTTTTTATATTATAAAGGGTGGCAGACAGGCTGACGGTCAAGTTGATGGTAGGTGGCTACCGTCACTATATGACAAAATACCTGCTGGTGCGCTGCCTACCCTGTAGAAATTTCTTTATGGCTCGCTTCTTTAAGCGCTTAAGCTCTTTAGCTCATTTTGTAGCTAGGTGGAAAACTGATATCTAGTAATCCTAATGTAAAATAGATAATTTCAATTAACAAATCACTACATATTATAAAACAAAGTGCTCCGTCGCGTCTATCTGTCTGTCTGTCTGTTCACGATAAACTCAAAAACACATGCTGTTTTCACCAATGGATAGAGTGGTTCTCGAGAAAAGTTTTAGTATATAATTTACAAAAGTTACGCGGGCAAAGTCGCGGGCAGCAGCTAGTTAAAAATAAAAATAATCTTATCCCTTGGTATCCTAAAATCAGTGCACTTTGGAAAACTGTGGAGTCATAAGAGGCTAACAAAAACCTAAGTCACAATAACAAAATGGCATGAAAGGGGTGTAGGTATCCAATTATTTCCAAGTGCATTTAAGAATAAGTATAATGGAAACAACTGTTTAAACATTCATCAATTCTATGGTTCGCAAACATTTGTTATGATTTCTGTGTAGGTACCTATAAAATGACTCAATTAATAGAAAAATACCAGATAAGTGAATTGTGCAAAGTATAATTATGTACTGTCGTAGGAGTTTCATTGCATTGGCGGGCTTATTTTTTGTCGCAGTAATTTTTTCCGTTGCTGCTGAAGTCGAAAATGGTATGTAACTTATTGCTTCAATATAAAAGGACATCGTTCCGAAATAGGTTTTATAAATGGGGATAAATGGGTTTTTTTATATTTTCAAACTATTTACACTCGAGCTTGTTTAATATATTCAAAATTCTTTTAACCTTAAATACGCTTCCATGAAACCTCATTACCAAATTACACGATATTTTCCCAGTTAAATCTAAAATTTTTCTTAAGTATTTAATCGTATAAATTATAAATAAAAAACGATCTCCTTTAAATATTTATTTTATATTTGGTTGTTTCATTCAGGAGCCACGTCTGAATGACTATGAAAACTCTTCACTATTACAATATAAACTTTTTTTTACTGTCCAGTAGGTAGGTATTAGGTACTTGTGCTGTCACGTAAAATGTTCGACCCATAAAATATATTATGATACCTACTTAGAACGCAGTGATTATATTCTCTTTGTACCTACTCATACCTATATGAAACATAGTATCTATACACACATTAAATTCGATTGCATTCAGATTAAATATACTGTTCAAACAGGAATTTCATTATATTATATTATTTCATTATAATAATATCTTTCAAATTGTTTTAATTCATAGCTTGTGAAAAACCGCCAATGAAATGCCCGAAAAACGAAGTGCTTGTGAAGGATAAGGTAGATTGTCCGCCCGACACTTGCGATTCTTTGTGGATTAAATACTCGTGTGCAGAAAATCAGAAACCAAAACCAGGATGCAAATGTAAAAAGGGTTACTTGAGAATTAATTCCACAGGTATTTGTATACCAAAAAAAGATTGCGTCCGACGTAAGTATTTTCTATTAATTTATCATCAAATCAAATCAAAATATTTATTTATCAATTAGGTTTCTACAAGAAACTCTTATGATCGTCATTATAAATCTTATTCTTCTATCTGACGAAACTGAGATCAATCGGAATTTTGCTAGTTTTAAAATAATAAAGACATTAGTTATTTTCTAATTTAAAATGTACTATTGTAATATACCTGTTCAACATTTTTCTAAATAAACGGAGGTTCCGTGAAATGTCATTTAGACCTACTATTTATTAAAATGTAATTTACTTTATCTAGTAAATAATTTAGTTAATGATATTGTTTATATTATTACAATGCATATTAAATATGCACTACCGATGTCTGACTTTTTTTTGCTCATATATTTTTTTTTGCGTAATTTTTTTTTCCATGCGCACGAAGTCGGAGGTACCAGCCTATTAATGTTGTATGTGTAACGTCACTATTAAACATCCTCTATTGTCTTTTCAGCTCCAACATGTGATGGACCAAATGAGAAATATATCGATTGTTTGGCTGGACAGTGTATTCCCAAAACATGTGACGACTTGGGAATGTCAATACCTTGTCCTAGAGTAAAACCACCGTGTCCAGGGGGCTGTATATGCAAAGATGGACATGTGAGAAATAGTAAAGGAATTTGCATTAAAAAAGAAGATTGTCGTAAGTTGAAAGATATTTCGTGCCTAACGTGCCCGAGTAAGTCCATTTGCGTACCATATTTTTTTATTATATTGTTACAGCAAGTTGCGGTGGCGACTGTAATGCCGTAAGCGGCTGCGGAAATCATTGTGGAAAAAGTTGTACCGATTACAACAAGAATGTGGCCTGTGCTCAGTTTTGTTTGGATAATGGCTGCGATTGCAGAACTGGCTTTGTTTATGACGCAAAAGTGAAAAAGTGCGTTAAGAAGGAGGATTGCTGTAAGTATCTTTCACAGATTTAAATTTTCGATTTTTTTTTACATTTCAAAATTGTAGAGTCTAACGATTTGTTTCGCAATATTAATTTTTTGTTAAGGTAAAGGTCGTTAGACAGGCTGATAGTTCACTTAATGATACGCTTAGCTACCTGCAAATGTGCTGCCAACCTCAGTAGTATTGAGGTTACGGCTTCGGGTGGAAAGTAGATGCAATACCTGAGTGAGTAAACTCACTCACCGAAACACAACAGTATGAGTTTATAATGCCCGCACTCGCTAGCGAGTGTTGATCTCCTTTAAATATTTATTTTTTATTTGATTGTTTTATTCAGGAGCCACAGTCTAAATGACTATGAAAACACTCCACATATTAAAATATAAACTTATTTTTTTATTGTCTAGTAGGTATTACTTGTGCTGTAACGTAAAATGTTCGAACCATAAAATATTTTATGATACTTACCTACTCATATATTAAGCATAATATCTATACACATATTAAATTCGATTGCATTCAGATTAAATATACTGTACAAAAAGTAAACAATATGTTATTTCACAACTCTGTGGCTTTAGTATGAGTCGAGAGCGGGCATTTAAACTCAAACTAGACTAGAATAGAATCGCTCACAGGTTACAACAGAGGTTCCACGTTGGTTACTGCCACGAGACGTAAACCTATTGAAATTATACGAAATTATTTTTATATGTTTCAGCACGTTGTAAAAAGAAGAAATCAAGCAAGGAATAAGCAAAGACTTCAGATTAAAGCCATACTCATTTAATTTGAATTTACATATTATAATTGTTTTGTTCATTGTTACGCAGAATCAGGTATAAATACACTATATCTAAGTATCTGAGTTTATCGAGCTTCTTAAATATATATTAAAAAAACAACCGTTGTTATATATATTAAAAAAAATAAACTGGTCATAGCTACAACCGTAATAAATGTATATTTATTTATAATAAATGTGTATTTCATTTTAAACCCAAGTTAACCTACAATGATAATGAGATACGAGAATGTATAGCCTGCAGAGGATAAAAGTCGAATGCACAACTTTATATGAAAAACACTGCTAGTGCTGTCTAATTATCTAATAAGTCTAAACGAGGCTATACAAATATTTAGATAATTTTATAATGTCAAATATGTAATTAAATCTTACGGCTCCGATTGTGTTTCTTTAGAATTTACAGTGAAACAGATTTTATTTATTAAATAGTTTTACAAAGAATCACAATCATCTGTCTATTTTATCTCCGGAAAAGCTACAAGCTTTTCTGTTTTACGACCTAACCTCGTAGCTAAGGTGATGGAGATACTGAGAGGAAACTGAAAGAAACTCAAGATACAACTCGTTTTTATTATTTTTCAAGTAAAATAAATTAAAATATAATTATATTATGAGAAGGCAGCAGAAGTCTAAGTTAATTATCACTATAACAAAAAAAATTGCGAAATTTTGCATTTACATGGTTTAAATATTAGTCAGTTTCAGTCTTGATACGGACCTTCTCCATAACCTACATTTCTCCATGCAAATGTTTAGATGTAACAATTTCGACATTAGTTAAGAAATACACAGATAAGATGATTGTTTATTATTTTCTATTCAATATTTACATGACGTGATATTTTCCTACAAAATGTAAATTTTACAGCCAACCAACAACCGACTGATAATAATGTTATTGCATTGATAATTGCAGTGAAAAGTTTATTGTTAAATATATTATTAACTTATTTAACGTTTCTATCGCGTATAAAAGAGTGAATATTAAAGAAATAGTAGGTAATTACTGTAGTTCACAGATTCAGCCAACATGTCCGATCGCGGAGAAATTAGTACGACCGTTTTAGAGTTATTTTTAATTTTAATTTCCTTGTGCGCTACGGTCAGCTACAGTAGTGATACAGGTATGTTCTGATGAAGTAGAACAGGGCTGTCCAAACAGCATACGACCCCGGGCCAATTCGAAGTACTAAATGGATTGGAAGGCCGCAGATACTACTTAAAAACTACTTTAAAAATTTTTAAGAAAAAAAAATTATACACGAATACCATTGTTATATTTAGCGCCTGTTTCTCAAACGTCAAGTAGGCCAAAATGTCATTTAAAGTCACCGGTAACCGGGGAAAATGGAGCTGATATACTTTGTTTGTACGGTAAACGTCCCAAACATTAAATCAAAAATAATTAAAAAAAATGGGCTATCGAATGATGCAGTTAACCAAGTGCATAATTCAATATAACAGAAAATGATTTCTAAAAGTAACTAATCAACACTTTACTTTTAGTTCGTGAAAGAGGCCCTTAATGTAATTATTTCTTCAACGCAGTGCATGGTTGAGTGACTTATGTGTCAATGAAGACCTATACTTATTTAGATTTTATAGAAAACACATTTTCATTTATTTGGGATAATTACCACAAAAGCGAAATAATTTACCAAATATTTTTTTAAATATTTTAGTATTTGTGATAGGTAGATAAAAAACACGTCGCGGGCCGCACAAACATAAATCGCGGGCCGTGCTTTGGACAGCCTTGAAGTAGAAGAAAAACATCAAAAATATTAGATACACGACACCTACTACTAAAATAAAATGGGTAATTTATACCCCTTTTGAACAATACTTTGATCCTGATAATCATCTACCTGATGATATTGGTACAATCTAGTACCAATATCTGTGTATCTGAGAAATTGACGACTGATGATGGATGACGACAACTGATGGAGCTACTTTGATCATTTTTTTTGTTTGAAAGCTGAAGTGATAGGGATGGTTCTTTTCTTAGCTATAATTTATGAAGACCATCAGCCCATTTCCTAGTGGACGAATGGATTTCATTAACATCCATTAGGTTCGATGGATGTGAAATTTTGTATCCTACTGTTACTTTTGATGGCATTTCCATGATATGGTTTCCTTGACATGGTGGTGCAGCATCAAGAATTCTGCGGAATAACAGCAACTTTCAGCGTGTTTGGGCTCAATAGAAAGTCAGGGGTTAGTATATAAATTTAATTATAGCTTGTCAATAGTGAAAGCCGTATAAAAATGTGGGTGGCCTCGAATAACATCTATATCCATCTATATCCATTTAGAAGAAAATTATATTTATTTTGCTAAAGTACATTTTACTGGTAATTACAGTGGGTTGTGGTGGTGATCCTAATGCTGAAAGTGGGTGCGGAAATCATTGTGGGAACAGTTGCTCCGATTACAACAAAACTGTAGCCTGCCCACTGTTTTGTTTATTGGATGGATGTGATTGCAAAATAGGTTATCTTTTTGATGATATTGTAAAAAAATGTGTTAAAAAGGAAGATTGTAGTAAGTATTTCTAATTCAATTATTAACTGCATAACTTAAAAGTCATTTCAGACAAGATAATACAAATTTAAAGTGATCCACTCTAAACGAGCATTTTTCTTAATAATTGATTTAACGTTCCCAATATCGAATTAGTGTCCAGTTTACGAAACATACGCAAAGAACCTGAAACCTTAAAATTCCTAGAGCCTATTAAAAATCAATTATTATATGTAGTATTATTATATGTAATGATATCATTAGCTATCCCTAATATACGTAGCTACGATGGGAATATACATTGGCCAATATCTGACGCGCTCGAGTAAATCCCAAAATCCCATCTTTGGCTCCCCTACTATAAATGTTCTTAATGTCTGTTACCATATCGAGTCAGTATCAAACATACAGTCTTTTGTTCATTTATTTAGATTCCCATACAATCGCACCAAGGCCAACCTTGACAATTTCGCTTTCATTTGTAGTCAGATAACTTGCTACGGTACTTGTCGTAAAATAGTATAATATAGTAAATAATATTAAATATATATTGTAATAATAATTTATATACCTACTCGTACTTATCTACCTCTGCTTCTTTATACGAACGCTAATTCTTTTTATGTTAGTAATTTTTTGCATATAAAAAGGTAGTTTTAAACGAGTATCAACACACATTGAACATGTCTCGCAGAGGAATCGAATTAGTTCCGTGTTTATTTTTATTTTTATTATATATAGTAGCGTTTGTTTCGACGGAGTCTGTTGAAGGTAACTTATCTGTTGTAAATAGAAATTTAATTTTAATAATAATTTATCCATTACATCGTTAAAACTGGTTTGTTTTTGTGACATCATCAATCAAAATTACGTAATTCGGCTGTGTTTTAATACAAGTCCTTGACAAGTGTTTTTAATACTCGTAAGATGCTGTGATACTGGTATAGATATACGTTTTTAACTCTTCATCTATTTAATTTATTTAGTGAAAAAATGAAAAACCTGCGTCGTGAACTTGGCCATTACGCATATTATTATTATTATTGGTGTTTTACGTGAATTTCGATGGTTACGACTAATATTTTCGTAACGTTCGGTACAGTAAAATAACATAACAGGTTTGTACATTTAGTGGGCTCGATTCCAGATTCAGACAGGCGATTATTAAAAAAATTGTAAGAAATGTTATTGCACCTATATTGCTAATTACTGTATTAAATTAAATTAAATAAAGAAATATTTAAGAATGTGCAAATTGCCAAAATTATGAAAAATTGTAACAAGAATTGCTTATATACCTACTTACTTATTCATTGCTATATAAAATGGTTTTAGTATATATAAAAAGTTCAATAGACTACTACTACTACTACTAAAGTTCAATAGAAATTTCCGTACATTCTGTCACAACTTAGCAACATACATAGGTATTTTTATAATATATATTTTAATACAGCAGTATTTATTATAAGTATGAATGCGTTCTTGTTTTCGGACCACAGTAAAATTAACGATTTCAACTGTGTAAATAACAGTTATTTTTCCTGCCACCATCGAATAACATTCATTGTAAAGAAAAATGTTTATATAAAGAAGTCAACATTTGTTTAGTTTTTGTATAAAAGGCAATGCTAAAGTTTTACCTATCAAACAGTATTAATTATTGACGCGTATCATGAATCGTGAGCGAATTAGTTTGTCAGCAATTTTAATTTTAATATGTTTTATAGTGTGTGCGCCGGCAAAACGCATTAAAGGTAGTATTTATATAATATACAGTGTTCAATGTTATATATAATAGACATCAATATTTAAAAATTATGTGGGAGGCCTAATTTGTACAGCAGTGGACGTCCTGTGGCTGAGATGATGATGGAGTTTATTTTATCGCGATAGGATATAGGATAAAGTGATCTAGAGAATTAATGGCCTCTGGTATGGGTTAATCACGCACCGAAACACAACAGCATAAGTGCTTCAGTTACTTCCATCAGACGAACTGCTCAGGTTATGACATATATTTTGTAAAAAATTTCTTTTTGTAATAACTATTACAAAGATAAGAGCGCAATGTAAATGCTTTGTATATTATTATTATTTTATTGTGCCCGCAACTTAGTACACTTGGTATTTCGGTAATCGGTATACCTTTTTTGTTTTAAAAGTAATTGAAATAAAACAAACACTAAATGTTATGGGAAGTTACCGGAATTTAATCGTAATTTTAATAAAGTTTTAAGCTTAATTATAATAATCTCCGCTAATTCAGTATAACATATTATTGAATCCAATAAATCAGAGTATGTTTTTATGTCTGTAAGTATGAAAATGTTTATAAAGTATTGAAAGTTCCCCAGGCTGACTGCCAGTAATCATTTTATTACTCGTAATAATGTTCCAATACTTTGTTGTTCATAAATATTTCATATTTAAGTATAATTATTTTATAATAATTTTACTATTAAAATATTTTTCCACCATAGAATATAATGCATGAGAATAGCATAAGTATTTACTGACGTCTTCTACAATCACACTAACCAATGTTATATATGTAAATATTCGTACGTTATCTCTTTAACCTGATAATTGCAGTGACTAAGGCTGTAATATTTCAGAACAATGTACATCGTTTTGTGGACATAATATACTAGACTGGGTGACCGAGCTTCACTCGGGCCAATGGAGGGTTTAAATTTTTTTACATGTAAGAGAAAGTCTATGAAAACATTAAAGAAAAAAATGAAGAATACTTGAATTAATAATTAATAATTCAAAATATTATAAAACGAGCAAGAGGTCAAAATAGTTAGAGCCGTTTGCGAGATCGTCGTGGCATTCATGAATTTCTCGTTTAACATTACAAGATGTTAATCTTTTACAGGTTGCGTCCAACCATTACCAAAATGCCCAAAACATGAAGTAGCGGTCAAGGAGAAATTTTCCTGCCCACCAGACACTTGTGATACCCTTTGGATCGCGTATGATTGTGCTCCTGATCCAAAACCCCAGCCGGGATGTACTTGTGCCAAGGGTTATTTGAGGACGAACTCAACAGGAGTTTGCGTTCCAGAATCACGATGTCTTCCACGTGAGTTTTTACTTTTTATTTTTTATTATTAATTTAAAAACATTTACATGACATCATTACAGGAATTTAAATATAATAACTACACTAAATAAAAAACAAAACTTACTATTAAACATCAAACTAGAAACCTTAAAAAAATATAATATAATACCTAAAATATATTATTAAAAGGAGGGACTCCTTTGGGCAAGGTTCCGAAGATACTGGCAGCGTTCCCCCTTTGAATGGCTAGACTAATTCTTTGTCCGAGGTAGCTGCCAGCTGTTCGGTCTCCTGTGATGTCGACTAACCTTTTTGCTATTTCTTTAAAAAGCCTTATAGCGCTAGAACCCCACGGACCAAGGGTCTCGACACCTAATGGGACAAAATCATATTCGGAGCCTAGACCCTTGTTCTTTTTTTTATTATTTAAAAATTTTCACTGACTATTAATTTACACGTAGCTTCCATCGCGTCATCTATTGAATAACATTTAAATTATAAATCACTTAGGATAAACCTTTAATATTTCTTATAATTGTTATGCATGTCAAAGTTTAAACGATTTCTGTAACAAGTATTATTTTAAAATTACAATACTAATGGGAAGTTTAATTTTATCAATTACATTTCCTAAGCTGAATGTGCTGATGATCCGAATGCACAACGGGGATGTGGGAACAGATGCAAAAAAACCTGTGCAGATTATAAAGACACAAATAAAAAATGTCCGAAGATATGCCAGTTAGATGGGTGTGATTGCAAGGATGGATATATTTATGACGACTTTGTTAAGAAATGTGTTAAACCAGAAGATTGCAGTGAGTATGTTGGTAATAATTTGTTTTAATCTATGCACACTTCTTTTATTTAGATCTGATCTCTTATTATTCTTTATTTTATTTATTACTAACGATCCGCACCTGGCTTCGCAAGGATACAATTTTTATTATGCAAATTATGATAATTCCTCATTTATCGCTATTTGCATTAATGAAAACAATATCAAATTCCGATTGTTAAAGCGGACAGCGACCTCAATCAATACTAATAATAAATCTGTAAGTGTAGGTATTGTATGCATGTATGTATGTATGTTCCTCTATAACTCTTAACGCCTCTTTCACAAACGTCAAGTAGGCCAAACTGTCATTTAAAGTCACCGGTAACCGGAGATAATGGAGCTGATTTAAATATTCTATTTAAATAGAAAAAAAATCGGCTATCGAATGATGCAGTAAACCGAGTGCATTATTCAATATAACAGAAAATGATTTCTAAAAGTAATTAATCAACACTTTACATGTAGTTTGTGAAAGAGGCCCTTAAACGAATTAACTGATTTTCATGAAACTTGGTAGATTAACATTTAGACGTGCAGGACACAGGATAGGCTACTTTTTTCTTTTTCAACGCGGAAGAAGTCGCGGGCGCCAGCTAGTACATAATAATATAGACTATAAGCCTGATATTAAAAGATCTGCCTTCTTTTTGATGAAAAAAAATATGATTAGATCCCGATATAGATTTATCTAGGAAGGTAGCGAACATAGGCCAGCCAGATGGCTGCCAGATGGGATCCTCTTTCCACTGCCTCTCCTTTATATCTGCATTAACATTAACACATGCTTTAAATTTTGCATTAGTTGCAAAGGATATTTTAATTTTTCTGGTTTTTCTTTTGGCAGCAAATAAATGTGAACCTAATTCACATTTCACCGATTGCGCTGATCCCTGTCCAGCTACTTGCGCTCATACTCTACCTCTGCCATGCAAAAAGATGTGTCAACCTGGTTGCCAATGTAATGATGGATACGTTCGGAATATTAACAATGAATGCGTAAAGATAGAAAAATGCCCAGGTACTTAAGACAAGTTTTTAAAAACTGACATCCCATAACATGTTCAGTCCTTACCTACTGCTGAACATAGGCCTCTTCATAATTTTGCAATAAGACCTGTCGTAAGCAGCCTGGATCCAGCTTGGATTCGTGGAACTTATACATAGATTAGATGAGGTTTAACAAAAGTGAGGAATCCACCTTAGGGGATAACCAAGGGAGGCGAATTATAATTTTTTAATATTTTTGTAGTAGCACTGTGTTGTGGTGACATAAACTGATAGCCCATCTGAAGGCAGTTACAAACCCCCTTGTCTGCAAGTGAGAAACATCGTGAAATGTTGTGTTTCGATTCGTTAATAAGGAATGCCAGAGCCCAAAATCAATCTCTACCTTACTCCTTATGCTGTATCCTGTCTGAGTCGTTACCGCTCTCTAGTTTTGATTATCAATAGGCACACACTTTACCACCGAAAGAACGGCTTGCTTATTTGCCATTCCTTATCATGAAAAAAAAAAACACAACAGCTAATTAATTGAGTGAGCCACAATTTTCACACCAGACTGACAATTTTCTTAACCTGTATTTTCTGGACCTTCTGGAGATGTATTATCTAAACTATGATTACCTACAATCACTTGGAAGCAAAATTATTTTTTTTTAAAATCCATTTTCTTTTTTCAGGTCAAGCTGGTTGCTCTCCAAATCAAACATGGGTGCCATGCAATGTCAACTGTCCAGATGCGTATTGCCCCAAAGACGACGAGCCCACGCCAGTATGTGACGCACCTAACCCTTGTCCAGGCGGTTGTCATTGTAAAATAAATTACCGGTTGAATGATGAAGGAAAATGTATATATGCGTCAGAGTGTCGTAAGTTCCTCCTTCCAAAAGTATTTAATGATCTCACGTTAATACGAGCTCAACTATAAGGTTAAAATAATTATTTTCAGCTCCAGTTAAATGCACGAGACCAAATGAGGTGTGGGATTCGTGCCCCAGTGCGTGTTTAGCTGAAAATTGCGAAGACATTGACAATCAACCGACTACATGCAACACCTTAATTTTAAATTGTCAGCCAAGATGCGTCTGCGCAAAAGGGCATTTTAGGAAGGACGGAATATGTGTTCCCGCTAAAGAATGCCGTAAATAGTTTCATTGTAGATTTTTGTTAAATAAACTGAATACGAAATTCCTGCTTGCTTTTATTTTATGTGCTTGCAACTGCATTATTATTAACTCATATTTATTAGGTATTTATATTTAAGTATGTATGAAATAGCTTTATGGAGGGAAATAGCGAAAACAGCATCAATATAAATTTTAAAACTTATTTTTATGTTTAAATATTTTAAGTATTGAAATATTATGTTTATAATATCGTAAATAATAATATTATATTTAGTATTAATAAGTAAGGATGTAGCTTTGTGCTTTTTAAATTTAATAAGAAAGGGCAGAATATAAAGGAATGGATCCTTCCAACGATGTAGTAAAATATGTATAACGCCAAAAGAAATATGCAATATTACTTACAATAGAGAATATTACTTGCAATAGGGAATATACACATTATGACCTTATTATACATGTTTCATTGGCGTCATGTTCATGTTCAGGGGATTTGTCTAGTTTACTTCAGTTCAAAAAGAATGAAGCATTCATTGATCATGTTTTATTTAGACCCTGACAGATCGATTTCTAGACCTAAAAATCCCCTAACCCTAGATTTTCGTCAAAATTGTTAGAGCCGTTTGCGAGATCGTTGTGGAAATCAAGCAATTTCTCGTTTAGTATTACAAGATAAGATATTAAAATCTTTTACAGGTTGCGTTCAACCATTACCAAAATGCCCAAAAAATGAAGTAGCGGTCAAGGAGAAATTTTCCTGCCCACCCGACACTTGTGATACCCTTTGGCTCGCGTATGATTGTGCTCCTGATCCAAAACCCCAGCCGGGATGTACTTGTGCCAAGGGTTATTTGAGGACGAACTCAACAGGTGTTTGTGTTCCAGAATCACGATGTCTTCCACGTGAGTTTTATTTTTTATTTTTAAGTATTTAAAAATTTGCACTGGCTGTTACGTCTATTGAATCTATTGCGTCATCTATTGAAATAACATTTAAATTACAAATCACTTAGGATAACCTTTAATATTTCTAATAATTGTTATGCATGTCAAAGTTTAAACGATTTCTGTAACAAGTATTATTTTAAAATTACAATACTAATGAGAAGTTTAATTTTATCAATTACATTTCCTAAGCTGAATGTGCTGATGATCCGAATGCACAACGGGGATGTGGGAACAGATGCAAAAAAACCTGTGCAGATTATAAAGACACAAATAAAAAATGTCCGGAGATATGCCGCTTAGATGGGTGTGATTGCAAGGATGGATATATTTATGACGACTTTGTTAAGAAATGTGTTAAACCAGAAGATTGCAGTGAGTATGTTGGTAATAATTTGTTTTAATCTATGCACACTTATTTTATTTAGATCTGATCTTTTATTATTCTTTCTTTTATTTATTACTAACGATTCGCACCCGGCTTCGCAAGGATGCAATTTTTTTATGCAAATTATGATAATTCCTCATTTATCGCTATTTCCATTAGTGAAAACAATATTAAAATCCGATTGTTAAAGCGGACAGAGACTTTATTTTCTTAATATCTAATATACCTACTTTAATAAGTATTATCATTAATCAATCAATCAATACTAATAATAAATCTGTAAGTGTAGGTATTGTATGAATGTATGTTCCTCCATAACTCTTAAACGAATTAACTGATTTTCATGAAACTTGGTAGATAAACATTTAGATGTACAGGACACAGGATAGGCTACTTTTTATTTTTCAACGCGGACGAAGTCGCGGGCGCCAGCTAGTATATAATAATATAGACTATGAGTCTGATATTAAAAGATCTGCCTTCTTTTTGATGAAAAAAATTATGTGTTCAAAATTCCAAATATTCCAAAAGGGAAATCCGAACAGTAGTGAAATATTCTTTCATATTTTCATAATTTTATACAGCTCCTCAATGTACTGGGCCGCATGAGAAGTACCATGAGTGTCCATTAGGACTATGTGTTGCTAAAACTTGTGAACAATTAGGAAAGCCTATTCCATGTCCTGGAATATTAGGGCCTTGTTCTGGTGGATGTGTTTGTGAAGATGGCTATCTTAGGGATCCACAAGGAGTTTGCATAAAACAAGAAAAATGTCGTGAGTATTAAAATTGAACATTGTTTTAACAAAGATTTATGTTCGTATAAAATTTTTTACTCATCATGGAAAATAAATAAAAATTTATATAGCTATAATGTTATCTAAAGTAGTTATATTTTTTTTACGTTGGGAAATCCTACCTACCCGGCAGCGAAGGAATTGCTGGCAGGTTATGCCAGACTTATTGGCTAAAACCAAACGAGTTTCTAACGCGGCCATAGATGGACTGGGTTGCGGGAACGATAAGACACGACATCCGCAACCCGCCACGGCCGTTCCGCGCGAGGAGGACTGCACTCGGAACCTCGGCGTACCCGAAAGCGGAGGTACGCCGGCTATCACGGTGGACCTCTAGACGGACAGTAGACCAAATCCCGATATAGATTTATCTAGGAAGGTAGCGGACATAAGCCAGCCGCCTGCGCCCGAGCCTCCTCCGGGGGATGGGCTGCCAGATGGGATCCTCTTTCCACTGCCTCTGCTTTATATCTGCATTAACATTAACACATGCTTTAAAATTTGCATCAAAGGATATTTTAATTTTTCTGGTTTTTCTTTTGGCAGCAAATAAATGTGAACCTAATTCACATTTCACCGATTGCGCTGATCCCTGTCCAGCTACTTGCGCTCATACTCTACCTCTGCCATGCAAAAAGATGTGTCAACCTGGTTGCCAATGTAATGATGGATACGTTCGGAATATTAACAATGAATGCGTAAAGATAGAAAAATGCCCAGGTACTTAAGACAAGTTTTTAAAAACTGACATCCCATAACTTGTTCAGTCCTTACCTACTGCTGGACATAGGCCTCCCCATAATTTTGCAATAAGACCTGTCGTAAGCAGCCTGGATCCAGCTTGGATTCGTGGAACTTATACATAGATTAGATTAGGTTTAACATAGGTGAGGAATCCATGTTAGGGCGAATTATAATTTTTTAATATTTTTGTAGTAGCACTGTGTTGTGGTGACATAAACTGATAGCCCATCTGGAGGCAGTTACAAACCCCCTTGTCTGCTAGTGAGAAACATTGTGAAATGTTGTGTTTCGATTCGTTAATAAGGAATGCCAGAGCCAAATCTCAATCTCTACCTTACTCCTTATGCTGTATCCTGTCTGAGTCGTTACCGCTCTCTAGTTTTAATTATAAATAGGCACACACTTTACCACCGAAAGAACGGCTTGCTTATTTGCCATTCCTTATCATGAAAAAAAAACACAACAGCTAATTAATTGAGTGAGCCACAATTTTCACACCAGACTGACAATTTTCTTAACCTATATTTTCTGGACCTTCTGGAGATGTATTATCTAAACTATGATTACCTAAAATCACTTGGAAGCAGATTTTATTTAAAAAAATCCATTTTCTTCTTTCAGGTCAAGCTGGTTGCTCTCAAAATCAAACATGGGTGCCATGCAATGTCAACTGTCCAGATGCGTATTGCCCCAAAGACGACGAGCCCACGCCAGTATGTGACGCACCTAACCCTTGTCCAGGCGGATGTCATTGCAAAATTAATCACCTGTTGAATAATGAAGGAAAATGCATATATGCGTCAGAATGTCGTAAGTTCCTCCTTCCAAAAGTATTTATTGATCTCACGTTAATACGAGCTCAACTATAAGGTTATAATAAATTGCCTTTCAGCTCCAGTTAAATGCACGAGACCAAATGAGGTGTGGGATTCGTGTCCCAGTGCGTGTTTAGCTGAAAATTGCGAAGACATTGACAATCAACCGACTACATGCAACACCTTAATTTTAAATTGTCAGCCAAGATGCGTCTGCGCAAAAGGGCATTTTAGGAAGGACGGAATATGTGTTCCCGCCAAAGAATGCCGTAACTAGTTTCATTGTAGATTTTTGCTAAATAAACTGAATAGGAAATTCCTGCTTGCTTTATTTTATGTGCCTGCAACTGCATTATTATTAACTCATATTTATTACGTATTTATATTTAAGTATGTATGAAATAGCTTTATGGAGGGAAATAGCGAAAACAGCATCAATATAAATTTTAAAAATTATTTTTATTTTTAAATATTTAAATTATTGAAATATTATGTTTATAATATCGTAAATAATAATATTATAGTAGGGATAACTTTTTTTACGTTGGGAAATCGTACCTACCCAGCAGCGAAGGAATTGTTGGCAGGTTATGCCGGACTTATTGGCTAAAACCAAACGACTTTCTAACGCGGCTATAGATGAACTGGGTTGCGCGAACGATAAGACACGACATCCGCAACCCGCCACGCCTGTTCCGCGCGAGGAGGAGTGCACTCGGAACCTCGGCGTACCCGAAAATGGAGGTACGCCGGCTATCTCGGTGGACTTTTAGACGGACAGTAGACCAGATCCCGATATAGATTTATCTAGTAAGGTAGCGGACATAGGGTAGCCTCCTGCATCCGAACCTCTTCCGGGGATCGGCTGGAGATGGGATCCTCTTTCCACTGCCTCTGCTTTATACCTGCATTAACATTCACACATGTTTTGAAATTTGCATTAGTTGCAAAGGATATTTTAGTTTTTCTGGTTTTTCTTTTGGCAGCAAATAAATGTGAACCTAATTCACATTTCACCGATTGCGCTGATCCCTGGCCAGCTACTTGCGCTTATACTCTACCTCTGCCATGCGAAATGATGTGTCAACCTGGTTGCCAGTGTAACGATGGATACGTTCGGAATATTAACAATGAATGCGTAAAGATAGAAAAATGCCCAGGTAAGAGAAGTTTTTAAAAACTGACATCCCATTACTTGTTCAGTCCTTACCTACTGCTGGACATAGGCCTCCCCATAATTTTGCAATAAGAACTGTCGTAAGCAGCCTGGATCCAGCGTGGATTCGTAGAACTTATACATAGATTAGAATAAGTTTAACATAGGTGAGGAATCCATGTCAGGGCGAATTATAATTTTTCAATATTTTTGTAGTAGCACTGTGTTGTGGTGACATAAACTGATAGCCCATCTGGAGGCAGTTACAAACCCCCTTGTCTGCAAGTGTGAAACGTTGTGAAATGTTGTGTTTCGGTTCGTTCCATGCCAAGAGCCAAGGAATGCCAGAGCCCAATCTCAATCTCTACCTTACTCCTTATACTGTATCCTGTCTTAGTCGTTACCGCTCTCTGGTTTTGATTATTAATAGTTACACACTTTACCACCGAAAGAACGGCCTGCTTATTTGCCATTCCTTATCATGAAAAAAAAAAACACAACAGCTAATTAATTAAGTAAGCCACAATTTTCACACCAGACTTACAATTTTCTCAACCTATATTTTTGTGTGAATATTTAAACCCTTCTGGAGATGTATTATCTAAAATTCTAAACTATGATTACATACAATCACTTGGAAGCAGATTTTATTTTAAAAAATCCATTTTCTCCTTTCAGGTCAAGCTGGTTGCTCTCAAAATCAAACATGGGTGCCATGCAATGTCAATTGTCCAGATGCATATTGCCCCATAGACGATGAACCCACGCCAGTATGTGATGCACCTAACCCTTGTCCCGGCGGATGTCATTGCAAAATTAATCACCTGTTGAATAATGAAGGAAAATGCATATATGCGTCAGAATGTCGTAAGTTCCTCCTTCCAAAAGTATTTATTGATCTCACGTTAATACGAGCTCAACTATAAGGTTATAATAAATTGCCTTTCAGCTCCAGTTAAATGCACGAGACCAAATGAGGTGTGGGATTCGTGTCCCAGTGCGTGTTTAGCTGAAAATTGCGAAGACATTGACAATCAACCTACTACATGCAACACCTTAATTTTAAATTGTCAGCCAAGATGCGTCTGCGCAAAAGGGCATTTTAGGAAGGACGGAATATGTGTTCCCGCCAAAGAATGCCGTAACTAGTTTCATTGTAGATTTTTGCTAAATAAACTGAATAGGAAATTCCTGCTTGCTTTATTTTATGTGCCTGCAACTGCATTATTATTAACTCATATTTATTACGTATTTATATTTAAGTATGTATGAAATAGCTTTATGGTGGGAAATAGCGAAAACAGCATCAATATAAATTTTAAAAATTATTTTTTGGTTTAAATATTTGAAGTATTGAAATATTATGTTTATAATATCGTAAACAATAATATTTTATTTCGTATTAATAAGTAAGGATGCAGCTTTGTGCTTAATAAACTTAATAAGAAAGGTCAAAATATAAAGCAATGGATGGTTCCAACGATATACAACGCCAAAAGCAATATTACTTACCATCGCAATAGAGAATTTACACATAAGTATGACCTTATTCTACATGTTTCATTGGCGTCATGTTCATGTTCAGTGGTATTGTCTAGTTTACTTCAGTTCAAAAAGAATGAAGCGTCATGATCATTGATCATGTTTTATTTATTTACCACATCTGCTTGTCTAGTACATATTGGATGGTCTAGTGATTTTGGTAAAAAATACTTAGGTAAATACTAACTGGTTCTGTAATTATAATTATTGTGCTAAACTTACAGTTATATATTATCGGCGCGTTTAAGGCGAATATAAAAAAGTGTACCTCAAGCATTATTTGTTTGCAATTTATGCAGCACGAAAATGTAAAGATCCTAATGCAACATGGAAGGATTGTCCAAATGGCCCCGACCCCTGCCCTGCAACATGTCAACACACTCTACCAAAGCCCTGTAAACTTCCGTGCAAATCCGGTTGCCAATGCAACAAAGGCTACGTGCTTTCAGTGTCTGATGGAATCTGTGTCAAAATAGAAAACTGTAAAGGTAAAAATTAACCAATATATTTCTCTTTTATTTTTTTTTATTTTTTTATGTTAAGGTCTACCGACAGGCTGACGGCCCACTTGATGGTAGGTGGCTACCGTCGCCTATAACACAAACAACGTCATAAGTGCTACAAGTGCGCTGCCGACCATAGAAGGATTAAGGATAAGGGATAAGGAAGGGATGGGGTAATGGGCTCTGGCATCCCTTACTCACTCACCGAAACACAACAGCACATAATGCTGTTATTTCACGGTGGTATTCTGTAAGGGGGTGGTTACTGCCGCCAGACGGACTGCCCAAATGACTGCGAAACGCAGTGTGTGCTCTACCACTACTTTTCAAATCCAGACCAGAGTCAATTTTGAAAATTACATTAAAATTTCTAAATCAGACTACGCAAACTGCAGTACCAGTAAAACGTTTGTCAGATGTACCTTTAGTCAATATCAATATTATGGAAACCGTCCAGAGACTGCCCGGGAGGTTTGTTTGTCTGCCGAATTGTTATAACCCGATTATAACCATATAATCCTTGAAGAGATGTCATAAACAGTAGTGAAGTCAATTGGGAGTAAGAAGATTATATTTAAAAAAGTCCTATTTTGTTATTCCAGATCATGCTGGTTGCTCTCCTAATCAAACATGGGTACCTTGCAATGTCAATTGTCCAGATGCATATTGCCCCAAAAACGACCAACCCACGCCGATATGTGACCCACCTTACCCTTGTCCTGGCGGATGTCACTGCAAAATAAATCACCGGTTGAATAATGAAGGAAAATGTATATATGCGTCAGAGTGTCGTAAGTTCCTCCTTCCAAAAGTACTTATTGATCAACTACGTTACGTTATACGCGAGCTCAACTATAAGGTTAATAAATTGCCTTTCAGCTCCAGTTAAATGCACGAGACCAAATGAGGTGTGGGATTCGTGTCCCAGTGCGTGTTTAGCTGAAAATTGCGAAGACATTGACAATCAACCGACTACATGCAACACCTTAATTTTAAATTGTCAGCCAAGATGCGTCTGCGCAAAAGGACATTTTAGGAAGGACGGAATATGTGTTCCCGCCAAAGAATGCCGTAAATAGTCCAATTGTAGATTTTTGCTAAACACACTTTATAGGAAATTTCTGCTTGCTTTTATTGTATATGCTTACGATTGCATTTTTTTTAACTCATATTTATTACGTATGTGTACATAATATGTATCTATGCAGCGATAATATGTATCTTAGATTTATGCTTTATTGTGGGAAACAAATAAAAAAAGAATATTTAAAGGTGTCATCTCAAAAATTTATTTGCCCTTTGTGTAACAGGAAAATGTAAAGATCCTAATGCGACATGGAAGGATTGTCCAAACGGGCCCGACCCTTGTCCTGCAACATGCCAACACACTGTGCCAACGCCCTGTAAACTGCCGTGCAAATCCGGTTGCCAATGCAACGAGGGCCACGTACTTTCAGTGCCTGATGGACTCTGTGTCAAAGTAGAAACCTGTAAAGGTAACAATCAACCAATATGTTTCTCTCTTAATAAGCCTAAAAGAAGCATTAAATCACCTGCATGTGCTTAATTTTGTTTTGGCATTTTCAGACCACGCAAATTGCGGGACCAATAAAACGTTTGTCGAATGTACCTTTAGATGCCCAAACGTTTTATGTCCGAAAGATGACCTTACAATATTATGCAAACCGCCCAGAGACTGTCCGGGAGGATGCGGTTGTCTGCCGAATTATAGATACAACAGCGAGGATCGCTGTATTTTAGCATCGGAATGTCGTAAGTTTGTTTTCTATACATTTGTGATATTAGTTTTCAACATTACATGTAGGAGATATTTAAAGTTGAAAAATATGTCCTACTTTATTGTATAGGTATTGTATAGGTATTATTGTAGCCACTTAACAGCGAACCCTCAATCTATCAGCAGGATATGGGATAAGCCACTATGAAATTTTATTAATTCCCACACCGATGTTGAGGATAAGGAATAAATAATTGTCAATAATTTAACTAAAAAATCATAAAACATTAGAAAGTCATAAAAGATAAATCGAGTAAATCGATTTAAGTAGCTTATACTTGTTAGCTTTAAGCCTCTTATACTAATCTATCTTTTTATAAGTGGCCAATACTTTATCCGTAAAGGGCAAAGCGAAATGAGAATTTAATGTATTTTCCACACACAATCGATCGAAATTAATCTAAGTCCCAAGTGGAAATAACAGACCGATGGGGAAAGTAGACTGAATGGTTAAGTTGACCAATTAGGAAAATAGACGGAATGCTCCGGAGGGATCTTAAGGAAATGTAAAATATATTCCACACTTAGGCTACTGAAAACAACTAAAGTGGAATAAAAATTATTCAAAAACATCGTGTTTTTTTTTTCTTTACAAATGTCAGTATGGTTTCATATCTCAGCTCCTGTGGAATGTACAAGACAAAACGAAGTGTGGGACCCATGCTCATCAGAAAACCTCATAGAAGAATGTGCCTATAGACTTAATGAACCGTATTCAACAAGTGAAGACCAAATTTGCTATCCACGATGTGTTTGTAAAGACAACCATTACAAAAACGATCAACTACTTTGCGTTCCAGAAAGCGAATGCCGTAAGTAAATAGTCAAAGATATTTAAGAATAAAGCTTTCGATCCATTTCCTTATGATACAATAAAAATGACTAGTTTTTTTTTGTTCCAGCATAACTAAAAGGGACTCGTCAATACAACATACTTTTTGCCAACAATGATATATATCATTTATATTATTTATTCATTTGAAAATAATAATTTACACTAAGAATGGCCGCAACTTCGTATTGTTTTAGGTATTTCAGTATTCCGTATATAACTTTCTTGTTTGCAAACCGATTGGAAAGAAACAGACACCAAATGTTACAAAAAGCTTGCTTCAATATATCAGTGAAAACCGCATTGAAATTGGTTAAGCCGTTTCTGAGATTAGCGTGCACAAACGCACAGACAAAAATTCTAAAAATTATTTTATTGATCTCAGTAACATAAGTAGGTACAAGGTGAAAAGCTTATATTTTTGAAAAAAAAAAAAAGAAATCCATGTACGGACACAGCTCGTTTGCGATTTTACTTATTATGTATAGCTAAAAAAATTTCTATTATCTCATTTACAAAAATTTAATAAACAGTTGAATTCCAAAAAAAATTTTTATTTAAAAATCTTTTAAGCAGATTTATTTTTCTTCTTATTTGACGAGACCATAAGATGAGTGATCAGGATGTTCTCTGTCGCAGAAGCATAGGTTCGATTCCTAGCAAGGCCAACTTTCGAAAAGAACTTTTTAAAGTTTCTTTTTTTATTTATTGAATCAAGGCAGCACTTGGCCGCGATCTCACTAATTGATGTAAGGTGCAGATACGGCCGAAGGTGGACCACGCTTACCTAGTAAGTGCTCATTTACCCTAGATTTGACCCCGAGGTTGTAATTTTGAGGAAACACGGACGCAGGCAATGAGTTCCACTCCTTAGCAGTTCGGACAAGGAACGTGGAACTGTAACGCTTCATGCGTGACCGAGGAACATCAACCACGAAGGGATGAAACCCCCGCGCCTCGTGGTGCCCAAGTGGAAGTTGCTTCTAGTTCTGGATCCGGATGTGATACCAGGACACTGCGTTTCGCAGTCATTGGGCAGACCGTAGATTTGGGGGCAGTAAGCGACCCCTTATACAGAAGGCCACAGTGAAATAACAGCTTGTTTGCTGTTGCGTTTCGGTGTGTGAGTAAAGGATGCCAGGGTCCATTTACCTAACCTTTCCTAATCCCTTATTCTTAATCCTATTATGGTCGACAGCACACTTGGATCGCCTGGCTTGTGTCACAGGCGACGGTAGCCACCTACCATCAAAATGTCATAAAATGTAAAAACACATATATTTACTCCGTATAATTTTATATTAGAAAATGTTATAGATAAGAATAAATGTTTTTTAACACCTAAGAAAAAGGAGCACGGACGATGTTACGGACACCAGCTAGTATCTAAATAATATATTTTTTTATTATTTTTTTTATTATATATAAATATACTTCATATACTTACATGAAAATATACAAAGCATCTAAATATAATCTTTTTTTTAAATGATCTGCAATTGTGTAGAGTTGCAAAACCTATAATTTTAAAACTACTTGCACAATTTATAATACAAAAAAAGGAAACCTGAAAACAAATTACAAAAACAATATAATTCAGTTGTCGTCATGTTGACATATTTTTAAGAAAATTTGGAAATAACACAAAAAAAATTAAAAATTACTAAAAAGTGTGAAAAATAAAATATAAATTACAATTTCCCATACAATTACAACTAAAAGATTATAAATGTCGGTAATACTTCGTGGAAGTGAAGTTTTTCGTCCGTGTCCAAGATTCGGATGTGTGACTG
The DNA here is from genome assembly GCA_945859745.1 of Synanthedon formicaeformis. NCBI lineage: Eukaryota > Metazoa > Arthropoda > Insecta > Lepidoptera > Sesiidae > Synanthedon > Synanthedon formicaeformis. The sequence continues at coordinate 6,939,131 of OX243954.1, forward strand.
CGGAGCCGAGCATATATTACAAAAGGCCAAGGTGCGGTCAGCCACGACCGCAACCATTCCAAAGGGAAGCGTACCGTTATTGTTCGGGACCGAGCAACGTGCCTGCACAGAGGTAAGAAAATATATGGAGTACTTAAGTAATTCATAGGCATTGTAATTGCGCTGCCGATCTTTATAAGGCAAATGATTGAGGAGAGCTTAGGAGAGTGGGTTCTGCCATTCTTTGCTCCCTCACAAAAACAAAACAGAACATGTGCCGTAATCAGCTTGATCTTAGGATATATGATCATAATATAATGGTTTCTATGATTCCTTTAAGTGTAGATTTTACATATACATCGTACCACGTATGTTTATAACATTAACCTTTTCCATCTATAACCTTAATCTATACCTTAACTATTTTCTAGACCATGCTGTTACGATTACCCCTGCAAGGCAGATTGCTTTAACCACGGAGCCTGTACGCGCCCAAGCGGAAGGTACGCGCGGACTGTTTGGTATCCGGGCGAGTGCTGTCCGGTCGTGTCCCCCTGTCAAGCCTTCACGTGTCCCAACCCGCCGTACCACCCCTGCTGCTACCATACTTGCAATAAGCTAGTTTGATAACGATTGTTTGAATTGTCTAGTATCTCATGTAAGCTCTGTGTGGTAACGTTCCTTGTATGAGTTTTTAATGATTTGACGAAAATATACTAATAAGAGTAAAATAGAATGGTGTATATGTTTTAATTTTATGTCTCAAGCTCTAGTGTGAGTTTATAAAGCCCAAGAACGTAAATATTTGTATGAGAAATTGTAAATTGTCAATGACAAATTGACAATTTTCCATTTATGATCTCCCTAAACTCATACTAGAGCCACAGAGCGATAGTATCCAGTTCACAGATACTTAGTGGAGTAAGAATCTAAGTGTTACTGGGAAGCTTTGAGACACATGGTCCAAAATTCCTTAGTGGCATAAAACTAATGTTGAGATTTGGGGAATGTTAAGCTGCGGATTCCTCTGCGAAATCAAATCGGAAATAAGATCCGTAGATGCAGAAAAGTCAATAGTAGATAAGTTGTTGAGGTTGAACCAACATGATACGAAGGCCGCTGGGTTTGATCCCACATTTACCAATGGACATTATCCGGTTAAAATAACTATAAGATGACCTGCATAATAATTCTAAAATATAAATAAACATAATATATTTATGGCGTATTAATGAAATTTTAATAATAATTTTTATAATATAAAGTAAGTAAGTCTGTTAATCACAAAAAATGAGTTTGTAATTTGCGAATGAACGTGGGGGTCCACCTACATTTACTGTTAAAAATTTACTACATTACTAGGCTACAGGCTCCCGACTTCGCCCGGGTTCAAAATAAAAACTATCCTATCTTTTAAGTTTAACCAAATTACACATAGTTACGAAGTTTTATCAAAATCGGTTCAGTAGTTTAGGAGTTCATTAGCCTCGAACAACGTGGCACGTAATTTTTATATATATGGAGATGTAAGCAATAATACATATAAGAATTTACATGAAAATATAGAAAACATCTAAATATAGATGATAATAATTAAAATAGATTTTCAATTGTATCGAGATAGAAAACTGAAAATTTTAAACCTGCATACACGACTTAAAAAAAAGAAACTTGAAAATCACAAAAAAATATCATTCAGTTTCCGGTCATGTTGACATATGTTTAAGAAAATTTGGAATTAGTCTAAAAAAATAAAAAATTACTGAAATATGTGAAAAATAAAATTCATATTATACAATTTCCCTACTAGTAGTTATTTATAACTACTAGTAGTTCTACAAGATGTCGGTAATAATTCGTGGAAGTGAAGATTTTCGTCCGACTCCAAGATTCGGATGTGCGGCTGCGGAGAGCATTTATGGCAAAAGGCGCAGTCAACCACGACCGCAACCATTACAAAAGAAGGCGTCTTATATTTCGGGACCGAGCAACGTGCCTCCAGAGAGGTAAGAGAATATATCGAGTAGCTAATTCATAGGGATTGTAATTGCGTGCCGACCTTTAGGCCGGTTTCAGTGCTCTCCTGATAGTCAGTACTGACGATACGCAAAACCGACCGTGCGACTGACGCGCTTGTCATTTGTATGAAAATTCACAAGTCGTTCAGAGCTCTCCTGACCGTACGCACGCGTTTATTGCTACGCATTGCGTACGGAGACAGTGCGCACGACGCGTCCGCATGCGTTACCGTCGGTAACCTGACGATGTATACTTAATATGAAATTGCTTTACGATCTGTCTGTGGATGTTAACTTACACCACGCAACGGATTTTGATGCGGTTTTCACTATCAGTTAGATAATTTTTCATAATATATATAGTGGTATTTGCTAGACCTTAAGTGGGCAGGACCTCCGGTTAAGGAGGGCTCACTGGCCAGCCTTTCGATGATTACTTGAGGAGGAGAGGGTTGTAGGTGTCCATTTCTTGTACGTGCTTGTGACTGTACTAGTCTGGTCCGTGCGTTCGTCAGGAGAGCTCTGAAAGGTTGTCGATCGTGCGTATCGTCAGGACCCGACCATACGCAGTTACGCACACCGTCAGGAGAGCACTAAAACCGGCCTTATATCCCTCACAAAAACAAAACAGAACTTGCCATACTTATTAAAATTTTGGTATATATATATGATTGTTTCTGTGATTCCTTTAAAAGAGCTGTCATTTAATTGGATAAGAAAAATACAGATTAAAAAGAAAGTTTATGAGCAAGACTTGAAATTTTTAATATCTAAACAGTCGATGAAAAATAATTCATACAATCTCCTTTGTCATCCAATCATGAAACTTCTACTCTGACATCTGTAATTCCAATAATTAATTTGGACATTTTGGATGCATGACACACAGTCATACGAATGTGAACCAGTCATAATCCTTTTTTGCTATTGCTACAATACAAACGTTACTGTAATTGTAGCCATTATGATCATGTGTATTTTTGGAAAACAACCAAATTACTTGATTATTAGGATTTCTTTTTTATTTTACTATTTTACTAATACCATATGTCCACTAGTTACCGTAGTATATTAATACGCAATATAAGTAGCATTTATAATATTAGTAGTATTATTCAACCAGATTTATATACCTTGAGTAACTATTATAATTATTTTGCAGACCTTGCAAATACGACTTCCCTTGTAAGGCAGATTGCTTTAACCATGGAGCTTCTATGCGACCAAGTGGAAGGTACGCACGGACTGTTTGCCATCCAGGCGAGAGCCCTCCGGTCGTGTCCCCCTGTCAAGCCTTCACATTTCCCAACCCGCCATACCACCCCTGCTGCTACCATACTTGCAATAAGTTCTAACTGACGATAGTTTGTGTTTGTAACAATTGTTTGTTGTGTATATTGTACTGTGTAGTATCTCATGTAAGCTGTTTCTGTGGTAACGTTCCTTGTATGAGTTTTTAAATGATTTAACGAAAATATACTAATAAGAGTGAAATTAAATGGTGTATATGTTTTACTTTTACATCTAATATTCAAGTAGTATTCAACTCACGCTGGTGCCAGGTTACACTGGACCCAAGCGTTCGACCCAACCAAGGGTTCCGACCAATCCCCCAATGGGTTTGGTCCCATGACGTCAGTTTCAAAATTTGAAACTCGGACGTTGTGAAACCAAACCTCCCAATATAATTTCATATAATTGTTATATTTTTTTATAATTTATGTTTGTTTATAATTTTATAATTATAATTTTATGTTTAAAAATAAAATTATAAACAAGGCATATTGAATATTAAAAAAAAAAAAAACAATTTGTATAGGTACACATTGTCTTACAAAAAAATAGTGTAGAATTTTTGTTTCTCTTCGTTTGTGACCGCAAATCTCAAAAACGGCTCAACAGATTTGGATGAATTTTGGAACCCAGTTAGTTTATTAACTGGATTAATATATAGGATACTTTTATCCTGGAAAACTTAAGTTCCCTGAGTTTTTATAACTAATAAGTATTAATCATAAACAGAGTTTGTAATTTTCAAATGAATGTAAGGATGCCTACTTACAATTGTTAACAATTTACTACTTGTACATAATGTTCTGAAAATATATGAATTGTGAAAGTTTTACAAAATGAAAATCAATCAAAAAAACTATATTTTGATTATCACGCTAGATTTTCCTATATCACGACGAGTTTAGGAGCGAGTTTGACTTGGCTCAATTTACAGACGAACAAACCGCAAACTTTATCTATTATGTTATTTATTCTGAGCTAGAATATAGCTAAGATATTGCAATTCTGTTAGCACTAATGTACATAACATAACAATAACAGACGTTTCTGGCAATTGCGTAATCCCGCCCACATAAAATCAAAGCGTGCAAAATATTGAACAGTAGCTTTTGAGCTTTTTACATGAACAGGCTGCTTTTGTTTATGTGAAAGTATTTTTTTATTATCTATAATTAATTTTTACTTCACTGTTTTCTTTTAGTAAAATTATAAGGATTCTATGTGATACACGAATGTGGGTTGCAAGATGTTTTGGATAACATTTTTGGTATTGTGTTTTATAGGTAAGTAAAACATGATTGTATACACTTTAATTTCTTATTCATTAACTGGTTACTTAATAAGATATTAAAAAGGAATCCGTAATTATGTGATTTTGTAAGAAAAAGGAAATAATTTAGTAGGAGATAATTTGTATATACTCGTAAGTAGCAATATTACTCTCTTTAAAAAAACGTTGCATGCGTTTGCGTGATGTTTTATGGTTTGATTTTCTTTTTATGTTAAGGTCGACTGACAGGCTGACGGCCACTTGATGGTATGTTGCTGCGTTGCTTGCCTATAACACAAGCAATGCCATAGACGTGCTACAAGTGCGTTGCTGACCATAGAAGGATTAAAAATAAGTGATAAAGAAGGGATGGGGTTAATGGGCTCTCTCACCGAAACTAAAAATATTTAGCGCCTCTTTCACCAACGTCAAGTACGCTAATCTGTCATTTAAAGTCACCGGTAACCGGGGATAATGGAGCTTATATACCTTTCTTTGTACGGTAAAAGTTCCAAACATTGAAAAGAAAATAATGAAAAAAATTCGCCTATCGAATGATGCAGTAAACCGAGTGCATAATTCAATAAAACGGGAAATGATTTCTAAAAGTAACTAATCAACACTTTACTTGTAGTTGGTGAAAGAGGCCCTTATAGTATTGTGGCTTATATAAATCACAGCCATCCTCAATTAATACTGAGTTAGTTATTTAAAACTTTATATTTTTCCCACCAGGAGTACTCGGAGCCCGCCAACCGGACATAGATATCAACAGGTATTGAGTGACGCAAAATGTTTGGCACAGTTCACTCAAAACATTCATCTAACTGACGATAGGTATTCGGTGTACTAGACTTTCATAACTTCTCTAAATAACGGTTGAAGGACGCATACCTAACTGAAAACTAAAATCTGTACGAATTCACGAAGCAAATTTTATGAATAATATTCACGACATTCCTATACTATTTATCAGAATTCACACATAGTATAAATTAAAGTTGCTGCCCGCGTCTGTCTGCCTGTCTTCTCTAACTCCTTCTATGGTTTAGGAGCGGAATAGCGCATTGATGCATTCGTCAAAGCTTAGAGGTTTTGATTATTTAGTGCCTATGGTATGCTAAGTTTGTGGTACCGTGTTTCCCAATAAAACGCAGGTGCACACTAAAAGAATTGTCTAAAGAGAGCTTTCTAATTTACAACCAGTTACTTTAAACCTTGTAGGATCTGAAAACTGCCATCTAAAAATAATGGGAAAATGTTATAATGAATTGCATGTCTAACGACTTGACTTTACACACGTAACTTTCAAAAGGTCAGATTTTCAAAAGGTCAAACTTTCAGATGGTCAGTTTTTCAAATCGTCAGAATTTCTTAAAGGTAAAAACAAGTTACTCGTATTAAGTAAACGTTTTATTGATTGTTTTCTGATATTTTTTGAGTAATGCAAAATGACGGCTTGTTCCAATGAAACTACAGGTATACCTAATTTTTTTATTTCAATTTTAAAAACTAAAATAAACTACATCGGCAGTGAGTTTTGGCATTAAAACTGCTAGTTTTATCTTTAGAATACCTTTAGTCAAAAGTTTATACGCGATCAAAAATTCATGTGGTTACTCGCTTCTGGTATGCGATAAATTATTCTCAATAAAATAGGTACCTTTTAATAGGCTCAAGAAAATAGGCTTTTAGGTAGGTAGTAAAATAGGTTTTTATAAACTTATAAGTATTGTATATTAAAGGTACAAGTAGATTTTTTTAAAGTTATCTACAGAATATGACATATCAATTACGACATATCCTAAAAGTTATATCTTAAGATTAAAATATAATGTACCACTGTAATTACCTACGTTATATTCAATTAGTTATTTGCGAAAAAAATACATATTTTGTTTAACATATTTAACTTTCCTCTCTACAATGTTTGACTTGAGATTCAATTTATTACATAAACAATTTCTCAACAATATAAGCTCGTAAATACCTGTCCATTTTAACAAGTTTTACATTTGTTTCGAAAATATTTCATCGGCCAATGCATAAGCAGTCCGAAATAAACCACACGTCATTTTCATCCCTGAACTTTCAAGTATTGCTCGAGTTTTGTATTTGTATAAATCTAGATACAAAAATAAACAAATTCCTTTCACACCTACTTTTTTCAACTTTATTTTTCTTGAGTTTTAAATATCTTTTCTAATGTTTCTTCTTCACGATGAATTTCTTTCTGTTTCATTCCGACACGTAAGTCACAAAATGAGATGAATCGCGTATCCTTTATAAAACATACCTACCATTGACATTTCCTTTTTTTATTATTATATTGTTTTACGTGTAAAATATAGATACTTTTAATGTTAACAGATTGCATCTATTACCGAAAGAGAAGTCCAATTTTATTTATCCAGTCAAGCATTTCAATCAAAAATATCAAGAAAGTTACCAGTTTAATAGATATAATGATTATGACGATCGTGGCGGCGGGAGCGGTTGGCCGCAGCCGTCGGTACGCAATATACAATATGCCAAGATGCCCGCCATCACGAAAATATCAACAGAAACTCAAAACAAGCCAAGAGAAGACCCACGCCTCTTCTATCAGTCTGATTCATATCTTAAAGAAAGTCACAGGCCAAATATAAATGTTGAAGTATCATCTATATATCCAGGAAAAGATGTGATACAAGCTAATGAACGATACACACAATATAATCATTTACCTATTCGTTTAAGCAATAATGTTCCCTTTGGAAAATCTTACGAAGGTAGATATGTCTAACAATGTCCAAACGTAGGTACTTTTATTGGTGATGTTCAGAAAAATGTACAAAGCTTTGCTAAAGCGGTTATCACACTATTCAATTTGAAGGAAATCATTTTAGGAACCTAAGTAGTGTACGAGTTGATCACACTACACTAAATTGATTTCTAAATCGAGGATATAGAGTTGAAAATAAATACCAGAATCTAAAATCTAAATTGGATCCAATCTGTTCTGCGATTACACCTTCCGATTTCCTAAATTGGTTTCCTTCAAATTGAAGGGTTAAATAGAAATTAAGTTCACATTGGTCGAAATAGATGAATATTAGTTTCTATATATTTTAAATACTATGAAACTATATAGGTTCATAAAATTAAAAAAAAAAATTCTTACATATTATAAAACAAAGTCTTAAAGTCTGTTCGCGATAAACTCAAAAACTACTGCACCGATTTTCATGCTGTTTTCACCAATGGATAGAATGGTTCTCGAAGAAGGTTTTAGTATATAATTTACAAAGTTACACGGGCGAAGTCGCGGGCAGCAGCTAATATATTATAAAACTACATACCTACTTACTCTGTCGGTAATTTAGGTACCTACCTATTTACTTTTTTTAGAGTACCATACTACATAAAAAGAATGAAGGTAGTTTCACTGTAGTGACAAAAGGTTTATATCATATTGAGTTAATTAAAAAAAGGTATTAAATTGATATTATTTAAAAAATAACGTACGAATGTACGGACGTAGGTACGGATAGTAATTGAAGGTTCACATATTTTAAACTCAACAGTGTACATTGCGGTTTATGTGTAATAAATCACTCTAATAAATATCGTACTTCGGTGATCTGGATGTGGTACCTACTACCACAAATAAAAATTACATTAAAATTTCTAAAGATTTATGTTCAGTTAGTACCTAAAGAGGCTACCTAATTATGTTATTTTGATGTATTTACATAATACTATAAAAATTTCAGATAACGTACTCTGTGTAAGGTGTCCTCACGATCGAACGTTAGTAGCTAAGGCAGGATTTAATCGAGTGGTATTGCAATACCCACAGTTACATTTATGTTCAAGAAAAAAGGCGCCAGGAAACTTTAAATTCGTGCATATGTATGGCCCGAAATTCGGTTCTTTAATTGATAAAGGATCTCATGTAGTTGTTGGTCGAATAACTCACGAAGGCAAGGTACGATTGTTACAACCTTTTCAAATGATACAGTTCAAAACTCTTAATAAATCAATTATAAAGGACGTATGGAAATACTGTTTTGATGACGCCATTCTCTTTTTCAGACATTGCAAGTATGTAAAATCCAAGTACATGTGTTGACTCAAGGCTGTCCTGTACCGAAATATTTAAAATCTGACTGTAAAAATGGAGACAATTCCTGCAATTTCACGTGTCATGATACAACTTTGGAGTTACACGGACAACCTACATTGGTTTGCGGAGAAGACATGAAGTGGAAAGGGAATCTTCCATTTTGTAAAGGTCATTAATAATATAGTAGTTTGCCTTTAGTAAAAACTTGTAGCTAATATTGTGAATCATTTTTCTAAAGCATAATTAATAGGCTAATAGGACGAAAACTCGTAGGTAGGGTCAGGCCTTATCGATATTTTCATTTCCTACATGAGTTATAAATAAATACCTATAACCTGTCTTAATGGTAAAAAGGAACCGTGCTATCAGGTCACTGCTGATTAAAAATGTCTCTTGGAATCTTCCAAGAGTAGTTAAGGACCTACGAGTACAGGTTTATGTTTTTTTTTCCCATAAGAGCGTGTATACTTAAGCACACATGAAAATCATTATCAAAAGCATTCTGTTTAATTACTTGCCCAACCGAGTTCAAATCTGCACCTGCTGTTTCTACACGGCTACACTATCAGGCCCTGTAGCGTTCGACTCATCATAACTTGACTTAATGATGGTTACCCAGAGAGTAGTTATATTCTTTGCCCTTAGGTGGCACCAAAACACCACCAATAGGTGGTGTTTTGTTAAAAGTGTGCTCAGGAGTTGCATGAGCTAATACCGCCTTCCCCTTTCTTCCATCGGACTTACAGGCATACGGCTGGTTACCATTCTCATCTTGTCGAAATCCCTCCTTTTCGGACCAAGCGCTTTGAAAGTTCACGCTTTGAAACATAATGCGCACTGCCAAGGTTTGAAACTCCCTGCCGGCGTCTGTATTTCCGAGCTCATATAACCCTAATCTTTTCAAAGTTCGAGTGAATAGGCATCTTCTGGGTGAGCTCGCTCTATCTTAGGCCTCATCATTGCTACTCAGCTGGTTGTTGGCCAAGAGCAAACCCATCTCTAATAAAAAAATATATACTAAATACTTTGCTAGTGCTAATTTAGGTACTTTTTGCAGCTCGCACTTCGTGTGAACCACCGTTCCCTCCAGATCACGGTCATATTAGTTGCCAAGGGGCGACCGTGGGGCAGACGTCTGCTTTAGTTGAAGGATCAAAATGTCGAGTGCGATGCGCAGTCGGTTATCATTGGATGCCAAGGGCAGTTGCCGTGTGTCGACGTGGGTTTTGGACTAATAGTTTTAAATGTCAACAGAAAAAAATGAGAATGAAAACACAAGGTTAAAGTGTTTGATCACTTGTTACAAAAATGTATTTTAATGTAAATGTATAAATATTAAAAAATGTGTACTAATCGTAATCATCGATTCAAGATGTACTTACTCGTAGTTTTATGATAAATGTGTATTAAACAAAATATTAAGTAGGTACCTATAATGGTTTGTGAGAAAGAAATCGAGGGCATATGTATGTGGTTAACGCATTTGTTAGTTATTTTTAATTTCTTAGTTTCAGTGAAAAAAATATTTACCTATTTATCATACTTATTACACAAAAAATTTATTGTGGGGTTTTTTACTGTTAAAATAATACGCCTGTACTTTATTTACCTATGATTCCTACCCTCTATAGCTGTAATGTTGGGGCCAGCGAATTAAATGAAATATAAAGCAAACTAGCTGACCCGGTGAACTTCGTACCGCCTTATAATAAAAACCCGTTCCATACAAAATGTGTAAGAAAATGAACTTTCTTTTTTTTTTCCTAAATATTTCCGTTGTTTTAATAGTTATTTTGTTAGGTACGGAGACAAATTCAACAACTCAAAGAGCATAAAAATTGGTCCAGCCGTTGTCACGTTATAAATTTATAATTACAAAATAGATAAATAGATACAAATTTATAATTAATAAAATTAGCCTATGTTACTCGCTGATAATACAGCTTCCCAACAGTGAAAGAATTTTTCAAATCGGTCCAGTAGTTTCGGAGCCTATTCAATGCAAACAAACAAACAAATCTTTCCTCTTTATAATATTAGTCTCGACCAGCTGCTGCCCGCGACATCGCCAGCGTAACATTGTAAATTATATACTAAAACCTTCCTCGAGAACCACTCTATCCATTGATGAAAACAGCATGAAAATCGGTTCAGTAGTTTTTGAGTTTATCGCGAACAGACAGAAAGATTTAAATTTTGTACTTCATTTAAGCCTATTCACTGACCTTTAATTTATAATACCACTGGACAGGCTCATAAAAATTAGATAATTTCGTGTACCATTTTGAAACGCCGCCCTCGGAAGTAATCAGAACTAATTTAGACGTTCGCGTATTCTTATTGGTTTTATTCCATATACGGATGTCAGAATTTTAGTTCCAATTACTGTCGCTCCATAGCCACTTTAGCCTACAGCGCCAAAATGGCGTTTTTTCAAATAGGCATAAAAATAATTTGACAGCAGCCTGTCCAGTGGTATATATATATACAATTAATATACAGGTCAGTGCAAGTATTGGTCAAAAACAATAGATCTACTATATGAAATAATTATGATCGCCACAATGGAAAATATTTTTTATCTTATTATTTTAAAAGACTAACATTACAAAATATAGTTCCGTTTTACAATATTTTATTTTTGAGTCATAACCACAAACAAAATAGTAGAATACGTTAGTATCTACTATTTATCTTTTGATATTAATTTATGGTTATAGTCTATGGTTTAGAGATGTCTATTAGTTATTCTGTATTAAAAGGGTTATCTGTGACCCGTTATTCAAGGATTGGTTTCAATTAATTGGTTTCTTCTACTTTCTTTGATAATTATGGTATTACAAATTCTATCAATATAAAAAAATAATTACTTAATTGTTATTTATTAAATAAAATTTTTATCAACTAAAGCGACACTTATTTAATATCCATAAAAAATAGTCTCGCAAGATTTCTTTGGTACCAAAAATATTCAAGTGAATGATGGCAACACTATTTTTAAAAATAGATAGTTACAAAAAAATTCAAGTCTGACATATGCAGCCGTTACATTTTTGCATTTAGATTAGATTGACTTTTGTTTGTTTGAGGGAAAAGGAGAATTTAAAAGTATTTTGAACAAATTGAGACATGATTTGCTTCTGAACTCTTGAGAATCGTCCAATTACGAGCTAATTCACTACAATAATGGGCAGTAATGCAAGTAAATCGCCCAATGACGAAACAAAAACCAACGAATGTGAAAGTCTCGACAACCCTGATCCCAGATCTCCAACATCTGATATAGTTCGGACGCCTTTACAGGTAAATTTTCTATTTCATATTTTCAAGCATATCTGGTTTGGTGATTATTTATAACAATGTATTAACCAAAATAAGTAGGCAGGTGTCTACATACCTATAATGGCTATTTCGGATTTGGTAATTTACATTTTATTATCAGTTTATAACATGTATAGTAATAAATATTGAAAGTAACTAATTATAATCCATTCCCATAAGCCAATCCCTTCTTAATCCTACAATGGTTGGTTATTTGTGTGACGATAGCAACCTACCATCAAATGGACCGTCAGCATGTCTGTTGAATAACACAAAGAAAACCTTGATTGATTGATTGTATTTAACAACTAGCGACCCGCTCCCGGCTTCGCTCGGGGTGCATTTTTTTTACTTCCCTGATTATCCCTCTATCCATGAGTGAAGACAGAATTAAAATCGGTCCAGCCGTTCTCGAATTTTGCGCTTAGCAACACATTTAGGGATTCATTTATAATTATAAAGAAAGAAGATTATTTGTAAAATAAAATGAGTTAAATACATAACCATAATCATTCAACTGTATTGCGAAAAAAAAATGTGATTATCTACTTCACAATTAATATTATACCATAGGCTATACTTAGGTATTTAAAACTAAGAAAAAACATAACTTTTTTAGTTGGCATAAAAGTTTATTTTTTTATTTTTTTTTTCAGAATAAAAATGAAGTGAAACATAATATTACAAAAAATGTTGATTTAAGACAGACCTTTGAGAATGGGGACAGTAAAATATACCATTGCAACCCTATTCTAAGTGCTGTTATTAAAAACCATTTGCAATCTTATGACCCTCGATCACCAACACAGGATTTTGACAGAACACCTATCATAATTGCCTCAAAAATCAAAGAACTTGCAAAAGAGCAAAACTTACAACTAAATGATAGTGATTTTGATAGCCCCTTGCTTGAGAACGAAGACCTCAATGACACTTGTAATGGAGCAAAAGAATTGAATAATGATAATTTAGCTCCAAAAAATTTGTGCGAGGGCTTTTTTGATATGACACTGGATGATACGTTTAAAAGTATGGATGAACCCTTGGGAACAGGTGCATTGAATGAAACAATTGAATGTAGCGTGACAAAAGAAACGTGCCCAGATGAAAAGAAATTATTGGAAACAAATTTTGACTATGTACAAAATGATGAGTTTCAAAAATATGAAGACAAGTATGATGATAAAATCAAAAATTTTGATGCAGATCCACGATCTCCATCTACAAGTATTGAAAGAAGCCCTATTTTCGTTGAAGATATTGAGGAGAATGTCGAAGATATGTCGGATGAAACATTAATTAAGGTGTTACAAAATAAAAACGCAGATCTCCGTCACACAATGACAAATATTCAGGAGAAAAATTCAGCAGAAGGGCTATTAATATATGAAGACGAATCGACTCCTGACACCCCGGCTTGCACAGATACACCTAAAAAATCAAAGTCTGATGGCAGTGGTTCGAGAACACCACTGTCTTGTATGAAAAATAAAGATGATGCAGGATATGTTAGATCGAAATCTGCGAACACAATATATGATCCAAAGCGTCAGAACTCAAAGATAATTAAGAAAGTGTCTCACATTCCGAGATTGAAATCACTATCGAGACAAACTAAAACAATGCAAATGGGCAGTAGTGTATCATTGAAGAATATATCTAAACCAGTTGTTTTAGGGGACTGTGAGAATACACCGCCACATTCACATCGGGACAGATGGGATAAAGACAATAGCATTGTACTGTAATATCGAACAATTGCTTTTGTTGATTAGTATTCAGATTATTAAAGTGCCAATTCAAAAATATATATATATATACAGTAGAGCCTCGCTAATCCGGATAGTAATCCCCTTGGCGGATTACCAAGGTGTACGGATTGTCATCTGCAAAATTTGGTTGAAGTTTATATGTACTTACATAATAAATAACCAATAATAAAATGAAAGACTAATTTATTAGTCTTTAGCCCTACCGTCTGTAAACTACTCGACCTTGACTTAATCTATTAGGATTCCGCTTGAGGGCTTACTTTGTTTTTGGGGTCAAGAAATCCGAAAATCGTGAGCGCTCCCTCAAATTGATTTTTCGCGGATATCTCGAAAACTATTGCGAATTTCAAAATGCGGTTTGCGCCATTCGAAAGAGCGGAAAAAAGCCAAAAAAAAAAGTTACGCTGCCTGCGTCCGGATTACCGCGATCACCGAATTAGTGGGGGTCTGGATTAGCGAGACTCTACTGTATTAATATTAATATTGAGAAATATAAGGAAATTTTACAAGATTTTTTTTTTGTAAATTCTTATATTTCTCATTACCATAATGATTTTTTTAACTTAGCACTTTATTATCTGAAAACTAACCAATTGATTTAGGAGTTATTTAATCAAATTTTACTTGATGGACACTTTGTAATAGCAACTTTGTTAAGGAATTTACCAACATTATTTTTATACAATATTCCATGTAACACATGTCACAATAGGCTCCAAAAACAGGGTACAAAATTAGATTGCATTTTCTCAAGAAAAATGATGGTATCGAGTGTATTAATTAATTAGTGTTATTTTTTGATTTATTATATTTTTACTTTGTGTACCCCTGGCAGAACTGAGGAAGTGTTACTTGTAAATTTGGTATGTTTAAATACCTTTTCCCAATAATTCAAACTGCTATGCTATTGTAAAACTTAAATACTTTTAATTCCATTATGATTATTCTCTCTTGTTCATTTACTTGTAATAAAAAAAATGTAAGAAAATTTAACAAATTAATAAATAATTTTGGAAAAAGTTGATGATTAAATGCACATTTGTATATCTACTTCCCTCTATTTAATTATAATTTGCGATGAATAAATTTTAAATTATATTTGTGTGGTTTTTATTTATTTTTAGAAATTAAATTATTGCCTTGAGGGACCAAACTACTAAAACTACAAATGGGAATAGACCCAATATCTTAACCATTTTCATTTCCTGGTATGGTGTGACTTACATTTTGAACCCGGCTTATGAGTAGGCAAATCCCCTTCATCCATGTTCGTAATTGAAACTGACGTTATGGGACAAAACCAACTGAAAGGTTTTATACTTACCAGTTGATTTAAAACCTACGCATCCGTCTGATTCCAGTTTCATCATAAATAGAAATTTATGGAAATTTTGTACCTACGGTTTAGTCATGGTGAATGTAGAAAACCAATAATGACACGTCAGTTTCTACCAAATAAATAAATTTAGTTTTCAAAATGTAAAACGCGAAGCCAGGCACATTTATTATTCAAGTCCTGTAGCAGTAGTCTGGTGACTAGTCCGGTTGACCGAACTAGTGCAACTATTTCAGTAGCAGTAGTTCGGGGTGTTTACAACAAAACGATTTAGGACAGGTATGAGGGGTTGAATGCGAGATTAGAATTATGAAAAGGGTGAGTTCAACTAGTTGTCTGACAAAGGTGGAATCTGTCGAATATGTAATTATACCATAATAAAATTGCCGTTTCGTCATCGGTTTTAAAATTTGACCTATACGGAAAAATAAAATGATCTGACGAAAACGGAATCTGACGGATGTGTACTAAATCAACCAGTTCGAGTTTTAGGTATTGTGGCGTTATAGGTAAAAATGCATAGTGGCATCATGCATAAACACCGTGAAATAACAGCATAAGTGCTGTTGCTAGTTCTGTGTAAAGACTGAATTACAGCACTAAACTAGTGGGAATAAGCGTTATGTTTCGGCGAGTAAGGAATGCCAGAGCCCATTTCCCACATTCCCTCTCAATTTCCCATTATTCTACTATGTTTGGCACTTTCAGCAGGGCAGTTATGGCGTTGCTGGTGTTACAGGCGACGTTTCACGTTAGCCATCTACCATCAAGTGTCAATTGTACCATGAAGTTAGCCTGTCTGTCGACTTAAACATATAAAAAAGCCCGGAATACTATTTATGCTGTTTCTATGGAAAAAAAGGTAAAACAAAGACATTTATTTATTTTCTATATATACCATTTATTAGCATCTATTAATACAAAGTGCACAATATACATTTCAATAACTAAATTAAATTTTAAGGTAAATAAGTACAACGTTATTTGGTGTAAATAAATATTATGCAAATTATCACAAACATTTTTCTGTTAACGTGGAATGGTTTTGATAAAAAAATAGTTTAAAAATCCAAGTAAGTATTAATGACCAGGTGATAAGATTGTTAAGAAAATATTCTGGTGCAGGTTTTATAACAAATATCGAGTTAAATAAACTTCTTTATTACAGTGCACGCAAAGCTGAAAACAAAGTTTATATAATATTATTATGTTTCTAGTTAAATAGTTTGAACAAATTAAAATTATTGGTTTTTTTACACAATTAAGAAAAATAGGAAACTTTAGCTTAAATAAAAATATATGAAAATCTGTTTACTGGACCTATGGTAATGTATTTTGTTAGAAACCAAGATTGCACCCAGATCTGCTCGTCTTTACTACCAGAGCAGTTAGTAGTAACGCGGGCAAAAATACCCGTGTTGAAATTGTGATTTTTCGTTTTATTTGCCTTTTTTATTATCTCGGCTACTGATTGCGAATTAAGAAATTATTTTCTCCCATTCCAACTATGCAAGTTTCGGAAGTTTTTTTTTTCTTTTTCCACAACCAGTTACGGTTAAGGAATGTTTCTTGATTCGCAACTGGTTGCGAACAAATAATAAATATTCTTAATTCGCAACTAGTTGCGAATCGCAGCTACGAAAACGGTCAGAGGGAAATAAACTATTGTGAGATTCTGTACACAATAAAACGGTTTTAAGATTTTAAAGTTATTATTAACACGTCATTTCAATGTGTTACGTGGTTCCTTTACAAATATTGTAAAGTAATAATTGTCAAGCCGAGATATGACGTTAGTTTTTTTTTATCTATTATAGTATAGTCGCTCTAGTAATAGAGCTTCAGTAATGTAAACGAGCCAGCGAGATTACAATATTTTTTTATATAATATAAATTCGTACTATTGTGAGATATAAAAAGATCATGTATACGACTGACATTTTCACTGCGACATACCTACATATTTCCAGCATAGTTCTTCTCTTAAATAGCGGACTTCTATAGCTACTGTACTTGAGGACACGTGATCATTGATAAAATTCCTACCTAATTTATTCGCGTTTGCCTGCTTTGGTCATAGAAGTAGTTATTTTTTTTTTCATAAAAAGTTGTCTGTATTAAGGCGGATAATCACAACGACTGAACAAGCATTACTATTATCTATACACAAATTATTTCTCTATTCTATAAACTCTAACATACAGACTTATTTTTCGTATTCTGGAAATTAGTTTTCCATTTTTTGTAAGAAATAAGAGCCAAAAACAACACATTTTAACAGCAACAATCAAATTGGATCGGGGTAACAGTGTACCCCAAAAAATTAAGGGATGCATAGCATAATGTGCAAGTCGCTAAATGTGCAGGCTACGTAAAACGTACAAATCTTATAATGTGCAGATAAATGGCCGCATAGTCCTACAAATTGAGTGGTACGTTTTCCCAGTCCTACGCTAGGAAGTTGTTTACGGCTGCGCACTACTTTAGCTACCTCTATCGAGAATTTTCGCAGAGGAAAAAGGTGGGGCGTCTCGGCAAACCGAAACTACTTACGGAGTTTCAGCCTGTTAGTAATCAAAAAAATCTAGGTGAGGGATACTGGACCACAATATACTGATATAGTCTATCCCTAATCTACCCGGGACGATACACAACGCATACGAGACAGTGCAACTTGCACATGATGCTATGAATGGATGCACTTATTACGATGTGCTTATTCTGCGACCTGCACGTTTTACTACCTGCACATTCTGCGACTTGCACATTATGCTATGCATCCAAATTAAGTCTAACTTAAATAAACACATTTTAATGACTAAAAATCTACCATCATATTTCTAATTCGTGACGACATAATCTATTATATGTTTTAATAATATTGTTTTGAAATATTTTTATTCAAGTATTTCGATAGATTTATCTGCACCTACAATTCACTAAGTTACTATTCTATAAGCATATAAATAACCAATCAATTATATTGAGGGATGTTTTGTTTATTCGAAATAAAAACAGAAAGGCCAAATGCGCTATTTGTCATGTAATAATTATAATGACGACAAACTCTTTCTTCGCTTAAACACAATATCTCTTTCTTTCGTGAACACGTAGCATCATTATTTAATAAATTAGTTTAATATATGAAAATAAAATATAGATGTGTTAAATTTTTCATAAACCAAATACATATAATACATATATTTTGATATCTTCAAAAAGCACCCGACGTTTACTGAGTCATATTATTCAAACTTCAGTACAGTTTTACTGTACCTTTTCTCTACTTGATAACACGAAGCCACGAATATGATAATAAAAAGCTATTTTAAGACAGTTTTATGTCTTATTTTTACATTTTATGACCTTTTTATAGTTATTATTTCACTACAAATAACTCAAAAAGTAAACATTTGTACTCTCTGTACTTTCTTAAACTGTCATTGAATACTTCGGTTGGAAATTCGAAATAAAAATATGCATAATGCATTAATTCCAACAACCGTTGTTCCGTTGTTAAATTTTAACTAAAAAAATATTACATAATAAATTGCGCAAGTAGATTATTTCGATTATTGTTTTTATTCAATTAATGAGTTGTGAATAATTTGTGATCATACATAGTTTTATGTTTTATAATTTAAAGAGGTAGATTTCACAGATAGTGGTACACTTTAATGTACTTACTTATATATTATATTAAATAACATCCATACAATTTGTGGTGTAGTCGATATTAATTTTCGACACAATTTGCGTTAACAACAATGGAGCACATACCATACATACAGTGTCAGAATATTAAGTCAGTGAATGTTTTATTTTATTGAAAAAAACATGCAAAAGAACACTTCGGAACATGCTATCCGTTTAAGTACTAAAAAACCTTAGGTTTAGGTATATGTTTCACACAATGTATTTTTCCGAAAATATACGTTTGGCTAGATATCCTCGTACCCATTGGCACTTGGAAAAATAATTTAGAAGGTGTGTGGATGGTTGAATTTGTAGATAATATATAGGCACTAGGTATATATTATGTACAAATTGTTAGTATTTATTATTATTATTAGTATTTATTATATGGCAAAAGTAACGGTCATTATTTAAATTTTCAAATGCTCCGGCGCCACTGACCTATAATAAGCACTGGACTTTTTGTACTTTTTGTACCATTTTGAAACCCCGCCGTACGAAAGTACAAAGAACTAATTTTGACGTATTTTTATTCCGAACCCGATAACTTCAGAAAGTATTGAGGAAATCTTTGTCGTAAGTCCCGCTCAAGAATCATTTTAAGAATATTTTTATAATTTATAATCAAATTGCTGTTTTCACGCGACTTCGTCCGCGCAACTTTATAAAATATGGCTTGAGTTACTCGCTGATAACGTAGCTTTCTATAGAAGAAAGAATTTTTAAAATCGGTCTAGTACGAGTAGTTTTTAAGTTTAATCATTATAAACAAAAATAGAAATCTACTCTCTCTATAATGTTACCAGCTGTTGCACGTGACTTCGCCCGCGTAACTTTATAAAATACGGCCTATGTTATTCGCTGATAACGTAGCTTTCTATAGGTAAAGGAATTTTTAAAATCGGTCCAGTAGTTTTTGAGTTAATTAATTACAAAATACAAATTTATCTTTTTACTATAACTTGCGTCTAGCATCGGCCCTTGTGACGTCATCCACTTAGCGCGGGCGAACTTGAAAAATTTAAATAGCGACCGAAGTTTCGGTGTCAATAACTTCGGAAATACTGCATCGATTTTGATGAAACAAAAACTATTTACATGTACATAACCATAGCTCTGATATTATGTGTGTTTTATAGTCATTTTCAAACCCATCGGTCAGACCCATTAGCATTTGAGGAATCAAAAAAAAAAAAAAACAAACCAACCATTATTCAAGATGGGTACCGATACAATTTGGATGGCAAAAACCCAAAAAAACAAGTCGATATGTAAATCAAGTCTAGTAATTGTTTGTAAGAATTTATAAAATAATAAAACTAATGAAACCAACATCAAGTACATAAGTTATTATATTCCAACCTTCCACCCTATAAACATACAATTACAGTTCAGAAAATTGTCTAATACAGATTGGTTAACATCTCAAAAAAACCCCCTGGCTGCAAAGCTTATTAACCCTACAGTCAATGTTAGGAGACTGAAGCGAGGCACTGTCATATAAGGGAATCAAGGCACTGGCCTTTTCCCTGAAAAGCCATAATTCCCAAAACGCATCCAATTATGGCCTAGCCTCCAATCCGATTTTTTTTAACAATAAGGAAAAAAAAAAAGAATTATTTATTTTGGTACTGATGTTTTAGTAAACGGATAGGATGTTCCGAAATAATATCAAGCGTTCTAAATATAATTGTTTTCCGACCACAGTTGTTAACGCAAACGACCCACACCTCTAATAAAATTGGGGCCACAATACTTTTTAATACAGACACATACGAGACAAAATTCACTAGAATGACAATGGAACTAACGGTTTGGTCACAAGGGCGGTAGTTGTTTAAAAATGCGTCTAAATAAGATAATAGTTATTCTTTTATGGATTTTATAATAAGCCTGCCGAGATAATCAGAGCCTTCCATGTATAAGTAAATATAAAAGTGTTGGTAATCATAAGCAAACTTTGTTCAAAAGGTCAGAGATAATCAGAGATTTTATATAATTTTTATTATTATTTAAGTGTTTAGCCTGGATGTAAGCGATACCGAGCTCATACTATGTTTAGTATTATTATATATACTGAGATCTGTGTATAATAGTTGTAGGAATTATAATTGTTATTTATATTTTATTGTGATTTCGTTTGTCCCTTAGGAAGCGACATTTTTATGCATTCACGCCTAACTGACCAAACCGCGGGTTAACAATCTAAACAGATAACTAAGTCTAAACAAATACTTGCGATTATTTCATGCACACCATGCTACAAGTTCATTTCTCTGTCTCGGCTGCTGTTTCTGTCAACGAACAGTTCAATGGTTAGTAAACACAACACACACACACAAAAGGCTTTTCCAAAAATATTGTATACTTTGTATGTCATATTAAATCATAAACTTAAGGGAATACGCCAGCACTAAATTTTAAGTTGCTAGCATTTCTATGAAATAAAAATAATGTTAGTTACTTTAGTTAGATGTTCATCTTTTTTAGAGTATAGCATGGCAAATAATTAAAATATTTTTTAAAACCAATTAATTATCAACTATTTTTAAGCAAGAATATTAGATTAAGTCCTAAGTAATCATACTTTAAAAGCCTTGGTATTAGTTAATCACATAACATTTCCAAAATTATTAAAAAAAATATTCAAAAAATATATTACAACTTTAACTTATTCAACAAAATAATCCATTTAAAAAACCTTTGGATAAACCTCACCTTCTTCCTTTTCTTCCACATTTTGTGCAATAAAATTGCGCAGTTCAGAATAAGCCTTTGCCAAGTTATCATTGAGTATTATTATGTGGAAGTTACCAGGCTCCTGACCTGTAATTGACAAGAGGAATGGTATTTATTAAATTGTTTATCAATCAAAAAAAGTTATAACCATTATAAACCACACAATTTCTTTGACCTCTTTTTCCTTAACTGATAAAATATTTATTCAATCTTTATTGATCCAATATTTTTGTTAGGGGTTGAATTTTCATTTTTAGATGATTATTTGAAAACAGTACTATTTTTATTAATGAAAAGGTATCCCAAATCCTTTCCTGTATGCCTGACAACGTGTATGCAAAATTTCATGATTCAACCAATGATGAATTGTATGAAACAAACCATATTCAATCTCGCGGCGCGCTACTGCGAGTCTCTTTTGCAATGCTTCCTCTTCCTCAGTGTTGCGTCCACGCAATCGCCTTTCAAGCTCGCCAATTGAAGGTGGCATTATGAAAACAAGCAGCGGGTCCAAATCTGTCTGTTTTATTTGCTTCACACCTTCAATGTCTATATCCAAAATGCAAATTTTTCCTGTGGTACGAACATCTTGCACTGCTCGCTTGCTGAAATTTACAAAAGATACCAATATATAAAGCTGAAGAGTTTGTTTGTTTGGTTGTACACACTAATCTCAGGAACTATTGGTTCAAAATGAAAAATTCTTTTGCATTGATAGTTCATTTATTGAGGAAGGCTACAGGCTATAGAGAATGCGGACGAAGTCGCGGGCACTAGCTAGTATTAATATATTTTCTTATCTTTCTTATCCTAAATTAGAAATAAGATAATCATTTATCTTATGGGTGTGGGTTGTGTGTGATGTGGGTGAATTATATAGAGTAAGAGATATTTTTATAGTACAGAAAACAAAACAGCACAATAGAAACTTAATCAAAAAGGTTTTTGGAAATCATTGCTTGTAAAATAAATAAAAAAATCTGGCTTTCCTTGTAAACAGTTTGGATGTCAAGATTTAAGTCAGTGGTCAGTGGAAGCAAACTTTAGTTGTCCGCTGCTTCTGCAACTGTTAAAGCCAGACGGGTCACTCCCTTATACCGCTAAGGAGAAGGCCTCTTTGCCTCCTTGGTTGCAAATAATTCGCATCTGGAATCTTCTGGTCAAACTCCACCTTCTTTACCTCATTGCAAATACACAATGCCGAAGATCTCTTATTTGCCAGTGCAAGGTACTTAAGACCTTAAGATGTGAACAAGCTTACTGACACTGACTCATACAACACACAGCATAAACCACAGCAGAGACTTTTATATGATAAAAATAGTTATTATTTTTTGCTAAAAATGCATTTTCTACAGTAATAAATAAACTTGTGCAAAGCTCGGGCAAACTAGTAATTATAATTATATATGAACACATATTACATTAATATACTGTTATTATTTAAATAATTTATTTTATTTTACTATTGTGAAATCCATTTTTTTCCGACAACTTGTGTGAAATGAAATAAACAAACATTTGAAAACATGGAGAACAATGAACTCTGGCAATATGCCAATAATCTTCAGAAAGAGCACATGGGGGCTAATTTTAAAAATAATAATATTTTGAGGTACTAGAACAATATTTACCTTGTTCCATACATGTTGCCACTAAATGTAGCGGTTTCAATAAATTCACCCCTTTCTATAGCATTAGTCATATCACTTTTATTTGTGAAGTGGTAATGTTCTCCGTTCTTTTCGCCGGGTCGAGGGCATCGTGTAGTGTGCGATACGCTGAAGCCGAATTTATCAGGAAATTCTTTCAGAAGGCGTTTAAGTAAAGTACTTTTGCCCGATCCCGAAGGTCCACAAAGAACCAAAGGACGTGGCCCTTTCTGAACCATCTTACTGAAATCTAGAGGGAGTAATGCAATTAACAGTATTAAATTATAATAATAGGTTATTTATTAATGATATGAAATGAATAATTGACTTACATCTGAAAATGTTTATTTTGAAATCGTATTAAGACTACTAGGAAAAAAGTATTTACTTTTTCGAAAATGAAAAGCACGAAGAACAAAATACGATCACAAATTCATATATCTATCACAAAATTCACAAATAAAATAAAATAAACGATTAACGAACTGACTGTGACTGACACTTGACAGTGACAGCTCTCAGAGCTCGGACATGATACTTGGTCCGAGATACAGGGGCCCTAGACAAGTTGCATTCGCTCCGTAGCGATTCGCTATTGAGTTCGTCAATCGTTTCCGAGATAACGAAAACAATTTCCTAGCCAAAGTGACACTACGATCGTTATCGTTGTGACGAATGGGTTCATTCGCTAATAAACGAAAATTGGCTATGGTTGCGAAGTAAATATCACAATTAAGCCGTCAATATTGGAAGTATTTATTGGAATAATACTAACTAGTTTTAGAAAATAAAATAGTTTAAAAAATAGATTGGGAGATGATGTTATGTTTTAAAGATTATGTTTACTATTGATTTATAAGTTATGTAAAATGAATGCGAAGAGTATTGTAATTGAATTATGAAAATATAGAGATATGTGCGCACTGAAGATCGAGTTTTTCTAATAGTTAATGGATCCCATATAGTGTATAGTGATGAGTAATAAGCAGAGAATGAAATACTAGACCAAAACAAAACACTGAGAACTCCAATAACAAGTGTCAAATGTGCTCACAAGTGAATTCGTTTTTAAAAGAACAAAACAAACAAAGAAAACTTTCACATCATTTGAAATGACTCAAAATTCAAAAACATTTACCAGCTAAGCCAAATATTCATGGAAAAAACTCCTGTTTTTTATTTGGCAGCCTGGTGTATGTAATGAGTTGCTAATTAATATGTAGGGATATACTTAACCTTCTTGTACTTTTTAATTCAATAAAGACTTTTTTAAGACTGACAATGTTATTCAACTATGAGACAGATTGTTTTTTCAAGTTTTGCACAATATTTATCAAAGGTAAATACCCCAAAGGTATTATCGACTGAGATTTATTTCAATGATAGTTATTTAGGGTTATGTTTAGTAAAACTTGTCTACTTAATACTTCCTAACTTAATATTTTCAATATTAAAATTGAGAGGTGATTTTTACTATTCAAATTTTATGTTTGCTTAATAAAAAGTTGTCTGTGTCATAATTTTATTTACCCTGACTCTTAGAATTACTTACATTACCTCTATATATAGTTTTGTTTTAAATTGTACACAAAAACAAAACAATTTTTAAATATTTTTATTTTAATACAAAGTAAATGTAAAAATATGTAATAATAAAATAAAATTGTGAACTTCACGTTTCATTACACATGACTCACATATTATGGGTCAAGTCATAATATTTCCAAGTTTGCTAATTAATTCTTCTTGATTTGGGATCTCTTGTGGTGTTTGTGGAAACACTATCCACCTGCTACCCATACAATTATGGTTGAGGGCGTTAACAACCTCTCTGATGTAGATACTTGTTGTCCTTTGCGTAAGATATTGGCCCTGAATAATACAAAAGGCAATTTAATAGGCACTAAAACCAAATTTATAGTTTATTAATTTGTTGCAGTCATCGATGGTTGCAGTTTATAATTTTAGGTGACACCATCATAATAATACGTAGGTACCTATTATTACAATAAAATTAACATTTTTATAAGAAGTTAAAAAGACGATTAGGTTTTATATAAGCTGGCACTGCTTTGGTTATGACTAGCTAACTGTATGTAGGTAATATAGGTAATCAAATAGGTAGGTTTATTAATGTGAAATTTCTTACCTTTGTTTCAAGGGGGGATTTCTTCAGACCCTTTTTAAACCGCTGAGCTTTTAGGTCGTCACATAATTTTCTAAAAGTTATTTTATTTAACCGAAAATGCTGTGTAAACAATAGTTCCGGCATATCGTGAATTTTTTCCATTTGTCGTCGCAACTTAAACCTCCTTTGGCGCCTCAACCAGTTTTGTTTTGTGCAGCCCACAATAAACGTAGAGAATGCATTTTTAAATATGTACTCTTTGATTTTTAACAACTTTACCACGAAAAATAACACTCGGCGAATGAATTGTGTCGATATCTACAGCATCTTGGGCTTCGTTACATTATCGAAGACGAAAACGAAAACGAAATCGAAAACGAACGTCAAAAGTGCCACTTGGCTAAGCATATCTATGGGAATAGCACTAGAACCCATTCGCTAATAAATCATTTCGATTCGAAAAGCAACATTTGTCTACCAACTTGGTTATCGAATTCGACGTACCACGTGACATATGTCAATCCCATACACTTTTTATTTAGCGAACTTCGTTATCGTTTTTAAAATGGCACTTTGTCTAGGGCCCCAGATGCTAGCCCATTGGTGACAGACGTCACTGATCTATCTATCTATAAATTACAAATTTACAAATAAACATCGAAATACTACAATGGAATTTGCGTCACAAATGCCAAAGCGGCACATAAAAAGAACGCCTTTGACAGAATCATGGCGGACTCTTGCCTTCACACGTCAATGGTAAATGGTTCTAAAGATCAACTTCTACTTATTCATTTTAAACTCTAATGGGTTGACGTAAAGTCACATTTTCTTTAAATTACGTACTTATTATTATGTTTGTTTTGTTATAAATGACAGTTCATGCTCTACACATATGTCACTTTTAAATGTTCCATAAAATTCGTAATGTTTTGTATGGCACGCGGGTTCCTTGTTGTAGTAGTTTGATGCAAATAAATTTTAATCTATAACCATAACCAATATATATCTGGCTGGCTGTCATGTCAAAATAAAAATCATTTGTTCTGGAGTACTGCACTGCAAGCACTGTATAGGCCATAGAATAATAACTAAAGCATAGAAGTAAGGAGGGTAGAGACAAGGAGGACAATGAGTATTAAAAGTGTCCGTCGAAAGACGATAAATTGATGGCGCTAGTGAGGCTAGTGACAGTAAACAATTCAACCAAAATTCAACTCGGCGCACTTCACTCCGTCAACTACTGCTACATTCATTCCATACTCTCCATACTCTCAAACGCTCTTGGTACATACTAGCGCCATCTCAATTTATCGCTTTTAGTTGCCACTTTTTCAGTTTAACACCCATGTAAGATTGCGCTCCATGTAAGATTGCACATTTTATCTCTACCCTCCTTAGTTCTAGGGATAGGCTACTGTCAAAATATTTTTAATGCCTATTTGAAAATCGCCATCGGCGCTGTTGGCTATGGAGTGTAAGTACGTGAAACTAATACTAGTGATGTTTTAGTTTCATGTATACATTTCATATTTCTGATTACAATCAAATGCTATACATTTCATTTTAAAAGATTTCAAACAAATTATTTAATAAAATTAAATAAATACACGTACCTGTAAAATAACGTTTTTCTCCCTTTTTGATGGGATTATAATTTATCTAATAAATTTATCTAATAAAATTTATATAATAGACATTTCTTCATGTGTCAAAACTCAAGCGGACACAAATAAACTTAAACAATCCCTAAGACATTAACAATTAGAATAAAACGTGAATAAAACAGACACTAACTTATTTCTTGGGGATATATAGTATTCTGTGTAAGATACACTAGCAAGGCCAATCCAAATCACACATATCCATAGACAAGATAAGCGGTGACAGATTTTTCAAGTTTCTATTAAATGTTTATGATTCTTATTGTATTTTTCAATTCAATTTTTCCGTTACTCCACCATTTATATTCAGTCAGCACAAATCATTCTTTGTAACAGCGAATGAATTTAAAGAAATAATTTCAGCCACAGCAGCTGTTACTTTGGGATAAAAGTGTTCATTACGGACGGCCCAGTTTAAAGACAAGTGTGATATAGTGATATAGCTTTCAATAAAGACGTTAGAACTAAAATTATATTACCACAATTGACCACAATGATTAATTTATCAAGACAGCATAGATCGGTGAGATAAATTTAATACCTACTTATATTACTTTTTATTAATATTAATAACAATAGGTAACTTATGTGTTCAATGTGATAATTAAGGTTCGAGTGTAAATAAAACACTACTTTCTACCCTTCAGTAAAACATTGTGATTTAAATAGAGAATAACGCCACATTTTTTTTATATCCAAAGGCCATTGCTGACCAGGAAAATACACATGCGATTAAAGGGAAAACAGGCGCTGTTTTAGCAACAAAGAGACAAGGTTTATCCAGCAGAGGAGCTCTAGGCGAAATAAATGTAAATATACAGCAGCAGCGTCAAGTCACATTGGGTAAAGTCGCAGTTACTGGCATTGATATAGAGAAAAATGCGTCTGTTTGTAACAGAAGTTCTGTTCGAAGGTTAGTGCCGTTATTTTGCGCTTTGTTGTAGGTAGCATAAAATTTATCATATGGTGGTGTAGGTAAGGATTAAGGACATTTACTTAACCCAATACTGATTTTTAGTTTTTAATCCATAGATAACTATAGAGTATTTTAGCAACACATATGTTTACTCAGGAATTAACTATAGTAAGAACTGTTTTCAAGATAACTTTATCTATACTAATATTATAAATGGGAAAGTTTGTATGGATGTTTGTTACTCTTTCATGCAAAAACTACTGAATGGATTTCAATGAAACTTTACAATAATATAGCTTATAGAATAATATAGAATACATAAGCTACTCAAGTGCTGCCTACGGGTCGCGGGCGGCGTATCATGGGGAAATGCGACGTCATATTAGGTGGCCCGGGACCGGAGAATATCCCGAGTGGTCGGGGTGCTGCTGGGTGTTCAGGCATCCCTGGGAGGTGCCCTCCCGTAAAATGGGGGGCATAGCGGGGGAGGGCCCTGGTGCGCTAATGCGAGCCCAGGATGCTTCTGCTGCTGTGGAAGACCGCCGCTAGGTTTTAGTGGGTATAACTCCCTCACTAGGGGAGGGGAGTCCCACATAACCACACCGTCCCCCCAGATGGTGTGTGTATGCGTAACGCATTCCCTAGCGTCAAAAAATAAATAAATAAATAAATGTCAACAATAATATAATAATAATTCTTTATTTGCGTCACTCAGATTCAATATGTTAGTAAAATCTTACAAAACCTATTTTAAGTATCATAATATTATATATTATACGATTTTTTTTAACATAAGACTTGCAACTGTCGACATGCATCATCTAGCAATGGTTCATGTAAAGAGAGTCAAGCCTACTTGCTACTGTAGTTAAGACGAGATTGGGTCTGGCTCTCACTCTGCAGAGTAAGATGATAAAAAATATATTATAATAGAGCAACATGAAGTCAATTTTAAGTGTGTTGCTTATGCTGACATAAATGGATTATGAACTTTGGCTTCAAAATTGACATCACATGCAGTTAACATAATAATAAAATTGGTTTAACTTCATAATGCCACTGCATATGTACTTCTTTAACTAGTTTAGTATTCTCATACTTCTATGGCAGTGACTGCTTCACAAACAATTTTTTTTCAGCACGAGTTACAAACATGTACAATCGAAAATAGATACAGGACTTTCCCGTAAGCCAAATGCGAGGCCACCTTTAAGACGCGAAGAAAGTACAAGTTCGTTGGCCTTACGAGCATCAGTGCAAACAAAGGTACAATCTTCCCCTATACTTAAAATAAAATAATGTTCTCATTCACTATTGAGATATGTTTTAATAGTTTTTAAATTGTATGTACTTAATACGTTAACTGCCATGCCACACACCACACCATGTAGGTGACAGCTAAGTTTCTATTTTATTGGAGCCAAGGCAAAGTATATAAAAACAATTTATTTATCAATGATCATTTGATAAAATATTTTTTCAAAAAAATAATAATAATAAAATATCTTTTCGTTTTATGGGGCCGTCACGTTACAGTGCTAAACTAAACACATTTAATTAACATTAACCGCTGGCCTGCTAAACACATTTAAAAATATACACTACCTGTGACCAAATGCACATGGTGACTGCGTTAAATTGAACGAAAGGTTTTCCTTCCTTTCACATGGTCTCCTCCATGGCATTATGTAAAAAGTATTATTTTAAGTATTCCAATAACATGTTTTCAAACACATATATAAGGTGTTCCTTTCTTTAAGCTGTTGTTTTATTTGTTAGTATTCACAACTCTGTCTGTATTCATAATATGAGCATTTTGTAAAATATAATACTCAGTTTTATGACTATTATAGGTGATACTAAAGGATAACAATGTGAATGAGATTAAAGAAGCCGCCAAACAATTGAAACACAGGAAAAATGTTGAGACCAAAGAAGAAAAAGTGAAACCAATTCATAAGGATCCCACAGAGTCTCTAAAGAAACTGCAGTTAACAGATGCAGAAAATTTGCCAAATAATAGAAAAGTAGAAGAGATTTCTAATAAGGAGGAAAAGAAAGAAAACAAGAATGAAGTTGAACCTTTACAGCAACAGAAGCCTGTTAATATTGATACTCGGAATGTTAATAATTTCATACTTGTTCCTGATTACGTCCAGGACATTTATAACTATTTGAATGAATTGGAATTGAAATTTGCCATTGAGCCAGATCATTTAAGGAGACAGGTATATTTTATGAAATTATTTGTTTAGCCTTTAAAACAGTGAATGTGTTATGCTTTGAAACAAAATTTTAGCACAGAAGGTTTGACATCAAACATACTTGTATGCCAATAGTTCCCCATTTTGGCTTTGTCTTTTTTCTTATTTATGTAGTAGGACTACTAGTAGAATCATATAATACAATTGCTCCGAAATAGTCTTTGATTGGATTATCTTGTTATATATATCTTAACGGACTGTAAAAGGGCTTTTGAGAATAAATTCGAGTTAAAGTAAATTATGTAATGTTATTTTACATTATGTAAAGTTCAACCATACTGGTTGTAAAAAAGTGATTATACCTCATAAGGTTTAAATCTGTCTGTTAAAATGTTAAAACAATTTACGTCTATATCTACTAACGTCATCATTTCACGCTATCATGTAAATAATTTATAAACGAAGTTCTATTCCAGGGGCTTCATGAATTTGGCTGGTATAAAAAGTAACTTTTATTAATTTCTGACCTAACTATTCCTGTACAAAAAAGGCTAGACAAACTCAAAAAATATATTTTTACATAATTATATTATATTAGTAGGGATAATATACAGGGTTATTATTAAACATGCTGTACAGCTGTATGTTATATGTTTCAATAGCTAAAAAACAATAAACCATTAAATGTCGAACTTTTCTGACGATAAACATCTACACTGGTAGTAATTCTTTTGCTTTCTATTTATATAAATCTGTGCATAGTAGCTAAACAAAAGACCACAACGAATGGTGACGAAATTATGGGTATACTTTAATACACATACTTCTAAGATGCTCTCAGCCACATGATAAACATATTAATTGTTTTTTTTTTTTTGCCTAGGTCGAAATAACTGGACACATGAGGGCGATTCTCATCGATTGGCTGGCTGACGTAGCGGATCATTTACAATTGGAGTTGGAAACGTTACATCTGGCCATTGGAATTATTGACAGATATTTACAGGTACAAATGTTTAACATTTTTAAAATTGTATTTATGCTGTTTCATTCAGTACGCAATAGTCATTCTATTTAGGTACTTGTACTAGGTCACCGCCTAACAATCTAGGCTAAGGCTTGTTTATTTAAGAGTTTCTTGGTTTTTAGGTGGCACCGAAAGTGAAACGTACAGAATTCCAGCTGGTGGGCATCACCGCACTATATCTTGCCAGCAAATATGAAGAAGTGTATCCTCCATGTCCCGAGGATTATGTCTCAATGTCGGACAATGCATATTCAATAAAGGATATAATGACATACGAAAGGAACATGATTAAAAAGCTCGAGTTTTGTCTCGCGAGACCTGTCCCTCTAAGCTTTCTGAGAAGGTTAGTACATTTTTTAAATGTTATGTTGAAAATTAGAAGGTACTCGAAAATTATTATACTTTTGTACTTTGATGCGACTACTTGAATACTTGTTTAGTGAAATAGTATATTAAGAAAGATTATATTTTTTTAATCTTGTAACTTCACGAGGAAATCTGCTTATCTTGTCATTCCTCAATGAGCTAGTGTACACAAGTATATTATGATGAGTTCATTTTATATTTATGTTCTCATACAAATTTATACTAATTATGTTTGAATAATTTGCAGAAAAATTTATGCACAAACGCAACCTTATCATCATTTCTGATTGAAATTGATTATTTTCAAAAATTTTCATTAAGCAAACAAACTTTTAGTAGAAAATTGAACCAAATAAAATAAAAATTCCGAGGAAATCTGCGCAAAATATTCGCATAGGTTCATTGTAGATTATTTCGGATGCGGTTGCAAATCGAATACGAAAGTTGCGCATTTGGGAATGCGGATTTGAATATCCGCTATATACGCCATAGTTTTTTTTCCCATTGATATTTAAATTGACACACGAGTCGCGGTTAGTTGAGTATGCTTCCTTTGTTATTAGGTTCCTAATGGTGTCTGGAGGCTCGCCTCAAAATCACAACCTAGCCAAGTTCTTTGTGGACCTGTGCCTCGTGGAGTACTCGATGGCGCATTACCGACCGTCGATGTTGGCTGCGGCCGCCATCTGCCTCTCCTTGCATCTGCTGTCCGATAAGGAGCTACAGGAAGTGTGGACACCCACCATGGTCTACTACTCCACATACAAACTGAAACATATCTATTCTGTCATAAGGAAGATGGCGAAAATCGTCGTTGGCAATGAAAAGTCAAAGTTGCGTTCGGTCTTTAGGATTTATTCGCAGAAACGAGGCCGCGTCGCGCTTATTCCACAATTGAAAGGTAAGAGAATTCGTGAATTAGCCAATTAATTTTATTAAGCATTGTGTGTGGGTAAGTAGTGTTTAAAAGTCTTCATAGTTAGTGAATAATAATATTGATTGACTGAGTTTTGTGTCTAGCTAGAACACAATTTTTAAACGATTGTAGTTTTTTTTTGACATTTTGATTTATCAACATTGAAATTTTGACTGCAAAATGTCAATTCATTATTGATATTTTGTGTGAAGTTTGCGTTTTATCATTTGATAAATTGAAAATGACATCTAAGATTTTTTTTTGCACTTAGATAAAATGTTTAGATATGTGATTTTATTAACGTTTGTACTAATTTTTCATATGGTAGTTTTTCAATTAATATTAGTTTTGTGTTCTTTTCGAGTTTGTAATTACTTTTTAAGATTTTGTATAGAATGCTCGTTTTTAATGAGATTGTGTTACATAGTATACAAAGTGATAACATAATTAATTTATGACACAAATTCCCAAGTATTTTTTGCTGATTTTTGGGCACTAATTACAAAATTACGATCCCGTACAAACGGGGATAAAAAAACGAGTAGCTGGCGAGATAACGTCAGTCAAGAAATGCAATTCTTTGACGTTAGGTGGCGCTTGTGGCTAATTGATTAAAATTTTCTAATAAAAATACTTCCAAAAAATATTTCTTAACAATTAAAAAATAATGTTCACAAGTTTGTGAAGCTAAGAAGATTTTAACTTCTGACGTTGACATCATGTTT
The DNA here is from genome assembly GCA_945859745.1 of Synanthedon formicaeformis. NCBI lineage: Eukaryota > Metazoa > Arthropoda > Insecta > Lepidoptera > Sesiidae > Synanthedon > Synanthedon formicaeformis. The sequence continues at coordinate 6,972,261 of OX243954.1, forward strand.
TTTTTTGTAGCGTTTCACCACCAATTTTGGCACAATCATTATTGTCTTGACATTTCTTCAATCTTATGTTATAAATTAACAAACAAATTTTATTTGTATAATTACAAATATTCATTTATTAAAAAGAATGATTATGATGCGCATACAGTTTAAAGATCTTTTGATGGTGTAGTGGCCTTGACGTTTTATTGTGACAATGGACAGTCCGTCTGGCGATAGTACAGAAGACTACCTTGTGAGTGAAAGATACTTAGTGCCCCCATCTCCTTTCCTCACTTACCATGATTTATTGAAGGAAATTGATCATGATTTAATTAGCCATAACTTCCATACCTATTAATAGTACCCTACTATTAATTACTATTAATAGTAGGCAGTAACCACCACCTTACAGAATACCATCGTGAAATAACAGCATATGTGCTGTTGTGTTTCGGTGAGTGAGTAAGGGATGCCAGAGCCCATTACCCCATCCCTCCCTTATCCCTTACCCTTAATCCTTCTATGGTCGGCAACGCACTTGTAGCACTTATTTCATTGCTTGTGTTATAGGCGACGGTAGCCACCTACCATCAAGTGGACCGTTAGCCTGTCTGTCGACCTTAACATAAAAAAATAATAGCCATAATAGTTAAGGAAAATAACTCATAGTCGCGTTTGCATCTTTCCCGGTGCTGCTTGTTGTGGTCGGCCACCGACCATCAGAATGATCGCTAACCCGTATGTCACCCTTTAACATAAAAATATCGACAGGACACAATTAAAAATAACGACCTCTTGAAACGACTGCTTTCTGAAAAGCCATGAATTTCAAGTGTCTGAATCAAGTCATATCAAGACACTAAAATGTATACCTAAATTACCTACGGTACTTATCTAGATAAAATATTGCGGTAATGACGAAGTTTTTATTTATTTATTAAAAATAAAGTAATTTGACGAGTTTTAATAGTTGTTATTTTAAATTGTGAACCTAAAACATCTGTAATGTTTTACCAAAGTTGTAAAATTGCAGTTTCAGATGTGTTTTTACTTTGTAATGTAATAATGTCTTATAATACGATAATTTTACATAATTTTGTTGAGAATAAGTACTCGTTTGGCTCTTTCCGTATTGTGTTATTATAATATAAACTTATTTTATATAGTCAAGATAAGTTTTTAATATTACTTTACTTACTTTTAGTGATGCGACGCTGTTTATTGATTAAAGAAATAGATATGTAATTTTAATAAATAAAATTTGTTTCATTTGGAACTCTATTTGTTTTCTTTTACACCATCTTTAAATATAATTTTTTCAGAGCCTTACATCTCCGAAAGGTATTTTTTACATTTGTTGCACAAGATTGTAGGGACATGAAATCTGGGAAGCCTTACTATTTCTGCCAGATTAACTACACCTTAGGTGCTGTTATTTTGATGAAATTTTGAAGCCAAAAAAAGGTTTTGAGATTGAGATAATTAAGATACGTAAATAAGTAGATATTATATATAAATTATTACAGAGTTAGCATCTTCTCTGGTACGTCGTGTACATTTTGTGTTCTTAGTTTATGGTACCCACCTCTCAAAAAAGTTACTTTACCGAAACGTGTGCAGGAACAGAATTTCGCCCTGAGTACTTATTTGCCATACCTACTATGGATGTTGTACATATAGTGTATATGTGTATAGTATGCGTATCGGGATATTGTATGTTTCCCTAAAATAAATAAATAAACAGTTTTATATTTGTCACTAGCTTGCACCCGCGACTTCGTCCGCGTTAAAAAACAAAAAAGAAGTCGGACGTCTAAATGTTTATCTACCAAGTTTCATGAAAAGCAGTTAATACATTTAAGAGTTATGGCGGAACATACATACATACAATACCTACACTTACAGATTTATTATTGGTATTGATTGATTGATGATTGATGATGATTAATTTGTGGCGACCTCCTTTAATGGTCTATTTGGAATTTACGTCTTAGTTTCCGTGTCATTCTTTTAAATGAAGAAGCACGGAAACCAGAGACTCGACTGCTACAGAAAGCACGCGCTTTCTCGCCACTCGTCCTCACCACAAACGCCCATCGTGCGTCATGTGAAAACGCCCATCGTGCGTTTGTACTATCGCGGTCAAGGGAGCAGTCCCACCGTAAGGAACAATTTTGTGTGCACATTTTGTATTTATCTTTGTTCCTACTTCAAATACCTACTCGTATTTCGTATTATAACATTTACGTTACTATGACAACCTCAATTCAACGTTAGATAAATTTGTATGAAAAGTGGGTCTGCTCCAGTGACCGCGATAGTACAATTGTAAATATGTGTAATTAATCATCATTATAAATATGTAAATAATAATGTGGACTTCATCATATTTTTCCCGCAGATTGATGATTGATTGATGATGATTGAATTTGGCGGCGTTTACTATAAGGTATATTTAATAAGGTATACTAGTGCTTTATTCAGAATCATCTGCTGGATGTGTTGAATAACTAAAAAAATGGTGGATAGCGTTCTATTTAATAGAATTACAATTTAGTAAGGATAGTGCAGTTTTTGCGATAAAACCCCCAAAAGGTTATTTAACTTCGCAGATTCAAATTTGAAGTCAATTTCCTTTTGGATCGCGTTTGATTCTTTTGCTTCTGAGTCCTCCGACCGGCGTTTCAAATCTTTAAATACAAAATGAACGAACTTTTAAAATGTTAATTGTCGTTACTACTTCTTAATAGGTGATTTGACTGTCTATTAGAACTTAGTCAAGTAGTCTACAATAGAACAGTTTCGACAAAAAAATCCAAGTAGTTCTTACTTATGTGAATGTGAAATTATATGTATATTATACAGACAAATACTTTGAATATAGTTAGGTATAGCTAGGAAGTTGGCGTAGACAAAACAACGTTTAGCTGCTTATTATTTTAAAGAGTAGGTAGATTAGGGCTAGTCTAAGTAGTTCTACTATTAGTTCTACAATAGAACAGTTTGGACAAAAAAAATTCAATGTGATTGTGAAATAATATGTATACTGTACAGGCCAATACTTTGAATATAAATATAGTTAGGTATACTATAAGTAGCTTGGAAGCTGGCGTAGCCAAAACAACGTTTAGCTTGTAGTGCATCGTTGCATTTACCATGGTTTTTCTCTGCAAATTCAAAGAATTTATTAACGCTTGGCGGTTAGCCGAACTGTTTTCGTTTCCCTTTTTCACTGACCGCCTGACCGGTCTCCATGCAACTGAACACGGAAAAAGCAAAAAAAAGCTCACTATGTTTTTCCCTTAAGGCCGTTTTATTTTGGTTTCCTGAAACAACTCTGAAGATGTTTTCATGAAAGTATTATGGACTGCCTACTTGTTAATTTAAGTTATTTTTTGTTTAAGATATTATTTATAACTTCGATTATTAGTAATCACGTGAAACAAAAGAAATGCTAGTAGTTTCTTTATCTCTCATGGGATAATATATTAGAACATTAAAATTAAGATCATACCTATAGTCGGATAGGTGTGAAAGTAAGTAGGTACTTATTGGAAAATGTTTAGATATTGGTGTAACAAATAAAATATTTGTGAGCTATTAAATTGTAATTGCGAATATTTTTTACGAAGAGATTTCGGATATTTTAGCATACTGTGGTAATAGTATGCTTAGCATTTTGCTGCGAGACATAATGTATCCGCTATCCGGAAATTTATAGTCCAAAAGCTCATAGAATCGGCAATTAAAATTTGTAAAACAGGGAACCTTTGGGGAATAAAGATTTTGCTATGGTAGACATGTACAGAGAGATTTTGAAATTTTAATTTTACAAATTTGAAGACCACTATCGAACAGTATGTAGGTAGGTGTGCTGTTGTGTTTCGGTGAGTGAATAAGGGATGTCAGAGCTCAAACCCACTATGGTCGGCAGTGCAATTGAAGCCCTTGTGGCGTAGCTTGTCTTATAGGTGACGGTAGCCAACTAGACACCTACCATCAAGTGGACCGTCAGCCTGTCTGTCGATCTTAGGTACGTACCTTTAAAAAAAATGTCTGTCAGCAGTTAGTGACGATGTTTATGATGATGAATTTTTGTAAATCAGTTTTTTTTTCTAACATTTAAAAAATCATAAGCTTATCACAAGGCTGTCAGTTGGCACTAGGCCTATGGATGATGTTGCATTTTTGCAAGCGAGCACTGCAATGTATGGGCACATACTCGTTGTAATGCCGCGAACGCTTGTCTCGTAAATATTTCGCGTACGCAATTTACAGCTTTGGGAATCCTCTTAACGGAATACTGGGGCAGTTAGTGAGCTCTGGATATTTATAAATTTAACAATGCTCACACTAAAAGGCCATTGTTCTCTACATACTTCAGAATTGGACGCACACGATGCCATGCAAAGAATCTTTATAGAAAATCCTTCTTTTCGGCATCGCACGATGATTTAATGGAAGAAATATCCACACTGCCTGTAATTTTAAGTTAGGGGCAAAAAATACGAATTAAGAAAAAAATAATAATTTCCCATAGCAAGTTTGTGCGCAATTGTACACATGCGCCAATTGCTCCCACTAGTTTCGCTTCCTGACCTTAGTACAATGCGCAACCTATAGGTTAATAGAAACTATATATTGGCCTCATGTGATTTCTACCATTGTCCTTTAAAAATTTTCTAAGTAGATACTTTGGATCTATATGTAAAAAGAATATGTTTAATGGAGAAATAATTCCAAATCAAAAAGTTTCCAAAGAAATCTTGACTTAGTGTGGCGTTAAAGCATAAGAGGTTTAGCGCTTTGAGATTGGAATAATATCTTAACCAGATGGACATAAATCCGATCAGTGGTTATCGAGTTATAAGCGCCAAACACATACTTAGACGATACAGACACTTTCTGCTTCTTTAATTTCATTGTAATATCTTTTATTGTTTCCACTCTGACACAGTTTGACACTGATCAGATAAGATTATTCTGCTTGTTTTTCGGCAACTCATATAATATTTCAGTCAAAAAGTGCAAGATAGTTTGTATAACAAAATGTTTCATATTATTGTCGTGTACTTTTCTACTTACGTAGCCAGTCGCAAGTGTCTCCAAGTAACGACGCTTCCGTTGTTTCACCAACTTTTAACGAGTTTGTCGGACACGACTGGAAGTGTGGCTCGAACTGGCAACGACCGACGACGGGACTTCGGCTCAAACATATGTTACACACCACACCCACACCACACATAACGACGAGTAGTACTTACACATCCATACAAGACAGATGATTGAATACTAAGTATTTACTTACACTTTATCAGCAGTGGAAAGCTCACTGCGTTTCACAGTCATAAACTAAGCAGTCCGCCTGGCGATAGTATAACCACTTCCAATAACAGACTGCCGAGACTGCCCGAGTTCATTCATCTATTTCCATCTAGTCTTTTATACTGTATCCTGGGTACATTGGGTGTGCGTTTGCTTTCACCCGGCCTTGCTTGTTGTTTATGGGTAAAATTGAAGATCAGCAAATATAATGATGGTACATTTGCGGTAATAAGATATATTTGTTGGAAGGTCGTGATGCTGTCCATGTTTGTCTATGTAATTTTATTTATTATTGTTTTAAATACTTTTAAGAATATTCGAACTGATTGATGTACAGTGTCAAACAAAGATATATTATAATTTTCTCATGTAAATATAAATAACCATTGATTACATTCTTACGTTTTAATTAATGTAAAGTATCCAATTCCACCTTATCAATATTTGCTAAATTCAATATTAAAAACCAACTTTAATGGAGAAAGGATTTTTGCTTTAGTTACCATTATATATTAGGATATTTATTGAGTTTTCTTGAGAGAAAGAAACTTTCCAAAGAAAAAGCTGAATTAAATCGGTCTAGCCATACTTGAGTTGAGATGATCCCTCCGGAACAGTTTTCTTTTCCTGTATCCCTGACAACGTCTTATGCAAAATTTCATGATGATTGGTTGAGTAGTTAAGGCGTGAAAAAGTAACAGAGTTACTATCACATTTATATTAATATTATAGTGTTTTAATTAGGATAAGGATAGTGAAGTTAAGTATTATTTATTTTCAACCCGGACGAAGTAGCAGGCATCAGCTATTTTGGTTATATGTATGAAATGGAATATGGATTCTCGTATCAATGAACATACTAGATGTGTCCCGTGTATTTAGTTGTCTATGTTGTACAACATAAAATTCCTACACTAATACTTGGCAGCGCGATCGGTATTACGGTTTGCAGGTTTATCGACTTCGGTCAAGACTCAGTTTCAGATATTTAATAATAAATGCTTTTTACATAAACGCATTTTACGAATGTTGTGTATTTTTTTTTTCGCTGTTTTCATGTTGTTTGGACCGAGTTGTTACAGCGAAAGCGATCAACGATCTAGCCGGACCGCCATGGGTTAACAGTAGCACTTAAAAGCGCCGTTAAAAGGGGCAACGTTTCAAAAGCTCCTTATAAATAACGCAGCCAACAGCATTTACTGTAGCGACGTTATTCCATCGATTATTTTCTTTTATTGGAATGCTTATTCAGCCTCAAAATAGTTTATATGGGCGACTTTTACATTTATACGCCAACTTTTCTTAAGTGTGGCTTACCTATGCTTAAAGATTACTTTATGGAATAGACTGTCAAGGGCCTCTTTCACCATTTGTCAAGTAGGCTAACCGTCATTTAAAGTCACCTGTCACCGGGAATAATTTAGCTGATATACCTTTGTTTGTACGGTAAAAGTCCCAAACATTAAAAAGAAAATAATAAAAAAAAATTCGCCTATCGAAGGATGCACTAATAATTTAATAAACAAAATTATTTCTAAAAGTAACTAATCAACACTTGTAGTTGGTGATAGAGGCCCTTAAAATAATAAAAAAAATCTGTCAGTCGTAGGACTGGCATGTCAGAAGTATAAAAGTATATTTAAGTAATGGTGAAATTCGCATCAAAGTCCCTTACGTAGTTTAGGAGGAGTTAGTGGCCTTACAGGCAGAGGCGAAAACCACTTCGAAGATAATAAGGGAGTAAGTTTTTTTTTTTAATAACAGGCAAATAAAACTTACTGCATACACAGTGTTGAAAACCGTTTGGTTGCAACTGCAGAGAGCCCCATATTTGAGCTGATCTCAGTTTGTTGTGAGTGAAGGGTCGAGTGGATGCCGTAAAAACTCGCCCCAAATAGGGTGGAAAGTGTCGACGCGCCTGAACCCGACCTTTCCTAGTGATGGACGTGACTTATCGGCATTATATTCGAAGCCGATATTTTCTTCACTCAATATTGTCAATTGTTTTATTTATTTTTGTCTATTAGTTATATTATAAATAGGTAAGTAGTTGTTGGAAAATATTTGGATATTTATTACTCAAACATCCGTATAACCATTGAAAGGATTTGAGTTAACCTTGTGCCATAGTTAGACTATGTTCTGAATTAACATCTATATACAAATAGTTAACTTATAAATTGAATTCTTGTCTTGTTCAATAGATGGCATGAACAAAACTGCAGGAAAAGAGAGTATAAATAACTTTCATTTTGAAACATGTTATTATTATTTATTATGTTTTGGGTTCGAATAAAAAAGTTCTAGTTCTAACTATGTACCCACTAACATGCATTTAAAAGATGCCCATTCAGTCTTCGAAACCATCGGAGTTACAAAACGTCTGAAACGTTCCCAGTAGTTAAAGTAATGTATGAAAATCGTGAGAGCTAAAACCAACATTCGAATAGTTTTTCGAAGTAGCCATTTCTAATACTTTCAGTATGACCTATAATATGTTAAAAACAGTATGAATGAAACTAATTTAAAAATAAGCATCGACATGGTGCCGCTAGGGCGCAATCAAATGCTTTTTATCACGTTGCTTATTTTTAATTTTATTAGCCACCGAGGCTTTAAATCAGGCGATACAGGTGGAGCAATCATCACCCCTTTCACGTTCGCCTATAATTCTTCTTATATTTAATTTGTTTCTTTCGCGTATTTCAAATTATACACGTTTTCTGTTTAGAAGTGGGAAAGAGGCATCTCTCCTTTGCCATCTCACACATATTTTTCGAAAGAGACTAGTCGACAATTTGGTTATTTAAAGGTCCAATTTTGGTCCTGATATAATTATGATCTGCTCATTTAGTTTAAAGTATTGGAGCATGATGTAAGTGTATCTGTACGGATTCACTTTTTTAACGTATGTATTGATTGAACTGCAGTAAACATTTAACTAATTAGTTTTATATTTTTTTATTTTTCCAAAAGAGAGGATTTTGTTATTCTTTTGACAGTTCACTTGTGGTAGGCACCCACAGTCGCCTATTAGGTAACACAAACAACGACTCAGATGTGTTGCAAGATTAAGGTAATAATATTAGGAATGAATAGGGAATTGGGCTTTGGCATATTATAAAGTAAGAGGGTACTTACTTACAAAAACATAACAGCACACATGCTGTTATTTCACGTTGGTTTTCTTTGAGGGGGTGGTTATACTGTCGAAGTAAATGTGTAATTTGGACACAGTAAACGTGTAATTTTTGTTTCTTATTTCGTTTATTATAGTTTTTTTACTGGTACTTGTTATTTTCGAAGCGGGTTAAATAATTCGCTAGAGCCTATCCTAGTAAATATGTATTACATAAATAAGGCAAACAGATTTACAACATGTGATCAATAAATTCCCTTGTTGGGTGAGACCTCGCTTGTAGATCCGCGTCAGCATGGGCTCGCCAGGGGCGCTGATTGCTCCATCCATCTGTACAAGGCCGGATCGAGGGATCCAACTAAATTAGGCACAAATGATTGCCCCTTGTGTGCTTAAGACACTTGCAATATAAAATGAATAAATACATACACTTGAAACAAACATTAATTGAAATTTGAATGTCTTTATGTCATAATATTTGATATTTTAAGAATAGTTAAAGGATTCAACAAACAAACATTATTTTTAACGCTTTTAATCTTTACTAATATTATACAGAGGAAAGATTTGATTGTTTGTTTGTTTGAATTGAATAGGCTCCGAAATTACTGGGCCGATTTGAAAAATTCTTTCACTGTTGGGAAGCTAATATTATCAGCGAGTAAAACAGGCTATCAATACTAATAATAAATCTGTAAGGGTTGGTCATGGAGTAAGTTATTACTTTGTTTTCAGAGATATCGTTTTTATAGGCTCTATACATGATACTGAAACTAAAATAACCATTTATAGAATTTTTTCTGTATGTATGTATGTTCCTCCATAACTCTTAAACGAATTAACTGATTTTCATGAAACTTGGTAAATAAACATTTAGACGTACAGGACACAGGATAGGCTACTTTTTTTCTTTTTTAACGCGGACGAAGTCGTGGGTGCCAGCTATTATTTCATAAAGTCACTCGGACGAAGTCGCGTGCGACAGCTAGTCAACTATATGTATCTGCTCTGGATAACAATTCGATAGTAAATAAAGGTACCATTGTTTTAGAATCTAGTTTTCATAATTATATAATAAACTAGCTGGTGCCCGCGACTTCGCCCGCGTAACTTTTTAAATTATATACTAAAACCTTCCTCGAGGACCACTCTATTCATTGATGAAAACAGCATGAAAAGCATGAAAAAGCATGAAAAAAAAGCATGAAATCGGTAGTGCAGTAGTTTTTGAGTTTATCGCGAACAAACAGACAGACAGACAGACGCGGCGGAAGACTTTGTTTTATAATATGTAGTGATATGAGTATTTTTGTCAGTATTTTCACATTATATTTAAAGTGCTTCGTGAGATAATCTGAGTTGAAATTTGTTTTCGACACCGACATTAGACGCTGCTCGTATGACAAGAGAGTCGAGCTCCCGAGGGAAACAATGTGAAGAATATATTGTGTTTTGCTTACTACATAGTTGTTTCACTTTTATCTGGAATCTTTTATAAAGTTTTCTTTATATTATATTTTAGGACAAATAGGCCAAATATTTACGCGGTATGAATGAGTACATAATATGTACCTACAGTGACAATCTGACAATATAATCTGATATATGTTCTTTTGTTTACATTCAACTCTAAAAATATATTTCCTTTCGGTGTTCGGATATAAGCGGTTTTTCTTCACAAATCTTCACTCAAACTGCAACAAATATCGTGAAATATTCGTTTTACACTATCTTTTTCACATTGTCACAATATCTTAGCAGCTTTAAGTTGTGTATTATATACTTATTGTTAAAAAAATAAAATACGTGATGTTACAAAAATAACTCGTCTGTGGTTTTCATTGTTTTCCTCTTTAAAAACAAATGAATATGAATAAATTTTAACTAAACTACTAAATACTAAGGCTTTAGGTACATAAGTGTTTGAAGTTTACTTGTAAAAATATACTCGTAATAAGAGCGGCGAGGAATAGAGGGCTCTGCGGGACGCCAGCGTCAATTGCTGAATCCCTTCCGGTTCCGGCGCGTCTCCAGCAGTCAACTTCCGGTTTAGATTCATAACCCCAGCAGCTTAGAACCTTGTCCGCGTTCAATGGAAAAATACGATCGTGCCCGCTAAATATTTATTGCACTGCAATAAATTTCAGTTAAGCCGCGCGGAATTATGGAATTCTTAAAAATATTGTGTGCCCACTTTATTCGCAGACTTAATCATGTTAGACTTACAAATGGATGTTATGCTGAATTTATGACGAGGGCGGTATCTTTTTTTAAACATATTAAGGCGCGTATTCGACCTACCACTATATATCTAGCTGAAACTTTTTTATTTAAAAAAGTAGTAGTACCTACGCGGAAAAATTTCTATATTGTCTTTGTGTATTTTTGTTTTAGTGTTAGAAGAAAGTGAAGGAGGGCGAACACTACCCTCCTCCTTGTCCGCACGACCACGACCACTCTGACAGGAGTGTGCGATTTGATATATATATATATATATACTTGTTTTACCATTTGCAATTTTCACACTTTAGCCATGTAATTTGACCACTTTATTACTGCGAATACAGCTTATACTGAAAAAATTATGGGCATTAAAAAAAACCAAAAAATATATAAAAATACAAGATTTTATTTTATTTATTAGGAAGCCAACACAGTATACAACAATCCATACACTTATTCACATTTAAACAATCTTTTATAATATTATATACTCCACTTATAGGCTAACTCAGCATGCATTAAAAAAGTAACACAAAAGTCGACATATTCTGTTTTTTTTACAAAATATAACTAATAAAAAGAAAACCGAAAAACCAAACTATACAAAACAAAAGAACAAAAGAAAATAGTATAATAATAGTATAAATATATATAATAGTACCATATAATTTACAAAACACAAACTCTAAAAACGACTATGAAGAAGTACCTGATGACAGAAACTTTCTGACTTCTCTTTTAAAGGATGCTGCGGAACACCGAAAAATATCTATGCCAGTACTCCTAATCAAACAGTATCCTAAGATATTATTATATATAACAAGTAATACTTTTTATTTGATTATACACCAAAAACACAACTCAGCTTAAGCTGCAACATTATTATAGCGCTAATTTTCAGTTGTGCCCTTGCCGATAACATAACTCGAACTAATTCCGCAGCGATGGTGTAATAAAATTATTTCTTACATATACTACATATATATTTTGTATATATATTCATTATATAATATATTATATGTATGTATTCATTATATATTCTATATGTATTCATTATAGTTACCACACTGGATATCACAGTCCAATCAATTATCTTAGCATCATGTGCCTTTATCCTTTATCGTTCCACTAAGGCAAGTTCGTCAGTGCATTGGCGCCCCTTGGGTTTGCTTGTTTTTATTGACGACAGTAGCCACCTACCATTAAATGGACCGTCATAGTTTATATGTGGCTCGTCATCCTAAAGGTGTTTTGAAAAAAATCGTACATTTTCTCGATGTAATAGCCGAAAACGATTTTGCTATTGGATATAAGTTTTCTTCGGTTTATTTAGTATACGGTTTTTTTAGAAAATGGCTTCTGAACTCGGAGTTTACTCGAACTACTTAAAAGTTGAGCTGTAAATGAAGCGTTACAAAAAATAATGCCACCTTCAACCCCTACTCCGGTATTCATTCTCCGATAAAATTATTAAGTTTGTTATAAAATATTTAAATATTTACAATTTAAATAGCCAGAAATATTAGGAATGGCATTGTTATTTATTTTTTCTCTTATCCTGATCAATCTTGCACTTCTTTTTGTAATCCTAACTAATATTAAAAATGCCAAAGTGAGTTTTTTTGTTACGCTTTCACACCTTAACTACTCAATCGGGATACAGAAAAGGACATGGAGTAACTTTTATGTAAAAAAATAGATGTTAAAAATATACGCCCACACAAATTGACATTTACGCATTCGACGCGTTTGATCGAGTAAAATTCGCACTAGGCGAATTCACACTAAATGCTTAAAAATTTCAAAGACTGTGTTGTGCCGATAAAAGGGAAAGTTCTTTTACCTTTTTTTCATAACGATTTTTATAAACATATTTTCTTGAAGAATTATTATATGAATGATGCTTTAGGTAAATATGTTTAAAAAAATCGTAGTAGCGATTCCGGTGCGTTAGGCGACGCGGGTGGCACATCAGCCCGGTGGGGTCCCCGAAGTCAGTTTTAAGCCATTACTTACTCGCTTGTTCCCGATTCGTTTTTTTAACGACAAAAAAACCAGCGAAACACAACCCGGGACTAACTTTTGGGCAATCAGCAAGGCCCAACTTCGGTAAGGGTTAAATCAAATAGACAGATTCATCAGTCCGTTCCGGTTTTATGAAGACTTATTTCAGACTTACCTTCAACTTGAAATTAGATTTAATCTGGCTCGAAGCTTTGGATTGAATTTTGTAAACAATTTGAAATACCTCTACAACTTGCAGGCTTTGTTCAAATGCCACTGGGAGCTGGGTGCCATTGTTTACGAATTCCATTTAAAATGGGCTCGTGTATGAGGCTGAGTTTTGTGGATATATGAAGTTGTTCAATTGGTTTCTCTGAGGCCTGAATAAATTTGTATTTTATTCGCCCAATTCATCCATTAGGCTTTTCGAATTCATTGAGCATATTGTGATTATTTTGCTGCGTTACTCTTTGTTCATATCTTAGTTTCACATATGGTTAGGCAAGTTCACGTGGAAGGCTTTCTCGAGCTATGTTTCTCACTGACGAACAATGCGATTGTAGTGGTGGGTTTTCATCGGCCACTCTGTGAGGTGTGCGCTTACCTACGTCGTCGCCCACAACAATAGTCCCGAGACCGGATGTGTGTTTCCCTTTGTACCGATGCTTTTAACTCCCAACGTCGATCATTGACACTGTCTGAAAAAAAAAAAAAAATACGAAGTCTAAAGTTAAAACGTTTTATGTTATTTATTCTTAAGGATTCTTCTTCTTAAGGATTCAAAAGTCGAGAACGGCTGGAACAATTCGGCTATTTTTTTTCAAATATTTACTGAGATACTTAGCAAGGTTCTTATAATATTGGAAAAATTGCCGAAAAAATTGCTACCGTGCGAAACCGTGGGCGGGTCGCTAGTATACAATAATATTTACATTGTTAAATTATCTTCATTAAAGTAATGTTATATTAGGCAGTAATGTTAGGCACTACAGTTTAAGTTTATACTTAATTGGTTTAAGTTAAAGGTTAAGAATAAGGTGCCCGTTCCACCTATCCCCACTAAGTATTCCCTTAGCTTATCTTTACCATTAGGGATACTTTTCCACATACATATCCTCACTGTTCGAAAATTAAAAAAATATTATACTATACAGTTGTATACACGAAAATAGAGGTAAGTAATTTGATTTGTAAACCGACGTTTTTATGTGAACCGTACATGAAACAGTGAAAAGGGCATGAGTAGACGCGACCCTGTCCCCTGAGTTTCATACAGTCACTATTTTTCTGCGGCAGGTACGCGAACACCCTTTGTGTTCATCGTGGACCCCCACACGTTTCCTTTCATCGTCCAGATTGGCGTCTGGATAGGTAATCGATGATGTTTGGCATACCGCATAGAGCGTGTTACCTTTTTTTTGTATGAATATTTCAAAGGTGATTTTACGTTTTACTTTTTATAAAAGAAAGCGCAGATATTGAAATGTACAATATTTATTTTAAGCATAAAATGTAAAATTTCATTGATTTCATATCATTGTTATCAAAAAAGTTGCCAATTGTAATAACATTATGAAGTTAATTATTTGTATAAAGCAATATAAATAATATTATAATTGAAAAAGTGCAATTACTTCAATAATAAACGATTCGTGTAACGTGTGTAACTGAAATTAGATTTCAGAGTAAATTATCGAACACTGTTCGTTACTTTTTCCTTTTTCATAGTTATATGAAGGAACACTTCAGGAAGGAAGTCATAAATGAGTCAAAATAACAATAAATAATAAAGCTGTGTGTTCATCAGACACTTTGTATAGTGGTCAGGTGACGTATACCTTTAGACCTTTGCTTATAACTGCTTCATAATTATGAATCCCAAAAAACATTCCCTGTATTTGAGCAGTGTAAGCTGTATTATATTGCGCATAAACCCACGAAGGATAATGGCTAATAATTATCGTCATTTTCCCATACTCGAGTTCTGCCGTTAGAACGCATGAATCGCTCGGTTGTATTTATGAGGGGAGAGAGAAAACGACGTGCTGAATTAAGCCAACATTTTTTTCTAAGTGGGCAGTAAACGAGCACCTCTTACCCATATATATTGAAGTGTCGTATATTTTACGATCCATCCCGCTCGAGGGCACTTCCGTAACGGCAATAGGGCGTACACCCGCATTGAGTGGACAAAATTACCTTCGTGTTTTACAAAACGGTCCTCTTTGTTTAGAGTAGAAACCCATTATAATGACCACAATTATTTATCTGCACAATATATCGTTTATAAAATTAAACAGTTTTATTGAGCAAACTTTGCCAGTTTACGTAACGAAATGGCCGTAATAGTAAGCATAAAATAAAATTTGCATCATTCTTGGTGTTAAGTTTTTAAGCAACTACTACTTCTACTATCAACGACTTCCACTATCAGGTAAACAGATAGCTAAGCTTTTGAAAAGAGCCTTTTAAATGTAAACAAGCGAAAATCATAATTTTAAACTAACCCTCGATTTTCTATTGTGCCCAAACAATATCTGCTGTACGAAGTCACGCGTTGGTGATGCAGCGTTTTTTTGTTGTTTTTAGCTTCTAATTTATGAGTAGAATATTTGTGGGAGATGTTATTGAGTGCTGCTGCGGATTTGGCATGGAGAGGCAATATTCAGTCAACGATCGGTCAAGGGTCGCTTTGCATTTGAATTTTGCTTAGGTAAGATCACATAGATTTTTCGTTTTTCATTTTATTCTGACATTTCCATTCTGAGCAGAGATTTTGAGTACAATGTTAATTTTTAGTACCTGCATGGTAATTACCTTTTTTTAGGCTAGGAATATAGTTGACAACAGTGGCGGCGATATTTTATATTTTTAGAAGATAAAATATCGCCGTATAAGAAGGATTCTGTATGTTAATCCAGGTAATAAACTTTCTGTGTGCCAAATTTCATCCAAATCCGTTGAGCTGTTTTGCGTGAAAGATTAAAAAATATCCATACACCATCCTCACAAACTATCACATTTATAACATCAGTAGTCACCTAATCCTTCATTAGGATTATTTGTAGTCCAAATAAATAAGTTCTAAGTAGTTGTTAGGGAACTAAGCCCTCATAGCATTCTATTTAATTTAACGTAAGTAGCGAGGGCACGTCGCTATTATATTCAAATTGGTTCCATACTTATGGATTACAGATTGGTGATGTTAGCGCAAATAGTGACGTGAGAAACAGGAGGCCATACAACTGCTTAAGAGTGCGTATAAAGCAAACAAAATTTGTAATTTCACCTGCGTGGCCCCTTGGACATGACAGTGACACAAAATACGTAGAACTACGCACAACATGCGACGGAAGATAGCGCATCTCGCTCAATAAAAATGTTATGAGTGCCAAAAGTATTTAATATTAATTATTCGTAAACTACAATGTGAAATGAAAAATTGATACATTAGATAATCTGTGAAGTGAGATTACTGATACATTTTTAGCTTTGTAATGTGTGTCATTTAGAGAATAAAACTAAAATCGATGGAAATGAGTTCACTTGGTGATTTTTTTTCTATCGAGAAAATTTCATTATATTATGGTTTCTGTCACTGTCGTCACTTTCATTTATAATGTATTTATCCATTTTAAAAAATAATTAAATTAGACTTTGTTTACTTAAATAAAATTCAAATCCATTATTTGGAATTTCTCTTTATACGCGCCTTTAAGGGTCAGTTCACACAGAAAAGCGGTGCGATGTGCACTTTTTAAGAAAGCAATGGAATATAGAAGCTATACTACATTAAATTAACTATCTAATACGAAAGTAGCACATTTGATATTTTCATGAAATATGTATAATTGAATTCATAAATGTAAAAATCGCTTAGACTGTTTGTTTATTACAAGTTACTGGGAAATTCCATGGGATAAGACGTTTCTTCTGCGGACATGCAAACAATTAATTACGAGGGATATTAATGGGGAGCATTAATCAGGCAGAAGCGGTGTCAGCGGTCTTTCGGACGCACCACCCACAACCCTTCACTCAAACTGCCACAAATATCGCGAAATATTCGTTTCACACTGTCTTTTAGTTATATCTTAGCAGTTTTAAGTTTTATCTATACTAACATTAAAAGAGAAAGATTTGTGTATTTGTATTTTTGTTTGTAATGAATAAACTCAAAAACTACTGGATCGATTATAAAAATTCTTTCACATTTAGAAAGCTACACTATTAGTAAGTACATTGATCGGTTGAGTAGTTAAGGCGTGAAAAGGTAACAGACAGACAGTTACTTTCACATCTAGAAAATAAGTATACGGATCTAAAATATTTTTCTCAAAATTTATTTCAACACTGCGACTACCAAAAAAATAAATTGTACATGGTTTTGGAGTGCTTTTTATAAGCTCAAAAATAGAAATTGTGGCTAAAATGTAGTCTCTATTTATTTTCATAAAAGGAAAAATTTTACGTGTACAAAATTATTGTTTAGAACAATTTTTGGATTGTCTGCCAATCAAGTGTTTACCGTACAAAGCGTAGCCTCGAGGCGCTGGTTAGCTTTACCAATTTAGACGACGTGGATCTATAGAGAAATATTTAAACGTTTTACTTTTAAAAACTCACCCCGTTGTCTACAAACTCAAATAGAAAGAGGAAATTTTATTACGTCAATGTCGAAGGAGAGCTTGGCTAATATTTTTGATCTAAGAAATTTTTAAGGAAGTCTTTTAATGTAATAAGTTCATCCGACATTTAAATTAAACTTTTTTTTATGTTAAGGTCGTTCCACTTGATGGTAGGTGACAGGCTGACATTTCACTTGTTGGTAGGTGACAGGCAGACGTTCCACTTGGTGGTAGGTGACTTCCGTCGCCTATATCACAAGCAGCGTCACAGGTGCTGAAAATGCGCTGCCGACCATAGTAGTAGGAAGGGAAATAGGGAAAAAGGCTCTGGCACCGAAATATAACAGCACATATTCTGTACACTTTTGTCTTTTTGGCTGCCCAAAATTACTACGAAATGCAGTGTGCCCTGCCACTACACTTAGCAATAAACTGGAACAGTAGAATAATAAGTGCCTTGAGCTTTTTCCTGTTTGTAAAAAGTTTGTAAGCAGGAACAACTATTTTTAAGCACATTTCTCATTAGAAAAATTAACTATATCTACTTACTTATAACTTTCGTTTTTAAAATATTTCTATTATATATATTTTATTTATTTAATAATATCTAAAAATTGAATGTTGTCATTTTACGTGAAAAAAATTCAAGAAGTAGTTAATTTTCGTGTCAATAAACCTAATACAGTAAGTACGTAACCATGACCAAGTAATAATGCGAAGAAGATTATTAGCTATCGACAAGCCAGAAATGAGAGGGGTGCGAGCGTGAGACTGTTGATAACATGCTCGTAATTCTATAATTTATATCTTAGCTCCGTCCAAAGCCCCTTGTCTAATTATTTCCCTACACGTTTTACGCGGATTGGTTATGTGTGTACACAATGAAGCCATTTTATTATAGAAACGTTTAATGTTCTCTATTAAAATCTCATCATATATAAAAATCAATCGCCTTGCATTAATCTCACAGAAACTCAAGAATGGCTTGACCGATTTTAAGTCGGTTTTCACTTATGGAAAGAGAGATAAACAGGGAAGGTTTGTATATATGAAAACTTTCACATGTGGCATCGTACGCCATATTTGTTTTAAAGTTCCAGTAGAAAAATATTTTAAACTCAATAATTTTGAATAATTTTCTTACTTAATAATTATTGTAACTACACTTATATGTACTTATACATATTATAAATTTAAGTCACTACCCGCGTCTGTCTGTTTCTCGGCTAATTATGTCTAAATTTTGGTAGGGTTTTCACTAATGAAAAGAGCGATAAACGAGAAAGTTTTGTGTATACATAATTTGCGGAAAAAAAAGGATCAATGCGAAGCCGAAGGTTCTATAATAGTCTTAGTTTTATTAAAAGGCCTTAGTTTAAGGTCTATTTAGATAAACGACATAATTATGTTTTTGTAAAGTATTCGTACGTTAACTAATTAATTTGGGAATCGCTTTATTTAAGTTAATTAATGTTATTAAGACTCCGTCTGAGCATCTAAATAATTTGATTAAATCAGATTCCTCGTCGAACTTGGGCCATTATCGCGCACATCTTCATACCAACAGTCGGTCAAAGATGTGAAGTGGGTCCCGATTGTCTAATAAATGGGTCGGGTCATCCCTTGTGGCCACTCTCACCATATCTCCGGCCAGCTGTCAGATCTCTGCGTTTAAAATGTGCCTATACGAGTCTGTAAAATAAACTTTTGAATTAAATGTTCTCACACATATAAATTACACGTTCTTGGAATGTTCTTTTATATGAGTTTATAACAAATTTTTTTTGTTAATTACTAAACCTACTTTTTTATCACCACATAAAAATATTACCTATACCTATATAAGGTATTGCAGTGAACACAAATCTTCATGGCAATAAGATATATCGCTGCTTAAAAACTAAAGGGCCATAAAACAAAAAAATAAAAACAAAAAATGTTTTTATTTCAAAAATACAATCACAATCCTTCATATTGTATGTTGCAAAAAGACATGGTTGTTTTATTCCATATTTACTATATCATTTTTTATATATTCAAAAGTAACTTATATGCTTATATCTCTTCTAGTATTCAGTTTATTATAAAAGTACTTAAAACATTTAATGCTACTTAAAAATACGCTTCTAACGATGTATAATATGCATATATTTGATATTATCTAATAAATTGAAAATTGACAAAAATTTTTTTTTTTTTTTCGATTAGCTCTCCTGTAAAAAGTGTAATTTTGATTTGTGGCCCTTTAGTTTTTAAGCAGCGATATATCTTAACAGAGACTTAGTTTTATTAACTTTCATCATCGTAGCCGTAGCTAAGCTTCCGTTTCATGAAACAGGCCGGCCGCTTTGTGTGAGCGAAAAGGATAGAGGGCTGGGTTTATTTACATTCTTTGCGTTGTCTTCTTGGCTTTACAATAGTCGATGTTATGGTGAGCCATCTGTGTCATTTAATTTTGTTTACAGTTGCAATTTGTTTGGTAGGCATTAATTTCGAAACATGTAATATTTTTTATAAAATAAGCATAAAACTTGTGTCATATTTAATAACTGGAAATATAATTTAACTCTTTCAACAAAATTCTTGCTGTGCCTGCAATTTCAATTGTGTGGCGAAATTGCGTAATTGCGAATAGTTTTCAAAGAAAATTATGTCTTTTATATTTAACTTTTAATATTACAATAGCTCTATCCTGCGGTTTCACCTGCCATTTCTTTAAAATACATGTCGGCCCTTCTCGATAATGTTCGTTTCTCTTCAGGCGAGCGTCAAGTCTTATCAATATACGTACAGCAGTTTTGCGTGAAAGAGTAACAGACATTATTCTTCTGTTATACCAACTTTCGCATATATAAAATACCTACTAGCTGGTGCCCGCCACTTCGTCCTCGTTTAAAAATCCTATCCTATGTCCTACTCCTATTAATGTTATAAACTAACTGTTGCCCGCGACTTCGTCCGCGTTCAAAATTTTATATAGCCTAAAGCCTTCCTCGATAAATGGGCTATCCAACACAAAAAAGAATTTTTCAATTCGACCAGTAGTTCCTGAGATTAGCGCGTTCAACCAACCAAACAAACAAACTCTTCAGCTTTATATAATAGCATAAATGCGAAAATATGTGAGGATAGTTTTTTTTATGTATATATATATATACATATATATATATACAACAACAGACTAAAATTTTAAATGTACAATTTGTTTTTTGAAAAAGAAAAAAATGATGTAACCGACACGGCTCGTACACGATTTTATTATATGTAGGTATAGAATAGATTATTGGAATTTAGCACAGTGCAATATGATTCAATTGCGACTCAGCAAGGTGTCGTCATCTGTCTTGAATTTGAGTTTCATTCTTCATGTTTCATTATACATTGCTAACATAAGTAATATGTAATTGAAATAAAATTAATAATACATCATTCATTTTAAGGAGGTGACGGGAACAAGACGTTATAGACTTTTTATTACTTAGGTAACATTTTGTTCATATATTATCTATCTATCTACTTTACGCATTTTACTTTTAAGTGGTGTTAATTGTTAAATTAGTGATTGTGTATTTAACCAGAATTGATCGTGGAGACACAATTTTATATGTGTCATCAAATCTTTAAATATATAAAAATTTAGCTTTCGTATGTTAATGTCCACAAAACCCAAAAACTAGCCGATGGATTTAATTGGAATTTTTACACATTTAATTTTAACAGAGAAGTGTTTTTATATATAATACTTTGTACTCCGATGTTCCAGCGGAAATGTATTTTTTTCTATTTTTATTAAGATTTGGTACCTGGAATCTTTTTTAGACCATATTTAAATATTTTGCCAGCTGACTCTATAGCCTATCTATCTATAGCCTTCCTCGATAAATGGATTATCCAACACAAAAAAAATTTTGCAATTCGAACCAGTAGTTCCTGAGATTAGCGCGTACAACCAACCAACCAACCAAACAAACAAACAAACAAACTCTTCAGCTTTATGGTATAGATAATAAAAAATATTTTTCTTATTTTCAGACCATCTCTATCCGTCTGATTCAAACTACACAATTTATGTGAAAAAGAAAACAGTATTGAGAGAAGGCTGTCTAACGCTCGCTATACCTACAGACTTGTGTACATTGAATCGGGATCACATTTCATATTGAAGATCTGTAAGCCAGACCATATCAATAAGAGAGACAAGTTTTCCCGGTTTATTACATGTGAGATTTGACCTTATTAGTGATACTACAATAAAACTAGTGATAAAAAAGTTTCAAGTGCACATACAGTTTTCGGCAGACGAGTAGTGAAAATGTCTGGTTCAGGACACACGTGGCCTAATAGTCAAGAAGAGTATAAGCTCTTGGAGGTGATCGGTGTTGGCGCTACAGGGGTCGTACATGCAGCGTATTGTCGCTCGCGCGGGGAGAAATGTGCCATCAAGCGAATCAACCTTGAGAAGTGGAATACCTCCATGGACGAGCTCTTCAAGCAGATACAATCAATGTCGAAATTTAACCATGAAAACGTGGTCACTTACTACACTAGCTTCGCGGTTAAGGAAGAACTCTGGCTAGTTTTGAGACTATTGGAAGGCGGCAGCCTATTCGACATCATCATGCACAAAATGAGGATGTCCAATTGTAAGCATGGCGTCTTCGATAAAGCAACCATAGCGACGGTTCTGAAGAAAGTCTTGCGTGGTCTAGAATATTTTCATCTTAACGGTCAGATACATCGGAACATAAAAGCTGGAAACATTTTGGTTGGTGATGACGGCAACGTTCAAATAGCAGATTTTGGAGTGTCCGCTTGGCTCGCTACTGGACGCGATCTGTCTAGGCAGAAATTGCATCACACATTCGTAGGCACGCCTTGTTGGATGGCGCCTGAGGTGACGGAACAAAATTGTGGTTACTACTCCAAAGCAGATATTTGGTCGTTTGGCATAACCGCTATAGAAATGGCTACCGGTACCCCTCCGTACCACGAGTATCATCCGACCAAAGTTTTAATGATGACCCAAAAAAACGATCCACCGACATTGGATACCAGTGCTGAGGAAAAAGATCAGTATAAGGCGTACGGGAAATCTTTCAGGAAGATGATATCAGAGTGCTTGCAAAAGGATCCGACGAAACGTCCCACAGCGACCGAGCTCTTGAAGCATTCGTTCTTCAAAAAGGCCAAGGACCAGAAATACCTTGTGAAGACCCTGGTGACAATAGGGCCGAGTATGAAAACCCGAATACATGAAGCTAGTAAAAGGCAGGGTGCGTCGGGACGACTCCATCGGATGGATACCGGCGAATGGGTGTGGAACGGCGAAGTGGATGAGGATAATGAGAAGGGTGAGGCGAGGAGGGATAAGCCGATGAATAATTTCAAACGAGCCGATTCGTCTGAGAGTAAAAGGCAGGCTGACGGATCATTTGCCTCAGATAACGCACCGCAATTTGATTTTGTCCTGCGCATACGCAATTCAAAGCTTGAACTTAACGATATAAGATTCGAATTCGTACCGGGCAAGGATTCAGTTGAAAGTGTCGTCAGAGAACTGGTTACCGTAAGACTTGTGGAGTTGCGTGACAAATCCACCATCGCAGTGAACATGCAGCGGTTGGTGGATGCTTACTTGCTTCCGCCGTTGGATTCGCTCCCCGTCCGCTCGTTAACGTTCCCGCTAGAAGAACCCGCCAACGAGAAACGCCTCGTCGGCTACGCGATGATCTTCATAGGCGACTAGAAGTAACGCATCGTTTATTTCCTTTACTTTCACCTTTTCGTTTATTAGTACACTTGCTGAAGCACCTGTTGTAATTAAGCGCGATTTAAGGGAGTAACTACATCTATTCAGCTCAATTTAGCTTTTGCCCATAAAAAACAGCAGTTTTGTACGGAGAAGCGTACGCGTCCGTTCAGCTTTCCGAGACTATTCAGCTTTTGCGTCAAACA
The DNA here is from genome assembly GCA_945859745.1 of Synanthedon formicaeformis. Taxonomy (NCBI): domain Eukaryota; kingdom Metazoa; phylum Arthropoda; class Insecta; order Lepidoptera; family Sesiidae; genus Synanthedon; species Synanthedon formicaeformis. The sequence goes on from OX243954.1 coordinate 6,995,517, forward strand.
AGCGAAACTGAGAACTTTTGCTATTTGCTCCTTTCAACTCCTCGTCAACAAATTCTCAGTCATTTAGAGCTGTACGCGGCCGATAGAAGCGTTTCAGTGGAGATAGCACTCTATGACGGCCGTAGGCAGCTGATAGAAGCGGAACTGTATGAGAATAATACAGCGAAATACAAATGGAGCTGAATAAGTGTAGTTACTCCATAACTGTATAATTTTTCTTCTAATTCGGTTTCTCGAAAGGTGTCGCCTCTCAAAGTGAGTATACATACCTACATTTCGAGAGTTACACATTGCGCACTACAGTTTTTGCACATAGGTATACAATCACCGCTATATTTTTATAAATTCGCTGTTTTAAATAAATGATATTGATGACCACAAATTATTTATTTACTTCTTCAATAAAATGGAAAGAAATGTTGATTACATGTACAAATATTGAAAATATTCTTACTTAGATTATTATTATTATTCTAAGGGCCTCTTTCACGAACTAAAAGTAAAGTGTTGATTAGTTACTTATAGAAATCATTTTCTGTTTTATTGAATTATGCACTCGGTTTACTGCATCATTCGATAGCTGATTTTTTTTATTATTTTCTATTTAATGTTTGGGACGTTTACCGTACAAACAAAGCTATATCAGCTCCATTATCCCCGGTTACCGGTGACTTTAAATGACAGTTCGGCCTACTTGACGTTTGAGAAAGAGGCGCTTACTTAGATTCATTATTATTTGAAAAGTAAGTACTGAACGCACGATGATTATTAACAATAGGGTCAAAACAACCCTATTGTGAATTCTATAATTATGTTTATTAAAACCTTTTATTAGATATAAATGTAATGGAAGAACACATTGAGACGTGAAATAGATGTAATTAATTCCATTTAGAATAATGTTGATGAAGAGTGGCTTTCCAAGCGAGCGGTTGAATGAAGGCACAGTCCCGTAAAGACTGGCCGACCCTAGATCTACAGAAATGTCTATTCAATATGATTTAGTTTAACTTTACAATACATGGAACACTCGAGATAAGCAATAGAAGCAAATCAATATAAAATAATCCAAAGATTTGGTTATATAACAATTTTATATATATTTACAATAAGTTTTCCTTTTAGGAGACTCCTTTCAAATAAATTAATTATTGCTTGTAAAATACCTTTTCTATGAAATAAGTTATTTTCGAATAGCTTTATATAATACTAGCTGGCCCCCGCGATTTCGTTTGCGTTGAAAAAGAAAAAAGTAGCCTATCCTGTGTCCCATACCTTTAAATGTTTATCTACCAAGTTTCATGAAAATCAGTCAATCCATTTAAGAGTTATGAAGGAACATATATACATACAATACCTACACTTACAGATTTATTATTAGTATTGATTTCGTAACACCTGAGCCATATCAAAATCATATAGATCTACACAGCTGACTCAGATAGGACTAGAGTAAGGATAGTGAAATTGGTTCTAGCTATCTTACATATGTCTTCGTCATGTCATATCTGGTGTCTTCCTTTACCCTTTGACGACGAAGAGCAAGAAACCGCAACATGAGCTAAAAAAATTCTATATAAAAGCAAGTGAATGTAGATTCTATATTATTGTTTTTACTTATCTATCTGAAATGTTGTTTTCCGGATAAGAAACTCCAGATGCAATATCACTTTTTAATTAATGTTGACTTTCAAAAGGCAATATTAAAGTCCATTCCAGTACGAAGGATTCTATAAGTCGTTGTAGCATGACCATTGGCTGTATTCTCCTTCGGCTGCCAGCGACTGACCTACGCTTTGAGTCGCGGCTTCAATTTCGCTCCGTTTGATGTGTTTAATTACTTTGTTTGTTCTTGTTCGGGGGGCAATGCTTGCTGCGGTCGCCCTAAGTCGAGAACGTTTCCAAAACTGTTAGCATTCCCAAATTAAATGTAACCCACGTCAAACTAAGCAAATAGTTTTATGCTTAAAACGAAATAATTAAAACTGTATTGAAAGAGGTCTCACGAAAATGCCTGTTACAATAGTAATTTGTTTATACTAGTTAACAACTGAGTTAATCCCTCTTGTAGAAACAAACCACTTTCAAATAATATATCTCTCAATTTTGTTATATTTAGGTATTTATATGTAAATTACTTACAAAGAGGTTACTTAGTAGAAATTATTAAGGAATGTGCGTAAAGGTAATATTAAAACTTTATTTTTGCATACAAATGCGGTCAAGTTCATAACTCAAATTACGCTAAAGAATAAAGATATAGCTGACTGTTGACATAGGTCAATTGTTAAGGTGACGAATGAACAAATAAATTATGTATACTTAGCAAATATAGGCTAAGTAAGTATCAATCGGGATAAACTTAACCCCATAATAAACTGGCAGGTCACATTGCTTCACGCAGTCGAAAACTAAGCAGTCAGGACTGGCGGTAGAAGCCTCACACTTACAGAATACCATAGTGAAATAATAGCTCGTGCATTGATCTGAACTATAGATGCGGCGTAGCAAGCAGAAAGCCCCGAAATCTTTGGTAGTATTAAAATCATACTCGCACTAGCGAGCGACAGTGCGAATTCGTCCACTTCTCTCTCTTTCTCTCTCGTGTGGACAATCTCGAGTGGACGAATTGTACTACCATTATTTACGGGCTACGCCGTGTCTATACTCCCAAATATACTTATAAAGTCTTTGAGCTCGTGTTAATCTTTTTATTAGGTCGAGGTTGCATTTTTATCGTTGCATCAAAAACGGTAACATAAAGTCACGTACCATAAAGTAGACGGACAGTTATTGTAAATATTATAACGTATTGTTTAATGTAATTAAAGATGTTTTCATCTAAATGGTTCTAAAACTGGGTACTCCTACACCTAAAATTTGTCTCGTGTATATGTCCTTGTAGTATTGGGATGAGTAGGTGAAACTAATAATAATAATTAAACGGTTGATTTTGAAATAATGCGAGGGCCGGGTGTTTCGCAAGGACGAGCTTTGGGTCCACAATATATCTTGTGGGCAGGCAACCGCGATTTGACTGACGGCGCACTCTGAAAGGACATTTATCAGCCTCACTAGCGGGTTACACTAAACCAAACAACAATGAATTCTCATTTACAAATTGTCTTGGCATTTCTCGTTTTAGGTCCTTTCTTTTACTAATTGACGCCAAAGGATTATAACGGATAAGCTTGATTTACGTGATATATGCAGTTGACGTCAGCCGGCACGCATTCCCGCTTACCTTTAAAATTGGTTTTACTTGTTCTTTTTTTATGTAAAGATCATCAAACAGGCTAACGGTGAATTTGGTGGCACTGAACACCTTGAACGCCACAAGTGTTGCAAGTGTGCTGCCAACCTGAGTAGGATTAGGAAGAGAAGGGTTCTAGTATCTGTTGCAGGACGGATAACCGATGGGGTAGACGAGTTCTCGAATGGAGGCCACGATTTGGAAAAGCAGTGAGACGCCCTGCGGCCAGATAGACAGAGGACCTGAGCAACTGGATGCCTTGGTAGAGTCCCACATCCAGCAGTGGAGAGACACGGGCTAATGATGATGATAGCTTATGCTGAGCCAGATACCTTTTTGCTGCCATGGCGCACACTCAATGGGATTTTATTTAAGTATTCTCATTCAAACGTAAAAAAATTAATGTATGTATTTTATTTGTTATGTTATCTTTACATATGTATATGTATTTGTGAGTGTCATGTGTATGCAAATAAATGTCCCTTACTCAATCACAAAAACACAAAAAAAAACATGATGTTATTTTCTGTCTTCTGTAAGAGGTGGTTACCGCCACCAGACGGTCCGAAATAACTTCGAAACGCAGTGACATATGAAGCAATAATATAAGAATATGAAAACTCTTTCAGGACCATGATCTGTGTAACACAAATTACACCATAAGCCATGTACTCTGCCTATATACCTATGCACATTATACCATCGTGGTATCACGTAATTTCTCTCCTGAAATCCTCTTACTAAAACTATCTACAGATCTTTTCTTATTCGTGTTCATTAATTCATGAACAATTTTGTGCAGTTAGATAATTCTTGCGACATTTTATCGTGTAGCGAATACTCTTTCAAGAGTTACTAATTAATTCACTAACTCGTTCTCAAGACTCTCCGTAATTTAATACTCGCATTTATAAAGAATAGGTCTCATATTTTTTTAATTATTTTTTTCCTTAAAATGGGCTTGATAGGTTTTTGTTTTTCATATTTACTGTGTGAAGTTTTTATTTTTTTCTATACAAAATTAAGAAGTCAAATAAACGAATGAGTTAGATTTCATAGTAAACCTATTTAAAAATAGCACAATTTATTGGTTTAAATGGCAATGTGATTGTAAAATATACGCATAATATTTCAATGGACCTTTGAGTAATAACGGTGTTTTTTATAAGTTGTCGCACAATGACCAGTTGTCTCGCTGAATGTAAACCACTTATGAAAATGGATGTGAAATGCGGTTAAAGCAAAGCCTATTTTCCGCGAGAAATAAAGCGGGCGTTACAAATTGCTTTGGGCAGAGCGTAAATTTTAATTTTATCTCTAATACCCAAATGAGCACCGTGACTCGACATAATAAATGTATTCTTCCCACGTTAGCGCTGCGGTCGATACAGGTATACCGCGTTCAGGGTGCCCTAACATTAGCTCGGCAAATGCATTCTACTGCTACAGTTACTAAGGAAATTTTATCTTAACAATTTATTACTAAAACTAGCTATGACCGCAACTTTGTACGCGCTATATTTTGTTTTTGAAAATCCTAAAAAAAATCGTACCAGTAACAATTAATGTCGAAAATTTTAAAATTTACAATTCGAGGCCGAACAATTTAAATTGTTCCCGCCAAAATAAATCGAACTTGTAATGAAGTGATGTGATACCGCTGGAATTAATGGGTCAACTTTCCAATTCTAATATGATTCTAATCACTAATACTTTGGGGACTACTGATGCTGTCAATGTCAATGACTGCTGTCAATTACAGTCATGAAGGATATTCCGCAGACTTAGCGTAGATATTTTGTTGATTATATTTTGATATAATTTTTGTTTATAGTCGTTTTACGCTTTATTTCATGGTTTTTATAAATATACTTGTATTTGCCCGCGACTTCGTCTGCGTTCGATTGCTACCAAACTTCACAGGAACACCCGCTGGACTGAAGGTTGTCAAAATCAAAATTGGTTCAGCGGTTTTGGAGTCTATAGGAGACACATCGCCTATATATAGATAGATGGAGAACACAACATAATGTTTTAATACAAAGAAAGTTAAAAAATACACTTTACCCCCTAGACAAACAATTATAATTCAAGGATTATGATGACGAATTTATAATAACCTTTTATGTTTTTACTAACGAGATTTGTTTGTTTGGTTGTACGCGCTAATTTCAGAAACTACTGGTTCGAATTGAAAAATTCTTTTTGTGTTGGATATTTCATTTATCGGGGAAGGCTACAGGCTATAAATAACGTGAACGAAGTTGCGGGAACCAGCTAGTAAATTATAAAGGTGTTATAACCAATATAACGATGTGTTCCGATCGCTCGCGCTCTGATCATCGTTCACATCACGGCGGGACAGTTTATTTCAACTTTTCAACTTCTTCGCGAGCGTTCGAATGGGGCATAATTTTCGTAAGTAACATCCCTTTGCCCCCCACACAAAAATTAGATTCATCAGCCTTACAGGCACATTCATACGAAACATTCTCCTATTTTACAACTCGATTTGACTTCGTAACGAGTGCGCGAACAAGTCATTGTAACTTCTAATTATTTATCATTTCGAAGTTCATTCTTACTTTTAGCTTTTTTAGTTCAAAAAGAATTAGTTTTCCGTTTTTCTAAAGTTGCCATTACAGGTAGACCCTTCCAGTAAACCGTAGCGAGTAACCGTATCTTTAACAGCTGGATCAGGGAACAGTTGCCCTTTTGGTAACTGCACGACGCAGTTTGGTCTGCCAGTAACTAGAAACCAATTTCATGCGAATTATGTTTCTTGTTTAAAAAATGGATATTAATATGAAAATTATACTAACAAGTACCGCGTTAATATGAAGAAAAAGCGTTAAGCGCTCGTCCATCTTTATGACGGAATAATTCTGCAATCCTCTGCCGCTTCTAAAATATTTTATGGCAGCAATTTTTTCACGAAATTCTAAAACACGTGGAACTGTTAAACGTCTTCATCAACGTTGAATAAAAGTAAATGTATGTCGTTTATAATTTTTTATTGCCTTCGTACCCGATATACACCTCCATTTGCTCATATAAGCCGCGCATAAGATATTCGGCATTATTTTAACAAACTCGATGATACTTTACAGTGAAAGCGGCAATACATTGTGTGTGGTGATAATGGAATAAAAACTTTTACATTTGAAATCTTGTATTGTTGTTTACTTATATTCGGCATCGGCGCACAAGACATTGAATACGAGGTGGCGTTCGGGGCACAAACATAATTTACTTATCTCGCGCGAGACCAGAAAGTTTCGTTCAAACAAATAATATAGGTATCCATCGGTGCGGGGAGCACCTGGGCGGCACTACGATCGGTGTGTCCCGAGGGAAATAAAAACTTTGTCGCACGTCGCTTGTCCTAAAGCCTTCTTACAATCTCCCGGTTCTCCGACGCGTTCCGATTTGCTGCCGACTATGTACATGTTATGGCTTTGATTTTCAACGACGTTTACGATACAAGTTTCTTTATCCAACTATCTGGATGCGTAAAGTGCTACGAGTCGATATTGTAAGTCATATATCCTTTTATAGAAGAAGAGTTTCTTAGGCGTTCTGTTCTGTAAATTCTGTCGCCTAGTGGTGCAAGGTGCTGCAAGGGCGCTGTCGACATGGATAAAGAACTAAGAGGGGAAGCTGGCGTCCCTTATTCACTCATCGAAACCAAACTCGGTGGTCTCCTGAAAGAGGACGGTTACTGCCGCTAGACGGGATGCCCTACTTATGACTGCAAAACGCGTACTACGAGTATCATTACATTGTCTGAATAAGTTAAGGTATTCCTGTTTTCCCATTTCATAAAAAGTATTTATTCAGTCTGCATGTCTCTACCAAAACTTTAAATAAGTACATGTAATACAACTTTATATTAATCAGGTATATATAATGTGCATTTTTCATTTGAAATTCTTAATTATAAAAATAGCCATATAAATTGACCTATAAAGGTTTTCGGTTTTCGAATTGGCTGATTTGTAATTAAAAAACAATCACACTCACGCTATTGAGAGTATAAAATGAATAGCTAATAATATATTGAAAAATGCAATGTTGCATAAATCTATTATATAAATGTGTAATTATTATTACCTACATAAATCTGTTATTTCTTTTAAAATATTCTGTATAATTACAATAATTGTTTTTCCATGACGGAGTAAGTAAGGCATTAATGAAAAACCCTAAAAAAACATTTTGGAATTAGCCTGAAACAAAACATTTTTAAACTTTCATATCAAAATATTTGAAGTCAGATATTCTTGAAATGAATGTGTAATATTACCTAGTAGTGAAAACTTTCCGACATTTCGAGTTCGATAACTGCCACGATCCCAGAGGAATTTTTAAATTAATTCGAAGGAAAAATGAAATCAGAGAACTTTTCAAGATTAAATTAAATATACCGTCGTAATTTGTGTCCAGAAAGTTGGAATGTGGATTAAGGTTTTGTTCAAATATATAAAGCACTCATATAAATATTTAAAATGTTTTCTAATGGCAATTACCATTTATTTGCTTATACTTGTATATGGGTGTATAACTAGATCTTACCTTACAAATATAATAGAATCTCAGCATATACTATAACTGGTCATAAAATCTATATTAGAAATCAATCATGATAAATAAAATAACAGTCAATTTACAATAATAAAAAAAAAACTACCTGAAATATCAGGTTCGCTTGTCAACGAAAAAAATTCCTAAAAAAGTTCACACTACGTAAAACGTTATAACATTGCCTCTCGAACTTAACTTTGGCTAAAATGATAATTTTACCATAGATTTTTAAATAAGTAATATAGCAGCATCAAAGTACTGGCAGTTATCTGGCAATCTGAAAAACTGACAAACGCAACCCGTGAGAGCCAGCTTCAAAGCTACGCATAAAACTTTTTCGGTAAGGCTATAACTATGACATTTATATTCATACTATTTTCACACCAATATGTCAAATACGTGATTATGTATCATTTTGAATTAAAATAACGCCACATATATTAGCGTATTTAGGCAAAATTGAGACACTGGTTTTGTACAACTATATCCAACTTTGCCTGTGGTAGGGTTGTCACTACTTTGTTTTACTTTATACATAAACCTAAGAGTTCATAGTCCAGGAAAAATTATTAACAAGTTATAATTTGAGTTCGTTTTATTGTTATAAGTTTCTAGAATATATATAATATCGACGGGTGAAAGAAATTTTCGATTCCAATCAGTATTAAAAGTGGAAGAAAAATAATAAAAAAAATCCTCAAATTATACATAAATGTTAAGAGCTCCAAAAACAGTTTCAGACAAACATTGTAGAGAATTTAGTTTATATAACTTTTTTTTATTGCTCATTCATAAGCGACAACCCTAAGCAACATTAGCCAAAGTATGAAAACAATAATAAATCCCGTCCCAAAATTGCCTACTACCGTTTAAGGCAGTAAATTGCATAATTAGCAATCATTCAATAAAAATACCTTAGGTACTACTAATAAGGCATAATTTATAGTGCAAAATCCATGCATTCATGTCATTTCAGCTGTAGAAAACTAGGTAGGCAAAGTTACAGTTTTGATACCCAAATTTGCCTAATCATTTAAATCATAAAATTTCAAAAACGACGTCATTTTAATAAGTCAAAATCACACTGCTGGTGCATATCAATCCATACTTTTCATACAACTGAGTAAAGATGAAAATGGGTTGGCATTTTTCGAAACATATGCGTATTTACGAAAAATACAGGCAATGTTGCAACATTTTACGTATAAAATTAAAACTTGTAGTTGCAGGAGCCACTGGGTGATTTTAATCAATCAATACTAATAATAAATCTGTAAAGGTTGGTCATTGTTTTTAGAAATATCGTGTTTATAGGCTCTATACATGATACTGAAACTAAATTGACCATTTTTAGAATTTTTTTCTGTATGTATATATGTTCCTCCATAACTCTTAAACGAATTAACTGATTTCATGAAACTTGGTAGAATAAACATTTAGACGAACAGGACACAGGATAGGCTACTTTTTTCTTTTTCAACACAGACGAAGTCGCGGGCGCCAGCTAGTTTATATATAAAACAGCAGTATGCATATCAAAATATGTATGTTCTTTATATTTTCGATGTTTCTTTCAATGTTGAAACCAAGTCATTTTCAGTGTGTATCCGAATCCATTGTACGAGTAAGTGTCATTTTCGGATTGTAAGGATTTTACCTTGGGAGTAGTAACTTTAGTATCATCGTTACAAATTTACACTGTGTTAGAGAAGAAAATGATAGATATTTCATTCATAATCTAAAATAACAAATAAATCAATGTCGTTGTTTAGATTGAATGATTCGTATTACTTTCGTCTTTACTGCTGAACACAATCTATAAAATGTCTTGGCAAAACATTTTGCTTTCTTTGCCCTTTCGCAGTCGTAAAAGGGGTCTGAGGAACTCTACCCTAAACTTATTTAAAGTTTTACCCTACAAAATCCTTTTCGCGAGCAGTTTAAACGTAGAATAGAATATGTATTAGTTGAATGGAGGAAGGTAACGGGGAATTGGTTTCCAGGTATACAAACGTACGGTAAGTAGGTTACGAATCTGTAAAGATACATAAAAATATCACTATTTATTTGTAAACTCATTATTGAAATGAAATTCAATATTTATGATAGCATTTGTAATATTCAAGCAATATTTTATATATGCGGTTGTGAACTACACGTTATTCAAGCCATACTTCATTGTTAAATATTTTTTGAATCTTAATTAATTGTTTTTTAATTGATATAATAAATATTAATGAGTATAAATTATATATTTTTTTGTTTGTTATTAAAGCGCAAACGAACCTGTGGTAGGTAAAAAGTGGTAGGCGAATTTAGTATACGAGTAGAACAGGAAAAAAAACGGATTTGGAAATAAATAATTGTAGTGCCTGTTTATATTTTACAATACATTAAAATATGTTTCCGTTCCTATAATACAATCAATACTCCCAAAAGAATTTGTCAAGGTAACGAATGATTGGACTATGTTTCGTTTCTAAAATGCAGTCTGCTAGACTTTAGAAACGTTTAATGTAGGTTTTTATTTGTAATGCATATTATGTAAAAAATTAGCTTTCTCCTTAAACTTTAAGTATACCTCCTCCGTCTACGCGATATTCTTAATAAGGGGGTCAGACGTTGAATTTTTTATTTTAATTTAATTTTAAAAGAGTAAATAGGTACTTTTTTCTATGTCGTTTTCTGTATGTGCAAGAAAAATATCATGACGAACGGTTAAGTAAGTATTAAGGCATGAAAGCGTAACAAACAATCAAACAAACCTATTTTCGCTTTTATAATGATTGTTAGTTATGATTACAATAAAGTAAAGATTAAAATATATTTTTTTATCAACACACTTTTACTCAAGAAATTAATTAATTAAATCTTAAATATTTATAAAAGTGCTTTTGAAGATACATTATCTATGCAATTCGTGTCTACAACTTTATTCATTAATTTGGTTCGTTTGAAGAGATGTTTGTCTCATTTACGTCTCCTATAAAAGAGAATACGAAATGTTCATACAATTCACTAAAACGGTAAAGGATTCTTGAGGGTCATCCATGTAATCTCAAATAAACACACCTGGCTTGAAACTGTCTTCAATGTTGAAGGTTTGAATGGGTCGCGATAAGATGTAATGAATACGTAGGTAATTAGTTATATAAACTCTTCGAGTAAACCCAAGCCACAAAGTACACAGCAGGCTTTTCAGTTTCAAAGGAGCCAAACTGAAAGTTAGGGCCGAGTTATTTCTTAGATGATCAAGACGATTTTCCAATTTTAACTTTACTCGGTTGTGTTAGCGATTTTCGAATTAAGCTCGCTTTAGCAGATTCATCAAATTTTATTAAACCAAAGGATCATTTAAGACGTATTTATTGCTTTACAAAGACATGATTAATTATTAGCACATATATATTTTCAGATGAATCAAATGTTTGTAATCTGTACGTGAAGTGAAGCTTTTTTATGTTTCTCCATAACTCTTAAACGAATTAACTGATTTTCATGAAACTTGGTGGATAAACATTTAGACGTACAGGACATACGATAGGCTGCTTTTTTCTTTTTCAACGCGAAGTCGCGGGAATCAGCTAGTAATATATGTAATGTCTACCTAAAATAAAAACGTGGTTAAGACGTTGAACCGTTTTATTTATGAATATTATATGAAGTGGAGTCTGTGGTAGCTGTGAGCCATTGTTTAGAGATCTCGGAAACGTCGCCGGAGTCAATATGCGGAACATTTCCTATTACACGCCCACTTCTTCCCGTGAACGGATGTATCCATATAGAGTTGATGATACGCAAAGGTAGTCTAGTATAAAGAGTATCAAGAAAGAATAGAACAGTCACTTTGATAAAATGTGACATATATTTCGCCTTTACTAATAAAATTCCTTAAACAACTTAATTAATGTTATAAATGCGAGTACAGTAAAGTACACAATTGATCGTATTTTTAAATTAACTTAGAAAACCATACATGAATCTTGATTTTAATGTGTTTAATCAAGGATTAAAGTGATGTCTTTTTCGTCTTAAGAAATTGTAGATGAAAATAAATAGACCTTAATAAATAATTGCATACTTTTGCACACTGAGTACAGATTAAAAAAAAAAAAAAGATTTTATCACAATCAAATGTTACCATCTTTCTTATTCTAACTGCCAAAAAGAATAATACATTTTACATTTATAAATTTTAGAACATTGCCTATAGACTTCAAGAAAAGAAACAACTCAAATGTATTTTTTAGAGCATACCTAATAGAGTGAAATTGTATGTACTTACCTACTTTTTTAATTTATATATTAAAATACTTTCATGATAAAAATAAAACGCACACATTATGTTTTCAATCAATGAGACGTAAAAGTAAAGGATATACATCCTTTACTTTTATAATATATATAATATAACATACATAAAATAAAGATAATATACTTAAAGAAATATTTTGACACACTCGAATGTTATCAATGTCGCGTGCTAACTCTAGATATATCCGACCATATTTTTATTCCAACACAATTTGTAATGGAAGCGACACGCGGAGACAAGAGAGCAAGGCGAGGGCGGGTGGGAGCAGGAGTCAAGAGAGGGGAGAAAATTACTTGCAAATTCCATTTACGAACTCCACTCCGCGGCTGGCGACGACATCACAAGAAACTGGACGCGGCTGGCTTATTATCTACTTGATAGACATATTGCTGCTTAAACTAAAGGGCCACAAAACAAAAAAAAAAAAACCAAAAATGTTTATATTGCAAAAATACAATCACAATCCTTCTCGTTTTGTATGTTGCAAAAAAAATTATGGTTGTTTTATTCCATATTTAGTTTATTTTGATCATTTTTTATATATTCCAAAGGAACTTATACTTATGCTTATATCTCTTCTAGTATTCAGTTTGTTATAAAAGTACTTAAAAATACGGTTCTAACGATTAGTAATATGCATATACATATTTGATGTATATATATATCTAATAAGAGAAAAATTGAACAAAAAATATTATTTTTTTTCGATTAGCTCTCCTGTGTGATTTGTGTCCCTTTAGTTTATATTAGAAGAACACTCAACCGCTTTTTAAACTTTTAAGGAAGCCTAGCTCAGCACGGACGAGCATTAACAATATTAATACATATTATAAAACAAGTACTTACATATTATAAAACAAAGTTCTCCGCCGCGTCTGTCTGTCTGTCTGTCTGTTCACGATAAACTCAAAAACTACTGCACAGATTTTCATGCTGTTTCCATGCTGTTTAAATATATTTATATTATTAGTTTGAATATATATTATTTATATTATTATAATGTTTTATAAATCCAATTGCAACTAAAAAGTGAAAACTCAATCAAAATCTCGGACGAGACGAAGAAAAGAACATTTATGAGGTGCATCTCTCTCGTAAAAGTAAACGAAAATATTATTAAACTTGTGAGAAGTTTACCTATTTTTAACAAAGATATCCTTCAAAGTCGGTTGCAGAAGTTTGTTTTGGATGGTGGTGGCATGATTACCGATCGCAGCCCGTAGGAGCAGACGCGGACCTCCGATTGGTATGTAAGTTACGAGGCGTTACGGCGAACTTAGCTCATTACCAGTGCTACGCCAGCGGAATGACAATGGCGGAAATTTTTACTTCATTCTCGTCCACGCTTATTAGGTGCTCCCGGACGTGTAGTGGCAAGAGACTTGAGACCGTTTCACCACTGCCATATTGAATTTAGCGCTCGCTTCAACTCGCCTCTGTTTTTATTCTTAGATAACGAGAAAGTAAAGAAAAAATATAAATTAATGGCCACTGTAGCTGCATACTGAAAAGAAAAGTGTACAGTGCAAAATAGTAGCAATTATTATGTAATTATCTATTAGAAACTTCAAATTATATAAAAAAAAAACATTAATCGTTTAGAAGATTACAAGTTTAATGCGCTTGGAGTAGTCAATGGTGTTGTGGTTATCTTGGCATATCTCGATGTTTCGAATGAAAAATTTGATTTACATTTTTTTATTATTGATGGGTTTGCTTTTGGCCAGCATCAGCATCTTCAAATAAAAATGAAAGCAGTAGGAAAATTAAGCCAAAAAAACACTGGGTTTTGTGATAATAGGTGAGTTTTGATGGCATGAAAAAAAAGTTGTACCAAATGGTGCTTATAATTAGGACGGAATTGGTAGCACCAGGTATACGAGTAATAAATAATATGTGCGATATTGATATAGGCTTACAGGCTACAGAAAACAAGATCGTGGAGACAAAGTTGATAATAATTTACGGTAAGCCGACCTCGTGTTTAAGTTAGGAGACAGTCAAACGTTCTTCTCCATCGAGTGGAGGCGGCGGTAAATAACCGGCGAGATCGGATTATTTCGATAAGATCGTAAAATGAAACAAGGCGCGCGTCGGTGGGACTTTTCGTTCGAATATGTTAGATGTTGCTTACTTGCGGGAAAGATTGACTTCCACGATTTACCCCTCAGGTATTGCAGAATACGGTTCTGGCACATCTACTTACACAGCAGACCGACAAAATAGATAGATAGGACCCATTTCAACAAAAGCTGTTTAGGCTTCGAAGCAAAGCTAATTTTTCATGTTAAGGCTGGCTGGTTGGTTTACTTGATCGTGGTTAGCTTCCGTCGCCTATATAATAAATATTGGCGGCAGTAATCAGAAAACCGCCGTGAAATAACAGCTTGTGTGCTGTTGCGTCTAAAAGGAATGAATTAGCTCGTTTCCTTATTTATATCCTTTGAATCTCTTACCCACAATGCTGATATTGTCGTAAGCGCTCTTGCAGTACCTGTGGCGTTACTTGTGTTATAGGTGAAGGTATCCACCTACCTTCAAGTGGACCGTTAGCCTGTCTGACGTCTTTAACATAAAAATATACATTTGTATGGATTCAGAATTCAGATATTGCAGAATGATTTATTCCTAATGCATGCCTCACTTTAAGACACGAACACTGTCTTTGTTTTTCTGTTGATTTGAAATTTATACAATTCCTTTTTGAAATGAAAGCGATTTCTAAAACAGCTTTCCAATTTGCATGCTAACGTTGTTTGTTTTTTCCAGTTGCTTTTCTAACGTATTCGTGTCTGTGTATACGATACAGGCTCGAGTGGTCGTGCGGCATCACGCTCGGGGAGGTCAAAACGTCTGGACGCAATTTTATTTTTCCAGTGGCTCGTTGGGTGGCCGGCGGCTTATTGCCTACGTGCCAGCGGGCCGGTCGCGCGCCCGTCATATTATTCTATCGAGCGGCTATCGCCTGCGACCACACGCCCGATATTAGTATACCCGACGCTGCCTTCTTCAGATATTGCACCCGGATCGTATAAATAAAACTGTCGCGGCGGTAAACTACCCGCAGAACGTTCTAAAAGCTCGCCACTTATCACCTTAAGAAGACTTAGGGCAAGTGGAGAAATAGCGGTGGGTATCTTGGATCCTATTTCACAAATTGATATCTTCACGGTATAGTTAGCGGTATGTTTTGCTTTTTATTCAAAACTAGAGTTCATTCCCGGTTTTTCATGGGTCCGATATGAGATGCTTAACCTGAAAATCAAATAAATATGGGTATTGTTTATAAAGATTTTACTGGGTCGATTCTTATTCAGTAACAGCAATATTGTTCAATATTCCCCTTATAGAATACCACCGTGAAATATCAGCATTATGTGCTGTTGTGTTTCGGTGAGTGAGTAAGGGACGCCAGAGCTCATTACCTCATCCCTTCCTTATCCCTTATCCTTAATCCTTCTATGATCGGCAGCGCACTTGTAGTACTTATGGCAAAAAAAAATTCCATATATTAATACTGCATAGAAATGTTATTCAGTATTAAATAACAGCAATTAAAATAACAATTTAATTTTTAATATAAAAACAGTCTAGAAACGAAAGCATATTAAGTCTCAAAATTTTAGTCGATATCACACCAAAAATTCAGACAAACAGACGTTGGATATCGGCTTAGTACTATTCAGAGATAAGTGAAGAGAATTTGAATTTTGTGTGAAACTTGTTTATCGCAATTACGTAAACAATAACGTAATAAGGGCAGCCACAGGCGGCGTTATTGTCGCTAGCGAATGTTACCGCGGAGAGTTGTCGGAAAAAGTGAAAGTTTTTATCTGTGCGGTCCCCGGCCGCCCGTTTTCATTTCCACGGAGCCACTCTTGATCACAATCGCCCTGCGCAGCTGCAGGGTTGAATCGCGCCTTCTTAACTCGCAGACTAATTCTGATATCTTGCTGCACTGCGGTTCACTACACATTCAATTTATTGATGTATCTGCGATTTCGTACTCGCGAACCTAACCATTTTTCCAAGATAAAAAGTATCCTATATGTTAATCATCCAGGCAACAAACTTTATCTGGGCCAAATTTCAGTTATGCTATTTATGCGATTATCGTGCACGCGCACAGACAAAAGGAAAAAAATCTAAAATCTATTTTTAACCTCTATTACATAAAAGTACAATGTGTACAAATTGTTTTTATCTATTGTACAGACACGGCTCGTTTACGATTTTAAGTTATTAAGTAAGTTACTACTAAGTACTAAGTACGTTGATTAACTTAAATTACTTACTTAAATTTTGCTTAGAAGGAACAAATAAAAGAAATAAATAAATTTGTCATTAAAATTCTGAATTTGTTTTTTACTCCTTATCTTTACACTGCATTGTGCATAATTATTTTTTAAATTTTTATTCCTAAACAAGCTCTTACCAAATATTGTATACCATAGCTTTGTAACAATATACCTTAGTCATTGCGAATTTATTTACCGAAACTAAATCCTTCAACTTGATGCTACAACCATTCTGCTGACTAACGGTAGCTGAACAAATTATAGCGTTGCTTTTCTATTTAATTGATATTATTGATAAAGATTTTTTTTTAATGTTAAGGTCGACAGACAGGCTGATGGTCCACTTGATGGTAGGTGGCTACCGTCGCCTATAACACAGGCAACGCCATAAGTGCTACAAGTGCGCTGCTGACCATAGAAGGATTAAGGGTAAGGGATAAGGGAAGGATGGGGTAATGGGCTCTGGCATCCCTTACTCACCGAAACACAACACGGTGGTATTCTGTAATTGAAGGACAAAGTAATTTGTTTAGGTTTCTAAGGTGTTAAAACATTTCAATACCACACATAATTCATGGGGTTTATGAATACCTAAAGTATTTTTATGATCACGCCATATTTATAAAAAAATGTAAATGTTTACTCTTAATTAAAATAAAAAGTAAACAACCCTATTCTGTAGAAGTGGAAACAAAGAAAAAAGGTGTACACTCGAGGGGGTGATTTGTCAAAAAATTATTTGACCCGAGTAACATGAAGAGAACGAGATGTGCACTGATGAGATCAGTCGTAGTTTAAAACGTTTGAAGGCTTGTAGGAGATTTTTTCACTTATAGACGTCGAGGTATATCGCCTTTGTTACAAACCTACAAGGGTAAACATTTTATTATAATAAAGTGATATGAATGTTGCCACAATCAGTCCTCCGCTCTCCACATGAATTTACTGCCAATCGGTCTTTTGAGGGCGTCAGCCTAGCTAGCGGGTGATAGTCCTAATTATTAGTAGTTAGCCCCAAATGATAAATTCAAAAACGTATTTACAGGGAAGACACTCTTCATAGCCCTTATTATTTTTACCCAATTACATAAAACGCACAGCGAAACAGACAGAAAAAATTCTAAAAACCTCGATGTCTCGATGTTTTTTTGACCTAGATGTCATAAGTACAACGCGTAAAAATTGTTATTTTTTTTTAATATTTCGTGTACAGGCACGGCTCGTTTACGATTTTATTATTGATTCTGATAATGCTGTAACGAGGAATGCTTTCAGCTATACAAAAATACCTAAGATAGACAAAAATGAACTATTCATTCAATTATAACTCAAAATCAAAACAATAACATCATGTAACATTATGTAAAAACTAGATACGTTTTTGATATTTTTACTTGTGTTAGAAGAGAATCGACAGCCTTTTTTAAATATTTATATGTCAAATCCAGTTCGATATGCACAAAAATAGTGTTCTGACGACAAAACAAAATCCGTGCGGAATTCGCAGTAGTAGTAAAATATAAAATACAATAATATGAAATATCCTTATACCTTGTATGAATTTAAGTTGCTGTCCCGTCTGTCTGTTTGTATATTCACTAACTCCTCCTAAACCTCATCGAATTATATGTTACATATATAACATATAATTCGATGTAAACCACGCAACAGATTTTGATGCGGTTTTAACAAATAGAAAGAGCTATCAACTAGGAAGATTTTGTATATAATTTGCAGAAAAAAAATACAAAAATGTCACCTAATACTATAGAGTATATGCCCTATAGTCAAAGATTTAAATCTTTGCCTAAAGTAGGGGAATTCGAAAAAATATGTTGTTCTGACTTGTTGACTTCTTTCAAAAAGGTTCTATAGGGTAAACCCTCAACCCAATCGTCTTTATTTTAGGATCAAATTTTAGGTGACTGAATTGTCCAGAGGAGTTTTTCTCAAATCTTCGTTTCCAAAATATCGAGCTTTAAAATCAAAAAATCGGAAAAAAATTGATTTTTTTTCACTATTTCGGTCATAACTTTTTTCGTTTTTGACTTTTTCGAAAAATTCTTTTTGCACCTTACAGCTTTCATGAATACGCGTCTTTTTTGAATATCATATCTTTACAACTTTCCGAGATATAAGGGGATCGCACTTTTTCGTGAAATCGGGGCCTATACTGAAGCGAACGAAAAGACATTTCCAATGTCTATACTTATTAGTGATTATTTATTTTTCAAATTATTGATTATTTGCATGGATATTGCTTGATGTCTTTGGATTACTCTGTGGCACGGGACCCTAATAAAAGGAGCGGAGGTAAGGCCGTGTTTACTGTGACGCCCACGGAGATGACAGATAAGGCACGCCCGCCGTGCGCCGCGTTTCAGTCTTATAAACTTGTACCGTAAAACCACCTAGTGAACAGAAATAAACATCCGTTCTTTTGTTCGTAGCAGCTACCAGTCGATCCTGTGAAGAGCCGAACATATTTAAGAAAATAAATAGTTCTCAAAGCCACAAAGCAAACTAATTTTCATAATTCCATGAAGTCTCCTCTCCCATTCGATGAGAGATCTATGTTGCCTCATAAGATTCTTGTTGATGAAATTGAACTGAATACACCAAAGTATAGTAATATATAGTAATGCACCAAAGTAGATTAACAGAACTAATAACCGCTGGGCAAGTTCTCGAGTAGCGAAAATTACTTAGGATCTAGTAACAGAAACACACCACACTAGGTAAATACTATATAAGTACAAAATTTAATTAAGTACTCGATAAGTAGGTAGGTACATGTATAGAAGATGTTATAAAAGTTGTTCAATGCCAAGTTTACGCACTCACTTGAAACAGATTAAATTCTAGCGACCAACAAAAAGTGATATATTCAAATGAAAACTATAAAATAATAAAACTCAGAACGCAGTGCTCATAACTCACACAACGCCTGTACATAAATCAACAGTTTAATACTATAAAGTGACTACACCTAAATTACTGTTAAAACTTTCCAGTTTTAATTCGATAGCAAGAGGTTTTAATTTGGCGAGGCAGTGTTTCCTCCAAGTTGTTGCATTTATAATGTATTCATATATTAACAAATACTGACATCTGCCCCCTCTTGCCTCACCCACAGAGCCTCGCGCCGCTAAAATGGGAAAGCATTAAAAGTATTGTAGACTTTGCGTTGCAGTGACATTTTTCTTTATGAACTACCAAGCGCTGTTCTTATTAATTCTTACTCCCTCGCCTAAAATATGTGCCGCAAAGGAAACATTTAAGGCGAGGCGTATTAAAATATTTGCCGAATTAATATCGTGCAAATAAAGCGCTGTTCTTTTATAAATAATTTTTGTTTTTGACGCGCTTCTTTGAGTCGGTAGAGTTCTATTCTCGGCAGGGTCAAATTTTGAAATTAACTTTTCAAAGTTGGCTGGTCTGGATTTGGAAAGTGGTGAGCCATTACAGATTTCATAAAATCAATTTACAGAAGTCAACCGGGAAATAACAGCATGTATGCTGTTGGGTGTCGGTGAGAGGCAACCATAAAGTATCAAATATTTCACAATAGGTATATGATAATACCAACAAATGTCTTGCATGTTGCGAGTTAGGATGTTTTTGAAATATCTTGGTGATTTTGGAAATGTTCTATTGATCTCATTAAAACGGTATCAGAAATGTTACAAATTTAAACACCGATTTCTGATGATGCTGTTGCCAGATAGATGTTGGTTGAATGGGTAGGATGCTTATAAATATCCTCTGTTACATAATTTGTAGAAGCAAATATTATAAATGTTGGAATTCTACCAAATGTGTAACAGAAAGTTTGGAATTAGACTACTGGTAGTGAGTTATAAAAGTTGCAATATGCTAATAGGAGGGAAAGCTACAAAATTTTCCGATAAAAGAGCTAAACGCAAGCTCTCATATTTATTCACTCGCCATTTCCTTTACAGCGAGCAAAATTTTATTTACGAGATGGCTAACGCTGTCAATCTCAAAATTATAAATAAAATACACAGACGGATTTTTTTTCGTTATTTACATTTTTTATTTATTTATTACAGATGGGTTTGCTCTTGGCCAATAACCAGCTGTGTAGCCTATGATGGAGCGAACTCACCCAGAAGCTGGAAATACAGACGCCGGCAGGGAGTTCTAAACCTTGGCAGTGTGCATTATATAGGATGTTTTCAATCGACTTCAAAAAAAGGAGGAGGTTCTCAATTCGACTGTATTTTTAAAAAATGTTTATTACCGCAGAACTTTCGACTGGGTGAAACGATTTTGATGATTCTTTTTTATTTGAAAGCTAGTGCTTCCCGTCGGTCAATTTGGTACAGTTCTGACAATGGCATCCATGAGAAAACTGTTTGAAGTCTTTTTTTGTTATAATTTTTTACTTCTAAAGAGCTTGGTCCAAAAAAGAGGGATTTCGACAAGATGAGGATGATAACCAGCCGTACCTGTCTATATGTCCGATGAAAGAAAGGAATTTTCTGCTACATGTTACTAGTTCCGTAGGTTATAGTAATTGTTTTTGTCAGGATTAAGAGCAATAAAGAGGTCAACAAAAGAAGTTAGGAAAATATTTTGTAAGCTTCGTCATATCCTTTCATCACGAATTCTGCAATGATTATAGTAGACCTTCGTCTCAAAAATCGTGAGTGCGGATTATGCGTGCGTTTTGTCTGTTTTGATATACGGTGTTAAGATGTGGAATCTGACAAAGTCTTTTCCACAATTTACAAGTTCTTCGCTAAAATTAATATTATAACCTAATAATACAGTAATGTACACAAAACATCATCCTAAAATTATATATTTTACGTCATGTTTTTCGTCCTTTACTTACCAGGTATTATGAAATGTGACCACAATATTTAAGGAAATTCAA
The DNA here is from genome assembly GCA_945859745.1 of Synanthedon formicaeformis. Taxonomy (NCBI): domain Eukaryota; kingdom Metazoa; phylum Arthropoda; class Insecta; order Lepidoptera; family Sesiidae; genus Synanthedon; species Synanthedon formicaeformis. The sequence continues at coordinate 7,016,870 of OX243954.1, forward strand.
GGAATTCGGCGACTTACTTATATGTGCACGCCAGTAAAGTTACCGTGGATTAATTTCATTTTTCGTGAACCTCTCCAAAAAGCGAATGTAATAAAATAATCGTTCATAATTTTGAAAAGATATCGAGTCGGAGTTAAATTCATTTATTGTTCTTGTTCGCAAGTGAACAGTACTCGGCTTGTTCTCGGAGTTAACTCAGCGATTGTCTTTTGTTTCCTCTCCCCCCGTATCACAATTCCATTCGAATAATTTTGAGGCTCGAGACGAATTGATTCGACAAGTTAACGACTCATTTAAGAAGTCATAAAGTTGGAGGCGTCTCACTGCTTAATATACCCGCGTTGCAAGAAACAATTAGACAGGGGTACAATCATCCCCTACTCGACATGAATGCTTGAAATGTTTTCGTGGAATTTAATACGGCACATGCGGGTAAGATTACTAGAGTAAAGATGATATGAAACAAAGAGTATCTCTTATACATAACATTTTTCATTATTAAAATTACTGTAATTGTTTATGAGGAACCTTTGGTCAAGAGGCTAGGTGCCTGTAACTTCGTGGTTCGGAGTTCGGAAGTAGCAGGACATACAGCGTTTGGCAGACATAATTTTGACAGCCCGTCTGCTGGCAGTAACTTGCAGTAACCGTAAAATATTAGCAGTGATATACCTATATAATTCAGTGTTCTATAGTTTTACATGAATAAAACTTACATTATCTATACTAAAATACTTATAAAGAAGTAAAGTTTGTATGTCTGTTTGTTTGTATGTATGTAGGAGGCAGTCATCGAAACTACTCACCTGATTTAAAAAAATGTTTTACCAAAAGTTAGATCAGACTTGGACATAGACTACTATTCCAAGCGGGCGAAATCGCGGGCACCAGCTATCTAAAAATGAAGACCCAACACTGCAAAATATAATGTCTGGCGTCAATGTAGGAGTACGTTAGGCGTTATATTGCTTTACATATTTTGTCAAGCGTTATATCTTTCAACGTGGATGAAGTCGCGGTCACTTGCTAGTGATTATATAACTAACATGTGTGGTATGACATAACAATATTTATATTATAGGTACGTGATTAAAATATATTCAGTTGCTCTTCGTACATTCAGGTGTACAAGGTGGCAACGTGTCGAATAACGTGTAATACTGCGCGTATAAATCGTGAAGACGCCGTGACGAGCGGAGGCGCACTTACGAACATACGGAATGGAAGACATCTATCCGACAATGTGCGCCACCCACTCGACGAATTCACTTTTAATTGTTTCACTGAAAGTGCGCTTACTCTCTCCGTCTCGGTACCTATTATAATGTTCAATATCTATTTTCACTCAACGTGAAAGCCGACATTGTTTAAGCATTTCACGATTCAGTATAATTTTGTACAGTTCTACTGAGAATTTCTTTCAGCTGATGAAATGTTTCCGAAAGTTATACTTATACTAGCGATCCGCTCCCAGCTACGCACGGGAATTCTGAAAATTATATTCATAAACTTTCTTTCTTTATAGAGAACCCATTACCCATTACCCTTAGGAAAGGATGGCCCTTCCTTATCCCTTATCCTTAATCCTACCATGATCAGGAGCACCTTATATATAAACTTAGTTTGTGTTATAGGCTACGGTAGCCATATAATCATCAAATGTACCATCAGGTCGTCTAATAACCTTTTCATAAAAGAAACACCGTTATAGAAAAAAATAGCATGATGTTTGTATAATATTAAATATTTTTTAAAGTACTTTTTCTTAGGGCCTCTTTCATCATCTGTCAAGTAGGCTAACTGTCATTTAAAGTCACTTGTAACCGGGGATAATGATGCTGATATACCTTTGTACGGTATATGTCCCAAATATTAAAAAGAAAATAATAAAAAAATCGTCTATCGAAGGATGCAGTAAAAAAATTGCATAATTTAATAAAACATAACATTATTTCTAAAAGTAACTAATCAACACTTTACTTGTAGTTGGTGAAAGAAGCCCTTAGCCTTTTATAGAGATTCGCTCTAGAACCTAATTATCAATTAACATGGTTGTTGTGGAAATTCACTACTTTTACGGGCACTTTGTATTTAAAGTAGGTATTTCAGTTAGGTAGAGCGCGGGATAACAGTATTCTTGCACAATATTCAAATGAAATTGCATCTTTGCCAAAACTAGCAAGAGAATGGCGTCGCTAACATTAATATACAATAACATTTCTGACCCTCCTTGTGTCGCGGTGCCCCTTTGTTTTTATAGGCTGTTGGTTAAGCATTAACTAAGTAATTTCGGAGGCAGGTACGAATTACTCTGAGCTCAGCAAACTCAATACAGCCTTTCACCTTTATAGAGAGCATTAGTTGAAGGAAACAGCTATTAGTTTAGTAATGAAAACGTCAATACATAGTGTTCGCAGTTGCTCGTCAAAATTGCTGCTGGAAGTTAGAGAACATAGGAGTGCGAGTAAATAAATTTATATGAAATAAGCTTTTGCCTGCTACTTTGTTCCCATGAAAATAGGTTTTTCCATAGGGTTACCTATTTCAACATGTAGTTACTTGTGTACTGAAGTTGGACTGCCTTTGAATCTCCTTTGCCTTTGTAAGGGGAATAACATTTCAGTTGTTTGTAGCCAAGAAAATGGTTACTAAGTACTATATATGGAAAAATGGAGTCTAAAAATGGAACGATAAATGACGAAGGTCTCTGAATATACAGAAAAAATTGCATTCGTGCGAAACCAGTGGCTAACGAAAATATAGTCTTTACGCTATTTGGCCTAATGGCGATCTTGTCCAAACGCGATATAGTTCTAACGCGATCTAGTCAGATCGCGTCAGTCGAGATTTAATCCTAACTCGAACTAGTCACACCTGCTATCTAGTCTTTTAAAATATGTAGTTATTAAGTTTCCAACCCCTTATTTTGTAAATTAATCCTATCTTTTGAATGTAATCCAATCATTCAGGTTTGAAAAATATAATTGAAATCAGTTAGGAGCGTTCGGAGATTAGGGCCATTTAAGTATTGCGTAAGCACCAAGGGGGTCTATACTGTGCCTATTTTTCTTGACATGGGTGATGGTATGGGAGGGTCTGGTTGGTGATTACGTCAGCTATAATGTTTAGTATATGAGGGGGATTAGAACTTTGCTTGCTGACAAGGGGAGGCAAAAATAACTCAAATTGCCTCCCTCCACTTGACTCCCATGTCGGGATTCCATGAGATCCTAGGATAATTCTTTTGCCATTTTGCTCTTATACTCATAGAATCCACTTTTATTGACATTTTTATGTATGATTTATTATCATGTTACTTTCAACAACATTGTCATTAAACAGGACTCGAAGTTACTTTACTTACCGTGGCTCCCATCGTATTACACGATACTTGAGTGGCCCCTTAAGTGTGAACGAAAATCTGTGATATTATATGAATATTAATATTATTAATATTATTAATATTATTAATATTATTAATACATTCGTAAATATACACTTTTAATTGAAAAGTTGTATACTGAGAAAATGTGTTTAACTGAAAGTGCTTCGTGGTATTTAACGTAAGGTTATACTGATGGTAGTTCGGTATAGTTATAAACTTCATAAGTTGAATGCAGTTTGAATTAACTTCGTTTTAAATAACTAGCGAAGTCCGACGTTTTCCGGCTTGTGCTCGGTGTTGATTTTGCTTGTTGGACTGACTCTAATTTTATGAGCCAATGTTTAAATGAATTGTCGTTTTTAGGCATTGTTCTATCCACAATAAACTTTACGTGAACTCCCTCTGAAGAAAAAGAGGAATTTTTTAGAGGCACAACATAAGTTATTTAATTACAAGTTAGAAACAATATTTTATTAAAAATACCCCGAAAAATTTAATTCTCATCATTTCATAATAAATTGAATATATTATATTATATTATATTATATTATATTATATTATATTATATTATATTATATTATATTATATTATATTATATTATATTATATTATATTATATTATATTATATTATATTATATTATATTATATTATATTATATTATATTATATTATATTATATTATATTATATTATATTATATTATATTATATTATATTATATTATATTATATTATATTATATTATATTATATTATATTATATTATATTATATTATATTATATTATATTATATTATATTATATTATATTATATTATAAACTTAAGATTCTAAAGCACGGACCGGTTAACCATAACTAAAACTATACCAAAACTCGGCTTCGTCTGCTGCTCTTCATGCTGCTCACAGTCTAATATAAAACGTTACAACATAGAATTAAAATATTTTAATTTTTCTTCAGATATAATAAAATTCTTATTTTCAACTAGAGAGAGTAGAAGTGCTTTTATTCTGTTCCTGTTTTGGAGGAGTAATAATCCGAATTGGTCTGTAAACGTACAGACACGTAAATATATAGATTATAAACAGCGTGCAATAGTTTGGACTTGGTTCACAGGTTCAGTAGCCGGTGGTAGGCTGGTATCAATAGCAAACGCAATTAGTTGGAGTGCTCGGTTTTTGATGTAGTGTGCCATGGACCGATGCTTGTGTGTGCCGAGAGCTATCCCATATAAATAATCCATCGCATTAATCGTATATCAGAGATGTGCCATTGCACTGCTTATAGCGTTGTTTTCACACAGAAAAGCGCGATGACTAGATATTTTATTGTTTCACAAGCAAGAAATTAACACTTTGTAATTCTGCGTAAAATATATTGTTTGCATTTTTTTTTTGTAAATTTATTTTAAATAAATGAAAGTAGCTATCCGCCTTTGCTTGCTTTGCCCGCTAATTTCTAAGCCACTGGACGTATTTTGATACGGTTTTCTCTAATGGTAAGAGCGATCAACGAAGAAGACTATGGGTCTTATTAATAATGATTAATTATTAATGAAAATAATGAAAAATATGTAAATGAAATATTATCACTCATCAATTTGCAGATGTATTTATAAATCTTTCTGGCTGTCTAGTATAAAAATGCAAAAATGATTCCGAGTTGAAGATAAAAAGGAGCTAAAAACCACCCTCGTCGGTGGTAATTGGCACGGCGTTAAGCTATTCATCAGCTCTGATATTAATTCTATTAATTAACAAAGCTCTCGACGAGTTGAGAGTAATACTGAAAAGCAAAATATTTGCGTAATGAAAATCAGTCGATGTACGTTCATTGCTGTTGATTTACGATTTCATTAGTTGAATTCACATCGATGAGACAGAGCAGTGCACGAGTGTTTCGATTGTGTATGTAAAATGTGACATCTGACGTCTGTTCACTTGTTACTCAACCTGGAATCGATGATTTCAGGCTCAATAATACAGAATGCAGTTTTAATGATAGTTAAGTTTTAAGTTTGACGACCCGTTGGAAAAAAATATCAATATTTTGCAACCAAAGTCACTGAAACTGTATACACGTCTGTCTTCTATTTCTCCGCTAAGTACTTCTAAACCACCTAACGGATTTTGGTAGCCGGGCGAAGTCGGGGCCGGGTCGCTACATTATATTATATCATATTGATTTTAAAAACATTTGTTGAGAACTTACTTACTTATTTTTAAAATATTTTGGAATTTTACCAAGATTTATAGGGAAACGGTGTTTTGTGTATGTGAAAATGAAGTTTGTGTGTTTTAGCTATTCAGCTGTTTTTACTAACACAAAGCGATATTGCTTATTGTGATTATGCTGTGTTACCTTATTTTGGACTATATCCAAGAAAGTAATAACTTTTCTCCACACTTGGCACGAAGTAGCTGTTATAAGTAGGAAAGGAAACAAAAGTAAACAAAACTCAAATGTAATAATTTTGTTTGAACAGCTGATTCTCTATTATATGTAGTTGACCAGTTCTAGTTATTGTGTTAAAGCATTGGTAGTACGTTGTATGTACTCGTATATATCGAACAAATAACTAAGTTGCAGGAAATCGAAAATTTTTAGTAAGTTGAGTTTGAATTATTTCTAACTAGCGGCCCGCCCTCGGCTTCGCACGGAAATTTTCTCCAAATCATATACAAAAACCTTCCTCGTTGATCGCTCTTATATTAGTGAAAACCGCATTAAATTCCGTTGTGTGGTTTAGCAGTTAGAAGCTAACTTTAGTGGATATACACGCAGACAGACGCGCGGCTCCATTTTGTTAATATTTTGTATGGAACGGATTTTTATTGAGGCGGTACAAAGTTAGACGAGTAAGCTAGTAACTTCATAGAGCTAATTGCTTTATATAGACAGTTCTTTTTTATATATACTTACATATTTTTGAGATCAGAATAATTTTGTATTATTACTTGTTACAAATTACAGTAAAAAAATATTGGATTGTAGGCTAGTAGTGCTATGCTATTCATTGTTCCATCATACTGTTTGTCAAGTGAGCCGTCATCGGCAGGCGTTGCTGTGTCGGCGGACGCCCGTGCGTCGAGTGCGACCGACGCGTACCATATCCAATTACTATTCGCAATATTTTCTATGCAATGACGCCTGAAATGCAATCAATCTACCCAAAACGCTATACGAAAACATATGAGTATATAACGAAATGTAAAAGTCAACCCTGTATTAAAACGCGTGACTTAAAATTATGCGTTTATTTCAAAACTTGTTTTATAAATTTTCAAAATTATCAACCTATTAATTTCGTTTCCATCAATATTAATTTAATAAATGCGCAAGTGAGTTTGTTTGTTACGCTTTCAGTACTCAACTGATCATCTTGAAAATTTTGTATACACGTTTTCAGGGATACGGAAAAGGACATTATAAGGTACCTGGCAATCAGAAAAGAATAAGATACCTACTTACCTACTGTTTCCAAAAAAAATAAAAAAAATAAAAAATTTCAACACCTGACAAAAATATATTAGCAATAAACTGCACACGAAATCGCGGTTAAAAATAGTTTGTAATAAATTAAATTGATTTATTTCGGGATAAGACAGTGAAGTGACGCGACGAGGTCAATCGTAAAATTTAATGGGTTATTATCGGTTGTGCTCCTGACAATAATGAATGTCCACAGCCGCCACAAGTGGAATAACTTATTGGTGATTAATCTATATAAATATAAAATCAATTGCTACATGTATGAAGGAGTATTAGTTGATAACACGACTGATTTAGCTAACTTTTTTTCCGTTGTGTTCGTAATTTTCAGGACAAAGTTTGTATGAAAGATTTTTTTTGGAAAATCCACGAGAAATGTTCAAAATTTCCATGGTAATTGACAGGGGTGAACTAGTTTTATATGTTTGCTTTTGTATTCTTAATTTTAATTCAAATTCAGATAAAGTAAGATATGCCTTATAACTTTTAGTTTTAAGAAAATGCAATCGTTATTTTTTAGACTAGCAACATACTGTTTTAAATACCAGCAATAGATCTAATTCTAAATAATTTATTATAATTAAATTAAAACATCGACTTGAAAACATAAATTATGTCCTAATTAATATAAGTGTTTAGTTGTTGAGAAGTAGCGACGAAACAGAGAGCCGCAGATTGTTTCGGCAACTTGATTGCAAAATTTTTTTTAGTCATAAACTTAATTAGGCTTTATTATATAAACCTTCAGTGAAAAAATATCTAGCTGATGGTGAAAACTGCATAAAAATACGACGCAGAAAACGACTTATCTTCAGCTAGATCAAGTACTGCAACGCATCGTCTTTAAAACTTTTAGTATGCAGATTTATTTCAAATCTGGTGAACTTTTCCCCATAAATAAATGAGTATCCTTCTACGTAGTGTTCGTGTATGTATTGATCGCTTTAAAATGTAATGACTTAGATGCATGCGCGAGATAAAAATAGATCAAATGTAGCACGGAAACAGAGAATCTACTTTCGAAGCCTTCACCTTTTGCTCGGTTGCAACACACCTGGTAACTAAATCTTAAGATTTTGTTCGTTGTAAGGGATGGAAAGTATCTTGACGGTCTCCTTGACCTTCAAAAGAACTGTCAACCTCGCCCAGGAACATAAACAACACCAGTGCTGCTTATGTTCCTGGGAGAACGAGTTGCCCAGTTTATGACAGCGAAATGAAGTGGTATTTTTTTTATAAGTAATAAGGTCGTCGCCTATACCACAAACAACGCCACAGGTGTTGCAAGTGCACTGCCGACCACATTAGGATTAGGGATAAGATAAGGGATTCGGAAGAAAAATTTGCACGGTTTTGGAAATGTATAGCTTGGAATGTATATTCATGAAAACCAATTAATTATGATAGCAAACCTATAAGAATTAATAATATCAAAATCAGCAACTAAAAATTCTGTTTTTTTTTTTATTAAAAAAATAATCAATCACTCCATCAAGATTTTAGAAAGAACTTGCAGTCTGTAACTTGAATCATTATCATTATCATTATGACTCTTTCATCATCATCTTTATCTCAGCAGTAGGACGTCCACTGCTGGACATAGGCCTTCCCAATAATTTTTCAAAATAACCGGTCAGAAGCAGTCTAGAAACACCGTCGACAAACGGTTAAGAAAACAAAAGAAAAATTTTGTTTTATTGCTCTGAGGTATTTTAGACGAGAAGATGTCTAGGAGCTTCCCGAACGCTTCCCTACCAAGTTGGATTCGATGATTGACATTTTTCTGGAATTTGGCTCCACCTAATTGGACGGGCTATTATCACTCTTTACATCATTTAACTAAGTACCCTTCGGATATAAAAAAAAACGTTTTAAGAACACTTTAGCGAGCAGAGTCGCCCACCGCTTGGGCTGTTTTTATTAACAGATAATTACTTAGATATTTCTAAAAATTGTTAAAATAGTAATTTTACGATATTTTTAGGTACCACCGTAAACCAAGTACTTATACTTGGTTTACGGTGGTACATAATTTAAACGCTTGCGATAGGAAATCTTTAAAGATTTCATAATTAGTTTAACCGCTTTAAGTGCTCGTTAAAACATCGAGTGCATATAAAACTGTTTATTGATAGGAACCAGTAAGTTCAGTGGCAACTGTTCAGTAGTAAATGAATAAATATTATTGCAGTTTTCATTGATATTCTCCATTCAACCCATAGACCGTTCGGTATCGACATTAAGTCCTTTTGTATACAACTCAGTCGTATTCATTTGCGATTCATAAGTAACCACGATATCATTTTAAGTACATACTTACTTACTTTAACAAAAAATATTACTATTATATTTTTAAATAAAACACACTGTAATGTCTTACAAGTAATTTATTTTCTATACTTACTTATAATATAATCGTAAACGAGCCGTATATATTAAAGAAAAAAGACGTTATGGGTTTAGTCCCATAACGTCACAGTTTCAAATCATCAGACTTAAAATATTTGAGTTTAAAATACTGCTAGTAAGGTTGTTAATTGTGCTTCATTGTAACACTATGACTGTACTTCCTATAAATGCATAAATATACTATCAAACAAAATGTTTCCTAAATCTATTATTTACATTCCAAACTTCTAAGAAGATCTTTTATCTTACACTATGTTTTTATTCGATTTCCAAACGTTCGGTGTGTCCCCGCCGTGCCGTAACGAAAATAGTTCCTTTACACTTAGGTGAGGGCTCGATTGAATTGAATATATGCGAATTGAGGAAACGCGACCCTCTTCTCTCTGAGCTGGGACACGCCGATTTTATGTATTAACTTTCAACCCCTCCCTAATGTTTTACTTTAAATTTTAATATTTTTGCTACTCAAAACTATATTATCTATACTAAATATTATATAGACAACAACAAACATACAAAAAATTCTTTTAATCCGATGTAAGTAGCTACCGTCGCTTATACGTCAAGCCAAAGGTATTATAAATGCCCTGCCGACATTAGTGGGATAAGGACAAGGGATTAGCTAGAGTTCTAGCGTGCCGTACTCACTAACCGAACACCGCTGTTATTTCAAGCTGGTCTTCTGTTAGGGGATGGCCAGGCAGGCTGCCCAAATCTTACGAAACGCAGTGTGCCAATTCTATTCTAGACTTTAGTATTCCATTTGAAATATATATATTTTAATTGAAAAAGTATCATTACTATTTCGGCGGAGGTTGAGGTCTCGCATCTGACGTTTACCCACAAGCTCCCGACCGCAAGGTGAGTTGAATAGTGCACTATAGCGTTTTATTTTCCAAGCTCGCACAGTAAAATGTTTTGAAAGGACCGATTTCACTTTGCGTCGGTGGCGTCCCCCTTCGCCCGCATGTCTCGGCTGGGCGCCGCAGTCGACTCCTATTGTAAAGGCAACTACAATCGCATATTATTGTTTCCACTGCGGTTTATACTCTTTTTTTATTTCTGTTTCCATGCAAAACCGTATCTTTGCACGGCTGTGTTATGGTGATGAAATTAAAACGGGGCTTTTAGTTGAAAGTATCGTTTTCATTATCATAGCGACTCTTGATCTGTCTTTATTATTCCATTGTTGTTCCACGGATACAACTTGTATTCATAAATTTCTGCTTTTACAAAACGAATTCCGTTTGAATATTTAAGGTGTCTCTTAACTTAAAAAAAAAAAACTATAAATATTCGACACTCGCAGATGTGCCGAAACATTACGGATCGCGATTTACAGAAAGTTTTAATCAAGTTTTTTTTAATGTCTGCATGACCATCAGCCTGTCTGTAGAGGCTAACGGTCTAATTGACGTGGGTGGCAACCGTCGCTTATAACACAAGCAGCGCCACTTACCTACTTGCGTTTCTAGATGACGCGTTTCTAGTTACCAAACATTATCACGTATATCTTCAAAATCTCAGCCGTAGGACGTCTACTGCTAGGCATAGGCTCCTATGACATAATGATACAAATGCATAATAATAACATGCATCCCATAAGTAGAAAATGCATGTACGGAATAATTTTAAAGTTTCAAATTCATTGTTTTCGTTAACAGAAACTTTTTTGCGAAATCCTTAAGTAGACGTTATCTAAAGCGAATTATTTACAGGATTAGTTTGTCGGTTCGCTTAGGGTTAGAACTATGCACAGCCACATTGCAAATCATTAGCACGATAGAGACGGCAGCGGTGGACCACACTCGCTGTTTGCATTTGTAATTAATACAGTGTTTGCCTTCATGATTTACGAGGCCGCCCTTCTGCATTCCTAATGTGTTAGAGGCTTTCAAAACCCATACAAAGTCGCAAAGAGGTTGACATAATGGAGCTGCACAAAAGAGAGTAGCTGGTGTAAAACAAACGGGTAGTCTTCTTGATGGAGAGGGCACTCACACTGTGTAATGACCAGATAACACATCTGATTATAGTCAAGGACTGAAAGCAGATAAAAAAAGAGGAACAAAAAAACTGATATTACAGTTTCTTTATGTTAAGATCGGCAGGCAGGCAGGCGTTCCACTTGATGGTACAGGTGCTGCAAGTGCGCTGCTGACTACAGTAGGGTTAAGGATAAGAGATTGGGAAGGGAAATAGGCTCTGCTATCTATTACTCGATTACCGAAACAACAGATACGTGCTATTATTTCACGGAGGTCTTCTGTAAGGCCACCCCCTTACAGAAGACCTGTAAGGAGGTGGTTACTGCTGCCAAAATGACTGTGTAACGCGGTATGACTGCCACTAATAAATTATGTTAAAAGACGCCATAAAATGTTTCCGTTTTGATTTATTGTTCTTATTAACGAAACTTATTTTTCATTTACAAGTTTTGTTTAAAAACATCGAAGAATATAATATATTATTATTTCGATGTATCGAAGAAATCACGATTCATTACGACGGCGTGGCAACAATACATAAATATGGCGTATAAGATCTTTAATAAAGGTCTTCCTCAATTTCTCTTAAAGAAATTTAGCAAAAAAATGCCGAGTTTAGTCTAAAAATCTCGGCGCATAATGAAATACCGTACCGAGATCGCTAACGCACTCAACGAGTCCTAGGGGTGTGACTTTCTCATTTTGGTTTTGTGAAAAATTGTCGCTTGTCTCTCTTCGTGCCATTCTCGCCCTTCAAGGTCCCTAAGTCAGCTTGACTCGACCCCGCGTCTGAGGGCGTGGTGGCACTTCCACAAGAATTTGCATTTTCAGCGAGACTACGAAGACGCACGTCTCTTGCAGAGTGATTGTACGGAGACGAATGATCTCGCGACGCGCATTGACACAGATACGAAGTGAGATTTTTTACAGGAACATTTCCAAATTTCGTACTTTATTTTGTTTTTATTTTAAATGTTTTAAATTTTTTAAATAAACAATGTTTACTTCGAGTGAAAATTATTTCTAAGCGTTCCGTTGCCTACAAAAAACCTAAGCTCCTTTAAAAGCGGCCACTTAAATTTTAATATTATCGCGCCTCACGTTCTTCTAAAGCAATAAAAATCTAAAAAAGTTAGTTTTCCGTGGAAAGTTTCGCTTTGCTCCGAGCTTATACGGGCCGAGCGAAGTGAAACGCAAGCCCGAGCCCTACAAGGAATAGGCGTGTACGGAATGCATAATAAAGCAGGAGATTAAAAACTACAAAACCTTGTCAATAGCAGGCTCGGCTGACGGAGAAGTGATTGTGTCATCTTCAAATTATACGAAGGAAGTTATTATGATAATGTCATCGGTGAGAGTTTTAAACCATCTGCCTCTACATAAAAAAATACAGGGTGGAAAAAAATCAATGGGTCCTGACGGAAAACCACTTCAAATCCTTATGATACAATATTTTACTTAAAGACAACATTCCTTTATTTTTAAAAAGAAATAAAACAGCATTCAAAGTTTTCTAAAATTCGCTTGCCTCACCCGGGAATCGAACCAGCTTCAAATTAAAAAAATAACTATTCGATACATATAGTATTAAAGATAAAAATTCTCCAAGTAACATTAGGTCTTACACTCATTTGTCTGTCTTATAAGATAACTATGAAATTTAATATTTAGTACACAAGGGGCTATATCAACATTACCTAGACCGTAGACTAGAACTGTTCACTTTCAACAAGTAAAAGACATCACTTAGGGCCTCTTTCACAAACTACATGTAAAGTGTTGATTAGTTACGTTTAGAAATCATTTTCTGTTATATTGAATTATGCACTCGGTTTACTGCATCATTCGATAGCCGAATTGTTTTTTATTATTTTCTATTTAATGTTTGGGACGTTTACCGTACAAACAAAGGTATATCACCTCCATTATCCCCGATTACCGGTGACTTTAAATGACAGTTTGGCCTACTTGACGTTTGTGAAAGAGGCGCTTATACATTTGACATAATTAAAAAGGAAATGTTGTGTATATTATAAAAATGTTGAAAAGCTTCATTTTCAGTCACGTATAGTGCACGAACCTCGAGTTACGAAAGAGTAAGCAAATGGTATCCTACTGGAGTATCGTAATGTGCGAAGTAGACAATCACCAAAAAAATATTTTTTTAAATGTGAACAAAAAATTATATTATACTCGTATACTAAATTTTATAAAGTTTCTTATATTTGTATGTTATTGGAGGTAATTTTCGAAACTACTTCATCCGATTTAAAAAAAAAATCATGGAATAGAATTTCAGGATGGACATAGGCTAAATGTTCCATGTGGGCGATTTCTAAAAATAAAGATCCAACGCTTGGCAAAAGTATTCCATATTTTGTCAGTCGAAACTGGCGAAAAAGCTGCCATCAGCTTGTAGTTTATAAAGTATATATTATCAAATCGTGACACTATTTTGTTTCTCATAAAGATAGTTGAAAATTGAGAAATAAATATTTCCCAGTTTGTTCAGTTTGTATACCAATTGATACCTATTGATTTAAAGCTCGCAATGTGTACAGACTTGAATGAGTAAATAAATTTCTTGTGTTATTATTTACAGGGGAACAAGTGAGCATTATTCAAGCTTCGCCCGATGTCCCAGGTGTTGGCTCGTCTGTGAATATAGAAACGAGTGTGATCAGAATCGAGATGCAGTTTTATTGTCACTTCGCCCGAGTAGCTATGAAATTTTATTGCTTTCCTTGAAAATTTTCAGGAAACTTTTGTTTTACTATGTAATGTGAAATTGCAAAGTGCAGTTTCCAACTATTTTCTAAAATCTGAAAACATTCCTTTCAGCTTATTGTTTTAAACGTTTAACATTAAAATTGAAAAGAAAATCACAAATAAACGAATATAAAATTGTATATAGATTTATTAAAACGACTCCTAGGAGTACTTATATGGTAGAAAAATGTCTATAATTTTTTAAACACTTCATCTGACGAATTTATAGCACGTGTTTCGTGTTGTTCAATGACCTAAAAGTCTATTTACTGCTGCCTCTGGTGAGCTGAAACTTCTAACTCCAAGGTATTACTTTGTATTTATTGATATTTACTAAACCCATACATTATATTTCAATTTGTAATTTTAAATTAATGTAATTTCAACAAGGTTATCACTTATATAATACTAGCGACCCGCTCCCGGCTTCGCCCGCGTCCAATCGCTACCAAACTTCTCAGGATTACCCGCTGGACTAATCTGAAGATTGTCTTGAAATCGGTTCAGCGGTTTTGGAGTCCGTAGAGAACATACATACCCACACAATTCGCTTTTATATATATAGATAGAAGATGGACTCTGTATTTACACACGAATGCCATAATAATAAATAATTGCACTGCATTATAATTTAGTTGTGAACCCGGGCCGCCGCCTGAAGGGGAAATGAGCCTCTGTATCTTAGGATTCACACGCGAGTGAGCCACCGTACAGATTGTTAGGAAATGTGCCGTCACTAATGTAGCTAATGTTGTATGAAAGGGGCTGTATTGCTTTATCGCAATCGCCACAGTTCGCGTCCTATGGATCTTTTATAAATTAATCATTATTGAACCTTCATTTTTCAATACATTACTGATTAGCAAAGCTTAATAATCGGTCTGACAGTAACCGGTATTATAATTCGTGCTATATTACATTCTCAGAGCATAAACACATTATGTATTTATGACACGACGGTATTTGTAATATAATAAATTATACACTAGCGAGCCGCCCCTGGCTTCGCCCAGGATGCATTTTTTTTTAAATATAGATACCATATAAACCTTCCTTGTTTCCATGAGTGAAAACCGTATTAAAATTCGTTGGGTGATTTAGAAGTAGTTAGCGGAAAAACAGACATGATTTATAATATGTAGATTAAAGTTTTAATGAAAGAAATGTTTATTGTGAGTCAACCGTAACATATAGATATCCATCGGGGAGTTTTCTTTAGGATTTTAGAAGAATTACAGTTCTCTAGTAGGCATCGGTTTCTCTTGGTTTAGTTTACGTAAGCCATGTAAATTTATTATTTGGTGACTAGGTTGCAAAATATTGTTTTTTTTCTATGATATTATAAATATGAACTTTTTGAACATTATTCCATATATATTTTTAAAGTTTATCTTTCGTAGGTTTTGATTTTAGTCAATATTAAAATAATCTAATTAATTTTTAAAAACCACACAAGCCACAAATACGGTGTCTGGTGTGAAATCGATAAAATTTTAACAAAAATAAAGAGTTACTTTTAATCGAGTTTGTGGGCAAAGATTAACAAAATAATTCGAATAACATAATATTCCAGGAAAATTAACTACCACATTAGGTCCCTTAGGGGAATTTTTGATATAAGTTTCTAGAATATATGTAATCTCGATGGGTGCAAGAAATTTTCGAATCGAACTTGTAGAAGGGGAGGACAATTTTTTTCCTTCAAATTATACAAAAATGGTAAGTTACAAAAAAAGTTTCAGACAAATATTGTAGGGAATTTTGTTTAACATAATATAAAGAAATGTTGACATGTTTTCAACCGTCTTCCAAATAATTCTTTAACAAAAAAAAACCGACTTCAAACCGTTTTCTCATGGATGCCATTGTCAGAACTGGACTAAATTGAAATGGGACCACACGGGAAGCACTAGCTTTCAAATAAAAAAAGAATCATCAAAATCTTTTCAACCAGTCGAAAGTTCTGAGGTAACAAACATAAAAAAAATAGTCGAATTGAGAACCTCCTCCTTTTTTGGAAGGCGGTTGAAAAGGAGGAGTTCGGTTAGAAGAGTTTTTTTGCTAAAATTTAAATCAAGAGTTAGTATTTATTTGTGATGATGCATGCAGTTGCATGTCTATACGTAACGGATTAATGTTCTATGACGATTCAAGCCGATGCGACGGCAATACATCAATCAAGCTGTTGTCGGCGCGACGGCCGCCTAGCAATCAAATAAAATTTAACTGAAAACCGGCCGTTGTGCTCTCACATAAGCTGTTTATTGCAAATTGGCCTAATGTTTTATTCTTGGTTGAGCATTAGAATACAAAATTAATACTTTTTAATTTGTCTACTACAAATTAAAAAGTATTAATTTTGTATTAGGGCACACTACTAATACTGAAATAACAACATGTGTAGGTATAGTGTTTTGGTAAGTGAGTAAGGAATGCACTGTCTCTTTCTAATCCCCTATCCTTAATACTTCTATAGTTGGCAGCACACTTGCAGCAACTGTGGCGTTACTTGTGTTTTTGGCGACGGTAGCCACCTACCACCATCGAAACTACCGCCAAGTGGACAGGACAACCAGCCTTTCTGTCGACCTTAACAAAAAAAATAATTTAGGAACAATAAAAATTTAGAATAGAAAATTGTAGAATTTCTATTCAATAAGAGTGTGCTTTTAACATAATATTATCTAAATTTACTTTCAAGTATTTCAACACCTTTGCTCAAATTAAGTAAGCATTTTGCAGAGCCCGTTGATTGCGTTGACACTGCGCAGCACACTTTGGCTGATTGTCCCGAATGGGCAAAGCAGCGCGCCGCTCTCTCTCGTAGTGGGCGCCAATCTCTAGCTGCCGGCCAGTCGTAAAAGCGATGGTCAGCAGTGCCAGTGACCTTACGTGGCAGGCGATGCTCATTTTTTGTTTGCCTGCGATCCGGCATAACCCGGTATCCATAAGAATTTCCCAGCTAAAGAAGTGTAATGTTTAAGATAACAGAATTAGAAATTGTTCAATCTCGGCTGAACATATTCTGATATATTCTGAACATAACTGATATAATTTCAAAACCCTTCACAACAATAATTGTAAACTTAAGAAAACTTTAAACCAATACCGTACAGAAATTACCAATTCGTTGAATCCCACTGTAAATTTGAAAATTGTAGAGAATACTGCATGTAATCCATTTGTTTGAAACAATATCCGTACACAGCCGCGGGCGAGGACAGCGGACATCCTTCTAATCACGAACAAGCCCATGTCTAACTACCCAAATTGTTCATGCATGTCTACAATTTCAGTGTGTCGATCATCAGATTTGCTCCTCCCGTTACTGGTACTGGCATAAATAAAGCTATAAAAATAACGTACATATGCGCATAGAAACTCGATCAATGGCCGCTATCTGTCAATATATAGCTCCCAGTTATTGAGCTTTCGGATGTATGTCAGTTCTGAGTTGCATGTGAGCAGCACCTATACTAAGTACGTACAATTAACATCAATATTTGTTCGTTTGCCGATTTACGAACAAACAAACAAATATTGATCTTTATAGATTTAATATTGACAGACGAATGTCTTTCTTTAACAGATTTTATTTATTTATTCCATGGTTGTACATATTAATTGCGTCGTCTTACCTGCTAAATAATTTTGAAAATAATGTAGTTTCCAAGCGATCATTACAAAAAATCACGAAACGTTATCTATTCAGAGTTACTTAGTTAAATTCTCGAAAAAATAGTAAAACTACAAATTTTGAGACTTAAGTTATTACCAGTCAACACTTTAATTTTTATTGTCAACACTAATTTGCAAAGAGTAGCTTTCGTTTCATGCAAATTGTAAACTGCATTTTCTAAACTATCACAATCTGATCACAATATTTCATATAATTTTATGTTATTGCACCTAAACGAGATATCATATTTTTCTAGATTATTAGATATTTTCTTTACCTGTTGGAATTTTCTTAAAAAAATAAATAGGTACCTAGGTTTAATTGAACCATGTAAATTCGATAGGATTCTATAGGTATTATTTGCAAGAAATATATATCTCTCGAACATACTTGAACATCGAACATTAGAAAAAACATTAATAAAGATTATGAAGCAATTTCTATTAACGTTAATAAATTGACAACACTGTTATATCAATATAATCATATCAGTTCAATAAGAACTATGAAACTTGTTGATATTTCAATGTGCCAAATTAATAAGGCGATAACATTAATGTCTATTAGGTAGATTGGGTGCCTCTCGTGTAGACAATGATGACATGACAGGTTACCAATAAAGGCATACATAAACACGTATTGTGTGTGGTCTGGGTAATATAAGTGTAATGAGACAATATCACCTACATTTAATTTGTTCATCAAAGCAATTTTAAGCTTTGTCTTAATTTTTAGGTAACTTCTGTGGTGTATTTATTGTCAATATAAACTTTCTCATTAATTTTAAAACTCGATTTAATTGCATGCATTTTAGGTAATAGAGTTTTTTTGACTTTTTTCATACCTGAGATAGATTTTCAGATATCTCACAGAGAAGCACAGGGTTGCGGGGACGTGACATAGACATGACACGACATAGGTGCCTCGCCACGGCTATTCAGTGCAGAGAGAGCTACGCTCCCTGTCAGAACCTCGGCGTGACCGCAAGTGGAGGTACGCCAGCCATCTCGGGGAAACGAAGTGGGCCCTTTTTTTACAAGAGCCACCGGCCTTATTTAAGACACTCGCCCCGTGATGCCGTGGCCGAGATGGTAACCTACCGACTAAACCTCTTGGCGTCCTCCGCGTCCGCTATAGGAAAAATTGCGAGGTCGGACGAACTCTCTTACGCAACTCCGCCGCTACTACTGAATTATATTGTTATAGTTTCCTTTTATAAATTTACTGCAATAAATTGCAGTGATGATTCATAATCGATATAACGTATCTTATTAGCTTGATTCGATTTATGCTTTCGACATATCGGTTTATCGCTCTTGCGCGCTGCTGGTTTTAATGTAACGGCAGATTTTATCGGCAAATGACATGTGTCGGTCACAGAGATATCGGATAGTCAGTTATGCGACAAGGTAACATTAACAACAACCACTTGAATTGTCAACATATTTAACTTTTGATTATTTTTGTATAATTGCAATAAAACAAAAGTAAAATTAACAATAATTACTTTTATTCACCATAGTGACGAAGCCACTCGTCAGTCTCATCATCAAGTGGTCGTAGTATCAAAATGTGTTATATATGTTTCTGTTATTATAGAAACTAACTATAAAATTGTAAGAAAAAACGTCTTTTAAGATAATATTAGGTTTATTTTTTACACAAATGACTCGAGCCGATAACTGCAAATGATTCCAGGACACAGTTATATCCATTCTACCACATCATTCCCAATTTCATAAAACTATTTGGTAGATATTTGATTATTCTGTATGTTTTTTTTTAGTGTAAAACTACAGAAGAATTTTACAAAACTACAGTAAAACTTATCTTAACATGCATCGGAGTCAACAATTTCTTCGTCATGAATCATAATAATATCTTAACAATATTCAGCTCCTTCAGTTCCAGTTTTCTGTTTCACTTCAACTTAACAAGAAAAACTATTTCCATCCATTATCTACCGTCCAATATTGTTTGAAATAAATAAAAGTAAATCTTCGCAATAATGCAATTTTTTTGTGTAAATCATATACACAAATCCACCTCGTTGATCGCTCTTTCCATTGGTGAAAACCGTATCAAAATATGGCAATTTATATATGCAATAAATAAATAATTTATTTATTTTGGCTACATAACAGTATAAATAAATATTTATACAAACTCGATAATACTCGTACATCCGTATCGTCTCCGAGCTTTCTAGATTTTTTTAACGAATGAAAATTTGTTATCATCTTAATTCCAATTTTAATCACAATACTTCAATAAGCCAGACCCAAATTCAATCGGACAGCATTCGGTTTCAGTTGATCGCGTCCTTAGATAGCATCGTATCTGTTTTAACATCTCATGCCGAAGGTCGGGTAGGCTGTAGCCGCGTCGGCCGCCTCACTTGGTCCTTCGTGTACGCTTTATTTGAATCTCTTTTCTAAGCGACTTCCTTTTCTGTGAGTGTCAGGTAATTATCTGTGTGGCATTCCAATTTTCCGATCGAACGGCTAATTCAGTTTAAATCTCTTCGTGTAATACATACGGCTATAGGCTCAGACTAATCCTAGTCCCTCCAAACCAGTTCTCGAGTTGTGTTTTTGTGGCTACAGGTATGTAGAGTCGACGTTTGTTTTGTGTGTATTAAGGTTTTCGGTAATTTTGAAGAAAATATTGTCAACTATTTCTAAAGCATCATCCATCGCATAATATACCTCGTAGAAACCTCGTAGAAATGGGTATTTATTGTTCAAGTATCCGTTTATTGGGTATTTATTGTATAAGCCGTCTGCTCAGACCAAATAAAAACTATACAGAAATTTTCGAACAACATAGTGAAGGCGGTTCTATGAACATGTGTGGAGGCCGTGATTTTCGTTTAAAGCTATAACCAAAATTTTTGTTAATTTTAGTGAAAATATAGGTGAAAATAACGTGTGAAATGTGATCCATCCTGTTTTTTTTATTTTTTGAAGACTGATTTTTACATACTTTCACTACGCAATTACTTAAGCATTTTCACAAGTAAATATTTTAATAAGGTGAGGCGTAGTGCATTACTGCATTTGTGTGCATGTATTTACACGACGAAGGCGTAGTTTTGCCGGCTTCACCCTGCCGCCCACAGGGCTCTTATTTTATCTGAAGCCGTCTGTTGTCACTTGCGAATGATGTTTTTTTGTAAATAATTGCACAAGTCTATACTTATATCGTCATGTATAGGTCGCGTACAAATTGTTTTATCGTATTAGTAATACGTCATATTTTATGATGACTGCCGGATGATTATTTTTTTAGTAAGTAGAGAGTGCTAATCAATCAATCAATCATCAATACTAATAATAAGTCTGTAAGTGTAGGTATTGTATGTATGTATGTTCCTCCATAACTCTTAAACGAATTACCTGATTTTTCATGAAACTTGGTAGATAAACATTTAGACGTACAGGACACACAGGATACTTTTTTCTTTTTCAACCTGGACGAAGTCTCGGGCGCCAACTAGTATAAGAAAAAAAAAATCATTTCCATTAGCACTTTTGTGCGCAATTGTACACATGCGCCAATTGCCCCCACTAGTATCGCTTTCAAACCTTAATATAATGCGCGGAAAATATGTGGCTACCATAAGATACACAAGTAATAATAATGGTTAATATTAAAATATCTAATAATGCAATTTCTAAATTATTTTATTGTTGAAGTAGTAAGTCCGTCTCCACTTAATCTTATCCTGGTTCCAGTGAATAAAGTTCAGTGCCAACTCATCAGCCGCAGTAGGTGGGGATCTGATAAAAGTTGTCGGAAACTTTCTTTTGCGATATCGCCACCTCGGTCATGTAAATTAGACAAGTTGCGAACCAATGCTGATACTTGTTTCATTTCAAATTATTAGAATACGTTTCAATTTGACCGTTTCAGTGTACTATAAATATTTTAAATAACATTTTACTCGTAATTAATTAATTTGAAGAATGATTTGATTTGTAATTAAAATTTCAATTTAATTTCGTTAGACGAACCAACGAAATGCTACATTTTATAAATTTCTAAGAAATATATTTGAAATCTTTTTAAACAAGAACTAAAGTATTAAGTTAAGATAAAATAAAAACAGTAAATAGTTAAATAAGTAAAGTAGAAAAGTTAAATAGTTAGTCATTAAGAGCGGGCATAAAGAGAAATAGCCAATCCTAGATTTGAATTTTATCTAAGTAAACAAAGTCTAATTTAATTAATTTTTTTAAATAGATAAATACATTATAAATGAAAGTGACGTGTGTAACCGAAAACATAATATAATGAAATTTTCTCGATAGAAAAAAATCACAAAGTGAGCTCTCATTTCCATTGATTTTAGTTTTATTTTCAAAATGACACACATTACAAAACTAAAAGTGTATCATTAATTTCACTTCACATATTATCTAAGGCTTTATGTAACGATTTTTCATTTGACATTGTAGTTTACGAATAATTAATATTTAATACTTTTGGCACTTATGACATCTTTATTGAGCGAGTTGCGCTATCTTCCGTCGCATGTTGTGCGTAGTTGTACGTATTTTGTGTCACTGTCATGTCCAAGGGGCCACGCGGGTGAAATTACTAATTTTGTTTGCTTTATACGCATTCTTAACTAAGTAAAGTTAGCGAGTAAAGTTTATTGCCCGCCAGACGGATTGTCCAAATGACTGCGAAACGCAGTATTCTACTACTTCCCAAATCCAAACCAGCGCACTGGGCAAACTGGGCACCTGAGACGTTAGGCAAGCACCCTTACTACTCATCTATTATTATTGTTCTGTTACCTTGATATTGCAAAACAAAATATCATAATAGTGTAAAAATGTTATTTACTCCTTTAATAATAGTGGTAATAATACAATACGCCGAATACCATTCACGAATGAAAATTGAAATTAGTTGTCAGATCCAGTTGAAAATGATATTAGGTAACTTTAAAGTCTTTTATTTTTAAGATTAAAATATTTAAATTTTATTAAACAGGCGTCAATGCTAGAAGTAAACAAATGTGAACACTTTTATCCGTTTCAACCGGGTTAACCCGTAAACCATCTCAGTTTAAGGAGGCATTAAATCGCAACTCAAACAAGAACCGTTACACTGAAGTTAACTCACATATTGCTTTGTGTCACGAACGTTTAAGGAGAACAGAGAGTTGGCGAGACGTGATGTTGGAATGAGATGGAGAACACGAGTGGGGAGAATGGGTGTGGAGGGTGTAAAAGGAGAAAAACTACATCGCTAAAAGTGAATGCGGTCGGTCGAAAGCCGCGCTTATTTCTACGCTAAGTGCATGGATTTTTTTCAAGTGAAGCTATGAGTGTGCAAGCGGTGTACTAAAACGCGACACACGGATGCGGACCCGAATATTACACATTTTTAATACGACCGTGTGATGGACAGGCACACTGTCCAGTAGATAGACCAGTAGATATCTCTTGAAAAATCACAAAGTATTGCTGTGTCACAGTCGATAAAGCATGAAATGTATAATATGGTTTAAGGTATAATGGACTCGGCATAACTTACTCATACGCTGAAATACAACACCAGTATAAGGGGGAGATTACATTCAGCTAGCTGTTCAGTTCTTTTTAATTAAAAAAAAAAAGCTGCGCATTATGGAGGAAACTAATTACAAATCTGTATCTATCTATCTTTTGATACTAACAGAGTATCTAAGTATTTTGAACTTAGATACTTAATTTTAATACTAATTATTAACAATGTTCGTATAAGTAAGTACTGATCGAAATTAGACCGAAATAAATTCATATCTTCCAATTATATTTTTATTCATTACTAACAAGAATTGAAATTGTTACGAAAACAAAGAGGAAGGATCAGAAATTTTCGCTCGATGTACATATTAATAGTTGATCACACCACCAAAACAAGTCATCGTCCTTAACATTTAGATAATGTCCAAAAAATTGAGATAGAATAATGTCAGAATATATCTAAATTCTTAACAGCACATGTATTTTTTTACCCCTTCTAATTCCCTATCCTTAATCCTACTGTAGTCAACAGCGCACTTGTAGCACCTGTGGCGTTGCTTATGTTATAGACGGCCGTAGCTACCCACTATCAAGTGGACTGTCAGCCTGTCTTCGGACCTTAACATAAACAAATACTTGTGTATACAAATTTTTAAAGCGCAATTAGTTTTGCATGCTTATCAACGTCAATAAATTGGAGTACGTGAGGTCCTGCGTACCGAGTTCGATGTTGCGCTCCGTCGGCTGTGACGGTGGATAATTATGCTTTTAAAGTTCGATCAGGTAATTGTTCAATCATCAAAGTGCGTGGCTTTTATCTGAATATGGCTCGCACACGGGAGTGCCGAACCCGATTGCATCGGTCAAAGGCTGCATACACTATCCGTTCAAAATTCAATTGTGGTTCCCGTGAGATAGAATAGAATGTGTGTACTTGTATACAATGTCACATCGGATACATACTGTATGTATGTGTTAAAAATATTATATCAACAATTTTTTTTTGTTACTTACATTTCACGTTCCTTACGCATAATTGTTTAATGTACATACAATTTTCTCTGTTTCTTTAGGTACATAATTGGAATTTTTTAAGATATCACATTAAACATAATATATAATTATGTAATAAGTAGTAACAGTGGAATGTGAAAGTACACGTACCTATTACAAGTATTTTTTATTGACATTCTCGTATTAAAAGGCATAGCATTTATATAAAAGGTATGTAGAAACAGGATCGAAGAACGGGGAAATGATAATAAAAATACCATTTATCGTTTCTGTAAATACATGCGGCGTGTTTTTGACATTCATAGGGTATTATAGGAGAATATAGAAGGGCGGCCGCACCTGTGCCCAAGACACAATGGCTCCATACAATACGCCTGCGAAGAAAAGTGAATAACTTTATTTAGGAACACAATAAACCACTTTTTACAAGAAAAGACTGAATTTGTGTAACGGTTCAGTGAGCCGATACGGAGAGAAAAACAGCAAACAGTTCTTAAAATAAGCTTGATTTTGGATTCATTATTAATAGTATGCCGATAAGTGTTTTATTATGTTAGTACGGAACACTTTGCGTTATTCGGATACTTTTAGAGGTGTACTGTTCTTTTATACGTTATTTTGCTTGGTCAGTAAAAGTGATATTAAAAGTAACTTAAAAATCCAAGAGGACACAAAAGTCTAAGAAATTTTGATTGCTGATGAAACATATGTTTCATTTATTTTTATTAGATATTATTAAAAATAAGCAGTTTTTCTCACAGATAGTGTAGCTACCTATTAAAGATAGAATTTTTAATTTTCGATTATAGATATACTCATTGCTTACATGTTACCAAAAAAGTTACCCTTAAAATGCAAACGATTAGGTAGTTCTTCATATATTTAGGTACCCAAACATTATCAGCAATGTTTGGGAACGCAATGAAACTGATATTGAAACTGTGCGATTTCGGGGTGTCGAAATCCGATTAGTGTAGGTATGTACAGGGTATTTTGTATTAAAATAGATCTCCGTTAGACAAAGGGGTCATGACATCTATAGCTGAGGCTCGTTCGTCCACTTCATTAAGACATGAATTATGAATGGAGAGGGCATTAGCATCCATCTGGAGAGTGGAGAACTACGGCAGGGCATTGTTATGCAGATTGTAACCGGACGTTCCGTATACTATGGACGTTCCTGCGAATATGAGATGCTTGTAAACAAATATACATCGATGAAATGCCCTGTTGTTTATTTATTAGAATATGTCTGCCGAGACTCAATTTGCACATTGAACATGCAGTTTAAATATTGCGATTTAGACTAACCGTGAATAGTCATTATTTGTAAACTCAAGTTGATGTTATATTATGTCTATTTCAAAAAGGGTAATTCCACTTTGATTAAGCTTAAGTAATCCGAACGTACGAGACAAAGATTAACAGTGTTAGCTGAAGAAAACCTATACCTTGATAATGGTAAGCAACTTCTTAAAATAAGAATAAGTTTAGAAATAAAACTTTACCAACAAGGTTTTAAGGACACATAAAAAATATTTTTACAGATATTAAAAATTTTGTTTATTAGTTAACACTTTTAGGAGATATGTATTTGCAAAAATATTTTTTTATTATATTCTATAATATAAATAAATTCAATAGCAAATCAATCAGATTCGTTAGCAATATGTAGGTACTAAATAAAATTTTTTTTTCGTGAAAATTCAATTATGGGATTAATATTGTATTAGTAGTAATATTAACTGAATATCCATTGCATTTTTCAGATGATTCAACGGTTCATTAAACAAGAAATAAAAAATATCATCTCAGCCTCAGGACGTCCACTGCTGGACAACCTCCATAATTTTCCAATAAGACCGGTCAGCGGCCCTAACAGGTTGTCTATCCATCTTGTGTGTGGACGTCCTGCGCTGCGCTTGCCAGTCCGTGACTTCCACTCGAGAACCTTCCGGCCCCAGCTTCCGCTTTCCGTACGTTGAGTCCACTGCCACTTCAACTTAGGTTTATGTCGGTAACGTTCGTACGTCTACGGATCTCGTCTACGTCTACGGGGTAGGTAACCCCGAGCGTAGCCCTCTCCAAGTCTCCATAGGTCATTGAGCGACGTTGAGCTTTTTAACGAGGCCCATAGTTAGAGACCACGTTTCAGCGCCAAATGTCGTCACTGGAAGTGGTAACACACATTGGTCGAAAACTTTTATTTTTGGTCAAGAAGATGTCTCAGAGCTTCCCGAATGCTGGCCATCAGATGGATTCCTTGCACTTGATAGCATCCTAGGAATACTAAGTGCTACTCATACGTATTATACTTACTCTGCCGACATCCGCCATCATACTTTTCATCAGCTGAGCTGAGTTTACAAATACAAACATTAAAGTTTTTAGGAATTACCAATACTTACAATTTTATATGAACATGCAATTATTAAATACTAGCGGGCCGCCCACGACGTAGCACGGATTGTTTTCTGCAAATGGTACATAAAAACCTTCCTCCTTCAACGCGCTATCTATTAGTTTTAACCGCATTAAAATCTGTTGCGTAGTTTAAAATATCTAAGCGTAACTAACTACAGAGGGACAGACGGCGGTAAGAGACTGTCTTATATGTAAGGAAGTTTCTGAGCAGCGTAGCGGTTCAATATATTTACGGCTACGCCGTAGACGCTACGACAGCCATGATGCGATGTCACACGAATGGAGACGTTGCCCTTTAGATGACAGTATGTACAAAGCCTTTGAGATTTGCCCTTTTAGCGATACAGCTGTCGATATATTGAACACTTGAGATGCAAACTGCGATAGGCAAATTGTGATACTCCTGGGAGCAACGGAAACGTACATGCGCCTAGGTACATTAGGTTAGGCACCATCGTAGAAACGATGTATGAATATCTTTGCCGTGCCTTTGACAGTCGACTCAAAGAGCCTCTTAAGTGGTAACCTTCAACCAATATTCAAACTACTTACTTCAATTTATTTACATTCGAATGGAAGTTGAAGTTTAGTTTTTCAATAATAATAAATTAAAATTACTTGATATTTTTTAGTTTTTGTAAGTAGGTATATAAATAAAAAACTCTTGCCTTATTTAAGCCTGAGTTTTGTCTAACTTCATTTTTTTTAAATACCAGTGACACGCTCCCGGGTTAGCCCGTGTTGCAATTTTTATATATGAATGTTAAAATCTGTTCTGTGGCCCACTCTGGTAGGACACACTGCATTCTGCTGTAAAAAATGTAGACTGCTGCTTCTATGAAAACTGGAAGCAATAATCTTACATAGAAGGTGATAAAATAAGACCACGTACATTGCTAAGCGACGCTATGAAGCTGTTCTAGTCCTTTTCTGTTGTGTGAGCGTACTGCATTTTTTCTAATATTAAAATACTATAGTCATTGAGTATTAACATTGAGTATATGCAATTGTTTTTATTCCTATAAACATAGAAAGAATAATAAAATTATGTTAATAATACATTTCAATAAACCCACATTTATTCTTTAAACTAAAGCACTAAAGTTACATAATATTATTTAGTTAGCATGTACCATTTTTAATAACGATTGACATTAGTTATTTGATTAAATATGGAAAGAGAATGAAATGAATTACACACTTTGTTTATACTAGGCCTTTATTTACTTCGCCAGAGCCTCTCAAATAGGGTTGTCGCAATGAAAATAATAAAGCCTCCGGTAATTTCGCTAATGCAAGCGGTTACACCCTATCTAGATCGCTTTTACCCACGCTCCATCCCGCATCCAGAAGTACCTATTAGCAGGGTCGACACACGGATTATTATTGTTCCTACAATACACTTAGTTGCCTTTGACAAAATATTAAATTAGCACTGTGGGTTCTGTACCTGAGATTTTGTGTTGACATCGATATTAGTCAAACTATTTATTGTCATTTTACTCTTACGTATCACTCAGTCAAAAGAGACGGCTTTCCAAATGGAATCCAAATAGACAACGTTATTTAACTAAACCTAAAATAATGAATGAATAAAAAAGTACAATAATGACTGTAAAACGTGTCCTTAGCTATTAGCTGGTGTCCGCGACTTCGTCCGTGTTATAATCCTTCTTCGTTTAACGCTTTTTCCATTGGTCAAAACCGCATTAAATCCGTTGCGACAGAGGGACAGAAGGCGGGTAGCGACTTTATTTTATACTAGTAAAGATATGAATTTAATACCTAAGTGACATAATTTGTTATTGAAATAATATCAAACTTAACATTGGCGATGAAATGAAATTCTATTTGGCCTTGAATAGTCCAGGAAAAAGTACTCAAATCAAAAAAATTATCTTGTATATATTGATGAGTTGCTTCAAATAATACTTTTAATCAGTTGGACAGTTTACCTTGTTTTCAGTTAGAGTGTCTGTGGAATATTATTTATTTGTAAGGGTTTAAATAAAAGAAGCTATATACTTCTTCGTCTTATATTTGTTTTCCAGGCAATATTATACATTCACTTTAGGCCATTTACATAAGGACTGAAATTCGATAAATACATCGTTACATTTTAATTTTTATATGTATTGAAACTAAAAGTATTTATATTTAGAAAACTATAAAATATATAAATCAAATTTTATTTTCCAAACAGATAATAAACAAATATAATATATTATATTATGTTCGTTACACATACGAAATAATTGTTCATAAAATTTAACAATTTAGAAACTTTAACAATTATAAAACAGGTTTTTCTTATATTAATTATTCATATTACAATAAATGTACATTTATTTACGTGTTATAATAATAAGCAATGGAATATAAAAATGTTATCATAGCTATATTAATACCTACGTTTCCATAGAATGTACTTACATGTGTGTACACACCATTTATGTCACTAGCAAAATAAATATAATTTGTATACGAACCCTATTTTAAATAATTTGCTAATTATTTACATACATCTTAAAATTTTACAATTTAACGTAAGTGTAATGTTTCTAATTAAATAAACATAAATGCGGCCTCCAAAAGTACATAATATAGTGTTACTAATATGAAATTCTATACAGTATAGTCGATAGAAGACAGTCACTTTAAAAATATCAATAAGTTCTTTCCGATGACTTCTTTGAAAAAGTTCCTTGATTGAGCTCAGTTTTTTTTTATAATGTATCATTATTTTATTCTCATACTGGTACCTTTATATAAAAATTAAATACATTCGTAGTCGCGAAAAAAGAGTACAAACATATATGAATAAATACTTTTTTAAGAGCTAAAAAGCTAAAATTTCTAAAAAAATATAAAAACTAAAAAAATTAAAAAAGAATTTACTTATTAACAAACTTATTAAAAAACACCATAAAGACGTTAGACAGAATATTTGGTTTATTAGAATCATATACATAATTGTAAAAATATGTATTTATGTAAAGAAGTTACATGCGAACTAATTTGTATCTTTAAAAGAGATCTGAAATGTAAAAAATGTTATTCATAGAATTTAGAATATCGAATGAGTAAAAGTTAAAATGACAAATAATATTATATTAATATAATATTATGCACAATAAAATGAATTACTATACTGTATTGATGACCACTAAATAAATGTAGTTAAGTTAAATAAATGAAACAAATTTGGTAAGTGTCTATTTAACAGGTTTAATAAATGGCCATTAGATTAATAACATATTACATTTACTGCTATATGTATGTATGTTTGTGTACGTACTTTATATGAATACAAATGGTATAATGAAATATTACCGCATACATGAAGCATTTACAACGAATGATCCAACTTTTTCACTATAAATTCAGGTTGATATTGTTTCAATCGATTACGAACTTTCATGTTCGTGAAACTGTACATTACAAAGCCATGCACAACTTTGACCAAAAAATATTTTTTAAAATATTAACGGTAAATTATAATTTAGTAAGATAATTTGTCAGTCTCGTGGAATAAGATCTCACTGCGTTCAACTTAATTTATCATTTCCCTAAAATTTTAAATTTATTTATTTTCTGACCACAGGTGTAGGTAAATTACATTTAATGAAATTTAAATTTTATTGACACTGTACAGTGGGAATTCAAAACTATATACTCGCAGTATGATATGAATAATATTATCTAACAAATTTTAAACATTTACTTTACAATTACGTCTTACAAATTACTAATAGCAATCATTGTTATTACAAAATTAAAACACATCAGAACATTATTTTTTAATTTATTTTTCAACGTTGCGCTGACAACTTTGGTAGCACATCGGATAAGGGTGAGGGAATGTGGGAATACGCGATTACTCACGCATCAAAACACTACAACACGGATACTGTTATTTCACAGTGTTTTAGAATTGTGCATGGCTTTAGATTCTCATATTTAACAAGTAAAATATACCACAGTCAGTAATAGTAACACTTTATAAGAAACAGCTCGAGCTGCTAAAGAGGGCAGTGGTCCGCCACCGCCAAAGAAGTCGGCATCTTCTGTCCTCGCTCTGCCTTCTCTTAAGGAACCCTGAAGGCTCGACCGTACATCGTTCGTTTCCTCAACTTCGTCATCTTCTTCATCATCTCGTGACTTGCGATGTGGTAGCTCCATTTCTGTTAAATAATTCCTATTTATTAAACTGTTGTCATTTATAATGGTATGAGACCATATTATGTCCATTTAACTGTCAGCAGACTTAGCATGAGTACCATGAGTTAATAGTTGTTCGCTATTTAAATTGTGCTTTGAAGATAAATGATTATAAGGTTGTTTTTGTGGCTTATTTTAATATTTTGTATTATCTTTGATGCCCATGCTACGCCAATAAATTATTATTGTAATATTACACTTACATATTTATTATTATTAGTATTGATTGATTATCAATACTAATAATAAATCTTTAAATGTAGGTATTGTATGTATGTATGTTCCTCCACAACTCTTAAACGAATTAACTGATTTTCATGAAACTTGGTAGATAAACATTTAGACGTACAGGACACAGGATAGACTACTTTTTTTTTCAACGCGAACGAAGTCGCGGGCGTCAGCTAGTATGAAAAAATAAATAGTTACGGTGGAGTAACATAACAGAAATTTTGCCTGATGATATTCAATTAACTGTAAGATTTTAAGATTTTTTTATTTTATGAAAGGATCTTATCTAAAACGGTTATTAATTTATGTTAGTAAATTATGTTATGTTAATAACAGTTAATTAACTGTAACTATTTATTATGGTAACTACGCATTTAGTTCATCAGTTTCCTGTAAAACGACTTATGGAAATATAATAAAAGAAATATGTACAATTTTTGGTTTTATTGAGACTGAAGGACTGAAATTTTAAACCATTTTAATAGGTTGTGATATTTATCATTACAATAAATCAAGTATCCACTTCCCATGTCAACATACCTATACGTTACGTTAAACGAGAAAAAACGTTAACGTAAAAAAAAAATTAATTGTTAGTTTTTTTTTTAAGTAAATAGGAAATCGTTTGTCTAAAAGACGATATCGTTCATACTAAGAAAATTCGCTTTGCCCCGGGAATGGCACGTGCTTGAAGAACGAAAGCAAAAAGACATAAAAATATTGCTTTTGTGATTCACAAAATGTGAATTTAAAAGGAAGCTTTAAGATTATTCATTTCATTAAAAAAAAAAACAGTTAAATATAAACTTAGAAATAAAACAGAAATAGAAATAGTACTAACCGTACAATCTAATATTGCCTTCTGCGTCACCAATTGAGTTTTTCGATATGCATTTGTAGCCACCAAGGTCGCTACGTTGAATATTGCGGATTATGAGCCTCATCTGCACGCTGTAAGCTGAACTGTTGATCTCGCTCATCTGGTACTTGTCGTTCGATATTATCATTTCCCCTGCACAATTACACAATACAATAGTTTTAATTTTGTTTTCCATATTAAATTTATACGAGTAATTCAATATTAAACATGTAAACATTAGAAATCTTGAACTGAGCGGTAGCAACGACTAATTGTTCTAAACTCAAGAGTCTCGAGTTCAATCCCTGGTAAGATCAACTATCAAAACGAACTGTTTGAAGTTGTTCTGAGTGGATCCGATATTTCCATATATAGTGCTCCATTTGAGTCACTGAAATCTTTGTTAAGATCATTTTTGTTTTTAATTCTTATTATTTTTTTTTTCATTATAAACTTTTATCTACGATCAGCGGATTCCGGACGTCTATTTCGAAGAATCCTAAAACATACAAGTAACCTTAGTCGACATCCACTGTTTCCTCACTACTTAAGACAGTTACTGAATTAAGTCATTTATACTATGACATAACATAGTTATTATGTTTTTTTATAATAAATACATCAGACTGGCTGACGGCCCACTTGATAGTTAATGTTAAAATCCTAATTGGGGGATGTTACGAGTATTATATGACTATGTAAATTTTCAAAATCATTATAAATATTTTTAAAGCTTTCTTCTCTTTTTTGCTTGACTCTTTATTGGGTGCCGTTAATTCAGTTATTTGCATCAATACCCTTTATTCGATACACGACTTTCCGAACATTTATATTCGGCGGCTTCCGACCATTGTCCGGCCGATATCGAATTGAAATATGTTGTTTTGGCGTGTCGCGCACCAAACAATACACTATGGCATTGGCAATATTTTCTTTTTACGTGTGACTTTAAATTATTATTGATTTATTTGTTATAATTTTCATACACATAAGGTATGAGTTGAAAATTATTATAATATATATCAATACTAATAATAAATATGTAAGGGTTGGTCATGGAGTAAGTTACTTTGTTTTCAGAGATATCGTGTTTATAGGCTTATACATGATACTGAAACTAAATTAACCATTTTTAGATTTTTTTTATGTATGTATGTATGTATGTATGTATGTATGTATGTATGTATGTATGTATGTATGTATGTATGTATGTATGTATGTATGTATGTATGTATGTATGTATGTATGTATGTATGTATGTATGTATGTATGTATGTATGTATGTATGTATGTATGTATGTATGTATGTATGTATGTATGTATGTATGTATGTATTTTTCATGAAACTTGGTAGATAAACATTTAGACGCACAGGACACAGGATAGGCTACAGGAACAGGACACAGGAAGTCGCGGGAGCCAGCTAGTTTAAAAATAAATCGCTAAATGTGTCGCTAGCAAGTTGCCGAGCACAAAACTCTAAAAAGTTTGCACCAATTCGGCTTTTTTCAAATATTCGTTAAAGTCCGAGGAAGAGCAAAGACGAGCAGTTTTGGAGAAAAAAAAAACTGAATGAAAAAATTAATAATTATTTTTGAAAATCATTAACTTGTCCCTTTTACCGTTTGAACCGATTATTATTACTATATTTTCCTTATCGAAGTAAACAAAGTTACTGTTTACACCGTTCCACAAGTAAATTTACATGCGAAATTAAACGATAACATACATAATTTATCATCGTATGAGATGGAATATTTTCAGTTCTGCATGTACAACAATTTTAATACAACACTACTCTGACTCATCCTAGGTTATGTTTTTTTTTTAATATGTTAAGTTCGAAAGTCAGGCTGGAGGTCCACTTGAAGGCAAGTACTAAAGTATCTTTATAACCATTCTTACTATATTTTAAGTATTTTAGGTGATACCTGAAAAATCAAGACGCCTTGGAAAGCACCTAGTGTAGTATAAGTGTGGGTATTCAAAAAGTCAAAAGGTTTTACTCGTGAGCTTCAGGGATTTGGTTAAATTTTCGTCGTTAGCTACATTATTACCGTAGCCGAGGGGTCACGTTGCTTCCTGCTGGTTCTATATTAAAAATTGCTTGCATTCTTCTCGCTCCGTTTTTCTTTATGCACGAGTTTTATTTTTGTTTTAGGCAAGCCACTGTAGACAGTTCAGCTTAGCTTAAGATATTCAAATTATTTATCCGTTTTATGAACCTAAACCTACTAGACTAGACTATTTATGAATGGTATTATACTGATTATAATATGTAAAAATGACAGATTATTTCTTCGTTGGGGCCAATTGGCTGAAGCTAATCCAGCTAAATAGAAAAACCACTCATTTATAAAGATTGTGTTTTAGGCGATTGTAGCCTTAGACTCGCTGTCGACCTTTAACATAAAAATTATGAAAAAGCTAAATGTGAGAATATATTTTAATTTGCATAGGTTTTTATATGACATTATTTTTGAAGTGAAATAGATCGATCAGACAAAGCAGCGCGAAAAAGTAAAATAAAAGATAAAATGTCTGTCTAATGGGTTTAAAGTTAAGGTACCTACTACTTAGTTGTTTATGACTTGTGATGTGTTATTATTGTGAAAGTAATTTGTGCCATCGACAATGTAAATGATTTAAAATTTTAGAAGCAATTTGTCTCTGTTCACGCTGGCTTACAAGAGCGGTGTTAATTGATTTACAGGGAACGGGTCACAATAGGTAGCTCCGTCTTGTTCGGAGTGATGGGATCATTAATCAATGTGTGAGTGTAGTAAGTCGGGTGTCTCCATTACTGTCTAAGAGAACTGTTCCGAGACAGGGTTGTACCCTCTCACAATTGACCACAAATTTGCGGCTGTCACGGACTTGGCGTTTGCACTTTGTACTTAGATATGAAACTTTAGTTATTGTCTGGCACACTTGAATATTCTAACATAATATTATTTATTAGGGCACTTGCCTGTTTTTCAATAATTAAAGTGTGTTAAAGCTAAGTTTAAAGTGTAGCTAATTATCAAACAAAAAATTATAGCTTAAAATTGTTCAATAATTAATACTAATGTTTGTTGCGAATACCCTATTGTTTGGAACTAGTGTGTAAATATGTTGTTGTTAAATAATTGTTTGCATTGCTGGCCACGCGGTCGGAGTAAAAATTGGTAACAAAATCTCGTTTATTTGAGAATATTATATTTATTACTAGCGATCCGGTTTCGCTCAAATACAATTTTATTTTACAAAAACCTTTGCCGTTTATCCCTCTTTTCATAGTAAAAACCATTGAAATCCGTTACGTACCACAATTGACAATTGAAGTTCATTGTAGAAATGAAACAGGCGGACAGTCACTTTGTTTCAACCTATTTTGAGATTACCTAAAGATCCATTACTTTCTTGTTTCTTTAGATAAACTCGAAACTAAAAATTATTGAGAAAATAAAAATGAGAAAGATTCCTAATATCC
Organism: Synanthedon formicaeformis; assembly: GCA_945859745.1. Classification (NCBI taxonomy): domain Eukaryota; kingdom Metazoa; phylum Arthropoda; class Insecta; order Lepidoptera; family Sesiidae; genus Synanthedon; species Synanthedon formicaeformis. Next base: position 7,052,332 of record OX243954.1, read on the forward strand.
TTTAAATAATTTTATTGTCAAATTAGTCTCAAATCAACTGAGTCCGGAATCAGCGCAATAAGTGAAAAATAAATACACAGATAGTAAAATCAGATCCAGATGTTGTACGCTTACAGAATCATTAGCTGACATAAAATGAAAAATAAATATTTTTATACAATTATTTATTTTTGTGACGAATTACGATTCGTAATTCTAACGGACAATGGAATTCCAAGCGGCTAAAACTGTGGATAAAACTATATCATTTTATGAACTGGACGACAATAAACTAAAAGTTAAAATAAAGCGGAGTTCAAACAGTGTCACCAGTTGGCTTTGTTACAAAATATTAACTATTGTTACAACTGAGTATTGTATTCAACGTCCATTAATAACGGTGGTAAGCCGAAGACGTCAAGATCGGGCGAGACACGCTTTAGGTCCACGGCCTATGTGAATTGACCACAAATTTGTGGTTCTATGCAACTGACACCTTGACCGTCACTTGCCGAAGTCACGCCCTTCCGCTATTCCAATGTTTATTGCTAACTGTATTGTGTTAGTTTTCTATGCTATATTTAAAGAGAAAGTGTGTATATTTGTTTGTAGGAGGTAATCTTCGAAACTACTCATCTGATTTAAAGAAATTCTTTCACCAACAGTTCTAATAGAATTTCAGAATGAACATAGGATAAATATTCCTTCCTGTGTTCCATTATTTATCGCTCACTGTAATGTGTTTGTATTTCTATACTAATATTAGAAAAAGGTGAAGCAACTTACATTTCAGTATGACAACCAATTAATTTTGTAAAAAAAAATTGAAGTCTAATTGATGGCTGTAACTACGCCCTTTACCATGAAATAACTGCATCTATGCATCATGTGGTCTAGTGAACTAGAGCCCATTTCCTCAATCCCTCCTAATCTCTTATTCTTTATCTTACTAATATCGATAGTCCTAAGCACCATAAGCCTACAAAAATCGAGTGAGCCTTCAGTCAATCTGCCTTCGGACTTTTACATAAAAAGACATAATAAGTTACAATCAACAAAGTGTACCGTCTAATAAAAGTTGATTATAATTAGTAAATAGTGACAGTAAGTACCGCTATGATGACTCCTGTTTAGAATGACCTAAAATATAAATGAGAAACAAAAACTTGTTGGGAGGCTTTAAGCAACGGACATGCCGACAGAGCCGGCCGGACACACCCATTCCATGTCCGTTGCGGCCGCCCCGTCGCTTGTCCCGACTCGTCACGCCTGTATTACCTAATTTAATTTGTAGTCCCCGCAATTTATGGCCCGCACAAGAGCCGTCTGCCCAACTGTTTGTTAGTAATGTCTGCACCCAGACAGATGCGCTTCGCGTCGCTCGGTAAGCTTCTGATTCAACGCCTGTAACTGAGTGCGCTGTGTATGCGAAATCTAGTTATATGGAGGTGCAGTTTTAATTGAATTTTGATTTGTACAAATGTTTTGATACGCGAGAGTAAATATTGTGAGTGTAGCCTAAAGCAATTTGAAGCGGCCGGTCCGGTGGTCTTTGTTGCATATCGGGCGGTAATAGAATTTGGTTCGCTTTTTGCGCGGTCGGTCGTTGCAGCCGCTAATAGTTGGCTCGGTTGCATTTGTAATTGTATCTAAATATAACCAACGTATAGTCTGTGCCACACAGGAAATGAGTGTTTGAAGTATTTTCATCATTCGCGTGCTCATGTAAAATGTAGAATTTATTGCTTAATTCACTAAGCTGCCGGCTTATAACTTAGGTTAGGAATGAATGAAAGTATTGAATTTATATTTTTCTTATTTATTAATCAGTTACTATTATTATTAACTATACTTACATTATTTCTGATTTTACTTCAATAAAGTAGGAGTAGACCATAAATATAAAATTGGAAATTCGTTACTGATGATAAGAGCATCTATAACGCATCTATATCTATAACACAGCTATAAAATAATCAGTTTAACATTTGTGTGACAATGGCGACTAATATATTAATCAGAAATTGAGAATATTTAAAAAACAAAAAGGTTTTTATATTTCTTTTCCCTCAAATAATATTACAAAAAATAGCTCATTCAGTGTTACGCTTTCACGACTAAACCAGGACATGGGGAAGTCATGGGGAAGAATCTAAGCAATTTTTCAACTTTTCTCGCTGCAAAACTGCAGGCTTATATAAATAACAATATATAAGAACTAGCTGGTGCCCGCGACTTCGTCCGCGTTGAATGATGAAAGGTACCCTATGTTCTTTCTGGCCAGACAACGTGTTATGCAAAATTTCATGGTGATTGGTTAAGTAGTTTTTGCGTGAAAGAGTAACATACATCCATACATCCATACAAACTTTCGCATTTATAATATTAGTACGAACAGTACTTCTCTCGAGAACAGTACTTTCTTTTTTCTAGATGAAAAGTATCATATTATGTTATCTACATAACATCTTTAATCTACATGACATAACGTGTTTTGTGCTAGAGATTTAAATTGTTTAATTCTCCTTTATACTTGGCCGAAAACTTGAAAAAATGCGTTTAAAGACCGCATTGCGAAAAAGTTTTGTTCGTTTTGTCGGCATTCGGGTGGTGTTGGCAGATGTGTCCGCCCGGTACATTCACAAATGTCGCGGCGTTGCATCGTGGTGGGCGCGCGGCGACTGCCCACCGTAAATCCTTCCCTAACTCGACTTTAGTGACCAAAACGCTGTCTCACTGGTCGTGCTGAAAGCTAGTTACAAAGAATTATCCGCTTGAAAACGCTGTGGTTTATTTGCGTGCAATAAAGTTTTAAGAATAAACAATAAAATATAAGATACTAGCTGGCGCCCGCGACTTCGTCTGCGTTGAAAAAGAAAAAGTAGCCTATCCTGTGTCCCGTACGTCTAAATGTTTATCTACGAAGTTTCATGAAAATCAGTTAATTCGTTTAAGAGTTATAGAGGAACATACATACAGAAAAAAATTCTAAAAATGGTCAATTTAGTTTCAGTATATCATGTATAGAGCCTATAAACACGATATCTCTGAAAACAAAGTAAATTACTCCATGACCGACCCTTACAGATTTATTATTAGTATTGATGATGATACGCCCAAAACTATGTATAAATACAATGACAGGTTGTTGTTGATGATAGTAATAAATTTTGTATATTTATATAATATATATTTATTTAAGTCACATTATTCAGGTATTTAGTGAATTTTCACTTCAGTAGAAACACACGTTATTACAAAGACAGTGAAGAAATAACCAAAAGCTAAATTAAATGTGCAAATAAAAAATCATAAAACAAATTGTGACACACCTCTTTAAAGTTAAAAGAGAAATTCCCACTTCAGAAAACTTCTAAAAGATATAATATTAATGTACGAAACATTGTTAAACTATTGTTATCAGTAGTCGAGTTGCCTTTGCCCTCCACCTCGTTGTTTCTGCACGGAGACGAGAGCTTTTGTCCATCTGTCACCCGAGTACTAAATAAGCAACTTTTATCCTCAGGGTGCCATTTTAATGAGAACTAATGAAGTTCCCGACCTCTCGCCCAACGTTTTGTTAGGTTAAGTGTACATATTTGTATTAGTTAGCACGTGTTTTTATAGAGGCACTGCTCCGCTACGATTCTTATTATTTTTCGTATACATTAATTTTAATTTTGAGCTACAGGACACATCTTCTATAATATATGTATTATAGAATAAGGGTCACTCTCTTTCTGTCTTTTCTTCGCTAACTTCATGAATTTTTATACCTAAGGTATAAAAATACCTAGGTATAATTATTTTTAATTAATTATACCTAGGTCCTGCAATTATTTTTATCTTTAATGATTTTCCCACATGTTTTTCTTCTGAAACCTCAAGTTGCTGTGGTCAAATTAATTTTGCCATAACAATATTTTATCTCATAGCTATAATTACAGGGCCGTTAATAAGCCGTAACTTCGACGCCATATAATCAAAGTCGAAATAAATCTTTTCTAAATGAAAAATGAACATGAAATACGCGCATATTTTTCCTTTTAAACACAATCATAAAAACGCCATAACTTGTAAGCAAGCACTAGCCTCTGCGCCCTGTCAAACGAGGATAGTAGAATATGAATAACTGCCCGTTTAATGAGTACTTTAACGCTTTCAATGTGCTTTATGAATAATGAAATTAGTTGCTTATGTTCTTGAGTTTCGTGCTTGTGATTTAATAAGGTCTTTGAGTTACGATTCACTCGTAAACATACAGGCTATTATACAGACTATAAGCGCAATCAGCTTTTGTAATTACTGCTCATTATTAGCACTTGTAGTAGGTATATAAGTTTAATAAAAAACTTACATAAATGTAATTACAATTACAAGCTAAGCTATCGTAGCTTAGGTTCGAATACTGTTTGGACCTTCACCTCTTCATTATGCATTAATCATATTTTCAGGTAAATGTCTCGTTATAAAGGTAAAGTAAAATACCATGAGGAAACCCAAACGTCTACAAATCCGCAGAGTGGACTCACAGTGTATACATTACAAGCGACCCACTCCCGGCTTCGCCTGGTATGAAACTACGAATCGAGAAAATATATCGTTCGCAAATGTTTATATTATAAGTGATTTCTTACCATTTTCTCTTGTCCAATAATTGATGGCTTTAGGAGACGCTTCAACGTGACATTGCAGATTAACATCGGTTCCGGTTGGTGCACCCACGAGTTGATTTGGCACTTGCACCAACGGGTGAACTGAAATTTGAGAAACACTTAAATCACAAGAAAAATGTTATAATTATAATATCCTCTAAAGATTATTATATCATCAGTATTAGAACACGGAACGTGTTAATTAACAAGTAATTAAATATTTAAGTATAAAGTTAGAACTGATAAATATGGTCTCCAAATGGAATATTTGAAATGAAGAAAAACTTTAAAAGTTGTAGTATGGTGAAAGTGTCTGATCAATAATTTGTCTGGAATATTTACGATTTATGCAAATTTATAAGTGAACAAATTTATAAGTGAATACAGAAATAATGTTAAATCTAAACTAGTAAAAACAAAAAGTTCCGTATGAACCCTTACAAGTAAACATACTCGTATTTACTGCGAGCAAATACTTTAAAATTGAGTATTTTAAGAGCAAAGCGCCTACGCGTATTGACTTTATCAAATATGCAAATAGAAGAAAATTATTAAAAATACTGGTCGATATCGATAGTATCCGTCCATTATTAGTGAGTTGTTTGTTCTATAGTAGAACAAAATAATAGTAGAACTAGTTGGACTAACCCAATTATAAAAACGTAACTTTGGGGCAGTTTGGGGCAGTCGTTTTCTATGTTCCAATGATTCCAAACAAAGCGAAGTTCATTTGTGCTTTTAATAGCGTGCTTTACATGCTGAGTGCAGACCAATTTGGTTCACTTTTTTTATAAATTATACCAATATTTTTTTCTTTCTTTCTTTCTTTCTTTCTTTCTTTCTTTCTTTCCAAATGTAGTAATATATTTTATATTTCTGGTCTTCTCTAAGATTTATTTTGACGTGTAATAAAATGTGGCCTATTAATTGCAGTGGAACGCAGTGTGCCCTGCCACTCACAAAATAATATGTGTAAATGTATAAGACGCTGTTGATATAGCGGCGATGCGCGATACAACTACAAGTCGAGTCGACATGTTTACTGTACGCCACGCTCCGCTTCACCACTTCGGTAAAACTCCATTGCAACTGTCGTGTGTTTACTTTGAATATTATCTGGCAACTGACTGTAGTGTCTGTCGTTTTGTTTGTATTCCTCATTCGTACTGGACTCCGTTAGATTAGTGCTCGTGAAATGTTAGATTGCTAAATAGTCACACGAAATGTACAGAAAACTAAACAATAAAAAGTTAACACAGCCTGTGAAAAATTTACAAAATTAAATCCTAATACTATAAATATTATACATGCGAAAGTGTGTATGTTTGTTACCCAATCACGCAAAAACGGTCCAACGGATTTGGATGAAATTTAGCATAGAAACAGTTTATTACCTATATGGGTTTAGTACCATTTTGACACAACCCCAAATATTAATATATAGGATACTTTTTATTCTGAAAAATGTTTAGTCGCAGACACTAGGTGGTATAAAATAAAAACCTGATGATATTTATATTTTTGCTTCCCGAAGTAGGTCGGTTTTATCCCAAGATTATTTGGTTATCATCTACATAATCTGATATGAATATATGACTTTTACGAGACAAGGAAGTTGTGTCATCATGAAAACTATTGACTGTTTTATACATCTGAAAGGTCTTTTTTTTAACTACAGATAAAAGTGGCATCGATAAACAGGTATATCTGAATGTTGGTTAAGTTTTTTTATTACTAATAGGTAGGCTGTCTGACGCTAGAAATAAAATACAGATTTTTTTCTAGCCACAATCCAATTTTGTATCGATTTGGTTCATGAGCCGGAGAATAGACTATCTATATTTCATTTTATATCCCCCTACACACACACACACACATTTCAGATGACAGGGCGTAGTTTAAATAATCATAAATTGAGCATGAAGACAAGTGGAAACCAATTGTCAAAGTAATTTTCAAATGAACATCACTATTTTTAGAAAATAAAAAATTAAGTGCCACTAAACTCGCATGGCTGCTATATCTGTTAGTTTCAAAGAGTTTCACTACTTAAACTCTGGGGAGCATTTAGGAATAAATTTTCAGTCGTAGTTAAGTTTGATTTTCTGAAATCCACACTAATATGATTGCGAAGTTTACTGTCTGCATTTTTTAATAGTTTAGGCACCGAGTTTAGGTAAGTAGAGAGGTAGATACTCGAGCAATAAGATTGGCTACATTTTTTATTTTCACTGCCAAGCCGCAAGAAAAAGCCAATTTATACTTCCAAACATATTCCAAATCATACTGTAATTTTCATGATTGGAGTATCAAATGCATTTACTAAATGCAGATTCGAGGATGAATATGCGAGCGTAAATAAACTGGGTGCAACATTACCTTTGAAAATACGTAGTTCAAAACTGTAATTGATATTGGAATTTCTTTAATTCGGGTCACATTTTGTTGACAATGTTAAAATACATAAATAAAAAAAATAAAAAAACAATGAAATACCAACCAAATAGCAAAGCTAATTTGTGTAAAACGAAGCAATTTTTTAACACAATGTAAACAAGTCTCGCCGACACACCCGAAACTCTGTTTAGCGGGAATTAAGGAAAACGAAATTTTCTTTCGCCTCTAGATCGGAGCTTATTTGCGGTTATGCTCTTTGACCGTCGTTAAATTCCTTTGGACGGCTTTTAAGAGTTTAAGTGGCCAATTTGCTGAACAAAATCTGAACGATCGGAATTTTTGTTCTAATTAATAGCTCGAAGGGGCAACGAGGCAAGCCTTTGCTTATTAAATAAAGCGGAATAATGAGCCTTCAAGTTATTCCAATTGAAATTGCTCTCTTTGTTTGCGTTTCGCACAGTATATATATATATATACAAGTTTATAAGCCGCTTTTGTGAAGCGTATACGAAAACCGGTAACTCACTCCCGTTCCACCTATCCCTACCAAGTATCCCCACTGATAGGGACCCCTACCAGTAGGGATAGGTGGATATTTTTTTTCATCTATCCCTACTACGTAAATGTACTATTAAGATGAAAAGCCTATATATTATCGGTAGAACATTTTGTTGCATTTTAATAAGTACATGGTCTTTATTACATAGCAATTAAAACTGGGGAATATCAGTTCATTCCGTAGGAAATAAAAGTGACAATCCAATTTCTAAGTGTATAAGAAGTAGATAGGGATCTTCTACAGCAATCAAAAGTTGCACAGAGTTTTCTCGGGTAGGATTTCGCGAGGAATTCTTCAAGTGACAGTTTGATTAACCGAACGGCGCACACGCTTGACTCTGCAATCGGAACTTCTTGGCATTTAGTATTTATAACATCTACCTGCTAGTTTTTAATTTTCAACTATACATATTTTTAGGTAAATAATTATATTTTTTGAGTTCATTTGTAAATTTATTTGAGGATGTTAAAATGTATAATTGTGAAGCAACAAAAAACAATAATTTTTTTTTATTTGTGCGTACGCTGCTAATTCGATTTCCTTTTTATTCAACCTACATTTTTAATATAATTTCAATGAAAACCAAGAGAAAGTCGTCCCATTATGAAGCACTTAATATAAATGAACTGCATAACTCGGCATCTTCCCGTAAAAAAAAGGATTTTGTAAAGACCGCTTAGCACATCACGGTCGCAGCCGCAACTGCGTACAGCCCACTGTTCGTTTTCGGCAAAGAAAATTTAAATTAAATATTTGAGAGCGTTCATTTTGTCTCCTCATCGAGCGAACGCGACGCATTCTTTGTGAAGTAATTAAACTGAGTGGAAGGGTTCCGAGCGGGACTAGTTTGTTTGTTCGTTTGAAATTGCGTTTCCTATGAAGTGAATTTCTCTCAGTGTCTTCGCCAAGAAAATAATCTAAAATTTGTTATTTGTTTAAGCGTCTCGTTTGAATTTATAAGTTGAACTTATTGAAATAAATAATATTGAAAAAAAAGGGAAAAAAATAATAGTAAGCATTATTATTTTTCGAATTTCTTCCACTACGTCACATATGAGGATATAACGATTCCTTCGGAGTATATTTTAGAAACAACCATTCAGCCGTTTTCTGCCAGTAAACTTGTTGTGATTTGAAAAGGTTTTTTTTACGAAATAACTAGCTAAAATATAATGTTACTGTAAATTTTTAGAATCAGTTCATGGAGTACTTTCATTTGACACCTTACTCGATAGGTTTCTGAACAATTTTTATTTATACTAAAAATTAATGACGTCATAACAAGAAAATATACTAGGTGGTGGATATCCACCCAAGTCTTACTTACTAAGACTCCTACTAATCTTTCCTGAAAAAAAAAATACATTACGCGAATTTTCCCACAGAATTTCAGTCATGTTTGTACTGTATGTATACATACTTTATAAGTATCACTTAGTCACAAATTTGCTGATTGGCTCACTTTATTTCTAAATAATAATCATTATCATCTAAATATAAACATATTGATATTATTATGAATACCTATTTGTAACAGTATTTTTGTGTTGAAATTTTGTGCACTAAAAACAAATGAACGTTACAATTTTGAAACGATAAAAAATTGAAATAATTGTTTGACATATTCCAATGACCTGCAATAATTATTCAGCACAATGTTACAGAATTGTTAACATAATATGTATATGTTATCCAATCAGCCGCGTGTTTACATCCGGACAGCCAATAACGAAATGCAAATATCAAGTGAACAACGACTACGTTCAACAAAGTAACACTTTAAAATTCTTATTATCATTATTTCAGTTTCAAATTTGATTTAAATAGTCAAAATTTTGAAAAGGTTTTCATGAAACGAAAATAATTTGTGAAACGCAACTAATAAAGCTGATATTTTTTGTAATTCTTAAATTTGAATTGTTGATTTTTAAACAAATTCTCTAAACACCAGTGGAAATTAGGTCGAATTCCTTTATTTAGACAAAATTAAGCGCCTTTGATAGCTTCTTTGTTCTATTTAAAAACATGATTCACTTTATGAAATTTACTAGAACGTTACTGCAACCGATTTGGGAGTCAACAACTTTCACTGAGCGAGTTGCCATCTACGACGTAGCACTCGCATTAAGATGCAAGACACGCTTTCGAGATGATACGTGATAACACGAAAATCTCCCAATTGCTTACGTGTTTGAGCCTTCGAGCCGTTTGGCGAACGGTGTTCCCCGACTAACCGAGCATTGAATAACTCCTGGTTATAAATTACGTTCTAAGATGCTCTGATAAGTGCGTTCACTACGAGGTTTTTGCTCGTAGAGAAATGGTTGCGGCACCGGTGCTACGAGCACGTTTTCCTTAAGAGATACTTAATGGAAGGTTGAATTGAATTATGATGTCTTGGTTTGATTAAGTATTGTTAATTTATAATTGATTAAATTGAGCGTGTTAAATTTAATTATAAATACTTGTCGATAGATTGTCGATAGAATATCTCCTCGAATGAACGATTGACGAATCAACATTGAACGATCAAATTTTATTAGAAGTGCATTTTTTTTTACATAAAATGGTACAAAACTTGTGCGAACCTTTATCATAAAAAATCGACTTCATCCATGAAATCTGAATTATTGTATACTAGCTGGTGCCAGTGACTTTGTCCACGTTGAAAAATAAAAAATATAACACATAAGAAAATATTTGACAGCGTGGCGGCCATTTTTCTTATTTTTAGACGGGAATCAACATTTTTCCTGGATAAAAGTATTTGTTAATCCAGGCAATAAGCTATCTGTGTGCCAAATACAATCCAATTCCGTTGAGCCGTTTTTGCATGAAAGAGTAACCGACATCCATACATTCAACCAAACATAGTCACAAAATTTCGCATTTATAAAATTAGTAGGATTGATTTATTTCATAAAGAAACCAATAAAATAAGCTTTTTAAGTACCTTAATTATTATTGCACACAAGTCGAACTTTGTACAGCTAAATATTTTTATTATCAAACCCAATACTCATCAGTTTCAGCATGTAATCGACGGATACAGCTCAACTTAATCTAAAAGCAATTAAAAAAACTTAACTAAAAGATTGCTAAGTAATAACTTACAATGAACATGAAGCATTATTCTCTTGCTTACAGATGGTGGCACTCCATTTCCAGCGAGGCACAGATAGGCGCCCATTTCTGACCGCGTCACTTTCGTGAGGTTGACAATTTCTCCTTCCAACGACGTCACTGCACAACAATACATAAATTATTGAGAAGTTCACTCTGTCTGCTCCGTAAGGGCATTATTTATTTATCACTTAGGAATCACAAATGAAATAACAGAGAACAAAAAAATGTAACAATTTACAGAAGAGATAGGTTTAGAGAACAGCGTATCACTCCATGGGGTATTCTGTTTCTTATCCTATTTTTCTTTGTTAAACAAATTTCGCGTAGTAAATAGCATCACCCTGGTGTTGCTTCAGGATATAAGTATAATTTTCCTTAAAGAGCTGTTTATCTGCACGCTATTCATCAAAATAAAAAAGTCTGCAATTCTTATAAGGAAAAACAATTTGTCAGTGCTCATTTTATTGTGTTTTATTAGCGTATAACCTTATTTGGATATTGGGTCTACTTCTATTATTTTATTATTCTATTATTATTATTTGGATATTGCTTAAAAATAATTAAAGATTATAAACATATCTTCATTTCTATTTTTATCATAGATTTAGTATTACTACCGTTCCGTTATTTTTATAGATATTTATCACCTCAATAAAGTTTGAAATAACTAAAAAGTTAATCTTTTAAATGTAAATCGTTTGCCCACTTTTTCGTTGTAAACTTTTGCGAATTCGATAAGTAGACGAGTTTGCTTGTAGAACTACAGTTTATTTTTTTAGAAAAAAAATGCAAATCTAAAAGAACTTCACCCGTTTACATTTTGCATAAAATTTGAAGCATCTTGAGTGCGGTTGAAACTAACTAACGTTAGCGCTCTATCGGGTTCAGTGCTTACTTTGCATTTCACCCAAGAACCGTCGGAAAACATTTCCAAACGCCAAAAGTTGACTGACTGGCTTCTGTAAACAAGTGCTGTTAGTGGTTTGAAGTCGAGCTGTTTTTCTAACACCTTGCTCAAAATGGCACCAAAGTACATTTACAGCCATTATTCAAACAAGAGGATAAAAAGCTAGGACAATATTTTCCGAAGGAACTGAAGGGAGTTGATGGTTTAAAGTGTAGAGCTCTCGAACGACCCGGGCACACGGCGACGCTTCGTTAGCAAACAATGCTAGAACAACGAAAGTCGTGGAGTGGCCAACCGTGTTGTTTAGAAAACGAATATCAATAACTATTTACGTTGTTTTAGTAGACATTGTTGTAAGTAAAAAATCAAGTTCACCACATCGCATTTATTACTGAGTAAGGTCAATAAAATAATATTACAATGAAGATATCTGTTTATGCGACGATAATACAAATATGTGCTATTATTTCCCAACATTGGAAAATATGTTCAAAATCATAATTAATCATAAATTCCAGGACTAGCAAATAATAATATAAATATATTTATCACTCTATTAGTGTACTATCAACAGCCTGTTTGTCGACTTTATCTATGTAACATTTTATAAATATGTAAGTTGTATTTATCAATATTTTGTGCAATTAAATATGAAATACATAAATATGAAATACAAATAAAAAACCTTAAAACAAATAGAATGGAATATTTTATTTAAATTTTCTGCTGTATAAAAATATTTATGAATGAAATAGAACGTGCGACTCCTCAGGTTTTCTCTTCTGCCTTCGAAGCGGACCGTTGAATAAACTTGGCCTGTCGATGTGTCATAAGTCAAGTGACGCTCAAGCTCGCGGACTGTAGTGGTTTTCTATAGACATAAGAAACCACGAACAGGACACGTGTCTAATAGTAATCACGAGATACAAAATTGTAACTGGTGACTTCTTATGGTTTCTCACAGATGCAATCGTAGTAAGAGTGGTTTTAGTTTATATGACTGTATAAATTTATTAAAGGTACAGTCATATAAACCTTTATATATACAACCTTTATATATATAACCTCACATATAAACGCGGATAGATTAACTTTTTTTAAATTAAACAAAGTAGCAGTTTGACGGCATAGGTAAGTGGCTACCATCTTTATACTTATACTTATTTTATTTATAAACACCTTCATCATGATCATAATTCTTATTCTTCTTATTCATAGTTTCTTAATCATATCAAGCAATTATTTATCATCAATTGAACCGTCATCTTGCTTTCATATAAAAAAATCACTATAAAGATCACTAATAAAATTATAAAATCTAATAGAGTATGCTCACTGAATACATCGATTTTTTTTTATTCTTTTTATTACAGATGGGTTTGTTCTTGCCTAACATCCAGCTGTGTAGGAAGATGAGGCCAAAGATGGAACGAACTCACCCAGAAAATGCCTATTCACTCAAACTTTGAAAAGATTTGGGTTATATTAGCTATAAAAGTATACTATAATATGTATAATAATTTATATGTATTATACTAACCCATCAACCGGCGACGGTTATTTAAGTAATTGACGAAAAATATTTTCATGTAATTTGTCATCTCGAGAAGTTGTTAAGTCTACCAAGTGTCAACTAAAGTCCACGAACGACCCCTTAGCAGAGTCCTCGAGTAAAATGAAAAAGCAACATTCCCTCATCTTGTCCCTTGTTTCTAAGTTATAATTTTAATTAAGTCTGTGAAACGTGATACCTATTCTCGGATTTTTTATTTATTTATATATACTTGGTTTAGATATAATTTTTCCCCATTTATCTATCCCTTCCTAATCCTTATACTTAATCCTACTATGAAATAAATGATTATAATAATATATTAGAGTATAATAATTTCTTTAAAATAATCTATTGACGCATCATGTAAAATTTTATACAAAAAAGTTATAATTTATATTGAAAGGTTGGCCGACGGTTCACTAAATGTTAGATATAAAGCTAAAAAAAAATAAACAAGTTTTTTATCTTACATAAAGTTAAAAATAATAAACCTAACAACCTAACCTAATTTTTACAAAATTAGATTAAAAAATCCTAAAGTAAAAAATTAAATGAGACATTCTTTTAACTAAGTATGCGTTGGTAAAACTAATGCGTTCTCATTCCAATACTGTGCTTAATATTCCTTTAGTAACAACTCTACGAGTATAATTGTATTTGCCGTGAAGATCCTTGAATTATAATAGTGACATTGTCTCTCCAGATTCCAACTTTGCGGGACAGATGAACAGCGAAGAATAGAAGGATAGTAGAGTTAATTTGCATTAGTCGCCGACTAAGTTTCAGCCATTCATTCGCTTATCTACATAATTTGGTGTAGAACATGGCGAATAGGCACGCGACACGCTCTTGTCAACGAAATATGTTTTATTTGAAACAATAAACGGCAAATTGTGAACAATATTCTATTGTTTAACAACACAGCTTACGGCTGTTTCCATATAATTATTTATACGATGTTATATTTAATGAACATTTTGTTCCAGTGACAATCATTATTTCTACAAACAAATCCCGGGATCTGTTTTACAAGAAAAAGTCATTACTGCAACACTTAAAAGTGATTTATGCTGTAAAAGTTGGCCGTAAGTTGAGGATAACAAATTTGAAAGAGCCGCGCGCCATCATTGAAAAACTATATTTCTTGAGTCGGACGCCCCTCGAACTTTCCTCATTGGAATATTCCATGAAGAAACATTGGCCTACGTAATGGATAGCTTGTATTGTTTCCTGCCCAGATTTATGGAGGTAACTTGTAACGGCTTCTTTAATTAGACTTCTTCACTCAAATTGATGATTGTTATTGATGTTAGTTAATTTAAAATTGGTTAAGGAGAGCCTTTCAATGCGATACTCAATTATATTGAAGGAAACTTGGTCTACGTAGAGTCCCCAAAAGTGCTTTCTCTAACTTTTTTTATATTAAACTCGACAGACAGGCAGACGGTTTTATTTGTTGGTAGGTGGCTACCGTCGTATATACACTAGCAACGCCACTGGTGCTGCAAGTGCGCTGCCGACTTATAGTTGGATTAAAAATAGGGATTAGAAAGAGATATTCCTCATCCAGACCAAAGCGAATCTGGGACCCCTGAAATAGAGCATTAAGGCAACCACTCATCTAAAACGGCTCGTCTCTACCTTTGTAAAGTTTAGTTTTAACGCAATATAACATAAGTGCACGGGTTTCTATCAATATTGTATCGGTATCGAATTAAGATTTATATACTTAGATATGTACAGCTCGTTGTGAAAGTCATTACGAGTGGTATTTTGTTAGCTTAATGAATTGACTGATGGCAGAAGGAGGTCTGAACAGTAGTGGGGTTAAGTGGAACTTGCTGATTAATCACCCTGTCAGTTCAGTTTCCAATTGCCACTCGTCACGAATTTACCCTTGTTCGCATGATTTTTATGTAGAGTTTGATTTTATATAAATTTTCAACAGCTCTATACATTGCGAAGCCTTCACCCGACGGAGGATCCATGTGAATAATAAATATTTATGTCTATAAATATTTGAAAAAAGTTTGTAAAAATGTAATGAAATATTATATGTTGCACGCGAATTTGCCCGCGTAAATTTATAAAAAAATGGCCTGTTACTCGCTGATTAAAGAATTTTCAAAATCGGTCTAGTAGTTTTTGAGTTTATTCATTACAAACATATTACATTCATACTAATGTTATAATGAGAGAACTCTTTATAACATTAGTATAGAGTATAGATTAATATGGCTAACAAACTTTTTATCAATTTATAAAACTTAAAAAATTATTACAATTGTAAGAATATTCGATAAGAAACGAAATTAGTAAGTTCAGTTAGTTAGTAATAGGGATTGTGCATAGAATAAAAGTTTTTATTTTTATTTTTATTGATAAACCTACTGCTAAGGAAGAGTTTGAATAACGATATTCAATTTTAAAAAATGGAGGACTAACATTTTTGGACGTTTTCGCTGTGCCGTAAGTAAAAAAGTGCTTAATAGACTCGGAACAGAAATCGCAATGAAAGCAGAAAATTATTACTTATATTACGTTTAATTTGGAAGCTGCCTGTAACCCTTTATTCATCTCTTTACTTGGACGAATACAGAGATGAGTAGCTAAGTAATTATTCCCGGACCGTCTCGAGGTTGTAATCCAGTAGGGATTTGAAAGGGCGGTGTGAATGGTAATAGGACTTCCCCGAGGTGCTGCGGTGCGATTTACTGCTCAGATTCAATAGTGAATATTTTAAGTTGTGATTTATATACTACCGGTTACTTAAATTGTCTCAGAATATAAGACACTTTATATCGATTTCGAGTGTTTTATCAATATAAAAGTATATTTTATCTAAACAACTGTAGTTTGAAAATTGAATACGAGAGAATTAATCCTTAAAAACTTCAAAAATTGATCGCTGATATCAATTGTAAATGTAACATACGTAAGATAGCTCGTAGAAAATTTTATATACAGGTTATGTGTACGTTCACATGTCCTATATACAAATACAATATGATTAAAATTACTATCTATATACATGGTCTTACAAGTATCACGAAAGCATTCTTTATTTTTTATTTTTTTGTAAAAGAGTTAATTTTCCTTTGCTTATCTCTTTTCCATTTATTTGCCAACTGTCTAGTATTTACTAGATAATTTTACTAGTTTTATTTTCTTTTGTTTGAGTAATACACAAACGATAGAATCCAGCGAAACTGTTTTCATGCTGGCCAACAAAAGGATATTTGTGGTGCGAACGGAATCCATAGTCAAATATCGCCCAATAAATCGCCTAATATAAATGTGTTTATCCACAATACAAGCAGGTAAAACAGAGCTATCTTCTTTTTAAGTATCCTTGGATGACAACTTGTGATATAAAAGTAGGGTAAATCTCCATGGAGGTAATTAATGTCAGCCATTACATTGCTCATCACGTACAACTTACCCCCGGGAATATTCGCTATGATTCTACCTTTTCCAATGAGTTGTGTCGCGCTTTATCTTGATGTTGAGGGGTACAGTAAAGAGGTCACAGTACATGAAATCTCTTTGTTAGACCTTTTGCTGACATCGTGCATCGTGCTGAAAGATTGTTACTTAATCGCCTGTATTATTAGAGTCATGTAGCATTATGGACCTTTACTCTATTGGTGTGGATTACGCAATTATTGTACTAATTTTCTTTATGGATATTTTCTTTTTTATATTGGAAAAATCTTCTCTGTCTACGATGACCAGTGTCTCTTAATCGCTCTGTTTTTCGGTTAGAGACTTTTTTCGAGTTAACCATACTAATATAATATAGTACAAAGTCTTAAGGTTTGAATAAACGTTTAAAATTACCTTTAAAATGAACAAAAGGACGATAAGAAATCGTGAAACAGGGATAATTAGAAAAATAAGATATAGTTTTTAAATCAAAATATAGTAAATTTACTAGAAAACAGCGCACAGGATAGTGTTAATACATTAAAATGTAAGACAACATAATATAAACCAATTTGAAATGAATACGGAAACGGGAGTTAGATTAAGCTTCCCCTACATTCTCTAGTTGTTTGAGAAGGGTCAAACTCGCTCATGAAAGTTTTATGAAGCCCGTGTATTGTATGCATTTTCATTAAACATTTTACTCTTATTACCTTTACTAGCTGGCGCCCGCGACTTCGTCCGCGTTGAAAGAGAAAAAAGTAGCCTATCCTGTGTCTTGTACGTCTAAATGTTTAACCACCAAATTTTATGAAAATCAGTTAGTTCGTTTAAGAGTTATGTAGGAACATACTTACATACAATACCTACACATACATATTTATTATTAGTATTGATAACAGAGTAATTAATTTAAATTAGAAAAAGAAACGACCAAGAGCTCTAATAAAACATCAAATATGACTATTTTATTATATTTGCATTTCAATTCATACAACTTAAAAAGTGGCACACGCTTGATTTGAGTTGATAGCAAGTGTAAATATTGGAAACCATAACGAGCTCGAAATAAAATAAAAATTGCGCTTTATTTCCGTCTATACAGAAACTTTATGTAATAGCTACCTGCTATAAAAAAATAGGTACTAATTAGGTAACGGTTCCAATATGAAATATAACATCTCAAATTAAAAACTCTGAAAGAAACTCAAAGAAACTTTTTGGCAACGACACCCTTGTGGAGTCTCAACTTCAAAGCCTGCAGCATCGCCGAAAAGTAGCATGCCTATCGATTTTCTATCGTCTGCACTATGGAGAGTGTGCGTCCATTCTATACGATCTGATCCAGCAAGAAACGTTCCACTTGCGGAACAGGAGGTGCGGGCGAGGGATTCATCCCTTCGTGGTTGATGTTCCTCGGTCACGCACGAAGCGTTACAGTTTCACCTTCCTTGTCCGAACTGCTAAGGAGTGGAACTCATTGCCTGTGTCCGTGTTTCCTCAAAATTACAATCTCGGGGTCTTCAAATCAAGGGTAAATGGGCACTTACTAGGTAAGCGTGGTCAACCTTTGGCCGCATCTGCATCTTACATCAAGTGATATCGCGGCCAAGAGCTGCCTTGATATTATATAAAAAAAAAACTTTTTGCGATTCTTCGCTTCTTCTTTTGCTTATTTTATTTGCTAATGAGGTTTATTTCAATTAGTTCTCTGCAGTCAAAGTTACTAACTATTAATCTTATATGGAATCGCCGTGAACCATTTCACTTCACGGTCTGGTTTAGTTCGTTAAAAGTGTATTCAGTTAATGCACTAGTACTTAATTTATAGAGACGATTAAGGTACTCAAATTGTACTTTCTTAAGCCTAATACTAGTTTATTTTTTAATAGACCAAAAAACTTGTATGTATATATTAGACACATTTGATACCTACATTTTTTTTCGTAAAAACAAAAAATCTATATTTAATTTAATTACCCGAACTTTGTTTTTTAGCTTGAATTCCTGCTACGAAGCGGGTATGGCGATTGGAAATATTTAGCGGGTATCACGCTAAAGAATCTGTTGTACCTTAAAAATAACACAGCATTTATGTAAATCAATCAACATTTTCATTCATACATCGAGATATACTAATTCTCAATATGGCGGCGTAGCGGGCTACACCCGTCTGAGACGCCCAAATTGACTACAAAAGATTGACATTGAGCCCTTTAAGTTAAGATATAAAAGATTCATTTAAACAAGTGAATCAAGTTTTCATTAAATATTGCTCTGAAATAATTTAAATTTATCTAATCTAACCTTTTGTTTTTCCCTGTGGTCCACCTCTTGCAATGATATCACCGCCGTCTTCTCTACGCCACAATATCTTGGGAGGAGGGTAGCCTTTAGCTTTGCACACCAATTTGGCTGCACCACCCTCTGGTACCATCATATCACCAGATGTTTCTTCATAGATAATGTCGGGAGGTATAACAACTTCTAAAAATGCAGTCTGCAAAGATTATGTTTATGTAAATCCTTACATATTATAAAAGAACGTCCTCCGCCGCGTCTGTCTGTCTGTCAAAAACTACTGCACTGATTTTCATGCTGTTTTCACCAATGGATAAAGTGGTTCTCGAGGAAGGTTTTAGTATATAATTTACAAATTTATGCGGACGAAGTCGCAGACAGCAGCTAGTTTCTTATAATATACTCAGATTACAGATATAATTGTTTCAATTCATAAATGTCATTCATTTATGAATTATCAATGATCTAGTCTAGATCATTGATATAGTAACTATTAAAAAAAATACAGTATATAGATTTTTAAGTTGAAATTTATCATCTTCGTTCACATCATTAAATAAAACACACAACGTATTATTTAATTGACCTCACCTGCATTTTCATTGGATCTGTATTAACTTGGCACATATATTGTCCTCTGTCCTCTCTTTTAACTCCTCTAATGTTGAGTGTCCATGTATTGTAATCGTTGTGTGTCACACTCAGTCTCGCATTATTCGTAATGACGTGCTCGTGAATCGCCAGAATAGCCTTCGTGTCCGCTTTGATCCAAGCCACCTGCTCCCGGAACGGCCAGATGAACAGCCGAGTCAAATTATTCCGATGTAAAGAAAAGGAATGAGCAAAATGTTAATGGGATAAATGAGTCAAACGGAACGAAAACGCCACATTTTTGTAACCGTATAATGCTGAGTTTAAGAGAAAAACAAACAATGAAGTCCTTTAAAGAGAACATCTCTAATTACAAGCGAATACTTCCCAAGAGGCAGTCACGACAACGATCCTCGTGCGCTAGCAACACTATCTTGTTGCGAGCGACTCGCAAAATGTTCACGGAATTTTTAATTACATTTTCGTCTGGTCGCTGCTATGAGGCGAGCTGCGGGCGCAATGTGAAAACGCCCTCATTTCACTCGCTTTACCAAAAGCGTCGACATCGCAATAGAAGCTAATTTCCTGCATAGCACGTAGTAAAAAAGAAAAACAAAGTTTCATAAAAATATGGCGTTTTCTATACAATATAACTTTAGTATAGTGAGGGCTCTAATTAAGATATCGTCACTTTTGCTGCTAGAATTTTTGGCTTTGTATTAACTTCCAAAATCTCAATTTAAAAATTTAAAGTTTATGAGGGGTCTGATTAAAATTTTGTCACTTTTGCTAATAGAACTTTTGGCTTTGTATAAACTTCAAAAAATTTAATTAACATATTCAAAGTTTTGTTTAACATTTATATTGCAGAATTTGATAGGAAAAATGATTTACTTTAAAAAACTATAGACGAAGAAACATACTTAATGTAAGATAGAGTTAAGTGCAAGAAAGAAGTGCACTACATCGATAAATAATAAGTGCTAAGTGTATTTCAAATTTATCTACGGGAAATCATTTATAAGAAGGTGCTTGTGCATCATCACTAAACTTTGTGTAACTAACAGTGTCTACCAATCTACAAGAAAGTACATTTACTATGGTCTGATTATAAATAAATGGTCTGGTTTTTCGTAATTTATCAACTCTTATATCAATTTAATTGTTTTTTTTTTTAAAGTGAAACTTCTTTGCGTGCGATGAGACTAAAGTTAGGTCGAATATTGGACGGCGTCTCATTGGTCAGCATCCTCAATGGTGCAAATGACACTACTTTGTACAGTATCCACCATCGATTGTGCAAATGACACTACTTTGTGCCGCTTACACCATTGATAAATTACAAATTTTAGACAAAAACAAACATACATACAGGTAAATAAACTTGAGTGTAACTTGATCACGTGACATTTCTTGTCATCTGCGTGACATCTTACCTACTATATTTGATCGCCAAAGAAGTTTCACTTCTGTCACGCGTAGTGTGTACACGCGGATATTTTTTTAAAATAGTTTTCCTACAGTTGTTTAACTTTTATTTTGTTAATACAATTTGCAAAATAGTATAAAACTATTATAATGATACTTTTCTGTTTTTCTTTCTTTTCTTTGCCTTCTTATTGATTGATGATTATTGTTAATCTGCTGTGCCCTTGCAGTCACAGCAGTTATTTTTAATTTCAAATTGTTATTAGTTTAAATTCAGTTCAAGAACTGTAAGAAAATCATGAAAATATATTATTATTTTTATAATTATAAGCGATGCAACCAAGTTACTACTAGTATAGGTACTAGTATTCCAAAAAATAGGTACTCGTTCCAATATAAAAAAGAAAGTGCTCAAAATTTTGTTTACAGATTATGTCTTTCTTTAATTGCATCGTTTATTCTACATGATAATGATATATATGTACATATAATATTCAATTTCATATTTACCACCTTACGTACTCCGTGCTCATCCATACCAGAGGTGCATATCTAAGTTTTAGTTGTGTATTTACATGAATTTTTGTGTAAAAACTGTGAATAATTAAAATTGTATAAATAATAAAAAAATATGTAAATATAATGTAGGTATACAATATATGTTACTACGATAATAACTATATCTGAAGTGTTTAGACGGATTTTTGTTGTTTTATATAATAGTTTTGATGCATCTATGGAACTACTAGTTGGATATACCTTTTTGCATTTGATAGCCTGATTCTTGAGGGTTAAGGCAGGTCTCAAAAATTATACATTACTCTTAGGAACCGAGATAAAATAAAAATAAAATACATAAAGAAAGCAACCAGAAATGAAGTAATGCTATACCTAGAGCGATAACCGAGTTCGGAGGACAGTAGGGAAAGTACGTTATCGAGAGAAAGAATCCGATATCTTATAAATCAAACTTTGAGTGAAATAGCGGGGCACAGCTAGTAATGTAATAACTGTTAAAAAAGGTATTATGTTAACAATGCAGAGAAAATACGCAATTTCTTCACCAGGAATATATTTAGAAAATCCTGTGCCTTTTAATTAGTTTTTGATATAAAAATGATTTAATGCATATTAATAGTTTAGAAAATATCGGTTTTGGAACCACCACACAATCCTGAAGAGAACCCTGAAGTGATAAGAATGTAATAATAGATAAGTGAGAAGATAACTTGATTCCCCAACGCATATAAGTTACTTTATAAAAAGTCACCCCCTGCGTAAAATTTAAAATTCCGCTTAGAAGATTTTGAAAGAAATAAATGTGAATTTATAAAAAAAATACTTTAAATAAGAAAGAGATTAAAAAAATAGATCCATTTATAATCGAACTGAAACGGACATGAAAATTAATATGCATATTTTGATTTATATCGTATATAAACAACCATCTATTTATTCGTAGCAACCATCGAAATAATATATCTTTGCAAGCACAAAGGAAAAAAAAGTTGTATTTTTAGAATTTTTTACTTTCACGTTTATGACACGCGAGAATAATCAGTATTCACTTCGCGATAACATAAAATAAATAGTATTTTTACGTAAACAGTAGCTTTAATTTGTATTTGTGGTGTTTTGAATAAAAAAAGTAATAGTACAGCATATAATATACGGTATGATATCGTGTGTTTGAATCATAGAACATTAGATAACTCCGGGGACAGTTTGAGAGCGCTGCCTTTCGGAATGATTGAACGGGGACCAAGGGGGTTTGTCCCGGCTTTATTTTAATTTAGTAAAGTGACTGTTTTGCAATGTAAATTTCTTAGCCGTATGAAATAGTCCAAGCGGGCCTTGTGGTTGTGTTACGCCGCAATTGACACTTTTATAGAAGATCCACAGTACAATAGAAATACAATTTAAGGCGAGGAGTGCATAAAAGCGTATTTTTCACTTCGGATCTTCGCGACCGCGATGCGCGATTGCGGCCTTGTGACTAGGCGACCACAGTCGTTTGTCGCCTGGCGACTCTTGATAGCTTAGCTTAACGAATCTCCGCGACTTAAGTGCACAACCCAAACTGCTCAC
Organism: Synanthedon formicaeformis; assembly: GCA_945859745.1. NCBI lineage: Eukaryota > Metazoa > Arthropoda > Insecta > Lepidoptera > Sesiidae > Synanthedon > Synanthedon formicaeformis. Next base: position 7,075,344 of record OX243954.1, read on the forward strand.
TGTTCTTGCAGTTTCTCTAGTAAACATGGCCCGATAGATGGTACATTTCCGGGTAGGTATTTAAGGCAAGCTGAAAACTTGTCCTATAACTCTGGCTGGGGAGCAGTGAGGCTAAATCGGGACAACCCTTATATAACCCTTAGTCCCTGTCTTAACGTGTGCTTATTACATTAACAATAATTTTATCACAAATGACTACGTGTAAAGTGCAACACTGAAACAAAAATTGTGCTTTAAACGAATATGTAACGTGATTAAATTTATTTGTAGTGAAGTGCATTTGGAATTCACAGCATGCTCTTCGCATATACATATGTAATCATTTATCAGAACAACATACCGACTATTTGTGCACGTTGATAGTATATTAAAACTCAAGAACCGTCATGTGTCAATTGAACGTATTGTAACATGATGAAAATAAAAAATAAACTACAATGTTTTTGTAATAATTTAAAAATGGCACGTTTTAGTTAAAATAATGTATTCTAAACGGTATAATATAATATTACTTTTAAATATAAAACTCGTTTTAAAGAAAAATAGGTAAAACAATAACATAAATTTTATAAATTTTATCAATCGTATAAATTTATAAAAGTTAAAAATAATATTAAAAAATAAAATATTCTTGAGTCTTATTTTTATGTGCAAGTGTAGAAGAATGTGCATTTAGTGCTAGAAGTTGTTTACTTCTACTTCTATTTTGGGACAAAATGTTGTGCATAATATAGTTCAGAGTAGGTGGTCTAGTCTAGGATAGAAACAGATCTCTATAGAGTTAGTGCTGGTGCGTTTTGAAACGGTGCTGAAGGAATGCAGTGTACTAAGGAGGTGTGCAAGAAGTGTAGAAGTTGGTGCATAGTCTTCTCATAAGGTGAGGTCTATAACTTGTAAGCAATTGCGCAAAAAAATCGGCCCTAGATATGTGATTTAATTTTAACTAGTCCCTATTGCATAATTTAATGTAACTCACTATAATTACAAACTGTATTGTAAAACTAGAAAATATTATTTTAAATGGAATGAGTCCATTTTGATTTTAATTTACTGATATTACACAGGTCAATTAGTTAAAGCAAACTACGAGAAGGAGCTCAATCGTCGAGACCAGCTCGGGTGGGTAGCGTTAGCAGCTCGGATGTGTGTGGCCAGTGATAACATATGGCGCTGAAACGTGGTCTTTAACCACGGGCTCAACGTCGCTGAACAAGCTATGGAGAAGGGTAGGCTCGTGGTGACATTGCGAGATTGAATCAAGAATGAAGAGATCCGAAGATAAACGAAAGTTTTCGGCATAACTCAGCGGATCAGAAAGTTGAAGTGGCAGTGGGCAGGAAAGATAGTACGGAAAGCCAACGGACGCTGTGGCCGGAAGGTTCGTGAATGGAGGCCACGGACCGGCAAGCGCAGCATAGGACATCCACTCACAAACTGATAAGTGCTGCGGGTCTACGGTGGATCCAGGATACTTCTGATATAAAATTCAGTAAGGATCCATAATAAGAATGGGATTATGAGAGAATTATGGGAGATTATGGGAGAATTATAGGAATTATAGGAGAATTATGGGAGAGACATCACAAATTACCGTTGTACTCGTATTAAGTGAGTAACGACTAAAATTGATTAAAATTATTAAATTTCCTAATTCTTTTCAAGAATATTTTTAAGTTAATAATTGATCAAGTTATAAACCTCAACTACGAATCAAAAGTAGTGATTGAAGGTGCTCCTCTATCAAGTGGCTAGCTGTAATGAGTCGGTTTGATACACACCCTGGCAGTGGCGGAGTCGCCACTCACCCTATAACCGCCAAGGTTATTCACCACACATGTGAACATCGCGTCTCGTCCTTGGGCTACCGTCACGTTCTCCAGAGGATACAAGAAGTCTGGTTCTAGACCTAAAGCTGAAAGAAAAAAAAGCTTAAATTAATTATGTTGAACTCTCTGATAAGAATGGATTTTGTTTGGAATTAGATCTAACAGCGAATGAGTGGGATGTATAAGTGAGAAGTAGAAATTATGACTATTTCATAATAACAAGAGTATCGGCTGGGTCCCATATTATTATTCATAGCATTACGCGGTGTCTGAAACGTTCATTGTGGGAATATTTCGGGTTAGTGATGCGCAAGTGATTTCGACTGCGGAGAATAATTTACATGAATAACTAAAATTAAACGTTTGAATGCGATTCGCATTGTTATGAGATTTGGCAATAAAGGAGAAGATTACGAAAGTATTTTATAGTGGAACTTTGCAGATTATTTATTTATTACTTAAAATACGGCAAACAACACTTGCACAAAATACAAGATTATTTTATAATGAGTTGTGCAGTTGTGATATGACAATGATTTCACTAATTACAGGTTAGCACTTTTTTATTAAAAGAAATGGTAAAGTGGTTTCTCATGTTTATTATCAATGTACTTTAGCAATATATTATTATTGTTATTAGTTAAACTTTTTATAGTATTTATATTATAAATGATGGTTATGTCATTTCAGTTACGAATATGGAAGAAGGGATTATAAGTTCGCTGTTATGGTTCAATGTCATTTGTAAAGTGTATGCATTAGAATTTCTGACATTCATAAAAATTTTAGAATTTTTTTTATATACAGCTGCTTAGGTGTCCTTTTATGTTGCTATAGCAACATAAAAGGACACCTAAGCAGCTGTATCTTTTTAAATTTCTTTTCTATAGAAAAGAAATTTAAAAAGTTTATAATAAATCTAGCCTCATTTGGTGTCGTTTTAAGTAAGTAGATATCAAGTATGTATTAGTTGAGAGAAGCGACGATGCGACTGAGGAGAGGGGTCGCAGAGTGTAGAACAGTTTATTGAAATGGTAAGTGATTTTCACTTCCAGGCTTCCCGCGCGAGCGCGTCGCCCGAAGCGATTAGCATAAATAGCGAGAAACTTCGGCAGCCAACTCGTAATGTCAAATATTGATTTATAAATGCAGCAAGTCTAAATATATAATATATTTCGCAACTCCGATTATAAAGTTCGCAGGCTCGGTAGAAATCGATACGCTAAATAAAGAGAGTTTCAATCGTTCAGTTACAGCAGGTGAGGAAAAACATTGGAAATTCATTAGGCTGCGCAAGCCGACCGTTTTAGGAATATTATAAATAAAAAAATTTTAAACTGTTTAGTCGATATAAAAGCGAAAGAATTTAATTACAAATTTAAAATTTATATTTAGAATATAGGATAAAAATATCGTATATTTCAATCCAGGTAATCATCAATGAAAACAACATTCAAATCGGTTAAGTAAGCTGTTTTTGAGATAAGCCGTTCTGCACAGACGACAGACAAACAGACAGAATTTTGGAAACAATTTTTTTGAACCCGGTAACATAAGGTACGGCGTGTAATAATGGTTTTTTCGAAAAAATATTTAATCTACAAACACAGCTCGTTTACGATTTTATTATATGAGATTTTATATTGAATAACTTCGTGATTGATATGAAATTATTTAATTCATCAAATTATTTCATCTTACGTCAAGATTATTCCATATTTGGGAAGATACTTCAACCAGTAATAAAAATAAGCATATAAAAACATTAGTATATAATATGTAAGTCGTAATAACAACTGGTCTAACGTATAGATAGATACATTAGAACCATGGCCGATAGTAGATGTGTAACGTCCCCTGCGAATGGATAGCTTGAGGCGTCAATATTCTACGTGACCAGTTCCTTGCGTCGCTTACAGGGAAACATGTGTCGGAAGTGAGAACTATACATATTTCCTCATACAATGTGTTCACACTACGTACTGAATTGTTGAATTATTTGTAGGTACAAATACTCGTGCGTCCACAGAGTACCTAGTAGCTAGGCGTCCACAAATCCATATCAGTTGTATGTATTGCTTTTGAATAAATCACTTTTTATATTTTTATTTTTATAATACAAATCACATTTACTCAATTGTCAAACTCCGACCACGTCAAGAAAGCAAACGTATCCGTGCGGATACATTGCGAAGGCGTCACATACATTGCTTGAGGGCGCATCCTGTCTTGTTTAACATATCACTGGTATTAACAATACCTCCTTGCGATTTTACTAGGTAAAAGTATAGTAGAGTATAAAATACGATACATATACCTACCTCAAGTTAAATTTTAACAGTTACTACGTTATATTGCGTATGCCATGTGTGGGAGCGCGGACGGGTCAATTGGTACAACCAATGCAAATGTCGCCAAGCTAAATGCCGCCAATATACATAACCACTTTCGTACTCGTATATGCAAAATATCAACGTTTCACATTGGCTGAATATGAAAAGTTCCAATTTCGAATAATTCCAATTATCGTTTCAATTTATTTTAAACCAGTTTCAAAAAATGTTGCCAAAACATATTGTCACACATTTTATGTTTAAATTACACAGCGGTATATGTACGTATTATAATTTTTATGGAAATTTTTATGGTTATTTAGCCAAAATTTTTAGTGTGAAATGCAAAATCGTTAGCACTATTTACGTTAAAATGTTTACGGTGAATCGCTTACATTCCGGGTATACGTTTCCAGTGAGAGAACGATTTCCGGGACTCCAAGCTGAATATCAAGTGTCCAAATCGCGTAGAAGGAGAAGTGAATAGGGAAGATTTGTAGCGAACAGTTCCCTGTCAATAGATAGTCGTTATTAGTTGCTTCGAATCTCGACCGTTTGGATACCTACGTAAATACACCATTACTTTTCAATGTTTACTAATTTTCTACAAAGGGTAACTTTCGAATAAAAAACGTTACACTGTTCTTAAGCAGCTTAAGTTTATTATTAAAAAAAAAGTTACTAGCTGTGCCCGCAACTTTCTACGTGCGGTTTTTGTACGCTCGATATTTCGATATTCGGTATAACTTTTTTGTTTGTGAACCGATTCGAATGAAACAAACACTAAATGTTACGGGAAGTCTGCTGCAATACATAAGTGAAAACCGCATTCAAATCTGTTAAGCCCAGACAAATAGATTAAAATTCAAAAAAACTATTTTTTACCAGTTATTATTAGTACAGTGTTTTTTTTTAATATTATTATATGTCTATACACATTGAAGATATAATATATGTTTCTATCTACACTAATAATAAATCTGTAAGGGTTGGTCATGGAGTAAGTTACTTTGTTTTCAGATATCGTGTTTATAGGCTCTATACATGATACGGAAACTAAATTGACCATTTTTAGATTTTTTTTCTGTATGTATGTATGTATGTATGTTCCTCCATAACTCTTAAATGAATTAACTGATTTTCATGAAAATTGGTAGATAAACATTAAGACGTACAGGACACAGGATAGGCTACTTTTTCTTTTTCAACGCGGACGAAGTCGCGGGCGCCAGCTAGTAGTAAATAAATAAAAAAATATTGTAACAATATATTACTTTACTACCTCAACATACAATAAGTGATCTGACTGATCGAGAGGTTTGTATGTATGCTTTGTAGTTTGTACTCCTACATATGCATAACCGCTCCATATACTACAGTCAGTTCGTGCATGATATTTAATAAACGTTCAAACTTTAGATTGAAACTGTCTTCGCAAGAGGTAGTCAGTCACTCGTGTACTGCTCATACCAAATATTCGTTTGAATCCTGTTTCACTATTTGGAAATAAATTGATTTAATTTTCCTTTTATTTTGTATAATTACGTAGATGTATGAGTTACTCGTACAATCGAGAAAAATAATATTTCAAATTGCTAACTTACTATTTGATTTTTTTCTTAGGTGAGAATTTTTAATAAAAGGAGTGTGAATGATATACATTTTATACAGGTTTTTATATTAATTATTAAATTTACTTATAACCTCAAAGAAGGTTCGTTAACCAGCTTGATATTTCTATATATTTCTTTAACGGTTATCAGTTAATAAGAGTTTACATCAACACTTTCATGGAAAATACAAAACAGATAAATATTAAATCCCCCTTTAAACTCAAGCTCCACATACATATGGAGCTATCTTATATTATGTTTAGCATTGTATTGATAGTAATTACAAGTTGAACGCAATTGACTACTAACATGGTTTTGTACTCTAGAAGATACGATGTCAATTATAAGTATTAATATTTTAGCAGGCTCTTACTTTGAAACACAATACAGTAAGATTTCAAGTTTACTATCTAAAAGAGTTTTCATTCCTTAGATAACAAATTTTAAATAATTATTACTTAAAAAACAATATAGAAAATTACGTACGCATTAATATTATAATAAATATTATGATATAATAATATAATTACTATGATGAGGAAGATAGAAGGAAAGCTGTTTTATAGTTTGAAAGCTGACGTGATCGGGTTGGTTCTTATATAGCTATAATTTATGAAGATCTGTTCACATGCTTGAAGACCATCAGATTCCTTGTTAACGAAGGGCTTTCACTAACTTCCACAGGTTCAATTGATGTGAAATTTTGTGTGCTATAACAGTATTTGGCGATATTTCATGACCATTAGGTAACCTCTTGACCTGATGCTGCAGTATCTAGTAGTCTGCGGGATACCCAATTCTTCAGCAAATTACAGCAAATATAGCGTGTTAAGGATCTATAGAAAGTCGAGGGTTACATTATAATTTTAATTATAGCTAGGCATTAATTTCAAAATAAATATTTCTCTACGTCTATGAACTTTTAAAATTACAGTACCTACTCGTATAGATGTTGTCTAACTTTTTTATTTAACCTTTACGAAGTTGTCATAGATATTTGTGTAAGACAGTAGAAGAAGGTTTTCATCATTGTTTTTAATTCAGTTACTTGATCTAACGAATTGTTGACTTCTTTATTTACTTAACTTTGCTGACGTAATAATTCAGTTTAGTCTAAATTTATTTGTATATACGTAAAAAGTTTCATAAAATAACTACTTTCTAATCTATACTATGACATTTGTAAGTACGAATTTATCCCCCAATGAAATGTCTTTGAATGTTCACATTATCGTTCAATCACGAGTGTTGCCAGCTACAATATTTTCCTTAACAGTGGATTTATTTATTATTATGATACGATAATAATAAGAAGAACAAATAATATTCGGAGGAAATTATATTACAAAGTCGATCGAAGGCAATTGTTCAGGGGTGTGACTCGGCCGCTTTATGGTTGTTGTCCGTCCCAATCACGAGTTATCCGACGAGTTATTTTGTAGGGACAGCAAAAACAAAATTTATAACAGAATAAACAATTTAGTGATGGAGATACTGTTTGTTACAATATATTTTGTTTGTGTATTATGGATACAAAAAAGGAACTAATTACAAGTACATATTATATTAACCCACTAAAACTAACCTATTAGAAATAAGCTAAATTAGTATATAAAAATGCAAGAAACAAAAGGGTTTTTTATTTATTTATTATAAAATTTATTTTGAGTACCATAACATAAAAAAAACGAACTGCTTATTCAAACATAGTTATGTACAATTATATAGCAGATGTGTTGAAGGATGTCGAAAAGTTCTGTCATATAGTCATTGTCAATGAAGGTGCCATGAAATGTAATATTGGTTTCACAGCCCTGTATAAAATTTCATATAAGCTCTCTTTAAAAATAATTAGTCAATTATAATTATATTATGTTGAACAAACAATACCTAAGTAGATTAGAATCTTCCAACAAAATTCTCTAACCCTGTCCAGTCTAGTTTGCAGTTAATATTAAACTTGCTCTTGCAAACTATATTTCTGTGTTGCAGGTACAAGTTTGACTGTTAATGCAAAAGACAAATAGTTTGTTGGACGTTTTTGATGTCGTTACGTTCGAGTTGCACGGAACGGCCACGACCCGCCCGGAGTTCGCGCCACTACACTCGCACTACGGATTTGTTTGCTCCAACTAGTTAAATGTTAGACTAAACTTTATTCGGTCCTCCAAGTCTTAGAGATGTTCTAGCTTTGTTATTGTTGTTCAAGTCTGTTTGGAGGGTTAGAGAGGACGGTCAAGGACTATACAATATAATATGGTAAAATTTCTTTCTTATGGACTAATTCTTTTAGTTTATCTGTTACTGATATTTATTGAAAGTAGATACAGTTGCGTGTTTAAGAAAATTGTGTCATTTTCGAAATAATAAGTTCACCAGGCCACAAAATACAATTGCATTACAAGGGTTAAAACTATAAAGTATAAATAACTGGTACATTCAATTGTTCAGGTAATTAAAAATGAATTTTTAAAATAATTTAATTTCGTATCAATTATTTTTGAGTTGAGTATTTCTATTTCTATCCTTAATATCTTTAAAATTTTTATAGTTTCTTAATTAGACAAAAGCATTTTTTATTAATAACTTGAAAAAAAAAAAAAATAAACAATGTTTTAGGACAACTCAGTCAGCCATAGGACTTTATTTCGTTAGTTCTGTGAAGAGATTGCGTTAAATATTCTGTTTCATTTAAATAAATATAGCAGACTTATCAATTTTTCTTTGGGACTTTAGAATTTTTCTTACACGCAATAAATGTGAAACAAAGTAGACGGTAACCAAGAATTCTGGTTACGATTTTCAGAAAGCTTATTCCGAGTAAGGAAATACTTCGCGAACATTGTTTCTAAATTAAAACAATCTCATAATTGCACATTCTCCAACTTCTTTGATGCAGAGATGCTTTCGTCGGTGAGGGTGCTCGTTGCGGGTACGGAGTCTAAGGGGAGGAGTGCGAGATCGCTTGGGGTAAGTTTTGAAGAGAAGTTAAGCCGATTAAGTGTCATTTCCGCCACGGAACTAGCACTGTTCATTAAATATTTCGGGCGACTTAATTGCTGAGGTCGCTCGTCTGATAAGTTTTGAAATGCGAACAGATTTGTATACCATGTTTTGATGCATCGAATTACAACACGAACTCATTGCTGCTAAACGAACGTATTAATTCCCTTAAGAATTTAATGGGTTCATAGTTTAATACTTTAGTATCGGAATTAGTCAACTGCCTTAAATTAAAAATTAAGATTAATTTATTATTTAAGGCAACATTTACTAAAAAAAAAAAATTCTGTTACATTACATTCTGTCACTCATGGATAGAAAAAAAAATGCACCCCTGGCGAAGCCGGGAGCGGGTCGCTAGTGAAAAATAAAATAAATGCCATTTACTTATAAGTCAGACAACATGGAAAATGTAAATTTTTGGAAACTGTCATATTTATCTCGCAATAGGTCACTAATAAAAATAAGAGTTAGTTGCAATAATTATTACCTTTGAAACTATGGCATCTGCATATTATTCTGTATTGACTGTAACTTCCTACAGAATAAATATTCATCGTAAATTTGTCTTTATAACTTTGTCAATAATTTCCCAGTCAAAGTTTTCTGTGAACTCATCAAAACTTAGCAAGTTTGTAGTTACGTGTGTGTTGCTATCAGGTCCTGGCCCATTTATTTATATTAGTAGAAAATTTAATTACGTATAAATTTGAGTAGGTATTATCATTTAAAAAAACAAAATTAGGGGTTCCACCATACCCCCAGATAACAATTATCGGCCCATGCCGCAAGTATCAAAACTATGTTATAATATTATTATTATGTATCCAAACTATATTATAATATTATTATCATCACAATTTAAGAATGTATGGGCTAATCTATCTTGTATAAAGATGTATGTCTTCACATTTGTTATAAGGTTGCTGTTGGTCTTGAGAAGGTGTGACATTCATTATATTTTAATCCATATTTAATTTGAAAACACCCAGAACACTCAGGCGCGCAGTTCCGACCGGGTTTCGAACCTATGTTTTCCGTTTTGATACCTTCATTTTAAGTATTAATTTTATTGTTATTAAACTTTTGCAGTCATGACTGAACTATTTCTTGCTAAGACCGTTGGTTCTTGTAATTTATTTTACTACAAACTCCACATACAACAATAAGTGCTTCATGAATTGAACAAAATGAAATTACAGTTTTCCTTGTTTGCGTAAAATATATAGAAGCGGAAATTATAGGCCGCGTTCGTGCGGGCACAAAGTCCATTACAGTCAATTCGTCTGGAGGAGCACGTGTTGAAACTATTCTCACGGGTAAACGAATTACCTGCGCTAGATAAATAAAAGGAAACTGCCGAGCTCACCGATAAAGCCAATAACAATTAAAGATAGACGAATAAAAATTCCTACTGCAAACATTCCGTGAAAATGCAGATACGAAACATCGCCAACAGAACGCTTTATTTTTAGGGTTTTTTTCGTTAAAAACAATGTTTGAAATTCCACCTTTTTTTGTTCAAACGAGTAGTAATTTCATCTATATAGATAGATTTTCTACGTATCGTGTTTTCACACGTGATTTTTAACGTGTTAAGTATAATTAATTAGCAATTTATTATAATTAACTATAAAATTTGAGTTACATTTTTAATCTTTATATATAAACAAATAGATTCAGTATCTGAATGTCCACAAAACTCAAAAACTAATGGATTGTTTTGAAATTTTTACACAATATTGCATTTTAATTGAAGTGTTTTTATATATATATTTTTTATGTAACATTAAATAGGCACAGTGAAATGTAACCGGGTTCAGCTAGCAATAATATAAATTTGGAGTTGTAAATAATTTTTCATTCGTTCAGAAGAACTTCGGAAATTGTAATTTATATTTTTTGTTGGCTATTTTATTTGGGTCTTTATAACTTTAAAAATATAAATTCTAATTTGGGCACAAAGGATGTACTTAAATAATATTTCCAATTGTTAGGAATATTTCTAATAATAGGTACATAAATATCAGTAGAGCTTGTTGTGTAGAAGAATTTGTTATAACGCTTGAGTTAATAAGATAAATCTCCCCTTAAATTAGTCCTGTAAATTAGTCGTACAAGATTGAAGCAAGTTTGTGACTGGCATCTAAAGAGTGTAGACGTGACTTGCGTTCACTCCACTATTCCTATAAATAACTACCCAACAATATAGTTGTTATAATAATTCAATTATGAATCGGATTGGATTTTTATGCAGACACTTAAATTAGAATGAAATATTACCTATGAACGTTGATACAACAATAATATTAACAAAATATGAGAATTGAATATATTTATTAGTAACTAGCAGCGGATGCATTTTTCCCTGTATTTTTTTTAAATTTTTTCGGATATAAAAGATTTTTAGGTAAAGAAAATTTGCCGAATTGGTTTAACTGTTCTATTTATTTTTATTTATATAGATTGAAACTGCACGTATTCAAATATAATTACAAATTTTCTACAATATTTGATACTTAAAACTTATAGATAAATCAATCGCCAGCTAATTAAGGAATAAACACACAGTTACATTGTTTTTAGTTTTTTGGCATATTTTTATTTACTTCCTGATCCCAATCAATGAATAATCAAACTTTATTTTTAATCTTAGGACTTCTTTAATAATGTAACTTAAAAGTTTTTAAAATCCGAAACACATCCCTCCCATTTTTATACAAAATAAAAATGATTTTAACGAATGAATACGACTTACGTATATAACAACAATGTATGTTGGTATGGCGATCGGTCCAGTGGCTCACTTTTTCAATATCCCGGACCTAATGGGCGCCAGATGGCAAGTTGGGCAAAGTGATGCTATCAAAAAGCGATAGGCTGCGGTTTTCCCGGTTATCGGAGCACTTTGCGCTGCCGTCCTGACGTGGGTCGACTTACAACATGTTGTACAGGAATTTACACGATTCAAAAACGCTTTCAATAGTAATTCTTAGAGCGAGATACTTTTATGCGAATTTGTGAATAGAGAACTTCAGAAAAATGTGTACATATTGGGGAATAAATAGAAAATAATAATATCCTACTAATATTATAACTGCGAAAATTTGTGAGGACGGATGTATGGATGTATGGTGTTATTTCACCCAAAAAGGCTCAATGGATTTGGATGAAATTTGACACACAGATAGTTTATTAGCTAGATTAACATATACGATACTTTTTATACTTAAAAAATATCTAAAATGTCTAAAAATATAAAAAAAACTGTCGCGTCGTCACAGCGATGTCGGGCGTTATAATACTCATATTTATTTTCTCAGGTGTAGGTGTAATAGCTTTCATTTTCCAACGTGGATGAAGCTGCGGGCACCAGCTAGCACTTTGTAAGTAAATGGATATTAACTATTTTTATCACTCGTTCTCTGAAGTCGTTATTATTATTCGAATGCGGGTTGTAAACTCGATTTACAGCCTTAGGAGCTAAATAAATAAAAAAAAACAGATTTTTTTACATTCACTTAACCACTCAAGAGTAATTAGTCTTTCCTTTAGCTATATGGCAAAGGAAAAAACTTGTTCTGCCTAATTGTTTTCTTTTATAATGTTAGTAAGTAACATTATAAATAACATAATGCTTAGTAAGTAAATTAATTAAAATAATGCAATTAAATTAACACGGGGTGTTGTTTCATATGTCTGTCTGTGTATCTCTGTGTATTTCGGCGTTCTTTTTTTCTGTCAAATTTATAGTATACTAAAATCGTCCTTTGTCGCAAGTAAAATTTATTCTATTTTAGATAGAAAGATTTTTTTAGGTAGTGTATAGTTTTTTTAGGAAAGTATAATGCAGTTTCTCCTTTTGTATATCTACTATTACTGTACTATAGGTACCTACAATCTACATACCTAGTATATGGATGCAAAATAATTTTACAGTAACTTTAAAATGCATGTTAAGTAGAAACAGGAAAATTACATTTGCAACTTAACAGCATAAGCTGCCGCTATTCTCATCTCACTGTATATTCACAAGTAACTTTTTCTTACAAAAAAGACTTCTTTTGAACGTAATTCCATTATGCGTCAGGGTCCTATCACGGTGCGAACGAGGAAAGGTAGTCCTGAGCCGCTAAAACGCTGCAACAGGCAATTTGTGGAGCTCGTTGTCTCCTCATCTTGTTTATATTTTGTAAATAATTGTAAAATAATGGAGCGCCATATTAACCGCCCGTTTGCATTGTTATTCAGTCTGCGAAGTCGACGGCGCGCACGCCCCACAGCTTATCGCCGGCCCCCAGCCGTTGTAAATTAAATAAATATACATCTAATGAGCGGAAATACAATGCATGACTAAGCTGAATAATTACTTTATCTTCTTATTGCCAAAATGTTTCGCCCATTTCTCGCCATTATATCCAATTGAATTTTGAACTTCACCCAAATTTAACTAAGAAAGAGTTGAGTAAGAATCATTATGATTTTTTTTTTTAAAACTTTATTTACAACTAGCCCAGCTTCGTTGCATTGTGCGCGTGGGACGCACGCGGTTCTGTTTTTTTTTTTTAATTTTTTTATTTTATTAAAAGTAGCTTAACTTAATCTTTATTACATCTGTTCTCTGCCAGTGAAATACCCGTTAAAATAGATCCAGCAGTTTCGGAGATATGACGGTACAAACAGACAGACAAAAGTTATAATAACATATTATATACTTTGATATACATTTAATAAAAAACAGTCAAGAGGCACTTCAGTTTTATTTATTAGTATATACGTAGACGTAATAAATACTCATTTGTCTTGTATTCAATACACTCAAAATTATTCATAATGCATTCGGAAACTATGACTTTATTTATAGCTTCCTTGATTTTTATTCGAAAATAGGGAGACAGCAAGAAAATTATGAGGGAGGTTAAATCTGTTCATGACTTTGGTAGGAAGTTATGATAGAGGGTGACTTTGTACGGCTTGACTAGTTGGGACAAAGTTTGAGCTCTTACATTGATTGCTTACTTATCTTGTGTGTGTACACTACACACGTGTATGATTTAATACGTCAAGAGTGAAAAGGAACTGTTTATCATTTTGACGCGAACAAAATACTTTAGGGTTACACAACTTCATCTACTAGTATTATAGTTAATTAACAATTAATTAATAGTTAACTAGTCATAAAAATATGTATACCTAATGTTACGTTTGTCATAAACATAAACATGTAGATTCTACATTAAAAAATATTCTTTTGCTTAATTTAAACTTGGACAAGCTATAATTATAAATTACTAGCCGTTGCATGCGACTCCGTCCGCGTAATTTTATAAATTATAGCCTGATAATATAGCTTCCAGAATGTTTCAAATCGGTCTAGTAATTTTAGAGCCTATTCAATTCAAACAAACAAACAACCAAATCTTTCCTCTTTATAATATTAGTATAGGTAAACGAACTCTCGACTTTTTATTGAGCCTAAACACGCTATATCTGCTGTAAGTTGCTAAGGACTTGGGTATACCGCAGACACTATTCCTATAGTGTATCATCAGCTCAAGGTTATTTCGACAGGTAAAATATTTCAGTGTCTTTCATATGCTTTTTCTACTTCGTTGAATATATGGCCATAAATTTTATGATGCATATTTTAATTACGTGAATTTCGACAGGCAGCTGGTACAACAATAATACCTTTTTAAGTTTAAAGAAATAGAGAAACAACCAATTCAGAAGAAAAACTAAATTTATTAGGAGGGGTGTCAAAGCTTGTTAAAATAGTCGTAAAAGCGTACGTGCAAAGGGATAAGAAAGGATGAATTTTTCTAAGTGCTCATGAGGGGAGTGGAAACACGAGCTCTTACGTTTGTACATTGATCCGAGTAGGAACGGAACGTACGGGTTGTTTTGTAGGAAACACATCCTTTGAGGCCAACGAGTGGAGTGGACGAGCCTTTGAACGGCTCTGCTCGGTCGCATTTTCATACTGCTATCAGTTTTAGCGGCGAATATATTTTACTGCTTCATACTTTTTTGAATTGCTTGAATAATTAAAGTGAATGGCTAAACGAATTTTAATTTAGAGAAAGATTTAATGAATTTAAATAATTAAAAAAAATTTTTTTTAATAAATATATTATTATTATTACAGCAAAAAAGTTACTGCGATGATATTTTTTTGTAAAAAAAATAAAGGCAATTTTGTAAAACTTAAAATTAATATTCATTATTTATATCTACTTATCTATAAATACATATTATTTCAACGAATCTGTTTGTTTCTATGCTAACTTCTTTTAAACCACCAACAGATTTTGATATAGTTTTCAATAATGGAAAGAGAGATAAACCAGGGAAGTTTGTATATTAACTTGCAGATAAAAATTGCACCTGCACGAAGCGAGGAGCGTGTTGATATAGTAAAATATATATATAATAAAACTAATATGTTTATTATCTTTTCATAGTATCATAAGACGTATTTGTATTATATACTTTGGCTACGCAAGCATCGTTTAAGATGAAATATAATATTTGATCGTATTAATCGAACGTTCTATTTGTCTTTTGGCTCCTGACCCCGTCCCGCTTACGGAGGCAGAGCGTTCGAGAATTTCAATTTAGGAGAAGAATGTGCCGACATAACGTGTGGCCCGAGATATTTTGATAGGACATGTTCCTCGTGAATAAATTTCTTTTAACGTATTAAAGTTTATAAACGGTTTTTATTTTGTAACAATTCACTAGCATAAATTATGTTGACAACATTTTTACTTTATATATCATGTCATATGTATTTATTTAGAAAAGAAAATATAAAAGATGCGATTCCTGTGGAGTTTCTTTGGCCGTTCTTCTCCACAGAGGAATGCACACCTTGGTAGTGAACGTGCCATTCTCTGCCATTCTCTGACGTCGAAAAGCGATTTTGTAAATCTCTTTTCGAAGAAAATGCTTTGAATTTTAAGTACTATGTTTTCATATGCAATATACACTAGCTTGTGCTCGCGACTTTATCCGTGTTGAAATATATCGCCTGACAACATTGATGCCTGACATTATACTTTTGCGCATTTACTTTTTAAGTTCGTACGCGCTGAAGTTCGTTTTCCCACAAGAACCTAACATTTTTACTGGATTATAATTATCCTGCCAGTTAACCCGGGTAATTAACTATATGTGTACCAAATATTATTCTATTCCGTTAAGCCGTTTCTGAGATACTCGTAAGCATGCTCAAAAGCAGACAACCTGATAAAAGAACTAAAAACTATTTTATGACCTCGGTAACATACTCGTATAAGCATAAAGAGTACATATAAGCATAAGCATAAAGATTAAATATTTTTTAATATGAATATGTTTTATCGGAATCTTATAAATTATGATTCCTTAACTGAAAAATATTTTAGATACCTACGTTATTTGAT
The DNA here is from genome assembly GCA_945859745.1 of Synanthedon formicaeformis. Lineage (NCBI taxonomy): Eukaryota > Metazoa > Arthropoda > Insecta > Lepidoptera > Sesiidae > Synanthedon > Synanthedon formicaeformis. The sequence goes on from OX243954.1 coordinate 7,091,546, forward strand.
GACTATTTTTAGATGGTCCATTAAAACAATAACTTCGCTTACTTATAATCCCTATAAATTTCGGTAATATCTTCAATATTAAACTCGCTTTAACGTGTGTTAGATACAGGCCTTTGGAATTTTCAATTTGATCACGGAATGCGGCCACACAGAAGGAAGAAAGGCTGAGATCTGCATGTGGAGAGGCCACGCCGCCAAATGGGTTGTTCCCCAATTTATTGTATCAATTTCGTGTAAGGAAACTGGACGACATAGTCCACTGGAATATTTGCAATAGTCTAGACACCATTTTATATATATATTCGAGAAGTTCGAGGCCTTTTCTCGAAAGTTTTATTACCTTGACTACCTATAGTTTTATACTTCAATAAACTAAAGTTTTGAGTTCGCATTAATTCTATAAATTTATAATATAATTTTTATAATATAAATGGCCCGGTCCTGAATTGAGTTATTAGTCAACTCGCATCATTTTTGGAAGGTAGATTTTAGTTTTTATTTAGTACAGTATATTTTCTAATTTATAAATTTGAATAGGTTTTTTTTTATAAATAGACTTGTTGAAAAAAATGAATTAAAAGAACAAAACGAAGCGTAGCGAAATACATGATAACAATAGTAGGAAGCGACATTGTGTTTAAGTTGCTTGGCCTATTTTACGCGTCAAACTTTTCGCTGACAAAATTTATTCATGGCGTGATCCCTCATAAATACATTTGAGGGTTTATTGTCGTAATGAATTTGATATGGCTATAAAATGAAGCTTATCTTTCACGTGCCTATTTAGTCTTCATTTTTTTGTTAGTTTATCTCATTTACTCGATAGAGACCTAATGTTCATGTGAGTTAAAACAAAAAACATTGAAGTATTATTTCGACATAATTAGGTTGAATATAAAAGTTAATTATTATTTTCAGAATCTTTTTAAATATATTTAAATGTAATTTGGTAATACTGTGCATTTCCAAAAGAGTACAAGTCATAATTTCAATACTTATTTATGAAATCTGTAAAATTATAATCTGAAATATTTACAGAAAATTACTTAAATCAAGAAAGACCTTTATTGCCAAATTATCTAAAGTGTAGTTTAAAAAGAGACCTACTTAGCCATTGCCTATAACTAGACTTCAGCATTCTGTTATCTTTCAGATGATTTCGTTCACTTTTAGAACTATTGTAGATTATTTTTAAAGCACGCATGCAAATCAAATACTCAACCAATATAGTGTGTCCTGACACTACTAAATTAGCTAATTACATAAATTATGGGAAATCTAAAGTATTATTATTATAAAAGCAAACATTTTAATATGACACATAATGTGAAACATATATTATGTCACGAATATGCTACAGAAACCTCTAAAAAGAAAGCTCGTGAAGAGGTCGTTTATGTTGTGACATTCGCATAATAATTTTATTAGTATAACCTACAAGGGAACTTGAGATGCAGTAAATATGAAGGGCCTAATAAAAACATTATGCACATAAAGTGTCGAGAATTAAAGAGTACAATATAAAAGTTGTAATAAACAAAGCTCATCGGTGTGGGTGTTGTGAAGTAGATAAAACCCTTATGGGCGGAAGTACGACAAGTGACGACGGTCACGTTTTTAATTACCCGAGCCTCATCCGTAACTTGTCACTAGGGGAGTTTGGCTACAAGTTCCTACGTGGCACACGATTTTTATAAATATTTGCTCTGAGCTAGAACGTACTTAATGACATTAAAAGGTAATTATTATTACTTTTAAGTTATTTTGTACCGGACAGGCGCAAGGTATTTGAGTAAGATTGGTGGTTGTCTGGATTGCCTGCTACTCAATGTGTCACAGTCAAGGAATCAAGGTAAATTTGGTAAATAAGGACATTTTGTCATTGATATTTTATCTACAGAAAAAGATTCTACAGAAAACAGCTTCTTCATACTCGTTTGTTACATTTGGATACCTGAGATTTTTTATGCTTAATCTAAAACAATTTTAGACAATTAATTTTAAGACAGTTTTACTTACTACGCAAACAAATAAATAAATAGAGACTTTTCAAGCAAATAAAATCTTTGAACTCAACAAACTGATGTACAACGTGTTGTTATGAGGCGCGAGGTGGAAAAAAACTATTTTCCAGATTATTTGTGCAACTTCTGGGCTATGGCCGACGACTTTGTTATGAAAGAAGTTACCTTACTTGAAAATTTTAAAAGCTTTTGCGTTTCTTAGCATCTCTTTTTCTTTACCTTTTTAAACACCCCGTTTCTTATATTTAAAACAAGGTAAAACTTAATACAAGAATGCTTCAGTTTGTGTAACAGTTATTACAGCTAAGGTATTTTTATTATTTTATTTCTTGTTAAGGACGTAGGTACCAGAGGGTAGGATAAGTATTAAAAATAAGGAATTAGCGAGGTCACCTAGAAGATGCCTATTCAATGAGCTCGGACGCCAGCAGGGTGTTGCAAACCTTTTTTGAAATTAATTTACTCATACTTACAAATTAGAAAACAACATAAATACCTAATGTAAGTTATTTTAGTGCATATAAGGTCCATCCATATGCTCGGCGCTGACATTAACGCGAAGCAATCTCTCACTCCGTCAGCGAACGTCGCGCCACCAAGTCAAGTGGGTAATAAATAAAATGGCTCCCCTTTTCCCAATTTTACATAAAAACGCGTCCCATTCGCAATCTGCATGTTTATGAGCAAATATTCTATAAACAAGTCAGAAGGCAATACCGCTCTGGGTGTGTAGCTGAGACAGCAATACACAGAATTGCATGCAAATAAGATCACCAGCAATAAATACAAGCATTGTTTCCGCAGCTTTTGTTCCTCACCATTTCCTTATTGCAGGGAGATTTTATGAGTGCGTTGACCGGCTTTAAAATTATTATGTCATGTCTGCTGCGTTTTATTATTAATATTCATAGACCACAAGATTGTAATGTCACATTTAACTACATAGAAGTTTTTCGGTACGAGAAGCACCAAATTGGAACAGATTTATTTAGGAACACATTAGACCTTTGATGTTGTGCTAAATTTAATATGTGAAGTGTGCTAAATAAATAGAGTAGACTCTTTTTTTATGATACAGAATGACAGGTAGGCTGGCGGTATGATTGAGAGTAACTAGCTGGCTAATATCTCCTAGGAACGTTACATTAGGTTCTGCTGAAACTGATATGATGAAGGGTAAGGGAAGTACAACAGCATATGTGCCGTTATTTCGTGGTGTTTTTTTCAGTTAAGATGGTTTCTTCTGCCAAACAGGCCGCCTAGTTTATGACTACATAACGCAGTGAGCCCTGTCACTAAACTACCGTATATGTTCTAATGTACCGTAAATGTTCTAATAAATTAATAACTATTGATTTGTATTCAGAAAAAAGCTGGTTTTCAAACAGTAAAAAAAATGCAAAACAAGGCAAATTATACTTAGAGTTTTTCCTCTATGCTATACGTATCATGTAAAGCGACTAATGAATGGATGGGCTGAATACCTGTCAATAAAAAAAAAATCGGCCATTTCGTATCGAAATATCAAATGAATATTTTTTTGGATATTTAGTTTTATTCATATAATTTGCCACTTTGTGTTCTAATTTTACAGTTTTGTCAATCCTCGTCATCCATAATTTCTATGTAGTTTAAGAAATTAAAATTTATCCTTTCTGTGGGTAAGTGATTCAAAAGTCAGAGAATATTCTGGATTTGATGTAAAATATTATCTTTAAACTTTTTTAAACTTTGGTTTGAGGGAATAAATCATCTTTTTTTAAGAACATCACCCTACAATTTTATACCATTGACAATAAAACCAAAGCTTTACATTTTTTAAGTTATAATATCATTTATTTATTTAAATAATTATGCATCATTCATATTTTTATTTTTAATGCCGAAGTGATGTGCTGTCGTAAATTTTGTTACTATATTAATATACATTAGAATACAATGTGGGATTGAGTGAGAGATCATTGCTGAATGTTTAACATTATTGACATAATACTCGTGGAACTTCCTTAATTGAACTCAATGTGAACTCACATGAACACAAATGAACACTTAACGTAACATAATTATATATTATTATAACATAAAAATATATATTTGTGTTGTTATTACTTTATTAACAAAATATCAAACTTTATTTATGAACGCAAAAGTCACGAGGGAGGGATAGACTCCTCATCAGTGGTGTCCAAACAATACGGCTCATTGACTCCCTGATTAATTGCAAAGAAAGTCGCACTGACATTCCGCACTTTAAAAATACACAAGCGCCATACTTAGGATTGTTTACATTGTCGTTTAAAATAAATATGAAAGATTATGTAACAAAAAGCCGAACTTTATTGGATTACACATTATTGGACCTTACTTATTATCTGCATAAACATATAAGGATACCTTTTATGATGAAAAAATTTTAGTTTCCCAATGGAACGTCTAAAAATATAAAAAAATCGGCGCCACCGTCGTCGTCACAGCTATAAAGATGTAAAGCTATCGTAACTCATATTTTTTTCATTTTTCAACACATACGAAGTTGCGGGCACAGTTAATAATAATAGTCAAATAAAAATGGCACTCTTATTGAAGTACAAGTGTTAATTTTATATTATTTTATTTCAAATTTTTTTTGCGTTGATTTCACAGTAACGCCACGTATTTGTCATTCCACGATACTCGTACAAGGAGTGCGTCGTGTTTCACATAAGTAGGGATTTAGTAAAAAGGTGATGATAAGGTATGCAAACCCTCTTTCCTTTGTCGGCCACTCGCTGCCAACGTGAGTAGAATCAACACGTGAGATTTGTAAAACACCGACTCAAAGAATTCGCAAAACGAAATGTAGACGAACGCGATGCAATCATGAAAGTAGCAACTAATTCCAAAGACATTTAATATTCACTGTAGAATTTTTACATATTTGTATGAATCGCCACTATAAATGCGTGTTGTTATGACTCATTACGATTTACAGTCATTACTTGGGCAGGCGGTCCTGTTGTATTTAGGTATCACAGACTTTGAGGAAGTCAAAAAGATTAGAAAGTCAAGAGATCCGTTCTCTGGTGTTTCAACGGATGAATAAGAGATATTTGTAATAATTGGTGCTAATCCTGATTCTATTATTGCTCCTGCCTAGCTGTCGCTTCGTTGCAAAAATCTTAACTGATAATATTATAATTGCGAAAATTAGTTTGTTTGTTAGTTACGCTTCCACGCCTTAATTAGTTAATTTCATTATGAAATTTCGCATATACACGTTCTTAAGGATGCAGAAATGGACATAGGGTACCTCGCAACATAGGGTCGCGGGAAAAGGCTAAACAAGCAGTCGCAATTGTTATTGTAAAATAAATATATTTTTTTCAAAGAAATTATCGCTAGTACTTTGCAGATGTAATTTAGTTAAACGACTACATTTTTAATACTGTTTTTTTATCCTTTTTGTTAAAGCATTAACGCGTGCCAGATTTCAATACTGGCTACTTTTTAATACTGGCTGAGGTTTTTATTACGTTTAAAAAGTAAACAGTATTGCAGTACTGGGTTAAACAATCGGAAAAGATAATTTTACTTGTCTCTAAAAGGAAAACAATTTGTACACGTTGTACTTATGTTACCGAGGTAAAAAAAAATGTTTTTAGAATTTGAGTCTGTTTGTCTGTGCGTTTGTTTGAATGTGAGATTCCTGTGGGATTTTCAAAACTGCAACCTCTACGAAGTTGCGGGCACAGATAGTAATTATAGGTATTTATATTAATCCAATAAGTCCAATACGCATTTCATAATTTAAATGCAGTTTTCCTGGCAAAATTCAAATAGATTCTAACACATCATGTAAGTGGTGTATAATGTATGCTTATGTATATGGATGTGCGAGTCCGCGTCCTCATTTATTATAGAAACTCAAATTTGTATCAAAGCATAAAGGTAAAGTCGGGTATACACGGGCGGGGTCGAACGGCCGCATCATTGTGCGGGCGGGCCGCGGGCACGCTACTACAATGCCGCCGCTGTGACATTTTCGCTAATGGTTCCAGGGTAGGCACAATAAAACGACAATACGACGCAAGATAAGGTGGCAAGTGAAAATTTTAGAGCGGGATTAATTTAATTCGGTCGCTCGCGGTACATAGATACCGAGTTGCTGAGAATGGAACTATGTTTTCGCAACGCGCTCAGCTATAAATTTTCTTTTGGAATTTTGATTAGCGTTCTATGAATTCTGCGGTAGAAATGTAAATCTCTTTTATGGCATATTCCTTAGCGGTCGAGAAAAAAATTACTTGATTCATCAATATTCTTTATAATACGGACAGAGGTATACAGCGGGTCGTATGTTGTGCGGAACGTTTTGACATTTTGACCGGTGGGCTGTTTTTCAATGAGGATACAGGGCAGGTAGCGCATTGAGTTCTGAAAGGGTTATTCGTGTTTCTATACGGTGTTTTTACATTTTTATCATTGTACAATGAATGCTACGAAAGTGACTACAAAAAATCCATTTGCAAATGCCTTGTCCGCGAGTTTTATTTTCGTTTCCAGTCTCGTAGGCCTCCATCGACTTGTTACAAAAGTGTGTTTTAAGTAAGTGATATTGTGAAGAATTTATAGCCTTGTGCTGAAACGTCGGTTGCTATCAAATTTTATTTCATGTAGAATCTAAACTACTAAATTTCATGTAGATCTACGAAAGATCGAATAGAACGATCCAAGGTTGATTTATACTGATTGTTGCTACTGTTTGAGCCTTCACTTACTAGAGAAACATCACTAGCGAGACAATATTTATATTGTTCATGCACAAGAAATTGGAGCACCACATTCACCGGTACCTTGTTCACCGGTACCTTTCATCTTCCTAAAACTTTGACGTCTAAAAAATGTTGGCATAAATTTTGCCGCTTTATGACTGTGTAAAACACAACATAAAGTGGGATTTACGCAAACGTTGTGAAAGCTTGCACTTTATGAAATGAGACCAACTGCAAATCTGTGTGACCGTGTAAACGTAGATATGTATGCGGTGTTGTGTGGTCGCCCTCGTTGCTGAGTTTAGGTTGAAACCCGCGCCGTGTCCTAGCCAAACACATTTGCTTAATTCTAAAACCGCACCTTAATTTACTTTATGCGGTGAAATTATCTGCTCTAGTAATACCTACAAGTTTTGCCATAAATGTGTCTATTGATTTATTATGAATGTGAACACAAATAATTAAGAACTCCAGTGTCTCCATGAATTTTTATATTGGTTTTGTAATTAAAGACTGCGGCGGGATGACACTTTTTTTAATAGAATGTTTATACTCGTAAATAAAAACTAACAGCAAGGACATATCAGGGTACGCTGTCAGCCTCAAGAATAAATTTTAATGGTAAGGGACAGGATAAGGATAGGGAAACAAATATCACACATGGAGTTGTTTCATTTTGATTTTTGGTGATGAGATCGCCATTGCCGTCCAATTTATGATTGCAGCAGAATTAAACCCAAGTAAGTTTAATGTGTTTTAAAAATCACAGATCTGGCATTTTAGATTTGCATTATGAAAGCTACGAGTATTTACTCTTACTCTTAGTAATAACAAAAGAGAACGATTTATGTTTCATAGAAATTTCAGAATACGAATCTCAGACTTGTTTTGTTTGTTTAATGAAATTAAATTAAATAGTGAGAAAGTATTAAAATTATAATTAAACAAGTAGCCGTATAAACTAAGCAGACACTTAAAGCTCCTCTGTAGTTAAAAAAGGATTTAAAATACACACCCCTGAACTTTAATGTTTAATTGTTTTGTAACGGCGGATTGTTTAAAATAATTTACTGTTATTGGATATTACTTAAGGTTAAACATAACTGTTATACTAATGTTAAACATTATACGTTATTGAACTAAAACTCCGGAATATATTTTAAGGAAATCAACCGTACAATGCTGCATCTGTCAATCACAACTTATTGGACTGATTATTTATAACGTTGAATCTATGTTAACTATTGACTGTTAATTTCTGAAATAAATTAACTAAGTAATCAGTAGCATGGATTACGTTTAACGTTAACGTTTGATTTAACGTCAAAATAGAAATAACAATAAATGCACTTAAATTATAAATAAAAAAGAAATTTATGAACGCAATGAACCTTTAATATTCCATTCAAAAATAATGGAAGAGCATAAAAGAAAATTTATTGGGTATATGAACTGTCAAATATGAAAAAATATCAGACTGTAGATCTACAGTCTGTACAGATAGGTAATTAAGCATTGAAAGGAAAACATACCAATGAAATTAACGTGTAATACAGCCAGAATTAGTAGCCGTGCGAGAGGTCCGCTACCTCGCGCTTGCGCTGCCGTCATTTTGTCTCAGCGGTTCACGCGCCTTTGCTGCCACTGGCCTCTTTTCATCTTCCATGTGCTGTACATGCTGCCTCACTCCACAGACTCATCCAGGTAACATTTTTCCATTACTCTTACTGTCCTCCCAAATAGATTCTGCCAAATCTGCGGGAAAAAAAAAACAAGTTTTGAAGTGAAAACTTGTTTATGCGAGTTTTGTTGAGGAATGAACGTATGCTCAGGTCGGTGACGGACTCCAGTCATCATCAGCCACGTTTTACATGTAATCAGTATAAAATTTCTTAATATAATACTCGTGTCTTATTGTAGTATGATATTTTTTATCTTAAGGTTGACAGACAGGCTGACGATCCATTTGATGGTAGCAGCCCTCGCTTAACACAAGCAACGTCACAAAAACAACAAGTTCTCTTATTACGCTGCCGACGGCAGTAGATAAATCCTTAAAGGCTAAGGTTTTGGGAAGGGATAGGGAAAATGGGAAAAAGTGCTTAAGTTTTCACATCTATCGTGTGGTCATAAGCACGTACCCATTTTTTTAAATCGTACCGCATAAACTTCTGTGCCGAAACTAGATAGAATCGTAAGTATGATAACTTTGAAATTCCTGCGAGGTTCGTACGACTCACGGAGAACGGTAAAATATTCGTATTTTTATTCACATTCCCGCTGCGGAACAGCGGAGAAACAGTCGAACGTTATCTAAAATATGAGTGTATGCGGGACGCGGGTAGATACGTGCGGCGCGGTCTGTTCTAAAAGAATTTGATATCAAAGATTCGCTAGCGGCATCGCCACAAACACGATTCTCTTGCATTGCTCATACACATGGTAATAAAGTGGCCGTTATAAATTTACTCTGTTGGGAAGAGCACAAAGATGAAATTAACTGCCTTACATTCCGAGTAATTAAATGTAAATTATTATTGTTAACTTCGGTAAAAAATTATTACCACCTCATAATCGCTTTTTTAAATGCATAAAAATCAAAAGCTCGTTTAATATTATGTTGTATTTAATCTTGTTTAAAATTGGAATACTCTTTATTATAGAAATATTAAAATATTCATATTTTAATTTTGTGTTAGATACACTATTACGACCGGTTTGGAAAGCTGATCCTGCCAGGAAAAGCATGACATGAATCTCAATAGGTTTCTGTTGAAATCTTCTCTTTCTGTTGAAATTTATGATAAAATCATCATCATCATCAGATGTCGGTCTTCGTGTGGAGCCTTTTAGGTCATCTCTCCACCTGGCCGCAAACTGTCCTACGCTACGCTTTCCAATTCGTGGCCTCCATTCGAGAACTTTTCTACCCTATCGGTTATCCACTCTGCGACAGATGTGACCGGCCCATTGACACTTCAACTTACTAATTCTCTTGGCTATGTCGATAACCTTGGTTCTTTGGCGAATTTCAGAATTTCTAATCCCATCTACCAAATTATCACACAGTAAGTAAATATTAAATATTCCCAGTTTCTTTAGATAATTTTCATTTCAATATAGTTGAAAATTTATATTTCTAATGAAATTTGATACCTAATATTAGTTTAATTTAGTTGTTATGATGTTATTTCCTTAAATTATACTTGTTTATAAAGAAAAAAAATAAAATATAAACTATTCTAGTCTTCAGTGGCCGGAGATTCAGAAATTAATTTATTAATGAAATACTAGGTACCTACTTCCACACTAGGTACTCGTATATTAAATTCATCTTTCTAAGTTATAACACTACACTGGGTCGTCTTGTAGTTTCTTACTTTTGTATTATGAAATAGAAGGAACATTACATTTCGCGTTAGACTAATGGCGGTGTATTTTTTATAAGCCCCTGCTCTTCTGATTTCATTTGGTCTGTTTTTGTGTGAACCGTAACCTAATAAGTGTTCACTATGTTGGGAAATTTGAAAGGTCCATTATTGCAAGAAATATGAAGAGAGAGTAGAGAAATTATTGTGGCATTTTAATGCAAATTTTTTGAAATCCTTTTAATGTTACTATACATTCTACATATTATAAAACCAAATCTTAATCTTAAAAACTACTAAACGGTTTTTTCATGCGGTTTTCACTAATGGAAAGAAAGTTAAATGAGGAATTTTTTTATCATATAATTTTCAAAAAAAAAAAAAAACACTCATTCTAACCCGGCAGCGGGTCGCTAGTATTATGTAATGTAGTAAACGCATATTAAATTATTATTTAATAATAGTAATAACATTATTTTTTATCCAAGACGAAGCCGATGATAGAGAAAGCTCACCCATTCACTCGAACTTTGAAAAGACTTGATTATAAATCAAACCTTTTTAAATACGAGTAATAATCTTTTACAATTATAGGATAACTCCTAATTTACTTGATTAAATCGTGATGATAGAGATATGATAACTCGTAATTAACCCTAATGAAACATTAAAGAAAACTCCAAAGTTCAAGTATCCTTTAAAGATTATTTTTAATTTTGAAATTGTAAGAAAACTAATGGTGAAATTGTATATTATAAGTGAGACATCAAAACTGCACGCAGTGCGGTACACTGCAAGGTATACCATAATATGCGGACAGGAACACAGTATACTAGGCGATAATAAGAACACAGAGTTCTGTAAACAAAATGAGACGCCCTCTACTTACATAAGTTACTACTTATTGCCAATAAGTTTAATATTACTTAAAATATGAATACTTACGAGTATAAGCACTTCTTATAGTATCTACAATAATTTTGATGATTCTTTATAAAAGTCTTGCAAGTCACTGAAACGTTTCAATTATTTCTTTCTTATTGAAATTTCTGTAAAAAAGCTAAGGCCTATAAGCAAGCCAAGGCCTAAGCGTAGATTGCTATAAAATCATTATTATATTTAATAATTGAAGACGTGAGTGGATGAAGGCGGTATGTCGCATAATTCCAATTTTGAATAAATCGAGGTTAAAGTTTTACTTTTAATTTGTGAGATAAGTCACCACGGAACTGATTTTTGTACTAAATTATGATGCAAAGTTGTGTAAACAACCTAAAATATTAATGGTATGATAGCAATTAAACATTTCTATTATTTAATTTTAAAAAAAAGGGAACATAGCTCCCTCTTCCATTAACAAAAGTAAACTTTTCTGCATCTTTTGCTTTTTAAAATTAACTGTAAATACATAACACTTTTTTTCAACTTTTTATATTCCAAAAATGTTTTAAATCGACGATCTTAAGGTCTGTAATCATTTATAAGTACATATTACCTTCATTAACGCAAAAAAACGAAAACACCCAAAAATGCGACATATCACCTTCATCCACTCACGTCTTGAATTATATCTACTATAAAGCTTTAGTTGGTATATTTTATTTTGTAAAAAAATGTGCATGTTTTATCAAAATTTTATACGCCTTTAGTTTAAGGTACCTTGTGGAAAAATGAAATAGACGTTTCACTAGCGGCCGCATTTCCATAAATTTCTAACTCTTTGTTAGCGACGATAACACGGCCGTTGCTACTCACAAATTATTCTAACGTACTTGTGTTGTGCTCCGTAACCGACGGCCGGCTACATAGCACTCATATTTACAGGCAAAGCCTTGTGGCGGCCGTGCATTTTAGACTTTATTTTTCCGTCCAGACTTTAGCTAAGTTTTTTTAATTACATTTGTACCTATTTACTTAAGAAGCTGAAATTTATATACCCACCTCTATTTACATGCAAAACTTCAAGTTCTTGAAAAATAGCATGTTCGTGTTACAATAATTTGATATTTTTATAATTGCTAAATATTTATTTAAATTCAGTGTAAATTAATGTGCGGTCTAGATTAATAGCCTGACTAGATGGAACAACGTAAACCAACAATCTATACTAATATTAAAAAGAGGTAACCATAACCACCTTACAGAAGACAACCGTGAAATAACAGCATGTATGCTGTTGTGTTTTAGTGAGTAAGTAAAGGGATGCCAGAGCCCATTTCCCTATGTAGTAGGCAGCGCACTTGCAGCGTTACGTTTGGCGTTGCTTGTGTTACAGGAGACGTGAGCCATCTATCATCAAGTTAACCGTCAGCCCGCCTCGACCGACCTTAATAAAAAAATAGGTAAATTTGTATAATAAATATTTGTTTGCTTGTATGTATTTATCTTTGCGGTGCTGGTGCGCAGCCGATCTTGTAGAAATTTCTTTATAGAAATTGTAAAATTTCTACTTCAATAGAAAACCTAGGTACCTATCTTTTTCTCTATGGAAATTCTTAGATTGGGATGTTTTCCATTGCGCATTCGTTATTTTTTTATGATTCGGCGAGAAAACGACCGGCACAAACGATGGACACAATTTTATTGTACACTAGCTGGCGCCCGCGACTTCGTCCGCGTTAAAAAAAAAAAAGTAGCCTATCCTGTGTCCCGTACGTCTAAATGTTTATCTAACAAGTTTCATGAAAATCAGTTAATTCGTTTAAGAGTTATGGAGGAACATACATACATACAGAAAAAAATTCTAAAAATCGTCAATTTAGTTTCAGTATCATGTATAGAGCCTATAAACACGATATCTCTGAAAACAAAGTAAGTTACTCCATGACCGACCCTTACAGATTTATTATTAGTATTGAAGAGTGATACTTTATACACGGTAATACACGTATGTTGCTAATTATCCTTAGAACTAAGCCTCAATAAAATTAAGTTAATAATGTATATACTCGTATCGGATAATGACATGAGTAGCAGTGTTGAAAACGTTGTGTAAATGACAAATCGCCGGCGAACGGTCGACCGCACGGAGCTCGGAGGCGCGATAACGGCATGATCGTCACGGGAAGTTGTAATTAATGCCACCGCCACATTATGCGTTTCCGTTCTCGACAGTGTGCGCGTTCAACCATTATCCTCTTGTACACAATGCTGTTGTCCTCACTAAACATGGCTATATCCAATTTATTTATACACATTTACTTAATTTCCCCGAGCAGTATTTACTTTTCAGCGGTTACAATCTTTTGTAGACAGCAAAAGTTTTATTGTGCTGTAAATCTTCTAAATACCAGTGCATACGCTTCTAAAACGATATCACGGTTGACGAGTCATTGGATGAGTGATAAAAGTGTTGCCATAACGCTTTGTTTCAGTGGTCCCGGGTTCTATTCCTGCCCTAAACTAACATTTTGGCAACACAGCGACACCTCAACAAGAGCTCTACAATAGCTGCGTTTAGATCATATTATGGCGGTTATAAAAAACACTTAATGCTGTACCTACTACATGTCTATAAGAACGCTAACAGTATGATCCGGAAGTTACTATTTTCTAGGTAAAGCATATATATTCTAGGTAAACTTATAACTGTTAAGAAATTTTACATCTTTAAGGTAAGGTAAATGAAAAAATAATTAATTCTCTTAACTATTAAATTTTTATATTGACGATATCAAACTCTTTACTGACGACAATAAGTAGTTCTTTGTTGATGCTAATGATATTATCCATAAAATTAATTAATAAAAAACAAACCGACTTTAAGACTATACCTACTCACCTACAAAACATAAACTATAATACATGAAACTAAAAATTGAAAATATTGTTTTAATTACTTGTTGGAATTATACCTCTATGATATATAACTAATTACAATTTATAATCAGTTAATTTTCGAGTTGGTGCCAGATAAGAACAGCTTAATTTTGCGGCATTTGAATTCTTATGTGAGTCTGAATGTTTGATAGAAGATAGAAAAGATACGTCTGATTTTCACTTATACTGAAAGGTTACATATAGAATTTGCACGTGTCCAATTATTTATCATAGAGTGTAGAACATCAAATATATATATATATATATATATATATATATATATATATATGAGAACCGCTCTGCATAAGTGCAAAAGTGTTCAGCGAAGTCAATCATTGTTTGCGTTAAAATGAAATAGATGTACTTTCAAACAGAAAATGTCAACGAGAGGATTGGTTAAAAAAACACTTAAAATCCACAAATAAACATAAAAGTTATATAACTATCTCTGTCACACGTGAATACCCATGGATCTCACTAAAGGTGATCCTATTAAAAGTGCTAAATTACCTTAAAAAGCTTTTAAAATTATAACAAAACCACATTAAAATTCACTGAGTGAATCGAACCGTTTGCATAGTCCTAAACAATGAGAGAAATGATACAAAAGCAACGCTTTCATTTTAAATAAGTAATCCTATTAACTGGCGTTTAATCAGGCGAACAGAACAATATAGACAAATTAATGAATGATCGACCGAAAACATTCTGCTATCGGTCGGAGTTGGCAGTTCAGGCTCATTTGTAAGAGCAGCAATTATAAACCAGCGTAATCAGGCCACAACCGCGTGTGGTCGCGATCCCCTCACGATTCTACTGTGGCGCAATAAAATGATTAGTATGATGGAATCGAATTTTCTCTTTGACATATTAAAAACTGTTACAAATGTACTGCACAGCTTATGCATAAGCTATGCTTCTTACGTAAGTTATATACGTACCACGTACCACTTTCTCACAACATGCGGTACCATTGTGAACATTACGTGTGTTGTTCCGGTAATCGGTGGTTGATTCAGACATTCCTAACAGTTGAAGTCTCTTATCCTTTATCCTATCAGAAATGACAGCGAGACACTGGAATCAACTGGTGTTGCTTATACCAGTCATTTATATGGGTCATTGGTAGTTAGTGAACATAATATGTATAAGGGTTAAACGATACTCAATAACAATACTCAACCAACTAATTTAATTACAGTTTTTTAATTATTACATAGTTTTTTTTTGCTTCTTAAACGTTTACTCATCTATCTGAGACTTTTATCATTATTTTCGCATACATTCGAGAGAGGCATCATGTAATTAATGTGAACATGGACAGCGGGCTGGGTCTAATGAATAGCGGGTGTAGCGTGTCGTACAAAAACCGACCCGTCATACAACACACGCCGAATATCGAGATAACCCTGTTGGCGCACGAAATTTTAGATGTCAAAATGATAGGCACATATTGGCCCCGTATTGATTTTCGACTGACACTCGCCGAATGAATCCTTTTTTAGAGCCACAAATTGGATAAATGAAAGTCAACAGTTTTCAATTACTAACACATTTTATGAATATTTTAAAATATTCTTTAAGTGAAAAATCTTTATTTATTTTATAGCAGCTTAGCCTATATTATTATGTCGACTTCATCAAAATCGACTATCAAAGATATTAAACTTCATATACCTACATATATCTGCATACTTTTACAAATGTAGATTTGACGAGCTCGTTTGATTAGTGGTTATTGTGCTAGTCTTAATAGTCTGTTCCAGTTCCCGGGTTCGATACCAGGCTGGGTCAACTTTTGAAATTACCTTTTTAAATTTGGTTCTGGTCTGGGTCTGGAAATTAGTGGCAGACTCGTTTTGCAGTAATTTGGTCAGCCCCTTTGGCGGCAGTAAGGCGGCTGTAATAGGGCCATCTCCTTACATGTGCTGTAATTGTGATTTGATGATTGAGTTAATGGATGCCAGAACATATTTCCTATCACTTCTCAATTCCTTATCCTTAATCTTGCTGTAGTCGGCACCGTACTTTCAGCACCTGTGGCGTTGCTTGTGTTATAAGCGACAGTAGCCAGTCTGTCTGACGACCTATTAAATAAACTGAATAATTTAAAATTTACTTATAAAGTAAGTAGCTGGCGCCCGCGACTTCGTCCGCGTTGAAAAAGAAAAAAGTAGCCTATCCTGTGTCCTGTACGTCTAAATGTTTATCTACCAATTTTCATGAAAATCAGTTAATTCGTTTAAGAGTTATGGAGGAACATACATACTTACATACATACATACATACATACATACATACATACATACATACACTCCCCGCAACTTGAATAAGACCACTGTGTTTTTATTAATTTTTTGAAATATTTACGAATATAATTTAATTACTATATCACTAAATGTATCTTTTTTTATGTTGTGTAGATTATTATATTTTGTTGGGCAATAGTTTACATGGTAGCATCTAGAGACGAATTCGTGCATGTTGCAGCGCGCCACTTGAATATGACCAGTATTAACTTATTGCTGGACAGTTGAAGGAGTGCGAGCGTATGACAATGAGATGTGCTTGATATTATCAAAGAAATAAAGAAATAGAGTTAAAACTTGGTTTCAATTAAATATGGGTAAGAAAAAGTATTTGTCTTCAGAAGAAAGAGAAAAAGTTATAATTTTGCATGAAGAAGGTTATTCAAATAGAGCGATTGCAAAAAGAATTGGACGGTCGCATCAGGCAGTCAGTAATTTTCTTATAGAACCTGAAAATTATGGCAGACGTTTTAAAGGACGAACAAAATTTGTCACTACAGCAATGGAACGTCGAACGATATTGTGTGAAGCATCTAATTCAACTTTGACAACTAGACAAATAGTACATAATGTTGAAACTAAAGCCTCATTAAGAAAAATACAGAAGATATTATAACAATGCCCACATTTAAAACGCCTGAAGATTAAACGTAAACCGACTTTAAAACAGTTTTATATAAGTGAGTGACTTAGATTTGCGCGAGAAAAAATGCACTACAAAACTGAGTGGTTTAAAGTAATTTTTAGTGACGAAAAAAAATTTAACCTTGGTGGGTCTGATGTCTTCTCTTATTATTTTTACGACTTACCAAAAATTAATTGATTTTTGTCTCGACACGTAAAGATGTTGGTTCGGTAATGGTACGGGGAGCTGTTTCATATAAAGGTACGATTGACTTAATTTTTTTAAAAGGCAGACAGAACTCTCAAAAATATATAGAACTATTGGAAAAAGAAAAAGAAAGTTTATCAAGATCAATGGTGGTCAAGATTTTATTTTCCAACATGATAATGGCAGTATTCATTCAGCGCACGCTGTCCAGACATGGTGCCAACAACATCATGTGAATGTTCTGCAATGGCCATCAAATTCACCAGACCTAAATATCATGGAAAACGTTTGGGGATGGCTTTCCTGTCAAGTATATGAAATTTCACGGCAGTTCACTACTTCAGAAGAGTTACAGAAAACGTTGTAGCAAACTTGGAATAAAATCTCCGTTATACTTAAAAACTCTATATAATTCAATGCCTTCCATAATATTTGAATTGATTCGAAATAATGGTAAAAATACTAGTTACTTAATCAATAAATTTAATTTTAATTTGCAAAAATATGAGTGTTTTATTTTCTGGTCGTATTCAAGAGGCGCGCTGGAACATGCACGAACTTGTCTCTAGATGTAACTATGCAAACTATTGCGCAATAAAATAGAGTAATCTACACAACGTACAAAAAGAAACGTTTAATGATACAGTGATGAAATTATATTCATAAACATTTCAAAAAATTAGTAAAAATATACTGGTCTTATTCAAGTTGCGGGGAGTGTACATACATACATACATACATACATACATACATACATACATACATACATACATACATACATACATACATACATACATACATACATACATACATACATACATACATACATACATACATACATACATACATACAGAAAAAATCTAAAAATGGTCAATTTAGTTTCAGTATCATGTATAGAGCCTATAAACACGATATCTCTGAAAACAAAGTAACTTACTCCATGACCAACCCTTACAGATTTATGACAGTATTGTATTGATTACAGATTAGTATTGATTGATGATTGATGATTTTATTTGTATTTTCCTAAATTGATATGTAATTAAAAGATTTAAAATGTAAACATTTCATTGCTCAGATTTAATTTCTTTATAATAATGCCAACAGTTACAGTACATTTTCAATGAAAGCACCTTTTGTGCTTAGCCAGAAACGGAAACACCGATAAATCTAGACTTAGCGTCTATATTTTTATTACCCCTGCGTCCCCTATTAGCCTTTGACGTGAAAAACAAATGTGCAGTATACACGTCAGTAGGGTTAGGAATAAAAGGAAATGAAATGGAAGTTGGTACAATATATGTCTACGGTTACATAATATATATATTTATGTCAGTAACCACCCCCTTACAGACCCTTACATTTGACATGTTTTGTGAAATGTATGTGGTGCTGTTGGGTTTTGGTATGTGAGTAAGGTATGCCAGAGCCCATTTCCCTATCCCAATCTCTTATCCTCAATCCTCCCACTATGGTTGGCAGCGCATTTGCAGCACCTGTGACGTTGCTTGTTTTATAGACGACAGTAGCACCTATCATCAAGTGAACCCTCACCCTTTCTACGAACCTTAACAATTATTATAACATTACTAGCTGGTGCCCGCGACTTCGTCCGCGTTCTCTAAAGCCTTCCTCGATAAATGGATAGTCCAACACAAAAGAATTTTTTAATTCGAACCAGTTGTTACTAAGATTAGCGCGTACAACGAAACAAACAAACAAACTCTTCAGCTTTATATAGATAGGTATAGATTATAAAAAAATATTTTTCTCCATTTTGTAATTTTTCCTATTATACATCTTCAGCTTATTACGTGTTACGTTCGCGTTGGTTGTAAATAATGGATACGCTCGTAGATATCAGCGGTTGCCCGTCTTTAAATTACTCACTGTTCAGGAAACATGGCCTCGCTCGCGACTACAAATCCACTTAACTGTATTTCTCACACTATTAAGATAAGACTGAACCGATTAAAAATTAACTTTATCGCTATTAAAGTTGTAATTGATTTTAATTGCATCCGATCATAAATTTCGGAGGATTGTTTAGTTTCAGTTTGTTATTAATTAAGTGGTTTTTATAATTAATTAGTCGACTGTATATATATTAATTACATATATTATTTTTTTCTGCAAATTATGCTTTCAATAATTTACATTTTCTGTCTTTATAATTGCTGTTTTTCTGGAAATTAAACCTATAACGCTCTTTCCATGAGTGCCCCGCTGAGTAGGCTATTTGGGAAATTGTGAGCTAGGTAAACGACCAATTTTTGGGCTTCCACGTTACGAGTTACAAAAACTCAAGGAGTTACAAAAACCTCTAAAAACTAAAATTATAATATATTTGCTATTTTCCTTATTCTGGAATTTGAAACATGGGCAAAGTTTTGACCTCAATTTGTGGCCAAAGGACTGCAGCTAGGTAGATGGTTAAGCTTTTTCCCGCTCTTTCGAATGGCGAAAACCGCATTTTGAAATTCGCAATAGTTTTTGAGATATTAACGAAAAACAAATTTTGGGTGCAATTTTTCCCAATTTTGGGCCACTTTGATGCGAATTTCGAGGGAATCACGAATATAGGATTTCTCGACCCCGAAAACATTAAGTAAACCCTCAAGCAGAATCCTAATAGATTAAGTTAAGGTGACATCCGTAGGGCCCAACGGACTATATAATAAGTTTTCAAAAAAAGTATACTTATTTTCTTGTAGAAATGTTATTTGTATATGTTTTTTTAATGTTTGTTATTTTATGTAAATTTTGCATTTTTATGTCTTGAATAATTGTCTTATTTGTTATATAACTTTTGGTTTTTTTTTATTCCTATTTGTATTTGTACTTGTAAGATCTATAAATATATTGATTGGTGAAAAAAATTAGTATAACCGTGATTGTGCAATTTCCTGGTGTAAAAGTGTATGTCAGATATTAGAAGATAAGCATCTTATAATTAACATAATATAGTGAGTTAGTTGATTTTATTCCCTTTATTTTTTGGTCTTCATACAAAATCTTTTAATGATCTCTCAACATTTGGCTTTAATTTATACCGAAATTAAAGGAAAAAAGTAAAGGAATTCTGTTTTTATAAAAGCTTTCAAAACCGTTTCGTACACATAAATTCATACAGAAATGAATAGAATATTAAATTATGTTGGTCCGTATTTTGTAAAACTGACGAAGCTTCTTGTTAAGCTTTCAAGAAGCTTTTAAGTTAATGAACAACTTAGAGATAATTCTATTGACTGTTTATATGGGATGTTTTAGTACTTAATGTTATCATAACCAAGTATCAAATTATTAATTTATAATTATAAAATTTAAACTACGTATTAGACTAATCTAAATATTATTCAGTTTTGCATCTGGGTAACTTGTGAACTTGTGAATATGATGAAACAAAAAATTTTTCATCAGGTATATTTTTTATGGCATGCAGACACTGTGTACTACAGGCATTGGTAGATGGCTATTGTCACCCGTAACACAAACAATGACAAGTGCTCAGCGTCTTTATAGGACAAAGTGGGATAAGTTATTGGCTCAGGCTGCTTTAGACCGGTCCTATTGGAAAATTATGGGGAGGCCTACCTGTTAATATGCTCTTCAGAAAAACACTTGTCTATTTAAAATTTAGTTCTAGTGTTACAAATCTAGTTCTTAGGTGACAAAAAGCATAATGACACCACTTAAAAGCGGGTATAAAGAGAAATAGCCAATCCTAGATTTGAATTTTATCTAAGTAAACAAAGTCTAATTTAATTTTTTTTTAAATAAATAAATACATTATAAATGAAAGTGACTACTGTAACAGAAAACATAATATAATGAAATTTTCTCGATAGAAAAAAATCACCAAGTGAGCTCTCATTTCCATCGATTTTAGTTTTATTTTCAAAATGACACAGCTATTACAAAGCTAAAAGTGTATCAGTAATTTCACTTCACATATTATCTAAAGCAGTATGTAACAATTTTTCATTTGACATTGTAGTTTACGAATAATTAATATTTAATACTTTTGGCACTTATTTTTATTGAGCGAGATGCGCTATCTTCCGTCGCATGTTGTGCGTAGTTCTACGTATTTTGTGTCACTGTCATTTCCAAGGGGCCACGCGGGTGAAATTACAAATTTTGTTTGCTTTATACCCATTCTTAAGTAAAATAGAAGATAATGTTCATGAACGAACGTAGTGTCGAAATTGTTGCTATAATACCACGATAGCCTTTAGACCGCAACGCTTGTTGGTTCTACGAGCTATGTGTGACATGCCCTTTGTAAATTCAGCTGACGATTCTGAATTCTCGGTAATTTTCGTTCTCGTACGGTTTTGCTTGTTGGTGTTTGCTGTGTTGATTTTGCCATTTTGACACTTCTCCCTTATCTGTTATTCTCTATTCTCCCCCTATCTGTTATGTTAAGTGTTTACACGGATAACACGGATAGCTGTAGACCTATAATTTAGTAAAATATACATTTTAAGTGTTTCCCTGCTTGTAAATAGAAATTGTATGTTGTTTCATGTCTGATTTTTCATTTCAGAGAGATAGATGTCATAAAAATATATGTACCCATATTTAAATTAACCATGTATTAAAAAATAGCTTGATATGAGACTACACAAATACATTTTCACATAGGTACTATCCATGGAGCTTCCAATATTTAGATTGCACAAAGTATGGCTTTTGCGTAAAAAAATCACAGATTAGATGAATATATTAAGATATTAGTTTAAGATGACATATTATAATCAAGTATATAATATATTATAATAGTGATGTAATATACTAATTGGTAATTTTTACAAATCGATACCTTAATTCGCAAAACGAATAACTCCACTTTTGGTTGAAAATGACTTTTTGATACGGGAGAAACTTAATGACAATTAGAATTTAATTTTTATAAGGTCTATCGGTTAATACCAGCCATAATTTTCAATGTAAAAATGTCTCCTTTCTTTTCTCGTATCATACAAAAAAAAAATTATAACGTTTTTAGTCTCCCCTGTAAAGTTTGCCTCAGAGGAGTTATTTGGTTTGCGAATTAAGGTATCGAAATAAATAATTCAACGCGCACGAAGTCGAGGGAACTAGCTAGTTTAAATGATGAAGCAATGTTATTTAATTGTTAGCAATAATTCAATATTCTGAGAGCAATAGCGAAGCAAGAAATAACGTTTCAGTTGTATCAAAGGTTACTGAAACTCACAGAATGGAAAGGAACTATCTTTAAATGTAAAGGGAACGTCCAACGTTTCCGGAAGTGCATCTCATTTTGTATCTTGTGAAAGCAACCGTGAAGATAGACAAGTGGGCGAGGACCATTATGAATGAATATAAACCAAATAATAAATAAATAAAACAGTTATTTTCTATGAATGTAAACTTAAAATTTCTATAGTAAGTTGGCAAGTTTTATAGCCTTAAGTAAAAGGAGATAGATTTAATTTTTTAAAATGATGATTATTATTTATACGTGTAATTATTATTTATTATATTATTACGTGGTAAGATTTATATTATTAATAAAAAAAATAATACTAATTAAATATAAATAAGTCGAGATTGGTAGGTTGTGTAAATAAATGTAACTGATGATGGTAGTTACCTAAATTTTCACAAACAATGAAAGAATTAAAGTACTATTTATTTAAGTAGGTATTTTGTTTTCACAAAATTATAAATATAAAATCAAATTCTGAAAATGAACTTAGGTAACGTGGAAATGTTTTAGAAGAAAGCAATACAAACAAACGCTGTCCAATAAATTCAATTTAACTTGTTTTATTCGTTTTGTTAAAAAATCTTTTCCATTTGACTAATCATACTGCAATAGGAATGAGTTTCCGCATGCAAGAAAAAATTGTGTCTCCTTTAACGATCGTAGTACCTAACAATTAAATACTGTCTATCTTCAAAGCCAAATAAAACAGTATATTTATATAGTTACCCCTGTTATATGCATTATAGAAAGGATAATCAATAAATTACAGTCTTTGATGTTTACGGACATACTTAGTATATTATGAAACAAAGTCCCTCGCCGCGTCTGTCTCTGCATGTATGTAGGTATGTATATTAACGATTATAAAAAAAAACTATTGAACGGATTTTCATGCGGGTTTCACTAATGAAAAGAGCGTCAAACGAAAAAGGTTTTTATATATAATTTGCAGAAAAAAATACACCCTTAAAGAATGCCAATGCGGGTAGTTATTTCATCAATAAATACTATATATTATAGGTAAATAGAGAATTTCAAATGAGAATCAAAAATATTCATAATTTTTTATTAATTTTTTAGACCTATACAAGCAAGATTGCTTATTTTTTAAACCATAGATAGATATAATAGTATAAAGACACTTAGTAAATCCGTACTTCCGTACTATCCTTACTAATATTATAAATGCGAAAGTTTGTATGGATGTTTGTTACTCTTTCACGCAAAAACTACTAAACGGATCACCATGAAATTTTGCATGTACACGTTGTCTGGGACACCAGAAAGGTACCCTATGTCCTTTCTGATGCCCCATTTTTTGCGTGAAAGAGTAACCAACATCCATACAAACTTTCGCATTTATAATATTAGTACGGATGTCAAAATACTTAAAAAAAAAAAACAGTTTTTATAATTTTTGTCGGTCTGTCTGTCTGTTTGTTCCGGCTCACCTCCAAAGCGGCTCGACCGATTTTGATGGGATTTCACTAGCATATATTTGATGTTATAAGAAGTAACTTAGTCTACTTTTGCTTTAGAAAAATATAAAAAATGTATACAAGAAATCTCCAGCACCGCGCACGCAGAGGCGAGGCCGGGTTCAGCTAGTTGTAAAACATAAATAAGATCTCTTTTACTAAAAAAAAATAAGTGGACGAACCAACAAATACTTCTTTTTTTGTATTAAGGTCGGCAGACACACTTGCGGCCCACTTGATGGTAAGAGCTGGTGCCTAACACAAGCAACGCAGCAGTTGCTGCAAGTGCGCTGCCAACTATAGTAAGACTAACGAACAAGGGATTGGGAAGGGATGGGAAAATGGAATCAATACTTAACGAAACTCAATAATGCATAATTGTTTACCTTATTGTGCGATCACTTAAAAGTAAAAGTTTCATTGTTTACATCCCCCACGCTTCACTTAACAAGTTTATCACTTAAAACACTCTCTTAGATTTAATTAACAAAATATTTGTTCGAGCCTACTACTACTTCGTTTCACTCCCCGAACGCCGACCAAGTTATATTAAATCTCGTCAAAGTCAAACACTGAAAAGTTTCATTTATATTGGAGCTTTCTCAAGACAAACACAAAGTGAAGTCGTGGTCGACCGGTAGGAAAGTTGCGGTGTAGCGCGACACAGACTCGACACGCGGCTCTGTGAACACTGAGTAACGTCGCGAAGTGCTACGGCGCCGAGCAAACGGGCGACTTGCTACGAGCGTTTGCTTAGCGAACCATGCGCGGATCGGCGGGTAGGAGGAGTTTTCCAACAAAACCACGCCTACCAAGAAGCTACACATTTCTTTTTCAATATGTGTAATTCAATTTCGCTTATGTCTTCGCTGGGAAAGTTGATGCCCCGTTGTCGTTCAACACGATGTTTTTATGTAAAGTGTAATGTACTTCGCGGGAGTCGGCCCGCGACGCTACGCGTTCCGTGATTCCCTCTACCCTTTTTTTTGTTGGCAATTTCACGTTCTGTTGATTTTTCATATTCGAGCGAAACAAAAAAAGTTTCACTTTGTATTTTATTCAACAATCAAAATATTCAATTCTCAGATTTTGTTTCAGGGTGGAATTTAAGATGTTGAAGAGCCAAGTAAAGAAAGGAAAACAAGAAGAAGTTGAAGATTTTCTTTCATTTCTTAAAAAAATTTCAATCTGTTATTTGGTATCTATATTCTATCAAATATAGGTACTTAATAATTTTTTTATATAATATTAATATTTTAATAGGGTAAAAGTTATGTGTTAATGAGAAATATGGTGTTAAGATGACCTGCATGTCTTATAAAGACTCGTCAATTTCTAAGATCCCCTGAGAACGATTGAAAACACAGAGACGCAATCAAAAAGTTTTGCATTTTTAACATAAGTTGACGTAGTACTAACAAAATTATAAGCAAATAAAATATATATATTATCAATATCAATATTTTTTAGTACAAATAATATTAAACTAAAATATAGTGCATATAAAGCTTCTTAATTTCTAAATAATAAACAATTAATAAATAAAAATATTTTTTTATCTCTCTTCCTTTCAGTGCCGATTTTCCACAATTAGTATTAAGAATTTATGAGAGCTTGTCGTTTGGTGATAAGTACAGTAGAAAAAATGCATGTCTTCATAGATATCAAAGATATTAGAACTAATGATAAATAATTTAAAAAAAAAACATCAAAACGACTTACAGGTTTTAAAGTCTGCCGAAATTCGAATATTATTAATAAATAATATTCAAATAATAATAATAACAATAATAACGACAACAGTCGAATCGTCCTACTGGCCTATCAAAACCATTGACAATAATTAATATTTACACTAATGTCTATGACCAAAACTTTGAATAAGTTCCATAAATATTGGCAACAAAATTAGACTTCTTAAACATTACTTAAGAAAATACTATATCAGCCAAAAGCTTGTAGTTTGTGGCTACATACATAATAGCAGCAGGCTCCACAAACTTAATACTGAGGAGGAATTTACTAAATTATAACAGTAAATTAAACGCTAGTATCATTCGCGTTACAAAGTGAATTATGTGTCGGTGTCTTAGTTCTGTCACCGCCGAAATTACTACGGTTCAAAATTAATACAGTACCATAAGCCAACGTTAATACCCCTAACGCCCTCAAGTTTCCTATTTACCGTATCAAATTTGGTGGAAAACTTCGCTTGAATTTAAGTCTTCATATTATGATGTTAGAAGTCAATATTCCCCGAACCTTCAATGTGCTGTTAGGTCATTGTGTCAATGTTTCGTCATTACGAAATGTGTACATACATATTTGTTTTGTGTCGTGCCCGCGTAACAGGACTCCCCATAACTACTGACTGACATCTACAAATTTCATCAATACTTGTTACCGTTAACTAAACAGGCGTTTATTATGACTAGCATTCAACCTCGGATTCTCGTGACTACAAACTGCAGAGAAAATTTAGTCTACCATTTGCATCCATTGTAGTCAAGCCGTTATTGAAGTATCTAAAAATCATTTTTTTTTTTTTTTTGTAAATAAGAGAGAAGACTAATCTATTATAAGCTTCCCAGAAAAGGTTAAAACCGCATTAAGCTCCCTTCAGAACTTATTTGAGAACTAAACTGCTCAGACAGACAAATATTTCACACTATTTTGAGAAATTTAAAAATTATATTTCATTTGTAAGTATAATTAGAAATATAGTCCTTATTTAAATATAACTGGTCATTCACTACGCAAATAATTATAATATAAAAATATGTACAGTCGGGGTACGAATACATTGGTCAGCTTTCAAATTCATTCCTTTATCAAGTAAAATCTTAGTACCTTTTGAGGTACTAAACATTATAGCTGACAGACGTTTTAAATAAATTTTTGGCATGACTGCATCAATCTACTAAAACTACATGACTGATATTGCCCTGGTGCAAGTAAATATCGACTTTAAGCTGACGAAATTATTAGTCATTCAGACATATTAAACAATATTGTTTATACATGTTACTGCAAATGCAATGCAAATGCAAGTGAACTAGGTAAAGGAGAAAGTTACATATAACTTTTTAATACCTTCATGCGGGCACAGCTAGTAATTAATAAAATTAATAACCAATTGTCGCTAACGAAACTTGTATGTAACAAAAATTAATAATTTTACGAAACTATTTATATGTTCTGGATTCCACAATCGCGTAGTGCACATAAATGGCTCAGTTCCTTCAAAAGCACTAAGAGCGAAAATCCGATGTAATCCTTGCAAGTTCGTAGCCCGAGATCGGCTTGGAGTTAAAGAAAGCAAAGGGAGGCCGATCGGTCTACACTCCCCGGGGCCTCGTTTCAGACGGAGCGATTTTCGAGAATCGTTCTTATGATTAAGTCAACTCTTGCGGGATTCCGTTCAGAGACTGTTGCTAGCGCTTGCTTCGATGATTCTGCAAAAATAAATTTAATTTATCGAGTATTGATTGCTGTCACTTTGCTTGCATTTTTTGATATGAAACCGACGAGATAGTGCCCATCATCGAAATAATATATATCTGCGAGCACCATCTATTGTAAGTGACATCTAGTTCTACAGTATTCTGTAGTGTAGTTACCAAGGTGATGCTTCATTTGCTTAAAATATTCATGCAGTCATTTTAAATAACACGGACTCAAAACTCGGCTCACTATAAATTTAGTGTAAGTACATTTTAAACCATGAACTCATTTAAAATATTTAATTTTTTGTTATTTATTATAACTAGTATTAATAAAAATTAAATCAAAACAGTTCAACCAATTCGGTTTTCACTTATGAAATTCTAATAAACGAGGAAGGTTTGTATGTTAATTAGCAGAAAAAAATCGCATACGTGCGAAGCAGGGAGCGGGTCACTAGTTATTTATAAACGACATAAAATGACCTAGTAATGTTAGAAACTTCTAGTATATAGTGGAAGTAAGAAAAAAAAAACATAGTCTTCGAAAGGGTGTGAAAATGAAATGTCTATTAGATCAGAATTATAAAGCAATAAAAGAAAATACAAACAACATAAAAAGGCGGATTCTTCTTGAACAGAAAGTTGTTTCACTTGTGTTATCTTTTTACGTTGACACGAAAGGAAAACTTTACCGAGGCTCTTAGCAGTAAATTTACTATTTGAGTGCTCATATTTTATTGCATTATCTAATAGGATCGAAGTAAAATCTCTTTGTAAGAAACAAGTAGACTATTTTTTTTTTGAGAATATTTAAAAATAAGGTCTTATCTCCATTGAAAGTCACAAATTAAATACAGAATCCTTTTTATTGGAGTCTTACAATAGAGTCCACTAACGAAAACCTTATTAAAACTGGTTGAGAGGTTGAGAAGGAGTTAGCGGAGGGACAGACAAGCACATAGCGACTATCTTTTATAATATGTGTTTCTTTTCTAATGAGCGCCTCTTTCACCAACGTCAAGTAGGCTAAACCGTCACTTAAAGTCACCTGTCACCGGGAATAATTTAGCTAATATACCTTTGTTTGTACGGTAAACGTCCCAAACATTAAATGGAAAATAATTTAAAATAAAAATCGCCTATCGAATGATGCAGTAAACCGTGTGCATAATTCAATAAA
Organism: Synanthedon formicaeformis; assembly: GCA_945859745.1. Lineage (NCBI taxonomy): Eukaryota > Metazoa > Arthropoda > Insecta > Lepidoptera > Sesiidae > Synanthedon > Synanthedon formicaeformis. The sequence goes on from OX243954.1 coordinate 7,119,989, forward strand.
ACAGAAAATGATTTCTAAAAGTAACTAATCAACACTTTACTTGTAGTTAGTGAAAGAGCCGCTCAAGTCTTTAAAAAAAAATCCATTATTAAAAGCCTTGCTTTTTGGCCTAATCTTTTTCTAGTGATTTCAATAACTTGTTTAACAGTTATATATCTACGCGCCGATAGTTTGTAAATCCATTATTTCATTACAAAGGAGAAGGTATTAAAAAAACTAACATCTTATTCCAACTTTTTTACAATCAGCTTTCATTCTTTTACTACAATGTCCAAGTTTCTGAGGCTTGGAAATCCATTCATTTATTTTTGTTGGTACTAATGCCCTTAACTAAGTACTATATACTTATACTTAAATGATTTTTTTGTCACTAAATTCAGAGAAAATATAGTACATAACATAACATATGGTTAAAACTTTTTTACATGTTAGATAAACAAACATATTTAAGGCGAATTCGCATCCCGCGCTCCATTACACTTCATCGTGTTAAAGTGAGCTTCTGAAACAATGGAGAAGTGGGGTCGCCTTAACATCCCCGATCTTATTGTTTAGAGGAATATGCCGGGGCACGCTATTGCTGTTATCTTTAAATATGCGCACAGCTTCAATGGAGGTCAGTGGCCAAAAGGAAAGAAAATAAGATATAACAATTCCTTGAACGAGAGATAAGTTAAATGAACTGTAAAATATGTTTTACAGCAGTCGATTAATCCTAAATGTTTGTCAACAAGGAAATTAGGGTAAGTACTGGGTGTATAAAATATAAATATTTTACTAAACTCTTTGGATATTGTGAAGCTAAAAAATTTAATTTACTGTGATTTAGATTTCACAGCAAGTTTAAGCCAATTGATTAATTAATATATTATCTAGGTTTATCAGCAAACAAACAGTTTCGATATAAATTTAACCAACAAAAACAACAGATGGCTACACCTTGTTCTAGTTTATCTGTAGTAAGCAAATTATTTTAGATTTTTATAAAAATGTATAGAATAAAATAAAATCATATAAATATATCAACATACTAGCGACCCGCTCCGACTTCGCCCGGGGTGCATTTTTTTACGTCAAAACCTTCCCTGATTATCCCTCTATCCATGAGTGAAGACAGAATTAAAATCGGTCCAGCCGTTCTCGAGTTTTGGCCTTAGCAACACATTTAGGGATTCATTTTTATTTATAAAGAAAGAAGATACAGTGTTATTACTCGGTCATGGCCTTGCTATATTCTAGATACATACACGCTGTTACTGTAAATTATATTATCTTCCGTAAATATTATGGTTAGTGAAGCCAGATGGACTAGACAGTTTATGACGGTGATATGCAGTAGTGTATTCTGCCACTACTAAGTACTGACCAGTAATGCCTGTGATTGAGTAATGAAAAAAAAATCATTTTGTTTTTCATAATCATAATATTTTATAAAATTAATGGTCATAATATTATGGATGTATTTTTTATTTTATTTGTTCAGCTGAAAAAATATTACAGCCTATTAACGATACATGTGTGTATTGCCGCTTAATTTGGTGGTTTCCGTGCCAGTAGGTAATTAAACTATTGTTTGCCATTTTGCAATAATTAATGTCGGTTTGTTTGATTTGAACTACCTAATTATCTTGTACGCTTTAAATTACAAATCGTCTCGACGATTTAAATTTCATTTGCACGTGAAATTACCTATTTCGTGTAACAAAGGCGACATAAACTTCAATTAGAACCATATAATTGAAGTTTATGATTATAAAATTACTAGCAATGCCCGCGTCTTCGACCGCGCTATAGTTCCGTTTTTGAATACCGTTACTTTTTTCGAGTATAAAAAGTGATTTGGCAAAACATATTTGGGTGAAATTTGACACACAGATAGATTAATTACCTGGATTAACATATGGGAACGTTAGGGAACGTTAGAGAACATTAGAGAACATAAGAGAACATAATTATGCACCTAACAGAAACCTTTTATCCTGGAAAATGTTAGGTTCCCGAGGGGTTGTCTTAAATTATTCATATACGAGTGTTTTCTTTTTCAACACGCACGAAGTAGCGGGCACCAGCCTAATACATTAAAGTCGTATTTAAAAAGAGACTGTTGATGGAGATTATCTAATAAAATAGGTATCACGTGCAAACAGCAGTTGATTGAATACATTGTTACCAAAAGTGAAATCCGAAACTGTCAACATTCCCGCTTAGAATAAATGAATTGGTCCAATGGATCATGCGTTGTCATACTGCTGTAAGCTATAAATACCACCGAAATTCGTAAACGGCTTATGGAAAATAACGGATGTGTTTAAAAATGACATGATTGTAACTGTGTAGTTAATTATTATTATTGTGTGATCAAATATTATGTAAGTCACATTCATACTTGAAAGATTTCCTAATGACAGCAAATAATTATTGCTATTTTTTTAAAATTATATCATAATAATTAGAAATACTGTTTTTAAAATAGTTATAAGTATATTTAAATATTTGAGAACTATTATATAATGTTTAAAATTTTTAAACAATTTTTTTTATAAGAATAAATCATGTCATGAAACCTTTTCATTTGATACCTCACTCGATAGGAAAACATATCCATACATGATACATTCTTACAAGCTTTCGTATCTATACTATATAAAGCTGAAGAGTTTATTTGTTTGTTTGTTTGGTTTTACGTGCTAATATCTCAGGAACTACTGGTTCGAATTGAAAAATAATTTTTGTGTTGGATAGTCCATTTATCGAGGAAGGCTATAGGTTATAGAGAACGCGGACGAAGTCGCGGGCACCAGCTAGTTTATAATATAAGTAGGATACGAATATTACAATTTATTGTGTTTTTGCTTTAAATAAAATATGAAAACAAATAATAATATATAAAATTGCAGTATAAAATTGTTTTTCTTCCTTTTGCATGTAATTTCAAGCTTCGGGGAGCAAGCCAGCATTTTTAACCAGCCGAATCGCAATTCTCGCGAATACGTACATACATTAAATCAACTCGTGTTTTGTTCTCATTCGTCTCATAATTCTATTTTGCCCGTAACAAGAATGCGCTTTGTTGAGGTCATTGTTGCCACTCCGCCGCCGTGCTTATTACTTATTGAATGTTTACTTTTCCTCTTGTTTTTTTTTTTTTACTTATTATACCTACTATACCTATCTGTAGCATCATCATCAATACTAATAATAAATCTGTAAGGGTTAATCATGGAGTAAGTTACTTTGATTTCAGAGATATCGTGTTTATAGGCTCTCTACATGATACTGAAACTAAATTGACCATTTTTAAAAAAAAAATCTGTATGTATGTTCCTCCATAACTTTAAAACGAATTAACTGATTTTCATGAAACTTGGTAGATAAACATATAGACGTACAGAACACAGGATAGGCTACTTTTTTCTCTTTCAACACGGACGAAGTCGCGGGCACCAGCTGTATTCTATAAATGTTAAAATGTCTGGACAGTTGTTACTTAAGTAAGTGATTCAGACTCGGTGATTAGCATTCGTTGACATCTGTTGATTTGGACGTCGTAAAGTTTTTTGCCTTAAAATATATTTAATTAATATTTTTGAGAAAGAAAGTTTATGTTTGTAATTATCCATACTAATACTAATAAACGCCTTAACTATTCAACCGATCATCGAGAAATTTAGCACACACGTTGTCAGGGATAGACCTTTCATCCAGAAAAAAGTCTGTTCCCAAGGTGTTATAGCAACAAGGGGTCAAGCGCTATTTTTATTTTTCAACGCGGACGAAGTCGCGGGCGCCTGCTAGTTATGAGATAATTTTACCTCACACTGCTTAGTTACTGCGTTTGCATTAATTCACCAATTTTTTTATTTTTTAAATAGCATGTCACAATATCCACCTATAAGTAAATAAGATAATAATTAAACAGTGCAAATATTGTTTATTATTGACTCGTGATTGCACGCGACTTCGTCCGCGTAACTTTATAAAATATAGTCTATGTTACTCGCTGATAATATAGCTTCCCAACAGTGAAAGAATTTTTCAAATCGGTCAAGTGGTTTCGGAGCCTATTCAATTCAAACAAACAAACAAATCTTTCCTCTTTATAATATTAGTATATATAAAGGCTTAGGAATACAATAAGCAAGGGAGCCAATGAAACAATTAACGAAACCTATTGTTTATAATCTGATTACAAAATCGATTTGACTGCAAGTATTTTGAAGCGAATCCTTTTAAAGGTTTTTAGTTAAAAAGTTTAACTAATGAACTCATTGAACAAGAAAAATTCCTGTTCCCGAACAAGCAGTAAGTATACGTGATTAAAAGTTTAAATTAGTCCGGAAGTTATAAAAACGCAGAAGCACAATCGATCAATGTTTAAATTGAACCTGCCGAACTGTGCCGAAAATGCAAAACTTTCAAAGTGGAAAACTAATAATGTAACAACTAAACAGGCTTTGGCGGGGGCCGGCGGCGGCAGGTTCAACAAAAACTGACGCCCGCTTGTAGCCAAATCCCCACACTATCTACATTCTCTATCATGATAATAAAAAAAGGTTTATTTTATTTTATTAAATATAAAAAAATGTACACATTATAGGGGGTTGTTCCAAACTGTTCTACTATTTGTTCTACGATAGAACAGTTTGGACAAAAAAAAATCCAAGTAGTTCTACTGCACAGTATGACAGATTACTTCAGTTACAAAGGTCAAAAAATATTTTTTAGAATTTTTGTCTGTTTATCAGGGCGTTTGCTCAAGCTAATCTCAAAAATGAAAATTGGCACACAGATAGATAGTACACACACAGATGATCATGGAAAATGTTAGGTTCCTGTGTCGAAAATTTTCAAAAAAAAAACAAACTACAAAGAAGTTGCGGGTACAGCAGGTAACAATAATTCCAGTACGGATTTCATAATTTAATTATAATTCATAATGCATCTAAGACTCTTAGTAAAACCGAAGTCAAATTGATTGGGCAGACAAAGCTGAGCAGAAAAGCTAAACTAAATAAATATAAAACAAGAGTAAAATAAAAGATAAAAGATATTTAAGACTGTAAGATTTCCATTTGGGCAGCCCGTCTAGCGGCAGTAACCACCCCCTTACAGAATACCACCGTGAAATAACAGCATTTACGTGCTGTTGTGTTTCGGTGAATGAGTAAGGGTTGCCAGAGCCCATTACCCCATCCCTTCCTTATCCCTTATCCTTAATCCTATGGTTTACAGCGCACTTGTAGCACTTATGGCGTTGCTTGTCTTATAGGCGACGGTAGCCACCTACCATCAAGTGGACCGTCAGCCTGTCTGTCGACCTTAACATAAAAAATAAAAAAAATCAAGACTGTGTTAAAGCGAACGGCAGCCACCTACCATCAGTGGACCGTTAGCCTATTTGTCAATCCTATAATAATCAATACTAATAATAAATCTGTAAGTGTAGGTAATGTATGTATTATGTTCCTCCATAACTCTTAAACGAATTAACTGATTTTTATGAAACTTGGTAGATAAACATTGACGTACAAGACACAGGATATGCTACTTTTTCTTTTTCAACGCGGACGAAGTCGCGGGCGCCAGCTAGTATAAAATATATTAATAATAATAATATTACAATAACACAATAACAATATAATACATTTTAATATTAATGACTTTTTTGTGAGAAATATAATACCTACAAACGCAAGAACGATCTGGAGGATGCTAAATGCGTTGACAACTCTAATAGTAGGAAGCTTCTTCAATGTATTGGACAAGTCGAATGACAAGAAAGAGTAACGGGCAACGACTGTACCTCACACTTCGATGAAGATCTTCTGTGTGCCCTGCCACTAACTATTAACACAGCATACACATTGAAACAACTATCTTTTTAATATTGCGACTATATATCAATAGATCGATTAGCATATTCGAAGATAAATGGCGTACGGAAGCGAAAGGTTCAACCACTCTATCGAAAAGCGTAGTTGTGGGCTGCTGGCTCATACGAGGAGGTGCTCTGGTGCAATTAACTTGATTTATATCAGGCATTTACTTATTCAGTTCTACGTTACTACGCTAAAGAAACACGCAACAGCTCCTCTTTTAAAAATATCCCGTTTCACTTTATTATCATATTAAATTAAACCTTATTGCTGTCTAATAAGGTTTAAAGTTTCTTAAAAGTTAATTTCATTTTTAAAATGTGAACTCTTTAAAACGAACGGGTTATGGAACATCTTCACATAGATACATTTAAAAACGTAATATAAGTATCTACTCTATAGTAAATATTCTTGTCTGCATTTCTTGTCTTCATTTTTATTTTTTATTTTTTTTATAAATTTATATATTAAGTATCTACGCACAGCCAAAACTTCTAAGTCTAGAAAGCTGAAATTTGTAATATGGGTTTATTTTATAACGTAAGTATCCGCTAAGAATTTTTTTTTCATTTTAACTGAAGGCGTTATAGTATTATATGTATCTTTACTTCTCAAAATTAATTAACATATATAACTAATTAACATACATTTTGTAGGTTTAATTTCTTTTACTTTCATTACACGAGCATGAATATTATCATTCATGCTCCTGTATTTAATTTTAAAGAAATCGCTGTACAAGTGTACACTAAAATAAACACTATTTAATATACGGTAGCTATAAATGTCGCACGGTACGTCTTTGGAGCTATTAAAAACGCGTGAACTTGCCTCCGGCGAATTTGTCGAGCGACGACGTCTTGAAATTAACACTAGGCGAACATAAGTTAGGAGCCGACAGACAGTGCTGCAAGACGTCTCCAGTGAGAATTTATCGATATCAAACTTAGAGTAAGTTAGCGAACCCGATAAACTTAGGTTACATGTGAATACGAAGTCATTCAAGCGTATGTGATTGTTGACTTATGTAAAGTACTTATAAGTACTATTGTTATTAAGTTTGTTAAATCCTATAGATACCAACTGAGACCAATGTCGTCAGCCATTGTTTAATGTTAATATTAAAGTCCCACCAACTTATCTGTCAACAATAGTGTCAATCTGCGAACAACAAACAATTAATTGGAAATTTGGAAAAGTATCCTTACTGAAAAAAAACTACTAAGGGATAAGTGGAAAGAAACCCACTTAATTATCCCTACCAGACAAAGTGAGACCCCGAATGGGGTATCCGGTCCAAACGCCATCTGTTATCGAGTAGTGTTATTAAGTAGCAAAAAAGTATTAAGTTCGTTCGCTCGGCGCTAGATGGCGTTAGCAAGCGTTCCTTTTGTACCTGTTTCATTAAAAAAACTACCTAAAACGAATTTTCTCGAAGATAAGACCCTGACAGATCGATTTCTAGACCTAAAAAACTCCTAACCCTAGAATTTCGTCAAAATCGTTAGAGCCGTTTGCGATATCGTCGTGGCATACAAGAATTCCTCGTTTAGTATTATAAGATAAAACATGTCATCTTCTTTGTCACATATAAGTGCATATTAAAAAAATCTATAACTTTATATTTAATAGGTTAAGTTTAACAGCAAAAATATTTATAGCCAATTGAACAAATCCATAACATATCATGCACTTAGCAATTAAAAACGACAGTGAAATATTAATTTGTGGCGCTACCCTAAAATCTCTTTAGATGGTGCAATAATTGCAGTAACATCCCGCGCTACTAATGTTGAGGCGGCGTTTTGTAGCGACGATGTTATTAAGTTGACAGGGCACAGTGGTTTGAACATCGAGGTTTATAAAATATTCATTAATATTTAATATAGTATTTTTGTCCAATACCTAAAATATAACAGGTAAAATTCATTTAAGTCGAATTACATTCAATGCTAATTTGCTTACTATAATAGAAATGATATTTATTAAAAATACCTGTTATTTTTTTCAAAAATGTGATAAAATAGTTCAGTAAACGTCGTAGAACTCTATTGAACGTTTTCGAGCAGTCTTAACTGAAAACAATTATCCCACATTTTATCGGTAAAAAATAATCATAATAATAATGTTTACCTGAGTGTATTACAATATTAGCAACTTCGATATACTAATATGGCAGTGGACGTGGAACAAAATATTATACCTTTTATTAGAGAAATATACCTATTATTTTAATATTGAAAAAAATATAATAATCGCAGAGCATTTTATATGTTAAATAATTACCTATTATAATTGCATAAGATCAAATTTCATAATAACAAAATCAAATCTAATAATAAGATAATCTAAATGCATATGATCTTATCTAATAATATTCAACTTCTAAAGCAAATCTTACTTGCAAATAACCTTTAAAAAATCTATACGTCTGTTCAACCCACTGTGCAACTGCAACTATGTAGTTCATTTCGATGCTGTAATACGAGACGTCATCTCTGTGAAATTCTTAAAGTAATTGTAGAAACTTTTTAAATAAATTTAAATTAAATGTTATTAATAATATAATGTTCTTAAATAGCAAAGAAAAAAAAAAGATTACGCATTGCATTTGTGTTTAACGGTTAATTTTCTTTGTGTCTAACTGAAAAAAAAAATGGATGGATATATTAATTTTTTTTAATATTTGTATGTATTGCATATGATTTTTTTTTATGTAAAATATTGCACGGGTGCAAGCCGACAATGGGTCGCTAGTTTATCAATCATACGAAGAGTATGCTATGACTCGTTTAGAAATTATTCATATTTTGAGATTTATTTTACATATTCTATTTAATTTTGTTTCCTGCTAAACAAAGAATTGTAAGACATAGTCGCCACAGTAAGTTTAGTCGAAGACCGAACTTGGTTCATTTGGCCGAATGCATCGGGAATTTTAATACTTTTCTTTATCTTGAACTTTATTTGTTAGGATCTTGCCAAGTGTCCTCCATCTTTACATAATCCAATAAGTTTCCTTATTACAATATTTAATTCTTACAAAGTATTATCCACTTGGAAGCATGCTTTATGTCACATAAAGTACTTAATGATTCAGTAAAATTTTGACTGTTAACTACACATTTTCCTATCCCTTATCCTTTATCCTAATATAGTCGGCAAAACACACACAGCACCTGCGGCGTTGCTAGTTTTATGTGCGACGGTAGCCACCTACCGTCCAGCTCGTCTGCCGACATTAACATAAAGAAACATACATACTATAGCGAACCGGGTTCGCACGCATGTCAAATTTTTAAAAATTTTCTTTTCAAATGATGAACTAATATTTAAAAAAAAGAAAGTCTAATTTTGCGCTTAGCAATATATATTTAGCGGCTCTCGGAAACTTAAAATTTTTCCAGGATCAATAGTATCCTATATGTTAATCCAGGTATGTAATAAACTAAGTGTGTACCAAATATTCAAATTCGTGAAGCTGCTTTTGCGTGAAAAACATCCGTAAATACATCCTCATGTAAATAAAAGTAAACATAGTCGCCATTTCGAAATAGCATTGGGGTACCTATTTACAAGTCACTAAATAATGGAAAAATAGACGCACAAAGAAGACAAAGCGAACCATTTAAGTCGCCCGAGTCGTAGCAACAAATCCGGCTCATGATTGCATTATTAAATTTGCGAGCGGTTTATTGCATTATAATACTGGGAACTCGTCCGTGATAACTCCTTGTTGCGAATTTATCTCCATTTTTGCGGTGCTTTCAATTTGTTCTCTCGGGTTGACAGCAATTATTATATCATAAGATATTTTTTTTATCTATGAAATTTTCAAAATATTTCTTTTGCATTAATGAAATTTACATTAATGAAGTTACAATCTTCACTACATATTATAAAACAAAGTCGCGATAAACTCAAAAACTACTGCACCGATTTTCATGCTGTTTTCACCAATGGATAGAGTGGTTCTCGAAGAAGGTTTTAGTATATAATAACACTCGGTTGTTGAAACGGTAGATGCAAGTTCGAATCCCAGTCTGGCTACACCAGTCGGCTTTTGTTACCTAAACCTAAGATTGAAATTTTCAATTATCAAATATCTACTTAGTGTTAATTATGACTTGTTTCTTCAGAATATGGCCAATAAAGTAGAAGTAAAACTTTATTTCACGGATGATAGTAGGTAACTTTACATGGACGTATTTTGTATGACGCTTCAGTGCGATCACTTGATGCTTGTTGTAATAATGTTTCCTGACATCTACCGGTTACTCCACATTATATTTTATCGCTAAGGAAGTTTCACTTCTGACCCACGTACTCTATACACAGGCATGTTTTTAATTTCTATTTTATTAGACCACATATAAGGTACATAAGTTAATATTATGTATCTCGGTGAACACATTAGCAATTAGATGTACCTGTCTCGAGATATTTAGCAAAAGGTTTTTACACATATTATCATATTTTTACGCAAACGAATACTATTGTTATACCATTATTGCTATATATATGACAATAGCTAATCAGATATCCGATTGTAGTTAATAGTGCAATAAATAAAATATTGTATTAGAATTTTATTTATTTACTAGATGGCGCCCGCGACTTAGTCTGCGTTGAAAAATAAAAAGTAGCCTATCCTGTGTCCTGTACGTCTAAATGTTTATCTACCAAATTTCACGAAAACCAGTTAATTCGTTTAAGAGTTATGGAGGAACATACATACATAAAATACCTACACTTACAGATTTATTATTAGTATTGATGAAAACTAATAATCCCGCCATCTTTTAAAAGTAACGTTTAATACAATACTCTGATGTACGTAACGCTCTGCTGTGAGGGTTCAAGCACTTTCGATTCTAATCGTCGGCGTGGTAAAGCACATAATCTAACAGATGGCGTTACCTACAACATGCGAAAGAAACTTGCTCGTGTTGATAAGTTTCAGTTAGTTTGGAAAATATCACACAGATGACAGCACTGAAATATTTATCTACTAGCTTTTTCCTGCGACTTTGTCTGCGTCCCGTTTTCTTAGGTGTTATAATAAGATTATAGGTGCAGTCATAGATAGCTTACAAGTGTATATGGAGGTGTTCGTGAGAACTGAGGAACCACATTTTAAAGGTAAAAGTTTTCTAAATTACTTAACTGATGGTAACACATACCTATTTCTAATTCCGAGGTCCCTTAGTTTTAATATATTTTTAATAAAACTAGGGAATTTAAATAAAAAAGTTTTTATTTGAAGTAAGTTTTTGAAGTTTAAATTATATTATAGAAAGGTTGATATTCAAGTTAAGAAACAAAAAAAAATCGGAGGCAGTCATGAGGACTGCCGACAGAAGTGATAACTTAAAACTGAGCGTCCAACGCACACACATACAATCGGGTATATGCAATGTGTTGGCGTGATCGCGTATGTAGGTAGCTGCGCGCGCATTAACTGTAAGCATTACATGTTGCTGACGCGAACCCATACATTTTTTCCCTACCCAAAGTCATATAACGCGCCCAAAGTCATATAGAAGTTTTCACTTCAAAGTCAAGAAATTATACATATCTTCCTTTGAAAATACAGATAGATACCCTACATAGAATTATTAGTGTTATTATTATATAATTCCAATATTGCATACAGAAACATTGCATCCGCTCCGCTTAGCAAAAGCAATTCACACGCTCTCTCTATACGCAAAGGAAATACTTTAACAGAAACACAGCGTCTAATTCTTAACCAAATTTGTTTCCCACGGTACGTTCAACATTCGACTTTATTGTTTAGCGCGAGAGTATTATTTGTATTGTAATTGAATCTTTGCATCATGTATCTCATACACGCCCGAGTTTCGCGTATACGTGACAAGTCCGTAAAGTTCTCGCGTCTTGTTACCGCCCCGCGTGTTTGGCAGATTGGATTTGTTTCCCCGCATGCTAATAACGCGTCGCGTACGTGCGGACTGTGACACCGCTGGATTAACGTTTCCAATAAAAATGTCCACTCGATCCACAAACAGTACCTACCTTGTCAGATTATACATTGTCAAACGAAATGTTTACTTTGGAATTGGTTCATAAATTCAATTAATATTTTACTCTACACAGTTACATATCTAATTCGAAGTGTCATTTTTGAGCAAGTAAAGATGTGCGACTGAGAAGCAAGTGTAATAGAGAAGGACACAGCATAGCAGCTAGTTTTTTTGAAGTGAAAACTTCTATAGCCACGTTATACGACTTTGTGTAGGGAAAAAATGTATGGGTTCGCGTCAGCAACATGCTAATGCTCACAGTTAATGCGCGCGCAGCTGCCTACGTACGCGATCACGCCAACACATTGCATATACCCGATTGTATGTGTGCGTTGGACGTTCAGTTTTAAGTTTTCACTTCTGTCGGCAGTCCTCATGACTGCCTCCGATTCTTTTTTTTTAAATTAACGATATCCAAACACAATCGCAATTATAGGTAGTATAGCAAGACTGATAAACTGATATCATTACAGAGACATACTTAAGTAACCTCTTAACATCTTAAGCAGAAACATACTTAAGGCTGGCTCCCAATGAGGTGTATAAAAACTAAACTTATTTTACATTCTAAAGAACGAGTTTCATTCCAGTAGTTCTGTTATCCGTTGTAAAAAGAAGTTGCAAAACACACTTTTAAAAAGATCGCTTCAACTTGATAACGAGGTACTCGAGCTTTTAACGTAAATTGTTGTGCTATTTAAAAAGTGTAAAAAGTTAAAATAATTATGTAACTAACATTAAAAATCATTATAATTAGATGAATTATGGGTTTTACTGAATACGAATTTGGGGGTGAATGTTTTAAACTATTAGCTAGTTATAACTTCTAAGTATAGCTTGCTCACCGAAATGTAACATTCCGTAGGGCACATGGTCTGTTCATTTTATTGATTGCGGTACGCTGCATGTCCTGCTATTGTTTCACATACTCGTAAAAGTGTGTTATAAAGTAAAGAGTTGTTATAAAATTTCGTAGGTAGCGTATCGTATGGTGCCCCATAAGTAAACCGCATCTGTTTTGTTAGTTTGCGAAAATCTACCCCTATTATTTTCAATCTGAGACGGCTGTTTATAACACTATAATTGCGTGTGAAACTCTGTCACCTTTAACTCCTTAGCGGTTGAGTCGAAATTCGCTGGCGAGTTTCAGAATGGAGTTATGTTGCAGCAATATGCAAGCGTCGACAGCGCGGGCGTGTAAATTGTTAAAGTTGGGCGAGCGGTTGCAATTTTCGCAGTTGTATAATATATTGTCAAGCGCAATAGCAGGCGTGATAGAACCGATGGATGCGCTTCTCTTTGGCTTTATGTCACGTAGCGCATCGCCGACGCCGATTGAGTGTTGTTCTCTTGAAACATAAACGAATATTGATTTCAAAATAAGATAAAGTCACTTATGTACTAATATAGATATAAATGCGAAAGTATGTCAGCTGTATGTTTGTTATTCTTTCATTAAAAATAAAAACTATTGAACGGATATGGGTGTTTGGCACACAAATAGTTTAATCCCTGGATTACCATATAGGAAGCTTTATCCTGGAAAAATGTTAGATTCCTGAGAGATCGTCTAATAACTCTAAAATATGAAAAAAAAAAAATGAGCGCCAGTGCACCCCGTGGCGGCGCCACCGTCGTCACAGCGATAAAGCGTCACAGCGATAAAGGTGACAGATATTTTCTCAGGTGTTATATTATTATTATTTAAAAATAATATTTCCTCCAATAGACGAATAAATTTATGAACCAATGCCGCAAATTCTTATTCATATTTTTCGAACAATAGACAAACGTAAGGAGCAAAAAAATACTAAGTAATAACTAATAACTATTATGTTTCTTGTTAACACAACGGTTTCTATTATCTTTGCAATAGACAAAAATGGAATGAGTCAATAAACCGAAGAATAAGGAAAAGTAGTGCTAGTTACTAAACAATATAGCGTATAGAATGTTTCCAATTTATCTCACAATCACATAATAATTGTTCGATCCGTCATACGAATATTGCTATTAAGTATATTAATGTAATTTCTCTTCATGTGTAGAAAATTAGGTTGATTCTGCCTGAATTGGCCGTTAGACATACTAAAACAATTTCATATGGAGGCGCGAACCTTATTAAAAGGTTTAATCTACACAGAAAGGGAACGCTTCATTTAATTTTTGAATAGATCTTTGTGAACCTTCCAATCTTCCCTTTATGGCAGTAATAAGACATTATACAGAGATGATGTTTCGATTAAAAATTACACAAATTAAAAAAGAAATTAGAAAATAACGTCTGTCTGGGTTTACTATAAGTAGTCTTTATATGTATATCTTCTTTATACATATAAAAATTACGTGTCACGTTGTGTGTCCGCGAAAACTTCGTAACTATGTGTTACTTAAAAACTTAAAAGGTCCAACTTAAAAGAGGATAGTTTATATTATTTCCATTTATTTTTTGCAAATTATATAATATTATTAACATAGCGCCATCTGTTGGATCACAGATGGATCACGGATTTATTTTGGCCGAATAAAATTCTATCAGAATTAGGCCGAATATTTTAAATATGGAATATAAAAGTTTGTATCAACTCCTCATACATACGAGTACCAGCGATTCTCGATGAATGTACTCGTATCCTTGCTTTGAGAGTAACGCCCGGAGCGCTAGACAGAGCTTTTAACAAGTAATTGCGTTAATGTGTCCCCGACGTGCGACACCTACGAAATTAAATAAGCCTACAGACCTTGCATGTGTCGATGTTGGAGGCATCGCTTCTTTACCCTGTTACCTTGGTTGTGACCCTTTTCGCCATCGAAATAGGAAGTAATTGGACAACTAATTGAACCTCAAACGGAGAAAATATTGGCCGTCATGAAAACCAGCACTAGTTTTGTACATAAGCAAGGATTCGTTAATGTATAGATCAACGGGCTACCTACAATCATATATAATAACAGAAATCATTGCCAATGTATGTACTTAAAATGTTTGTTCATTAATTTAATTAATTTATTAGTTTCATCAAAATTCTATGTTTACAGAAGACTGTAAACTTATGTAAGAAATTAGTAATAATGACCTTTTAAGAAATTATGTTTTAATATATTTGCATTTTTAATGTCTCAATTCTTTGTTTTTGTTGTTTTAATGTTCAATTGTAGTTATATATCAAATATATAATATCACTATATCAAGTTACCAAACAGCAAAAAAAATTCTTCTCTCGCAACTGGTTAGGTAATTTCAGTTACGAACATTGGATGAAGGAAAATATACAACTGCACTTTATATAATACAAAGAAAAAAAAGCAATTATATTTAATTATTTTTAAAGTTCTTTAATGCAGTTTGATTCTTCTCAGTTGACTCGTTTCTACGACGTGTTGTAGGCTTGCATTTCCCATTTTCAGTTTCAATTTGCTGCGTCTGAGAGATAGCACATTGGCTTGTAATTGAACCGCGGATGTCTTTGATATATCGGCTCTTTTATCGGATTGGACGGACGCAATAACAGACCGTTGATTGCTTCCAAGTGGACTCGGAAGATTGATTATTCTCTCGTTACTCCCATCCCTGTCTCAGTGTTTTCTCAATACCTTGACTGTTTCAAAATAGAGTGCCACAGGTAAAATTATTCTTCTATTTTATCTATTTCAAGACATTTTTTAAATATATACAATGTGTCCGGTCATGAACTAGCGTTATTCTAGGTACATACTCGTAAATTACAACTATTTTAGTAGGTTTAGGAGATTTTTGTAATTCTTGCTAGTATTTTAATATTAGTGTTATATAAGTAATTCAAATCATTAGTGATTAAGTTAAACAAGCTATGCCAACACTTTTATAGTACTGCAATTTAACAGTTAATCTATATATATGTATTTTATATAATAGTTTTTTATGTAATTGCAATCTGTTGTGTACTTTATTAAATAAATAAATACACTCCATATTGAGGTTTAAAAAAAACAATGTACACGTGCGAAGCCGGGAGCGGGTCGCTAGTATATATAGATTAATAAACGACATGGGATTATTTACATAACATACAATTCGTGTAATTGTGCTACGTTTCTAAATTGGTATTAAAAAAACGGGAACATTAATTATTGGTCAAGCGAGCTTTCCGAAAGCACATAAATAAACACAGAGGCTGAATGTTCGTTCGAAAAGTTCTGTTAAAAAAAATTGAAATATTTTCAACCGCGGGTTCAGAGGCGTTTTAATTAACCCTACCATGGACGTGGCCTGTACTCGTATGTACCTACTCCATGTGTTACGCACATACATACTGAACGATCATTATTATGATTAATTAATTACTTGGTCTCTCGATTTACATCAAACATTTCTCTGTAGGTGCTTGAAGGTATTTTATTCACGAAATGAAATGTTAATCGTACTTATAAATTTGTAAATTGGAAATGTATCTATACTTAGGGCCTCTTTCACCAACTACAAGTAAAGTTTTGATTAGTTACTTTTAGAAATAATTTTATGTTTTATTAAATTATGCACTCGGTTTAGGGCATCCTTCGATAGGCGGCGAATTTTTATTATTATTTTCTTTTTAATATTTGGGACTTTTACCGAACAAACAAAGGTATATCAGCTAGATTATTACCGGTGACAGGTGACTTTAAATGACGATTAGCCTACTTGACAGATGGTGAAAGAGGCCCTTAATATTATAAACAGAAAAGATTTGTACAGAAAGAAACAGAAAAAATCCGTTTTTTTATGTCGATTAGAAATAACAAGTCGATGAATTACTTGATAGCCCGGCTATAGAAGTATCATTTATTTTTATTCTATATCTTTTCATATTAACTGTGACACTATAATACTTCATTAATTTTCATTAATACTTTTTCATTATTTTTATTATAAGCTTAACCAACGTTTTCTGTAACGACTTAATGACTAAACTAATTAGGTTTTTAGGTGTACTAAAAAATGGATCATGATTCCAAATGCGAAGTCAACATATATTCTCCCAGTTGTCATCGTCAGATGATAATACAAAAATTATTGCTTTTTATCGATGCACAACCTAATAACCAATTGCATAAATAAATTAATAAAAATACTTACTTAAAATAATATGTTTGTTTGAGAACTTACCTCGGCTTATTAACATACAGGGGAATGAAACACAACAGTGCGTTGCGGGAGTTGGCAGGGTGTGAAAACAGCAAAGTTCCTTTCGTATAATGAAGATGAGCGAAGATGTTTGAAGTAATCCGCCACATTGGGCTGGAAACTTGGGACAAACCGCAGCCGACGGCTTTCAAACTTGACTTGTTGCCTACTTGAATTATATACCGCAGGTTATGTGTAGCGACACACTTTACGTTCATTCTCAAATGTTGTGTTTATTTGATTAAGCGCCTCTTTCACTAACTACAAGTAAAGTGTTGATTAGTTACTTTTAGAAAACATTTTCTGTTTTATTGAATTATGCACTCGGTTTATTGCATCATTCGATAAGCGAATTTTTTTAATTATTTTCTATTTAATGTTTGGGACGTTTACCGTACAAACAAAGGTATATCAGCTAAATTATTCTCGGTAACGGGTGACTTTAAGTGACGGTTTAGCCTACTTGTCGTTGGTGAAAGAGGCGCTAAATCAAAAATTTTATAAAAAATAAATTTAGAACAAAATTTACGCTCAAAAAGGACAATGAAGTTTGTTAGGGATTGCAATTTCTACCCTGACCTGAGTCAATTTGATTTGATATAAAGATAAGGAGTAATAACGGTGAAAGAAAATAGCATGCATGTTTGTTCTCACCAGCCACATTCTTCTTATTGTATGGTATTGTGACCAGCTATATTCGAAGTCCTCTGCCAATCCATAGTGGATTAACTTCTATTGCTTAATAAATAAATACTGATGCCCATAGATCTACACAAAGGCTACACCTGTCTTCTTAAATTTTCAAGAAATATTTGTTTTACAAAATATAGAAGCTATCGGTTATCAACAGAATTAAAACGAACCTACTGGAGTTAGGATATAAAATGTTTTCAGATAATCGGCTAATACTAAAAATCAAAAGTCTACAGTGTAAGCAAAATAATGAAAGTAACTAGGAATTTTGCAATTTTCGGAATTTACATATTCAACCTATAACTTTTCGTAATGTTTCGGTAAAGGAAAAAAAATTTGTTACTATATCTGTAAAACACATTTAATAATCCGATGGATTTTGTAACTAGGATCTAGGAAATAAAACAATATTAGCATTTTTTTTAAATCAATATTTTATTGATATTATTATCTTTTTTCCACTATTACTGATATTAATTTATTTGTTTTAATGTTTTACATCCATAATAACCTATATGTCATTTATCTTACATAATGCGAGTAAGTTTATTTTTAGGTGATGCAGTACATATGATTGCGGTACGTAGTTAGCTACTCGTTTTGGCATAGAATATTAATTTTAATAACTTCGGAGCTCTCATCAATATCAATTTCCCTCCACTTCAAAATGTCCAATTAATTAGCTCCGTGAGCCCATACAATTCACATTATTGTAATAACTTCCATGAAAATATTTACGCTTAGTCAAGCAATCTAAATTAATAAGTTATGCCCACAACTTTATCGATATGGAAATTCTTATTTCCAATTTTAAAAGAATTGGAAAGAACCTCTACCTTGTTGACCTTCAAGGCAACGATAGATTGTATAATTTCGTCGAACAAATTTTCATCGAGAAAATGATTATAATATATACGCAGCACTATTTTTAATCATGCCAGGAAATTGGGTTCCGTTACCGATAACGTGGTAATAATCCGGGATTTTTTAAATTTTGTTTTTAACTTGTAATTTTATAATTTGTACATGTAAGTAATTGTTTTGTAAATAGCTGTTTCAATGATTTAAATTTCGGAGGTTCATTCAAATGAAAATCTATTTAAATTGTACGTTTATAGTTAAATTTTAAGGCATTATTAAAAATTAGCAGTGTATAGTATGAAGCTGCAAAATGAATAATATCTAAACTGTTGAACCACACGACGTCGACAACAAATATATCCCTTGATTCGAGTTTTAATAAATCAATGAAAAATTTAATACTGCTATTTTTCTGTTAATTAGTGATACATTATTATACAAGAAAAACAATTTGACAACTTCTAAAAATTACAACTATAGAAACTAATGATAAAATATTACTTAATTTACAGCTACTGTTATTATATTGGAGCTTTGTATTTGTTGTGTCTAAGTTATTAACAATTTTACTAACTTTGTTACTTAATCTTTGTTTATGCATAGAATTTGTAGTAGAATAAAATGTTCTGTTTTTGGCATTGTTTTCGTTTGGATCATTTGGAGTTTTATTTGAAATATCGACAACACTTTCTTTGTCGTCTTCGTCGTCCGAACGTTCGGCAGAACCAAACTGATTATCGGGACCTTCTATTGGAGTGGAATATTTGTAATCATCTTTATTATTTGCTGTACTGGTAGACTCCACGGTATTCAGACCGAGTATTTCTGGAAATAATTGTAAATTATAGTTCATTACTTATTTTTTGTAGTTATGATAGAATCAACGCCTTCTTACAGTTTTTTCAATCCATAAACCTGCCGCCTGTCTGGTTGTATCAAACCACCCTTTTACGTACTATCTCAAAGATCAATGTTTAATGAAACCACTTTTTTTTAATGTTAAGGTCCATAGACAGGCTGTAAATTCACGGTGGCCTTCTGTAAGGAGGTGACTACTGCCCAAATGACTGCGAAACGCAGCGTGCCCTGTTACTACTTTTTAAATCCAGAACAGAGCCAACTTTAAAAAGCATAATTTCAAAGTTGAATCGGGAATCGAACTCTGGACCCCTGAGACAGAGCTTAGGCACCCTAACCACTCATCCAACGGGCTAAAGTAGTATAATTTTTGCTAAAGTTAAGTTTCTTTACAGTTAAGAGTAGAATGGCTCATTGAGTTATTCAATGATAAACTAGTTATCCCATATGACGTCACTTACGATTCCCCCACTTTGATGATATAAAAATTAACAAAAACAGTCGTGCTTTTCTCAATGATTAACTAAGTATATTAATACAACATGAAATATTTTTCTATAATGTTGCAGGTAGGTAAATGTTGTTTTTGTGTTTTTATTTTTTTTACATTTAAAAATTGATAAGTAAAGATAGTAAAAATGATGTTTGATAACTTACCATAAAGTCTAATAATACTGTCAACTTCCCCGAGTGAGTTCTTGGCAACACACCTATATCCACCAACATCGGATGAACTAAGCTTGCGGACGGTGAGTACCATGCGGCTCTCAAATGAACTGATAGCAGAATTCACCACTTCGTATTTGTTCGAAGATATCACCATCTCATCTGACAGGACAAAACAAGTTATTTTGCATTATTTACATGATAAGAACACATTTTTAAAATGTCACTTGATCAGATTCCAGATTGAAGTTTTTTCAATAATTATTTTGAGGCTTTTCCCTAAAAGCCATGTCGCCTCATTGCATTGGGCAAGGTCGCATATACATGACTAAACTAAAATACTACTTTATTAAACTATTATTAAACACTAAATCTATATAGGTATGTTTTAAATAAAGTTGACAATTTTTTAACATAGAAAACTAACTCTCTATGAAACCCTGTTTTGTTATCAAAGAACAAAAAACTTAATATGATTACGACATTGCGAACAAAAACTATTTTCTTATTCACATACAAACGAAAATAGGTGTGAAGTTTAAAGATATATTCTTATTTCAAAACTATATTCGTATAAAAGTTATCCGCTATCGATACAAGGTTGCGCTTGGAAGATACATCTCGCATTTATCTTAACAGGAAAAACTACATTTTTCAAGACGCGCCAAAGTGACGACATTTCCTGGCCCCCTTTAAGATGTTGCCCAAACAATCCTTCTAGAATGTCGTTCACTGCCATCAAGCCACCGTAAGCCCCAAGTGTCTACTGTCCACGAGTGATAAAGCGACTAGCTTCTCAACACTTTGTTCAATAGTCGTTTATATAAAATAAATAAATATGTTTTAAAGAAAACGAATTCAAGTCTCGACTTTTTTAATAATGAAACTATAGAGTATTTTTTATTGTATGATTGTTTAACTATGCTTTGTGCTATAAATATGCTAGTCATTGTACAATTTGTGAATGTTATAATGACTTCATAATAAAATGCTGTAGAAATCGTGCTATTCGAGGGCTATTTCAAAAATGGATAAATAAAACATTTATTGAGGAATAAATAAAAAAAAATGTAGGTCTCTATTTACGTTCGGAAAAAACGCTATAAAAGCAAAACCTTTATTTTTAAATATTTTTAACAGATATTTTGAATACCCATTCAAGAGTTACAGATAATGAATTTACTCTCTTATGAAAATGAGTGGATACCGGATAGTGTACAATAAATTAAAATGCAAATTTCTTATTCTTAATCCGGCAGCTGGCGACTTTATAAGGATGCGATAACAGAACGAACGCCTCTCGGTAATCTTAATTTCGATCAAAAGTTCGGTTTGTTTACCCTCCGGTGTACTGCTTAGACTTTACGACGTGAGGCAAGGATGGCCTTCGAATATAATTACTGTGCAAACCCTCTTGCCGCCCGCTTCATTATAACAAGAAATTTCATCTCAATTAATGTCTAAAATAACACTGTAACACTCTTAATTACGCTCGAGTGAGGCCTGCTTAATTAACACTTACATGTCAGCCGCCCTAACATAGATTGATGACAAACGAAAATGACGATCCTGTACTGTTCGCCCTTTCGGTTTGGTTTTCGCAATGGGCCCACTATGAAAGCGCAAGTCACTCGGCGCGAGTTCGCGACTAACAATGGCTCCATCGACGGCCAACAATACACGCCAGATCACATCACTACCAAACAACTTGACGCCTTAATGCATTTTAATAATTAACGCGCGGATTCTGTGAAAACAGATCCCGTCCCCTCTTTCACTCGACCGTTAGGAAACAGTAGGTTTTTATCAGAAACTAACAAATGTTCTTTACTACTGCAGTCTCTATTAGTATCGATTTAAATGTGAGAAGGAAATTTTATGTTTCTATTATATAAACATAAATGGAAATCGGAAAAAAAATCACAAATTATTTTGAACATTGATCAGAATGTGTAACATTATATTAGGGATATATTTACTTAAAATAATTGAAGTCTCACATCGGGTTTATAATTAATTTCCACTGTACCATCAAGGGAACAGCTAAGGGTACACAGGAAAACAAGAGATTTTAACTTAGTGTTCGATGAAATTAAAATTAAGTGTTAATAATACTCACTAAATTATCACAATCGTTAAATTGTGTTTTGATTTTTTTATATATATTTCTAGTTTTCATAAAAACATATGTGTGTGGAATTTAAATTAAAAATAATATTGAGTAATTTGTAGATATTTGGTTCTGTTCTGCTTGTATTTTTTTATGAATGATGATGAGTTAGAAAACTTGCGGAGGTGGGTGGCCATTTAGTGGAAATTATTAGAACTATTACGGCCACTAGTGGTGTACTTGGACGGTCTTCAGTGGCGTTGTAAACTGCGCCACGTAGCAGAGCAAACAATGCAGTTATCGTACTGTACGAAAGGAGGTCACAAACAATCCTACAATCGTATACTTTTATTATTGCAGCTTTTATAACGTCTTCACTAGAAATTTTAGAAAGAAACACTACATCGAAAAAGACGTTATAAATTTCATTTTATTCTTCGAATACGAATATACATAGGTATATTGTAATAAGAACTAGATTATACGAATATATATTTGCCACTATTAACTAATTAATTATTAAAACTAAGTCGTAGAATATATATATTTTGTTGAATAGAAACCTTTCCTAAAGTTTGGCGCTACAAAACATTGTTAAAATAATACGCAGCACGCCTGACTGCACATTCTACCCCTCGGGACAAAGTCGCCATTTCCAACCTATTCTTTATATACCCTATTCAGATTATTATAACGATTTTCTGGCTAGTAAATGAAATATATTCTAATACACCATAAATCTTTTCCATAATTCTGTACGGTGCTGATTTTTGGAAAATGGGGCGCGTGAAGATAGCTTTTGAGATGAGGTGCTGGAGATGGACGTTGCGCATTCCATGAAAGATCAGAAAGAGAAAGATATGTATCCTCAAATAACTTAAAAAATAAAAAAATTCAAAAAGTATTTCTTGGTTCTTGAAAATAATGTAAAAAAACGGAAATAAATTAGGAATAAATCATTTTCTAATAAATGTAAAGAGTCTATTAATTTTACTATAAGATACATTATTAAACTATAAGATACATAAAAAATGTATTTCACACGTACAGCAGGAATTTCAAGGCAATGGTGTTCGTAATCTATTCGAATAACCCTTACTTCAAACAAAAATGCATTACTCGTGTGCTATTATCATTCAATGTAAATACGTAATAGTGTGATATGAAATTTCAGCAAGGCGCGCCCAGATTTTCTTGACACGAAACGTTATGATACCAGGAAACACAGAGAAAATGTATTATTTTATTATGAAACATGCTTTATTTTACGCGCGAATAAGTGTTAATGGATTTTTCACGGTGGATATCATCACGTGCGGTTTTATTATGAGTCCTTAGAGATAATGCGTTCAGGCACTTTTCAGTGTTATTGAAACTGGAATAAGATTCGTTTTATAGTTTCAAATTACGAGCTAAAGGTTGCGTGACAAACATGTATTATTAGAATGCAAGTCGTCATAATAAATTCGACTGCAGTTTCCTTCGGATGTTTGAAGACAGTGAAAGAATAAAAGTTCAAAGCGTATATAAAAATGTTATGAAACTCGAAGACGTTTCATTTGTAACACAGAAACCTCGGCGCTTCGTGCCGCGTACGGGGCAACATGAATAAAATATGGATTCATCATTCGAATAAATGAACATTTACATGTCTATTAAATTATACAAATAGATGTCATATGATATTTATATTAGGTACACTATCTTTTGCTCGAGACTGTCCGGATTCTTTTTTCTTAGGTGTTAAACATATTTTATTCAGTCAATGTTATTATTGATTTGTTTACTTAGGCATTCATTTTTTTATTTCTATATTTAAATAGAAAACATCTAACTTAGTATTAATTTGAAGGGAAAAGATGACACAAAACTACGAAAAATATTTTTTTTTGTTTATATATCGCTATATTATTTCTTAGCTACAAAAAGGGGCTAATAAATTGAGGAACATTTTTTATTAAGTATATATTATTAGCTTTTGTACAGGCGGCCTATCCTCTGTGGAAAATTTTCCATAATTCAGCCATGTTTAATGAATGCTTATACGTAACACCTCAAAAGCTGCAATGAGATTGACAGCGCTAGAAAATGTAACCGTTCATTTCCCTAGCCACTACTGACCGATAGTGTCATGGGAATCTCCTTTTTTCCCATAGCACTACTATTCTTATTGGCTGATTAAACTATTACATTGTTGATTATATCAATCAAAACTTGGATAGCCTCATTACCAATGAGAATGTTTATCATCTCAGCCGTAGATCGTCCACTAGGTACTTAACATAATTAAATTGAAGGTTTTCTAGTCACAGATTAATTAAAAAAAATTTTTTCACTGTATGAAAAAAATATACTAATATGGTTTCGTGAAGATATTCTATCGAAAATAAAGTGTAATCTTAGTAAGTAATATTATGCATTTAATTAAAAAAATATTCGTCTGCGGATTAACAGTTTAAAGATATGTTTAAAAAAAAATATTTTTTTTTGTAAATAATTCAAAGGATAGGATAGGATACTTTTCACAAGTGAGTATTTTATTTCGTTATTATTATTCCAAAATTATGTGAAATAGAACTAAGTTATAGCTAAGCTCGCTGTAAATTATAAAAGCATTGTCGGCCATCTTCCCGCAGAAGAGTCGTAAACGCGCCACATTCACTCAAACGGAACTAACCGGCTTTGTCTTATTTTAACACAATAGGTAATTTTTCTTACGAATTAATCTCGACGCACTCGTAAATTAAAACTTAATTTCTCATTACTCGCAGCTACCGCCCACGTTTTGACTCTTGCCAAAAAACTTCAACAATTCTGAACATACCTAACACAGCGGGACTGGAAAATCGTTGAAATTAAAATGTACCGTAATAAGACTGTCATTATTAATTTATTTGAGACTAGCTCTTGCACGCGACGCTCTTTATAAAATATAGCCAATGTTATTTGCTGATACTGTGGTTTTTTATAGGTGAAATAATTTTTAAAGTAGGTCCAGTAGTGTTTGAGTTTATTTATAACGTACAAAAATATAAACCTTTTCTTATTATAATATTAGTATAGACACTTCACCTTCTTTTATTTCTCATTATATATTTTTGTCAATTGTGGAATTTTATTTCTATTTTTGATGATCCCTCGGAAACACATCTATTCTCCTGCATGAAAGGTGCTATGTACTTTTTTGTAACCCTGACAACGTGCATTTAAAATTTCATTATGATCGGTTGAGTAAAGGGCTCGAAAGCATAACAAATAAACTCATATTTTCAACTTTATATAATTATTTAGGATGTCCTTGACATAAATGAACAAATTACCTACAGCTAAATAACAGCTATTTTGATGCCCACTCAATTAGTATCACCCTAATTAAGTATTTTATATAATTAAGATTTACTTGAACAGAAAGCTGTGGTCACTAGCGTGTTGTTAGTCCAGTCAACGACGAGGCATAATCCCAAAGGGATACTAAAGTAACGTCACATAACGAGACGAGACACGAGAAGAATCCTCCTGACAACAATTGAAAGCCATAAACGAAATTATTTATTAGTTAAGTTAAGCGAAATAGCAGTTTGCTCAAAAACTTTCAATTAAGTATTTAGTAATCAGTTGAATTGAACACAAAAGTGACCAATAATTCATCTTTTTTTTTCTCGAAATAGCTCAAGAATGGCTAGACCGATTTTGCGTTTTCCATTAATAGCCTGATGGCATCACGTACTGTTGTTTGAGGAACACGAACAATAGAGCTATAGGAAATTGGCTGTACCCTTATTCATAAAGAGCTACCATCCCTAGCAACTCCAGCAGTTTCCAGAGGCCTCTGTTAGTTCTTTACAGTAATGGGAAGTCAATGTGGAATCACAAAAATTTGGACAAAATGTTGAAAAGCATAAATTATAGCAACGACAGAACAATGAAATTGAAAACTCTTGTTTTTAGAACTTATTAACAAATTCATACTGTGTGGGCGGTTAATTGTGTCGGGGAGTGTATTATGAGAATATATATTTTTAAAAGGGAACGTTATCGCTGTTCTCGTGTAAATTTGATTGGATGAATATCAAAGTTAGAGACACCTGTCAAGATAACGTAACGGGTTAGCGGTTTTAAAATGGTTATTTTAATACTTAAATTTCAAATGCCCACTTTTATTTTTTTAGAATATTATGTAGGTAATATAATAATATAACTTGCAATAACTTGGTAGTAAAGTTCAAGTCACATTATAATTATATTCTGATGAGACTTCGTACATGGGATCCAATGATTAAGGATCATTGACGGGATTCACTTGTTACTCTACTTAATATTAATTAGTACGCGATACTTTTCGAATTAAGTTTCTTTTAATAATAAGGTTTGATTATGTTTTTCTCATTCAACTTTATGATTTAACACATGTAAGTAATATTCCTTTAAAACAACATTCATTGCAAATGAGGCATTGGGAATTATGCAATTTATACTTACTAGAATCTCTGACCCAATAGTTTATGGATTTTGGCGAGGATTCGACAAAGCATTCGAGTGTGACGTCAGTATCCAATGGTGCTCCCACTAGTTGATTCGGCACATGAATCACTGGATGAACTGCACAGAAGACAAAACAATAGCAATATAGACAACTGTTTTATTAGAGAGGTATTACATATTTTGTAAGCTTGTTTATATGTGGAAGGTGCTACACATATTTTGAAAAATTCTTTCAGTATTTAAACAGTAGGTACATTATTATAAACCGTCATGGGTAGTTAATTAAATGTCAATAAGGTCTAAATATACATTATGTAATACTCACAAAACAACAACTTAGACAACTGTATTATTAGAGAGGTATTACATATTTTGTAAGCTTGTTTATATGTGGAGGGCACTACACCTATTTTGAATTTTTTTTTTTATATTGAATAAAACTAATGTTTATAATTATTTATAACCATAGGTAGGTAATTAAAGGTCAATAAAGTCTAAATATAAGTTATATAGTATATTTACTCACAAAACAATAGCAATATAGACAACTGTGTCATTAGCTTATTAGAACATATAATAATAGGTCATAACTTAGAACATTAGCTCCAAAGATTTACAGCACTTTATAGCGTCAACAGAATAACAGCGCTACTCTTCTCTTAAAAGCCTGTCGTATAATGCTGAGTTAGTGGACATTCTTTGGCTGTCATACCTACTTACTTTTCGCAATAGATTTTCATGTCTCCATAATTTAATTAATGAAGACGGCGACCCAAATATAATTATTCTAGCGACCCGCTTCTTGGCTTTTCCAGGATGCAATTTTTTTTACACAATAACCTTTCTCGTTCATACTTCTTTTCATAAGTGAAAACCGAATTCAAATCCGTTAGGGGTTAGAAGTAGTTAGCGGAGAAACCTTATATGTAGAAATTAAAGTGTAGTTTAGAAATAAATTAAACATATACATGATACCCGCGGAGGTTTCTTTATTATTGTAGAAGAACTAAAATTCACTAGTTTTATATAACGCAAGATTTATCATGTAATTTTGTTGTAACATATTGTTTTTTTTTTCTATTTACATGAAAAATTAACTAGGGATTATTTTATATACAAATTACAAACCTTCAGTGAAATATTATCTGACTGTTGGTTAAATTATCTGACTGACGCAGCAGATATGTTCATAACATGTATTTTCATTTTCAACTAGAATGTGTTATGGAGAGAAATTAACATCAGTTTGTAGTAATATTAAGTATACATGTAAGAGTTTAATTTATGTTTGTACATAACATCACAAGTGCTGATATACATGGGGAAACGGTTACTGCCGTCATTCGGCCTGTTCTGCCTGAATAAAAAACATAACAGAGAATAATCTTGTATATAATTTTCATTAATTAATTAATTAATGGAAGTGGATTCTTCAGAGAACAAACGCGTTATATTAAACATTGTTGACAGACGACAACGAGTTTGCAGTCAGAAAATAATTAAGAGCTATAGTACCCGTTGACATTAAATAACACCATTAATAACAAGGAACCTCTGAAAGTTACTGAGATAAACAACTATTACCACGAATCTGCCGGGAGCTACTACGAAATTTATTTGCTTCTCTTACAAAAAACGCATCACTTAAATAAAAATATCGAAATTTGCATGTATCTATGAGTAAATAAAATAGTAAAATGTATGAAAACTGCGATGTGAGTTAATAATAATATGAAAAGAAATATAATAAACGGTCGTATGAACATTACGACGTACAATTTTTTTTATCTTTATATATAAATTAATGTATTTTTATTCCACTATTTGTATGTGGGTGTACAGTGGTATGTAACACTTGTACGCAACATATAATTAGGTATAATTTATACAAAAACACAATTATTTTTGTACAATTCCTGAGCAAGATTTATCCGGAATATTGCAGTTTTGAAATTAATAAATATTTTAATAATTTTTTTTTAATTGGTATACGTGTTTATTTTAATTTTAGCCCCTTTTGTCCGTTAAGTCTGTTTGTAGCCGAAATAATTCGATAGGAGCTACGATTCCACAGCCATACAGAATCACACATGCACACATACAATCATACCATAATCACACATCAAACTTTTATAAGTTTGATGTGTGATTAAACCATCTGGATAACATCAGCTTTTACACAAAAAACAGATCAAATTCGGTTCATACCTTTGGGATCTACGATTCCATAGACAGACACACAGACACACGCGTCAGACCTTTTTTGCGTCGGGCGTCAGGGGTTAAAAATGGGATTAAAATAAGCTTACACACACTTGCACATAAATAGTGAACACTACATAAAAACGTTGTGCATCACTTAACACTTTTCACCCGGTTAATTAGAAGCATTAAGAGTTTCCTCCGTTTAAATTCCTTCGGCACGTTCAACATTACTAACAAGACAATATAAATGATTCGGTAAACAGATGAAGCAAATACGTACAGTGTACTTTGATCATAATCCTCTTGCTAACCGAAGGAGGCACCCCATTACTGGCAATACACAGATACGCCCCCATGTCCGACCGAGATATTTTATTCAGTGTCAACACTTCCTCTTCATACACGGCAACTGTACAACAATGGATTACTAAAAACTTTAAGAATTTTTATTTTTTTTTATTTTAAGGTCGGCAGATAGACAGACGGTCCACTCGATGGTAGGTCGCTACCGTCACCTATAACATAAGCAAACCACAGGTGTTGCAAATGCGCTGCTGACTACAGTAGAATGAAGGATAAAAGATTGGGAAAGGATAGGGAAATGGGGTCTGGCATCCTTTACTCACTTATCGAAACACAACAGAAAACGTTGCTGTTATTTCACCATGGTGTTCTGTCAAATGACTGCGAAGCGCAGTGTGCCAAATGTTTCTATAAATTAGTTCAGAGTTTAAGGATCTACAGACACTAAGGTTTATTATTCACAGTAAGGAGAAACGAAAATGTAACGCTGATGTTCTGACACAAATAGCTCCGTGAACTGACAGTTCTGCGCCACAGAACTGACTTGCTCCAACATGCGCCGCTCACTCGCGCTCTCAGAGCCATCAAGTACCCTCTAGTATCTGATCATATTGGTATTTTTATTTGTACTCTTAGTGAATTCAAAAGAGCAAAATTATTCATAATATGCTGTACATACATTATTTATATGTATTTATAGGTTGAAGGTGTACCTTTAGTTTTTGCTCCGCTAGTATCTCTAATAACAATGTCAGCTCCATCTTCTCTTCGCCACATAACATGTGGCTTTGGCGTCCCACGGGCTCGACAAGACACACGAGCCGTACCTCCTTCCGGCACCATCACATCTCCCGATGTCTCTTCAGACACGAAGTCAGGTGGAACGACAACATCTAGATGCCCCATCTGATAATCCAAAACAAAATTTATCATCTTAGCCGCAAGACGTCCACTGCTGGACATAGGCCTCCCCCATAATTTTTCAAAGGGATTTTGAGAAGCAGCCTGAATCCACCGATGAGCCGCGGCCCTTATTAGGTCGTCTGTCCACCTTGTGGGCGGACGTTCTACGCTGCGCTTGCCGGTCCGTGACCTCCACTCCAGAACCATCTGGCCCAACCTGAAAGCTCTATATTTATTATTGGAAAATTTGTTTCCTTTAATAAATAGAGCGCTGTCGCAGTAAATCGTCCCCTTAAAGGTAAAACTCACTAAATGGACTAAAGTAAAGTAATTTACTTTCCTTATTAACCAATCACAACATTTTTTTAAAGTTCATCGTTGATACTTTTCATGATATTAAATAGTGTCAGGAAATAGTCACTAAACATGGACTCAGTGACTATTTCCTGGCTTTGTTTTTACTAAAGAAGTGCATTTAGTGAAAATATAATTTTTAAAGAAAATGTCACTTAATGAGTTTTACATATAAGGGGACGAAATAATAAAAGCCAATATAATTTAATCAATTGTCAGTGTGAGGCAATTTTTGAAACGCATTCTGTCAAGTGGCGTCATGCCGCGTCGACGTCGGGCGTCGAAGCCTGCAGCTGCACTGTCGCCGTCAGAGGATTTATGCCGTTATCAGCCCGGGAATAAATTACAGCGTGGTGCAATAATTTAGGAGCACCATGCACGAATCATTACCCGCTGCCGCGTCGGGCTCGGTCATCGCTGCGTACAATTTAATTCAACTATGTCAAATGTTTACCGAAATTGTATTTTATTTTTTATTAAATACTTGCCGGAACCCGCTACTTCTTCCAGATTGAAAAATATTGAAATAAAAACGACATTATCCTTGATTATTTAGATCTTCCAAAATTTTTATCCTAAGGCTGAACGTTTCTTAACATTTTAAGAATAGCTCTTTTTAATGTCATTGTTATTTACTAAACTTGTTAGCTACAAAATGTCCAAGTCTTATTTATAAAAATGTGCAACACCAGTTGGCCGTGGTGTGTTGTGTTGATTTTTTGTTCTTATGTCATATTTTTCGTCTAGTAATGGAATAAAAGTACTGGAAAAATACACAAAAATGCAAACAGAAACACATCATACAAGTAACCAGAAACCAGATTGCCGATGGAAAACCTATGGAGCTTACAAATGTATAATGTGGGCGTGGATGATGAACGAAATTACGGTTGTCCTGACTCCTGTTCAAATATCACATAGTGGATTCTACCTAGGCTCTCTAATGTATTTATTAGCTACAATTATCATCGGCATACCATTAGTGTACTCAGAAATTTGTTTGGCTCAATACACTAACAATAATGTCATTTCAATGTGGAATCATTTTCCAATTTTACGAGGAGTAGGCTATGGTAGTTTGTTCCTAGTAACATTAAAAGCAGTTTACTTATTGGTCTTGTGTACATGGTATCTCGTATATACGGTTTATAGTGTTACCAGGTTTCCGCCGTGGTCTACTTGTGAAAATTTCAACGATACAAATTGTATGGTGAAACGAGTCAATGTTTCCGTGTTCCAACATTGTATAGAGACCCAAGTTTTATTCGACGAGGACTGCGGTATGAAAACGGCGAGCTGTTGCTTCTTCGAACGTGAAATTGGAGATATTAACACAGATATCTGGCCGAGATGTATAATACGTTTGAAATTAACTATAGCGAGCGCGTCAATATGTGTTGGCATTTATATATTTTCATTGAGAAATTATAAAGACTTGCAAATCCTTGTCAAATATCTAGTGGGATACGTAGGAATCGTCACATTTGTTTTACTCTCAGTTGTAATGTCAACAAATGGCACTTGGTATGCAAAAAAAGTAATGACTAATTTGAACGGTTATTCTTTTAATCACCTAATCGCAAAGCTATTTAAATCAGTCACTGATGGGTTTCTATCTCTTGGTACTGGATTTGGAGTAATTGGATCTTTATCACGTGACGTACCCTTTCGTAGTCCAGCCACTATGACATCAATAGCAACTTCATTACTTTCTGTGCTGATTGCTCTATTATTAGCACTTATAGCATTTGCGGGTTTAAAAACAATGTCTTATTATCACGGCGAAGAAGAAAACGTTATAGAAATTCACGATAGCATGTTCTTTACGGGCTTCGCTTCAATTTCCGAATTATTTGGTTATTTTGACGGTTCATCAATTTGGTCCTTCGCATGGTTTTCCGCAGTGTTTTGTTGCTTATTTGTAAATTTATCTATACTGTTCATTCACTTAAAAGAACTTCGTTTATGTAATTTCTTATCCGAAGACCGTAACAATAATTGGTATGGAATTCTTATAATTTCCTTACTGTACATTTTCGCCTTACCATTTTTCTGTTCAGATTTAACCCCTTCTCTTAGTAAAGCGACAGAAGTGATTCAAATTTTAAGTAGTTTGTTTTTTTCTTTAGCTCTATATTGGATCTATGGCTTTAAGAAACATAACATTGATATTACGTTCATGATTGGTATCAAAGCTAGTTATTTTCGAACATTTACGTGTTTAATTAACCCAATTATGTTAGGAGTAATATTGTATTTCAAATTAGCTGATTCTATCATCGGATCAGACACTGGCGGTAATTGTTACATTGCCAAAATTCCTTGCGATATATTAATTTTTTACGTACTAGTTAGCATTTATTTATTCATTGTAATTGTTTATGCTTTAACCAATATCATAATTTATGGTCGTCATAAAATTGTTTGTTCACTATTTGTACCTGCTGAAAATTGGGGTCCTCGTGATTTAATAATGTTTAAAAGCAGAAATATGTTTGTACCTGAAATAATGACTAGAGAATTTTTATATAGACAAGTGAAGATAGGTAATTATTCCAGAAATAACAAATTAATAGGTACACTTGAGAAAGAAAGAAAGAGCTCCTTTTCGTTTGAGGAATAAATACAAAGGAAGCAATAATTTTGTGACAACTGGTGGGCTATTTCGTATTATTATTTTATTTTACTTTACCTGACTTTTCATGGGATCCGTATTAATTTGGCACATATATTGTCCCCGATCTTCTTCTTGGACATTTCTTATGTGTAGGTTCCATACAGTTTGACCGTTGTGAGACACTTTGACTCTGTGATTGTTTGTTATGACATGGACATGAATTGCCTGAATTGCTTTTGTATCTGCTTTCACCCACCCAACCTGCAAATCATTAATTTAAATAAGTGTATTTTTTAGACAAAGTGTATATTAGTATTAATAAATTCATAAAATACTTACCCTATAACCGCCCAAGTTTTGAACGAGACATCTAAAAGTTGCATCGCGGCCTATAGAAACAGTCAGATTCATCAAGGGTTCTGCAAATTCTGGTTGAAAAGCTTGACCTGTTAAAGAGTTTATAAATTTAGCGTTTAAAATAATTGGTATTGTTATTACCTACAACGTAAATAATGCCGTTTGCAATTATGTGTTTTAAATCGAAATTTATAGATCTATAAATCTAAGCTAGACTTTGCATGTTAGGAGATTAATAACATAATAACATCTTACTATACTACAGAATTTATAATGTTTTGAGCTCATTATTCCTGCATTATTCCTAGTTTTTGCATTATTCCTGTTTCTTTTTTAAAGGAAATATCAATTTAACTCAATAAATGCAAAGATTATATTGTGTTCATTTTTTCTTTTTCTTATTTCCCATTTTATCACACTACATGGAAAAATGGCGATCTGTCTCCCAACGGCATAGCTTGATTTTCTCAGCTCAACATCAATACTAATAATAAATCTGTAAGGGTCGGTCACGGAGTAAGTTACTTTGTTTTCAGAAATATCGTGTTTATAGACTCTATACATGATACTGAAACTAAATTAACGATTTTTAGATTTTTTTCTGTATGTATGTATGTATGTATGTATGAACGTATGTATGTATGTTCCTCTATAACTCTTAAACCAATTAACTGATTTTCATGAAACTTGGTAAATAAACATTTAGACGTACGGGACACAGGATAGGCTACTTTTTCTTTTTCAACGCGGACGAAGTCGCCGGCGCCAACTAGTAGCATTGATAAGACTATCGTCGATGAAATTAATTCTCAATCGACAATTGAATGAAATCTCAGTTTGTACAATCGAAAACATGTAGAAAAGTTAATATTACGCATTTAGTCAAATGTGTGAAGTTTGATGGATTAAGGCTTGACATTTGACATTGACTTTGGATTCGTCTTCCATTGGATTCTTACTTAATATATATTACTCAGAACATATTACATAAGCACATCTTACCAACTAGCTTAGAGTCAAGTCCTAACATAAACACGGCAAGCAGGCATAAAGACCACCAAGGTTGCTGCATATTTTTAGATCCAAACTTTATTTTAGTGCCAAAGAGAGTACACGCCTGGGACATCCATGTTATCTGTAAATAAACGAAAACAGTACAGTTACATATAAGTTTAACTTGTAATTAACTTAAATGTTTCACCAATAAAAGCACATTTTGCTTTTTTGTTTTATTTATATTTTACTTATATCGTTTTCTTTTATATTTATTAAGTCATTTTTATTCTTAATTAACTTCACACTCTATTGCCACTGCATCAATCCTCTCTAGTTTTTATCTTTCCTTATTTTTAATAATTTGCTTACTTTAAATAGTTGCTAGAACTTTAAATAGTTGAAATTTGAATATTTTTTGTATGCAGAAATTTACAATTTCGTTTATCTAATTTGTTTTTTTTTTTTTTCTGTCATTTTGCTTCATTTCTACACATATCACATTCAGGAACCTACTTTTGTAATAGGCAGTATCACACGTTGAAAAGGTTCTCTTACGTTCATAAAAAAATGTTCGAAATGAGAGCGGACGCGATCGTGCGCCGGTAACTACTTTTCCGCAAGAATACGATACGATAATGTTTTCGAAACACATTCTAAGCTCGAACGTTGAATGTATCGGGACATCAACTAGCACTGTGAAAGTGATAGGTACTTGTGAAATGTCTAGCAATAAGTATGTATACTAAATTCAAAGCCGTTCCTTGAATAAACAATGATTATATTAAAACACACGAACCTTGTAAATCCAGGTTAATAAACGATATTTGTGCCAAATTTTATCAAAACCCATTCAGCTGTTATGTGTGTTTCAGTAACAAACATATGTACATATATATATACATACGAACTTTCGCATTATATTATTAGGAATGAACTTTTATGAACATGTCATATTCATATATTTCATGCATTTTAATATGAACGTGTTATACTTAGATTTCATATATAATTTAAAATAAAATTACGATTTTAATAAAATGTTAAAAAGTGTAATAAAATTTTAAGTAGAATTTACTATACCAAAATAACACATTGCAACTGATAGCAAAAGATGGATATTGCATAGCGCAATGTCTTGTTGCGATCCGTCTCAGACGAGTCTCTTACAACTTAGACTGCAAGACTAAGTTTGCAGTTTGTAAACACCGCTGTCGGAAATTTCATACTGCTCAAACTTCAGCTAGCTAGATCAACCATAAACATTTACTCGTAACAAGATTTACCTACTTACAAATACCATGGGTAAAATTAAAATAAACCACGATTTGCTTAATCTATGCTTAGGAGTATATTGCTAGCAGTTTCTTGATAATGTACTATGAGATTTTGAGTTTCGATAAATTAATATCTACTAAGTAAATTAATATTAATTTCATATTATTTTTTTGTTATGTAATATAAAAAATTACTTTTTTTTCGTAAATGAAATATAATTATAACGTATTAGTATATTTTAAATACTTCAAATCAATACTAATAATAAATCTGTAAGGGTCGGTCATGGAGTAATTTACTTTGTTTTCAGAAATATCGTGTTTATAGGCTCTATACATCATACTGAAACTAAATTGACGATTTTCAGAATTTTTTTTATATGTATGTATGTATGTATATATGTATGTATGTATGTAAGTATGTATGTTCCTCTATAACTCTTAAACGAATCAACTGATTTTCATGAAACTTGCTAGATAAACATTTACACGTACGGGACACAGGATAGGCTACTTTTTTTTTCAACGCGGACGAAGTCGCGGGCGCCAACTAGTACTTCATATAACTAACTTTAATGTTAAATCAAAATTAAAAAAATGAATTTCGTTACATATATGCGGTTTAAAAAAAAAGAGAGTTTAGAAGATGTCTATAAAAATTAATTTAAATTTAATTTTTATAAGTAGGTGTCTACATATTATTTTATTCCTTAGAAGCGGCCCGCCCCCGGGGTCGCAAGAATGCAATTTTTTTCTACAAATATACACACAAACCTTCCTCGTTGAACGCTCTTTCAATTAGTGAAAGCCGTATCATACGTTAGATGGTTTAGAAGAATTTAGCGGAGACATAGACAGGCGCAAACAGGGATCCAATTTGTAATAATATGTGAAGAACAGAAGAAGAAGAAGATAAGGGCTACTATACACACATACAATAACTACGAGTATTATGTAAATAATCAAAATACACCTAGTCAGGCGATTTTTTTTATTTAACTTTGTATTACATATTAATATTCTATTTAGGGCCTCTTTTAACAACTACAAGTAAAGTGTTGATTAGTTACTTTTCTAGTAAAGCTTATAGGCGAGTAGATAAATGTTACGAGTACCTATCTTGTGTCAATTTCATTGAAATTACCCTTGGGTAATGCTACTCGAAGATGGTGAAACTCGTACGCTTTCTTACCGGTGAGTTTGAATGGTGGTTAGCCTACTTGACACTTTAGTCAGAGATGGTGAAACAGGCCCTTATAATGCGAAATCGTTTAAAATAAAACTTTTTTGTGTGATTCATTCTACAAAAAATGGAAATTCTAATAATAATTCGTTTAATATTAAATTATGGAGGTCATAATTATAATAAATATACACCATAAATATATTTATTATCTTATTAATCCAAAAAAAAATTAAAAATAGGTTCTTCCCTACATACACAAATTTCTCTACATAAAAATGCATACTATTTATATATATACATATATATATAACTGACATGCCGTATGCTATTTTTAAAATAATAATATATCGCAAAGCAAATACTTTTTCAATACAGAGAGGATTTTTTAAGATACGAAAGTAATAAACATTCTTATAATTATAACTTACCTAAAAGAACTTGCAAGTAATTCCTACAATTCCTGTAGCCCTTACTACATTATTTTATTTCAATACAAAGTGGACATTGCAAAAAACTGTAGCGAAAGTTTGAATAAGCGCGTATGAAGTTTGTTACCCGTCCCGTGGGAAAGTTGGCGATGCGCGCAGGGATCGCGCGTCGATGCCGAGAGCGCGACATACACTGACGTCGACTATTGTACATTCAGTCCTCCGGTCTGCCGTTATTCTTGACGCAGATGTCTATATGATACTCCAGTGTTTTGCCAACAAACCTTAGCAATTCATTGAGCATGTTTTATGGTCCAGATATTCAATTTATTAAGATTATTCTAAGTACCTAATTAAATATTGAAACTCGAAGTAGGCCGAGTTTAAACTGTCCTTTACCTAAACTCTAAGTTAAAAATATTTTTCATATATAAATAATAAAATAACCATTAAACCACAGCCTGATTTTTATATTTTGCTAAGTAAAAGGCAAGTATCACGACTTACTACAAAAATTAACAATAAGCTTAAGGAACGGTGGAAAAGACTAATAAATGTGTTCTTAAATTCTACCTCAGTCTCTTAAAGACTATGTCTTCTATTTGAGTTTACTGTAGATATTGCCTGTTATATTGTATTGGTTGAAACAGACATAGTCTTTAAGCATGCTTTTTTGAAAAGTCAAGGTTTCGTTTTGAAAAGTCTTGAAAAGTCAAGGAAGAACGGTTTGAAAAGAAAATTGACTATGATTGCCATTATTAGTCCAGGGTATACGCCATCCTAGATGATAACAAGATAAAATAATTACCTAAATAAAAAGTTATAATGACATAGTTAAGATCATGAGAAATAGGTGTTTGCATGTAGCCAGTTAGCTACCAAGACTCCTAGTAGCAACAATTCTAGCAGTCAGTGGAAGCGTCCAGGCTAAATTGTAACATAAAATAACAATCTAGTTAAATAAATTAAAACTATTTTATCTATATAGAGAATTCAGCACCCTTTCTTAGTATTTTTCAAGGTATAAGACTCTATTTTCATAGTATCTTGCAATAGACTGCCTCAGTTCGTGACAATTTTTATTAATTTCTGTATACTAAAGTATTTATCGTAAAACAACAGGACGGAACAAATATGTTTGTGACGCACTCTGGGAGACCCAACTTTGTTATCAGACAACGCTGCTTTTTGGCAAACTCATGTCAGGCGATAATACAAAAACAAGTGTGACAAAGCAATTATTTTAAATGAAAGTTAAAATTTTGTCAGAATAATCCAACAAATAAAAATGGACATTCGAAGTACCATAGCGACAACCACTGGCAAATTTTGGAAATCAACTAATACACAAAGTGTCGCGGGCGATCATAACCCGACTGACATAGCAAATGCTTTCCAGAATAAGTTTATGGTGAAGTCTCCTGCGTTATACTTAATGAAGTAAAAATAATATACTATTGACTAAACAAAAGTGGTTACTTACCACCAGTCGTGTTGCCAACTTTATATATGAACTAGCTGATGCCCGCGACTTCGTCCGCGTTGAAAAAGAAAAAAGTAACCTATCTTGTGTCCTGTACGTCTAAATTTTTATCTACCAAGTTTAAGAGTTTGGAGGAACATACATACCTACACTTACAGATTTATTATTAGTATTGAAGATATGATAATATGATGATTGATATGGAGCGCAATGTCTACTATTAATATACTAAAAACTCAAAATAATTCTTATCGTGAAGCGTTTTAGCGGCTGAGATGTTTTAATTTCACATTTTTTTGTTGGATGCTTGGAGGCCTATACCTACAATGGAATTTTGCTAACGAATACTGATAGTAGAAAAGAATAAATTGTCATTTAAAAAATTTAATTAAGTAAAATTTATTCTTATATATCATAATTATTATCGTTCAATTGTTTTTTGTTTAACCAAATATTATCGTTCATATTATGATATTTAACACAATGCTCTGGAAGTTGTTTACGTTAGGATAAACAAAAGGAGAATTACCATAAATATACAGAAGCGTGAAACGATATAATAGAGGGTGGCATCGAAATCTAATTTCTTTGACCCGTCCCGAAGCTACTCACGAGACTGCTAACTTAATGAAATGGAGATAGAATAATTAGCCACTTCCCGCTAATTTCCAAAGTTATTAATTGAGGCGTTTGAAAGGACCGTCATCTGGTCGGTCATAGGGTAAAACGACGTCCCACGGCTTCCGTTTTATAATTTTACTATAATAACAGAACCTAGATAAAGTTAGATTTACGTTTCTCCATTTAATCACATAAAACCTTATCGTTAAAGGGAAATCGAGTGAATTGACCTTTAATTATTTTAATCTCATGTTTGTAATAGTTAATTCATATAAACGCGTCATATTTGGAGCCCATCATGGTCTCAGGGATTCCTTCCCAATCCTTTATCCTACTGCAGTCGGCCGTGCAGCACTTGCAACACATATGGTGTTGTTTGTTTTATAGGCGACGGTAGTCAAGAGGACCGTCAGCCTGTTTGCCGACATTAACATAAAAAATGACAATGTATTGGAGCCGGATTTACATTTATCTGAAGATGAGAGTGCTGATTTCTTAGCAAAAGAGGCGGTTCTAAAACTTAAAAAAGCATTATGATTACAGAGAGTGTCCGTTATCTTACATCAGAAGAAAAATCAGGAACAACACCATCATACATCATCATCATCATCATCATAAGAGATACCCGGAGGGCGATAAGCAAAGCTTTTTCTGCGTGACGCCGTGAAGGCATACAGTTTAATTAAGAAGACAGCATTGACGCCTGCATTGATGCAGATTCTGACCGGCCATGGAGGTTTTGGTCTACGTCTATAAAACAAGGTAAATATACAATACAAACTAAAAATAATTTAAAATTTATTTAAATAAATCTAAATTCATCTCGTCAACAATACATAATTTAGTAACGTGCCATTTAGTTAAATAACACAACAAAATTCTCTTCATCCCACTTTCTTTTCTTTAGATGGAGGAGAACTGTAGCCTTCGTGGAAGTTCTTCATATAAGTCCACGGAGATTCAAGTTTATAAGTACGCATTTCTTGAGCAAACTCAACCGGCTCATATACAATTTTTTTCAACTCATCATCGTAACGCAGTTCTGTATATCCTGTTTGTGGGAAATCTTTTCTTAAAGGATGACCAGTGAAACCATAATCGGTGAGAATCCTTCGCAAGT
Organism: Synanthedon formicaeformis; assembly: GCA_945859745.1. Taxonomy (NCBI): domain Eukaryota; kingdom Metazoa; phylum Arthropoda; class Insecta; order Lepidoptera; family Sesiidae; genus Synanthedon; species Synanthedon formicaeformis. Next base: position 7,160,572 of record OX243954.1, read on the forward strand.
CCGGATGGTGTGTGAATATAACACCGAACATATCGTACACTTCCCTTTCGAACCACTCGCAGCTTCTCCATAGGGAAGAAGCAGAATGAAGTGGCGTCAACTCGTCGGTATACGTCTTGACCCTAGCGCGTTCACTGAATCTTAAACTGAGAAGACAGTAAATAACCTCAAACCGGTATTCCCTATTTAGAACGTCAAGAGCCGTGACACATGAGCACTGTTCGAAACATGCGTGGTGATGATTTCGCATAAAGCTTAAAACAGGAAACAGGCCGTCTGGTGCCACTAAAATCTCCAATTCATCACAATACTGCAATTGTACCTTCTGTACATATTTAGGCATACAAGCAGCCACATATAAACCAAACTCATAGAGTGTTTGACGTCTTGGATTGTCATGATTTCTTATTGTATGGCTACTAGACTCTTTCAGAGGATTCAAACACTTTGGATCGTTTACTTGAACATTGTCTTCTTTGGCTTCCTTCTTATCAGAAAATACACTCCTAATGTAGAATGGACGTGCAAAATTTAAAAATATACGTGTTTTTATTTTAGCCGTTATACTTTTAAATACTATTTTATTCATTTTTCAAAGTAATCGCTGGAATTGGTGATAAAATTTATATGTCAGATATTTTTGTTACTATAGTAACTTTGACTGATAACAATGTCATTTCGAAAAAGAATATAAAATGAAGTTAATGTCGGAATACGAGAACATATAATAAAAGCAAATACTAGAATGTATTAGAAAATAGATATATTAGGTACTCCTATCTGAAAGTCTCAAAAGCATGACCTACTTATTATGAGCAAATATCTTTCTATAACGCCTGCCTAAGATTCACTTATTTATTTGAACTTATTAAGAAAAAAACTATTTATTAATTAATTTATTAATTTTTTTAATTAATGAATTTATTAAAATTTTATTAATTGGTTAAAGTATATAAATATTAGGATGTTTATAAATATTTTTCTTTGGGACACATTAAAAAATAAGATGAAACAATGGACGAAATGAAACAATTTATCGATTAAACACAAACTCTTGTTTGAGTACCACGTATATACCATACGGTAGATATATTCCACAAACATTTACAATGTTATAATTTTTAAAAAATCACCCCGCGTCTCACGCTTTGAGCTAGGATGAAAAATACACATAGTAAATTGCTCGAGTAGAATTAATTTTCCTAAAACCATGCTCTTCGTATTCTTGGGTTTGTAAAACCTGTTGTAAAGTAGCAAATTTTTAATAAAATTGTGAAAAAAAAAATTTTAGTATTAAAATAGCAAAATTAAAACACTAAAATACTGAAATTATCTATTTCAGTATTTTAGTGTTTTAGATCTCGTTTAAGACTTGAAATAATATTTTAGAGTATTTTATAAGTATCTTGAATGATTGTTAGCAACATAAACAGTGTAACACTTAATTTTAGACTTAATTACTTACAAATTCTAATAATAATATCAGAGTTGGCAAATTGGGTACTTGTAAATTGTGAAGATATAAACCGTAGGCTGGGGAGTTCGCTACACGGGGAACAAGGCTTTACTCTTCGAATGAAGTTTTCGAGTGGAAGTTTCGACATGTGTCCCGGAAGACTAGCGCTTCTCATAAGTGTATAAACTCAGTTCTCAACTGGGTGGATGTATTTGATATAAACATTTTTTTTAAACAAAATCCTCTAACTTGTATGTACCTACTCTAAGTAGTGGTAATAATATTCAGATATAATAAGGTTGCTATTGTTTATTTTAGCTTCCCGCCCCTGGCTTAAAATATATAATTTAAATCTAGTTGATATAGGTAAGTAAAAAAAACAGCTAGGTAGACTTCGGGGTCTTACAGATTGGTGGGAGTCTAAAAATTTAAGGTATTATTTCAATATCTTTTTTTTATTAAATCAAGGCAGCTCTTGACCAAATACAAACATAATTTATTTAAAACTAGCTGGTGCCTGCGACTAGAAAAAAGTAAACTGTGCAAAATCAGTTTAGTAAAAGTTAGTGGAGAAATGGACAGACAGACAACGACTTTATTTTATAATAATATGTATATATATAGAAGTTTTAGAAAAAATGGTATTTAAATAAAAAGTGTAGCGTTTGTATTCAACAGTAAACAAAATATTATACATTATCTAATGATCTATTTACAATAGTAATACAAGATAAGATATATTATAATATACGTACATACGAGCATATCTCGTAGGTTATCTATAACTCCATAAATCCACTTGGATTTTGAAGTTCTAAAAAAAATCATTGAAAACTTTGTAACCTCTTCGTAGACAGTCTATAATAAACTAAATCAACAGAGCGACGAAGTAAATATTTAATATAGCATTTACCAAGTGCGTTCGCCACACGCGGTAACAAATGAAAATGTTTCCCATTTATCTTTCACAGTTTCATACATGAAACAGAAAGCTCAGGCAGCACTTGATTCACTGTTTCCCGCTGCGTCCAACTCCAGATTGTGCGCCGCTACACCACAACTTCCGGCTTCCGGTGGCGATGCTGCGCTTGCGCGATGCTACCATTCGTCCGGACGTGACGTCACACAACGATATTTCCATTCTGCAATACCAAAATGATTTAATATTACATACATACATATTTGTGTATTGAGTTTATTATTCCTTTTGTAAAGGAGATAATTGCAGTTTAGTATGGAAATCATGCCATCAGTTTATTTTAGTTTTAACGCTGGAACCAGTTTAGATGAGAAGAAACTATAGATCTTATTTGGAAAATATCGTGTAATTTAGTAATGGGTTTTCATAGATATTATAATACTTTTTTAATACTGATAATTTTCTTATTACGAGTATTTATGAAATCTGTAAAATTTATTATCTGAATTTTATAATCAGGAAATATTCACAGGAAATTACTGAAATGAAGAAAATTTTATTAGCTTTTTATTTACTTTTATTACCAAAGTTAAAAAAACAATGGTCTGGTTTTGAATGAGACTAATAAAGAGGAATACGGTGAAAATAACTTCGTGATTCCATGTTGATTAAAAAATGAATCCAGAAGCCATTTTCAGTCATAATTAACCGCATGTGTCCAAGTCAAAATGGACGCTCAGTACCATAATGTACAAAAAGCAAAGGTGCGTATACAATTATTTACGACAATTACTTACGAATACAATTATTTATGATAGAAATATTATTATTACTCTGTAAATAAAGTGTTGTTGTGAAAAGAAAATGGTTGATCGGTTCATTTGTTCGAAGTGGAATAACTGAATTATACAAAATAAACTGATTACTTATACATTAAACTTATTTCCGTCCTATTTCTTCAAATACTTACTTCAAGTTCACATCTTATAAAAAATATTATGAAATTTTTATTAATCTGTACTTTATTAATTAATCTGTGCATTAGCAAGCCCTAAATGAACATTTACAAAGCTCGCATGTGATGAAATATTCAAAAATTAAACTGGCCTTTGTGAAAACCGCACATTGGGTAAAATCTTTCTTTCCGGCCACAGGGCGCTTCGCCCTCAAAGCCAGGACCGTACTATTCTAATTTAAACTAACACGCTTTTTGAATTATGTAAATTAAAATTTTATCATAAAATATTTTTTGTACTTATCGTTTTTAATTTCAAATTTTTATTAAATTTAATAAAATTGGTATGCCTATGTTAATGTGAAAATGTTATGAAAAAATTAATTAAAAGCTTCAAGCTTCGATGTCTAGGCACACAGATAGTTTATTACCTGTATTAACATATAGGATACTTTTATCCTGGACAAATGTAAAAAAATAAACAACATCGCGTACGAAGTCGCGGGCACAGTTAGTAAAAAATAAGGAAGAAATTTTGGTCAAGATATTTTTGGACGAGTTCAATCTGTTAATAATTAATTAGTAAAAATTATAATTAAGATTTTTAATTACTCTTAAAATGTAGCACAGTAACAATACAGTAAAATTTAATACAGCGAAGTACTGACCCATTGAATACCTACATAAAAGAAGTTTGTCCGTTTTCAAAAATGTTTTGTATATTTTTTGCAGTGGCGTAATTGGTGCTTTTGTTAATCTCAATGGCTATTCAAAACAATTGAAAGACAATAAAACGGGCAAGTATACAGTGGCAAACGTTCAAAAACCTCTGAAATTAAGGATTAGTTCCACAATACTTCGATAGGTGTCGGGGTAAGTATTGTTTAAATTTTTAATATCCCAAATTCATTTTATAATGACTATTATAAAAACTGAAATTCGTTTCTATGAAACAAAGAATAATTTTATTTATTTATTTATTTATTGAAAGGAGATGTAAATTTATAAATTACTAACTATTGCAATCAACTCGCTGATAATGTAGTTTTCTATTAGTGAAAGAATTTTTAAAATCGGTCCAGTACAAACAAAAATATAAATCTTTTTCTAAAAAGAAAAATAAAAAGTATAATAAAAAGTATAATAAAAAGAAATCGCATGTTTATTAAAATGTTCTGTTTGCAGAGGACTATCGTGAAACAAAGAGCTCTAGGTTTGAGTGATCGATCCCTCCTAACACTGTCCCTTATCTATCAGAGTTTGCTGAATAACTTGCATGTCATCTGGTGTTGCTTGTTATTATTATCCTGTCCGTTTTTTATGCAAAGAATTGCAGAATGACCCAATCACGGAACGACAAGGTCCCAGGGTTTTAAGTATCATTAAGTGTTCGCACCTTTCTCATACCAAAATTACTTGTTTAAAATAATATTAAAAGTATATTTCTCTGCATTAGATTCCACGAACTAATTTATAGTAAACTAGCTGGCGCCCGCGACTTCGTCCGCGTTGAAAAAGAAAAAGTAGCCTATCCTGTGTCCCGTACGTCTAAATGTTTTTCTACCAAGTTTAATGGAAATCAGTTGATTCGTTTAAGAGTTATGGAGGAACATACAAATGGTCAATTTAGTTTCAGTATCATGTATAGAGCCTATAAACACGATATCTCTGAAAACAAAATAACTTACTCCATGACCAACCCTTACAGATTTATTATTAGTATTGATTGATAACGGCACCTACATACGTGCACAAAAACTGTTATCTTCAATGAATAAAGAAGCCTACAAGTTCTTTTAAAAGAAATACTTTAAAGAGGTAATTTGTTAATGGAGTGGCCGCAAATCTGGCGTTATCTGATGCCGCAACGACCCGCCTTTTCGAAACAAGTAAACTCCTCGCGGCTTCCTTTTTTTTTCTAAATAATGTCCACGATGCGGCTTGTTTAGTACCCCTTTCGCGATAAGAACTCTTAAAAAGATATTAAGGGCTTTTAAAGAAATTGTCTCGGTGGTTTTACTAAGACTACGTAGCATTACGACGCGCTAATATTGTGTTACCAACTTTGTATCTAAGTTGAGTGCATTCTTGTCGTTACTGTATGTTTAGTAATTGATTGGTACTTTATTGAATTCAACCTGGAACCCGCGATTTCGTTCGATTATTGAAAAATAAAAGATATAAAGCAATATAACGCTTGACATACAACGCCTGCAATTATATACTTCAAATAATTTAGATAGCTTTTCAATAAGGAGCTATATTTAATATTATTTAATATTACCTGTTGGCTTCGGCCGCGTACGTAACCTGAGCTTCGTAACCAGTAATACCTAATAGTTAGCGCCTCTTTCACCAAGTACAAGTAAATTGTTGATTAGTTACTTTTAGAAATAATTTTCTGTTTTATTGAATTATGCACTCGGTTTACTGCATCATTTGATAGCCGATTTTTTATTATTATTTCCTATTTTATATTTGGGACATTTACCGTACAAACAAAGCTACTTCTTCTTGGCTCCATCAGATATTCTCCGATGATTTTGCCAGTGTCATTAGTAAAAATAGCAATTTGTAATAGCCTTTTTTAAAATAAAAAAGGCAAAATTGAAATTAAAATCAAAAGTAGCAGATCCCGAGACTAGTCAGTCAAGTCAAGTCAAGTCTATAATTTTTCTAAGTTTTCCAAAACAGGTCCGTCAAGTCCAAAGCAGTCAGGTCAAGTCCCAAACAAAGGTATATCAGCTAAATTATTCCCGGTGATAGGTGACTTTAAGTGACGGTTTAGCCTACTAGACGTTCGTTGAAGCCGCTTTCCGCATCTGTCTGTATGGCAGGCTGCCATACAGACAGATGCCATTGGCAGCTCACCTCCTAGTAAAGTACGCAAAGTATTTTGATGCGGTTTTGACCATCAGTTAGGTAATTTTTCACACAATAAAACCTAGTTTTTTCCTAGACGGTCGGCAATAATATTATAAATGCGAAAATTTGGATATTTGATCACACAAAAACGGCTGAACGGATTTGGATAAAATTTAGCACAAAGATTGTTTTTTTATCATGGAACGTATCGTTATACGTTCCTGTTTGAAGTCGCAGGCACAGCTAGTATCTTCATAATAAACAAATCATGTATGAAATAAAGCAATAAATTTTCGTCTTTTTTCTCCCAAATACTATTTTAATTGACGTACAGTCTGTTAAGCAAAAGCCAATAGCCATTATGTCAGTTATTGTTCTGTTTACTCTATGTATAGTTCACAGAGTTCACATTAGTTGTACGTAACTAAAACTTGAAGATGCAATCACACGCTTTCTCATAACCTGTCATCGCGTAATAAAGAGGGCACACACAGTGTGTTCTCCGTGAATATTGTTTACAAGTTCTCGGCTACCGGCAATGAACACAAACAAAGGGCTGGTTTGTTTACGTTCCACCACTTGTTAAGCGATGGTGAACCGAGTGAAAATAAACTTTATAAATGTTGATGATTCCTTATTTTCCTTAGTGGTACTCAGACAAAAGATATGGCACATTAATATTTGTGTGAACTAGATTTAGCCCAATGCTTTAGTTAGACAAACTATAATAATAAGTTTATAGTTTTATAACAATAGTTTTTTTTTTTAATTTTATACATTACAAACAATAATATCTCTCTTTAGTATAGATTATCAATATGAAATGACCACTTTTGCAATGTGAAGTGGAAAAAAATCCTTTATTTTCGCAGCAAAAGTAAGTAACTCATGAAAGTCCTCAATTTTGAGTAGGTATAGGTTGTATAATAACTATATTTAATTTAGCAGTCGTTACAATACATATTCTAATATATTTTATATTGTATTATAATACGACTACATACATAATTGTAATACAAAATGCTATTGAGTCCAATTTTTTTTAAATAATAGACTAGTTATTTCAAAATACAAATAAATTAAAAATTATAGAACATTATTTAAATAAATAATTAACTTCAAAATTTATTTGGTTAGTTAGGGCGCTCACGTGACTTTAATTGACGTAAATTTAAAAAAAAGTTAAATTCTATTTAATATTCTATTAATAAATCATTCAATGATTGTTTATAGATGTTTAATTATTCCTAATGAGACACTTGTGTGAGGCGGCGCTATTGGGCTTAAGCGACATTCCAGGGAGGAAAGCGGCTCTTGCATTTAATTTCAACTCGACGTAATGAGGGTGAGAAGTGCATATTTCATAGCCGGCGGGCCGCTCGCAAGCGTTAAGTGGGGTATTTTATTGGCTTATTATACAATATTCTAAGCTAAAAATCGTGGAAAGAGTACGTTTTTAATTGGGCAGTGAGCTCGCGTGGTGCTGACGGGAGGATTATTCATTGCTGCTTCAGAGCCAACGCTTCGTCGCCCCGTTATTTCTCCACTGTTTTTTTATAATCGTCGTCGTCCGGACCTTTTTTCATTCACATTTTTAAAGTGACTGCCTCGTAAGCTATGTCCTGGTCTCGAAGTTTTTTAATAATAATTTTTTTTTTTTGGTATGACTTGACCCGAAATGATATCTACAATATTTTTGGTCGACAAGCAGGTTTACTTTATGGTAACGCAAGCAGCGCATTTATCATTTATCCGTCGTCGCACGGATACAATATTATTCTGCAAAATACATACTTACATTACTTTTATGGCTCATTTAATTAGTGAAAACCGTATAAAAGTCCGTTTGGTGGTTTAAAAAAAGTTAATGGACAAACAGATATAGGCGGATAGCGGCTTTATTTTATAACTAGCTGGCGCCCGCGACTTCGTCCGCGTTGAAAAATAAAAAAGTAGCCTATCCTGTGTCCTGTACGTCTAAATGTTTATCTACCAAGTTTCATGAAAATCAGTTAATTCGTTTAAGAGTTATAGAGGAACATAACATACATACATACAGAAAAAAATTCAAAAAATTGTCAATTTAGTTTAAGTATCATGTATAGAGCCTATAAACACGATATCTCAAAAAACAAAGTAAATTACTCCATGACCAACCCTTACAGATTTATTATTAGTATTGATTGATGATATGCCATGATCTTCTGCCGGTCAGAAGCAGCTTGGATCCACCGTCGACCCACAGCCGTTATATATTATATGTAGATGTATACGCCCTTATAAAATGTACATATTATTAAAATCAATTTTTAATTATGATACTAAGATATTTACACTATACTAACACTACTTATACTAACACTAACACTTTTAGTACCGAAAACTATCAATTAAATACTGCAGTAATTTTATAGGTAAGCCTTATATAGTATGTCCCCAAGAGGTCTGATTTCGCCACTGAGGATGATAAAGACAAAGTCTGTAAATAAAGCGTTCTTCACCCGCGAAATATACGGTAAATCTGATATTCATATCATTTCACATAATATTTCAAACAACACGATCCGGCGGCGTGGAAGGCTAATTTAGCGTTCCGAGCCAGCGGGCCGCGTCTCAGGCTGAATTTAAACATTTCTTCTAGAAGCCGAGAGAGGGCGCGCCGAATCTATTTCACGCACATTAGGTACGCTTCTGACTTATGACTTATTACAGCTGTAAAGCTCAGCACACATCACTCCATTTACCCGCATTTTTAATAATTTAGCCCTGCCATTTTATGAATTCGCATTGTTATAAATGGTAGCGTCATCTCACAGAGCAGTGAGTAAAATTTCTTCCATTTAAACGCTGACCGGCTTGTTAATTTACAACATTGGAAGATAATTTTAAAAATTTATTGTATTTACTAGCTGTGCCCGCGACTACGTAAGCGCTGTAGTTTGTTTGTTTTTTTTTTTTCTAAAAAATCCTACATTTTTTCAGGGTAAAAAAATATCTTATATGTTAATACTGTTAATAAACTATGTGTGCCAAATTTCGTCGAAATCTGTTCAGCCGTTTTGGCCTGATCGTGTAACAAACACACAAACTTTCGCATTAATATTAAATATTAGGATTAGTTTGTGCAAAACGCCATTGCACTGAAGATCTGTCTAGATACCTAATATTTTATCAAACAAGATTAACATATATTCAGTTTAATAATATCTTTATTACCTAAGCGTGCTTGAATGCCATATTAACAAGAAAAATCCCTACACAATTATAAATGTTGTGTAAAATATCGTTAAAGCAAAGAGGGTACGATTACTAAGATAAAGTTCCCTTTACATGTGTGTAAGTGAAGACAAATTATATTGTCATGTGATTACCTTGCACAGTGGAGTGTGATATTATATAGCCGGAGACTAGACTATAAGGCGCCAGTACCGGAGGAACGACCACTCAATGGTAGCAGCAGCATACAAAATCCGGTGTGAACACACGGGGTGGTAATTTTATAATGTTTTTTTTTTTAATTCAGAACATTTACTAATTTTTAAGTATTTTTATTATTTTGAAGAAAAGAATGAAAGAAAGAAATCACTCGCATTAAATTCAACAACAATGTAAGTGATTTTTGACATAGCGTGAATATTATTATATACAGAAAATCTAATTATAACGTACCTAATTATGAAAACAATGTTCTATATCTATTTTTTATAACTATTATGATTCAGATAAAAAAAAAACTACCTATTTTATGTCGAAATTAAAATTAAGTACGTATAAATGATATTCTAAGCGGCTTTAACGGGAAATTAATGAAAAGACTAAAAATTAATTACTTAATTAATAAAAAGCCTACGTACGAATATATTCAAAAGGATTTACATCTCGAAACATTTGTTTGAAAAATTCATTTCGTGTGTACTGATTATCCATATAACTGAACCCTAACAGGTCAGAGTGAAAGAAGTGCACCCCACTCAGCGAGCAAATATCGACTGTTCTTAACTGAAATATTCTTAACCAAAATGACAGAGACTAAATACCGTGAATGTTACATTTAAATTGATGTATTTGCAAAAGATTGTGTTTTATCATTCTGAAGAATGCATTTACTAAATCCGCGTTCCTTTTCATTTAGAAGAGCCAATACATATTATGTGGCTATGTAAACATGTAAATATATCTGAATCAGTTAAGAACACAGAGTATAATTTAATCTAATTTCACTTTGACGAGCCCGTCGGATGAGTGGTTAGGGTATTTGCCTTAACGCTCCGTCTCAGAGGTCCCGAATTCGATTCCCTTCCCGGCAGTCAACTTTGGAAATGACCTTTTCAAAGTTAACTTTAGTATGGATTTGGAAAACAGTTGCAGGGAACGCTGCATTTCGCAGTCAGTTGGTCAGATCGTCTGCCAGCCGTTACCACCCCATTACGAAAGACCACCGTGACATAATAGTATATGTGTGCTTTTTGTTTCTGTGAGTGAATAAGAGTGCCAAAGCTCATTTCTCTTACACACATCCTTACAATTAACCCTTTTTTTAACGTTGGGAAATCCGGCAGTGTAGGGGCACTGCGGGGTTATGCCGGATTTCTACCGCCTAAAACCCAACGACTTTCTTTATATCGCGGCCGTTGATGGGCGGGGTCGTGGGGACGTTATTACACGACTTCGGTGCCCCGCCACCGGTTACAATTACAACTAACCCTACTAAGGGCTGGCAGCGCACTTATAGGATCTTCTGTGGCGTGGCTTGTGTTATAGGCGACGGTAGCCACCTACCGCCAAGCTGGAAGTCAGCCTATCTGTCGAGCTTAAAATAAAATAATAATAATTGGAAGTACATTATTATATTGGTAATAAAAATATTATAATAATAACGGAAGAAACAAAACGGATAATTTGTGGGGTCAATATAATATGCAGTGATATAGTTCACACATTCAATAATCCAATGCAGATGGAAACGTAGATTATGTATGTTGCAATGTAGGTAGTATATTCTAGTACATGGACTATAATACTATTACGTTCGGCCAGTTATTAAATAGTAATTACTGACTCTGCTGAAATAACCACTTAGGCTTATAACAATAACAATATATAGTAACAAGGTATATGTGCTGTAGGTAAATATTGTAAAATGAATTCTAATAATCTGTTAGTGTGGTTAGTGTTAGTGAAAAACGAAAAATAAGAAGCCCTAGAAAGCCAAATCAATAAAGAAGCCGAACAGATACATAATTTCTAATAGTGTTTTTAATAAAATTTAATCTAAAATTAATCTTACTAAAATAAACATTACAAATAAATCCAAACATAATTATACATCTAACAGTTTAAATATACCTACAGAAACAATACAATTTAATTATGAATATTAATTGTGAAATATTAAAGAATTTTTACAAGTTTATCATTAAGCATTATAAACTAAAGGGAGTTCAGATAAATCATAGATAAATGCAGAAAAATGAGGAGAAAAAAATGCAGTTAGATAATTAAATACAAAACCGATTATAATTTTGTCTTGTAAAATATAAATACAAAAATGTCATTAATATTAATATATTATAATATTGGAAAACAAAACTATAATATTGAGTTTTTAAGGCGAAATGTAAACGATTACGCCGTTTGCCTTTGAAGAGAACTCCATTGAATAATGATTCTATTACAACTAGTGCCTCATATCAGCCTGAGTGCTCATACTCGATGTTCCAATAAAGTTTTGTCAGGGGATCTTTGCCGGCACATAATAAAGTATTACAAAAGGCAAAGACCGTCATTGTTGCTGGTACTTCAATCCCAAGCGCTTCCCGTGCGTTTAGACGCGCGAGCTTACTTGCCCCAGTAGAAAGCACCTAAGCACAGCGGATTAGGTTTAGAGCTATAGCTATTACTAGCTGATGCATACGACATGGCATTTTAAAATAAAAACAAGGCCTAACAAAATATATACTTAGCAACACCTGAAATATTCATTGCTATTATGCTTTACAGAAGATTCTTATTTTTAGACTATTCCTTATTTTTAGTTATTTTTAGTTAAAACTACCCGTATACCTTTTTTCCTTTTCCGTATACCTGACAGCATCTATGCAAAATTTTATTATGATTGGTGAGTATTTAAGGCGTGGACAGATAACAGACAGATAGACAGAGTTACTTTCACATTTATATATTTCCTTTCACTTTCGGCTGATGGCTGGTTGTGGTCAACAGCTGATCGTAAAAAAGCTGTTTTTCTCGCGCTCGCAGGTATTGTCACTAACACGAAAGATAGACAAAAAAAAATCTTGAAGCGGATTGTATATTATTTCAAAATTTTAGCTCAATCGTTGCAGAACTTTTCAAGTTCTGGAAGAGTACACAAACCAACTTAACATTTTTTTATATATATAGATTAGCATTCAGGTAAGGATACTATGAAGTCACTGAAAGAAACCTAATGAATCGTGTACTTATTTACGATTCTCTATTAAAACGTAATGAACCAAACCGTTTTTGAAAAGATTGATCACTGGTGATGAAAGGATTATTTACGACAAGAACGTGAGAAATTGATCATGGTCAAAGGGTAGTTAAACTCCACAGACTATAGAGAAACCCGGATTAGTGAAAGGTGATGCTGTGTTTATGGTGGGGTCGTGCATTATGAGCTTTTACCGCCGAGCAAAATCATCTATTCGGATTTCTTCTGCCAACATCTGTTCACTGATAAAGAATGGCCGCAATTGATCCACAAAAAATGTGTGGCTTCTCATTATGATAACGCCAGACCAAACACATCTTTAGCCACTCAGCAAATATTGAGAGAAATTGGTTGGAAAGTGTTGCAACCTCAGATTTTCACCTGTTTCGGTCTCTTCAGATTCCTTTAATTAGTGTTAGGTTAATAACAAGACTGTTAAAACTACTTGTCACTGTTTTTTATTCAGAAGTCATAAAATGTCTACATCAATGGGATTATGCCACTACTTGCAAAATGACAAGTTATCGAACAAAATGGTACAAATGGCACATGCACACGAACACATGGACATTTATTATTATTATGTACATTATAACAATTAAATAACTGTTTACGAATTATTCAAAACAACAAATTAAGTTAATCACAAAAAAAGCAAATCGTTCAAGTGTAATATCGGTTTGAACGCTCCTTAGACGGGGCAGATAAGGTTTTATGAGCTCGCCACGTCGTTTCTGTGCGGTGAACAGTGAATGTGTATAGTTTTGTACAGATACCAATACGTCCTTTCGTTTTGTTTAGTCTTTTCAAAGATGTTTGTGCATTATCAGATTGTATATTTTCGTTTTTGTCATACAAATATTTGATGTGAAATGTAAATAAATAATAATTAATTTATAAATGTAACTAGCTGGTGCCTACGACTTCGTCCGCGTTGAAAAAGAAAAAAGTAGCCTATACTGTGTCCCGTACGTCTAAATGTTTATCTACCAAGTTTGATGAAAATCAGTTTGATGAAAAACACACATACACACACACACACACACAAAGGTTGAATTAGGTGTCCAAAATAACGAAATGAAATTTCAGGTTATAGGTTTGAAAAAGTTATACCAAAATACAATGTCGCAATACATAAAAAAAGCTATTCCAGAGGATATGCGAATGTTATCAAAGCCGACTAAAACCAATCCGAGTTCTTTTGAAATAACCGGAATATGTTTCATTTTCCTTTGCATAGTATAAATTGAAGTCGCTTTCCGCGTCTGTCTGTCTGTCTGTTTGTATATACGCAAATTCCTCCTAAACCACGCAACGTATTTCGATACGGTTTTAACCATCAGTTAGATAATTTTTTTAGGGGAGGATTTTTTAGGGGAGGATTATCGTATTGTGCGCGTCTGCTCCGCTAACTACTTCTAAACCACCCAACGGATTTTGATAAATTTTTGAAAATTTTGAAACGAGGAAGGTTTGTGTATATTAAAAAAATGCATCACGGATGAAGTCGGGAGCGGATCGCTAGTTATATACAAAAAAAACAGTGTTATACCTTTTTCCATAAGTGAAAACCGAATTAAAATCCGTCTAGTCATTATTGCGGTTTGGAGATACTAACGTTAGGTACGTTAACCGCAATTAATTGATTTATATTAAAGAACATGATTTTATGTACATAACAGTATTTTTCTTATCGTTCGCCTCTTATGTGGAGGTAGTTTTGAATTATTCTCTGTAATAACAACGTTGAATACGAGCTCCAACTGAACATGAGTGCTGTCCATACACAACTCGACACGCCTGTTAAGTACTGTGTCTCTGACGTGTAGGTCGGGGAAATTCGCTTATTTCTGCAACGCTATGTACAGCGTTTCGTATGAACACAGTGGCAACGATAATTCAATTTTTCCGTTGAATATGCAACGTCATGAATGTGTGTACTTACGCGGAAAAATGACGTTAAAATGAACACCACTTCGATGGCGGATACGTATCCGCCGTATTTCGACCATTATATTTGTGAAACTTATTAACTTTAACTCCCGACGCCTGACGTAAAAACTGACTTTTACAAGATTTAAGTGTGTGTCTGTGTCTGTCTATGGAATCGTACCTTCCAAACGGAAAGACCGATTTTGATCCCTTTATTTTTGTTTGAATACTAACTTAGCTATAATTAATTCTTAGCTATAATTTATGAAAATCTGTTCGGGGGTTTGAAGTGCAACAGCCCATTTCCTAGTTGAGGAAGCTATTTCACTAACTTCCACAGGTTTGATTCATGTGAAAAACTATCGTGTACCTAAGTCCTCTTGATCATTTATTTAGTGGGAATATATATTATGTATTTTAGTCATCAAACTACTACAACATGGAACACGCGTGCCATACAAAACACTACGAATTTTATGGAACATTTAAAAGTGACATAGAGCATGAACTGTCATTTAAAACAAGACAAACATAATAATAAGTACGTAATTTAAAGAAAATGTGACTTTACGTCAACCCATTAGAGTTTAAAATGAAATAGTAGAAGATGATCGTTACTACCTTTTACCATTGACGCGTGAAGGCAAGAATCCGCCATGATTCTGTCAAAGGCGTTCTTTTTATGTGCCGCTTTGGCATTTGTGACGCAAATTCCATTGTAGTATTTCTATGATTTTAGTGTGAAAAGTTAAATACTATTGCTTACTGCATAATCATACCATCTAACTGTATCTGAATGGAGGTGACGTTGCGGGGATACCTCGAACGTCTCACTTCAACAGCTGTAATGGAATTCTCATGCTCGTCCCGCTGACGGTTTGCGGCTCTGGTAATACACACTTTAAATTTGCACCGGCAACACCCGCGAGCTTTCTACGCCTCTGTAAAGAAACTTTTCGTAGGTTTTAAAAAGCTCTTAATGAGACATGTTTTTAAATATTTCTCCATAATTATGGTAGTACAGTCGGCCGCATAGGTTGATTAAACATTCAAAAGTGCAAAACAACTGAACACTCAACTTACTTACTTACTGAAGCTTTTTACGATCGTTTGTACTTGAAGATGATTTTGTTCTCTAGTCGTTGTCAGCGACTTATGACACGTTGAGAGTTCAGTTGTTTTGCACTTTTGAATATGTTAATCGACTTATGCGGCCGACTGTACCTCTAGATGATATCACGCAGTGTGTGAACTGTGAGAATTTTATTTTTGAATGAGAATTGTCGCCTACATACATAATAATATGTATAAGGATAAAAATATCGTGCCGTATATGCAGAATGAGAAAAGTTATGAATCTAAGCCAAACATTTGATGAAATCGATATGACTTGATAAGTCACATTTAGACTACTGAAAATCATCCTGGATATAATTCTAAAAAAATATTTTCAAGACCTCGGTAACATAATGTATTTACAAATAGTTTTTTTTTTAGAATATTTAATGTAGACACGGCTCGTTTATGATTCTATGATACGTACATTATATGTATAGATTTGTTGGTAAAACCAAAGAATAATTAGGTATTATTAGATATTATTATTTCAAAAGCCAATAAATATATTTTATGAAACCAAAAATAAAACTGACATTCACATACACATAGTACTTACTGAACGTCCAAACTCCACACTGTACAAAAATCTTAACCAACCATTCCAATTAAATCTTAAAAGGTTTTAGTTCGAGGAATGTTTTCATTCAGACAAAGAACTCACAAAGCGGTTTCAGGTAATTAATCCTGTCGGAATTCTTTTAGCGTCGAAAGTCTCCTCTCACTTAGTTGCCATTAAAGAAGCAACAAGTCACGAGAAATAGAAAGGCGGCATGTAGGTACTTACAAACACGAGGAAAATAAAAGACACGCTGTTGCTCCTTGTTATTGCTCGTTCGTATATTTACAGCTTTGTGAAATAATGATGAGATCGTCAACTATTTCCTACATTGCTGTACTACTACATAGTTTTAATGTTCGTGGTGAGATAACGTACCTATATGTTCAAGTAAATGTAAATAAAAAGAGTATAAAAATAATAGATAAATTTACAAGTCTTCTTCACTTGTAAGAGCCTTTGTCGTAATAAACTTCTTATTGATTTTCATATATCAATAAACATATTTACCCTTTTGACCCCTTCACCGAAAACCGCAGCGTCCCCTCCTCTGCCGGGCATCCAAAAAAAAAATCACAAAGGTAAAAAAAGGGGTCGGCAGAACAGCAGTCTTATTGCCAGACAGAGAATTCTATTCATAAGACACAGTAAGCTAGAATTTAGAATTACATAATGATACAAAATTGTACATATGAATACGCACACTTTCATTGTAACATCGACAGTTTATGCGACCCTACTGACTATAAATTACTTGATCAGCTTAAGATTTAGCTTATAATAGTCATTATTTTAACGGGAAAGAATCTTTCATGCAGATCGTGTAACATGAAACACAACGAAACGAAATTAGACGAATTACTGGAAGCTTCACGTCCAAACTAGTAAAAAGTTGGTCGGAAGAGTGCGGCATTGTAGCGTCGGGGAACATCCGTGCAAATTTAAACAGACGGGAAAGGATACCCGCAGAGCCGGAGCAAGAGAACTCCATTTATCTGATCGACGTCTAAGTCGCACTTAAAACTAAGATTAGGAAACATTTTCAATTGTCCTTACTAATATTATAAATGCGAAAGTAACTCTGTCTGCTTGTCTGTCGCGCTTTCACGCCAAAACTACTGAACCGATTTAAATGAAATTTGGTACACAGGTAGTCTAGAGCATGAGAAAGGACATAGGCTACTTTTTAATGTCAAAAAAGAGTTGTAAGGGGTTGAAAGGGGGAGATAAAAGGTTGTATGGAAGTATCGTCATTTTTAAAACTAGAAGATTGAAACTTATTTTTTAGGCTGTTGATTAGATATAAATATAAAGGGTTGTGGGTTGAAAGGGGGAGATAATAAATAAATAAATAAATAAAAAATGTAACATGACATGACATAACATGACAAGATTAGATGAGTAGAGATGAGATGACAAGTCGGTTAACCGCGAGAAGGCGCGATAATCAAAGGGGACGAAGTCGCAGGAACCAGCTAGTAGTTAAAATAAAAATATGTACATGATGACTACACGTTTAGCCATTATTAGCCACGTCTTTGTGAGGCCAAAGCCTGAAGAAGAAATAGTACCTTATAATGTTGTGATTAATATATTTACTTTTGGATGTACGAGTATAAATCATCTCAGTCTTCTTTTAGTGCAAACTAATAGTTACGAGTATATATGACTAAAAGGAGACGCTAGAGTAACAAGATAATGAACATTGTTTACTTATATGTTCTCGTAAAATTATTCCCTTCATTTTTTCAATAATTATTTTGTATAAATGTAACCTTTATTCTTTGAGATCAGAATTGCACTTGAATGTGATGTTGCATTCCTGGTACTACTACCATGTCATTACGCCATGTAAATATCATTACGAAATTTTTAATGTTAGTATTTTATTCTAAACCTAATACTATCCTTATTACTCCTTAGATAACTTTTAAAAATAAAATGGAGCTGCTGAGATGTTACAAAAAGAAATAAAGAAATACGACATTCGTCGTCGCTGTTTATTACCGTACATTAGTTATACTGCTTCCGCAGTGTCGTCACAGCATGAAATGGGAACTAATGAGATTTTGATGTTTTTTTGACTGTGCTTTTATTTTCCCTGGTAAAGATGCTCCTCGAGAACCTGCTGGTGTAAAATGCCAGTACGTGAAATGTCCTTTGGGCGCACAATATTTCAAGTTACTGCCACTATGCACGTATTTTATTTTAGTTTACGGTAGGTAATCCATTTGACGTATAAGTTAGATTTAGCTTTCACTATAACAAATGTTAAGATCATAACAAGCGCTAAGTAAATTATCACGATTATTCATACCTTTAAATAAGTTGGGATTACTACACCAGTCATTGTTGGAAGTATTCAGTTGAATTTAATACTGGCCAGTTAAAAAGAAAAGAAAATAGTTTATATACGAAAAGAAAAGTAAATTGTCAGATAGATAGATGATATGTATGTATTGAAGTTTGTTGATGTGAAAATATAGAAAAGAATGTTTTTTTTTTTTTTATAAATATGTATATTAAAATGTTAGTTTGGTGAATAAATTATGAGAAGAAGATAATAAAATAGTATTTGCATCTTTTTGAAAAAAAAAGAAATGTGCTTTTGTGTGTATACGTACTCACTATGTGGTCATAAGCTTGTTAAGAACTATAGTGTGATTTTTATTTAGTTGTAGCAAACTGACAGCTAATAAAATAATGGATTAACGACAGCGGAACGTTGTTCACTGCTGTCAATTTGATACATCTAAATAAAAATCACACTATAGGCAGCTAGATTACAATATCAACAGTGTATGCTACTCGTATAGTAAGTACGTTATTTAATTAAATTCGAGAGAAAAGCGTTGCATTTAATAATACCATTTATATTCTATTGCACACACTAGTTCTCTAACGCTAGTTTTGGTTTCACGTACATTTGCTGAGCATTATCCTCGATGTAAAAGCTACACAAATTATTTAGATCTCTCAACAAAAATAGAATTTTTTCTCGAAATTCAATATATATATTTTTATTTATACATTAGTTTACGCTAACGTGTGTGTAGGTAAGCTTTAAAAACTCGAAAAGTTCTACAACGATTTTAATTCAGTTTCAACAATAAAAAGAGGGGTAAACGTGGAAGGTTTGGACTAAGTCGGAAGCGGGTCGCTAGTTGGAGATAAAGACAGAATAATGTAGAAATTAAAGTCCATTCTAAAATGTGTAGACATTTTACTAGAATATTGTGCGTTTAGAATAATGGAAAACTTTAAGATACTTCCTAGTATATGTATAGGAAATAATTGTGAAATTTTAGTAAGGGCTCTATCTACGAACGGAATTTTAAAAAAATGTCACGTACTTATTGGTTATTGACGTTGTTCGTCAAGTTCAGAAATGGCTACCAGTTATCCACTTACATGATTTAATATTGAAAAGATATTTTAAAATGAACTTTCATTTTAAATGGAAGAGATATTTAATTAGGACCCTGTCTAGCATTTGCATTGGACATTAAATGTAAATGTGTCTACGTAGCTATTTGTAGGCGAAGAAACAATATTGCGACTGTTTACAAACCGCCGGCTTATTTCGTGAAATCCACCCACAGTCTAGATAGTACTTATTGCCAAGAAACAACAGCGAATAAGTAATATGTTGAGAATGAATTATCTCACAGATTTTAAACACTTATCGATATGTCTCTTTTATCGGCAACAGATTTACATTTATTATATTGCTTGATCTTATAGGCGACTATAGCCACCTAGCGACTATAGCTGACCTGCCTGCTTGCAAGCGTTTAGCTTCAAAAATAAACTAATATCTATAAATTATTATCACAGCCTTATGTTTTAAATATAACATATTTTACGAAGAGATAATAAATAATATACCGCATTAAATTTAAGGTGTAACAGATACGAACGTACGAGAAGAAAATAACTCGACTCGTTAATCTTCCAGTGAAAATACATACATATAATGCGAAAGGACCCTCCAGATTTACGCGCCGCTCGCTGCACAGCGTACAAATTTATTTAATGCAGACAAAATTAAACATAAATATTCATCCTATAAAGGGAAAATACACATAGAATTTCGTTGGTATTTTGTTTAGTAGACTCTGTTCCGATTTTTATTTATTTCAGCTTGTGAAATATTAAAGGAAATATACTGTGTTCCTCAGTTTTATTAATCACTGGCGATCCGCTCCTGGCTTCACATGGATGCATTTTTTCAGCAAATTTTATGTACAAACCAACCTCGTGTATCAGTTTTTCTATTACTTAGACAAAAACGTATCAAAATCCGTTGAGTGGTTTAGAAGAAATTGGTGGAGAAAAAAACAACGATTTTATTTTATAACTAGCTGTTGCCCGCAACTTTGTACGCGCTTGTTTTTCTTGAAAATCCATTCACCATTTTCAACTAACACGTCTACGTACACTTACCAGCTGGTATCCGCGACTTCGTCCGCGTTGAAAAGGTACTTTCCTGTATCCCTGAAGTATATAGATGGTATGGACTAGTATGGATATAGGAATATGAAAAATGAAAATCATATCGTTACGAATTGTATCTATTTATTAGACTAGAATGCTATAATTTTTCTGTTTACCTCAAACTTTACAATATCATCGTATATGTCACCGTATAACTGTACAAACATTGTACAAACTAACGGTTTGTAATTAATCTAGTGAGATTATAAACTGTCGATAGATTGTGAACAGCCATTAAAATTTACAATCTAATCTAACGCTTATATTTTCGTAAGTTTATAAACTGACCATGACCAGCCGTCAAATTGTGAATTTTGAGCAACAACAATTCACTATAGATCTACAAAAGTATTACAGTGGACATAAGCTAAATAGCAAGAAGTGAGAATGGACAAATGTACGGTTTACAATTTCGCGGGTGATAAATTGTAAGACTGTGCAGTGATTGGTTAATTTGTTTGTAATCTGACGGGTTAAAGATAATAAGATTATAAACTGACCGCTAGACATGGTCGGTTTATAAACTTACGAAAATATAAGTATTAGATTGTAAACTTTAATGCCCCTTCACAATCTATCGACAATTTATAATCTCACTAAATTAATTACAAGCTAACAGTTCGTACAATTATACGGTGACATATATAAAAAAAAATCTTTTTAACTCCCGACGCCAAACGTAATAATGGGTTGTTATAACTTTGATGTGCGTGTGTCTGTTTTTGACACAATATAAAGTCGGAGGTTAATTTGTAATTTTAATTATAGCTTGTGATTTACTTTCTTATACTCTTACCTTGTTCTAGATTAAATTAAATAACTTTCTAGCATATTTAACATTATTGCCATACTATTAAAATCTAAGGCAAATGCTAACTGGTGTCAGTCATATTATAATTTCACAGCCTACTCACCTTGTCTAATGTATACATTTAGTGATATATGCTTATATAAATATACATTATTTTGTACAGTGTGAATGGTAAATATGTATCTACAAAATTTTAATTATAACACAGACTCCTACAAAATTAAACTTTTACCATGGAAAACCCCAGTTTAGGAGAGACCCATAGAGTCGGAGTTCCCATAGTCAATGTTGAATGTATATAAACATCAGTTCATTAATATATTTTTTTAAATGTGAAAGACTGAAAACATATGAAAATAATGGAGTGTGGCTGTGTCGTGGACACGGCCGTGTGTTTTACCTATACGTTACGAGTAATATGTTCTTTGAGTGTATTATTTCTAGATATCCAATGAATTCGAATAAACCATTATATACCAAAACAATCCTTGGTCCAATAGATATCGAGTATGTTATTTAACTTTGGATGTAGATGATAGGATATGTAGCTACAGCATCAAACTGTAGCCGATTTTGATATCAGCAGTTTTATGAATCGCCTCGCCACTACGGAAGCAAATTTAAACACGTATTCACCTAAATTCACCTTTTTTCTGAAAGCCGCACACTACGTACAGTAATATCCTCGTACAGTTCATTTCACTTCACGGATTTCTCACTATGCTTCTATATAATTATACGCTATGACATTTGTATTTGCTCTAAATTCTTTTTCTGTTTTCTTTCACGTATCCACACCAATAACATATCGGGAATCCACATCACCAAAAGTATTACGAGTAAAATGTTTTGCGCAGTAATGCATACAACATAACTGCCCGTGAAGTCTCTTATCCAACCGAGAAAATATCCGGCTGGCGGTACAATAATGCCCATTGTCAACATGCCTAATCCGACCGCGGCGGGCACTTGCTCCATTCTTACTTCTTCCGATATGGCTATGTTTCTCGCCACAATAACCATACTTCTGCCGAATCCGTAAATGCATGACATAACTATCAAAACATTCAGATCTGATTGATACGCCAAAACTGAAATAAAATAAAAAAATAATCAACGAAAATTCAATACAACAAAACGTAACAAAAACTTGCATGAAATCTTGCAACGGAGATGGAAGATTAGAAGCATTTACACAAAATTTTAAAAAGAATAAATTAAGTTGAGGTTATAAATAATAACAAAAAACATTTAAAATTCAAATCTTGGCCCGTCCTTTAAATTTATTTTTATACATTCACACAAAGTCTTAACAAAAGTGAAATCTACATAATATATTTATAGCTTTATACTCATTTGTCATTCTTATGGGACGCTAAACTCAAATGCCTGTATTGAGTAGGTAAGTATTATACTTTTAAATCAAGTTCCGACCGATATCAGCTAATACCTTGAAATCTCTTATCTTCTTTAAAAAATATATTTATTCAGGAAACATCTATAAATACTTTTGAACTATAAATGTAAAACTTAAATGTTGTCATAAAGGGATTTAATAAAATTAATCACCGTCTACATATATGGATTAAATGAATCTATTTATGTACCATCATGTGACCATCATGACATAATGTTCCACCATATCTACATAATAAAGACGATGCCCATAACGTAAATGTAGACCGTCGACCAGTCTGCTGTATTAATCGAATCCGGCTTGAAGGACCAATGTTACAGCCTAAATCTCGATAATAACTCACGAGCTGTACTTCCTTTATCAATTTTATTATTAATTTAGTTATCCAAATATCAACCAGTTTGACAGACTTGAATAATCTACATAAATAATGTATATATTTTAGAATTATCGGAAGTTTTACTCAACACATATATAAATTTATATTTAGATTTAAAAAAATTGATTGTTTTTATTTAAAAATATGTCTTAAATATAATAACAGGGATAGTTTGTAATTTGATCACTTTTTTTTATGTTATCAAAAACAACAAACTCTTTTTTATGTCATCCATAACCTCCATTCACACATAGTAGGTAATTGTAAAATCAATGCAATAAAAAATATTCTTACTTTGTCTAACAACAATCAGCCAAACACTGGTCATGATCAGCATCCAACGTGCTTTTATCCTGTACTTGTCTTGGAATATAGGCAATATGAGGCGTCCAGCAATATCAGCTAATGCAACAGCTGACATACACATTGCAGTTTGGTGTTTGTCCATTGATGCCACTTTCTTTAAAAGAAATTAAAGGAAATTATTTTATCAAAATTTATCTAGAAATTATGGTCACATTCAAACATCCAAATTGCAAAAATTTAAAATACCTGTTGCCAATTTGATAATAAAAAGTAAAGATGAAATTTTAACAAAAGCTAATTTAAGAACTTGATAAAACTTGATTAATTTGAAAACTGTACCTGTAAAAAGAAGGGATAGAGCATACTGAAGTTTTGTATAGAAGTAACTGCAAGCGCCGTCCCTATGATGATATTTATAAAACGCGGATTCGACAGCAGCGAAACATCAAACAAATCATATATTTTTCTTAAGAGACTTTTCTTTTGTTCAACTTCAACATTGTTGTTGTTACCTAAAATCAAAATTTAATAGTAGCGCTTACCTTTCACACGTTTATATTAGCAATATAAATATTTTAATTTTCAATATTGATTTTACGCCGATAAGTTTGTAATGTCGAGCAAACAAAGTATATCAATATGCTCCATTACAATTTTGTAACGTGTAGCATTAATTGATTTGATAATTTACCTCTTTTATCTAATTACTCTTGCACTACCGATTCACGTTCCAAATTGAATGGTTTTATTCCACTCAAACACTAAACACAAACAATTAAACATTATTGTCAGTACTAACATGAATCATATCCTATGTTACATTTTAAATAAACATTGACTATAAAGGTTTGTGTGGTTCTTAAACTTACCATTTAATCCGTTTTCTTTTGATTGGAATCCGTTTAGTTTCAAGTCATTTAGTTCCTTATAACTACGTGTCTTTGTATCCACTTTGGTACGTTCCAGTCCATTTACTACACCAATGACGGGCTCTGTAGCCCGTCTTATATTAATGTCTTTTTTTACTAAGAAGTCTTCATTTTTTTCTTCCAACAGATGTAATTTTTCATCTACTGTTACAGTCTCTTCAACTTTTTTTAAGTGCCAATGGACCGGCTGTATTAACAATGTTCCACATATCTGTAAAAATGCGTTCAATTTAAAACATGATTCTAAAATATTATATTGAGTCTCGAGTGATGTTGTTTGAGCTTAATATACATATAATAATATAATGTTATACTCATATGGTTCTAAAGTCTTTTACAAAGTGGTATGATAATTGTACTCTAAGTCTAGGACCCTGAAACGAATTGTGGGCAGGTATTTTCTCTTAAGTTAAAACACTAGGACATACGAGTAATTTGAGGGCATGCAATAGTTTTGGTAATTTTAGTGACGATGAACATTCATTTGAGAGTTGATATTATTTCAATAGAAAATTAATATTGTCAAAACATCTCATTAATTTCTAAGCAATCGTGTACGTATCATGTTATTTGACTGTGTGTTGTGATATTAGATATTGTTTGAAGGAAATTACCCCGTGCAAACTCAACGAGGACAAGAGTAAACACGCGCCCCGGAATCCGTAATTTTCCAAGAGATATCTCACCAAATGAGGCATTAAGGTCTGACCGACACCTGTGCCCACATTGGCCAAGCCGACCGCGCGGCTCTTCTTCAATTTAAAATAAGTGTTTATAGCTACAAACGTTGAATTTTGTATAAATCCTAAGCCCATTCCTGAAAGCAATAATAAAAATAGAATTAGTATGAAATGTTTGAAATTAATATTTTCTTTAACACCTATAAAAAAAAAACATTACAAATATTATAGTTCTTAGACTAAATATAAATCGACCTTTAGGATTAATATAGATTGTATTTTATCTATAGTTAAATAATCTAATATCTAAAGCTAGCTTACATTAAAGATTAGATGAAAAATATAAAGTCGCAAATGAAAGAAACTAGTTAGTAGTAATACTTACCTAATAAAACACCATAGGTTAGTACTAAATGCACTATATTGGTTGAAAATCCACTAAAAAATATACCAGCAGTACATAAACACGAGCCCGTAACAGCTACGAATCTTGGCGATGTTAATTTTAACAAAACTCCGGCAATTGGACCTCCAAAATTACAAATGAAAAGCATTGTGCTCAAAATAATGGCAGCTCCTTGTGTTGTGTGTCCCATAGCTTCTAATGCATCGCCATATAATAAACTGAACAAGGACAGCATTGACTGGTTGAAAATCTGAAAAAATCCGGTATATTTTTCAGTACTTACAATTCTAACGGTTTGTCATTACAATCTATTTGTGATTACGAACGAATGTACTTGAATCAAATATTTTTTATGATAGTAACAAATATTTTGATGTTTTATTTTTCCATATTGATAGATAATATTCTTAATGTGAATGATAATAACAAACAAAATGGCCTTCGGGTTATCAAAACAACTGATTCATAACAACAAATTTAATAATCATGGCTATCGTAATATCACACACGTCGACAATAATATCCATATTTTTATGGGTACTTATCTAGCTAAACTTCTAAATTCCAAAATTAGCTGAATAACTTTCAGTTACTATAGTAATTGAAAGTAAAAGTTAATTTTTCTAAATTTGTATCAACATTTTTTTCTGCAAAATATTAACATAACATCATTCCGCACGATCTAAAGTCATTTGGGTATCTATTTTAATGTTATATTGTTAATTGATGAACTATGCGGTTATCTTCTTTAACTTAGCCCAAGGTTATTTAGATTATATCAAATACTTAGTATCTTTGGCAATAAGTAGGCAATCTATCCCGTGGGTAAATGATATCAGAAACCAACTTTAAAGTAATGAAGAACCTATCTGAAAATATTAATTTTCAAGATGAGTTTACATCAATATACAAAATATTCTTTTGTGTAGATATAGATAGGTAATAAGAAAAACAACTTCAATAACGCGTACCTAAGTAGTTCATGGTCAATCTCGGTTTTACAATAATTGTACGTGCTTTGTGTTAAAAGTGTATCTACAAGTAAAGATTTAACGACATTATTCTTTTTTTTTAATTTATAATCTGCTCTTTCTATTATCTGTAAACAATTTAATACGTATGCTAAGAGTATGTAGTTAGAATTCCCTAATCATTGTTTTTTTTAGGAGATATTATGGTAGATACTACTGACAGAGAGTTCATTAGATGTTATATCACCTATTAAATCGTTACATGCGCTAAACCTTATATTGAAAATATGTGATTATTCTAAGAATATATTCGTACAATTATGTGCAATACATTCTCAAACAAAATACTTACGTTAGTGGTGGCTGCACCTAACAGCACCATCCAACCCCACCCCCCATCTGGCGGTACAAGTTTAAACCTTTTCTGCCCGGTCTCATGAGCAAGTAAGCTGTTTTTATCAGTCATTTTCATAAGGTCATAAACCTCTGTGTGACAACTATTCCGTCGTGAATCAACGTAATTTACTGTGTTATCTGAAACAAAAAAAAAATAACACCATAATGACATAAAGATTGTGTAGTTCTGACGTCATTCTAAAAGCGGGTGTGTCCAGATACTGTAATCGAAGTGAAAAAGTTCATCTCAAGTCAAAGGACAGGTCGTTATCAACATAATAACCTTAATAGCAAGACTTATGTAACAAGTGTTTCAAAGTAAAAGCAATTACGTGTATGATTTATGTATTCAGTTGCTAATTAGGTACTGTTGACATACAATTATTTTATTTTATTATTGGATACAGGGAAAATATATTTCTTATCATAATCTTCGCCGCCGATGACCACGTGTCTCAAATACGCTGTCAAGTTAAGAATAGAAGAATGAGCTCTTTCTATATTGACAATTAATTATTTAAGTAATTCATTAAGGGCCTCTTTCACGAACAACAAGTAAAGTGTTGATTACTTACTTTTAGAAATCATTTCCTGTTATATTGAATTATGCACTCGGTTTACTGCATCATTCGATAGCCTAATTTTTTTTATTATTTTAGATTTAATGTTTGGGACGTTTACTGTACAAACAAAGGTATATCAGCTAAATTATTCCCGGTTACCGGTGACTTTAAATGACAGTTTGGCCTAATTGACGTTTGTGAAATAAGCGCTAAATATATTTTCACATTAGTTCCTTCCAATTTATTTAATTTACTTTATGTAAATATTCTTAATAGAACGAACAATTTTTATTTTCATTTTTAATAAATCCTTAAATAAAAACATACGCTCAATATTGTAATCAATTATCAATAATAATTGTCCATATATTATGAACAGATTAAACAGATGGATATAATATAGGTAACATAAGACATAAAACAGTAGTAAAACAGTTTTCATTACAAAAATAACACGTTGACTAAAAAAAACAATTTATGTTATGATCAATTCACTATTAAAAAACAGTCCCATATTTTTTTTTATTTACCACATAATTGCGGAGTGTATCCCTGATACTTAGATAAGTATCATTGTATATACTAATTGTACCTACAATATATACAAACTCAGCAGGTCAAAGACCGTTCAGTGCTGACATAACTGTAATAATTATATTGAAATGTTTGTTTTGTAATACTTTCCTTATCTCCCAGTTTACTTGATATCACTGGTGTCGATTCGTGATGATTTAATAAACAAGTATTGCCTAATTTGTTTACCAAGTTATTGGGGTATAATAAAATGTACTTTATCTTTTTTTTTTAAATACGACATAATTAGGTAGAGGTAAAATATGTATGTAGAAGACCGTATGGGGCAAAACCGTTTCCTCCATTACAGTAAGTTAATCATTATCATCACGACTTTTAAGACGGTTCTTTTTTCGAAAACTCTATACCTTTCCCATGTTAAGACGACAAATTCTATATTGAGCTTTGACACAATATACTGAAACACACTCTTCAAAGGGCACATCCCCTTTGAAGTAGTGCTACAGTAGATAGTTCCGTAACTCGCGGGTCCGTGTGATAAAAGTGTCTGTCTCAGTACAGAAATTATCTTAAAAGAGTTAAATCGTCATGTCACGTTATCAGATTAGAGCTAAAGAAAAGGTTTTTTGAAAGGCAAATAACGTTCAAAGACTGATTTTAATAGTTTGTAAAAGTTATTTGCCCTGTGGACACGTACGAATGGTTTGTACAGCTTGGAATTTTCTTAGTGCTAAATAATTGGTTTATACGTAGGGATGGATGACAGATTAAGGGTCGTTCTAAAACTAAAAGTAAAAAAAGTGAAAAATAAAAAAAGTAGCCCATCCTGTACGTCTAAATGTTTATCTATTAAGGTTCATGAAAATCAGTTAATTCTTTTAAGGGCCTCTTTCACCAACTACAAGTAAAGTGTTGATTAGTTACTTTTAGAAACAATTTTAAGTTTTATTGAATTATGCACTCGATTTTGTGCATCATTCGATAGGCGATTTTTTTTTATTTTCTTTTTAATGTTTGGGACTTTTACCGTACGAACAAAGGTACGAGTATATCAGCTAAATTATTCCCGGTGACAGGTGAAGATAAAGATACACAACCATATTATGCGTTATTGTCCTGATAATATTTATGCATAATTATTTTTAAATTGAATTTACTACAAAGATATTGGTAAAATTTCAGATAATATTTCAACAAAATATATTAGGAAAATATTTCAATGTTTTTGTTATCTAACAAGATTGTATTTTTGCTATCAGCTTTGACCGAACGTCCGACCATGTCGAATATTTCCGATGATTGCATTATATGTCATCATTGTACTTTGTGTATCTGTTGTCGAAAGGAGTGACATCATGTCATTACAAAAAAAAAATCGTGAACTAGCGATCGGCCCCTTGTTCGCACGGATGCAATTTTTCAGGATAAAAGGTATTTAATCCAGGTAATAAATCTGTATGTCAAATTTCATTCAAACGGTTTAATGATCCACCCATTAATAGTGTTCACTAATAACACAGTTATTTTAAGTAGAGACCTTGTTATGAGAGCAGGTATCTATACAATTCTGATGCCATTAAAATCGTCCCTACTTCACGAGACAACCTGGCCCCTACATATTAACACTCGCTCATTCCTTTGTTATTTATCGCTTTACTAATAAATGATACGTTGGAGTGATATGTACGCATTCTAATCGTTGAAACATGAACAAGTATGACGTATGTTTCCAGTGATTCTTACAGAAGTGGAAATTGTTGATCAATGACATTCATTCAGAAGAATGACGTCACATTCCGGACTTTGAATCAGGAAATGCGTTTACTCGTATGTTGCCTAATTACCTCAACATCAACTATGTATGTGAATTACAGATAATGAATAAGATATCTGTAGATAATTATTGAAATGTTATCGGGAAGTTTTTAGTAAAATAATATCTATAATCTGTTGCTATCGCGTTAGCAATGTTGTATGTATTGCTTATTTGTTATAATTTATTTACGCAATGTAGATGCATTGCCTAATTATGCGAGAACAAACGAATAGGTAGGTACATCGATATACATCTGGATACAGCAACAAAAATACTAAAAACTTGTTAGTTAGGTGCTATTATGTTGCCTTTATTTTATTAATAACTAGCTGGTGCCTGCGACTTCGTCCGCGTTGAAAAAGAAAAAAGGTAGCCTATCCTGTCCTGTAGGTACGTCTAAATGTTTATCTATACCAAGTTTCATGAAAATCAGTTAATTCGTTTAAGAGTTATGGAGGAACATACATACATACAATACCTACACTTACAGATTTATTATTATTGATTATAGATTTATTATTATTGATGATAAGTAGAATTTGATTCTTGAAAAATAATACTAAGACATTATGTCTTAGTATTATTTATCATTTAATATTTTATGGCAAAAGATTTACTCATTTGAATAATATAATAAATACAACTGCACATATTTAAATCTACGTTATTTTTTGTAAAAATTTGTATGAAGTAGCAAATATATTAAAATAAAATGTTACACGATTACAAGCGATGAAATTATAGCTTTTTCTTGGATGATGTAATCTTGCAAGCTTGCATCTGTGGACGGCCTTGAACTTGACAATGTCAAGGATTTTTAACAGTAGAACACAGTTTAAGCGACAACTTATACGATAATTATTATAATTTCGTATTAAAAAAAACATTGTTCCAGACAATTAATACGTACAGAATAAAAAATATTTGGTCAAAACATATAGTAACTCTACCTTGAAATGTTTGTTACGAAATTTTATTAGTACAAATTGACTCACGTATTCATCGAATCTTTCTTTCTTTAATAAATCAACACTATGCAATACATACTGTTCACATTGAGGAATGAAGAGTAAATTTTAATATCCTAAATTTCACACTGATATTATCACAATAGAATTTTCTACCACAGAATATACACGTCTGAACATAAATACATATATCAATTAATGTGCATGAACGGTCAATACTCGTATATTATTATGTAAACAATAGCATACACACAAAACCATCGACAACGCCACACAACGCTCTCTTATTGTCTTTCCATGACTACAGCTGATCATTAGTTCATTGGCATTTGGCAAGCAAATTGCAACGACCACTCATGCATAACCACGCCGAGACGATATAACCGCCATCTCTCTTTTATAAGTTGAACCAAACGTAACTGGGCGATGAATGGCGTACACGCACATCGTTAACCCCATAGAAATTTTGTAAGTAAATAATGAGTTAGAACCAGAAAAAAATATGTAGACTAAAATAAGTATTCAACGATTTTTTCAGAACATTTAAACATAATCCATGAATATATTTACGAGAATACCAATAAATGAAATTGAAGCCTATGTTTGTAATAATAGTAAATGCTTTTTAATAAATGTATATAATACTAGTTGTCACAATAAGCGCTTTTGTTCAAATTGGTCACAAAACACGTATCGAAACGAAAGTTTATGTTGACCTACTCTATAGTGTATAACCCCATCGTTTTTTTAAAATAAAATATAATATCCTATTAAGTCTATCAAAATACAATTGTTATAATAGGTATAACGCCCATTGCTCTATATTGTTAAGCGAATTATATAAATATTTGAAAAAATGTTATGTTATGCTAATTAACGTGAGAGATCAAATCACATGACAGCGAATGTTATAAAGAGTTGTAACAAAAGGAAAGGAAGTTATTATATAAAACGGATGTTATAAAAAAATCTGAATTGTCAAACAATTTAGATTTTTTTTAGAACCTTAACAAACCAACAACCGAACAAGTATGACCTAAGTTATTCTTGTTCAGTGAATATTTTCCATCCAATTTACATAACTTTTGTCATTACAATTCTTGTAAAAACACTGATAGTTCTATTTTTTTTTTCTGTATGACTAAGCAAAATGTAAGTTTCCTTTATAATTTTAATAATTTTTCCTGCAAATAAAAATTATAAAAAAAGAACTCATTCAACTTTTCATTGCATTGCCTTTGACCGATATTACCAAGTGACCTCTGAGTCATCAGCGTACGATGTTTATCAATGACACTTTTTATTTATCATTGAAATGTGTGTCTTAAAAAAAATTAACATGTGCAATTTCATGAAAAATGTGTCTTTTTAAATTAAAAATTATGAGTACGTAAGTAAATACTCTAGTAATATACTTACGAGGTTATCGATTTAATGTCAGCCAACAAAATATTTCCAAAACTAGTTACACAATGTGCTGCTATCGACTGATAACAAGGTTCCGTTACGTATGGTACTCGAACTATATCAGTTGGCAATTATGTTGTAAAAGCGACCGTCCGATACGACAACACAACTGTCAATGAACATTTTGACTCAGTACTTTTCTGTATTGTTACATCAGCTACTACGGATGCAGGATACAATACAAAAGATAAAAATTAAATGCACATGTATTGTGATCACTGAAACGGATACTTTTGAAAATATTCTTAACTTTTTTTATATTTTCAAATTGAAAGCCTTAGTTTGTAACAACAAGTTTTCGTACCTATCTCCAATGGTTTCAGATTTTCAACATGAAGCGTTTGGATTGATCACCTTGTATAATAAACTGCTAATACAGGCTTGGTTAAGTATTTAACGATGTGATTACGTTATAGACAAAAATTCCTTTTTGTTGGCTTTTTAGGACATTTGTTATTCAAACATCGAGAAAAACTAAATTGATTATGTATTCGTAAAACACACAGTCCTCATGAAAACATAAGTAAAAGCTTCTTATATGTTACATATAACATATAAGAAGTATATAACAACAAATAAAAAATAAAAAATAAAAAAATTTTTTTATTTTTTTAATTATCAATTATTATTGGAGAGTCCACTTGATAATAGTTTGGCTACTATCAAGTCGCCTATTTAAACAAGCAACGCAATATTGTTACATAGCGTAGGTATGCTGTCGTGCAATAATAAAGGATCCAGCTTACTCAACGATACACAACGGAACATTTTTATGCTGTTATGTCGTAGTGGAATTATGTTATAATTTTATTATGTAGGTAAGTGATTTCTCGAGGAACGGTGGTACTCGTACCCAGTTAAAATTGAGTACCTACGCAGTGCAGGTATTTAATCGGCCGTTAATTTTTTTTTTCTATAGGATTTAAAAAAAATAAGAAGCTGTGAAAGTGTAACACATTTTCACATGTAATTCCTTACATAAGCACTTATCGTGAACGTATTTCGATAAGATTAGATATTTTCAATAAAATGATACTAACATTCGGGAACCATGCGTTTATAACGTGAATTAAGTTCATCTGTATAAACACTGTAACAGGTGGCGAGATAATTACTAAGTCATTTTCTATTGTAACTTGTAAATTTTCTACTGTATTAGATGATTAAATAATGTAAACAAAATTTTAAACCACTTTCTTAAAACAATTTCTAATATTTTTTTATAACATTTATTATAATTACACTATAATAGTTTAATAAAATGCTCAGAAATTTCACGTAAACTCTCTTCCCACGCTCAGAGAACCGCAAATATATTATTAAGTTATTACTTTCACAGAAGAAATTATTGATTGCGTTTTTTTTAATTGGTATATAGGCTGAGAAACACCTGTTATTCAACAATTATACCTGTAATACTGGCTTACAGAAAATCACAGTTAAATTTACATTTATGACTTTTAATGTTTATAAATATAATTTTATTAATATCTAAGTAATTTCTATTATAACACAAACACATAAACTAAACTCACTATTAAAAATAATAACAAAATAAAATAATAAATTGATTACATATATACACTAAAACTAATACTCAAGGACGCTGGCAGCATTTCCTCGTTATGATTTTTTGATTTATGATGTTAGTAATGATTAATAAGATATGATTCTCATCAAAACGCCAACTAGTAATTGGTCGCCTAGTTGAACCGTGGGTCATGAATATTCAAAACGTTATTGCCCACACATTTTACAAATGGAATAAAAATAAACCGTCGTTTAAACATTAGTTAAGAACGGTCACAAATCGATGAGACTAAGATAAAGTGAGGCGATTCCGTGCAACCGAGAAACCAGACAAGCAACGAAAGCAGCCAGTAGCGAGTTACTAAGAAAGGGATGTGCCTCGTGACAAGGCTCAAATTAACGAGGGGAGTGCTCCACTAGAAATTTACATGGGTATGCATGTTGCGCTGCCAGATAGTGTAGTACTGGCAACTGGATTTAGTAACCTGAATAGTTTCGGAAACTCCGGCCCAAGACTTCACTCCTCCGGTTTACATAAGGAATTGTAATTAAAGAAGGCTAACTGGGAACTAAAGCACTAAGTGTTCGTTAAATTAGAACATTTAAAGTTAGCATTTATAAATAACAATTACTTTAAAACACATTTCGTCACACCAAAATGATAATTGTTTATAATATTTATTTGGAATATCTTTGTTTATTATAGATATTGCACAGTGGGGGCGTATCATGTTTTTAAAACGGTATACTGTAATCTTGACATAAACGTCACAATAATACGGATCTTGATACAATATTTTACACATGCGTAAAAAGATGATCAATAAAATAGTCCGAACTACAGACTATTACTGTAACATTAATGCTACTACTATTATTTGTATTAACTTCTATATTTATTTCTAAGTATCAAATTTAAAAAATCCACACACACTTAATGATTTATAATATACGAAATTTATGTAATAATTAAAATTATGAACTAACCCCCGACTTTCTATTGAGCCCAAACACGCTATACCTGTTGTATAGAAGTTGAGTAGTGAAATATCCCGTCGCAGCATCAGCTCAAGGTTACCTATTTTATGGAAACACCACCAAAGTAACAGTATACCAAATTTCACATCAATTGAACCTGTGGAAGTTAGTAAAATTCATGTGAAATCCTTTCGTCAACTAGGAAATGGGCTAATGATTTCCAAATGCAGAACAGATCTTAAAAATCTATTATAATTATTTAAGAACGATCTCGATCACGTCAACTTATTAACAAAAAAAACCCTGATTGAAATCGGTCCATCCGTGCGGGAGCTACTATTCCAATTCTAACACACACGTCAACTTATAACAACTCATTCTTGCGTCGCGCGTCGGGGATTAAAAATATAATACTTTTTTGTAAATCTATAAATTCGGCACTCGCTAAATGGCAGATCAAAAAATGCTTAAGGAAACCCATAGTTAAATCCAACAACTTTATAAGTGACAAAGTTTATAAACGATCATCATAAAAATATACTTTCTATGTATATATTTCAGATAATCGCTGTAATACTATATAATATACTTGATGCTAAGAGGAATGTTCACGACCGAAGAAACCGATAAAGTTACATTATTATCTGTTACTAACAAGCTTCGCTGCGAGGTTTTGCCAATTCGATAGGAAATCGTAAACCAACAAAATTGGCAAACTTAAAATGATGTTTGCTTTAATAAAATTTTAGTAATTTCCTGGTGACTCGTGCTCTTATCTGTAATTTATTCCTTGGATAAATTGTTAAGGCCATTTGCTAGTAGTTACGGGATGTGGAGGCATTTCGACGCAACACATAGTGCCGCAGAGCGCTTAGCATGGAATTCGATTCAACTAATGCCACCTAATCCTGACCGGGCCGTACGCAAATGGGGGAGGGTACATTCCGAAAGGCCACGTGCAATTTGCAGTTGGTGATTGATGATAATCCTCGTCACATCTGCACTGGAGCCAAACAATTGCTTATTGCTTCCAACATTGAGTCGACATATTTTTACGTAATCAATTGATTTGTGTACAAGTATTGCCATTTTGCTTTATGGCACACAGGTTGTTTATTACCTGAATTAACATATACTTAGGATACTTTTTATCCTAGAAAAATGTTAGGCCCTGAAGGATGGACTAAAAATATAAAAAATTGGCGCCACCTGTCGTCATGGTGGCGCCACCGTCGTCACAGCGATAAAGATGTCAGGCGTAATAATACTCATTACATATTGTCAAGTGTTATATTTTTAGTTTTCATCGCAGACGAAGTTGCAGGCACCAACTAGTTAATAATAAAAAGTTACTTTCTGTAAAGTTTTCTCCGAAGGATGGATTGCGAAGTAAATAATGTCGATACTTAACTTCTAGTAAATGTTTATATTGAAGTACCTCTGCTTCTGCCAATTTAACTTAGAAAGTTATAAATCACAATTATAAAGTTGTCTTTCCCCAAGAAGTGTGATTAAAAAGTATTTTATGTTAAACGTTCCTCGGGTTTTTATTATTCCGGTCGATTCGCCTAGAAAAAGCATTAATTTTAATATTATACCTATGGTATAGTACGAAATTTGAAACCATCCATGTAACAGAGTAATATATTATTAAATATAATTATATACAAATGGTTTAAGTCTACTTATGAAAATAACACCGGTCAGAACGACATAATAAGGTGAGCAGAGCTAAAAAGTTCATTAAATAGTAAGCATGTAAAGTTTGTTTCTGTAATGTTTTATTCTAAATAAATCCCTGTCGGCTCCTGTGTGTGGCGCGGAGCGGTGGGGCGGAATGCAGAGCGGAAGGTGCGCCTTCGGAAACAGGATGGTGTAAGATAAAGAGAACATTTCCTATAGCACGTCTTGGGAGATTTAGCTACATTCCGAGACCGTCTCGCTCCTTTAATGCCGCCGTCGACGTCTCAGTATAATTCAAGGGGTTTTCCGTATTATTAAACATTTCAAAAATAGCACTTTTTTTGCCTACGTTTGTGAAAGGTTTACGAAAAAATGTGTTAATACTTGTACGTGGAGTAAAAATTAAAAATTAAAGTAAAACTGACGTGAAAATTTTCTGTTATTAGACGCCATGTGGTGGCCGCCTAGTACGAGTAGACGCGTACTTTTTATCAGTTTATTTTCGTTTTAATGGCTGAAACTTGGTTGAAACGGTTTTGACGAGCCCATTGGATGAGTGGTAATAGTGCATGCCTAACGTCTCAGAGGCCAGGGTTCTATTCCCGGCGGGATTAACTTTGGAAATGTACTTTTCAAATTTGGCTCTGATCTGGATTTGGAAAGTAGTGGCAGGGCACACTGTGTTGCGCAGTAATTTAGGCAGCCCGAGGCAGTAACCACCCAATATTCAAGTTATTCGCAACCGACCTATTGCGTAGTATCCGCACGCAATATTTCGATGAAAATTCTTTGATAAATTAAGTTTACATAGTTGCAACAAAGCTTATTTTATCATAACAACAGATCGACCGCGTCGCGCGGCAGGACGAAATAATTCCTGTCATATAAACGCGTCATAGGCATAATTTATGAGACTAGGCGCCTATTTCACAAACGTCAATTAGGCCAAACTGTCATTTAATGTCACCGGTAACCGGGAATAATTTAGCTGTTATACCTTTGTTTGTACGGCAAACGTCCCAAACATTAAATAGAAAATAATAATAAAAAATCGGCTATCCAATGATGCAGTTAACCGAGTCCATAATTCAATATAACAGAAAATGATTTCTAAAAGTAAGTAATCAACACTTGTAGTTCGTGAAAGAGGCCCTAAGTCTAGACCAAACAAGTAATTCTTTAAGTAACTGTTATCCAGCGTAGTTTATCTATAAAATAAAATAATCGAGCCTCCGAAACTACAAAAACTTGTTAACTCAAACAACTCATCAAGATATTTTAATGACATAGTATTATCCTAAGGAGTGAGATCTTTTAAAACTGTCGGATTAAATTTTAATTAATACAGAAGCGACTGAATACAGGTGCTTAGTTGTTCTCCTGTTTAAATCGTTAACAAGTATAAACAGCTTTGGAGTTTGTTTGCTTATATTTTACATTCTAATTAGATGATCTCGTCTAGACGCCACTTTTTGTGTCTCTTAATTCTCAGCGAGTCAAACCTATTTTTACTTTGTATTTTTCGTGATATCAGGATTTATAACATTAGAAATCTTCAATTTTAGTTCATTTACATAGGCAATTCTTTATATATTTTATATTCTTCTTATATTCTAAGTATATAAAATTTTTCTATACGTGTGTATGTCAGTGAACTTCTAAACTAATACTGGAACGGGTTACAGATTTTTTTAAGATTTAGATCGTATGCCGGCTCTGCGAATAGGTATATACAAATAAAATATTAGTTGACCTGGCAGTCGTTTTCCTATCTGAATGTTGGGTTGCCTGTTATTAGCGGGTTCTGTAAACGTCGTTTTTTGACTTATGACTCAATCATCACTCAAAAAATTAAAATCATTAAAATTGCCCAAGCCTTTTAGAAGCAGTTCATTGAAATACATGCGTACAGAAGAATTGCCATGAAATAATGGCACTTGTTTGTTGTGTTTAGGAGCGTTAGTAAAGAAGATTGGCAAGACATTTGCTTGTCCCCCAATTTGAATGTGTTCTTAGGCGACGCTAGCTACTTTCTAACAAGAATAAAAATATACTTAAAAATTTGTATAAACAAAAACAGTTAGCAGACATCAATAGCTACTTTTTATAATTATGTTTCGAATAAAAAAAAAAGACGATCTTAACGAACTAACTGAGATATATTAAAAGAGACAAATTTGATAAATATTGTTATAACTCAAATATTTACTAACAAATACAGTCTAGACTACAACGCCAGAAAAACCAGTTTTCATAAAAAATATATCTTTTGTTACAATACGATTTTAATCCCTTTTCGGTGTTCTAATTAAAAATAATTAAACAGTTAGAGACTCCATTTACCTATTATATTATCATTATTCCTCTTCTTTTTATTATTCCTTCGAGGAATATTTCTATATGATTTTAACATTTCTAAATAATGTGGACTTACTATATACCTTGTCCTATCGAAATAAAGAACCTCATAAATGTCAACAGACACTTATTTAATATTAAACGCATAGGTAATAACATTCTATAGCTTTGGTCAAAGTTTGCATATAAATATAAATTGCGCTAGCAAAACACTAAAATAAAATGACAACACAGAAATAAATTATTATTTAAATTATGATCCTTTTCTTTTGTTTTGTTTGAGACAAATTTCATATTTACTTTATTTTTTAAACTTTATGTGTTTGTATAATAAAACCCTGTTTATGACAATTTAAGTTAATTATAGCTATTAGGGTTTTTGTTTATAAACAAATTGATTAATTTAAATTAATGTCATAACATTCATGTCTCACTTTATTCGAAAATTATAAATGTAACGAGTACAGTAATTTATTTTTATGTTATTAATACACTCAAAATTACCTCAACAGAGAATAAAATCTTAAAAAAAATCCCAAAATAAAAAATGGAAATATTGGGTAGTAACAAAGATTTCTCTCAAAATTTAACCAAGCAAAAAGGTAAGGCGTTATAATAATACTGTAATGTTTATGTAATGTCTGTGTAACAAGAAACTGTGTTTTTACCCATTTTTTTATAATACTTGTATACTGTTAATGAGGAAAATTTTCCGTTAAAATTTCCACATCTGTTTTGTTTTTAAGATTCATTACGTCGCTTGTTATGTCCACTTTAATTATGACAGGCACATAAATTACAAATACAAAACTTGTACATAAAAATGGAACAAAACAGTAGCGAAGGAAGCTTCGTCACGTTTCAGTGAACAATGGAGAACCAAAATGATTTTTTTTTCCAGCAAATCTGCAAAATAGGTAACTCGAGAAAAAATAATCTGTTTTTATTTTTTTCCTATCTTCAAAAATGACTGAGATATTAAACGTTAAAGTACGGCTTCCGCGACTAGTGATCTTGAGTGATCGCGCTAACGTGTGACGTCACAACGTAACACGGTTTATCGTATCTACATACTTTCGCTCGTTGCGCTCGCGGTCTCGCTATAAATTTAATTGTTTTTCTTATAGTGCATCACTAAAATTGTTAACAAATATTGTATTGTGCCTATGTGTACCAACTCCAGTGAAAAAACAACCCAAAAATAGTTTTTTCTCTGTACCACGCGGTAATAATATTTGGAAAAAGTGGTTAAAATTTATGAAGTTAAAAGTTAGCATAACGTAATATCTATTTATTTTTATTTATAAACAAAACATGTTAAAATTAGTCTATTAGTAGGTACATAATAATAAAATAGTAAAGAACGGATCGAGTTTTATTGTGTCTCAGGATTGATAATTTTTTTTGTTTATCTACCTCTCCCAAAATCTTTGTATCTTTGAAAATAGCTCATCACAGTAAAGAATTTCATAAATCTGAAATTTGTTGAATAATTCAAAAATACTATTTTTTTTTTCTTTGTTACATACTTACATATAGCTAGCTAGCTATCCTATCTAGCATCTAGCTGTTAACCTAATGATCTCGCTCGGGTTCGAATCCCGCTAGGGGCATATGTTTATGTGTTAACATTTACCTTTGTACCTGAGTCATGGACGTTTTGTAGTTATAATAATAATAATATGTTCGTAAAAAAAAGTAATCATAGTATATCAACTGTATGATATCCATAATACAAGCATTAGTTGCTTAATGTGGAACTGGATGGTGCTGTGTGGGATGTGTGAAGATTTATTATCCATTCATTCATTTATTTATTCATTCATTTCATTCACTCTATCATTCATTCATCCATTTTATCGTTGGTACATTGATTCATTCATTCATTCGTTCGTTTGTTCATTCGTTCGTTCGTTCCAGATGCGTCGGAGTAATATGAAATTTTACAGAGCATACATCCCTTTTTATCTGAGTGATGTTTTATGACGATCAAGTCATATCACTCAGTTTATTTGTTATGAAGGATGAAATGAACTTTTTGTTTTGTACCAAATAAAAAAATCAATAGGTACATATTTAAAAATGAAATTAAGAAAATATTTGTCACCCCTGCCATTTAAAACTCGACAAAAATAAACCTTTTAATAAAACAAAAACCTTTAAAAATCCTTTTTATTATTTTTTATTGAAAAAAGGTTTTTAGAAAACCCTTAATAAAACTTGATCGAAAATCTTACTTACTTTATGTTATTTACTTATTCAGTTTTATTTCTCTCTATTCTGCGGCTACAAAATCACCATTCTAAGATATCGCGCAACCATAAAAATGTCGACTTTTGGTAGGTTATCCGACTGTCCTTTTACAAAACTCTCTTCCATCGCTATGTTTATTTAATAACAATAATATTTAAAGTAATTGCTAACACAAATACTTAAAATAATAACTGCGAACCACAACAATCAAATTTTATGAAGGTAAACACTCCGCATTACTCGCAATCGGACAGAGACTGTTGCGTTGTGACGTCATAGCAGTGGCGCGCGTATGAACGAAAATTTTAAAAGCGGTGAAACTTTACAATGCTATAACTTTGGAAATCCTGGCCCGATTTCGATGAAACAAAAACTATTATTATTTGCACGAGTAGGCGCATCAAATCCAGTAATTTTTATAGTAATATTTGGATGTGCTGGTGTTCTCCATTTCGCATCGAAATAATTTCACTGAGCGCCTCTTTCACCAACTACAAGTAAAGTGTTGATTAGTTACTTTTAGAAATCATTTTCTGTTTTATTGAATTATGCACTCGGTTTACTGTATCATTCGATAGGCGATTTTTTTAATTATTTTCTATTTAATATTTGGGACGTTTACCGTACAAACAAAGCTATATCAGCTAAATTATTCCCGGTGACAGGTGACTTTAAGTGACGGTTTAGCCTACTTGACGTTCGTGAAATAGGCGCTGAGACATCTAGGATTCTATCTGTTGTACATTATTTTAAGCGAGAGCGCATAATTGAAACACTACGCGACAATATCTTATTACGAAAATGCAACGAATTTTGATTACTCCCATTAAATATTACATTTTCTAAGGTCAAGTGATCGGAAACCCAAATGACAATACGGCTGTTGCTGATAAAAAAATGGAAGTTTTAACATTTTAGTTAATTAAGGGTCAATGATACAAGAACAATGATATTATAAGAAATGGCCTGAACCATAGTGCGGGTTATTAAGGTAAATTCTCGTTATATTTTTACTAGACGTGGATTTCTTACAGTGCTCTTTTTAACAATTCTCTCTTTTTCTGAGAGTTTTTCTGAGTCACATTTTAATGAAGTTTTCTAATGTCACATTTTATTAACTATTATAAATATGACTCAATGTACTGATCGATATCCGCTGACTTAGTCTGTGTTGAAAAATGGAAAATATAACACATCAGAAAATATTATACGAACGATATTATCGCTGTGGCTACGGTGGCGCCGCCACGGCGACAGTGGCGCCAAATTTTTATATTTTTAGACGAACTCGGGAAACTCGGGAACTCAACATTTTTTCAGGATAAAATGTATCCTTTATTCATCCAAATTTCATCCGTCCATATATCCATACATACAGGTACGATTGACTTGCCGCAAGAGCTCTGTACTGCATAAAGAAGAGAGAATAGCATTAAGAGAAACCTCAGATCAGACATTTAAATTAGAAATGGGACATAGACAACTTTTTATTTTCCACTCGAGCAAAGCCGTTGAAAAAAGTTTCAAAATGAATTACAAAATGTTGGAAAATTTGAGTGATTCGTCGTTCACGTTGTGTTTACATAGTGAGTTTCAACCCTTACGAAATGTAGATCCACAGCTCTTTTGAGAGCCGTTTCCTATTGACGCGAGCCAGGTGCGTTCAGTGCGAACTTTTCAAAGGCAAACTGCAGACAACCGAAACATTTTGTGCGTTTATTTCTTCTTATTTATTAGAATTTAAACTTGGATTTTTTATATTATTACCGTCAATCATTTATAACAAGTACAATACAGTTGTTTCTTCATTATTGTTAGCATTAATGAAATATTACTATCACTGCAAATTAAAAAATATATATTATTTATGTCAATTTATGACTGTGTACGAAACACAGTAGTGCCCTGCCACTACCCTTATTGGACGAAATGTTACTTCTTTTCAGTCTCAATAAACTCCTCGCCAACTTATGTTCCACGTTGTTCCAGCACAAGTCTCAAATATTTTCAAATTATCATGCTATTTTGAAAATTCAGAAACTCATGCTTTGAATACAATTTTTTTAAACATTATGCTTTTACATTAAATTTGTGTATTTAAATGATCTGCAATTTACGTTTTATAATATGTACCTATTCTTGTAATAGTCATTCAAAGCTCTGTGTGTTATTTAAATCGATTTATATGTCATTAAGTTAATAGCTTCAGTAACACAATATCAACGTCAAATCATTATTACAAAATTGTTTAGAACATTAAAAAAAAAAAACAAATTATAGTAGATACGACATTTACTCATTTTTATTTGAATATTTTTAGAATAACAATATAAGTTCTAAAATTGAACTAGTTTTATTAGTTTTTTTTACGATTTAGTAACATAAAATAAAACAGTTTTTTCGGCAACGAAAAACTGAAAAACCGCAAAACGAATAATTTTTCGGCAACGGCGCATTCCAATTCAATTTAATCAAAACTATAATATTTTTTCAAATGTTACTAGACGATGAGATGTACTAATATTAATTTAAAATTTAACTTCGGCAAGGTTGTGTCCACAAAACTCGAAAACTAGGCTATGGATACACTTGAAATTAGAAAAATGTTTATATATGCGTTTTTATATTGCATTTTTATTCCGAAATCCCAACGGGAAAAAAACGAGCCTCAGTGAAGCGTGGCCAGGTAACTGGGATGATATGAAAATATTGTTTACGGAGTAATAAAAACAAACAACACATCTAGTTATGTTTTAATTGCTGTTCTAATTAAAATAATATTTACAACTAATATAATAGTTTAAACAAACAATTACAATGTTAGCGAATACTTGCAGATTAAATAAACATCGCGGACTTATATTATAATTTTTAACGATACGCAGAGCTATAGGTATGTAATATTTCTAATATGTGTAGTTCTCTTTGAAGTACATGATATAATAATTATATAGAAGACGTATTCAAGTTGCGTTTGCAACTTGCATGAATTTTTTGTCATTACTAATAGACTATAGATCAAAAATATCTTTAAAAAAACTTTATAAATAGAAACTATTTTTCCGAGCTGAGGGTAATTTATTGATCATAGCACAGCTAATCTTCGTGCTTTTAGTTATGTTAAAGTAGGTTAAAATATATTTCTGGGATGAAGTGTAGCTATTGATATTGTATTTTCTTTCATTTTAAAATTTCATCAAATATTTTAACCAGTGTTCATTGGCTTATAACTGTGTTAATAAAATATACTGTAAAATTCTGGATTGTTTGAAAATAGACAAGATTATATCGGTCTCAACTGAAGTGTTAATAATATCCAGATCCAGTATCTGCAGTTCTTGTCTTGTAGGTATTAAGCTTCTCCGAATTTTAGTGCTGTCAGCCGCATCTCTACTTAAGTGATTAGTGAGAGTGTACACTGTAGTTAACTGCCTGAGCAGCGTTCGGAAACTAGCTACAAGTTCCCTATAACATAGTTGCGTCTAATGTTTACTTGGGGCCTGTTCCTGCTCTCTAACTCCGACAGACATTTCTAGGATATTGTTCACCAAATAGTCAATTATTAAAGGAATTTATTGTTAATTCAAAAACATAAAAACATAGTAAATCATAATTTCGTTTGTCTAATGCTAAAGTCAATACAATCTACGGTATGGCAATATAATATCA
The DNA here is from genome assembly GCA_945859745.1 of Synanthedon formicaeformis. Lineage (NCBI taxonomy): Eukaryota > Metazoa > Arthropoda > Insecta > Lepidoptera > Sesiidae > Synanthedon > Synanthedon formicaeformis. Next base: position 7,205,457 of record OX243954.1, read on the forward strand.
TTATAGTCTCAAGACGTACACTGCTAGACATAATTTTCCAAAAATCGGTCAGAAGCAGCCTGGAGCCAGCGTTGATCCACGGCTCCTATTAGATTATTATCAATCCATTTTGTGAATGGAGGCCCCACGCTGCGCTTCCCAGTCCTCTCGAGAATTTTCCTTCCCCAGCAGTCGTCAGTTTTCCATACTATTTTGTCTGACAATTGCCATTTTAACTTTCTAATTCACCGGTTTATGACGGTGACTCGTTTGTCTACCGGAACTCCTCTTTCCTGATTAAATCTCTCCAGACTAACCTCCCTCCATAGCTCGTTGAGTACTGTTAATTTTTATTACTTTTTTAATTATTTGTTCCCATAATACACTGTTTCCGATTTCGATTTAAGCAATAATGATATTGCAAGCGGGATTATAAAGCGTTAGTTATCCGCTATTTCTAAAATTCTGAAATTTACAGCGAGCGACCTGTTTGTGACTGTGTGGCTTTACTGAGTTTTAGAGCTTTACACGTAGTGCATGACAGATGACAGGGCAAATCATGATACGAGTAACGAGTAACGGAATAGCAATGAGATGCAGTGTTCAAGATACACTGCATCTGATCGCTAACACTAGTCCGGTGGACAAGCGTGTTGCAACACCTAATCTGCTATAGCATTTAACGACGACATGTTCCCAAGTGGACCATTCATTTTAATTAAGATACTGATTTAATAAAGAGATTAAAGCGCGAATAAACAAAAAAATATTTAATATTTTGCAGAAATATAACAATTGTAAAAAACTACTATTATAATCAAATCAGAAAACCATACAAATAATCTACCATACACCATAAAAAAATACAAAAAATACACCATTTTTATTTCCCTCGAATATTTTTCTAAAAATTATTAATTTATCAATTAGACTTCTAAACACTTTCCTTAGATTTTTATTTTCCTTTAAATTTTAGTAAGTAAAAAAAATTTATTGATCTCTAATTATGCATTTCTTTTTTAAGGGCACTTAATCAAATGTTAATAATAAAATGGTTAAATTAGTGAGCTACAACACTTATTAATATATAATTTCATAAAAAACGCAAAATTATCTGCGAAATTCGCAAAATTTTCCGAGCATAGTTTACAATAACGAAATTCCTAAGGATATATTTTGAATCTTTTTAAAAAGTGCAAGGCTGCTTATTCCATATTATTGTTTTCTCCGTTATAAATTAAGTCTATTTTTGAAGGTTTTCTCATAGTGTAGCACACAAATTTGTACAAACGTTTATCGTTTTCCGAACAGGCTTGTGCTGTGTTTACCGCAGCTTGTATTGTAAATCATGAATGGCCAGTTTCAGGATTCGCTGACATGACTTGAGAGCGGTGCAATATCAAGTTATATGGCCGAAACTCTTGCTGACGCTTGTGTAGACACTTACTTAGTAACATGGAATTTGCAATCTATAAAGGATTTATTTTCATAATATATCTCCTATATATATCTAATATCTTAATTGCTCCTATATATTTATTTAAAAAAAAGGCAATGGTTACCTATCACGATTGCTTAACAGTAACAGATACGATTACCTTTAAAAAAATCTTGTTAACTCTTAGACATAATTACTACTAGTGACCAACTCTAGGTTCCATAATAATGTATAGATATTTTATAATATGAAGTATATATTATAATATGTAACGTGATATCTATATCTATAGATACTATACTTCATTTTGAAAATCTTTTGGTTATATACAACTGTACTTAGGAAGACCGGTACCTACTGTTATCTCTCATACCTACAAATGTAAAACATTCGAGTCTCTTCATACTATCAGAGCATGCAAACAAAAAGTTTGAATATTACCGTCATTTTTATATTTGCCAGCTGGGTGTACAGCGAAAGTTTTACGGCACTACGAACAAAGGAACCATACAGTAAGTCCTACAATACTCGCCGCACAACTCTGAGAGAGATTGCTGAAATACTGGACCATCTTCTTAGCAATGGGAAAGTCCATTGACGACTACGGTGTTCCTCAGAAACTTTTTAAAAGGGATGCTTTCGAGAACGTCCGACTCGGTAAAAGTCGTAGTATTTTTATAACTTTTATTTTACCTAATATTAATTTATAAGTACTCTTTTGCTTGTATTATATAATATCAAATAATAATACAGATAAGGATATAGGGTACCTTTCATTCAGAAAAAACTGTTACGTGGGATAATCTAAAAATATTAAAAAAATAATAAAAAAAAACCACATAAAATATAATGAACATTTGTTTGGATATTTGGATAAACGGATAATTGTTCTTCAATAACGCAGAAACGGCTGAAGGGATTTGGAAAATAAAAATATCACACTTGACAGCGATAAAGATGTCAGGTCTTATATTACTTATATATTTTCTCAGGTGTTGCCTTTAATTTTTCAACGCTGACGAAGATGTGCCAGCTAGTGAGCAGTATATATTCAAAAGATTACTACTGATATCAGGCAGGCGTTAATTATTTTTTTATTTACAACACTTAAAAAAAGGAGCGAGCACGAAGTCGAAGGCTAAGCTAGTTCTAAATATGAAATAAGGAGTTTCAATATGAAAGTTCGCAAACACAATACTCAAGTAGTTGGAGAGATGGTTACGTTATTGCGTTATAAAACTAAAAAAGCTACGAGTCGGAGAACAGTGCACTTCGAATAGTTGAGTTTAACTTGTGAACGATCCGCAAATATGAACTTGGAATGTTGCTATCACCTATTGTTGGAAAATCTCCTGGTCGATATATTACTTGAATTGCGAGGATGTTTCTCAAATACTTTATTTTTTTCTTCAGATCCCTTTTTCTTCTTACAATAGGAATGAAGTTAAAAGGCCGGATTTCGCCGGATATAATTATCTGGTGTGTCAGATCTGTTGCCGTATGAAGAAACAACGATTTCAAAGAATTCAAAATGGTTTAGCCTTGTTTTCTTCATAAATAAATTTGAATACTGCATATGGAGATACAAACAGAATAGGTTTTTGTAAAATTTAATCTGCAAATGAATACTTATTATAAATGCTTCAATAATATACTTATATATTTATTCAATACCAAAATCAAAACATTTCAGTAACTACATTTCAAGTGTAGTTTGCACATCTGATAGGAGAATGTGTATTTGTATAACTGCCTAATCCAGCAGTCATTTCTTCATAAGTAGAAATTAGAATTTTGAATTGATTCATTTATAATTTATTAATTATAAAATGAAACCGTTTTTACTTTATAACAATTATATATCAGACAGCTAATAATTTCGTATTGGTACCGAGCTTTTTTCATGGTTTGGTAATTAGATTACAAGATAATCGTTCGGTGCTGTTGCTGCTGATTTAATCCCTCCCAAATGCTTTGTACCCAATCGCATATACGGAATATTAATATGTACAAGCATCATTAATTTAGGTTGCGCATACAGTAAGTAGCATGATGAAACAATGTACAGTAAATAAACTAAACGTTACACACACAGAGAGAGATTCATTCTAGACAAGCTGACGATTCACTTGATGGTAGGTTATGATCACATCATCATTATCATCATATGATCATCATCTCACCTGTAGAAATAGGTTTCCCCTATAATTTTTCAAAAGTACCGGTCAGAAGCAGTCTGGGTCCATCGTCGACCCGCGGCACTTTTCAGATCTTAAAAAGGGGTGCTTTAAAAAGGGTTGAAGATAGGTATGTTCTTTAAAAAATATATTTTAAAGTATCTTCAAACTATCATCAATACTAATAATAAATCTGTAAGTGTAGGTATTGTATGTATGTATGTTCCTCCATAACTCTTAAACAAATTAACTGATTTTCATGAAACTTGGTAGATAAACATTTAGACGTACAGGATACAGGATAGGCTACTTTTTTCTTTTTCAACGCGGACGAAGTCGCGGGCGCCAGCTAGTACAATATATAACTTGACTAGAGTCTATCGCAAAAGTAAACCGATGTACAGTGATATGTTAAGTAAGTACTAGATTGAGCACTCCCTACGATTCCATGCTAAATTCATGTTCAAACGCGGAAGGGGGACGGCGCGGCAGTAGTTTCAAGGTCAAAACGTCCAGTCGTAGACAACTGAATATTAATATGGCCGACCTGATAAGCACGTCGGTTTTTAACAAATTAAATATTAACCTATTAAACGTTTCAATATTAATAAAACTTACCTATGAAAAAGTCACGCCAGCAGTTTTACCAATATTTTTCGTTGTATTTTTGCAATATCTCATCACACAAGACGGTATTTTTATTGGTTTTGAAAATAATAACGCGCCTAATCTCTACGAGCGCGTATGACAGACTGTGAACAGGTAGGACGTCGGAACTCCAATCACTTGGAACACTCATCGCGTCTTGAGTGTTCCATCTAGTACGTAGTACTTAACATATCACTGCCGATGTAGCGTGCAAGGGCGGTGTACTGCTTTTCACTTAAAACAAACTGTATCATATGAAACACATTAATAAAAGCACGTTAAAAGTAGTCACATCACCCAAGACAATCCTTCTTTATAAGGACTACTTAAATTTTCTCGCTTTTTTAATTATTATTAAATCCTTTATACTTACATAACTTTAATAGGTCAGATTATACAGTGAATTTTAATTTTTATAAGTGCATATACCCGTTTATATTGTTATATATACTGTGTAATAGGTCTCAGATGGCTAGTAGTGGCCGTCTATTATCGCACAAAGCTGCGGATAACTCTATAATATTGCAACGTATTGCACGATAATGTACTGCAAATTACTTGTCATTATGTTCAAGCCAGGTAGAGCTTGTAATTAGTTTAGCCAACACCGACGCATTATCATTTTGGACTGTTAACATATTGTGTACAACCTAACATGCATGGGTTAGACAATATTAACTGATATAACACCCCGTTCAGTACTCATTTATTCGACAGACGGTTTTTGGTTGTTTCTGTGTCTAAGTAAGCGTAGCCTAAGAAGATTTCTTAAGCCTTTGTGATATTTGGGTTTGTATATTATCATTTAATCATCACCGATTTTAAGTAATTTTAAAATTATGAATATCTTTTTACTGTAGATTAAAAAATAATGGTGCTCGTCAGAACATTTGCTACCCTCCGAATAATTCTTTTCTAATGTGACGTTACGTTACATTACGTACGGTTAAATTACGTTACACTAATTTTATCTTTTTTTTTTCTCAATAGAAATATTTTATACGTTATAATACCTGTGGGCTACACCTGTATAATGGAAATAAGTTCACATTAAACCTATGTCACTGATATAGATTAGCATATTTAGATTATAACACTTGCTGTTACAGTATATGTTAATAATCTAAATATCTAACAATAACTACTACATAATAGCATAGATAACAGAAAATATTTATTGCATTTATAACCATCCCATGATTCATGGAATACAGATTCCATGAGAAAGAAGCAGATCTTCTCATGATGTTATACTTAGGTTGCTTTTAAAACTTAATTGAAATTTGATTGATACTGATACAAGCACTTAAGATACAATAAGCAAATGTTCAGTCATCAGTCCCAAGCAGATTAATAATCACTATAATATTGTGAACTACTGCTAAGAAAGTGTACTATATAAAAAGTTAAACTTCTTAAATCTGTTTAAAACTTAAAAGAATATGTTAAAGAAGCACTGACTGAGAGACAGTTTTAAAACCGCGATTTCCCGTATTCTCATTTTGGCGCGTACCAGTAAAAGATGCTTACGTTTCACTGCACTGCAGACAGAAAATATTATCTGCAGCGGGATGTTGATCCGATCTTCATTTTCAACCGACTTCGTATGTTTTTTTTTTTTGTTACCTCATAAATATCGGGGGGTAAGGGGAGAAGGTACTCAACATCTATACCTACCCAAAAGTCAGCCTCACCTGCTCGCGCCTTATGGCGGCGGAAGTTTCATACTTACGCGGTACCCCCTGCTAGATAACGAACGAGGCTCTGGCGACCGATCAATGGCGGTATAACCACACACCCAGCTAACTGGAAGAGGCTACAGCGAGCCTTGGGGCCTAAATAGTCCTTAAAATGTCTGGTCAGAGTCAGAAGAAGAAGAAGAATAATCATGGAAGCACAATTGAAAGAAAAACTACCCCAGGAGGGTACCGGCAAGCCCGGAGAATCCCTCCCTGAGTTCTTCCCGGAGAACTCAGGCAGCCCTACGTATTCTGGGGGGGGCACAATTATGCTTCATAAAGAAGACGCTATGGAAGTGGGTGACCAGGCTTTCAAGGCATGGAACGCGACTGGCAACAACAATAAAAAACTCATACAACAAACCTTACGCCCAGGTTTATTTATATCTAGAACCGGAAGTAGTTCTCTAGGTAGTGCCTCTGAAACTACCAACATAACAACTAGACTAATGTCAAAACCTAATGACAATAACACTCAGCCTGATGCAGTAAGGAAATTGCTGGTAGATCACAACAAACATAAACAGATGACAGATATTGCACCTCAACCTAGTCCACCACCCTGGCAAAGGATCCCAACTACCAGGGTTACTAAAAGAAAAAGAATTACACAAACACCATCACCGGAGAAAATTGCAATACATAACATGTATAGTGGATTGCAAATAGACCTCACTGATGAGAAACCTGAAAATACACAAAAGCGCCCAACCAAGCCGCCTCCAATCATTCTATATGGCATTGAAGATGTCAATAAACTAACGGAACTGCTGAACACCGTAGCTAGTGAAGAAGAATTTACATTTAAAATTACAAACAGGAACCAACTCAGAATTAATTCTATGAACATTGATGCGTATAAGAAAATAATTGATCTCGTTCGCGACCAGGGACTTATCGGACATACATTCAACCGGAAAGACCAACGATGTTACCGAATAGTAATAAGACATTTACATCACTCGACCCCACTTACGGAAATAAAACAAGAGATAGAGAAAACAGATAACAAAGTACACGGAGAAATAATCAACGTAAAGTATGGACCGGACAAGACTCCAACAATGACCTTTTTCGTTAACCTGGAACCTAGTCCTAATAATAATGCTGTAAAATCAATCAAGACTATTTATCACCAAGCAGTTGTAATAGAAGAGCCTAGAAAAAGAAATTCCATCCCACAATGCCAACGATGTCAGCAATATGGTCACTCTAAAAATTATTGTATGAGACCATATCGCTGTGTGAAATGTGCTCAACCACACAAGACGTCAACATGCCCTAAAAAGGATCGCAATAGTCCAGCAAAATGCGCTCTGTGCGAAGGTTCACATCCAGCGAATTATAAAGGCTGTTCAGTGTACAGGGAAATTCTAAAGCGAAAAATGGGCAATAGATCAAAAGCAAATATGATAACTTATGAACGAAACCATATGACTTCCTTAAATCCTGGAAACAAACCACAGACAGAGAACAATCCAATAGCTTATTCCAGCAATGGCGAGGACAAACCGTCATATGCAGACATTACAAAAAATCAACCAAAACTAGAAACACTACTCACACAACAAGCTGAAAAGCTAGATAAACTTTTAGAACAAATGTCTACAATGATGCACTTACTCACAACAGTTATCACCAAGCTTGTTCGGTAAAATGACCACTCTGAGAATATCAACTTGGAACATAAATGGATTGGTGAAACACAAATATGATGTGGAGATACTACTTAAACTACATGATATTGATGTTCTCTTGATATCAGAAGCACATTTAACATCCAACCATATTTTTTCCTTGCAAAATTACTGTATTTACTGCACATATCACCCAGACGGAACCGCTCATGCGGGGACGGCAATTCTCATAAAGAAACACCTAAAGCATAACGTTTTGGAAGAATATAAGACTGAGCAAATACAAGCAACAACAATCGCGGTTCAAGATAAACATGGTTCACTGATATTGTCTGCTATATACTGCCCACCAAAACATACTCTAAAAGAAGCTTCCTTCACAGACTACTTCAAAACTCTTGGTCAAAGATTTGTTTGTGGTGGCGATTGGAACGCTAAGAATACTTTTTGGGGATCGAGGCTCACACTACCTAGAGGTCGAGAACTGAAAAAAAGTCTGGACAAAAACAAGGCGAATATTCTTAGTGCTGGCGAACCTACTTACTGGCCCACAGACCACAACAAGGTGCCTGACTTGTTGGACTTTTTGGTCTACAAGGGACTCTCTAGCCACTACCTACGTATTGAAAGTTGCCTGGATAGTAGTTCAGACCATACACCGCTAATTGCTACCATAAGCACTAGACTGATAGAAAAAGCTACTAAAGAAAAACTATGTAGTAAAAAAACGAATTGGGATGACTTTCGAAATTACATCGAAAGCAACTTAAACTTGAAAGTGGCATTAAAAACCAATGAAGATATTGAGGAAGCTACCAAAAAATTAACAAACCTTATACAAATAGCTGCCTGGAAAAACACACCGATGGATGCAGAAAAGATGGGAAAAAGGTATATCGACATGGAGATCCGAAGTAAAGTTCTGGAAAAACGGAGACTGAGAAGAGTGTGGCACGTTAGTCGCCATTCTGCTGACAAAAAAGCTCTTAATCAGGCATGTGTAGATCTGAAACAGTATCTAAAGAAGGTTGAAGATGAGACATTACGTAACAAGCTTGAAAATCTTGACTCATCCGCAAAAACAGAATATTCTCTTTGGAACACTGTAAAGACCAGTAAAAATGCTCCACAAGCTACGCATCATCCTATAAAAATGAACAACAACAAGTGGGCCAGAACAGACAGCGAACGAGCTGAAGCATTTGGATCATATCTCGCTGAAGTGTTCACTCCAAATGAAGGTGATGAACCAACAGACAAAGAAGTTCATAATTATCTGGACACAGACCTACAACTAAGCCCGCCTCTGCAAAGTTGCTCACCACGCGAGATTTGGAACGCTATTAAATGTTTACCGCTAAAAAAAGCTCCAGGTTACTGCTTAATAACCGCGGAAATACTGCGGCAGCTTCCAAAAAAAGCTATTGTATTTATGACCCAACTCTTCAATGGAATCCTAAGAACTGGTTTCTTTCCCAACCTCTGGAGGGTCTCCGAAATTATAATGATCCCCAAACCTGGAAAACCGCCACATCTTGTATCATCCCATAGGCCCATAAGTCTCCTGCCCGTAATGTCAAAGTTGTTTGAGAGAATTCTGGCCCTGAGGCTAAACAAGTTGCTCGAGGATAGGGATATCATTCCAGAGCACCAATTTGGATTCAGAGCAAAACACTCAACGATAGAACAAGTGCACAGAGTTGTAAATAAAATCAGGGAAGGTTTGGAACGAAAGGAGTACTGCTCGGCAGTGTTTTTGGACGTGCAGCAGGCGTTCGATAAAGTCTGGCATCAAGGTCTACTTTATAAAATTAAAAGACAGCTACCCCACAATATTTATGCCCTTCTTAAAACATACCTACAGAACAGAATATTCCGAGTGAAGGTTAATGACGCCTACTCCAAATTTTTTGATATTGGAGCTGGCGTGCCTCAAGGGTCAGTTTTGGGTCCAATCTTGTACCTAATTTACACAGCAGACTTACCGACCACACAAGAAGTTCTCTCTGCAACATTCGCAGATGACACCGCAGCGTTATGCACACACGAGAATCCTAACATGGCATCATTGGTCCTTCAAAGCCACTTAAATAAGATGAACAGATGGATGTCAGAGTGGCGCATAAAAGCCAGCGCCAGTAAATCTGTCCAAGTGACATTTACCCTGAGAAAAGGCGCTTGCCCTCCTGTGAAATTGGGAAGCGACACACTGCCACAAAGCAAGGTAGCCAAATACCTGGGTATATACCTTGATAGTAAACAGACTTGGAGGCATCACATTCTACAGAAGCGCGACCAGCTCAGACTGTTACTCCGAAAACATTTTTGGCTTCTGGGACCTAAATCATCATTGTCCTTGAGCAATAAGTTGCTCATTTATAAGGCTATACTCAAACCAGTCTGGTCCTATGGTATTGAACTGTGGGGCACAGCTAAGAACTCAAATGTTGAGATCCTTCAGAGGTTCCAAAACAAGACTCTCAGAACCATCTCGGGTGCACCTCTGTTTATCAGGAATTCTGAAATGCACGAGTGTTTGCAGTTGAATACCATAGGACAGGAGATTGAGCGCAGAACAAAGACGTATAGAAAAAGAATAATCGGACATGTCAACGCCCTAGCCGTGGAGCTGGGCGAAGCACGAAAGGTCAAAAGGCTTAAGCGCTACCACATTTGGTGAAATAATAAAATAAAATAAAATAAAAGGCGAGCCCCTCATTGGAAGGACTGGCCTTACAAGTCAATAAAGGCTCACAAAACATCTGTTTATGGTTTGGAACCGATTGCATGATTCACACACAGAAAAAAAAAAAAAAAAAAAAAAAATATTTGAAGGCTGGTGCTTCCCGTGTGGTCCCATTTCAATTTGGTCCAGTTCTGACAATGGCGACCATGAGACGATTTGAAGTCGGTTTTTTTTTGTTAAAAAGGGTTAATAATCTCAACCGTTTTAATGATTACAATTTCTTATATTCAAATTCGCTGCTTCAATGCATACTAAAACCGACAACAATTTATTAATTTTGTTGAAACTTGCACTGTTTATGAGTAGTGGATTTAATTATATAACTTTACTTGACCGTTTTAATTGTAAACATAAAACATCTGATATTATGGAATGAACCAGAAAAAAATACAGAAATGAGTGTCAATATCATCTCAGCCGAAGGACGACCACTTCTGTACATGGGCCTCCCCCATATCTAGTTGGACTTATATCAGAAAATAAAATGAAAACGATCAAAAATCATTTTACATAAAAGTCCGTTTACTGAATTCCTCGTGATTTTGTAACAAATATCCAAATCGTCTTCGCATTATAATGAGAATTGTAATTTAGGTATTCGTGAATATTTAATTTCGTTTTTAAAAGCCTTTTTCCACCGACTTCCAAAAAGGAGGAGGTTCTCAATTCGACTGTTTTTTTTTTAAGTTTGTTACCTCAGAACTTTCGACTGGGTGGAACGATTTTGAAGATTCTTTTTTATTTGAAAGCTGGTGCTTCCCGTGTGGTACCATTTCAATTTGGTCCAGTTCTGAGAATGGTATCCATGAGAAAACGGTTTGAAGTCGGTTTTTTTTTTGTTTTGTTAAAAAGAGTTATTTACTAAATTATCTACTAGAACAAAACCAAAACTATTTTGTTGGATCAAAACACATTGGAATGTTTCTTTTATGTAGCCGATACTCGTAACTTAATGTCTTTCTCTGATAGTGGCGATTTCCCGTTTACTTCCGATTTAAACGCTTGGACGCATTGTTACGGTCCACTGTGTTTAACTTCATCGTGTATTCTCACATGCTATTATATTTTAGAGACAAAGAAAAATTATTCTGAAACTATATAAATATTCAAAAGAAAACCTTTTATATTTTATTTTTAACTACAGGGAAAATTAATCACCTATAAGTGAGGTATTGTTTTGCTTGCCTTTCACGTTTTACTTGAAAGTTCCCTTGAGCGTAATGACACATTTAAGTTACATTTTAGCCCTGTGTAAGTAAATGAATGTGTGAAAATAGTCAAAGTCAAGTTCAGTGTTGTAGCATTTAAATTGATTGCTACATAAATTAGTAAGTAATATGAAATGTAGCACATGACAAAATTTCCTAAATTATATACCTACAGAGCTTAATTTAAGACTGGGGCACTACAAATTAGGTATAACACGGCATTACACTATTGTAAATATAATAACGGTAATTAGAGTTGGTAGTGGTTAACGTTAGTCACGTTAACAATTAATTTTAACAACGTTAATTTTAACAAAATTAGAGGTCACGTTAGAACTTTTTTTTATGTTAAGGTCGACAGACAGGCTGACGGTCCACTTGCTGGTAGGCTATAGTCGCGTATAAGACAAGTAACGCCATAGATGCTGCAAGTGCGCTGCCGACCATTGAAAGATTAAGGATAAGGGATAACGAAGGATAATGAAGCCATTTAAGCGATTCCGTGCTCGTACTATGTTTAGTATTAAAAAACTATAATTGTATAATTGTATTAGTTAATATATATATATATATATATATATATATATATATATATATATATATATATATATATATATATATATATATATATATATATATATATATAGTATCCTGACTTTCTTTCGGGGTTTCTTCTCAGAATCGTCATATTGGCTTTTTTCCGAAACCCTGGTCAATTTAAATTTATAATGACAATCATAATGACAATCATAATGACAAACCTAATTGATATATAAATATTTTGATTTTGATTTTGAATGAAGGGCAATGAACTATGGCATTCCTTACTCACTCACCGAAACACAACAGCACATAATATGCTATTATTTTACGGTGATCTTCTTGTAAGGGGATCGTAAAGGCAGTGTACCCTGTGCCACTACTTAAAACTCTACTTCTTTTTATATTCCTATGAATTTCACAATAGTCAATAACAAAAATTTAAAATATATCCATAAAAGATTTTACAATTGGTTTACTTATAACCGACCATAGATAAATAATAAGATTATTTTTATACTTATTCACTAGTTGAAATAATTTAACACAAATGCAAGATGCAAGATTAGAAATTAATTACCATTTGAATTTCTTGTGATTTTTTGTTCAATAGTTAATTCTATTTATATTAATAATATTCCTTTTCTAAATATTGTGTCCCGCAAATAAATAAAAAATTGAGATAGAGATACTTTCCACGGAACCTTGTCCACATCAGTATTCAGCACACCGATTCGACGAGAGGAAACAAATTCCCAAAATTGAATTTTACGAAACGAGTTGAATACGACACGAAGTACACAAACTCGAAAAAGAAACGAGATTTTTATCATTTTAACAATGACTTTATTCTCACTTTACATCCGATACGAACATCCGAAACAGCCGACTTACCACGAATACATAATGTAGGTACCTACTTGGTACACTCAACTGCGTCATACATCCTGTATATCAGTATTTTTTGTTACTAATGGAGACGTGTAGATTGAAATTGGAATTTAAAAGAATCAACTGGATATATATTAGATTTTTTAACAAATATACCTTTAAAAGTCTTGTTAACATGACACTAATGAGAAGATTACATTTCTTTATTTATTTTGTTTAGTTTTGATTTCTATAATTTACATTGACAAGTGTCCAGAAGCGTATTTTACGTGCATAATATATAAAATTGGCATCCGGTTCCACCTATCCCTATTAAGTATCCCCACTGGTAGGGACAAGTGACAATTTTCTTCATAATATGCATTTGAAAAAACAATGTAAGAAGACGGGAGCAAAAAGAAAGATTAGTGAGTTGTTTTACATTGTTTTACATATAAAACTGTTATATACTGTTACATACTGTTACATTTTAAGTTGAATGTTTTATGATTTTCTTAAACTAAAGCTCGTAACTCGAAGCATTAATAAAACCTTCTGACCCAAAAACCAAGTGGAACACATGTAATATGTGGATAGCGGTAGCCCGTTAGACGTTTCATAGCTCTGTATGCAAAGATTTGCTTATGCAGCGCGACTCGGCCGGCTGTGGCTGCCAATAGAAGCTACTGCATACATAGCGACAATCCAACGTTTGTGGTTTGTCTTTGCTACTGTGACACTGTTCTCAGATTACTTTATCGTATCATACGATTATGATAACTAACAAGGAAACAACATAAGAAACGGATCAGACACAGGGGATTGAATATTGTCGATGTAAGTATCCTACGATACTTATATAGGATCACGGGTAAAAATAGAGAGTCGACAAATGTATTAAAAAATTTCCACAAAATATGTGCCCGTATTTTAGCATTTAACGAATCACATGTAAGCAAGACAGTGCCATTTAAGCGACTGAATGCTACCGAGTTCATTGTACTCAGTATATATTATACTAGCTGGCGCCCGCGACTTCGTCCGCATTGAAAAAGAAAAAAGTAGCCTATCCTGTCCCCTGTACGTCTAAAATGTTTATCTATCAAGTTTCATGAAAATCAGTTGATTCGTTTAAGAGTTATGGAGGAACATACATACTTACATACATACAGAAAAAAAATCTAAAAATGGTCAATTTAGTTTCAGTATCATGTATAGAGCCTATAAACATGATATCTCTTAACTCCATGACCAACCCTTACAGATTTATTATTAGTATTGATATGAAGTCCATGTGCGGAGTGACTGTCATTTTTAAGTCACTAATCATCTTTAAATTACAAATTAATTATGACCATCGTATCGCATTTTTCTCTTTAATATTTCATGTTACTATTACTATTTTAGTTACATTAATTTAATCAAAAATACTTTTTACAGTTGAACAACATTGAAGTAGCTAAGAAATTTTAAACAAGAAAAAATCGAACCATTTTTTTATAAATCTACGACTTGCAGCAATAAATACGATTGGGTGTTTTTAAATTTCCTTTACTTCCTTTAAACTGCAGTCAACTTATTACATTTGCCTCATTTAATAATGTGAGATGAGCTAAAATTAAATTTATTAGATTCACGTTTAGACGGAAGTCGTTACGGACATTATATTTTAGTCTTTGTGCAATTTAACAACTGCAGCTTTGCAGTCGCGGAAATAAAATTTTCAGAAAATAGCAGTTTGAAAACCTTTTAACAGTTGATCCTCTTTGACCTGCATCACCTGCATGGTTGATTTACATATTGCAATATTATAATATTTGTACAGGGTTTACATTTTAAAACTTAGTTATGAACGATTTAGAGAAAAAGATATTAATTGCGTGTGTAATTTGTTCTCACCATGAGTTTTTTTTTATGTTAAAAAAAAACTTTCAGACGTTCCACTTGATGTTAGGTGGCTACCGTTTATAAATAATAATTATGTATGTAAAAAAATACAACATCAATATTTATTATATATCTACTAGCTGTTGCACGCATCTTCGTCCGCGTTACTTTATAAAATATGTATAGCCATTTATATTATTCGCTGATATAGCTTTCTTTGGGAGAAAAAAATTCAGTAGTTTTTGAGTTTGTTCATTACAAAAAAAAATTAAACTGTGTTCTCTGTTATTATTTGAGAATTAACTTCTAAACTTTTCTTGGTGTTGGATGATTGTTGATAACTAAATACCAACAAGCATAATACAGACATTCAATTAACACGGAGACTGCTCATAAACATATAATTGAGGTCCTCTTCAATAACACTCCGATACGATATTCCCTATCCGATACTATGTTAATTTGAACCATCAAAGGAAACATTAATTAGAACATCTTATTGAGGTAGGTATTTGTCTTCAAATTGATTCACATGGGCGTATAATTATAAAGGTACATGTATGAATTAATATTAGTATGAACTACTTAACTATATGGTTAAACATAATATCTAGTCCTCATACAGTGTTACATCAGTGAATGTTCAAAACCAGCACTCATTACGAGACACCAATTGTAATAGATTGGTGTAGATTATATGCTTTTAAAATGAGCCCATACCATATCAGCCTCAGAAGGAGGAGAATGAGAAAGGAAGAAACGAAAAAGATATAATTGTTGGGAATTAAGGCTGGTTATACACTTACCGTCCGCGCGGGTGGTAAGCGCGGCCCGAAGCGCGCGGATTAACCGCTCGACACGTTTAAAGTCGCGCGGATTGCTACCTCGTACAGTCGTCAGCGGGGGCCACTCGCGCGTGATGGTTAAACTATGTAACGATCCAAGAGACGTGATATTAGACGGTTCATCAAAAGTGATTCATTTTTGCAATGAATGGTGAATGATGAATAGTGAACTGCGTTGTTTGTATAGACGCATCACTTTTGATGTAAGCTATTATACCATTCCTTGTGGAATTCCCGCATGAACGTTTCGCGTGATTTAAAGATAACAGTCGCTAAGTCGCTGTTTAGACGTTTCACTAATCGTTCATTGCCGATGAATGATGACCGATGCTAGTGAAAACAATGAGGAGCCGCAAGCTTTCATCGCGAAGGCACACTCCGATGAACGTCAATTTAGACATTTAATTTTCGGTCTTTCATCGATGAAACATCGAAAATGAAAGCAAAAATGAACCGTCTAATATGGGCTTTAAGCTCGTGGCCCGCGACGCTTACCAACCTGGGTGGCGAAAGCGTCACTGTATAACCAGCCTTCGAACAGCGTCTGACGCCCTGCGGCCAGGTGACAGACGACCTGAAAGGCTTCGCGAGATGCGGCTGGATGCGAAGGGCAGAAGACCATGCGTAATGGCGAACCTTTGGGAGAAGCCTACATTGTGTGCACAGTGAAGTCACGGGCTGATGATAATGATGATAATAATGATATGATGATTGACGGGTATCTGTTATAGTTATTTATTCAATATTTATTATTAAAAAAATATTTCATAGAAAAAAGAAATTAAAAAAATTGAGACCACTCAATAGTTCACGTTGTAAAAAATACATAATAAATGAGTAAATAATATGTGGTGTTTCATAACTTTGCAAAAAACTGACTAAATAATTTAGCGAGACTTAATAATTTTTGAGACGAAAAGTAATGAAGTCTTCTTTTTGACTGCAATAAATATTTGACTACAGACTCGTGTGAAAAAGGCAATTTTACCTATGTATATCTATTTTAAATTGCTTGCGCACTAAACGGTGAAAGTAATTAACACAAAATTACAGCACGTAAGGCCTATGGACTTAAAAGTTATAACAGAAAGAGCACTTTGTCATGTCAAGCTTTTAACAGGGTCTTTAATTTCTCTTTGTGCAGTAAATTAAGACATTAAATCGTTTAAGTCAAGGTTTAATAAGGGTGAGGTGAATGAGTAAAGACTTTGCGTATATATTTTTTTATTAAATAGTAATCTAGTTAACTGTTGTATTTTATTTGTTAATAAATAGAGTCATATAAAAATGCACTTGGTTTAAAAAGTTAGTGACTAATATATTCCATTAATATAAGATAAATATAAGGAAGAATGGAAGCAGCTGGTGGTCAATGCCACCAAGGCAATTCAGAACGGGCACGACCTTCAGCAATGAAGAAGCCGACTTGAATGATGATAAGATAAAGTACCTACACTTTTTTTAATATCTCTAAATTCCTATATAGTGTGTAGACCGTTTAGCAGCAGTAACCAATCGCTTACAGAAGAACACCATGCAATAAAAGCTTATTCTCACCTCGTCTCTTGCACTTTTCCAAACAAGACCAGCATAGCATTTACCGCTCTGGGGGCTGTTGGTGTTGTTTATGTTCTTAGGTGACAGTAAGCATCTACTATCGAGTAGACCGTCAGTATGTCTACCCTTCTTTATATTAAAAAATGTATAAAAACCATATTTAGTTATTTTATATATACAAACATAAAAATATTTTATTTATTTTAATGACTTTTCTCGCTTTTCATTGTTTTTAAAATACAATAAATAAGATGGAATAAAATAAAGATTTACAATATTAAACGCAATATTTTGTCGAAATTTTTATAAAAGTCAAAGGATTGTAGTGTGTCTGGAACCCAGCCGGCTGCTGGTAGATTCAATTTTAAAAATTTGTTCCTCTGGCCAAGTCGCATTCTGAATATCAATTAGGAAGAGTTATGACTACTGTTGGCTACCAAGTACCTCCTTACCATTTATTTGTTGGATCTTTCAATGAAAATTCATATTTTTTTCTTGTTTTTATTGGAAAATATTTTCAGAACATTATTTGTAAATTTACTCCATTGAACTCATCTTTTATATTTTTGCGATAAGCGAGCAATAACCGGTAGCTATGAACGAACTACTTCCGTTCAATTCAAAAGCAAGTGAACCTAATATTTTTATCTTTTTTATGAGATTGAGTGGTAGTAATTTTGACTCGGTTCTTAATGGTAGATGGTTACCGTCGCCTATAAACACATACTTCAACAGGAAACGCAAGCACGCTACCAACCTTCATAGAAACACAACACATATGCTGTTTCTACACGGTTGTCTTCTGTGCAGTGGTAGTTACTGGTTACTGACGCAAAACTGACTGCTCAAATGATTGCGAAATGCAATGATTACCAGATCCAGATCCAGACCGGAAATCGCAACACAGGAGACAGGCAAGACAGGAGGCCTTAATCACCAATTCAATGGGCTCGTCACATTTAGTCATATTAAACGAGGTTAACCTTGTCTTTAGTAGGTTGTACTAGTCTGTGGTATATTATGGTAAAATGTTACTTAATATTAAATTTAAAAAAAATCTCCTTAACTACAATTTTAGGTTTTTTTTATATTAGAAAATTTGTATTTGCAACATTATTAAAAAATATTTCAATACATCACCTATTGTATGCCAAAATACAAAAAAAAATATTTTCCACTGTACCATCAAGGGAACAGCTAAGGGTACACAGGAAAACAAGCGAAGTTAGCTACTTACTCTTTGGCATGTTACAATATAATATGTCAAATCGTTTAGTAAAAGCACAATGCCATATCAAAATGTGAATACGATACGTCCGTCTAAATCGTTTCAAGTCAAAACTTTTCCAAGCCAACATAAAGCTATCGTAATCCTTGTAAATAACAGTCGCTAAAAATTCGGAAGCGAATTTATATAGGCTATGGTTCTCCGTCAATAAATACTAGTAGATTCCTCGTGCGGTGTGCACGGCCACACATTGTATCAACGGAAATTGAATGCGAACTAGTGTCGACTATGAACGTAGATCGAACGTGTGCGTTTGACTGACGTATCTGTCCATCAGGTCGGGGAACAAAGACAGTCATCTGCTGCCTGTATCAACAAAGACATGCCGACATGTTTCAATTAACACTGGAGCGATCGTCGCTTGTTTTGATTTCAAAACGATAGGTTGGTCGCGCCGATGACGTTACCATTAACGGACATGAAATAACACTCATAATATACCGACTAACGGGCATTGTCAACGTTTCGTCTAGTTTTAATATTGATGTTAGCCCGCTTGATCAATACACGAACTACGGCCGCGTACAAATAAATTTAACTTGACATTTATGTTCTAAATATAGCTGCAATCATTTGTTACAAGTTACAATAGAGAAATTTCAACTTAACTGCGTACCTTTGTTAAGTTACACAACAAGAGATCTGCTCGCTAATAGGCATCATGAGGAAGTTTCTTAAACAAGCAGAAAGTTAGTCGGAATCCACGTATCGAAACTAATGAAAGATTTGCCCAACTATCGGAAAGTTTCAATAATCCAGATAAGCCTATTGTAACTAAATGTGCTTGGGGCAAATTAACACTAACAGTTATGCCCCAAGTTGGAATGTCATGCACAAAACTTTCGCAGTTCGTTCGATCCTCGACGTAAGTAATAACGTTTTAAAAAAGACGTAAAAAATTAATTTTTTTTATATTTTCTTATAGAACCATGAAGGTTTGCTTTTCGCTACTATTGTACTAATGATTTGCTGTAAAAGAAACGTATCATAAATGGCACATTCAGGTGTACCAGAAGTCCGAACGAGTATACCTGTTGTACAACCAGGTGAACTTGCCAGGTACGGGCTACGGGTAAGTAATCAGTAATTCGTGCTTATTTAATTTGTTTAGCTTTAAACATTACGATGTTACTAATTCTGAAGTTACTAACACTTAAATTGCAAATTGGGGTGCTTGGTATTTGGTATTCTATTACTAACATCCAAGTAACAGAAACAGGCTGATGGTCTTCAAACGCTTAAACATATCTTCAAACATCAGCTTTCAAACAAAAAATGGATAAAAGTCAGTTCTATCCGTTTGGTAGCTACGATTCCACAGACAGACACACGATATACACATAAACACACACACGCGTCAAACTTATAACACCCCGTTTTAGCGTCGGGCGTCAGGAGTTGATTAAAGTGCACAATATTACAGTTACATCGGGCTGCAGTGTCATCACATTTATTGTATGATACATCTCGTGCTAATTAATCGTATTGTTTTATCAGCGTTTTCACTAAAAACAATTTTTTTTACTATTTTAGATTCGCTGTGATTCATATATATGATTTCTTTGTTAAATATTTACAACTAAACCTTGAGATGCTAGTTGCATTTTTAAAAATAAACTTTAACCACAAGTAAGTAACAACGTCATTTAACTTCCTTAATAATTTCACCCAATTTCCATTTGAACTGTCAACGAATCGGCTATAGAAATGGTGGTTATAGTACGTAGATGGAAGCAAAAAGAAAGACTTAGTGACTCACTATCCGCGCATGGACTTTATATATTGAGTCCAATAAGCTCAGTATTATTCAGTCGCTTAAAGGGCATTGTCTTAAGGCTTAAGGCATGCATTGTCTTGCATACACGCGACAGTTTATATAAAAGGCACAGTTTTGTGGAAAAATTTGAATACATTTGACGACTCTCTCTATTTATTACACGTGTTCGGTAGGTATTGGAATTGTAGTATTTTATACGAGGCCCATTTGTCGATTACGTAATGTAAGAACGTACCGTATCTTTCTTTTTGTTTCCATCTACGTTATAGTATAATTTAGTTCGCAAACATGTAATTGCAATTAGAAAGCAAACTACAGAACCGGATTCTAAATTTTCGTCCACACAATTCGCGTATAAGCTTAAATTAGGGAAATAGTAAAATAGTGTTATACGATATTAAAGCAAGTTCATAATGAATATTTATTGCTTTAATACCTTCCAGCTGGGCAACTCCGTGTGGAGTTTGTACCGATTTAGCGAACAATCGGCAATGCATAGAGGGGATTGGTGCTATGAGCAATACTTTTATAGCTACAATTCTCTTTGTGCGCTTTCGAATTGTGTACATAAAAAATGTAATTCATTTTTTAATATCTTTTAAAAATATATGGACAACGGAAAGAGACCGTAGAGACTTGGTTATGAGATGTGATAGCTGTGTAAGATGTGGTTATACGTACTTAAATAGCGATAGGCACACTTTGATAAAATCAATTGTAGGTGACTAGCACATTGCTCACTGATGCAGGCAACACCAGGAATGTCCAATTAGGCTCTTGACTATCCAATAAATAATTTACCGTTTCTGTAATGAAAGAAAAAAGTTTAGGTTATTACTATCCTCCCGAAGTTTTTTATGATACTAATTTTCGTATTAAAATTAAGTCTTTATAAAATTTTGTGAAAAACAAATTAGATCATTTTAGACATAATAGGTCAGAGCTCTTTATTTCAAAAAAAGATAAAAATGTTGCGCGTAATATATAACTAATAATAATGTCAATGAACCATATCCAGATTATTTTTAATTTTTGATAGTGGATTGTAATTTCTCCTAGTATTTTTGGCAGTAATGAACGTTTTTAGCAAAAAAAAACAGTATTTAGAATTGATTCTGTATAGGTTTTAGACTTAAGAAATTTTAGTATCAGATTTTCATTCATTGCTTTATCAGCCATCAATAGTATTTAGTATAAAGTCTTTGATAATTAGTGTGTCTTACTTGCGGTCTAATTAGCAGGAAATTCGCTCATAATACATATTATAATAGCTAATATTAAAAGCCCTTAATATTGCCAACATAGTAACATATATCTGATATAACATAGAAAAGTCAAATAAATAAATAACTTCAATTTAATTAAACGATTCAAATCAATTTGAAGGGAAAAAAGTTTTCAAAGTCGCGTTGTGTTCAATTTTAACAATATTTTTGTTCCCACTAAACGAATCGATTGCACGAAAACACAAATTGTAGTCCGTTACAGTAAGTATTTAGTTATTATTTTAATATTTTTATACCTTAGACCTATTACCAAAAGCAACATTAATTAGTTATATTTTTTAGAAATGATAAATGTTACTTTAAAAAAGCGACGCAATGTCCTTTCTTTACACAAAGGACAAATGTAAACTTTTCATTTCCCATAAAAGAACAAGAATTTTCTCTAAACAGATATCCAATGGAGTAGGTGGATATACTCGCTGCTTTATTTGTACGCCAAAGTAAACTAGCGACTGCTATTAAACCTTAGGAAATTGCCAACAGTACTATTAACGTTGCTTTTCGCAGAACAATTGACTTATGGTTGTTTAAACAAACGTGTCTTTTTTCATTTACAATGATGGGTTACTACGTTTATTTGTTGTTGTTATCTAAAATCTAAATTCTAAAATACTAAGGAGAATATATAAATTTTAAAAGTGAAATATTGTATACTAATATTTATATGTAATTGTCGATGGTCAATTTTCATCGATTTTAATATTTCATTAGAAATATGTTGAACATTACATAATAATTAGCAGTTTATTATCCAGTAAAAGATACGTAGATTTAAAGCTAATTTTTAAGATAAAGGGAAATATACAGTCTCATAGTCCACTTGGTGGTGGGTGGCTTCCATTGCCTAGGAAAGGAATATCTATCTGCTGATGACCTTAACAGAATAGAGTATTGTATGAGATTGTATATACGGGAATAATATCGGTAATATTTTTTTTATATCAAATGGACATTGGACATATCACATTTTATTTTACATAAAATAAAAAACACATTTATGTATCTTCGCAATTTTTTTACAAATTACAATAAAATAAAATAACTTTAATTAATGAAAACCAAAACCGAGTAACACAACACACGAGTACGTTTATAATTACAGCAGAATATACGAGTATTCACAACTGTGCTACGCAATAATAAATATATTTAACTAAACTTTGTTCCCCTATTTTTATGTAATTTTTTTCGTTATGTAGATTAAATCACCTACAATCAGATGGTAATACCGACGCCTATTAGCACAGTATGCCAGGGTCGTAGGGATTGTAGACGTGCTTCCAACGTTGACGAGATAATTGATAAGGGAGTATAAAATGACAGTAGAAAATTATTTGGCATTCCTTTAATCACTAAAACACAAAAGTATTTTCATAAAAATTATACTACTACTAAAAAAGATTTCATTAATTTCATTTAATCGAGGTCAGTGTCGACATGCATCTTAGTACTGTTATAATCTGTTATTATTTTATTTTGTACTAAACTCAAATAGAATTAACTGAACATTATAAGACATAGCGCAGTTGGCAAACCTGGAATACCTGGAATACGCGAGAAAAAGCTTGTAAATATTATGTCACATAATATTTACAAGCTTGTACACGCGTATTTTATATACCATGAAGCCACATAATTTATGTGGCTTTATGTTTACTTTTTTATATAAAAAAATACGAGTAAATGTGGAATAAACAATTATAGTATTGTTGAGTAATGTAAAGTCGGGTATATCCTCAACTTATCAACGATGTTCGGATTCAATGTCTGTAAGCCGAACGTACCTTGCACAGGGAAGATGCAATACGTTTGTTTGTTCCGGATCGTATATCCCATTTTATAAGATGTTCCCAAGAGTTGCAGATCGATACAACTTGTAAAGTTTAAAACTTCCTGGAGCTCTTACAAACAATTTTATTTATTTATTAGCCTATAGGAAAACTAATGTACCTAGCAAACTTAAGTACTTTCGCTGTGGAGATGTTTAGTTTGTATATAGTATAATCGATTAAGGTCAAGTATAGTTAATTACCTGTTATTAAGGTCTACACTAGGAAATAAAGGGAAAAAGTCACCAGCAGCAGCTAGTAAAATATAAAATTACTAGCTGCTGCCCGCGACTTCACCCGCGTAACTTTGTAAATTATATACTAAAACCTTCCTCGAGAACCACTCTATCCATTGGTGAAAACAGCATGAAAATTGGTATAGTAGTTTTTGAGTGAACAGACAGACAGACAGACAGACGCGGCGGAGGACTTTGTTTTATATTATGTAGTGATAAATTTTATATTTACATTTTTGCAAACTCCATCAATCCTTCCAAGGCTCAATGAACTTCTGTTAGAAAATCCCTTAATCTCATCTTGCAAGACGTCCACTACTCTGTTCCATAAACCGTAATTACATTTCCATCAACTGTGACGCCTGTCAGCACATGCATCTAATGCCACATATGTAGAGAATATACGCTTAACTTAAATAATCCAAAATTTGACATACGGTACGTAAAGAGAATATTAGAACATGAATATTATATTGAAATAGAAAGAAAGCATTGATATCTTCGTCAGTGGGTGAACTCTTGGCTGCCAAAATGGCTAACGTAGGTTCAAATTCCGGTTGAAGCTAACCCTCTGAAGTATTTTTGAATGAGAATGATTTATAAATAATAATGGGAAAAACCTGCGTTTCTGTGAAGACCAGCAAACACGTAAAAACTTACCTTTCTGCCAATTCGCAGTGGACTATTTACCTACTAATATTATAAGTGCAAAAATGAAAGTATACATGAAAGTTTTAGTTTTTATGAAAGTTTGTGAGGATGAATGGATGTATGGATGTTTTATTTGTTTACTCTTTCACGTAAAATTGAAATATGTTACATAGCAGTGTCACCGGTTCAGGTTCTTTCGAGATCGGTATGATCTTAGATTTACTCGGAGAATATTCGAATGCATACCAATAGCATGAACCGTGACCGGTATGTCTATTCCCTCATAGTTCTCTGATACGATTCCTGTCATTGCACGGACGATTTAGCCGACGAAATGCACAGATTGTCTGCTATATTACTAACGGTCTTGACTCGAGAACATTATGAGCGCGTCCATTTAACTGAGACGAAAGGAAATGAAAGGAAAATAAAACAGTTTGCGTCTGGAGTTTCTTGGCCACTAAATATTTCTAAACTGTTGAATGCAGATAAACGAAAGACGTTGACCTCTAATGTACTACATTCATTTAAAAGTCTTCTATTTATTAAATCATCTTGAAAAATATTATTACTACAAATACACATCGATTGAAGTTAAAGGAGTTTGTGTATTTATTTATTTATCTATTTTACTTTTTATGCTAAGATGCCAGACAGGATGCCGAGTATGTCATTTGCGATAGAATACATTAAAATAAACATAAAATAATAAATAAATTTAAATATAGGGCATAAATTATGATATTTATGAAGATATATACCTATTATGATATGAATTATTATACATATATATTATTTATGACAAAAAAAGTTAATAGGTTCCTTTTGTTGATAAAATTTATAAGACTATTATGGTTGTTGTACTATGCTAATACGAGTAATTAGTTTAGATAGAACTTATGTAGATATATATAATAAATAAGCAAATACTTTATAGAAAAGCAACAAACTCCATCCATAATAATTTATGACTTTAATGTAAACCATAGAATAGTACATATACAAGTATCTAAACTTATAAGATCGTTTGCTCTGAATGACTACCAATGCACAGCCAAAACTACTAAGTCTAGAAAGCTGAATATAGGTTTACATTATATTCAAATTTCAGTTTTAAGACAGGATTATTTTTTATTTTAACTTCGTGCGAAGCCAAGGACGAGTCGGTAGTTACATATAAATCTGATTGGTGTCCAATTTTACTGAATACCGAAATTCTATGTTAAGATTTTTTATAATTATTTTATTGGCATTTTATTGAACAAATTAGCATTACCTTTGAGCAGGCAGTAGGTATACTATTTGGACACTAGCGTTAAAATTTTCGTATTAAACCACAAATTGCCACGGTTAATTTGTGGTAAATTTTGATAAACGGCCAATTAACACAATATCATCAATATTTTCATCAAATTCAGTTTTGAGTTATTGTTAGTTGTGATAAACAACAAAGTACACTAACATCCCATTTATTCCATAAGAAATGAATATAAAGAAAGATAATGTAAATAAAAATAATGGATGATTTTTCAATAATGATAACTTAGTATTAAAAATGTATGGGTACATTTTTTTATTTCAAAATATTAGTTTAAAAATATAAAAATTTAGGCGCCGCTGTCACAGCGACAAAGATGTGCGTCGTTATAATTATTACTCGTATATTTTCCTTTGCAACGCGGACTAAGGCGCGGGCACCACCTAGTTACGTAATATGTTACCTACCTATGTACTAAGTAAGTTATCGGACCCATAATTTAGGGTCGTACATCACAAGGATATTGGTGTCTTCTGATGAACCGGCGAGCTCAATGTCACGATAAATAGCCGTAATACACTTACGCTGGGACGAAGAGGTCGTAATGGCTGGGAGCGTAACACGATTTACTTCCTTTATAAGTAAACCTCTAACAATGAGTCGGGTCCCAATAATACCTATATAGACTACTAGCTGGCGCCCGCGACTTCGTCCGAGTTGAAAAAGAAAAAAAGTAGCCTATCCTGTGTCCTATACGTCTAAATGTTTATCTACCAAGTTTGATGAAAATTTGTTAATTCGTTTAAGAGTTATGGAGGAACATACATACTTACAATACCTACACTTGCAGATTTATTATTAGTATTGATTAGTATCGATGATTAAACGAAAATATGTAATTTTTAATGTATATTATGCTCAAGTATAATAACAATTCTTGAAAGTGTGTTTCTTATTTATAAAATAAACCCGTTTTATTATAATCTTCAATTCTCAGAAGATATTAAAGGCGAATGTTAACACTGGTAACGATACTCTCCCTGAAGATGATCCTGAAAAGTTTACACTTCCTTCTGCATTTTGTATCGTTGCACGAGTCAAGGATGCAGAGCCTGTTTCCTTACCTTCATCCTTTTTCTTACCCCTGCGATTTCCCTAAAGCAGCACCGATCAATATATGACGAGCTTGTTGGATGAATGGTGAGGCTCTTGCCTAACGTCTCAGGGAACCTGAGTTCGATTCCCGGCGGGGTCAACTTTGGAAACGAACTTTTCAAAATTGGCTCTGATCTAAATTTGGAAAGTAGTAGTATCAGGGCACACTGCGTTTCGCAGTCATTTGGGCAGCCTGTATGGCGGCAATAATACCACAATGAAATAACAGCATATGTGCAGTTGTGTTTCGGTAAGTAAGGGATGCCAAAGCCCATCCCTTTCTTATCCCTTATCCTTAATCCTTCTATGGTCGGCAGCTCACTTGCAGCACCTATGGCGTTGCTAGTGGTTTAGGCAACCTTAACATAAAAAATTAATGACTTCAGTTCTTATATTCGGTAAGTATATCCGTCATATTTCAATTAAATAAAACCTTTCATATTAAAAATTAGCTCAACTAATTACAGTTCAATTAATATGTATAATTATTCAAATACTAGCGACCCGCTCCCGGCTTCGCTCGGAGTGCTTTGCGTTCTGGAGTTTTGCGCTTAGCAACACATTTAGTGATTCATTTTTATTTATAAAAATTTATAGCGTCATCTAATACAACGCCGATAATTTAAACAAAATTTTAGTTTGAAATACTTTTCAATTTAAAATATTCACTGCAGTTCTTCCACAGAATTATTAAAACCAGCATTCATAAAAATAGTAAGGCTTAAATGTGATTCCATGTAAATCGTAACCTAATTTGACGTTGATGCAAGAAGCCTGTCCGAATTGTTTTTAATTTAATTGGTTTTATTTCCATTCATATAATATTATAATAGTATACCTACAGTCATAGTATATAAGGTATATGATATCTACATAAAGTTACGATAGGTCACGTCATAATACGATTCTGGCTATCAGACGCTCATCCTCAACTTAAGTGCACTTCACAGGGTCGTCACTCAAAAGCATGTTACTAACACGCCTGATGTACATATTAAGTTAAATGTAGCCAACTTAAACTAACTATATGTACACTCAATAAATGGTATCTATACGTATATACACATTCCACAATTTACTATCAGCTACAATAAATAATAACGAAGTTTCTCAAAGTTTCTTCTCTGGATCGTCATCATTTTGGCTCCTCTTTTACTGAAACTTTGGTGAAAATAGAGTTCTTTCAAATATTAAAATTAAAACTATGAAGTTTCTTTAAAACATATTTAATGAATAAATTACTATTTCAGTAGAGGTATGTCACTATATGAACATTCTGTAGTTATAAGCTGAGCAGTCTGGACTATCGTTAAAGAAAACCACTCCAAAATAATATCCACGCTTGATGTTGTTTCGATGAGTGAGTAATGGACTCAGCAATTCTCTATTCCTTCTTTATTATTTACTAGCTGGCGCCCGCGACTTCGTCCACGCTGAAAAATGAAAAATATAACACCTGAGACAGAGACAGACAGAGAGCAATGTCAAAAGAGATGTGGCATGAGAAGGAACAAAATATTATAGGAATCAACTTGCATGATTTGATATTACTCCTCCAGAATACAGTGTCAATTATAAGTTGTGATAGAATCGATTTCCTGTTGAATTATCTTCATCGAGGCTTTGCCATGCTAATCCAAGATTCCAATATTGAAAAGGTTTAGAGTTTCTCATTGTCCAATGTTCACCGGGGAGTTAAATGATTTATTAAAAAAAAAAAAAACTAATCTTGGACTCAAATCTTGATATACGTGGTTGGGAATTCTAAGAACACTTTCACAGTATAAATATAGACTAAATAACTTCAACCATTCTTGTTATAATAATTAGTATTTGATTAGTTTCAGCTACATAATTGAGATTTCAAAGCTCATACATAATTATACTGTTATATTCATAATTGGTCAATTTAATTTCAATATCGCATTCACCTTAAGATAGTCAGATTATTATAACATAATTAGTTACACGTTTGTTTAAAATTAGCTTTATTTGTCTTAAATATATTTTAATATACTTGTGACCCGCTTCCGAATAAAAATCGATCTCCCCATTCTCGAGTTCTGTCTGTCTGTTCGCGATAAACTCAAAAACTACTACCCCGATTTTCATGCTGTTTTCACTAATGGTTCTCGAGGAAGGTTTTAGTATGTAATTTAGTATTAAATAAAAAACAACTATATAAAGCAACTAGTATTATATAAAAATTAGTAATACGCCTGAAACTAATGAATAAGTAAACGATTAAAATGCCTTATTCTTCCTATATACTATAAATTACCTATATAATAGAGTATAGGTATAAGGTAATAACACAAAATGAAACAATTCACGTTACTCCAAGAGTTCAATAATAGAGAACACGTAAATACCTATAGTGTATCGTAGTTAGGTTTAAGAGATCGCCTTGAGCCGCAACCACGAGTAGTAACGTGATTTCCCAAATCGGACAGCTCTCGGCTTTGAGTGCTCTTCAAACGTTCAGCCAGTAAAAGGCACATCTCCGCTCTCTGATACATCTCTTAGAAATGCGACATCCTGGCTGAACCATAATAAGCTCTAATGAACTTAAATTCAGCTTTCAATCTATTTAAATAAAAATCAATTCAAGTTTAAACTTCAAAACCGCTTAACCAATTTTAATTGGGTTTTCACTTATGAAAAGAAGGATAAACAAGGAAGCTTTGTGAGCATAAAAATTAGCATTCCGGGCGAAGCCGAAAGCAATAGAATTGACTAGTTAATAAATACTTTTTTTTTAATAAATATTTAACAGATGTACAAAAATTATCGAGAATTTAAAAAACGCTAATAACTATATTTCTATAAATACAATTTGTACTCATATTTTTTTCAAGAGAGTGTAGGTACTATATATAATCTCCATTGGCTATTCAAATTTACAAATGAATGAATGAATGAATGAATGAATGAATGAATGAATGAATGAATGAATGAATGAATGAATGAATGAATGAATGAATACAAATGAATGGTACTCGCACGATTAGTAGATTTACTTCATTAATGAGTTACAAAAATCGAAATAATTTATCTGGTTACAAAGTTATCATTAAATATAAACTTTATATATAGTGAAATAGACCGTCATTGCCACGCACGTAATCTTTAACATGATAATGTAAAATTTGAATGTTGGAGAACTATTTTTGGGAGCCGAGAGCAAAGTAAATGGGTTAATGAAGTGGAAAATGACGTCATTCATCTTAGTTGGATTCCTCTTAGCATCCTCGTGCCCGCCGTGCCGGGCTTAATTCACTTCATTATTGCTCTTTTTATTTCATTATGCATACAAACAGTTACTCTATTTGTGAAGATAAAAATAGAAAAATATGTTTCGTTAATGCTTTTTTCCCTGAATGTTATGTTAAGGTCGACAAACAGGCTGACGGTCCATTTGATGGTAGGTGGCTACCGTCGCAACACAACCAGCGCCATAGGTGCTGAAAGTGCGCTGCTGACGTAATTCGCACACCGAAATACAACAGCCCATATGCTGCTATTTCAATGTGGTATTCTGTAAAGGGTGGATATACTAGATGTAAGCAGTGACATTTGAATAAAACTAAAAGAAATACATTTATTATTTTTGTTTATTTATTAAGTTGTGAATGTGTAAATATTGAATAATGCGACGGATTACGGTGGATATAAAATGTAATTACAAGAAAAGATGACATGAAAAGCTAGAAAAAAAAAAGAATTTACAAAATTTGAATTAAACGTAAACGTAGTCGTTAGATCAGCCCAAAAATAAATCATCGAAAATATAAAAGTTAAATAGTATTTGCAATCGTAAACTTTTGTGTTAACTTTATTAAATGACGGCCTTACTTTATAAGAAATATATAAAAAAAACATTAAAAGATAAAATAAACATTGAAAAATAATACTGTTTTAGTATGATTGTTAGAAAAAATAATATAACTAATAATATAAATCCTTATCCTTTTAACGATTCTGTTTAGTATATTTTCTTATTATATTTGTTATTTATTGTTTACTTCGTATGTGGAATTACACCGTAATAAATTACGACGAGTACCGCGTATTAAGGTTAGTGTTACATTTTCGTATTACGTGAAAAAGCCACTCGATCCAAAGAAGAAATAAAAATAAACTAGATAAACCTCAAATGATCTTCTGTAATAAACCTATAAATAATTTATGTGGTACCGTGAAGCCGATACAAGAAAGGACGGTAAATATTTTTATGAAAAATATCTTCAGGAAAAGAGAGGTAAGGTATTATCACTCTGTAACGGAGAGTTGCTATTTATTTAAGAAATATAATTCGTATTATATTATATTATTATGTTAGAATATTTAGTCTGTATGTCACTAGGCGGGACGATCATATATATTGGCATAGGATAGTGAAAATCTATGTCGAATTCTTATAGATAGACTAGCTGACCCGGCAAACGTAGTTGTCAAAAAAAAAATTTTTTTTGGGTAGGCCACCCTTATCAGGGGTATAAAAAATAGTTTACGACCTATTCTCAGACCTACCGTATATAAACAGTGTGACATGAGAATTTATATAGTGTATATAATTCTCGTTTTTAAATATATTTATAAAACACTGTCTGAAAAATTAATCCCTAGTCAATGCAATTCATGATTTGTGGCACTAATATTATAACTATGTATATGTGTAACACAACAGGATGCTTGATTTACATATCACACATATTGTCAATATTTGTTAGTCAATCGATGTCTATAGCTTCATTCGGTATACATTACATGCAGGTTATCTATGAATGTCAAATATTTGTTAGTTGGAGACTTAAAAATATTGAATTTCTATTTTATTTTGATATATTATATGTTTTTATAAAAAGCTAGCTTTTGCCTCGCGAATTCGTCGGCGTGGCTTTTCTAAAGGGTGACATACACTATTCTCGCAATTACCTGTATTAATTTATGTAATAATTATATATAAATTGGAAATAATTAGTATAATGTTTATAATTACTTCGATACCAACTACTAAAACATTTATTGTAAAATACGAGTATAATTTCATTTAGTTTAATAGCACTACTTTTTCTTCGAAGTCTATTTTTTATTTTGATTACAAGTTACTTTTTAAAAATAATATTACACTTAAATTTATTAAATCACAATATTATTTTTTGGTGACATGAATACCGAACCCCAGTTGAGACCGTGCAGATTTTTTCAAAAGATCTGCGTATTTAAACTGCGCAACTTTTCAACTGTAACTGCAACTGTTTTTGTATTTTATAATGAAGGGTGGCAGATAAACAGACAGTTAACATAACGAAACTACATTAAAGTAGCTGCTGACTCTTGAAACAGTGTAAGGTATACAGATATTATAGATGTAAACAAAATTTCGTTCGAAAATAAATTTGAAAAGCAATATGTTTTGTTTTAATTTTTGTGGTGTCTGTACCTATACATAAAAAATTGTTGTCTTTATCAAAATATTTAACTCTTATAAATTGAAGAAGCCCTGCTATGGCAACAATAGATTCAATATCTCATAGTCGTTTCATTAAATGAAGTCGACATGAGTCAGTCATAAAGCCATAACATCGGCTCCTAAGGGTTGACTAACGTTTATAGTCCATTCTCTGTGTAATTTAATTCAACTATCATTCTAATAACCGTAGGACTCGGGAGCCAGGTCCGTTAAACTAAATGTGTATTGCATCTCAGCATATCTGTCGGGTATGTTTATCCCTTAAATGCTACGAATCTCTGTTATCTTTGAGACACCACGTAGTTTGCTAATATTTGGGGGAATTCTGTTTCTTTTATCATCATATTAAGCTCAATTCGAAAGAAAATTAACTTTAATACTAAAGTTGTGTGAAACAATTTGCTTTGGCACAAGTTATCAATCGAGAAGATGAAGAAATTTAGGGACATGTGGAGAGTTTTATAGCAAATGCTAAAAACGGCTAAAAAATATATATATAAAAATTCAGCTTCCGTATGCTTGTATACACAAAACTCTAAAACTAGTCGATGAATTGACTTGAATTTTTTACACAACATTGCTTTTGAACTGAAGTGTTATTATATACTTTTTGTACGAAGCGTAGCCGGCTTGTCTCTAAGCGAGTGGTAACTACCGTCAAATGAGCTGCCCAGTTTTACACAAATATTGCTTATATTTTTTATAAATAACATATAGTTTAAGATACAGCATATTGCAGTTGTATCTTTATTCTATCTCTGTCCGTTTGAATCGAAAAGTCAGCTGAAGATAATGCACGACCGATTCTATCACGGTGTTCTATGCTCGATATCGCTAATCCGATTTCAAGTCGTATTCGCTCGCCCGCTCGGAATATCCGTACAAAGAACTTCCATTAACTGACAAAAAAGCCCTCGAAACGTTTTAACTCACGTCACTAATTCACTAGTGCTAACATAACAATTGAACGACACAAATCAATTACTTACTGATTATATAGAAAGGTTATAAACGTTTTATTCAAATTGTTTCAGACTATGTTAATTGCTCAGTAAGTAACGGTTTAAAATTTCATCTGTTATTTGGACAATACACATTAAGATAAGCTATGCATAACCATCAGGAGTGTCTATATCAAACAGCCAAACATACGAACTTTCGCACTAATAATATTATTAGGAATTAGGATTAGAATTCCTATGTAATTATTATAGTTGGTTTCTTATAAACATTTTACACAATATTTCAAAGAATACTAGTCTTATGCATTTTCTCCCAACGAGTAACATTAAAAATATAAATATTTTAAAACAGAATACCCCTTCGTAGAAGACAAATTTCAATAAAGCGCTGCAACAAAACCTGGCCGCAAAGTAAACTTAGCAAAGTAATTATTCGACATTAAAGTTAGGATTAAAAAGTAACGATCTAAAATTGAAGTCATTTTATATGAGCTGCTATCATTGTACTGTGTGAAAGCGGCTGCCGTTCGGAGATTTTAGGATAATATGGATAATCCACAGCGCTCGAAATGAAGCTACGAAGAGATCTTTTACTATTAACCCGGCTTTAAAATTATTATTTCTTAATTATTTACCTACAGCAATAGTAAGAAAATTTTAATCACAATTTTCTTTTGTCGTTAGAAATTCGCTCGTTTGGATAAGTCTGTAATCAATTTTCTTGGCTCACGAATAGAATTATTATCTACAGTTAAAAAGAGACGTTCTTGATATTATTTAACAAATAACGAAATAAAAATTCCCAATAGAAAGTTATTAAAAACAGTAAATACATTTTGTTTGATTGAATACAAATTGCTTTTTATGTAAAAAAAACATCGCTACTTTTATGACAATAGGTATTAAGTTTTATATTCGAATTTGCGCTTAGTTATTTTATGTTAGTTATCCCACGACATGTGATCTATCTATCCAAACCCGTTCGTCGGTTTAGACACATGTAGTCACATTAAGTGACATCACAATCTTATACATTTATTATTGAATTATTTTTTAATTAGTAGCTTCGTTTTAGTTCAAAATTTTATTATTCTTCATTAATAATTTTATAATTAATTACAGGAAACCACCATTAAACAACCTGTGTTTGATATTTTCATGCGTGAAATGGATTAACTCAGATGTCATTAAAGAAAGAAAAACCTGAGACGAAGTAACATCCTGCAAAATAATATTAATGATAAGTGAACGCAAACCGATTAACTTGGCAACTCTGTAAGGAATCAAAGCAATAACATCGAACTCTCACAAACCGTTTCACAATATCTACTTATTATATTCCTTTTTACTCTTGTCTTTGAATCTGAACATTTATTACTGTCTTATTGCTTGTGGAGTGCTTGGGGCCGTGCGGGGGCAGCAGAGTCAACACGACCTTATTATGTTGGGAAAGGCGAAAAATGAACAAGAAAACTGCATTCTGCATCTTTTCTCAACGATTACCCCCACTGCTAAGCTATGCCCCTTACATATTGCTTTTCTCTCTTTATGATACCATATTACACTCCTGGGTACCTATTTTAATGTTGTTTGTCTCACCACTAGATAGTTTTTAAAATAGATATCTGCGTGTTCTGTTAGATACGATACGAGTTTCACTGTAATTTGGTCAATTTATTTAGGAATAAACGGAATCAGAATAGTTGTTACAGAGAAAGTTGTTATACATATATGATAAACACCTACATTCAGAATGCATAAAATACTAGAAAGCGCAAAAAACGAAGAATACGGGAAAACTATTATTAAGATTAATTTATCTTGTGTGTAGTCATTCCAATTTATCTATAGTTCTATATCTATCTATAAATATTTAAAAATAATGTCGCTGTCCGTCTCTGCCTGGTTCTCCGTTAACATCTTATAACCATAAATCAACGAACGGTTTTGATACTATTTTCATAATTGGCAAAGAGAACGTAAAAGAACGTAAGTAATAAGAACGTGAAATTTGTTGTAATAAAATTACGGTTGCCCGGGGTATGAAAATTTATGGGAGTAAAATCAAAATTGTCACACGGTACGCGTTACGTTCTATTTTCGAATATTTTAGAATATCTCTTAAGTTTCAGAGATGGCGCTGATATTAATTCCTCATAATAAATATTTTAATTATATAGCATAGAGTAAATAGTTACAGGAGTATACTCCAGTCGTGCGTCGGAGCTGACACACACACTTTTTTATTTAAAAGATTTGATTTATGTGGTAGACAGGTAAATATGACCCCAAAGTTAGAAGACTAGTGGTTTATTTTCCTTCATCCAGGTATCTATATTTTTTATTGTAATTGAACATTTTTTCTGATATGTTTTGTATTCTGATGTACATTTCGCAATACAATGCATTAGAATTCGATGAAATTTATTCGGTCGCATACATGGCTTGACTAAATCTTAATTATTTTGGGCATTCAACGTAAATTGTCTTGCAGTCAATTTAACCGGACGAAGCTTGGCTGGCTGGTCGCTAACACAACCAATATGTGTGAGAGGTACATTATGTGTATAGTGCAATGTTATCTTGCAATAAAGACATTGCATTTTATTTGCCTATTTATAGTTGGTCACAATCATATTACATAGTTCTCATAGTAATTACGTAGTTTTAATGCAGTCGATACTTGAGAGAACAAGCATAAAAAAAAGTCGTAAAATCAAGCGATAGCTAAACCTCCGTGATATTAATATATAAGAAAAATAAAAGCAGTCTTCCACTAAGCATAATTATTCTACTATTGTCATATAGGTAAACAATTAATAAATAGTCTATTCATTTTTTTAAATGTTATGAATAACGCAAAAAGCTAGACCCTTAACGTTGATTTTTTTAAATAGTTTTGTTCAAAATGTACGTAACTTCACATTGATTTTTGACTTGTTATAAGATTTTAAAATGTATCGGTTTTTAAATTTCATTTAAAAGACGAATTTATTGATGGGATAAGACCAACAAGGAAAACCAAATGGTCAAATAAAAAAAAACAAAAAAAGGAAAATGGAATTAAAAATGTAAGTAAATTACTCTAAGGAAAAGGTTACTCTAAGTAAAACAGGTACATGAAATTGGTTTATTTACGCGTTCCAGAATATTTTTTGTATAACTGAAAGAAAGATCTCTATTTCGTTTGATTAAATGTTCAGAATTACAACCATTTTTCATGACCTGAACCTTAAAATGTCTATAGTTAGACGGTCTCTTGGAATGCTGTTCCAAAGCAAGCATTCCAACTGCTTATTAGGTACATTTGTTTAAATATAATTATCAATTACCCAAACGTCATGACAGGTGACTATAATAAGAAAAACCAATAAACAAACAGGCACGCGTTATTTGTTGGATTTAAAAGCATTGTTCGGCAAAAAAGAATCCTCAGTGTTATGGCGTAATGCGTATAAAGGTACATTTGGTGGGGATTTATGAAGGAGGCCTCGGTTGGTTTATGATGACAATGCCGCCTCGAGCGCCCCGAGCACCACCTCATTTCCTCACTGAAAGTTATAAAAACATATTGAAAATGAGATTCCCGCAGTGGAAGTCCTAGCGAGTGTTATCTTGTTTTGCGATTTGCCTGTTTTTATGTTCGCTCGCGGGGGATAATAAACGTATATTTAGAAAGAGTCGTCTCCCTTTTAAAAGTATTATTAAATGTATACTTTTAACTTTTATACTATTTCTCGTTTTTAATACATGTACCTACTTAATCAGATATAATGAAGATTGTTCAGGTTAATATAATTGAATGAAACTTACTATAGCTGCTAAGAAATAATGAAAATAGAAAACTAACATTTGTTTCTCATGTAAAATCCCACTACTAATATTTACATAAATATATAACTAGAGGTCAAAAAAATTGTTTTTAAAATTTGGTACACAGATAGTTTGTTACCTGGATTACCATTAGAATAATATTTAACCTAAAAAAATGTTACATTCTTGTGGAATTTTCAAAAAACTAACTACAACGCATACGAACTCGCGGGCATAGCTAGTATGTCGATAAATTTAATCTTTTCAGCTAAAAAGTTACTATTTTCATTGTAAAACATCAACTATTAAACTACGTAATCAAAATAATTGAAGTGAATGATATTTCTGAATGTAGTAATTCTCTATGCCATTAAAAAAATTGTATTTCCAGTTTTTTCCTTTATCGAAACATATTTAATGTTAATTGAAATCATTTTATTTATTTCTGTACTTGGCATTAAAGAGTACAGAACAATTAAAGCTTGTTAGGAGTCTATTAAAAGTAATTATCAAAAAAAAACGCACCTACTTACTCGTAAAAAACACATTCACTTTACTAATTTATTTAACAAAGTGACGATGTAGAAAGACAAAGCTTTCATGACGAGTCTTTTATCTGTATGAAAGTTCACGCTTCGCTGTTGTCTAGTCGCAGGACCGTTGTGTGTATACGGGCAAAGATTGTCTTGTCAAGAGCCGCCCAGTTCGCTCAGTGCTACGCGCCCCGTTGTATAGGGCGGACGCCACACGTAGCGTAGACGTCCGTATCGCTGTAGCGTTCGTAGCAAACACGTCACTTCTACGAAAAGTTTGAGATTTCCAATACAAAATAAATTTAACAGAACTTAATCTCTTTGGACATTTGTTAAATTTTGCTGACAATATCCGTAACAGAGTGCTTATATTTATGGACCGTTACTGAAACTGGAAAGTTTTTTAATAAGAATTTGTAAGTATTTATTTATTTATTATGAAAGCAAATATTATGATTAGTACATAGTTGTAATTAGAATATATTATAT
This sequence comes from Synanthedon formicaeformis, assembly GCA_945859745.1. Taxonomy (NCBI): domain Eukaryota; kingdom Metazoa; phylum Arthropoda; class Insecta; order Lepidoptera; family Sesiidae; genus Synanthedon; species Synanthedon formicaeformis. The sequence goes on from OX243954.1 coordinate 7,243,481, forward strand.
ATTACTTTTATAAGTCATTACAATGTGCAACAAATAATTTTATATAATAAATACGGTAAAATTTATAACAAATAAATATGTGAATGATTTAGATCGTAGTGAACAGCAAGTAGTTTATAAAAGTGGTGAAACCCCCAATATAATAAAATAAATAAATAAATTGAATAAATTAAAATAAAATAAAATATAAAACAATTTGTTTCTTAAGATATAACAAAGAAAATTACTACAATATCTCCACATTGACCTTTCTTAATTATCCTTTGGAAATTCGTTGTTTTCTGACGTAATTCAGTGACTTTTATCAATATCATTTTCCTTTGTCGGCCATTACAAGATGAAGACAAGCAATTAACGTTACTTTTTTGAATAAAACATTTTGATTATCTAAGGAAACCTAGAACATGGACATTTTGTTTAGAAGCGTTTTTATTTTCATTTTCTATATGATATCTTTTGAATTTTAAATTGTCCTCAAAATATAAAAATTATATATTATAACTAGCTGCTGCCCGCGACTTCGCCCGCGTATAAAAAATGGACAAAAACCTATTCTCAGACCTACCAAGTGTACATGTATATAAAATTTCATCAAAATCGGTTAAGCCGTGTTGGAGGAGTATGGCAACTAACACTGTGACACGAGAATTTTATATATTAGATTATCGAATTATGAATAATAAAAATTTAGTTACTTTTTATTTTTTTATATATTTAATAAAAATTAATTAAATTAAATAGTAAAATCAAATCATCCATTTCTATATTTTAATACTAAAAGCTTTACTTGAGTCACAATATCACAAGTAAAACTACTCTAGTAAAAAATATCTTAAAGGGCTATAAATATTATACAAAGTTATCAAAAAAAAAAACGGTTCGCTCCATTGTGTTCTATTTTATATTGACATACTTTTATACACAGTAGTAGATGCGTATACAAACTGTTTACAATACTCGGCGGTTTATAACAGTTCAATACCTTATTACAAAAACAGCACGTGCCGTACTTTTTTATGTACTTAATAAAATATTTAATATGTGTCTTCATACATTTTACAATCTATACATATTATAAAGTCGCTATCCGCCTCTGTCTGTTTCTCCACTAACTTTTTCTAAACCATCCAATGGATTTTGATACGTACGACTACATAATTTGCAGGAAAAATGAATCCGTGCGAAGCCGGAGGCAGATCGCTAGTACAATACAGAACACATCACATAATGACTATGTAAATTATGTATAGATAATCACACATTGAAATATTTTACAGACCGGCGATTACAAAAACGCTATTGAAACAAAATGATAACAAATTATTATTCTTTTATTATGTTAATTTCATTTTACATTTTTACTTATTTTACATGTAAGTAAAGTAGCAAACTTATATTTTTGCAATAAAAATAAACAAAAATTGAGGTTATAACTGGGAACACAAAATCTCAATACAGTTCATAAATCTGACTTCACTGTGTTGTCCGCAAAATTCTGTCTATGGTTCTTATTTGGTCTCAGACTGGTTTACTCAAAGACGGGTGTAAACTCACTTTACAGTCTAACTGTAAATAAATAAATAAAACCAATCGAGAAGTCGTAGATTTGCAATGGGCAATTTTCTATTTTCGATACGCGATAGCGAAGCAATGATAGCAGCCAAACAACTCGATTCCACTACTATTCAATAATTAAGATACCTATACAACGTAAGTGATAGACAAAAAAATAATTAGTCAGGTGGAAAATAGTTTTCAGTTTATACGTATAAATAAATTATTAAAAAAATCAATATATGATTATTAACTAAAGGATTCTAACAAGGTCAATTTAAATTATTCATTCAACTTTAATTATTATTTTAGAAACTTGAAATAATGTGTTATTATGTAAGAAAGTTAAGACAATTAAATTTATTTAACTCGTTTTATTGAAAAAAATATTATCTATACTAATAAATAAAAGTGAAGTGTCTGTTTGTAATGTCAAAATTTTTATTAAACTGAAAAAAAAGTCATTGCTGAAAAAGCAATGGAGTTATCAATTCTTGTGCAGAAACCGCAGTAAAAAACTAGTATTTACATGATGAAACTTAGATCATTCTCTTTTAATAGTATACCTACGTTACGAGCTCATTTGTATATTATTTTTCTCTTCGTGTTTCCAGCTTTGGTACCTCTAAAAGTAGAAAGAAAGTATATCGCGAATTTAATACACTGTTGAATTCCGCTTTTCTACCGATTTTATCGTTCCGTGAACAAATACAGTTTTATGCTACGAAATGAGTGTTGAATTGTGTGCAGATACTCGTACATATATCATGATCATCTACTGATATAGAGAATTTAGTTAGCACAGCGAAAAAATGGTGTGGTTCAAGCGATTAGGTATATGTAGATTATGTATTTAAACATTATGCAATCAGCAAAAGTTTGGGACAGTCTCGAGTACAAGGAATTGTGATAGGTGACGTCTCTACGTCCGCTTGAACTCTATAAGTAGCTTACGTCTTCCCCAAGATTCATTTATCTTCTTTTCGGTTGTTTTAGATTAACATAGATATATTTTTTTTAAATGACAAAAAACGTTGCTTAAAAAATAACTTTACCCATCTTCACTTGTCTATAAAAAACGCATGTGTTACAAAAATCAACAGTTCTCAAATAAATGTTTCAAGATACACATTTATATATCAATCTAAGGAAAGATACTTACAAAATGTTAGTTATGAACTTGTGAAGATTTTCCCTTTTTCCTCCCCAGTTAGTTTCCTCGCGAAACTCGGATTCGTTGAGTAATTACTTACGAATCGATCGTAGATAGTCTTAAGTTCTGTTCAATGGCTTCGACCAGACAAAAAAAGCAATTGTTTGTCTTCAGAGTCGCTCTGTTAAAATTGGCTTCAATATAATTTGCGGTTTCAAAATTGATGGTTTACTACACCCACTGCGGATTATTGTTATTGAAAAGTTAATCTTATTTAAACTCCATTTAGGAATCATTTTTAGTTAAAGTAAATTTGGTAGCGTGTTTCACTGTGAACTTTCCCAATTTAATATCAGGGTTCTGACTATAACCATTCTCTTACACAAGATCAGCGTAAAAACACGGCTTTAGTTCATGGGAGCAACACGCCCTCTATCTTACATATTAGTCTTATTGTATCCTATTTTCTTCCCATATACACCTTTCTTGTGTAATCGTCTGCGCCATCTGGTAATGCGCAGATCTATATGAGACATTTCATCAATGAACATTCAATTTTAGTTCTTTGCTTTAGAGATGTTATCCATCCATCGCTCATTTGCAAAGAAAATTTATTGTTAATTAAGGGAACTATTGATTCAAAGTCTAAAAACGAAACGTGCTATGCAGTGTGAGCACAGTCATTAACGGACAGTGTTGTTGTCCTAACGTATTATAGTTTAATTTATAGCCACACATTACCGCTTGAGGCGCCATTAAGTCGTGCCGGGAAGATCCCCGGGAATAAATAAAGTTCACATGATGAACACCCTTAACAGAGTTCCCTTAAGGCGCCACCCCCCGTGCCTCGCCACGTGTGCTCATTAATTTGTCTCCGTCATGGACGATAAACTGTTTGTTGTTTTCTATTATAGTTCATTCACCAAAATTAACTAACAATTGTTTTTGATTGGCCCCCAATCAAAAGACCGTAAATTACTTACCTCACAGATTACAAGTCCATTGTGTAATGGCGGTTCTTTGTTATAGCTAATGAAACTACTTGTTCATTTACTGATGCTTATCCACTTACTATTGATTTTTAAATTAATATAATTACACTAACTGTTATTATTATTATTGTTTATTAACTGTTAAGCGGATGGATGCGTAACGCAATCCTTGGGAGAGGCCTATATTTAATAGCGTTGATAATTATGATGGTTGTGATGTATATGATGATTATGATGATGAACTTTCAAATGCGATAATTATAACTTCACTATTTAAAACTTGTTTCCTATTGACACATATGTATAATTAATGTATTTTTTAATTATAATTAATCTTTCTGGGGGTCAATTAATTGCTTTATGAATTAGTGGTTTCGCTCCATTAATCTATTAAAAGCTAAAAATATATGCAATTAGTGGAGGTATTATTAGTGGGGGTTCATTCTGCATCCCGCTATAATAAACTTAACGCCTTACAAAGGATCCCATGAAGTAACAGCATGTTATCAGGGGTATACTATCAACTTTTAAAAGACGATTCAAATTCAGAGCAGTTTAATTTGGGTTCCTAAACAAAATCGCTTTCATACAAAAACGAAGTTGATGGTATGAAATAGCAAATGCAATCCAGTTTAGGTCCTAAATTAAATCGTATTAAGAGTTGATAGTATGGCCCCTGGTGTTGTTTCGATACATGGTATGGGTGTATGTATGTATACCATGTTATTCTTTATCCTATCAAAGTCGCAGCACACTTGCAGCCCTCTGAAGTTGATAGTTTTTATAGCCACGGTCAAAGAGGAGAGAACACACTTAAGAAAACTATTATGCGTTATAACTCTTTATTAAGGTGATAAAGGACGCATTACAAAGATAAAAATTATCTATAAATCCTGAACGTAATTAAGTTCTGTGCAAAGTTTTATCAAAATCCGTTCAACAGTTTATGGCTAAGTGATTGAGTAACATTATTAAACTTCTAAATATAGAATGCTTATTATTTTATATCTTAAAAAATATAAAAAATCATGTTTTTATAAAAAAAAAGACACGTATTTAAATTTTACAAAATAATTAATGCGATAAAGCGTATATATGAACCGGAAAATATTTATAAGGGAAGTTTTTCCTTTAAAATGTTTTTAACTGTTTTAATTTCACTCCTTTATTATCCTTTACACTATATTTTCGATCAACGATTTTTGTTTTGCAAAATATAAAATTAATATAATGATTTCAAATCAACCCTATTTTAAAAACTTAAAACAACTTTAACTGAATAATTATTTCCATAACATTATTTGTCAAACTTTATGTTAAACAATAATTAAGGGTCGGCTTAACTAACAAGTGAGTATATCCTGTAAGTTATTAAAAATAGTTTCATATTATTAAAACCATTGTACGAATCAAGTGACTATGTACGAACTAAATTGTACGAGTATTTCCCATTTTCTAACAAAAGATAATCTTTATTGTATACGCACCTATAAAAAGGTTCGTCCGCTCCTAACCCAATCAAGAATAACAACTGAAGGATCTATTTTAATGATGTCCGTAAATATGTAACATTTTCTTATATTATAACATACATAATATATGTAAAGGGACTGGATAAAATCACATTGTGTAACAAAAATAGGCGCTCATAATGCATTACGCTTCGCAGAGAAAAACTCACAGAATCACTAAAGTACGAAGGGTACAAATTCAAAATTCTACCGACAGGACTGGCATTAAACAACCGTGTTTGACATGTTTCTATTTACCTGGTGTACGTGCGTGACACAAAGAAAAATGCGTTTTACAACGATCACATTACGTCCCCTTTTACAAAACAACCGCCACGTACCACGGGTTTAGGCAGTTAAGGAATATTGTACCGTACGTGAAGAGTTTTAGATTTAATATCTGAATGCGTTCCGTCACGAACTCGAGCTGGTGCTTGTACAAAAGCGAGACTCTTGTGAAATATTGTAGATTTTCTTCCTCGGGTAATAGGGCACAATTTGCTACTAGAAAGGTAAGCACGGAAGATTACCTAGACATGCAGACGACGATAAGCGCTGAGTCGTTATAGAGGTTGTCGGAGACCCTCAAAATATAAACATCGTCCAGATGTCGCAGATAAGCGAGGAGAGATTTTTGCCCTAATGGCAGATTACTCGAGTCGAATATGTTGCGTGCCCGACCCTCTGCGTTGCCGTGACTTATTGAATGGAAAATTTCTCACGATCTGATAGCGGCAGAGTGGGGTTAAGTTAACAAGTTTTTAAAAAATGTCATCCTTTTTGACACTAATCGTCTTAATTAATTTCGTTATTTTCACAATAAAATGTAAAGAAAATCTGCAGAACTAGGTATAAATTAAAAGTTCTATGACGTCGTCGCGTTCACTACTATGAAAGGAAATTTTGAAACTCGTTTACTTAGTACACGTTTGTAACTGGATTTTCACAACGATCTACAAATATGCAATTTTTGTCTCGTTTGAGAACCGGCAACGAAAATAGAAATAAATTGTCGTTTTCGTAACCCCTTTTCATAACTAGCACGAAAAAGTAATTTATACATTAAATTTCTTCATTCATTGAAAATAAGCATTTCAAGCTACGATTGCAATATACATTTAGTTCTCTCTTTACTGTATTTTATTACTGTTTTTAGGTCAATTAATTGTGTTTTAATTAATTATGCTTTTATGTCAAATAATTATAATTTTAATTAATTATGTTTGATAACTGGTTATGAAAAGAGAAAATAAATCCATTTTCGTAGCTGGTTACGAAACTGGGTTACGAAAACGACGACTTAATTCTATTATCGTAGCCATGAAAACAAATGAGAAAAAACATTGTTCGTTAATGGATATTAAAATCCATTTACGAATGTGGATTAAAGGTTTAAAAATAATGTAAATATTTAAAGGAATATGACATATTTTATCTCATGTATGACAAAGCTACGAGATAGTTTTTTATACAATTTTCCGAATCGAAAAATCGAACGTTATGACTGATGGGTATTTGACAGCGACGCAACAAAGGCGTAATATTATCAAAGAGGCCACCTGCCTCGTTCTGTCATTGGCAAATTGAATTGTGATTATATAAGTTTTATATAATAGGTAATGTTTCTTTCCAAGCTAATGCTTTTATTATATCAAAATAACTGCTTTTTACTGATGTTTTTATGCACATCAAACTATATACCGTAGGTACTTAAAACAAAAAAAAAATAAAAAAAATAATAGAAAAAAAATATTAAACATTATTTTTATTTATTACTAAATAAAAACATTATTTTCTGACTCGAAGTACTCGTAGCTATGTGTGAATGAATCTTGCCTTTTTTTCTGGCTGTAACGAACTTACAAGTAATTCACTCTTCTGTAAACAAAAAAACTCAGTAAAAATCAGAACAGTACAAAAGCTTTTATTTCGCTGTATTAATCTTCTGTAGCGCGGCGAGCGGTACTCTTAGACCGATGGACAGACCGATGGACATGTCCATTTTACGGGTTCGCAATGTGGTATATCATCAGTGCACAAAAAGGGAAAGTAACAAATAAGAATCTTATGTCAATGAATATAAAACTTTTCCCGTCGTCATCTTCTTCCTTTATTTACTCTTCTAACACTTTTTTCGGTAATTGACGACCCTAGATTTATTTTGTTTTATTAACTGCCCCAACAAGGTTTACTATTTGATGCGAAAGTTTGTATGTTTAGATTTTCAAAATATGTTTGTTACTCAATAACGCAAAACGGCTGAACGGATTTGGATGAAATTTGGCACACAATACCTGAATGTTTATTTAGGATACTACTATTCATATCGAGTAAAATGCTAGTTAGACTGTACCTTTTATAACAGCGGGTCAAACGGGCACTTTTTCGTAGGTAGGGTCAGAACTTGTGGGTCCAAAGGGTCCGAAGCCCTTTTTATCTTGTAAAAATGTTAGGTTTCCGAGGGGTCGTCTAAAATAGTCCAAAAATCATTCCATCCAATAAGTTCAAGCACAAAAGTTACGTGACATTCTAGAAACGCGCGAAAAGTCGCAGGCGGAACTAATAATTAATAAAATAATAAACAATATTTTAAATAATTAGTAAAAGTTTGTTTACACGTTTTTGTAATTTAATTTGCAAAATATAATTCATTTAGCTATGCAATTACCGGGGATTATAATAATTCGAGTTGACAAAGAATTTCGTGTATCCCCGAGTTGCACGGTTTTGTTTGTGCTAATTAGGTATTGCCTAATGAATATAGGGCGGCGTTCATCCGTAGTCGTCTGGGTAATTAACAGCTGAGATAGGAAATATTAATATTTATAAGGTTTCGGGACCTTACCGAGTAAATTCTCTCTATAAGGTTCGGCTTGAAACGTTGCAATGAATTTTATATAGTAAAAGTTATGTTCTTAATTTGTATGGCATTATATTTATCACTAAATATTATAAAACAAAGTCCTCCGCCGTGTCTGTCTGTCTGTTCGCGATAAACTCAAAAACTACTGCACCGATTTAAATGCTGTTTACACCAATGGATAGAGTGGTTCTCGAGGAAGGTTTTGGTATTTTACAAAGTTACGCGGGCGAAGTCGCGGGCAGTAGCTAGTTAAGAATAATATAGAGGTAAAGTTTTATTTTTGGGAGTCACTGAAGTTCTTTCATGTAGACACAAAATATGCATTTGGTGTAGTGCTTTTTGGTACATGTGCTTTTTAAAATCGTATTCTTATTATTGTCCGCAGAAAGTATCGTAATTTCTAGCGATTACTAGATTGTATATAAACAAACTATTAAAAATTATAAACTAACCCCCGAGGTGTAAATAAATAAATAAAACTCACGTACTTCTAGAATAATCGTGTATTTGTGAATTTTACATAAAACGAGCAAGAGCCAATATTTAGAATTCCTAAAAAACTGTTGAGCTCGTCTGTGATAATTTAACTGAATGATAAGCTTGTATTATGAAACATTATTTTCTATATTTTATTTATCTCATAACATTATCCGGATAAAATATAAATTCGGATGTGTTTCGAGCAGTTACATAAACTTGATTTTATTTTTATTGGGTCAACAAAAACAAATCGTTTTATGCTCGAATTTAAATTTCAGCGCACCACCTAGGGGGCAAACGCCCCAGCTGTAATAAGGAGATGTTTTTATTACAGTGGGCCCATCTAATAAGCGGACACTCGCTGTTTGTTCACAAACAATCTCATCCCATTCCGTAATTTTACACCTATATCCGCTAGCTAACGAAACAAAATTACACGGTCCAAATAAGTTAAGGAAACAATATAATCTTTGTTGTGACCTCAATTTTTGTATTACAATTATTATTGTATCATGTTTCTTTTGAAATTATATCATGACTATAATCGTATTGTGCATTTTATTCCTATTCAAAGATAGAACAAATATTTCATTTGCTGTAAAGCAAATATTGGCTGCATTTGCTGTATGTAGACTCAAATATCAGAAAATTTTAATCTTGATCTGAAATACAATCTAAAATGATCCATTTGAACTGTTTGGTGTAGTGAATCATAGACCGAGTAGTAAACTCATATTTATTTATTGAGTGCATACAATTAAAAATGTATTTATTTGTTTCTGTATTTATGTATATGTGTTTATATATATATATGTTCATTTAGAGTAGTATTATTGAGAGTAATAGTACACTGGGTTCAGAGATCATAGATAATCAACCTTTAGAAAACCACCCAAAAGTAACTAGTGGCAGTGGCAAGGCACTGCTTTTCTAAGTAATTTAGGCAGAATCCTTACAGAAGGCTACAATGAAGTAACAGCATATGTGCTATTGTTTTTCGGTGATTAACTAAGGCATGTCAGAGCTTGTTTACCTATTCCTTCCTAATTCCTTATCATTAATACTGTTATGGTCGGCAAATCAGTTAATTCATTTAAGAGTTATGCAGGAACATATATACCAACATACAGAAAAAAATTCTAAAAATCGTCAATATAGTTTCAGAATCATGTATAGAGCCTATAAACACGATATCTCTGAAAACAAAGTAACTTATTCCATGACCATTTCATTTATTTTATTCCATTTCCATTCCATACCCTTGATGAATTGTACTTTTTTTATATTTTTAACCTAAAATCATTAAGATTTCGTTTTTAATTCAGGCTCAATTCACTATTTGGAACCTGCTATGATCTCCTTAGACGATATGTAGGCTGATTATTACACGTAACATTAAGAAGAAGCAAAGCGAGCAGCAATATCGTAATAATTGAGCTCTTACTCCATGCTCTAAAAAAACAGTCATAACTAAAAAGATGAAAAATATCTAGGAAGGTGCTACATTTGTTACCTTTGTTTGTTTTTACCTGTATTTGTTACCTTCTTTGTGGTTATTATTGCGTGCACGAACCACATTACCTATGTACGAATATTATGCATTTTCTAAGATAAGGATGAGGGAGTGCGGTTTGTCGTCTTTGTTTTTGGTTTTGTTCTATTATAGAAAGTGGAATTTCAGGACGTATTACAATTGAACAATGTGTTTAATAATACATATCAAATATTGTTTACTTTTTATTTAATATTGTACATTGAATAGCACATCTAAATCGACATATATAATATATATAATATATATAATATTAATTTATAGAGTTAAATTATGGCAATAAACAACTCCAATTCAAAGTAAGTTTTATGCTTCTTAATGCATCTCAAAACTACAAGCAATTTCTGTGAAGTAAATTTATAAACTGTTAATGAAATAAACGGTACTAAATTGAGACAGAAGCGCTACGTCGGCAAACTTTTCGGTAAGAATCTGCAAGTGGATCATTCGCTGAATTCGTCTGAAAATTAATAAGTTTCATTGCCGAAATGCAAAACGATAAATTTAACTATAACGACAAATTATCACATAAACGCTCTTCAGTTAGAGTTAAACTTGGTGGATGGGAATGGAGAACTGGAGCAGTAGATTTTCTCAAAACTTGAACATATTCATGAGTCTCTTTTCTATACTTTTGTATTATTTTTAATATGCTAAGGTCGATAGACAGGCTGGCGGTCCACTTGATCGTAGGTAGACTATTGTAGGATTGTACTGTATTGTAGGCTATAATATTATAGACTATTGTAGGCTCTGGCATCCCTTGCTCGCTCATGATTCCACGGTGGCCACTCGTTATTCCACGGTGACCACTCGGGAACCTAACATTTTTCCAGAATTAAAAGTATTCTATATGTTAATCCACGTTCTGTGTGCCAAATTTCATCCAAATCCATTCAGCCGTTTTTGCGTTATTGAGTAACAAATCCAAACACACATACACACTTTTGCATATAATTGTAATATTAATATTAATAATATGATAATAACAAGTTCTTAGCTACTGTAATACGGTGCAAAGACTTGATTTAAACTGATTCGAAACATTTCTGTCACAACGGCAAATATTCAAGAAATTTGGAAGCACATATAATATTCAAATGCGGCATGAGCATTAAGCTTCGCGTATATGTATTATAACTGCATTATCTGCTTAATATTCATGAGTAACAAACTCTTCGCTAAGTGAAACTGGTGACGATTTCGGCGACTTATCCACCGCATCAAGTTTGCTTCATGAATATGTAGCCACATAAGAACATACTCAGATATTTTCTGTTTGAACTATTTTTAATACTTTTTCGACAATGGCTCTCATAAAGTAAAATCGAAATGGCAGCACTAACCACTCATTTACAAGATTACAATGTAATAATAGCAGTGCTTTGGTGCATCAGTAAGGTACTTAATCCCATACTTAACCTTACTTATCCTGCATCAGAAAGTACAAATAGCACACTTATTACCTTAGTATTGTTGTACAAGGGACTCTATCCATGTATCATCAAGTAGTCATCATCTTATCTCCCACAGCAATTCTGAAATTAGGGCGTAGCCCAAATATGTGGATGTGGAACCTAGACATTTAAAGTAGGTACATGTATACATAATTCATATATATTACATAATTCATATATATTACATATAATATACATAAGATAATATTAAAAACTAATTAATGGTCGTTTACTTTAATGACCAAAAAGTACAAGTTGAATCGGTAAAATAAAAATCAATATCAAAATCCACTGAGTTTCTTCTTCACAATCCATTTGCTTCAAGAATGTTGTATTTCTCAAAGGGATCTTCTCAGTCCTTATTTCAAGATCCTTTAGGGTCACACTTGAAGAACGGCGTTCTGCCTTTAGGCCCTCGCTTCCGCCCCTCCGAGAAATGCCCGAGATAAGAGAGACGTTTTGGCGCCATTCATGTTTATGGCAGGGCAAATGGTCCTAGAATACTGCGCACTTATTATAAACAAGTACTTTCTCACAATATACTTTAAAAGGCTTCAGGGCGAGATTGAAAAAGGTCATTTCTTTGGCACAGATGCATTCGCAGTGATATTGTAAAGAGAACACTGCGCTTAAAGAAACTTCACGAAAACATCCAATTATAAATTTCTTGCGTGCTTCGATATTTTCTGAACTACTTTGTAACTTTAACAATGTTTACAGTCGTGTCATAAGATTTATTTCTATTTTTTTATATAAAATTATTCAAAAAGTGCTAACTTTTGACGTCCTCTTTTAATAATTTTATAATTAATAAAATTTAAATAATTGATTGTAATTTTATATTAATACGTGATGCTACCACATACAATTATTACAAAACTATCTTTTGCATGCGTTTTATCGGCGTCCATTTTTCATGGAAGTTAAAATATATTTATTTTTTTAATCTTTATTGCTCATACGAGGCGTACAGGCGTTGAATTTATTATAATATTTTTACTTTTAGGAGATTCTTCAGACAGTACTTGTTTTTCTGGATAAAATGTACTTATATCTTTTCTATATCTCTAACAACGTGTGGGCAACACTTCGTGATAATCGGTTGAGTGGTTAGACGTAAGAGCGGGTAAAAAACATACAAACCCACTTTAACATTTACAAATATTAGTTAGGATACATTTTACCTCACGTTCAAAATTTTGAAGCTAAAACCATGCAAACATTAAATAGTTCGTTGAACTATAAAATAAGTCTAATTTTAAATGCATTTTTTTTTTCGTAAACTAGAAATTTCTTTGGGGAAATCTATTGTAATTTCAAAGTGTAAAGGGAAGGGACGGAAGCAGTATTACTTTATTTTACAAAATGTAGTCACCGTAAAATTTTATGGGTACCGTTTGAGAGAGGGCTTGCGAGGCAAAAGGCGACGTCATTAACGTATGTACGACTATCTACGTAACTTCTACTGTACGAAATGTTTTGACCACGTTTCGTGACTGGGACGAGTTATTTCCATGTCGTTGATTTCAATTACTTTAAACAGTTTAAGAAGAAATCGACTTAATAAAATACTTAAAACTTCTCACAAGAAAATAAAAATAAACAATATTTAACTCTATCGTAATTGTCAGTTCTTTTAACCTACATATAATATTATCTACGTCTTGATACTTGCTCCTTTATATAGTTAGTGCTCCTACTTTATACCATTTTTACATCGCTTTCAACCTGATTGGATGATATTACTTGAATGGGAGATTCGAGAAAAATGTTCTTAATACCGGTAAAGAAGTGAACAATTTTTTAAATATTCATTTTTGGCATCGATCGTTGTGCTAATTTGGAGAGCAAAAGTCCCATTAAGAAAATTTTTAAATCATTATAATCGTAAACAATATGATTTAAATATTAATTTCATTAAGAATTTACATGTATAGAGGCACTGACCTCTATACATATATGTACAAGTCAATGAGAAGAAGTAAACAGATCATCGTCATAACAGGATAAGAGCACGTTTGCTGTTATGTTTTGATGAGTGAGTGCCAGAGGCGTTTCCACTCCTTAAGGCGTAACTAGTTGACAGCCCGAACTCATCGTTGCCTGTAGCTAAAATTCATTCTGTTTCACACAGAAATTGGGCGAAAGAGAAAGACCGATGATGAGCAGTTAGAACATAGCGCGCACACATACACAATTGGACCGTATTGTGACGTTGTTAGGCAACGCACACTGCGAGATCTCGTCGAACGCGGACGTTTGCCGCGAGTGTTTTATCACTAATTTATTGTAGTACTAGTCTAGCAGCACGCCCCGGCTTCGCACGGGTATTTAACAAATAAATGACGCTTACATCGCATATTATAGTCTGGGGTGAGCGGCGACCACGCCACGCGACTTTTTTCTAATACTTACATTTTTAAACTCGTGATATCGTTCGAATGGAATGGTATAATAAAGACATTTAATTTAAACTCATACTTGTAATGTTCCTTTCAGTAGTGTTGTATATAGTGATTTTAGTATGTCTTTAGTTGGTAAGCCTTTTTAAATAAATAAATACTTATGCTGTTGCGACACTTTGTATAGATATTGATGTGTTCTGCAAAGTTTTCGCAGCGCACGCGATGTAAGGAATATTTTAAGTAATTTTTTTTACACCTTGGGTTACATTATTGGAGTTTTAGTAAGGATCTCTAATTTTTTTGAAAATTTATATAACATAGGCTATGTTCATCGCTGATAATTTAGCTTCCTAACAGTGAAAGAACTTTTCAAATCGGTTCAGTAGTTTCAAAGCGTATTCAACGCAAACAAACAAAGATTTAAATCTTTGCAAAGAAACAAACAAATTAGTATAGAAATAAGGTTAATTTTCCTGATTAGGATGTAAATAAAAGAAAAATACTTTTCATATTTATTTATTTTATAAACATTGGTATAGCATAAAAATGAATGTTATATAAAATACAAACACAAAAAGTCTAAATTAGCACATATGGAGTTATTATTTTATTACTAGGTACTTCACAGAGATAATAAATATCCGTTGCGCTATTGATTTAACGTGATTGAGTAACAAATACCTATGAGTAAGATACAATACGTGATTGAATACAAATATGAACATCATCATCATCACACACTTTCGTTCGCATTTTATAATTATTATGATATGTATGCGTGGTATTGGTGCTAATTCTCTTGTCATAAAAACTAAACTATAAATTAAATTGACAGTACTAAAATTATCATATTTGTCAGACACGGAATGAAATAGGCAGAAATACATTTTTATAAATAACCCAGTCACTGAAGACATCTTAGGTCGCAATAAATTGCACTGTCTTGATTTTTTGGGATGTTGTTAGGATAGATACCAGTAGTGTAAAACTAAGTTTGCAGTTTCGAGAGACCTGTGTGCTAACTGCACGGTGCTCGAAAAAGCTCGAAATTTTCAGACTTTTTTCAGTTTTTCTCTTATAACTTCTGAAAAGTGCATTCTATGGAAAAATCATCCTAGACACTCTTAAAGAAAATAAATTTTGCTACAATTCGAGTGTACCGCAGCTCTGTATGTCAAACAGATCTCGAGATACACTACTTCAAAAATGGGTCATTTTTCCCAAAAAGTTAGAAATTTTTGAAACAAAATATCATTTTACATGGAAAGTTATGAGAAATGAAGTTGTAGAGCATTTACTTAGTTTCAATTTGAGCACAAGTACAACTCTGTAGGGCCAATAACTTCACTTGTTATCAAGTAAATAAGTAATAGATCCCTTTTGGAGGGGGAGACAAGTTAAATTGAGTATAATAAAATAATAATAATGTGCAAATAATATTAATGTGTAGGTTCTTATCAATATTGAAGTCACAGAGGTGAAGTGGTGGAGGAACCTCACCTAATACCAACGCCAAAGGGTTTTAGTCGGTTAATGTCCGACATAACCCACAGGCCACCCCGGGTCTGTGGGTATCCATGGATGAGATTTCCCCTTGTCAAAAAGAAAAAAAAATGCAAACTTGGTTTTACACTACTGGTATCTATCTTAACAACATCCCAAAAAATCAAAACAGTGCAATTTTTTGCGACCTAACGCGATTTGCTGACAAACGCAAAGGGACGGCCGAATCAATTCATAAACAGCACTTGAGTGATGAACGACACTATGTGTCCGTCAAAATCGACGCACAGGTAAAGTAGCCGCCGAGGCCCAAGCTATATTAGCGAACGCATTGTGTCCCGGCTTATGTCAAAAGCAAGGTTATAATCGTTGGAGTTTGAATGGTCGTCGGTTATTTCAGGTTATATTCAATTTGAAAATTATATTTGTATCAACTATGTACTTTCAACCAATGGATTACAGTAGCGAAGAGGAGTTTGATAATTATATCAGTGTAGGATTTCGAACAATAAGTACAAAAAAGTAATAGGTGGTTTTCAAAAATCCTTTCGATTACTACAGTGCGGATGAATTTAGGAGGCGGAATAGATTTTCAAAAGATAATATTGTTCTATTCGTGCTCCTGCCACTGATTAGTTAAAATCTCGACAAACTAACCAAAAGAGGCCTTCCAATACCTCCTGTTTATCAGTTACTAGTGGCCCTAAGATTTTATGCTTTTGGGAGTTTCCAGGTTATTGTACCTCTCTAATTAGGAAAAAAAATTACAAATAAACATTTGTATTATAATATGAATATAATTTATTATTTATTGTAGATAATAACGAAATACATTGACTTAAAAAAAAATGTTTCAATAAAGTATAAGCTTTATTGAAGTAAATGATTTACCATTATATTATTTACAGATGATTACTGGAGACCTTATAAAAATCAGTCAACCTACAGTCTCGTAATATTAATATTTGGTCAATAAAATAATAATAAAAATCATATACCCACGCCGAAATAAAAATAAAACAAGCAACGCCAAACGAAAAATATTATACAGGCATATACAGGTTATAATATTAGTTAACATCTGTAATATCAATTGTCAAATACTAGAGTGAAGTATGCCACAACAAATTAACCAATCACAGGGCCGTTATTCAATACATAGTAAAGAACTTCTTGAATGGGATGGCTTGATATGAGTAACGCATAGCGTTCTTTGTATAGTATTGCTACTTAGACAAGTATCATTTGTGAATACGGGTGTTATACATACAAAAAAGTGTCAAAGGTAAAAATTATTCTCATAAAATTCTAAACAAGAGTATAAAAGTTTTTATACTAACTTTCAAAGTTTGAAAACTGGCGGTAACTTAAAAACCGTCAAGCTAATCAAAATAATGTAGAGAACATATTTTGTTTAAAAATTTAATGTGGATAATTTTTGTTTTTGATACTTTTTGTGCTTATTAAAGTTTTCGCAAAATACTTAAAAAATCGTTAACGGGTTGAACCGTTAACCCAAACAAGTTTGAAAACTTTATTAATTTGTTTGATTCCTCCATACATTGCTTACATAGAATGTCTGTATATATACTTACAAATTTGAGATGTTACAAACAGAAGCGTCAGTTTCAATGCATCCTAGTTAGTTTGAGCCTGAATATTATAGTAGCTAAATCCTTTACAAGGGGCATGTGCTGAGGGAATAATATCTTTGAAGGAGGAAACACAAGGTTGATTATGTACGTCTGTTTGAACCACCATTTGTAGAAATGATTCTTGAGGTGACCTAAAACAAAAATATATTAGTTAAAAATATACAATTAATAAAATAAACACTACATAGACACTGGGATTTAGTTACGAATTTGAGTAGCAGTAGCAGAACATGAGGAAGAAGATGCTTTGTATGTTGTTGCTTGAACCACAATTGCTATATATGCCTCAGGATGGTTTACATGAGGTGATCTAAAACAGGAATTATATAAATAAAAATTAGTTTTAAATTTCTAGAAAAATAGAACCTGATTTAAAATTATTTTACAAATAGCTACCCGGGGTGCATTTTTTTACGTAAAAACCTTCCCTGATTATGCCTCTATCCATGAGTGAAAACAGAATTAAAATCGGTCCAGCCGTTTTCGAGTTTTGCGCTTAGCAACACATTTTGCGAGAAGCAGTTAGGTATAAGCGTTTTTTTTTTCTCCATTACGACGATCCTTTTGCGGTTCTGTTTCATAAAATAAAGCATATAGCTATAAAAGCAGCACATACCTATTTATTTATACTGTAAGAATTTTATTATTTATGGACCATAAATTTAAAAAAAATACTAGGACAAAATTATCTTTACAGGGATAAGAAATATTCGTTGCTCTAAGATATAATTATTATACTCTAACTATTCAAATCCATCCAGCCATTTCCGCCTGATTGAGTAATATAAGTATATTATGATAATATGATACTCATTATTATTATATTATGATAATCATTATTAATTAGTATGATTTGCATAGCGTTGCCATCTCTAAAATAACGATCATAAAATTCAGTCCAGCCGTCTCGAGTTATAAATAACTAGCTGGTGCCCGCGACTTCGTCCGCGTTCTGGATGAAAGGTACCCTATGTCCTTTCTGGTGTCCCAGACAACGTGTATTATGTATGGCCGACCAGAAAAGTGCTTTATCAGTTTCGATAACAAATTCCATTCATTTCAAAATTCGCTAAGGCTTAGGCCGGTTTCAGTGTTCTCCTGACGGTCAGTACTGACGATACGTACTACCGACCGTGCGACTGACGCGGTTGTCACTTGTATGAAAATTCACAAGTCGTTACAAAGCTCGCCTGACCGTACGCACGCGTATTGCTACCGCGGTCGGTCAGGAGAGCACTGAAACCGGCCTTAGATTTGAAATATAGGTATTGATTACTGATTGACATAATTGTCACTGAATTTTCAAAAGAAAACTGACCTTATTATTCTACAACATACAAATAATGTTAGGGTGATAAAGTACTTTATTTGTCGAGTTTACCTATATAATATACCAAAAATTATGTATATATTATAACAAAAATTAGATTAAATATGTAATAAAACTTACCCATTATTTTTATATTTTGTAATTTGGTACAATGTGACGAGATTGTCCAAAGAGAGTCAATGTGATATGAAAATATGAAGTCACTTGTACAACAGCCTTGCCTAACTAAATAATAAAATAATGTCTTTACGTACAAACTATGCCACGTTATAAATAACTAGATAAATATAATATTTACGATGTATTTAGTAGACTATAGACTCTAGTCTAGCTCAGTCTAGCTGACAGATGACAGAGTGTTGCCATTGCCAACCTTATACGAAGTAATATTCGGGGCCCTAATAAATCCGTATAAATTCCGTATGACTGTGTATTGTATTGTAAAAAAATATCAATTGCAAAAAAACAACCGTTTTCATAGGATTCATTTATTAAAAACTAACTGGTGCCCGCGACTTCGTCCGCGTTGCAAGGAAATGCAGGAAATATGTGAGTGGTAACGCCAGACATAGTTATCCCTGTGACAACGGTGGCGTCGCCGCGCGACAGTGGCGCCCAATCCGTACAATATCTTTTTTTTATCCACACAATATCTTTTTATCTTTTTATGTCTTATTCTGATGTATAAGCTATATTGTTGTGAATTTCATTGAAATCCATTCAGTAGTTTTTGTGTGAGAGTAACAAACATCCATACATTCATACAAACTTGCGCATTTATAATATTAGTACCTACGGAATAAAATGATAATGTATGATTTTAAATAATAATTATAATAAATGAATAATTGATAAATTAACATCGAAATCAAAACAATGGTGCAATAGATACTTGTTAGGCAGTGTTGTCCATCAGCTGGATTATTTAGTTTCGTATTTATTTATGTACAATACTACTTATTGTATTTTTTTATATTGTATCCTTATAAAATTATTATTATTTTATATTTCTGAACATATAATTCCGCATAAATATTTGTATGTTTAAGTTACCCGTATGTGAAGTTGAAAATTAGTACATATACGGATAAATCCGTATAAATGGCAACACTGTGACTCCCTGCCCGGCCCATTCAAGGAGGATAGAGGTAACTCTTATCCTCCTTGATACCATTTATTGTGTGGGCGTGCCTTCCCTCCACTACCCGCGGGGGAAGAAAAGTCGAGTGAGATGCACATCGATTCATACCAAATATGAGGACAGAAAAAATCACAAATAGACCCTTGGGCTAACGGTTTTTATGAAAAAACTACTGCATATATCTATTTTGTGTAAAGTTATTTCAACTCTTGAATAACTAATCAATGTTTATGGGCAAAGTATTTTGGAGTTTTTGTAAACTAGAGTGACCTATTCAACCTCAAAGTTGCATTAAAACTTGTGTTAAAATATGGATTTTTCAATGATCATATCTTTTAAATTAATACTTTTTTTTAAGGATTGTATGCCTAGAAACTTAGTTAACGACAAGATAAATCGGTATCATGCTTACTTTTGTAAATTAAACATAAAACAGCGGTGTAATTAACCTTAAACGTTTGTATGTAGGAAAAGTGACTTGTAAAACCTTAATCTTTACCCATTAAACTATCAAAGTAGGCAGCAATCTCTATACCTCGTTTTTATATAGCGTGGCTTTTGTTAACATAAGAGAGTAGTCACCTACCGTCAATTAGTCAATTAGACAAATCGAAACATCATTATTATTTAAGATACTTAACACACATTGAAATGTTAGCCAAATTTAGCAAAAACATACTGTTTATGGCATTTTATTTATTATGCTACATTTATTTAAAAATGTTTGAGCATTTTTTGTGTTAAACATCTTTTAAAATTAAAATAATTTTTTTTCGTAATATAATAATTAGTTATCCTGTAAAGTAAAGCATTTAAAGGCTCTGTCGTTGATCAAACGGAGGCTCGCAAAAAATATTCGTGCGGCCGTTACACGGAAGGGAAAGTCCGGCTGTTGAGACCTGCGACCGGCCTGTTTTGGTTGGCCCGAGGCCCGCAACTCCTCCGAGCCACAGGCCAAACAAACCAAACAAAGTTTTTGCTTTATCAAATTGGAAATTCTCATTTTTTGTTTTATTGCCCTGAAGCTGTGGAAATTTATAGCTGGTCACTTTGCATTAATTTCGCATTCATTACACATCTCTTGAATTTTCGGTGAGAATTTTTTTTCGCTACGAAATTGAGTGTAAATTATGTATATTGTGTATTCAAGCGGCGTGCAAAATATAGCCATAAATTAGACCGTGCTCAAGAATATAATGGACTGTTATAA
Organism: Synanthedon formicaeformis; assembly: GCA_945859745.1. Taxonomy (NCBI): domain Eukaryota; kingdom Metazoa; phylum Arthropoda; class Insecta; order Lepidoptera; family Sesiidae; genus Synanthedon; species Synanthedon formicaeformis. Next base: position 7,264,287 of record OX243954.1, read on the forward strand.
GGAGCGCAGTGTATATCTTAATAGGTCGATTTCAACCTAGTGTTCAAAAGGGTATAATTAATAATTCTATTCGAAAACTATAAACGATAAAGAAAAACCAGAATAAAAATTCTAAGAGGATATTCTAGACATAATTCTGAATTCAACCAGTGTGCTCTGGTTACCCCCTTCAGGTTGTAAGAATCCCTTATCCATAATAGTACTATTATTAGGATTAGGATTATTTATTACAAAAATACAAATGTACCTACATTTACAGAATAAGGAAATTCATATAAGGAAGAAGTGAAGTAGTTTTGGCATTAAAATAGTTCAGTGTAATGCGAGCAAAACCCGAGTTCGTACTTCGACTTTGGAACAAACCGCACATTGCTAAGTGTACCATAATGAAGATTAATTGTTGACGACGATACAGATATTTGTCGTTCTACCATTATATGGCACCCCATTTGGTGTCTCATCGCTATTACGACAACCATATTAATTACGTTTCAAATTTTATGACGTCGATAAAGAAGGTCTGAAAATGTTAAGGTTTCACTTGCTTTTACGGTAGTTCGACTTGGGTCCGGTAAAATATAAGGCTAGTAAACTCAGAAATAGTTTATGTGAAGACTAAATATACTTACCATTAAAAGTACACGTACATATATAATGAAAGAGTAATAAACATCTATCCATCAATCCTCACAAATATTAGTAGGATAAGGATTATAGATTGGAAATTTTTTATGTTAGATTTTATTTTTATGATAAAGGTTGGTTTTTTAAAAAAAATTGCATTAAAAATGAATTTATTATACTTTGAGTATTAAACAAAAAAAAATTACATTTTCCATTTCTTTTAATAAATACCTATCTAAAAAGGCAGAAAGTTGTTTTAATTCCAGTTGACAATTGTCTAAATGAACATTAAAATATTTTTATTACTAGATCGTCATTTGATAAGTCTAAATACTTCACTTTAAAAAGATCAGATAAATTTGCCGGTTGACCAAGCACTTCCGCTGAGTGCTTCAAAAATCCCAATGCACAAATGGTGAAACCTGTTAAAATGTAAAATAAAAACACGAAATTAATATTGAGTATTTTAATTAAAAACATTAAGGTACGTAACAGGGCTAATAAGCTCATTTCTATTTCGCCGAATTGTGTTAACGAAGACCGGCTTCCGTCGCTGCCTGCCTTATCACAAGGAAGTAGCGCATAGTCGCCATTGTGTCGCGTAATAGTCGTAATCGACTGCTGAGCCCACGACTAACGACACTTTGATTAGAACTAAGTATTGTTTCTCCCTTGGCGTGAATTCTATTTCAACTGTTTGCTGATTGCCCTCTGAGTTGCCTTCTAACAATAATAATTACTGTTGAATTGCAACCTCTGATCAGAACGTACCCAGTTTTTAGAAATGAAAAATATTTGTACACTAGCTGGTGTCCGCAACTTCGAACGCGCTGTAGTTCACAGAGCAACCTAACATTTTTCCAGGATAAAAAGTGTCCTATAGTTTGATCCAGATAATCATTAATACATCAGTAAAAACCACATTCAAATCGATTAGACCGTTTCTGAGATTAGCGTGCACCAAAACGAACAGACAAACAGACAAGAATTTCAAAAAACCATTTTTTTGACCTCGGTAACATAAGTACAACGTGTAAAAAAAAAATTTCAAAAAATATTTAATGTACAGACGGCTCGTTTGCGATTTTATTAATTATGTATAGATACCTATAGACTATCCAGACTATAACGTGTGCGAAAGTAGCTCTTAAGTGTCTGTTATGTTTTCATGGCTAAACCATTCATTTTATATTGACTAAATTTGATATGATAAAACCTTGACTTTTTTTGTTAATTGTTAGTTTTTCGTGCTAGGGAAGCAACACAAATGCGACAGGCCGACATAATTTCATTCGTTTATAAACACAATAAATACTAGAGAAATGCAGGGACAAGATGAGAACATAAGGGAATTGTGTCTGGCATCCCTTACTCACGTGCCTACTGAAACGCAACAACGCATTTTCTTTTATTGCACAGAAGTCTTTTGTAAGATTACCTTCAGATAGACTGCCCTGTACCTTACTGCCATTACATACCAAATCAAATTTAGTTTTAATTTGGACTGAATTAATATTGTATAAAGAATGATTTCTGGACAAAATGGAGTTAAAGAATGCTCATACGATCGTTTCTTTGTGTCATTTATCGGAATGACTTAAGGTGCCATATATAAATAAGTACGAGTATTTAATACCTATCAAAAGTACTCTGTAATTTACTAAAATATTAGAATAAATAAATATTTTGAGTAAAAGCAAGCAATAATAAGAAATGCGAATTACTTAAACATAATAGTTAAATAACAACAATTGAGTATTGAAAACGCAAAGAAATATTTCACAAAACGTCATAAATATTTAATCTAAATGAAATCGCAAATATTCCTTGCATTGTACGCCACCCCATCTGCCGTTTGTACTCGTAGCAATAATGTCTAATCCACTTAACCGTCCCCTACAGTCGAAATCCATTTCATTACATCCCTTATAAACGCTGCATCAAATCCAAGTGAACATCGGCTAACCAATAAACTAAAACATTGTTGCAAATCCGAAGCTCCAAATCACTTCTCGAGCACGAGGCGGCTGAAAATCATTTATCTAAAAGCCGCTCCCCTCCGCCATCAAAACTAAATCAAGCAGGGCGAGGAACATAAACTCGACCGCCCTAGCAGTTAGATAAAATGTAAAGGGAAGTTTGATTCACTTGTGTGACACCACACGTCGCACGTTGCCCCGCTTTTGCCCGTCGCACGTCGCCCGACGGCGTCCCCCTATAACGACGTCTTTATGCCGAGCTATCTCTCTATTTGACTACGACTCATATCTCAGAGTGGAGGGCACTTAGTACGGCGTTATTGGAAAACTCCAACCTTCGCGTGTATGCAAAGCTGATATCAGCACGGAATCACTCTTAAGACACCGTTCGTTCAACGGACACATTTTAAATACAAACATACATTCAGTTGTCTTTACTTATCCTAACTTTCTAATTAATATAAAAACATTTATTTGTTTATTACACTTTCAGTTCTTAACTACTCAACCGATCATGATATTTTGCAAACACGTAATAGAATAGGGTTTTTTTTATGTTAAGGTCGACAAACTCGCTGACAGTCCACTTGATGGTCAGATATAACACAAACAACGCCACAGGTGCTGCAATTGCGCCTCCGACTACAGTAGGATTAATGATAAGGGATTGGGAATGAGCTCTTGTCTGTTGTCTTCTGTGAGGCGGTACTTACTGCCGCCAGATGGGCTCCCAAATGACTGTGAAACTCAATGTAAAGTGCGTAGTGGCAGTTGGAAGTGTTTACAAATCCAGATCAGAGCCAACTTTCAAAAGTTCATCATAATATATAGTAAAAATATATGACCTATAAAGATGGAATAAATCTTTTAAAACCTAAAAGGAAGAATGACGAAGTCGCGGATAAGAGGCTAGTACATGATAATTTTATTTACAGTAAAGTAAGTAAAAATCTGTTACATTTTAAATTTAAAATGGACGCAAATCATACTCTGGGGATACAAGTGCAGTTTAATTAATATAAGTAGGTATGTTGGTATCTAACAATAGCTAGATTTAAAAAAATTGTTTAAATTCAAAATGAATCGTAACAAGTTTACAACACTAAAATATATATAATATTATGTAGTATGCTTTGATTTATGTAAGTATAACTGGGTTTCGCGGCCTTATAAATTGAACTTTAGTGTTTCGTTTTTCTCACCGAGTGATTTGTTGGCGCTCACTAAACGCCCGCTGTTCAAAAATTTCAACAATCCCAGGCACAGTAATGGCACCCTTTTCCAACTTAATTTAATCATACTTTTTATATAAATAAAATAAAGCCGATTTCATACACACATAGTAACCATTCGATAGATTAAAATAGCAATAATTGGTGTGTGCTTATTAGTCATGGACCGTTGTAGTCCTGTGTGAAAGTTCACATATGGAGAATTTTTTCGCGAAGTAATATTAAAGTTCACAAAATAAAACGTATTTAATTAATAAAATGTAATACAATGATTTTTCCTGCATTTCCCTGAGAAGTTATATTATGAAATCTATTGCCGTGTCTCTTCCTAGTTCGTGTCAGCTGACTTTTCCTTTATTAATCACTGCATTTATAAGAGCAAGTATAAAAGAAAATTGTTAATTCTACGGACAAAAACTCATCGTCTCTGAGGCGATGGAGGCTTACAGGTTGATCTCAAGATAAGAGGCAGGGAGCGAGCGACGAACGGCAGCCAGCATCTGGCTCGGTAATTAAGCGCATCTGCCTACGTTCAATTTTGAAACGCGGTAGATGAAAGTTGCCCCTCACGCCTTCGGGTCCATTCGGGAGGGCACAGCAAATTGCTAAACTTTCAATTAAAGAGTTGTTATTCAAACCGCTGCCGGTTCCTCAACGGAATTATATTTTATTTCGAAACGAAAACTCTTGTTCTCGTTCCACTTAGGTACAGTTTTGCGATTTCTCAAAACGAATTTGTACAAACTTATTATTAACAAGTGTCTATTTTGACTAATTAATCAATCACGTTGATTCGTTTTGTCACAACTTTGTAATGATTGTGTTTTGCGTACGTTGGTGTGACATGAGTGAAGCTATGCAATTTTCACTTATAATAACTACCAATTTTTTCCTAAAAAATATATACCAACACAAACCTTCCACGTTCACCGCTCTTTACATTAGTGAAACAAATATAAAAACCCGTTGGATGGTTTAAAAGATGTTAGCGGAGAAACAGGCAGAGTCGGACTGCGACTTTATTTTATATGTTAATATTTTTATTTGGCCAATCCGTACTAAATGCGAAATTTCGTATGGATGTTTGTTACTCTTTCACGCAAAAACTACTGAACCGTGAAATTTTGCATACACGTTGTCTGGGATACCAGAAAGGACATAGGGTACCTTTCATCGTTCAACGCGGACGAAGTCGCGGGCACCATCTACTATTTAATATTTGGCGAAAAATTTTGGCAACTCTCTCAGAACGTCTGTGCCGCAGTGAAATCCTCTTACAACGCACAGCACTCGTACGAGTATAATAACGCATTATATGTGCTTTTTGTGTATAGATGAGTGATTAAGGCATGCCTGAGCCGATCTTGCCTCCGTTATCCTAATCCTAACCCTCTCCTAATCGGTTCGTTATCATACTCGTACTAAGATCTGTAGCGCACTTGCAGCACACAAGTAGAAGATAAAACTATGTTGATTGTTACAGTGTTGGATCGTCATCTACTCCCGGCTCCATGTGCGTCCGTCGCGTGAGGAAGGAGCATGCTGGTGCAACTCTTGGTACTTAGCACCGCACTCGCGGCTGCCACCACCGGAAAGCACGGTATGGAAAAACTAATAATTGTTATAATTATAACAAATAAGCATTAAAATATATTCTACATTTAACGTTAAAAAAGTTTATGACGAATTATTTTTTATGCGTGACACCAAAAATTAGTGACCGCTTAAAGGCTTAATTAACGGCTCAGTTGCTAATTAATGCTTAATTATTACATTAATTGCCTATTAATAGCCCAGTCAAATTAGAAAAATCTGGGGAAATAATTCGTGTAGTTTTGAAAATTGGTTCAATTATACCTTACAGTATCCAGATATAACTAGGCTTACGTTAAGATCGGTAATAATTACCATTTGCTGTAAAGCCGAGTAATGTTTTAAAAAAGGATAAAGGATTGATGCGTGAGAAATATGTAGGTTCAAGAAGACTTAGCTAATCTTTGTAAAAAATTTGTTGACTAGTCGATAATTAGGATACAGTCGATCTCGTTTTTTTCCCGATTCAGTATTTGGAATAAATTAGTTCAATGAAGTTAGCATAAGGACAATGCACTCGGAGGTGATTCCGATACCTGGATCAGCGAAGGGGTCTGTGGGCTACGGTGCCGATTGAGCTCCCACTTATCCAGTGCGTGCGGCTCTCCCGGGTAAATCTGGCACCTGCTTCACACGGGGTCGAACAGTCGGTATACGCCGCTGCGCCGGTGTCGTCCGGCTGTTCCAGGCTTCAGAGTCAGTCAAGCATCTTGCTTTGATTGCTTTAAGTCAGATTTGATGAGAGGTGTGGCGGCCCAATTGATGTTTCAGTGGGTCGCCATAGGAGTAGAATGCAGCCTGGCTACAGGAGGTGAGTCGAAAAGGACAAAGCGGTGTTTGTGTGGCACGGGGATAAGGAATCACATTTGCCCATGGTGGAACATGGAGGGGTTTTAGTGCGGTATTGCCCGTTGATAAATCATACCCCTTCGCCGAATGCCCTGGTCGGCGAAAGAAAGTCCGTAAAGTCTGATTTCCCCTCCTAAAAAAGGACAATGCACTTTTTCCCAAAGAATATCTATTGGTTATAAGTGATGAAACAGTCTCCGAAATACGTTTATACTGTTGCTAACGATGGTTTCAAAATATCACAGAAAATGTTTAGTGTGTGTTTTGTTTCAAACTTAATTTCTTTTTGATAGGACTTGGGAATTTGTTACCTGCGCGAATTTCCTCTCGCTGTTTGCAAATAATAATACAGAGTTAGTAAGTTAAAAAATTTCGCGTAAAATTTGCATAAACCTTATGGAGCCCTGTTTACTTTTCGGAGTTTTCTTTTTTCTCTCGCTCAACCCTCGTGCGGTTGTTAGTCTGTAACTCGATTCATAAAAATATTTTTTTTTATTTATGTTGGTAATTTTTTTTATTAACTTTAATAACTTTTATAATACCTATTAATAATTTGAAACGGATTTTAAAATCAAATAATTTGTTATTTGATATTAGCAAATATGCAAATAATATTTTACGAATGCAGAGCAGTTGTAAAATAACAAATCAATGTAAATAATGTACCTACCGATATTTTAATGTTTGAGAACTTTACAATCGAATCGCATAGGCGTTATTTGTTTTTGCAATACAAGCCCCAATTTTATCTAATTAAATTTTTAATATTTATCACTATGAAAAAAGTGTACTAGGTCAATTCAATGATTAAACTGATTTAATATATTTACATAGTATAATTTGAAGTCGCTTTCCGCGTCTGTCTCTATGGCCGCTAAATTCTCTTAAACCAAGCAACGGATTTTAATGTGGTTTTCACCATTCATATAATAAAACTTTATTACATTTTTTCCTATTATATTTGGCGGCCTATTTGGCGGTGCCCGCGACTTCATACGCGTTGAAAAATTAACTATAGCGTTTGACATCTCTTTCTCTATGGGTAATTCTACCCATAAATTTCACCCATTCGGGTGAAATTTGGCACACAGATAATTTATTACCTGTAATAACATATAGGATACTATTTATCCTGGAAAAATATTTCCAAAAAACTAACTACAGCGCGTACGAAGTCGCTGGCACAGCTAGTCTACAATAAATATATCTCATATTACTACTGATACATGAAAAAACAATTCGAGAGTTTATTGAGAAGGAGCCATCTAATCCCCTACAACAGCCTTACCCAACTCCTATATATTGACTTCACACAACTTTGATGATACAAGAAGATTTCTTACCTCGTTTTAAAGATTAATGACATTCAACTTTTGAAAATTTACTAACGGAGAACTGGGGAATTATTGCTATGCAAGGAACAGCATATATATCTACACATATACATAAAACTGATGTGTCTGTAAGTAATGTCAACATAACTAAATGTATATAAAAGTATATACGGTACTTTTTAAAGATTTTTGTGGTCACAGCGATGAAGGCGTTATTCAAGTGTTATATTTTTCATTTTTCAACGCAGATAATTATACATAGATAATTATACATAGACATGGGTTACTGTAATTATACACATGGAGGCTGTAATATCTAGTGAAATATAGCGATTTAATGAAAAAAAGAAGTTTTCCCCAAATACCATAGGCAGAGAAAAATATCGTTGTCTCTGTGAACTCAGATCTGAATCCCTAGAGGTTTATGTCTTTTCGGATGAGCCGGCTTACGGGAGGACGCGCGAGGAAAACTCCTTCCCTCATAAATATTTACTTTATGAAATAACACCATCCAAGTTTACCTTCGCATACCGGGTGGACACAGGTGATAACTGCTAAACAAAAAATAAACCTATTTGGTCCTTTGTTTCCCTAACGAGAAAATCTTGCGTATATTTCGTAGCTACTTTCTTGCTCTTTTTTTACAGACAGTACCTATCTCTACATAGTATAAAACAGTCATTTTCCACGTTTATCTTTTCTGTATGTCTCTCTGTATATCCGCTAACTCCTAAACTACGCGGATGTCGTTATCACTATCAGTTAGATAACTTTTCATTGTAGATTTAAATATATTATATATGATAAAACCTAATTGTTTTTATATAAGTAGAAATAAATAATATTTTACAAACAAGCCACCGAAAAATAAATTTACATAGCTTACGTAAGCTAAACCTTAAAAGAAACAAAAATAATACACTAAAGGATTGTGATTCTTCTAAAATCCTAAAAAAAACTCCTGAATTGCATATCTATATGTGTTACGATTGCCTCACAGTGTTACGTTGCTAAAAACGGGGAAAGTTTGTTCCTATATATGATTTGCCGTAAAATACAACCGTGCGAAGCCATACGCAGGTCGCATGTTAATAATTTGGTTCTGTTTTCCTTCTGTCTATAATTTGTATAATACTTCAACTCTCTTTAATTATAAAAGTTCAAGGACAGCTACAATATGTTAATTAAAGGAACCAATTAAATAATTAGATACTTAGGTCAACTAGACAGTTGCCTTGGTGGAAGTCTAACTTATCCCATACAATGACAGTTATGTTCCAACAAAATATTCTATTACTGTACGAGTGTGTTTGATAGGCACCCGAAAAGAGTTTAGTTTGCCGCTACAACCGTACCTATTCATCTAAATACTGTCTTAAGGAGACGCTGTAAGAGCAGTAAAGGTATTCCTCATAAATTTTGTATGGAACGAATTTTTATCCGCTAGTATCATATAATTAACATTAGTCTGAATTGAAAAGCGTTTGAACATACCGTCGTTAAATTTGAATGATTGCTTCATTCAAAATTACAAAATTGAATTTTATAAAGGCAACGGATTATTGGATGAATGGATGAACACGTTTGAACGGTAAAAATGAACGCAAATGAAATTAATTGCGCGATCATGAGCCATCGGGTGTGTGAGTTAATACAATATTCATCGAATGCGGCCTGAATGATGGGGGCCAGTGACGTGTGAAACGTTCGCATCGCGGTCCGCGCCCGTCCGCGTCACACTGTGCTCGTGAAAAGTTACATCCAATTAGCAGAAATCGATGACGTGAGCTGCACCCGAGTGAATTTGACAACCGCTGTCACGGTTTAAAATTCCAATTATTGAACATTGAGGTATTATATTACTAACCTACTGGAGAAGCTATCCCAAGTACAAGTTGATGCTCCATTTTGGTAATAGTTATATCTAATAGCGCTGGACGGCTGAAATCAAAATAAAGTCGTCTAATCAAAGGATGCAAACATGCAGCGCTTTGTCTTTTTTGTGAGTAATTTTTATGAAAACATTGCATGAAAACAAAACAAATAAAATACTTTGTAATTAGTAGTTTTCTTCTTACCGATGAAAAGTTATTCCATTTATTTTTTGTACTGTTAGTACAAAATCTTAATACACAAATCGGCATATTTTATACAATAAACATTAAACACTTTTTTATAAGCGTCATCGCACACCTGGGCCACGAAACCAACGCTCAAAGCGAATTCGCTTAACACTGCAAGCGTCAGCGTCGAGCGTCAAAAATTTCGATGCAATTTGCAGCGCCGTATTGTGGCCTCTTATATGAACTGCAATCATTTATTTTTGACGCTCGACGCTGACGCTCACAGTGCAAAGCGAATTCGCATCGAACGTGGTTTTCGTGGCCCAGGGGTTTTTGTTGTCCTTACAGCGGTGCTGGCACCTTTGCCAGCACCGCACTTTATTGGGAAAGCGGTGGTAAGTGCGGTGTCGCCTCCAATAGTACATTGTAATCTCAGTTAGTGAATGGCGCGGCAGCGCAACACTATTCCGTCGTTCGGCGGCCTACTGAAAACGGTGACAAATTTGTTATTAGTAATTTACAAATACATATATGTAGACGCATATATGCAATGCAATCATTGCATCATTAAAATTCCGTTATTGTAGTTGAGCTAAATTAAATTTTGCGAATACCGAACTCTGTGAGTTCACTTTGTGCATTCGCTACGTATTAAATATGTTGGCAACATTGTTCCCAAACAATAAATATTGGGTGCGCAGATAAAAACATGTACATTTTACATGATTAAATACATTTACTTAGAGTATTAATTTAATTCTTAACTAAATAAGTATAGAATTAAATCGTTCTTAATTTTATAGCTAGACAATAACACAAATTACCGAACTGATCTAAATATCATACAGCGAACGGGTCACCGCTACACCTAGACTAAGGTCAAATTTTTAGTTAGTAGTAGTCTCGTTCAAAATTGTTCAGTTTCAAAATTCCAAAATCTCTAAACAAAAGTTTTCGACCAATGTGATGATGATAATGACCCTGAAACGTGGTCTCTAACTTAATATAGTCCCATAGCCAATGGGCCTCGTAAGTATAAGCTCAACGTCTTATGTACTTACTTGTAATATGTACTTCATATTACATATACTTAGTTCATAGTGCTCTTCACATTTTTTTTTAGATTGGCATTGGCAAGATCTTTCCGAAATCATAATTGCATATCAAAGGCACGTGTCCAGCAGTGAATCGTAAACAGTAGCAGCTGTGTTTTAATTCATTTCAAAGTCTGATTAGAAAAGTGCGGAACAAAATTTAATCTTCGTCGGCACATCAAACCATAAACACTGATTGTTCGAGTGAATCGCGACAAGAGGCAAATTCCGGAGTACGGTTATGGAAGTAGTAAACCGAGGCAACCCGTTAAAATAATGCCATATACTTACCATAACAATGTAACGTCTGTTTTGTCTTATGATTTTTTTTTTTTAGAAATTAGACTATACTCTTCTGAATTAAACAATTGATACTTCTTTAAATAAAGATTTTATTTTTATTTTATTTACCCCTTTTACGTTAAATTCACAGGTTCTTTCTAGTGAAATATTTGGCGTGGAATATACGTAAAATTTAAAATCTAATACCCCACTTATATTTTAAATATTTGACAGTGATCGATAAAATGTCTATTACCGTTATTAACTAAACCATTTAAGTAATTTTCGTATTCAAATTTATGTTATTGTCCACTTTGAACGAGGCTTGAAAAGTTGTAGGAATTATGTTTTACCAATTGTAATATGCGGTCAATGGATTTTTCAATTAAAAATGTTTAGTTTGGAATTACACTGAAGCTGATAAACACTACTTCCTGCGCGCCACAGATGGATAGGCAAAAACTTCCGCCAACGTAGCAGTCTCCCTTCTGAGGTGATTCCGCCTATAATATGACCTTTTAAAGCGTTCCTGCATGGTCAGCATTGTCGTTGGTGTTTGTCCGCGGTCCCTTGTGTTTTTAGGCGACGGTAGCCATCTACTATCAAATAAACCGTAGGCCAGTAAGCCTTCAATAGCTTCAATGATCTAAAATTGATTTAGATTTTTCTATACGATAATATTATGATTTTGCACATAATATGTTAATATTTTACCATAACACAAAAATACTACTTACAAAAAATACAATTAATGTGACTGGTTCTTGGAAACTAACCTCTGGATTGTTAAATAAGTAAAATTGCGTTCGATCTGCTTTAAAATACATACAAAAATAGAAAAATAAATTTTATTCCTACAAATAAATATTCCTATTTTGGTTTGGGATTTCGCTCAGTGACCTATAAATAATTATTGTTCCGGACATTATCTGGCCTTGTGCCAGTCACACGTCTAACAACTTTTAAGTTTTAACTTTTAAGTTAAAAATTTAGTTTATGTTAAAGTATAATAAAGTTGTAGGTACCTAATAAAAGAATGTTAAATTGCACTGAATTGTAAAATGACCTCTTAGGTAATATAATCAAAGGATTGAATTAATGCATTTTACTTGTAATTTAGTCCAAATATATAAGAATATTAGTAGTGCTTTACCTTAAACAAAATAACAACGCCTATTTCAACACTCTTTATTAAAATAAAAGAACAAAGGGAATAATAACATAAACGTAGCAATATGGGGCACGTCAATAATTACTGGCATTACAAGTTACAATGTGGAACCGTACTGCGGCTGAAAGGAGCGATACCCATCATTATCTCTTTTCCACTTCGTACTTTTTCAATCGACTTCCAAAAAAGGAGGAGGTTCTCAATTCGACTGTTTTTTTTATTATTTTTGTTGCCTCAGAACTTTCAATTGGGTAAAGCGATTTTGATAATTCTTTTTTTATTTGAAAGCTGGTGCTTCCCGTATGGTCCCATTTCAATTTGGTCCAGTTCTGACAATAGCATCCATGAGAAAACGGTTTGAAGTCGGTTTTTTTGTTAAAAAGTTATTATTAAATTCGTTTCGAAGACTTCGAACACTACAATTACAATTTTACTTCGCACACACAGAATTGAAATCGTTTTAATAAATGCTTGAACTCTTTTGTACTGATAGTATGTTAACATTGCAGCCTGATGCGAAATTCCGCCATTTGGTAAGTAATTGCCAATTCTACAACACAGAGACATAAACAAACAAAATACTTGGGCTTATTCGAATAGTTTTCTGAATAATCCAATAAACAAAGTGTATTATTTATATAAATGTTACATAAGAGAAGGGAGACTTATATTTTACTAAAATTGTAATTTTTTTTTATAACAAGCGATCTGATTTGTAATAGGAATAAGTAAAGTGTACATTGTGGTTAGTACCAACAGAGAATAATAGCAAAATTCAGCTACAATCTACTCGTAAAAATCTAAATCAAAAAAGCCACAAAAATATTAAAAAAAGTTTTTCCGCTTGACTTCTATACAACAAAGCTATTGTGGCCTATATTATGAACGATGAATCCGTACAACATTGAAAGTAATAACAAACAATAGTCAGAATAACGATCGCCATCTAACTCGAATCGCAAACAAGTAAAAGAAACATAAAATATCAATGACGATGATCTTTGACACTAATTAAAACTTTGAACGGTGAACGAGCAAAGATATGGCCCTCAGAGAATTGTTCCGTTTCTGTGTCGCACTCTAATTGCGCCTTCTCAGAATCATTTGCATTTATTACCTTTGAAAAACTTGTGCTTCTCCTATTTTTCTGTGACAACGTCTAGATGTCTAGAACGTGACTGGTTAGTTTTTTTAAGGTAACCAATACCATTTTTCGGTATAACGTTGGTTAAACCATCGATGGGGGTGTTTTTTTATTTTTTATGTTAAGGTCGACAGACAGGCTGACGGTCCACTTGATGGTAGGTGGCTACCGTCGCCTATAACTTAAGTAACGCCATAAGTGCTACAAGTGCGCTGCCGACCATAGAAGGATTAAGGATAAGGGATAAGGAAGGGAAGGGGTAATGGGCCCTGGCATCACTTACTCACACACCGAAACACAACAGCACATAATGCTGTTATTTCACGGTGGTATTCTGTAAGGTGGTGGTTACTGCCGCCAGACGGGCTGCCCAAATGACTGCGAAACGCAGTGTGCCCTACCACTACTATTATTATTTAGTATTTGATTTTTTTTATTTATTTAGTATTTGAGATACACCAACAGTACACAATATGTTGCTTGTTTATAATATAATAATATACAGCGTATTTCGTTCGGCTGACACGCACTACCAATTACGGTAACAAAAATTTAAGAGTCTAATAATGCATTGTAAGTTCAAGATAATATAGATTTTTATTTTATCTATTTTATCAAAATAATAATATACAATACGAATATTTTGTATTAGTTATTCTGTAGTAGATATCTGCTACCCAGTGACGCATCTGCGTTATAATGTTCTAACTTAATATTAACAAATACGGTATAAGTCTATATTAAAAAAATCACAGTGTATTTTATTAGGTTATGCGCCCAGTTTAAGGTAAGTATAATAACGGCTGCAGAGATTACACTGATAACGTACCAAAACTGAAGGGGCGAATAAATTGATTCTGATGAGTCATGCGCGGCTAAGATGTAAGAAAGGAATATTGTTAATTAATTGTTTGTGAATGACCTGCTTATCGGTGTGAGAACAGTACTTATTAGAGCTGCCTTGCAGCTTCTAATAAAATTAATAAACATACGAGTACAATAAATGGTACCTACTCTTAATAGTTTTCTAGTTAAGGGTTGAGTCTGGCGGTGCAAAACTACGAAATAGAAGACAAAAAACAGCTCGCGCGGAGAGCTCCTCCTCTGCCATCCTGCGTCGTAATTTATCAATAGAATGTTGCTCTACTTATGGCTTTTATTTTTAATGTTTTAATTTTTAAAGACAATTTTTAATGTTCTTAATTAAGAAAATGGTTTAGTTTGAGAAAAAAATAATCAGCAAAATGTAAGAATGACCACATAAGAGAAACTTATTGCTAAATAGATTTTATAATTTATCATTAGTTGTTATGTATTACGTCCGTAAACATAGCTCAACATGCTGCAGGGCTTGGGAGAGCTCTATTTAACTCTATTTTTACCTAATAAATACCCTATAAACAAACGTTTAAAAAATACTCAACTGTTAACCATATTATAAATTTTTCTTGGTTATAAAATATTTCTAGTTTTTCCCTAAATTAGTTTGAAAACCACGTTATCAGCAGCGGCAAAAAATCGACGAGAGTCAATTTTTAACGGACTGCAGCCTTAATCTAAGTTTTAACTAAATTAAGTATTTTAAGCCGGTAGTCGAAATGCACCATCTTTGCTATGTAAGTATTATAGCCGGAAGGATTTGCTGTTCAGAACAAAACTTATGAAACTTGATAACTTCTCTCACTTTTATCGGTTTTGAATCTCAGAACACTTTTATCCCAACACAATCTCTACTAGTCTTTACATAAAATATTATAAATGTGAAAGTTTTTAAAAATGTTTCTTGTTTGTTCCTCAAAGAGGCGTAAACCATTCAACGGATCTTAATTAATAGGTTATAACAAGAATTAATAATTTAAAAAAATGGGTGTGTCTGTGTCGTGGACACGGCCGTGTATTATTTTCTTTGAGCATATTATAAGTATATATTAAAAAAATTCGAATATACCATATAATTATACCTAATATGGAATTAATTTAATGACATATTCTCGTCAAAATATTATAAATAGTTTGTTATTAGAATTATTATTAGAATGAACAGTGACGTTTTCTTGCAGAGGCGATTTTTAAATGTAGATAAAAGAAAACGAAAGGGATATCTGCAAACAAAATGGGGGACGGAAGGTTTAATCTGTAAGAGGTACAAATCGCTCGTTATGTAAATTGAATGTCTTGCAAATTTGAATCGCTTTCATAAGCCAATTCCCTCTGAATAAAAACAATGGGATACTCTTTCGACGTTCAGACGTTTCCAAAGAGAATTTATGTCCGCTCTTTAGTTATTCAAGTCCATATTATATTTAACTAATCACCCCTTGTCATTTTTCAGTAATTTTTTTGAAGAATATTAAACCTTTTTCAGCTTAACTAATAACAAAGTGATGAGCAGTAGTGATGAATTCGTGTATACAAGATAATATAAAAATAAGAATTTAGGTATAAGAATTAATTTAAACTAGATAAATTGTTTATTACTATAAACGTATTTTTAATAAATCTCAGTTACATTACACAAGCGTAGGCATTAAGTTCTAGTTTTCGAGACATGCTGCAATAAAAAGGAACAAAGCAGCGAGCAGTTGAGCCTCACAATGACACGGTGTCAAGTACAGAAAATTATGTCCATTCAACTGGCGGCGCAGCAGAGGATTAAGAGAAACGGGGACGCATCTCTAGCACATTATGTCGGAAAACCAGCGGTTAATATTAACCTAAATTTTTATTGCTTCATTATAAATATTATTTTTCTTAAAAAATAATATTTGATATTTCGAACAAGTTATTTGATGAATTATGATCATTTAATATATTTTCAGTATAATACAGTTCTTCTTGACATTCAACTCATTTTAAACACAAAATAATTAAAACATTATTACTATAGTAATCTATACTAATAATAAATCTGTAAGGGTCGGTCATGGAGTAAGTTATTTTGTTTTCAGAGATATATCGTGTTTATAGGCTATATACATGATACTGAAACTAAATTGACCATTTTTTGATTTTTTTTCTGTATGTATGTATGTATGTAAGTATGTATGTTCCTCTATAACTCTTAAACGAATCAACTGATTTTAATGATACTTGGTAAATAAACATTTAGACCTACGGGACACAGGATAGGCTACTTTTTTTTCAACGCGGACGAAGTCGCGGGCGCCAACTAGTAATATATATAATTAAAACAGAAGCTACAACCAACTGTTTTCGCTTCTATTCTGATAACTTTAAATATTAATAAATTATAAGTGGTTCGATAGTCCTACATATTATGTTTGTGGCTCATTAAGTGTTATTATTTAAAATTATTACTCGAAAGTGGTTACGCTTAGCGCCTCTTTCACCAACGTCAAGTAAGCTAAACCGTCACTTAAAGTCACCTGTCACCAGGAATAATTTAGCTCATATACCTTTGTTTGTACTGTAAACGTCCCAAACATTAAATAGAAAATAATAATAAAAATTCGCCTATCGAACGATGCAGTAAACCGAGTGCATAATTCAATAAAACAGAAAATAATTTCTAAAAGTAACTAATCAACACTTTACTTGTAGTTGGTGAAAGAGGCGCTTAGATTATTAAACGAAAATTATTGGTATTGCTTAGTACTTTAACAATAACTATGTTACGGTTTAAATGTAATAAGTTCCAATAACTGCAAGAACCAACCAAAGTTCAATTCAATTTCACAAATACTTTCTTAGTGAAGTACTCAGATTTCTACTTGAAGTTTTCCTGGTGAGTCTGTGTGGTATTATAACTTTTCATTAAATCGTCACCTAAAGAATTTTGCATCTGCTATCTGGATTTTATCCGCAGCATATCTCATAATACCCTCGTTTTAAGTACTTTTATTGGGATCTTTTAAAACACACAAACTCTGGTACCTAAGGTATTGGTATATTGAAAAAATTGACCACGTCTGGTTGACACCAATGTTGTACTATTGTAAACTATACATTAATATATAATGAAGACGCTATCACTGTATCTCCGCCACTGATTTTGATATGGTTTACAAATGGAAACAGCGATAAACGAGGAAGGTTTTCTTATTTTAGTTGAAGAAAAAAATCGTACGAAGCCAGGAGCCGGTCGACTGTAGATCTAATATTATTGTTATAGATCATGTGTAATTAGCCATTAAGTAAATGCAGGACAGGTTTTTTGCCAATTTAATTCATTATTTCCATCGGCAAAGAATAACATCTTGGAAGTTCGAGAAGATAATCAAAGACATGTCAAGTCCTGTTAATCCGCAGTGGCTGGTGAAATTTCTCACATTGAAAATGAAACCCCCTACATAGAACGTAATCTATACCAATATATAAAGCTGAAGAGTTTGTTTGTTTGTTTGTTTGGTTGTAAGTGCTAATCTCAGGAACTACTGGTTCGAATTGAAAAATTATTTTTGTGTTGGATAGTCCATTAATCGAGGAAGGCTATAGAGAACGCGGACGAAGTCGCGGACACCAGCTAGTATAAGTATATAAAGTATATGAAAATGTATATCCCGATACACATACGTCCTCAGGCGATATCTGTTTTCAACCGACGAAAACGAAAAAACAAAAACGGAGGAGGTTCTCAATTCGACGTGTATATTTGTTTTTTTTTTTTATGTATAATGACGCATAACTTTTGACAGGGTGGTCCGATTTTGATAATTCTTTTTTTATTTAAAAGGGTGCACCCCCAAGGGGGTCCATTTTAATTTGGAAATAAAATTCCAACACTAAGGGTAGGAAAACAGGGGATGATTGACTTTTTATAGGGGATGATTGATTTTAACGCATAACTTTTTACAGAGTAGTCCGATTTTGATAATTCTTTTTTTAATGGATAGGGTATACCTCGAAGTTGGTCTCGTATAATTTTGGGAAAAAAAAATCTACCCTAAGGGTGGGAAAATGGGGGTGGAAAAATTAAAAATTAAGCATGTAGTAAATATTAGATTATAGCCACAAAAAAATATAAAATAAATTTTTTAACAAAAAATAAAACCGTCGAAAAAACTGAAAAGCAAAAAATTATCTTATTATTTTACCTAAGTAATTTTGAGTCGGCGCCAAACAAGCAAAAATTACGTAAAGAGTTTTAATTGCTCTATTCATAGGTAGAGACTTAAACATAATTTAGTCATATGTGATATGATTACTCATCCATTCCATTTTCTTCCATTCCATTCCATTTCCTCTGAAGGTAATCACGCGAAATTCTATACATCTAAAGTTTAAAAAAAATATTAACAACATTCTTTAATACCCTTTCGAGTACTTAGTCGTAGAACTCGGATAATGTCCTCTGGCACTAATTAAAACTTTGGAAACAGCAAGAAAAAGGGTTAAGAAATATGGCATTCGGCGGATAGTAATGGCTCTGTGGCCTTGTTTAATTTCCTCAGTTTTTCTTCAGTTAGAATATTAAAAACTCTCAGGCGTTACAACAACTCTGTCCATATTTATTTTTTCTCATTAAATCTTTTAATTTTGCGTCTTCCTTACTTCATTTCCGAGTAATTTGTACTGTAACCGGCATAATAAGAGGGCCCTGCGAAGGGTGCCTTTTAGTAAGGGGCGCTTTGAAAGAAAAATGTCTCGAGTATCGTTTCATCACTTTTATTTCACACACGGCTAGCTTAGTTCTATATTCACAAGAAAACGTCCCCTCACAAAGGGTGTATAACACATGAAAGGCACTGAACAAAAGGGGCCACGACACAGGCCGTTACAAATCTAGATATAGGCAACCTAGATAGGTCACCGCGCACTTCTTTAATATGTCGAGGAGACATAACTGGGCTTACGAGACACGCACGTTAAACCGAACAGAGCTTCCCTCTCAGAAATAGGGCTTGGCTCTCCGAATAGCGTTAAACGAACTACTGGCTTCATGACTCTTCCGTGTCTCTTTGTGACTATGACTGTCTGTAACTGTCTCCGTGACTCCTGTAACTGTAACTGTCTCGGAAAATGCGGTCCGCGGGCTTTTATGCCCGCGCCCCTGGACTGGTCGTCGAGTGGGGTACCTGCGCGTCTTTCGTGTTCGCGCATGCGCACTGCCAGCGGCAGGCTGAGAGGAGAGGCGGGAGACGAGGTAAGCGTCGACTGTATCAAACGAACTAGGCGGGGCCTATCGGTAGAGAAATTGGGGGAACCAATCATGATGCTCCGTAAAAGTGGCGTGTTACATACTCCCCCTTTTGACCAGATAAGTGCCCTCACATCTGGTCAAACACCTATAATGTAAACCTCACGGTCTTGCGCGGACGCCCTCTTTTCCTCTTGGGTAAGACGGGGTCCGGTTCCAGCAGGTCGCCTTCACGGGCGTGATATCGTTTGATGTCGGAGACATGGTACTTGCCGATGACTTCTGTCGGCGCGGTACAGCAGGCGACTAAGTAGGTGGTGGGGCTTGCCTTCCGGATAATACGATAGGGTCCATCCCTTCGTGGAGCTAACTTCGAGCTAACACCCTTCTTGGTGTTGCTAAGAACGTGGCTCCGTAAAAGTACTAGGTCGCCGGGGGCATAATCTTCCCCTATTTGTCTCCTCTGATCCTTTACATTTTTTCTTATATCTTGACTTCGTTCAATTATTTCCTTAGCTGTGCTCAGTGTATCAGCAAGCTTCAAGAGGTAAGGTGTCACTTGTGGGACGTAGTTTTCAGCTTCAATTACGGCACGGAGATCAGCACGCGCGTCAATGGGCGCGCGGAGCTCCCGTGCGAAAGTTAGGTACGCGGGCGTCTGCTCGGTACTACTTGTATGGCCAGTATTGAGGGCGAACCTTATGGAAGGTAAAGCCTCAGGCCACTGACGATGCTCGTTACCTAATAGTATGGCCAACTGTGTTTTCAACTCCCGATTTTTCCGTTCGACGGGGTTGGCCTCGGGGTGATAGAGCGGTACCAGAGTCTGTTGCACGCCCAGGACAAACATGGCGTGTTGCATCACATCAGCAACGAATTGGACTCCATTGTCGGAGACGAGCCTGCGCGGAACTCCGAATCGCAGGAATATTTCGTCGACGAGCGCCTTAGCGCAGGCTTCGGCCGTAGCTTCTACTAGGGCGAACAATTCCACCCATTTACTAGCAGTATCTTCGACGATGAGTATCCACCTTTCACCGTTAGGTCCCTTGGGCAGTGGGCCGAAAAGATCGACTGCTAAGACTTCGAAGCGCTGAGCAGGCACAGGCGTCTGGATGAGTCCGGCGGGCTTCTGATTTGAGGGCTTATACCTCTGACATTCTAAGCATGTTTTCAAATAATCTTCGACGTAACGTCGCATACCGGGGAAATAGAATCGTCGGGTGATCCGACGTAGTGTCCTCTCGACACCTCCGTGGCCTGAAGTGGCTGAGTCGTGGCACTCCGCCATTACTTCTTTTCTTCGGCTAACGGGTATCACCAATTGTGGTTCCTCGGCATCTGGATCGTAGTAGCGATACAAAACTCCTTTATTCATATAATAACCTCTGTCAGTCCACCTCTTGATGGCGACTTCCTCTTTTCCTTCGAGTTCCTTGATAATTTTAGATACGTCGGGGTCTGCGAGCTGGTCATCACGTAGTTGTGTCGCATCCCAGTGTGGCGTATCGATCGTGACGGTGCACACGCCGCAGACCTCCTGTACGGCGTGGTCACACGGCGGTCGGCTGAGTGTGTCAGCAATTAAGTTGGCCTTTCCAGGCGTATAGTCTACCTTGAGATTGAACGACTGCAACTTCATAGCCCATCGTGCCAGACGGCCGGAGGGCGTCTTCAACATGAGCAACCATCTTAGTGGCTGGTGATCACTTGATACTCGGACCTCATGTCCGTCGATGTATCCTCGGAACTTTTCTACTGCCCAAACGACCGCGAGCGCCTCACGCTCGGTCGTAGAGTAGTTGCGTTCAGCTGGCAGCAGAAGACGACTGGCGAACTCGATGGGGTGTTCTTCCTTCGGGGACTCCCCCTGAAGTAAAACAGCCCCGAGGGCATAGTTACTAGCGTCTGTTCTTATGATGAATGGCTTACTGTAATCTGGTTGTACCAATACGGGCGCCGTGGTAAGAAGAGCCTTTAACTCCTTGAAAGCTCGATCCTGTTCTCCTTCCCATTTCCAAGGCTGGTCTTTTCTCGTGAGGACCGAAAGCGGCTGAGCCACTTTGGAAAAGTTAGGCATGAACTTTCTGAACCAAGAACATGTTTGTAGGAATGTTTTCACCTGTTTTACATCACTTGGAGCCCTCATATTGGCGATGGCCGCTACTTTCTCGGGGTCTGGTGACACTCCCTGCGGGGTGATGACATGCCCGAGGTATTTGACGCGGTCCCGGGCGAAGACGCACTTGTCGCGGTTGGCCCGGAGTCCGTAGAGTTGCAAGCGGTCGAAGACGGCTCGCAGATCCTTTATGTGTTGCTCAAAAGATGCTGAAATCACAATTAAATCATCGATGTAGCCAAGTATAGTGACATCTTTGAGAGCGGCCCCAGAACGGAAACGATCGATTAACCTTTGAAAGGTGGCCGGGGCGTTACGTAGCCCATATGGCATTCGTTTAAAACGGAATAGTCCGAACGGCGTTACAAACGCAGTCTTATCCCTATCTTCATTCCTTACAGATACCTGCCAGTAACTAGATCGCATGTCTATTGTACTCATTACACAATCCCTTTTGGTTGAGTGTATCAATTCATCAATTAGTGGTAAAGGGTACGAATCTGTTTTCGTGATAGCATTGAGTTTCCTATAGTCGACACAAAACCGAAAAGTTCCATCGCGTTTGGGAACTAATAGGGCGGGAGCACCCCAGGCTGATTCACATTCTTCTATTATGTCGTCTGCGAGCATCTTTTCTATTTCTTGCTGCATTACCCCTCTCTTAGCGGGGGTGAGACGATAAGGTGGCACGGCTATAGGCTCATGCTCACCCGTATCAATACGATGTTCCGCAAACGGTGTTGGTCCTCCCCCTAGACTAAAGATTTCCTCGTAGTCTAAAATTAATTGAGAGAGTTGGTCGCGTTCGCGTCTCGTAAGTGTTATGCCCTCCTCTTTTCTTAACACATCTACAACAGCACACGAGGCGTGAGGTGAAATTTGTTCATACGAGAGGTCGTAGACTTTATCCCGGTCATTACTAAAATACCAAAGAGACTTACCGAAATCGAAAGATAGGCCCACTTGTTTGAGGAAGTCAATTCCCAAAAGCGTTTCATTATTTCGGGCATCCGGAAAGATAATAAACTCGACAAGTATACTTTTGCCGAAAAATTTCACCTCAACCTCTGTAACAAATACATTTGTACACTTTACAATACCATCAGCTAATTTAATATTTTTAGTAGTGCTGTGAATTGGATGACCATGTTTAACTAAGAAGGCATGAAGTGAACAACTAGCGATACAACCTTTGGCACCGGTATCTACAATCGCTGTGCCTTTTTTACCAAAAATTTCTATATACAGTATAGGTCGTTGAAAAAATACTTTTTGTTCTGACAATGAACAACTTGTTACCGCATAACTATTAAAATTTACAGCGTCTACAACCGACGTCGTAGGCGCAAACGATGACGTAAGCGTCGTATCACTTTGCGGTGACGCAGCACTGCGTATACTAGAAGTACAACTAGTGTCATAATCATTATTTGTATATATAGAGTTCCTAGTACAGTTCGCACAATTTGACTTAATAACACCGTGGGCACCGCACCCATAACACTTAATAGCACTTTTTACACTATTTGCTTTTATTCGTAAGCAATTTTCACGCGTATGACCATTTTTACGGCAGTAAACACAAAAGGCATTGCCTTTGTACACTTTGACAGACGGGTTACACTCGCGTTTAGTACGTACGGATTCACTCGGTGACCGTTGATTGGTGGACGGAGCGCCACATGCGCCCCCAGCGGCGCGTTGGTGAAACAACTCGTCGTCGCTGTAGTGTCGCCGGCCGCCGCGCAAAGCATTTTGCGCGCCTCGGCCGGAGAAGTTGCGAGTTATGTAGGGACTAGCGACATCTAGCCCGCCGACGGCGTAACGGTTGATGGGCCGTTGTCCGATACTACCGTTGGCGCCATCTGTTGTCGCACGTAACCAATGCGATTGTGTATTGGGATATCGCCCAATTGTTGACGCGTTTGAGCATATAGAGGGCGCGGCAGGGACGTGACCTGGTTTGACCCCGCGCGCCGGACATGCTGTTTCTTTCACTTCGGAGAAAGTTTCTTCAATTTCGCGAGCTTTTTCGACGAGTGCGTCCAGTGTGACACACGAGTCCCTTGGGAGTCTTTCTCTTATGGAAAGATTTAACAATCCGTAGATCATATCGATTTTCATGACTTCAGATATTTCGTATGGAAGCCAGGCATAAAGAGCACGTACTCTAGCGACGAATATTTCGGCGCGATCGTCTCCTTGATCCTGACTGAAGATCTTTCTGAAGATTTTATGGGGGGGAAGTGGAACACCATACATGGACCGGAGACGCGTCAGTGCGTCGGTCCAGGAAAAAATTGTTGATTTAACCCCTCGAAACCATATGGCGGCTTGCCCTTCTAATAACATAGGCAAGCCCTTAAGTGCATGTTCATCACTTACATTCGTACATTCCTTGTATACTTCGATTGCATCGATGAAAGCTTCGAGTAGGCCCGGATCGGCGTCGGTGTCGCCACGAAACCGAGCTGTACATTTTGAAAAATTGCCGCACGAGGCTCGTGCGGCCGATGAGTCGACAGACGGGAGCGGTGAAGGAACTTCAACTCCTTTGTTTTGTTGCGTTGCCACGAGGGCTTCGACAAGCTGGCGATTGGAGTCAGCTTGCGCCCGAGCAAACGATTCGATCAACGAGGCTAACCTGTCTTCGGCGGCAGGCTGTACATCGCCTTCGTAGACATCGTCGACATCCCCGTTGGGATTACTTCGTAAACGGCGCGACATTTTACGAAAGGGAAACACGGAACACTCCCGACTTTATTTATTACAAAGGGCGCGAACGATTACGTTGAGCGCATATACGACGAGGCGGTGTCGTAACCTTTTTTAAAAAAGGGCGCGAACGAACACTTTTCGTTGAGCGCATATACGACGACTTTACTGCGTCGTAACCTTTTGGAAACACTTTATATAAAAGGACGCGAACGAACACTTTTCGTTGAGCGCATATACGACGACTTAACTGCGTCGTAACCTTTTAGAAACACTTTATATAAAAGGACGCGAACGAACACTTTTCGTTGAGCGCATATACGACGACTTAACTGCGTCGTAACCTTTTAGAAACACTTTTCACTTTATTGCACAAAACTCTTTTTGACGAAACACACGACAGAGTCATTTATTAAGTCCACATTGTCGATAGTGAGTTTAAACAAAGCGCGCGAACTGTTCAAGCGCGGACAAGCACGGCGGGACAGCGCCGCGTCTTTTGAAGGTCGTGCGTTCGAGCCTCGAGTTGGGACGCCATTTTGTAACCGGCATAATAAGAGGGCCCTGCGAAGGGTGCCTTTTAGTAAGGGGCGCTTTGAAAGAAAAATGTCTCGAGTATCGTTTCATCACTTTTATTTCACACACGGCTAGCTTAGTTCTATATTCACAAGAAAACGTCCCCTCACAAAGGGTGTATAACACATGAAAGGCACTGAACAAAAGGGGCCACGACACAGGCCGTTACAAATCTAGATATAGGCAACCTAGATAGGTCACCGCGCACTTCTTTAATATGTCGAGGAGACATAACTGGGCTTACGAGACACGCACGTTAAACCGAACAGAGCTTCCCTCTCAGAAATAGGGCTTGGCTCTCCGAATAGCGTTAAACGAACTACTGGCTTCATGACTCTTCCGTGTCTCTTTGTGACTATGACTGTCTGTAACTGTCTCCGTGACTCCTGTAACTGTAACTGTCTCGGAAAATGCGGTCCGCGGGCTTTTATGCCCGCGCCCCTGGACTGGTCGTCGAGTGGGGTACCTGCGCGTCTTTCGTGTTCGCGCATGCGCACTGCCAGCGGCAGGCTGAGAGGAGAGGCGGGAGACGAGGTAAGCGTCGACTGTATCAAACGAACTAGGCGGGGCCTATCGGTAGAGAAATTGGGGGAACCAATCATGATGCTCCGTAAAAGTGGCGTGTTACAGTACATAATTAAGACATTGGGCTCTGCAAAAATAAAAACATCTAATATTAATCAAATAGGTATTGCTTATCTAATATTAACATCTAATATTAATCAAATAGGTATAAAATATTTATACATTTAGGTACGCAGTGTTGACAGGTACAAAGTTTTGTTAGTTTTTACATCCCTTCCAAAGCTATACAAACATTTGGTTCCATTTTTAGTAAATTTATACTCAGTTAAACTCTAAATTCATATGACCATTAACGGCTTTTAGAAGTGAATAAATTATTCATGTGCTGTGAAATAAGCACAGTTTTTAACTTTCCACAGTTTGCACCTATGTAGATGAGGGTGGACTCGCAATCAGGCTTGTGTTTAATTTAGATGGGAGGGAACTAAGAACAATTTCTTTAATACTAGAACTTTTATTACAAGTCGCATTATAACTCGTTGTATTACTTATTTTATTTGCTTTATATTTCTTTTCATTGTCCTTTTTAACGCGGACGAAGTCGCGGGCACCAGCTAGCTAGAGACATACAAAGGTATAAATAAATAAATATTACTCCTAAAAAGGAAATAAAATATGTGGGTAGAAGCGATTGTTTCTGTATCGTTTGACAGAGGTTACCCGGCTAACAAGTCACTCAATCAAAGTAAAGCTAACGAATTAGTATTTATATCTTGTGGCACTCGTTTTGTTTTTTTTTTTTCCAAGCCCGAAAGGAAGTGGCGTATTAATTAATTCCCTCATCAATCATTGCCGCTTTCCCCCTTGAACCCTACGTCATTCACATTGTTACAAGTCGACAGATTCTCGCAAAAATAAAAGTTCCTGTTTCTCGCTCACCGATTATAACTTGTTACTAGCTCAGGGGGCAAAAAACAATTCTAAGTTACTTATAGTTAATTATCATATTGCCAACAAAATTACTATCTATTGTGCATCGCCCATCAATCTATGGATTGTTACAGAACTGTTTAAGCTAATTTATAATAAATTTTTAATAACATTGTTGTTTAAACTTTAGTCCGCAGCTCTGTTTGTGCTAATTACTAATAAGTTCAAAATAAAAGTGTTGTTTAAGCTTTAGTCCTTAGATCATTTTGTACTAATTAGAAATAAGTTCAAACAAAAAGTGTTGTTTAAACTTTAGTCCTAAGCTCTGTTTGTGCTACTGCTATTTAGTGATAGGTTCAGAACTAAAGTATTATTTAGACTCATTTCCGTTGTTCTACTTATTTGTCCTATTTTTTCGAGAGTTCCAGATTTAACAGTTGTTTAAGTCATAATGTCTTATGTGTTGTCAGTTTTTTTGTAATTTTGCTTGTGTTACGCGATAATAGGTTTAAGCTTTTGTCCACTTTTCTTTTTGTCCTATCTAGTGATACATTCTGAACTAAATATTGTTTAATCTGTGGCCCGTAGCTCTGCTCTGCAAAACAAGTGTGGTACAGTTGTAGTCCGCGAATACAGTGCGCTATAATAATATAAAATTGACAATTGGTAGTATGTCCATTTACTCAACGATTATCATCAGTACTTACAATATCAATACTATCTAATATATAAAATTCTCGTGTCACAGTGTTAGTTGCCATACTCCTCCGAAACGGCTTAACCGAGGTAGGTCTGAGAATAGGTTTTTATCTATTTTTTATACGCGGGCGATGTCGCGGGCAGCAGCTAGTAATAATATAAAGTTCTTCATGCGACCGAAAATAAATAATAATAATAATTTTTATCTCATATTTTTAGTGCTTTTCCTTTCCTTTTGGTGTTTCAAAGCATAGACGTGATAATATAAAGTGACAGTTACTACGGCATATAATATACTAGCTTGTGCCCGCGACTTCGTCTGCGTTCCCTATAGCCTTCCTTGATAAATGGACTATCCAACACAAAAAGAATTTTTCAATTCGAACCAGTAGTTCCTGAGATTAGCGCGTACAACCAAACAAACAAACAAACTCTTCAGCTTTATATATTGGTATAGATTATGTATTAAAAGAAAAACGGCCAAAGAAGTAAAAAGCTCTGCAGATGCAAACCCATCAATACACTCATCAAATGAAATGAAAGGGGGCAGTTGGTAATGGAATGTAACACTAATCAACATAGGCTACATCTCTCGCAGAGACTGCCACGATCTAATAACGAGACGGAGTGAACGTTTTCTATTTGAACGCAATCTTTTCTCTTCCGGACGAGGCGCCATCGACGCAATTAGGCACCGGAAGCTCCCTAATGACGTATACAAGCCCAAACCTTTCGTTAACGCTTGTAACTCCTCACTACGCAATCGATACAGTACATTGTGTAAACATCTGTAAAGATCATAGGGTAAACGTGATTAATGGGTTGGCAATACAAACAGGATCTTGTGTATCGATCTTACCACGACATTGTACAAATACAGTTGCAACTTAATGTATAACTAACTATTCGTTAATTTTATTGTTTTTATGGTAAGTTCAGCAGACAGGCTGACAGTCTACTTGATGGCAGACGGCTACCGTCGCCTATAACACAAGCAACTCCACAGATGCTGCATGTGCACTGCGGACTACAGTAGGATTTAAGGATAAAGAATTGGGAAAAGATAAAGAAATGGGCTTAACTTACCGATTATTAACTTACCGAAACATAAAACCACAAATGATGTTATTTCACGGTGGTTTTCTGTAAGGAGGTGGTTACTGAAGCCCTTACCACTTACTTAGACGTTATTCCATGCAAATCTTTGAAGCTTTACACACGAAGGATGAGATGACATACATTTTCAACTATTTTGAGTGACGATTGTAGATAGTAAGAAAATCTTCCAGGACGGACATAAACAGCTATGTTCATAACAGTAAACTTCCAGTTAAGTAGGCAAGGGCTTCTGAAGTGACACGATTCGAATCTTTTCGAAAGTCTTCTCACAATATGTATCGGATAATTGCTTTATAGCAGTTACTAGTGACTGTGTATGGTTTTATTGTGTGAACCTGTGAAACGAGGAGAAAAATTGATATCGATCCTTTTAAAATATAAATTACGCTTTACAAACGCCAGCTTTATTTATCACAGCATTGAATATAACTCGCGGATACTAAAATAAATGTCCGTTCCACACTAATGCGGCTTGTGTGTAGGTAGTTTCCAAAGTTATTAAGTGTTAAAACTGGAAGTTTGGAATTGTTAAATGTACCTACAGTATAGGTTGAATTTGCAATGGGCATTTGTTTTTTTTTTCGGTGCTTATATAAAAAGATCATTAAACTACGAAATTTTCCTAAAAATATCTTATTTGTCTAGCTGCTGCCTGCGACTTATTTTGCGATGAAAAATGAAAAATATAACACCTGAATAACAGATGACGGAGCGCCAAATTAGGATATACACCGCTATTGAAAGCGTAAGACTGTTCTAGAAATTACTATTTAATAAATTGCTCTTATAAGGGCCTGAACTTTGAAAATAAGAGCTATAGGAAATTCAGAGACAGAGAAACATTAAGCGTATGCGGTTGCTCCAAACTGTTGTACTATTTGTTCTACGATAGAACAGTTTGGACAAAAGAATTCCAACTAGTTTTACTGCACAGTGTGACAGATTGGACTCGAATAATTTTAATGAAACATGTCCAAACTGTTCTACTATTTTTATAATAGAACAAAATAAAATAAAAACTTGGAATTAATTCTACTGGTGAGTATGCGATATTATCCTTACTACGAGTAATATTATAAATGTGAATGTTAGTTTGTTTGTTACGCTTTCACGCAAAAACTACTGAACCGATCACCATGAAATTTTGCATACACGTTGTCTGGGACACCAGAAAGGACATAGGGTATAAACAAACAAACAAACTCACATTCACATTTATAATATTACTCGTAGTACGGATAATATCGCATGCTCACCAGTAGAACTATTCCAAGTTTTTATTTTATTTTGTTATATTATAAAAATAGTAGAACAGTTTGGACATGTTTCATTAAAATTATTCGAGTCCAATCTGTCATACTGTGCAGTAGAACTAGTTGGATTTTTTTTGTCCAAACTGTTCTATCGTAGAACAAATAGTACAACAGTTTGGAACAACCCAGCGTATGCTGTACAATGTAATAGAGAAGGAATCAGCATAGCAGCTTGTTTTTTTTTTTTTATTAAAGATATATTTTAATAGACAACACAATAACGATATATTTTCTCATAGATAATAATTGATAAAATATACTTTTCGTCTGGTAAACTGATAGGTGAAGGTCGTCCTTCACCAATCTCCGATAGCTTTTATATAAAGTTAATTTGCCAAATTTGTGTGAATAAAATTGAATTGAGCTAAAGGTCTCAGTTGAACTTGGGAAACACAGGGGACTTAGTTAAGTTTATTCAAACCAAACAGAGTGTGTGCCCGTGTGAAATCTCATTTGCAAAATCCGCTAAAAGTTGGTCGACTCTGTGGCGGTAGGGTAGGTAACATTAAAGTAAACAGGAAAAGTCGGGTGGTGTGCATCACCTTTGCCTATAATAAACTCTCAACGGGCCCCTCCCTTATTCTTTCTTCTTTTATTTCAATTTCCTTCAGGTTATTCACAAACTTTCGCGGGAGGTTATTATACTTTTGAAAATAAAAAAATTAAATTTTCACCTTGGGATAAATTATTTTTTATATGTTTATGAAACCGCTTTTTTTTAACGTGATACTTTTTAACCACGCCATTACTTTAGTTTCTGTTTATTTTACTGATTTTTTTACTAATGTATATTAAAATGTAAAAAACAAAAAAATATATATAAAACAACAAATGAAAACATTTAAAATTCAACGTCTGTTTGTTCCGGCTAATCTCCGAAACGGCTATATCGATTTTGAGAGGACTTACTCTGGTAACTAACTGATGTTATAGGGAGTAACTTAGGCTACTTTTAAATGTAGGGAAATAACTACATAATATGTACGCAGTCTTCAGTACAGCGTGCGCACATCCCTGGTTCTGCTAGTTGTAATCTAAATGTACAGTTAAATCTAATTGAAATCTACAGTACGACAAGTGAAGTAAAAGAATTCGTGTTCCTGTGTACAGTCGTCAAGATAAATTATATTAGGAGAAAGTGCGATTCTTCGTCACGCGATCTCTTAATGGCCTAATAAAGTTAGGAGAAAGAAAACTTTGTAGCGCCGCGGTAGCGGGGTGCTCTTTTGCGTATAACATCACCAATTTAATAAGACCTCTGTACAGCCAACTGTTGGTTATGTCATGGAGTGAAAAAGTACCGGGCGATTTACGCGAGAGGTCTCATTTTAATGGTAGTGTTGTGAAATCTGTTTGTGCTAAAGTCGTCACGTGCACCCGCTGATGAGCCGTAGACGTGATATCACTCATTCGTACGTGATCCTTGCTTTATTTGGGATTTCTCGCCTAAAGTTAACAAGATACGCGTTCTAATTTTACCTAAAAATTAAATAATTAAATGTTTTTTTATCACAAGTGTTTGAGGAAAATCTTTTAACAATATCTTTATGTCTAAAATTATCCTTATTCCACGGGGTTCGAATTGTTTTTAGCTTTCATCAATTAAGACTAATTACGAAAATGAGAAATGGGAAAAGTTAAAACTGTGGGCATCGAGTTGCGGCTAAAATTTTTTAATGAAGTCAGTAACGTCTGCCTCTTTCTTTGACGTGAAAAATTAATTCATTTCTAAGATAATGTAGAACGTGAAAAACATCTCGAAGCTTTATTTCTATTTGAAATATAATCGTTTAATTTGCTTTATGTAAATTGTATATATTTGGCTTTTATATTTAATAAGTTAAATCTTTAAAAGAGAACCTAAAAAATGTTTTCAAATAAATTATTTTATGTTTGAAATTAAGGTTTAAATTTACAGCTCAAGATTGTATTACACGGTAAAAATAAAATGTTCAGTAAAATGTTTTTTTTATATTTCACCTCAGATAAAATAAGAACTCAAGATAGAGCCCTGTGGACGGGTAAAACTAGCATAACTACGCCTTCGCTGTGTACGCGAAGGCGGATACGCGAAGTTCAGTAAACTTCAACTGGTGTTATAATTTAATGAACAGATAAAACACTCTTCTTTCTATTCAGCTTTAGAGACGATCCTCGAGTATTATCTGTTGTATGTGAATTAATTTAGGAATTTCTCGAATATTAAAATCTCTATTCTTCAGTAAAAATATTGTTTTTTAAATATATCGGCAGCATTAAGCTTAAGGCGTTTTTCCACGGGCGAACATGAGGACGTTATTATTCACATGTTTTCCGTTAGCGACAATATTTCATGAAAAAAAAACGACTTTTTGAAGATATCGTCGTTTTTAATATCTTCCATATAGTCATTAATGAATGAAACAGATTATTGAACTACAAAATATATTCGTACTTTATTGCATTTAATAAATACCATTCAATTACAATCACTGGGTATATTTTTACTCTAGCTGGTGCCCGCGACTTCATCTGAGTGGAAAAATAAAAAACATAACGCTTGACAAATGTCAGTATAGTTTACTGAATCGGGAAGGAATCGGGAAATGCGCTCTGGCATCCTTTACTCACTCACCGAAACACAACAGCACACATGCTATTCCACTGTGGTCTTCTGTAAGCGAGATACACGGCGAACAATTATCGCGTTCACATGATACGCGCGAGGAAAATTTTTCGCGCGTGATACGCATGTCATTCGCCGGAATCTCGACTCGCACGTTGCTCGCGCGTAGTGCGCGCGAGTCGAGATACTCTGAGCTCCTTGTTGCGTTAAATTAATCGCGCGAACGCAAGAGCGAGTACACGTCCAGATTAAATTATGTTATTAGAAGCCGGCAAATGTCACTCGCGCGTGATTCGCGTTTTGTGAACGCAAGGCCTAAATGATGCGAAATGCAGCGTGGCCTATCTAATATATTAAAATTTCGTGTCACATGCTTGTGCGCGATGAACTCCTAAACTACTGAACTGAGTTTAATAAAACTTCGTAACTATGTATAATTTGGTCCAACTTAAAAGACAGGATAGTCTATTTTTTTAACCCGGGCGAAGCCGCGAGCGTGTAGCTAGTATTATTATATTTTACAATTGCGTTACTTGTTTATGAACAAAAGCAATACTTGTATAAGTTTTATTACAACCGGACGTTTAATATGCCTTTCAAGTGTTCAACTTCCGATATTATCCCGATCTGTAGTGTACTACAAAAGAATTGTACAAGTACTAAGACTTGCTCGGGGGAAACTCAATGAACCCGTGACTAAAATACCAGTGTTAGAAGACACCAAAGTAATGCAACTTTTGCTACTACGTGGTCAATTGAAATCTTTTATTCGATTGAATTCTTTTTCTCTTCAAGTAGATGACTAGACAGTCTGTCGTACTTTGTATATTTACCATAAGTATAGAAAATCCAGAAAGTGGACAGAATAAAAATTTTCTATAAAAAAAATATATATCATTCTCTTTTTTAGAATTCGGGAACATAGAATGCGCCAAAGATTGTTTCAATGGGACTGACATTTTCTTTCTTCTCTGCGTATTGTTAAATCTCTGCTTTTTTCTTTTAAAAAACATTGTATTCACACTTACTTGATTTATTTAAATATAAGATTCAAGATGTACCTATTGGAATTTTTAAAATGTTCAATGAAAATTGTTAAGAAAAGCGTGTATGAAAACAATTTTTGTCACAAATATTTCTCTTTAAAAACACTTTAAATGACAAACCGCGATAAAAAGTAAAAAAGGAATCAACCGAGTATTTAACAGACAAAGGAGCATCACGTTTGAAAGAACTAAAAAGAAAATATTTTGTCTATCTATAAAAAGTACAAAGGAAAATTATCTCGGCGAAACACAAAAAAAAAAGATTGCAAAATTCTGTTTTCAGAATCAATCATTGACTGCTCACAAAGCGATCAGATTTTTAATCTTCTTTCCTTTTCGGCAGGCGTAATTAACTATACAAATAGGCACTCCTTCTGAGGGTCCATTGATCTGCCCGTTCTGAAACTGTTTAAATATATTAAAATGGAACTTTCTTTATCATTTCTACGCAATTGTATAATGAGATGTCCTTTTAGTAGCTTTGTCCAATGTTTGTTCGTACTGATTTCAAAAAGCAAAAAGAGACGACGCGTTGTCACGTGACGACCGCATAGGTTAAGTTAATTAAGTTTAAGTTAATAGGTGACGATAACCACCTACCATCATCCTATATGGAAAAAGGGCCAGGACCGTCATCTTTATATGAAAAAAGGACATTATGTTATGACACATAGGGCTATATCAAGCACCATAAGATTTTGTGTCGTTTTTCAAATTTATAGTTTCACAATAAATAGGTATACCTAAATTATATATGACTAACCTTTTCATTAAAACACATTTTTTATTGCCTCGCAATTAATGATACTTCAAAGTAGGTACCAAAAAGTGTAGCAAATATGTCTGAAGCCCGCTGTGATTTTAGATCAAAGCGTCTCAGACATCTTACTCCATGATAAATGTCTCTGGGTATATCCTTTTATAACCAAGAGTTACATCTAAGCGATATCTCATTTAAACTATGATTTATTGTAACCATACCTTGTAAAGTCCTTTTTAAGACTTATGTCTCGAGACTTAAAGTTAAATTTACTTTAGAATAAGTGAAAAATATAAAGATATTGATTCTCCTACTTCTTATATTGGGTGAGCTAAAATATCGTTGGTGATTTTTACAATACAGTAATTTAAACGAACAAATATTTTTAAATGTGTCATTTTGAGTATTTTTAAAAATAATGGAATAGAAGCAAATTTTATAACTAAAACACTGTCAAATGCATCGAAATAATATATCTTTGCAAAGTCAAATGTCATTCAAGATAATTGTAAAATTGCCCTAAAAACGGAAAAACATTACAGACGCAATGATCAACTTTTTAAACTTAAAAAATTCATTTTATTTTTTTCAAGTTTTCCATTTACTTAGGTACTTACGCTTTTAAACCGCAATTACTCATTGACCAAACCAACATATTTTTTTCTCAATTGTTTTCAAGTTTGGCGCCGGAGAGCCGTGGCGGGGCACCATCATCGGTACCACCATCTCACCATGGCTTATATGTGTACTACTCTAGATTTAAACCGATGAATTAATTAATTTAAACTTTACTTCATCCTTTATAGTTGTATTTACCTATGTATGCGACTGTACAAGATGCAAACATCGTATATAAAAAAAGCCGACTGCAAAATACAAGCTGTGCAAAACCACATTAATAATTTATCAGCCACATGACGGCTGTTTGCTAATAAAGCGTGGATTCTCGCTGGAAATATTAATAAAGGCAGAGGCGACGCGAGCTCTGAAAAGTCCGGTCGGCGCTCGCGGCGGAACCCGCCACCGGCCACCCGATGACAAATCACCAGAGCCAACTTTCATTTAGCTTCCATACAAATTAAACAAGCAAATAGCTTATTATTGTGTGAAATTATAACAACACAATACTCATCAATCAATACACGTTAATTTAATAGACTCCCAAACGTGCAGTGTGAAATATCAATGTGAATCAGAGATCATTATTATTTTAGAATACTGTGACTTATAAATTTTCCATTAATATTTGAAACTTCGTGTAACTGATGGTCAAAACCGCATCAAAATACTTTGCATGGTTTAGGAGGTGAGCTGCCAATGGCATCTGTCTGTATGGCAGCCTGCCATACAGACAGATGCGGAAAGCGGCTTCAACGAACGTCAAGTAGGCTAAGCCGTCACTTAAAGTCACCTGTCAACGGGAATAATTTAGCTCATATACCTTTGTTTGTACGGTAAACGTCCCAAACATTAAATAGAAAATAATAAAAAGAAATCGCCTATCGAATGATGCAATAAACCGAGTGCATAATTCAATAAAACAGAAAATGATTTCTAAAAGTAACTAATCAACACTTTACTTGTAGTTGGTGAAAGAGGTGCTTAGTGTTAATTTTCCAATCTAAAGTAACTTAAAACTACCTTAATTATTTAAAAGGATAAAAAAATGGTTGTTCAGTCTTAAATACGAATATGTTGAAAAACTATTTAAATCAATTTAAAAACATAATATATCGATAGCCTCATTTTATATTCTAAATTTATTGTGTCATTTACTTTTATATGTACCTATTTATTATTAATTTAGTGTATATTTAGTAATTTATAATTTTTTATTATTAAAATAAATTATACTTAACTAATTCATGAAGCACACGATACAGGCTTGCATGCCTAGTGTGTGTTTTCATAGCCAATTAACTGAAATATAATATGTTATTGTAAATAAATAAATAAATTAATTAATTAAATTAAATAGCGATTAAAAGGATACAGTAACTAAAAAATAATCTTAATGATTCGAACGATAGACAATTGTATTGACAATGGCAAATTTTATCTCACTATTAGAAAATGACTTATGTGATATGTATACCTATATGCTTACAACCTGTTCAGTTGGTTACTGCAGACAGACGAGCTCTCTAGATTGGGATTGTGGAACGCGATGTGCCCTGACAATCTCTTCACAGTTGTGTATTTGCTGTAACTGAAATATTCCCTTAACAATTCCCTGCCCTCGCATCTTTTTATACAGATTTAAATATTTAAATTTAAAAATTCATGAGCATGAGCTTTTTTGCTTAATATTACGAACCATACTGATTTATCATTCGCGTGATGGCCGACATTGCAAGGCGCTGTCTCAACCGGAAAATATATGGCCTCTTTGAAGCGCAGAAAGATGGGTAATTTCATTGAATTTATGAACGTATCAACGTTGAAATTGCGAGGTTGAAAATACAGACGAAAAATCGCGATAAACATTGTTGAAGACTGTATTGAAAATTTTACAAAAGATCAACCTCATTAATCGACCTCATTATATAACAATAGCAACAGCTGTGTAAAGCCTAGCGATTATAAGCCAAGGAGAACCTCGTGTTAGAAATGATAATAGCTTGTTCTATTCCGAAACAAATCATTGTGGGGACATAGGATAATACGAGTATACCAATATTCGAAGACAGGCGACAAGAAAATCGCGCATCGGCTAGTAAGTCTCTTGTAATATATGCTAGTTCATAAACAGATACAATCTCTTTATAAAAAAACTACTAAAAATGGATTAAGGTCGATTAAAGGTATTCATACTTTTGCTTACTAATAAAAATGTATAGTATACAATTTATAAGTGCGTCATAAATGACATTACCGGATCGAGGTAGGAAGCAACCGACTATTCTGCACTAAAACGGCAATAGGAAAGCAATATGGAAACACTTAAAGTGGCACCCTCAACAAAAGCAAGATATTTTGTAAACATTTTACTGCGACCCAGTCTGTGACGATATTGTGGACGCTGTCGCAGCAAAATGGCATTTTTTACTGCCTCCCATACCTCCGTTCACTACCGCTACTTACTCTACGTACCTACTTGTCACAGAATGGCTTTTTTAAAATGAAAACTGCAAAACTTTCAAGATGAGAACATAAGTATGAAACTGTTTATTTAGTTAAGGGCTTCTTTCACAAACTACATGTAAAGTGTTGATTAGTTACAGTCACTTTTAGTTACTTTTAGAAATAATTTTCTGTTATATTGAATTATGCACTCGGTTTACTGCATCATTCGATAGCCGAATTTTTATTATTATTTTCTATTTAATGTATGGGACGTTTACCGTACAAACAAAGTTATATCAGCTCCATTATCCCCGGTTACCGGTGACTTTAAATGACAGTTTGGCCTACTTGACGTTTGTGAAAGAGGCGCTAAGATTTTCAAGTTTAATATGAATGCACTAACATTTGCCCGTGCCTTCGCTCGCTATACTTTTTCTTAGGTGTTAAAACATTTATTCAATCTTCATTGCTCGTATGTTTTTAGCAGGTATTGAGTTTTTTATATTCTTTTTAGATGATCTCTCGAAGAAAGGTTCCTATGTACTTTTCTGTAACATTCAAAATTTTATTACGATCCATTGAGTAGTTAAGGCGTGAAACCATAACAAACGTACTCAATTTCGTATTTATAACATTATTTAGGATATTATGATTTGAGATTAGTATTACGAACAAATTGCCTAAAGCGAAGTATTGTTACTTGTTTATATGTATTAGGTAATGAAAATAATATAAGTCGAAGTACATACTACAAATAAATAACATTATTGTTTTTTGTTAATCCAATACGGATAATTATTAATTGTACTTAGGAGTTTCTTTATTATTTACTTTCGTATACAAGACATTAGGATAAAAGCAACTGTAATTAATAAGTTGTAGGAATCACAAGAATATAACTAAGGAGTTACACAATTATAAATGTAATCAATATTATCTATTTTATTTAAATAAAAAATATTAAACTTTGCCAATATATAGTAGATTATGTATATATTAGAAACCTACAAAATAAAAACTTTACATAATACATTTTACTATATAGTGCATAATATTTTGACTTTGTGATATTTTGACTTTAACATCTCCATGAAATGATTACAAATAATTTGTTTAATAATATTCACATAAAGTAAATAAATGCGCCTAGTATTCCTTCGTTTACAAGTTGGCGAAATTATGATAATTTTATACATTTGCATAACGATTAATACAATTTAAACAAGCACAAGGTTTATTCAATTCCGCAATTGTAACAATACTGCAATACTTGTAATATTGGCAATAACAGAAAATACTTATTATCTACCAATGTTCAGTGTGTTTGATTATTGACATTCCTTTTAATAATTTTTGCGGCACATGAATAATGAAACGGAAAAACCCATGACAATATGCGAATAAAACTCATATGACATCGACCGACG
Source organism: Synanthedon formicaeformis (assembly GCA_945859745.1). Taxonomy (NCBI): domain Eukaryota; kingdom Metazoa; phylum Arthropoda; class Insecta; order Lepidoptera; family Sesiidae; genus Synanthedon; species Synanthedon formicaeformis. Next base: position 7,302,649 of record OX243954.1, read on the forward strand.
CCCAATTGGGGTTAATTGGGGTTTCTTTGAGAACATTTCACAATAAGCTAAGTTGGCAAGACGACACGTGTCACAGTTAAAAAAGATATTGTGTATTACATACTCTATTCATTTGATCAAGAGATTTTATACTTAAAAAAATTTAAAATAATACCTTTAATTTACGCTATATCTAAAACGTACAGTATATTTTTTAACAAATAAATAGACCTTGGGCCTCTTTCACAAACTACATGTAAATTGTTGATTAGTTACTTTTAGAAATAATTTTCTGTTATATTGAATTATGCACTCGGTTTACTGCATCATTCGATAGCCGAATTTTTTTATTATTTTCTATATAATGTTTGGGACGTTTACCGTACAAACAAAGGTATATCAGCTCCATTATCCCCGGTTACCGGTGACTTTAAATGAAAGTTTGGCCTACTTGACGTTTGTGAAAGAGGCGCTTTATAAACTTAAATTTATGCTTATTATTTTTTTACTTTAACATTTTGATATAGTTAGATATGTTTAAAAATCCACATTTTGAAGTTAAGTAAGTTTAAATTGCGCAATGGAATAGAGTATTAGATATTGTGTCTAATTGCCCTATATAACTTTCAAAAAATGTAAATAGTGTGAAATAACAGCACGTCTGCTGTTGTGTTTAGGTGAGTGAGTAACGGTGGCTAGAGCTCATTTTCGTATACATTTCCAAATCCCTTACACTAATCTTTATTCCAAGTCGTTTCTTACGTTTCATTCTTTAGAAAATTTATATTATGCTGAAGAGGCTACAATTATAAATTTTAATTCGACATCAACAGCTACCGGTAACAATACTTAGCTAGTTTAACGTTGGTTGTAATAAAGACCGCGGTAAACTCTAGTTACTATCACTTGCCAAGTTATTCATGTCTCTCCTCGTTTCTGGAAGTCGGCGTGGCTCGAACAGAAGCGGACTAACTTGAAGTGGATAGTTGACACTTTGTTGCAAGGCCTCGGAACGAGGTGCAACTGCGTCTGACACTATCGCGAGCGTCAACAGAACCGTTGGCAAGTTTGTGGTTACACTCGCGATAAGCATACGCTTCGCAACCAAACTAATATCTCCAACTTGGCACAGCGCATCTACCCATCTTTAATGATGTTTTACTAATACGATTTACTACAAAATACTAAGGTGGATAAGGAAGTCTACTTAAAGAAGTAAATGGGTAATCTTCAAAGACAGTGGTTTCAGTGTTATGCTTTGTCCAATAGTGACAAGTCTTTTTGTTTTATGTTAAGACTGGTAGACGGATAGATGGTCCCCTTGATCGTAGGTGGCTACCGTCACCAATAACACAAACAACACCACAGATGCTGCAAGTGCGCTGCCGACTATATTAGGATTATAAAGGAATTGAATTATTATTATTTTACGTATTGATTCATTTGATCATTAATTTAAATCATATTTAAAATTTTACTATTTTAAATACATATGATTTTACTAAAATTTATTTTACTTATTAAAATTTGTAATAAACAAAAAAACAATGAAATACAAATAATATGCATGCCCTTGTCAGGCAATAAAAATCCTGCAAAAATCCGCAAATAAAGATTGTTTTATTCATTTTATATATAGACGAAGGATACCCAGTTACCATCAAGTTACCATCGTCCTGTCTGCTGCGTTTATCTTTAAAAGTGTGTTTGCTAAAATAATGGCTGTTACAGTTCAATAATCCTTCTTTTCTCGTACAAGCGATAATGCTCTGAGAAGACAAATGTTTCAACTCGTTCAACTGGGATTATCCTCTACAATGAGATTAACACGGTTTCTATTAGGTAGATACAACTAACAATACTCGTACTTACTCTGCAAACAATTAGTAGAGTGGGTCAACGTTGGATTGTAGGTATATAATATACTCTAAGCACAATTTTGTTGTTAAGTCTACACTAATATTATAAAAAGAGAGGATTTGTATGTTTATACAAAATAAAAACAACCAGACCGATTGAAAGCTACATTATCAGAGAATAATATAGGCTATCAATACTTATAATAAATCTGTAAGTGTAGGTATTGTATGTATGTATGTATTGTTCCTCCATAAACGAATTAACTAATTTTCATGAAACTTGGTAGATAAACATTTAGACGTACAGGACATAGGATAGGCTACTTTTTTCTTTTTCAACGCGGACGAAGTCGCGGGCGCCAGCTAATAATTTATAATTGCATTAAATTAAGATATCTAATTTAGCTATAATACTGCATATAATGATTATTTATTTGTAGCGTTTTTATTAAATTTTGACTTCGATCAACTATTCGATGATTTAGGTATGAAACAAAATAAACAAAGACATAGAGTAACAATAAAGGAGAATATAAACGGTTTTGGTAAAAAGTTTCAACAATATTAAGTCTATTTTCATGTGACGATGGCATTTCTCATGAAAATAGACTGGAGTTTAATCGGATAGAACAATCGCGGGAACAGGCTAAAAGTGGTAGGGGAGCCCAAGAGGGGATTTTTGGATTTACTCGAGCGCGTCAGATATTGCCAATGTATATAACGGATAAGTATTAATCTGACGGTTTGGTTGTTGGGGTTGGCGGGGGTGGGGGTAAAATTTTAAATATAACTCGAGCGCATCAGATTTTCAGGGGGATGTTAAGTGAACCTAAACTAAGCTCCCATTTAAAATTCAGACGATTGGGATGTAACGCAAGCTCGTGGCAGCTTTTTGAAAATGCATAAAATATTTTTGACGATTCTCATTTTGTAATACTCGAGTGCATCAGATTTTCATACAGATGGTTCAGCCTAAATTCCTGATCGTGCTGATTCTTAATCTGACGATTATATGGAGGATTTTTTAAAATACAGCGCCTACAAAATTTTGAACGCCTGTAGACGCTCACCCCACCGCTGAAATGAAAAACTTCATATAACCTTTTTTTCTTCTTACCATCCAATCTTCAAAGTCCAATAGGCCCCTACGACGCTCGAGTGACACATTTAGCATCGTGGGCTCCCTAACCATAGTAGTGAAAGGCAGACTAAAAAGTGACTGATTATTCTAATTTATCGATAAACATTGTACCTATTACAATATGGTAATAATAATATACCTATTATTGATATGATGATCGACTTGGTTTTACCTGTTGATATTTAAAATATTTTTTTACATGCAGACACTGTCCTTCAAGGGCTTCACATTTAAAATTTATTTATAAAATATTTTTAAGGTTGCATTTAGATTTATGTACCTTTTGTAACTTATTTTAATTACAAACTAAATTTATAAATCTTACTTTTTCCATATGATTTACCAGTATCAATTTATGCAACAAACATATTATTTAATTTAACAGGTGTGGAGGTACCAGAGTTCGGCGAACCGATCACCAACCTAACTGTTTCTATAGGACGAGATGCAACATTCAAGTGTATAGTCGTCAATCTTGGCAATTATCGAGTAAGTTGCGTACTTTTTAACATTTTCAACATCACATTAATATTTTTGTTTATTTAAGAAGGAAAACCCTTTAGATGGGTTGCCCTAAAGGCAATTCTTTGCAATCTAGAGCGGTTATTATTTGGCCTCTTGATAGAACAAAAAATAGACCAAGGGACTACATGAGAATCTGAGAACTATATTTCCTATACTGTTATGTTTTAACTGAAATAAAAAGCTTTCAAAGCCACTCAAATCAAAATTGCATGATTTCTATTCGTGGACGCACTTAGTTTTTAAGAAGCGATATTACTATAAACGCAGTACGCATGCAGTATTCGCAGTAGCAGTATGCGCAAAATACGCACGAAAACGAAAACAATGATAAAATGTTGCCATTGTTATCTAAATGGATTTAAAATAGATCCGTGTGAGTGTATAGCAATTTCCTGTTAACAATTCCGATTTACGTGATAGCACTTTTTTGTTTAGCTATCGCAGCAAACGGTTGGTCCATACAGTGGCATTGAACCGACTAGTAAAACCCTAAAATAGGACACGTGCGTATCGCAATAGATATCACTGAAATGTATAAATTACTGTTAATTCCATGTTTTTTTCATAAATCCATCAAATTTGTGTAAACGTCACCAACTCCTATTCTTTATGTTTTTTTTTAACATGAATAATAAGTTTGGTCGTTTCTCTCTAAAAAAGTAACTACATATTATAATATTAGGGGCCTCTTTCACAAACTACAATTAAAGTGTTGATTAGTTACTTTTAGAAATCATTTTCTGTTATATTGAATTATACACTCGGTTTACTGCATCATTCGATAGCCGATTTTTTATTATTATTTTTGATTTAATGTTTGGGACGTTTACCGTACATACAAAGGTATATCAGCTCCATTATCCCCGGTTACCGGTGACTTTAAATGACAGTTTGGCTTACTTGACGTTTGAGAAACAGGCGCTAGGTCTTTTTAAGAATAAAAGATATGCTAACGAGACTATGTCAAGATAAGGCAAAGTTACTCATGCCAAACCCGTTCATTATGTTACGAGTATCTACTCGAATATGGTGAAATTCGTACACTTCTTACCGGTGACTATAAATAATTTAAATGGCGGTTACCCTACTTGACACTTTTACTCAGTGATGGTGAAAGAGGCCTAGTAATAACAGCTCATCGGTTATTAAAAAATCAGCTTTCACAGAAATATATGGTAGAGGAATTTACGTCCCACCTGCCTCATATTCAATAATTTAACCATTATCTAGGTATTTATTTATAAAATGACCGATTTAGACATGTAACCTATTTCGATAAATTGTCGATGTTAACAAAAAAAAATTGTAATACAGGTCGGTTGGGTAAAAGCGGACACCAAGGCGATTCAAGCAATTCATGAACACGTTATCACGCACAATCCGAGAGTTTCAGTGTCACACAGCGACCACTCTACCTGGTACTTACACATTAAAAGCGTACAAGAAGAAGACCGTGGCCAGTACATGTGTCAGATCAACACTGACCCTATGAAGAGTCAGGTATGTAATTGTTACTGGAAATGTAATGAATGTTATAATATTAACCAGTCAATGTTTTTTTTTTATTTATTAGAGATGGGTTTGCTCTTGGCCAACATCCAGCTGTGAAGCGAAGATGAGGCCTATGATGGAGCGAGCTCACCCAGAAGATTCCTATTCACTTGAACTTTAAAAAGATTCGGGTTATAAGAGCTCGGAAATACAGGGAGTTATAATAGTTGCTTGTGATTTCATAAAATATTAATAATTAAATACTAATTTAATCAAAAAGTACAAAACAAACAACAAATTTGTTAGTATTTAAACTCTTAACTATTAGAATGTTGTGTTCTAAATTTACATTAACAAAATTTACATAACGTAAATTTACATAAATGTTTTTACTGTTAGTACTTATAGTCATTTATACTATTAATAGTAGTGAAGAAAGTAATAAAATTGTTACTTACTTTTACAAGAAAACATTACGAAATCATCCAGCCGACAAAATCCTACTAATATACATAGGTCTTCCGTAGACCGCGATATTTTAATTCCTTCACTCAAATGAAACTGTATTAGATGAATAATAATCTGATGATCTTTAGTAGAATAATATCCAATCTCCTCTTAGTTTAATAAGAAACCTATGGCAGAGACTTAACAGGGTGGCGGTAAATATTTCTATTTAATAGCTCATGTATCTGAGGCTTTCGACTAGCACTAACTGGAGCCGTTGATTTATATTTATAAATATAAGTAAATATATAAAAGTATCATTCATTATTCAGATGGGCTTCCTAGAAGTAGTAATACCGCCTGACTTCATACCCGAAGAGACATCAGGCGACACTATGGTACCAGAAGGTGGTACAGCAAGAGTTTCCTGTAAAGCTCGTGGTGTGCCTCCTCCACGTGTCAGTTGGAAAAGAGAAGATGGTCAAGAGATTGTTGTCAGAGATCACAACGGAGCGAAAACAAAAGGTGATTTTACTATAGAAACATTAATACATACAATATCATTAAATATTTCTGCAGAGTTTGTACTGAACAAATTATTGAAGTCAAAAAGCAATCGTACAAACAACAAAACCACACGTTCGATAAAATCAACAGCACGCGACCTGTGATTTGATGTTCGACGTTTCAACATAGCTAAGTGTGATTTACCAAATTATATTTGAATATTAGTCCAATAAAAATGTTGATAACCATCTCTTATTTACTTTCACATATTGATATTTGGTACAATTGACGGGATAATAATCCTTTCTGAAAATATTTTTATAATGAATAGTTGAAACAACATCGTCAAAGTAACATTCATTGTATATATAGGTGCTTAATAAAGCTCGGAATATATTCTACACAAAAATGCAAATTTACTCAATGGAAAATTAACAAAACCAGAAGAGCTGCAGGAAAAATATTTCATTAAGCTCACTCTATTTGCATGGCGCAAGGACGGCATTGTTTTTCTGAATATGTATAATAATACGAAAGTCTGTGTGACCGCATTTGTGGCGCCACAATGAACGGCTCGACGACTATTCTCGGGATGAGTTTCGCGTCCAGTATTGTTTAAAGTTTGTCGTAATTAGGAGAGTTCTCCGTTGAATGGACTTCTAGGTCTCATTGTGCGAAACACTGAAACCATTTGAATACTTCATTGGGAAAAATCATAAGAGATCAATTGTACCTTTTCATAATAAAACCAAATCTTCCTATATCATGGTATCAAATTATGTACTTGGTTATTCAGAGGCATCTAATTAATATCTTCATTTTATTACTGAACTCCTTGTAACTATCTAAATGTTCCGCAGTGTTAACATACCAGGGCGAAGTGCTGAAGCTCACAAAAATATCACGTTCCGAGATGGGCACTTACTTATGTATAGCCAGTAATGGAGTGCCACCTTCAGTCAGTAAAAGGATCCATATTAGTGTACATTGTAAGTTGATATTTTAATATATTTTATTATAGCGGGTCCAGTATAAGACTAGACAGCAGAGTAGGCCGTTATTGTTTTTTATTCTTGCTCTTAAATGTGTCTTTCAATTATAATTTTGATCGAGGGTCTGATGTAAATATCGTGCAAGAATGAAACTATGTCCGTTCCATTTTCCTTAAAATGTTTTGAAAATTTGTGTCTTTTTCAGTTCACCCAGTGATCCAGGTGCCAAACCAATTAGTGGGTGCACCTCTCAGCACGGATGTTACTCTGGAGTGCTATGTAGAGTCCTCACCTAAATCTATCAACTACTGGGTTAAAGATCCAGGTAAATTTTTTAACATTCTTTTACAACCTGTTTCATATGACTATATTTTAATGTATTAGATAATTTAATTTTGATTAACTCGTAAAACTGTTTTCGATGAAAACGAAACAAATTATAAGGCAGACATAAAACTCTGGGGTGTCTGCACAAAGTTTTTACATTTTTCATAAAACTTCGTCGAGGCAATATGAAATTCTAATATTGAATTTAAGATCATGTGTTTTAAGAAATAATTTTTGTGCAGGTGAGCTGATAATCCCTTCAGAACATTACGAAATGCACGTCAGACAGAAATCTATGTTCGAGGCAGAAATGTCAATGACTATAAAAAAGATTCGACGGGAGGACCTAGGCAGCTACATTTGCGTTGCGAAGAATTCTCTTGGCGACGTTGAGAGCAAAATACGACTTTATGGTAAAAATTATATAAATTATATTCATGTAGGTAATTCAGTCCTGTCGTAATTAGATTGTGTTAACGAGGTGGCGTACGTAGATGTTGCATCTCACACCCCTTTATACAAATTGCAAGAGAAACGTGTTAAACACACATGATTTACATGTGTGCATATTCGCGCATGGGAGCTCTCTCGGCCAGATTCCGTCACCGTAATAACTTTACTAACAGAATTATTGTTGTTAAGGGCCTTACAAACGAACGAAACTTTGTTAATAATAGTATATTTTATACGCACGTTTTAATAATTTAATGGTACGGGTCAGAAGGCAAAACTTAATAAGAATTAATGCAAAATTTTTGAATTCTGCACACAGTGTGATCCTCAGTCATAAACTGGGTATTCTGTCTTGCAGAAGTACATACCCGTAGCTTCTTTCCTATACCAATCTTGGTATGATTTTTACTTCTTAATAATGTGAGTAAAGGATGCTAGAACCCACTTCTCTATCCCTTACCCTTAATCCTACTATGGTTGACGGCCGACTTGCAGCACCTGTGATTACTTGTGTTATAGAGAAGCGACGGTAACCTACCATCAAGGTGGAACGTCAGCCTGTCTGTCGACCTAACCATGAAAAAAACTGCATGTTAGACATTAGCACGTTAGGCATTCTAATCTTTATACATATCTGTGTACGGTTTAAAATAATACAAATCTTCTCTGTGTGCAGAAATTCCGGGAAACGATAAGCATGTGTATCAATATCCAGAAGAAAGAATAACTTGGGTGGACGAATACAGGACAGAGGTGTATGATGACGAAGACATTATAGACGATAGTGACAATGAGAAGAGCAACCGAGTGCCTGACCGAGCGAACAAATGGTATGCGAACGAAGGCAAAGTTGTAATAGCAAACAGCAATACAGCTGTCACTTTGACTGTTACCTTAGCTACTTTGACGACTTTATTATTCAATGTATTAAAAACTCTCCTTTAATTAACTATGAACTTGTTTTTTCTCATAAGACTGTTTTTTAGGTTAATATTTTGAAGCGAACATTTACTGTAATTAATTATTTTTTTCTCACGAAAGCAATATATTTTGTATTTTTGTATTTTATTTGTCGAACAAAATTTTATTTAGATCTCAAATATAATCCATCAACGTGTAACGTGATAATAACTAGTTTTAAATATGTAATTTGTATATAATTATAAATTGTATTAAAACAGATTATCGCAATAGTAATAAGAGTATTAAAAGAAATAATTCAATAATTACGAATATCTACTGTTAAACATGTTTATAATGTATGTTATTATATGAACGAAAATGGAACTTGTTTAAAATTAATGTGAAGCTGTGTACATTGCTGACAGTATTTTAAGTAGAAAAATTTATATTCACTATAATTTATTTAATAAATGAATTGACTAACTTCAAAGGCGGCATTCTGACTTTATTAATTTTTGGTAAATGAAATAAAGGATTTTTTAGGGGTTTTTTAATTAATGTTTTAACACTTAAGACAAAAGGGCAAAATAAAATAAATAAATGTAATTAAAACTTTTTTCTTCTACTTGCAATATAATAACTCATTTCAGACCAAATGCACAGTATGTGCCGCCTTTAAGACTAATCAACTCAAATATATATTTCTATAGTATCATACTGTAAATAAATGACAGAACCATAAGCTCTGATGGACTTTATTATTAGAAACTTTATTACTAGTTATTTGTTTGAAGCATGTTAACTTTAATAGCAACAGAACATAAATGACTTAACAGTTCCAACGGCTTTACTCGACTCCAGTTGCAACTTTTTAATTATAAGGCTGAAAACTCACGGCATCGTGCTCCCGAGCGCTGCAGCAATTAGGTGGATAGCTCAAGTGGCAATCACCTTGTCTTATATTACGTAATGACTTGACGTCTTCATATTAAAAGCGATCAGACACAATTAAATCTACCTTTTTTCCATACCTGCATTAGTTTGCTGTTTTTAAAGCCTTTTCCAAATATTTACTTGATATTTCATTTTTTCTGCGTCTTCTTATATGCGTATATTATTATATGCGTACAGCTAAGGAGTGGAATTCTTCTTCAATGTTACAACTTGGGACTTTTTAAGAACAAAGTGAATAGGCTATTAACGGGCAAGCGACTCCATCACCGACCTCATCTTCTCTTACCATCACGCTTTCCAGTATCCACATAAATTTAAAAAAAAATATATAATTTGCTTACTTTATACAATTAGGTAAATATGAAAGCCTACTTTTATTATATGAGGTCTTATGACCTTATGAGGAGGTCTCATTTTTGTTTAATCCTTATTCACATTAAACATAAAATATTTTCATAAACATCCCTTGACTTTAGCGTAGGTGTTTGTTAACCCGCGTCGACGCGTTACAAAGAATACAATTTATATTTTCATTTCTTTCAAGGGCTTAAAGAATACTGTCAAAAACGTGTAATTGTGACTGTACGAAATTAAAATTGTACTAAAAAATTACATTGAAAGATCTTAAAATAATTTTAAACTACAGAATAATTAAAAAAATAAGCATTTTAAAAATTAAAAAAAAAAAAACAGTGTTATTGTAAACATAATAATGGTCACTGTGATTTTCACCATCGTCATCAGCCTGTGTCTCACCACTGCCTTTTAGGTCACCTAAGCCACAAAGCTATCAATTGGAACTGTGAGTGGCCGAGAACACTGCCACCTTATTTTGGAAGACCCAAAAAATAATATTATGACTCCTTCGTTCTTAAAGCTGTGATAGTCGACTTATGATTTGTCAGCAGACTATCTGTCATTTAATCTCCAAAAATCTCAGTATGTTGATCACGTGAAACATGTAGCCACATTAGAATTAAGCAAAAACACGGCCTTTAAAGTTACAACTGGAGTTCGCAACTTTTATAATCTCGTAGTAGAATGTAACTTCTTCCGAACAATATACATTAACATCATGATCGTTACAAAAAAAAAAAGAGAATAAAAACGAAGTCATATAACTACTTTGAGTTTAAATTGTTGAACCCTAATCCTTAACGCTATCGCACAGACAGAGAAGTATAAAATTAAATGTTTCAGAGCTATATGCTAATGAGACGGGGCCGAGAATGGATAATCATCATGCCTCAGTTACACTCAATTCTCATATTTTACAATTCACAATTTAGTTACAACATTGTAAAACCCCCTGCAAACCTACTGCGTCATGAATATAATTAGCAATCTCGTTCCCCCGTTCATCGTTCTATTCGTAACGAAAAATAAAAAAGAAAAAACATCCAACAGCATACAAAATAAGGCATAATCTGTTAGATAACTTGAAGAAATTTTAAGTATATAAACAAGTCTGTGGGATATTTTGGGTTGGTCTTGGACTGTCTAAAACACAATCTGACTACATTTAATTTTTGCCTAGAGCTTAAATTGACTACTACATAATGAGTCGAGCACTCAAATCTACTATGACACAAATTGACTAGTACCGAAAATATCTAGAACACATTTCGCCTATCTCAAAAACAACTGTCTGAACACAAATCACAGTCTAATAAAGTATCAGTCAATTAAGAGGCAAAAATGTGTCACATGGCTATTTATACATTGACAATTTGGATTTACAATTTGAAGCTGAGCACGCTGCTGAGCTGCTAACTGCATGTTTCGGACCCTACAACAAGATCTAACTTGGTCTGTTGAAAAATGAACACCTCTGCAAAATCAAACTGAAGTTATAAAGAAATAATTTATTCATCTTATATTGCACTTTATCAGATAAAGCATAAGGATAAGGTGGAGATAACGAAACTGGCATATCCTTAATCTCTTATCATTAATTCTACTGCTGTCGGCAGCGCACTTGCAGCACCTGTAAGGTTGCTTGTGTTATAGGCGACACTTACCATCTAAAACTCGTGTGCTGTTTCATGTTTTCTGAAATGGGAAAAACTACTGATTCCAGGCGAGATGTCCAGATTTTGACTACAAAATGTAAGTATTCAAGGTAGGGCCCTTTTTGGAGGATCGGCAGTGCTTGCTGAACACACAGTTAGCCGTCTAGGTACCAACTTAATTTGAAGAAAGATGTCTACCTGCCACAACAACAAAAAAAGAGAATATATAAAACTAAAACAAATTTGATCTTCAAGTATTCCCACATTTCTTCTTTTACTTACTGAAAATCCGCTGAATCACAAGCTAAGTAATTGAGCGGCAAATTAGTTAAGCCGAAACAGTCAATCACTTTGAGTTATATAGAGCCAAATTTATTTAGGCTAAACCACCCTAAAACATGTTACGAAAAGTTATGTACCAAACTCGTTATTGAAAATAAACGTGTTTTACTAACACTTCGTGTTTTACTTCGTTACTTTGATTGAAGTGGTTCGCCAGATTACGAGTTTATCATGTACACAATATTGTTAAATTTAAAAGGAAGTTAAGAACTAATACGACAGCGGTCAATGGAAATAAAGCACTTAGGCGATTTACTACGTGATTCCAGCAAATACATATTTGGGATGAAATATTTTTATACACTATGTTAACATAAGTCGGGCAGGCTTTATTTTTTAAAAAAAGAACATCTGATTAAAGTCACCTGTCACCGGGAATAATTTCGCTGATATACATTTGTTTGTACGGTAAGTCACAAACATTAAAAAGAAAATAATAAAAAAAATCGCCTATCGAAGGATGCACTAATCCGAGTGCATAATTAAATAAAACATAAAATTATTTCTAAAAGTAACTAATCAACAATTTACTTGTAGTTGGTGAAAGAGGTCCTAATTAGTATTATTTCTTACAATTAAAATTATGCCGAAATGTAGGTACAAAAACGTCGAAATAGTCTCGAATGGTGCTACGTCATTATGGAGAAAAATACATTTGATACTGTTCAAAGCACACATCAAACAAAATAACATCATAACGAGCAACATAGTTTATAGCATGGACTAATAAGACTTCACACTTGTAGCAGTTTGCACATATTTACCACTTATGTATGTTCTCGAAAAATCCTTAGAGACATAACAAGCAGAAGAGTTGAGTTATCGCCATTATTTTTCCTGTTGAAGCAGAGCAGCGTCTATCTCGCAAACGAACTTAATTTGGCCAATCTAAACATGGCAAAGCGAAGTGATTGATGCCGAGTGTCATTGGCTTGGAGTTGTTACAAGCGTTTTTACGTGACTGTAATCAAGACACAATTTTCTGTGCCCGTGGTGGGAAATTGACGCATAATTCACAACATAAATATAGTGAAGGAAAATGAACAAAAATATAATTGCTAAAATGTCACGAAACATTCGTTCGGTGTTAGGTTTTGGCTCCTTACAAAAAATGTAACCGTAAGCTTATACTTATACAAGGCGGCATGCTCAAATAAAACACATTCTATTCAAGTTCATGTCTATATTAACATTAAAAGTCAGAATATTATTCATCGAATCACTTATGGTTGTGTATAATCTTTATCTATCGTCGTAGGTTTAGGAAATAATAATGATTGATTATTCGTATGGCATTAAATAATCATTAATAACATGGCTTTGTTCCTTCAAAGAATGTGTTAAAGGTTGGCTTGGTTAAATCTTTCGTGACTATTTAAAACTATCCAACATGTCATATTTTTAATATTTTTAATGTCTATATTTACACGTATTTCAGTTGTTTGTCAAATTTTATAAGTTCTCAATAAGAGATCGGTGAAACTAGAAAAAATTAGGTAGGTAATAATAACAACATGCGACAGTTTGTGAGGAAAGATTTGAGTATGTTTGTTACTCTTTCCTGCAAAAAGGGCACAACGGATTTAGATGAAAATAGGCACACAGATAGCTTATTACCTGGATTTACATATAGGATACTTTTTATGTAAGGTTAAACATGAGCGGCACTGTTGTCGTGGCGGCGCCCCGTCGTCACAGCGATAAAAATGACACATATTTTCTCGGGTGAAGTATATTTTTTAACGCTGACGAAGTCACGGACACCACCTAGTTAGGGTATGTTAACAATTAAATATTTTAATAAGATTATTAATAATTCATTAAAATATTCCTTTACCTCTTTTACATCGTTCGAAATTAAGGTTATTTTAGATATTTTTAGATAAGCATTAAATATATTTCGTAAAACACTGGCACTGGTTCTTTAAATTAATTTTTAAATTTAAATTTGATTGCTGATCGTTCTTTAAAACCATTGGTAACATGGGGACGACGTACACCTAAAAGCCATCAGTGGTAATACTCGTATATTAGCAGGAAAAGATAGAACGGGCAAGAAACAATAAATTTGAATTGTTCAAAATGCAATTGTGGATTTTTTTTATATAAGCCACATGGCGCATGTATTGAGCGCCCATTTGGTGCGTCAATAACGTTCGATGTTGACACTGTGCATGCTAGCTTGAATAACGGATAATACACGTCAGTGTCAATACGGCGCTACTGAACTGACACACCGCCTTTCATACAACATAAAGTCCAATAGGCACGATGCACATTACATTATTGAACTACATTCCACAACAATCTGCTTCCATAGGCAATTATTTTCCTGTTGCAAAATTGCTTTGCACTCTAGGTCAGATACTACTTGGCATTCATTTTGTTATTCAATCAAAACCAAAACAAACTAGTAAAATATACTTATTGAGCACCCCGCGATTGCACCCTTTTTATGATAGTTAAATGAAATTGATGATTAATAAGTTATCAAATCAAGGCTAATTAACTGTCATAATATTTTATTTGAATTAATTTTAACAGTTGTTATTACTTATATAGGTATATTTTTTTGTATAAGTTTTCCCTTATTAAGTCTAAGACATTTTCAAGCAGTATTTTTGCGGTTGTAACTAGAAAGCAGTCGCGAACACGATCAAGTTTCCAGTATATTTTCCGTTTGGATAAAGTTGCTGTAAATAGAGATGTTATTGAGAAACTTTTAATCGAATTGAACCAGCGAAATATTGAGTTAGCTAAGAGAGCTAATGAAACACTGTACCTATTTTAAAACATTACTAAAACATGAGTAAATTATTGCTGTAATGTAGTAAAATTACCTCTGAAAGTTTTAAAGGACTTAAGACATACAATCAAACGTTTCCTGTGTGATAACTGTTTGATTTAGATGTTGAGAAATTAAAAATATTAAAGTAAGGAATAATGCGAAGGTAGGTACTACCTTGTTATACCTTACCTTGCCAGTGTACGTACAATGTTTGGTATAATTTACCAAAGTGAAGAAACATAATTTATATTTTGTCTTATTTTGAAGGAATCACAAAAAGTTTCAGATGTTTTAATCTAAACATACAAAACTTAATTAAAAAGATAATTTGACATAAAAATGTGAAAACTTTTTTATTTGATACTGTTACTTGCAAGGTTTCAAATTTTTCACTTATTATTTAGAAAGAAAGAAAGAAAGAAAGAAAGACATTTATTCACTGCACGAAGGACATTAACATGACATTACATAAGAAACAGAAACAACAAAAACAAAATGACACAATTAAATTATTAAAGCTAGACAGGTAAGATGTGTGTGTCCTCGCGGCAGTGAATCGGATGCTGGCTCAGCATTGTGCTGAGACGCTGGGAAAGCACCTGCAGCGCTGATTTTCAGCCAGCACCGTGTGACTCACGCGAACGCCATACACACTCGTATATATTAGTTATAATAATAATGATAATTGAATTTTTTTGTCATATATTACCTTATTATAGTTAACTAATACTTAACTAATTATAGCTTTAGGTGTTATCGGTGCAATTGTCTGGAGATATATGAAGTAATTTTCATACTATTGACATAACGAATCTAGAAGCAGTTTCACTCCTTCTGTTGTGTTGAACTTACCATTTCTAACACGAAGCCTATGCGTCCTCAAGTACAGAACAGCCCGTTATATCTTTCACCTTCTTTCACCAGGCTTCTTTCACCAACTACAAGTAAAGTGTTGATTAGTTACTTTTAGAAATCATTTTATGTTTTATTAAATTATGCACTTGGTTTAGTGCATCCTTCGATCGGCAATTCTTTTTACTATTTTCTTTTTAATGTTTGGGACCTTTACCATACAAACAAAAGGTACGAGTATATCAGCTCCAACATCTCCAGTGACAGATGACTTTAAATGACAGTTTGGCCTACTTGACGTTTGTGAAACAGGCGCTTAGTGTGATAAAAGAAACCCATTTACGAAGCCAAGAACCCGGGTGTCGTTACCAGATAGCAACATTTTAAAAGGTATTTTGTAGAACAGGCAAAGTTCCCGTAAATGAACAAGCCTTTAGCGTGTAGGTAGATAGAACTTTAACATGATGTTACACATATGTTGGAGAGTTTGATAATTAACATTCTAGGTCGACGCGAGGCGAGTGGGGTTCAGGTGGGCGAGCCCTTATCGGTACTCCGATTACTGATTACAAGTAGATTAAACTAAGTGAGCGGAATGCGTTATTGCTGGTTCAATACACATCCGAAGCGATTGTCTAATGTAAATCTATGTTGAGGGGAAATAGTGATCAATGATGTCTCTTCACCGTACTATTGCCGGTTAGTCTAATTAGTTTCAGTGAAATATCACTTACTTCTAAATTTAAAGAGTATTCTAAAATAATATGTATATTTTAACAAAACATTATAATTTAAATTATACATAAAAAAAGAATTGTAGGTACTTTTGTTTTTAATGAATAAACTCAAAATTACAGGACCGATTTTTATAATTCTTTCACCTATAGAAAGCTACATTATCGGCGAGTAACATAGGATATATTTTGTAAAGTAACCGGGACGAAGTCGCGTGCAACAAGCTAGTCTCTAATAAAGTGGAAAGAGAAAAACTTTTACCGAAATAAATTCCACCATTCTACATGACATTTTTTACACAAAACACGGAACAATTTTCGACTCCAAAGGTTACCAATTCATTTGTTCCACCGGAAACCCATTTGCATATCGAAGGCTAGCTATGTTCGATTTCAATACAACATATTTTCATATTCGATATTCGAGTTAAATAAACGTGGTTTGAATGTCGCGGTTACAGATCGGTTTTTGTCTATCGCTAGTGTAATTGAGTCCTATGTACAAAATTTCGATAAATATTAATAAAGATCATGTTAGACTGGACAGTAAATGAACATTAGTTGTCATAAATATTCAATACATATTTAATTATAATTTTTTATTACGTATTAAAAATATTTTCGCCTAAAGCTCGGGTGCAGAAAGTTTTCCGATGGCGTAGTATGTAACTAGGCGAGCGCGGGATGTAGTCGGCGGAAGTGGGTGGGGTAGTCCATCGGCAAACCTTCTCCGTGTAGGTTACTCGTATAACAGTATGATTATTAACTAAAAGTCAATTTCATTAAAACAACTGAGAGCGCGATTTTTAAGCTATTTTATTGGAAGTTACTGAGTAAAAAATAAATCATCCGCTTTTCTGTAAACATACTATGTAGTACAATTTGAAATAGCTTTTCGTGTCGGTCTGTATGGCCGCTAACTCCTCCTAAACCATGCGACTTTTAATGCGACTTTCACCATTAGATATAGATAATTTTTCACTGAAGTTTTATATATATATCGACAGCTACTATCTTTGTATAAGGCAAAAATATCTTGCATAGAGTATTGTTTCCGCCTTTTGTAAATACCAACTTGCCGCATTCGACTCGGTGAAGGTGCAATTGCCGGCAATTGCAGACGTATGTCGGAATCAGTCTCATACAAGTGAATACTGCAAAGTAATGCCGTCTGTCGTTGCGGCACATGCCGTCGCCGTCTGCCGTTGCCGTCTGATGAATTGAACCTTTAATCGCAGAGATCGCGGGAGGCTCATTGGCGACAGTACGCTTTTTAAAACCAAGATGCAGAGCCTGGCACTTAGACGCCACGCTGTGCATTTGCTCTGCATTTGGACCCGACCGGACCCGGGCGAAGCCAGAACGAGTCAGTCTAGTTATAAAGTAAAGATAATTGTACGCTTCTGTCTGTTTCTCTACTAACTTCTTCTAAACCACCTGACGGATTTAGACACGGTTTTCATTAATGGAAAGATCCATAAGCGAGGAAAATTTGTGTATTATAATTTGCAGAAATAAAAGCATCCGTGCGAAGCCGAGAGCAAGTCACTTGTCGTATACTCGTATATACCAATTAAATTTTGTATTAATATTTAGTTAAATAACTTTATTTGGATTACTTGGTTACTTGTAAATTTAATATAAGGGTTTACTGACACTACTGAACGTCATCACTCATGAGGAACTACTATAGGGATTTGGAAACAATACAGAGCAGATAACTAAGAATAATTATCAATTCAATGCTGCTAGGTGAGAGTTCCTTGTGTTAACATTTACATTAGTCTTCAACTTTTGCTGTTAGTTAGAACAGAAGCCAATGAGGAGTGAATTAACTTTGTTCTGTTATGCATTACATGCATTACATATATATAATATGTAAAATTATTATGAAAAAATTCTAGCTAACAATGAGCGCAGAGATATGAAAGATATTCTAAATGTCTAGTATTTAACGTTAAAATATTCTAAATATACGTAACACAAATACCCAAATATGTCAGTTAACAAATCTGTTCGTTGGCCGATTTATTCAAGAAAATTTTGATTGAATAGTTTCTAAAATAACAAACTCAAAAAAAAAACAGCAATTAGTAGAATAACCCAACGAAATCTGCGCATATTAGATGTGGGAAACTTGAAATGTCTATAATGATGTCTGGTTCAATCGTAGCCCTTTCGGCATGACAATGAGTCCGAGTCTGGCTCACGAAGCGACTGCTCCACACAAAAGCGTGAACTGAGCTAATGGCTCGTGCATAATTCGAACAAGTCTCGCCATTCACTGGCAACTGGCAAATTTTTGAACGATGATTTACGAAGATAGACGCCATGTACGCCTATTCCGCTAGCACGAATCATATTTCAAATTTGGATAATGGTTTTTCATGAAAACAAATTCGATGTCGCATAAACTCATCGTACTCAACCGGTAGAAATATTTTGATTTCTAGCATAGTGTTATAAATGTTAAATAACGACGAAATAAATAAAGAAACTTCGTATCTTGTACGAAAAAATGAATTGTATTCATATTTTTTGATTCGTTACTAATTTAGATTTTATGTTATTGTTTTGAATTTGATATACAAATAAATGAATAATTTATTTTTGGTTATTCTCATACATTTTCAGTACCTATACTAAATAATAGTCTAAATAGTTATAGAATATTTGCCATATTAAAGTAAATTTCATACCACTACACAAAAATTATGACTTCAGTAGAAAATCTATTACTGAGATGTCTTCTTACATTTTTATTGGGTTATAAAGAAAAGTATTAAGAAACTCATAATTTTGGTAAAAAAAATTGTTAACTTATTTTTTTATAACCGGTCGTAAGCGCGTTACGATTTCGTCCGTTTAGTACATATACCTAATAAAAGTATAAAGCCTCTTTGGCGGCAAATAATTTTAGCAGTTACCGCGATATAAGCAAAAAAATGAATTAAATTTTAGTAGTCACTTAAAAATTCCTCCACCGCAGATTACATGACGCAGTATATTTGTTAAATGTTTTCATTCTCTCCCTGTAACTGTGATTAATAGTTAATAAACTGGAAGGGTCTACTTAGCTTAAAAGTCATATTTCCGGGTGTTAAAACCGCAATTAGCGTACATGCTTCCGCTTTCGGGCCAACAACGAATAAATGAATTACATTACATAGATATAGGTGCTGTTATATAATAATATCAAACCCTAATTTTTTTGGCCTATGAGATAAAATACATTTAGAAAATTAAGTTAACCTAACAGAATATGTAAACTGAAGACTACACTTCTCATAGCATTATTTATATTACACGTAGTAATGAAAAGTTTTCTCGTTGCTACTACCCTTAGGGACACCTTTTCCAACGCTGGAAAATCCTCATGGATACCCGAAAGCGAAGGGCACGCAGCGGGGTTATGCCGGACTCCTACCGGCTAAATCCCAACAACTTTCTAGCGCGGCCGTAGATGGACAGGTCGCGAGAATGTCGCGAATGGCACGACATCCGCTACCCACCACGTCCAGCGCGGAGAGGACTACGCTCCCTCTCGGAACCTTGGCGTACTCTAAAAGGAGGTAGGCCGGCATCTCGTGGGTCTTCACTACGGGCGGTAATCTCCCCTAAGACTAGATACTGCCAAAGTCCACCCTTAGAGACCCTAGAGATTCTCCCCTGAGAATCTAGTAAGAAATACTGGTAGGATGCCTGCACTGCAATCTTGGTAACGCGGCTTGTAATAAAAGGTTTAATTATGCTTTTGTTAAATACCTATTGAATCTGTAATATTTTTTTTCTACTGACCAATTACAGTCTTAGAAAAAGTAATAATATGTTCTTATCTTTTTTCTTCTGCAATAGAACTTTAAATCAAATAATCACTGAAAAGAAAGAGATTTAAAAAATACAGCTACGTGCCTTGCAATGTGTGTATAATAAGTTATTTAGGTATATTTAGGAGGCACATTACGGCGTCGACAGCTGCACTCGAACAAAACCTGCACGGAGCTTGTCCTGAGAAAACTTTTAATCGAGTTGAAGCGTGGAAATCCAATTCAAAACTCATTGGATAATACACTGTTGCATATTAACTTCGTTGAAACAAATCTACAGCGTACATTTAAATTATGCAATTGTTTGCAATGCATAATAAAATGTATATTGATAAATTCAAGATCGTCTTTGCTCAATTATTAGTGCAGGAACAGTATTTATTTATTTATTTATTATATAAGGCCCCCAACGAGGCAGACATCCAACTGTAACACATTGTTCAAAATAATTAGCACAAGGCGGATGCCGCCGCAATTATAGGAAGCTCAGCATGCACCAATAAAAGCTCCAAGCAACATCCTATGTGCTACCTAAATCTAATATAATGTAATGTATGTGAACAATAAAGTCGAATAAGACAAAAAACAAAGTTCACGAGCCTCTTGGGGGGTCCCGGGTTTGATTCCCGGTAGTGTAAACTTGGGAAATGAACTTTTCAAGTCCAGACTTATAATGTATATATATAATTCTTATATATAATGAAGGTATCAATATTATGTACTAATAAATCGAAGTAAGTACCAAGCCATCAATATGTATTATTTATTTATAATTTATCTTTATCTAATGCTCTTAGAAACATAGTACCTAACAATATTAGATCGTAAGACGAAATACTTAATTAGGACCAGATAATCCTAGAGGGCGGCGGGCCGGCCTCTGTTGATAAAAAATATATTTCGTTTTTACGCTCATCCAATATCCTAATAAGCCCCGCGCAAGATCGTTCCAAACGCTTTATTACACATTATTTCAAATTAATTGTAAATAACGCCCTTTGTATTGCCGCGTATAAATCTCCAGAAATATGCTTAAATATCGCTGTAAACGTAACGCCACTCCTATTTGCTTTATTAAATTTTAACCGTAACAGTCTTCAGACGGGAAATATATTTCGCTGTCTGTGGATGCGGGTGGGTTTCATTATTCTTCGACTAAGCCACCAGATTGGATTAGCAACCTAACGCTGAGAGCTTGTTGTCAAGCAATGCATATATAACCTAATTTCCTTTGGATACTGCAACGTTGCTCACGTGAAGATGGAACTGTCTTATGTAATTTTCAGCTATAATTTAAATTTAGTAATTAAACACTAGCTGGTTAGTTTGTATTGTAAGAATCCTCCTATCCTTGAACTATCCCATAACTAAAACTAATATTGCTTTATTATATTTTTACTTTATTTTTATATATACCTACTAACTTTCGACGCTAATATAAAAGTGAAAGTAATTGCTGATTCAAGTAACTTAAGACTTTAAAAACTGCTGCTACTTTAAAAAAAACATATACAAAGAGAAGAAATTTACAGTTTACTTAGGCGAGGCACACGTGAAATAACAGCATGAGTGCTGTTGTGTTTCTTTGAATGAGTAAGATATGCCAGAGCCCATTTCCCCCTCTCCCTTAGTAATCTTACTATGGTCGACAGCGCACTTGCAGCACCTGTGGCATAAGCGATGGTAGCCACCTACCATCAAGTGGATCGTCAGCCTGTCTGTCGACCTTAATATTAAAAGAAAAGTACTCATTTTTTAGGTGATTTTGTTGGATACAAAGTTATTTTTGTCGATAAAATGACAATACGACGTTCGTTTAGTAACTAAAAAAGAAAATTGCGTGAAACAAAATCGATGCGACGCTCGCTCAAGCGAAAAACCTAATATTCTGTTTCAATTATTATTTTGTGGATTTACGGCAGTGGAATCCTTTCACAATGTGACGAGTGAGAAGCGAAACAAATAAAGTGGAAGAGTTTCGAGCTCAGCCCACACGGGCGGCGGCACATGACCAAATTCAGCCGGAAGGGATTATGATAACAAATATACAACGAATGAGAAAACCTTATGTTTTTTTGTGAACAGTATGACAATACGTAACATTCGACACAAATAAAATTTTATTACACATAATATAATACAAAATAACTCAGAAAATTGTAAAAACAATTTTGAAGTATGATATTTATGATGCAAGAGTAAGTATTTAACTTCAACTATTTTTGCTGGATAAAAAGATATAAAGGAATTTATATCCATATTTTATATAAGGGTTATTGAACTGTTGCTATTATGATTTTAAAGAATTTTATAGTAAAACTCAATAATTCATTCATATTAGTTATTTTAATAAAATCGAAATTTGTCATCTCAGCCGGAGGACGTACACTGCCTCCCTCTTATTTTTCCAATAGGACTGGTCAGAAGCCTTCTGGATCCACCGTCTATTCGCGGCCATTTGGTGTTTGTTTTATTCCAATCGATTTACAAACAAAAAAGTTATACCGAATATCGAAATACAACGCGCATACAACCGTGTGTACGAAGCTGCGGGCACAGCTAGTAAGTACCTAATATGAATTATACCTCATCTTAAATGTTACTTATATTTATATAGACTCTTTAGGCGCTCGATACTTAATGCTAAAAAATGAATATATCGCAAATACTCACCTAATTCCATGTGCTTCTATATAATTATATGCTTAAGAAGTTAAGGAAATGGATTATCCACGTGCTTAACTTCGTCGCAATCAACGTTTTTACAATACAACTCATCTAATAAATATACAGAATTAAAATTCATTCGCACAAAGCTTCGAAAATAATGAATGTAAATACCAAATGAGACTTATAAAGAGCATATTACCATTACACCGGCAATGTATATTTAAACAGAGATAAATTGTCCAAAATTTGATATGCAATGCATCCACTTGGGCATTGAAATCAGACGCATAAAACATCCAGCAAATTTGCATCGGACAGGTGGAGGACTACACGTTTGTGCGGAATGGGGAGGCTCCAGAATAATTCCTAGCCACCATCTGCCGTGTACGTAATACGCCCGTTAAACTCGTGTATAAACTAAAGCAATGAAAAAATGTTAGGGAAACTCGTTGAATATTACAGTGTCTTGCTTTGTCGACTGTGATAAATAAATGAGCATAGTTTTTCAGTGTATACAAGCAATTCATTTGTAGGTATACATGTTAAGTGCAACGTACATGTAGGCAGCTAATTAAATCCTAACTCAAATTGCAATGCGAAAGGGACTTTGTTTGTAACGCGTTCACGACTTAATTAGTCAATCGATAATCATGAAATTTTGTTTTGAATTTTGAAATAACAATAATGTTTCTGAGTAATATAATAATGGTATTTTACATCCAGAAAAAAGTACTGTTCCCGATTGTTCATCTAAAAGTATAAAATTTTAACTCTAGCCAGAAATATTATATGAGCAATAAAGGTTGAATTAATATTTTCTCATAATGTTTTTTTCAACGATTAAGAAAAGCGGCGCGGGCGGAGTTGCGGCAAAAACTATGTTATCGCAATGGAAGCTTAACAACAAAATTTGAAAATGAAATAATGAGAGGAATGAGCTTTATGTTGATAATGTTTTGTAATGTTTAGCTCCTCCTAGAGCTGACAGCTAGAATCTCAATAGTGGTTTGCCACTATCGAATGATACATTGACATGCATGACATCAAATATTAAAAAAAAATCAAATACTTATTGTTATAAGTTTTGTCATTCTGTTCTAGATGTCCATGTGGCGAGAAGAATATAGAAACGGTACATGCCACGTTTCGTTCCCACATTACATCCAATATGTTTTCGTTTTCAACTTGAGTGAATATTTTTAATATTACTTTTCTTGTCTCTCAACACATGAGTTATTTTCACATTGCTCTTCCTGCGGTTTCTTTACTTGAGGGAAGCATTGAAGCGTAAAGTTACATTTTGTTGGTCTTTTTTGTCTCATTTCGAACCAGTAACTTCAGGAGTACACTAAAAGCCTTCTTCACTATGAGCAAAGTTTACTTTTGTGGATTTTTAAATATTCCGCTGTGGGGAAGTTTGACAGAGAAACATTTATATCGTGATTTTTAGTACCTTTGTGTTTTGATATTATTTTGAAAAATAAAACATTTATTGATTTTTGCGTATTGCTCGTATACAGTAACAGTAGCTTTTACCCGCGACTTCGTCCGCATTTCTTTAGAACAGTAAGTACTTTTTTCGGGATAAAAAGTTATAGACATCCTTTTACGTGTATGCAAAATTTCACATTGATCGGTTGATCAATTGATCAGAGAAGGTGAGGTGCAAAAGCGTTACAAACAAACTCGCTTTTGAATTTATAATATTACTGAACCGCACCCAGCTTTTTTTTTTTTTTTTTTTTTTTCAAATTATGTATAGAAACTTTCCTTGTTTCACGCTCTTTCCTAGTAAAAACCTTTTAAAATTTACAAACTTTAACCTCTAACTAAGGTTTTTCATTTGGGTAAATGATTGTCTAAGCGCCTCTTTCTCAAACGTCAAGTAGGCCCAACTGTCATTTAAAGTCATCGGTAACCGGGGATAATGGAGCTGATATACCTTTGTTTGTACGGTAAATGTCCCAAACATTAAATAGAAAATAAAATAAAAAATCGGCTATCGAATGATGCAGTAAACCGAGTGCATAATTCAATATAACAGAAAATGATTTCTGAAAGTAACTAATCAACACGTTACTTGTAGTTGGAGAAAGAGGCCCTAAGTACAGTAGTTATACGGAAAAAAACCTATGATATTTAAAATGCTTTTAATTACCATTCTATGAATAGCTTCATCGGTTGGAATTATTGAAACTATTGTACATATTTATAGGCGAATGGGTCCGTCGCATATACGCGTTAGGGCGACCCTTATCAAGCGCCATCCGATTAGGCCCGGATTAACCGGACAAATGGAATGTGTAATTATCTGCACCTTACTAATAGCTCTTAACTACTGACACTCACCTACAAATTTAAGAAAACTTGGTGAAGTAATTACAGAAAAATAGTAAAAGTAAAGTTCCCATATATGTATTAGCTCAAAACATTCTATTACATTGGGAATTTTCTTGCAAGACGTAATTATCTATACTCCATAATAATATTATAAGTGTGAAAGTAACTGTCGACAGACTTGTCTATAATTCTGTATGTCTGTCTGTTACCTTTTCACGCCTTAACTACTCAACCAATCGTCATGAAATGTTGCATACACGTTGTCAGGGATACAAGAAATGACATAAGTGCTGTTCTCAAGGGTTCATCTAAAATAAAATAAAAAACTAACGCCTGGTCAATGTATTATATCAACAAGAGGCCAAGCGTTATATTGCTTACTAGCTGGCGCCCGCGACTTCGTCCGCGTTGAATAAGAAAAAGTAGCATATCCTGTGTCTTGTACGTCTAAATCTTTATCTACCAAGTTTCATGAAAATCAGTTAATTCGTTTAAGAGTTATGGAGGAACATACATATATACATAAAATACCTACACCGACAGATTTATTATTAGTATTGATATATTTTCGTCGCGGGCACCAACTAGTAAATATTTTTGTAAAACTCTGGATCGCACCTCTGGATGCGAAACATTTTTGTTTTTAAAAATTCTAACACTGTAGGTATTTAATTACCGTAATAACAGTGGGATGCTTTGTCCCTTATCTCTTATTCTATAATGTCAGCAGCACCGGTATTGTTTTTATTTATGGACGGCGAATATCACCTACAGTCAACTGAAACTTCGGACTGGCTGCAACCCTTTTATATTCATGGTTATCAATTAAATATTTATTCAGTAACTAATTACTTAATCATTGAAATAAATACTTAATTAAATTCTGCTAACAATGAAATAAAATTTAAATCCTCATTAAAAGTATTAATACCAACACAAGAGAAGCTTCATTACGGTGCTGCGCCAATATGTTCTTTATGTAACATAATAGGTACATTTATATTATTTTATAATAGTAATTTTATTCAAAAATAAGAGTTCTCTACAGACAGACAGTCCACTTGGTGGTAAGTGGCTACCGTAGCCTATAACAAGCAAGTAACCTGCCGACCATAGCAGGATTAAGGATAGGGGTTAGGAAGGAATAGGGAAAGGGGCTCTGGCATCCCTCACTTAGTCACCGAAAAACAACAGCACACATGCTGTTTAACTGTGGTCTTCTGTGATGGGGGTGGTTATTGCCACCAAACGAGCTGCCCAAATGACAGCGAAATGCAGCTTGTCCTGCCACTACTTTGCAATCCTGTACATACCTACGGAGTCTCATTTCACATAATTACAATGGGTACGTCCATTATCAGTCCGGTCAAGTAGTGTGTACTTAGAGACCTGTGAAAACAAATACTATTGAAATTCAATTTACTCGTGTCCCAATGTCATTAAAACGAGTACTTTATCCAAATATCCTGTGTAAATTATTGTTTACAATCATTAATTAAAATTTTGCTCTATTTGTGATCTACTTGTTTGATTAATAGGAAATATTTACTAAAACTGGATATATTTTAAATCAATATTAAATCAAATCATACCAATTTATTTGTAACTAGTAAAACATACAATTAAAAAACAGGGAGAAAAACAGTAAGATCAAGAAAGAAAGTAACAAAAAGGTCCGTTGTATTTTATTTTTAAGTAGAAATTGTTTAACACTTGAAAATTACTAATATACTTTCAATGAATGTTTCAGATAAAAATAACTTGATAACAGTTAGGCTCTTTAGAAATAAAAACAGCTTCTGTCCTAACTGTAGTGATAGTAATTAGTAAATAACACAACATACATTGCGGGTTGAATATAACGTGTTAAAGTAAATCGAGAATTTGAAATCTGTCGGGAGCTGCGGTGGCCGCGGCCCTAGGCACAATTAACCCCGGACATGTTTCAATTTCCACTCTAAACTAAATACTAAATCCTCAGTTAATAATTCAACTTGGTTCATTGTGTGTGGAACTCTACGAGAACCTATTAAACTGATTTACTCAACGGTAACCTACATAGTATCAAATAAGAGAATACAATGAAGATTAATTATTATTATAAAGCGCAAGTATATTTAATTAAAGAATATTATATTTAATATTGGAGAGGGCTATGCTCGGGGTTACATTGCGAGTTCAGAAATGAGGAGATCTGTACACGTATAGGATAGTCACCAACCCTGCCGATAATCAAGCCCGGAACCCTGAGTGTTAAGGCGATACTAAGAGCCAAAACGGGATATTCAGAGGCTAACTCCTCTTTCATAAATCAACATAAATTTCCGAAAAAAATATATGCTTTTTATTGATATTTTATCTATATAAGGTACAAATAATACTGGTCAAACTGTTTAACTACTATGTAAAAAAAAAATCTAAATGGAAGTCGTTTTTGGCTGAAAACTTGTATCTTCTTTTAAACGACAAGGAATATTTAAATAATTCTTTTTTTTTAATTTTGGTATGGATTAGACCTATATACTGTACAATTAATGACCTAATATAATAGTTTTTCAAGTCATTATCCATATTTATCTTATTTTACCTAAACAAAGATTTAGCGGGTCCGTGCGCGGGCGACGGGCGGCAGTGTAGCGCTGAACGTCGTACGGGGAGGTTGTGCGTCTCGTCGCAGCACCGGCTTCGAATAGTTTTTATCATTGAGCAGGTGATAAACAGATACGACACTGTTTTGAAGTGAAGTTAATAGTTTGTTGTGCAGACATTTTTAATAATTTGGACAGCTATATTATACATATTGTACATATTTTTATATTGTCAATCAATATTTACATATATACAATATAAACAAATTTACGTTTTAAATAAAATCTTTATAAAATTATTTGTAAATGGATTTCCTCACCATAAAAACAATATTTTTACAAAACTTACACATTCCTAACGAATTTAGTCTTCAAATACCCTAAAAGCTTTCCAAATGATTCTAAAGATTTCCCCACAACATACATAGTTTTTCAGGTCTAAGTCACAATAGATCGTGGAATAGGCCTACCGGGGAAACCACGTAAAAAAAACGCGCTAAATACACACTACCTCACTGGTGGCGTGGAAACATGGGCATATTATGAATATGGATGAACAAAAACTTTGTAAGCAAAGATCACAATAAATGAATTTCAATTTCTAATTTGTGTTTTCATATTTAGTATTAAAATAAGCTTTTTTGATAAATTTATTACATACCTATATATTTTTTATATTTTACGCTATATCCCCGCTGATTAAGAACCGATTTTAATCATTTATTTTGTTAAAATGTTAATCTCGACAACTCCCTTAAAAACAACTCCCTGAGAATTATTCAATTTTACTTCTAATTTTTAATATCCAATATAAAATTAACATGGAATCCATAATTATGTTTTTTGATAAAACCGGTCATTACTATCTGCTAAATATGTCATAGTTGGTTTCAGTAAATATTAGCTGTCTATTTACACGCCATATGATATAAAACTAGAATTGTAAATAAAATATACTATTAAAATATATAAATAAATAAAAGTTAACCATTTTTTTGCTGACGCACCTCAAAAATGCTTTGTGAAGTTAGGCATAATATGTTCAATATCAAATGTTACCACTCTACTTTATTTAGTCTTTGACTCGTTTCACGCGATCTCTAAGTACGGGTGGTGCGGGGGCTACATCTTAGCTCCGCCTATTCGCGCAAAATCCATCGGCTCTTAGAATCACCTTAAGGCAAGCACCCTAATCACTCATCCAACGGGTCGTAAAACATACATTTTTCATTCACTTTAAATTATTATCATCTCTATAAGAAATTCCTTCGGTTGAATTTTTTGTATGTAAAAAATTAAAATTAATAATAAACTTTATAAATGTAATTTCGACAAGGAATCCAAATGCAGTGCTATCGATTAGCGGTTAAATATTATATATAGTAAGATACAATGCAGACAACTGTTTTAGTTGCCTATATTTAGTCCAAAGGCAGGCGCGGTCTGGACGGAAGCAACCCTTTAAATGCATTCTGGTGTTGTGAGTAGGTTAGTTACAACTGTCTATTTGCAACCAATGCAAATTATGTATGGCGGTATAATCGGGTGGACTAAACTAAAAACTAAACTTGTATACTATAGAGTTTCCCTTACGAATATTCTTTTCATAATTTTATTTTCTAGGGAACGAAACCGCGACCTTTAAGTAAATGCACTGTAACGACTCGATCAACTGACGTGTGTTTTGAATAAATTCTAAATTAAGCTACTTCTAAATTACCTTCTAACATCTTGCCACACATTACCTACTAAATTCAAAATTCAAATTTAAATAACCAGACTGTAGAATTCAATAGAATAACAAATGCATTAATTAATACTGTTTGTTGACTATTGTATTTTAGTGTGTGAATGAATAAATGCTCAATCGGTAAATAACCGGTAATCGGTAAATCAGTAAATGCTCACGGGTAAATAAGGTAAAAATTTAAGGGTTAAAGTAATTTAACCCTTAAAATTTTACCTTATTTACCCGACACACTCACCTTTTCATTGTTATGTATTATGCGTTCTCATAAAAAACAATGGAAGCCATTAAATTTTAAAAAATAAACGGATTCCAAGATAACCTGTTTAATCGGAAGGTATACTGTATATCCTAAGCAGGACCAGAACTTCTTAGTGATTTTTTGACAAAATATCGCCTGCTTTAAATATTCGCCAGACATTTCCGTGTTTGATTTTTTCCAAAAATAAGTTCGGTTTTCTTTGCAAATATAATACACGATATAAAACAGAATCGCTAAAGGAATTCGAGTCCACGTGCGTTTCAGAGATACTTCGAAATTTGTAAAAGACGTTAGCCCACATGTATTTTATACGAGAGTGATCACTTTGAAAGGAACAATATGAATACGAGTATTATCCCTATTAATAAGTAATAATAATAATAGGTATAATATTAAAACATATCCCTTTTAAATATTACAATAATAAAGTTTTTGAATCAACCAACGTGTGTGAAGATTATGAATTGCGATCTAACAGAATTTATTTTGTAGAACTCCTTTATAAAAGAACTAATCGTATGTTTTCCGTATTTTTAACTAAATGCAGTTTTAAATACATTAAATATCTGTAATAATTGAAAAAGCCGCAGCAAAATTAGTGTTTAACAAAGCTTTTGAAATTTCTACAAAAGCACCAAGGTAGCAATTAGAACCCTCAAGCTGTTAGTTGCTACGCTACGGTTGCTCCACATTATTACTGTTTATTCATAATATGCATACACTAAAAATTAATTACACACGAGTTTCTTAGTATTGTAATACATTTTAGTGTAGTAATAAGGTGGGAATAAATTTAACTTGTAGATAAATTCTGCGCTCTCAGTCTCTCCCATAAGTTAAACATTTCATGGAGTGAAATAAATAAATTCACAGTAGTAATCCTAAGCGCCTCTTTCACAAACGTCAAGTAGGCCAATCTGTCATTTAAAGTCACCGGTAACCGGGGATAATGTAGCTAATATACCTTTGTTTGTACTGTAAACATCCCAAACATTAAATATAAAATAATAATAAAAAATCGACTATCGAATGATGCAGTAAACCGAGTGCATAATTCAATATAACAGAAAATGATTTCTAAAAGTAACTAATCAACACTTTACATGTAGTTTGTGAAAGAGGCCCTTAGCCTAATTCTACGCTTAACTGTTTTGACCCAGATCTAAACTCAGACCTAGGTTTTTTAAAAACTAAATATTGTAAAGAACATAGGCTAGTAAGTGGTGTAAATCCTCTATGGGTCTACATACCTCGTTTCATTAAAACTTAGTATATATGTCTTCATTATCATAAAGCCCGGCCGCCACCGCGCCGTCTGCGTGTACTTACCTAATTTTAATTTTATTAAAAACTATTATTAGATTAGGTCTACGATTGAAAGCCTTTTTAAGGTTTATTATAAAAGCTAGTTCGGATTTGTTACACACATAGTGTGATCATATAGACAGTAATGAGCTTGACTCAGTATTTTTAATAACTCACTTAACAGAAAAGCCTGAAATATATTGCAAATGTTAATTTTAAAATTTAAATCTCTAGAAATGATTACGTTAATACTTTGAATGTGTAAACTACAGAAACCGTACTTACAATCTTTTGTTGAATATTCCAGCTTCAAATTGCAATGGAAATCAATTTGATAGCCTGTTTTGCCAATCTTCTTTGATTTCTGTAACGTAGCTCTGTCGGGAAAGTTTGGGTTGTTAATTGAGAAAAAAAAACTGTTAAATACACTATTGGAGTTATCGAAATTTTGTTTTCAAAACTTGTTTTTTTTTTGTCCTATACCTCGATTTTTTTTTTGCGTAATTGCCTACAAAATCTAGTCAGTTTTTTATTTAATGAAATGAAATTTCCATAAATATTCAGTCATGCAGTAAGTTTCGTAAAGAAAATATTATACCTAATCAATGCATAAGAGTTAAATATTAATCCATAAGTTTTCAGAGTAGTGCATGTCGTAGGTATATGTATATTTAATTGTATTGCCATAGAAATTTAGAGAATTATACAAATTTTCTAAACCATCAAAAGATTCTTTTGTAAGCTTCGATATGATAAGAGACATTGCTTTCACCTGAAAAATAATTTTCACTGCTGCAAGGAATGGCCTATGTTTTTGGCCACTACTCGCAATCACTCACGACGCAGATCCTTCCTCAAGTTTTGGTACAAGTATTAAGCATTGAACGTATGATACGTTGCCCACAAACCCCCTTTTTATAAGCAACTAGCGACCTGTTCCCTGCTTCTGTTCACAAACCTTCCTCGTTTATCCATCCCTTTTACCGTTAGTGAAAGCCATATGAAAATCAATCGGATTGTTTAGAAGGAGTTAGAAAAGACGCGCGCAGTTATGGTGACTTGGTTGGAAAATAAAGTTTTTTTTATTTGCATGAACACTTACATAACTATTTTAATAACTTCCGTGATTATTATCTAACTTATGGTAGAAACCGCATGAAAATCCGTCGACTGGCCGCTTGGCTTAAGAGGAGCTAGCGGATATACAGCCAGATAGACGCGAAAAGCGATTTCAAATTATACTATGTAAGGGTTGCAAGTAAAGATATCTCTGAAGATAAATCACAGTAAATAAAGAGAAATTTTATTCGCTGCTGAAAATCAGTTTACATAACATTTACACAAAGCATTTATTGAATGCTTAACCTTAAAATACAAAAATAATCTCAAGCATTAAGGCATTATATCAAAAGGGAAACCAATGACGTCGATAAATCAGTTACAGGCGGGTAATTTAGATTAATATCATCCGTTTTTATGGAAACTGGTGCTCTAAATAGGGCAATTTAAATTATAGAATTGAATTGATTTACAAATTAGTATAAAAATCTTCGCATAAATGATTATGTTATTATGTTTCCACTACGCACAATATTATTCAATTTTTGAAGACTTCTATGTCTGCCCGCCGAAAATTAATTTTAACAAATCTTCTTACTAACATTTTAAAATATGTTTTAATCGTCGATGGTATTTTATTACAATTAATATTAGTTTTTAATCTTAGACGTTACTTTAATACAATTAAATATTTTTGATGAGACTTATTAAGATAATTCAATCCTCAGTTCATTATTTCAACGTGGCTGTACCTATATTTATATCGAAGTTAATTTAGGAACATAATGCAAAGCAACCTCTTGTACCTTGAGCCAAGGCTAAATGTCGCGAGGCAGGAGTCGGGGCGAAAGCTGAGGTTAATCCTGCGCTGCGGGGACTGGCTGCCCTCACGGACCTGGACGCAATTAACTCTCGACATGTTTCAATTTACACTCGCAAATACTTGCGCCCTGACAACCATCCTATTGTGGTTGTTATGCTGACGTGCCTGCCTTTTTACTCTGTACTTTCAAACTAATACAAACGTTCCATGTAACCATTTATCCATCTTTTATTTTTTTTTTGTTACTCATGTATGTAACGAGTGTAACTTATTATTGTCCAAATAATATAATGGTAAAAGGTAGGAGGACATCCTATTTAAAAATATCTTTTACCAATAGTTAAATAGAAATTCAGGACGCACATAGTCTAAATATTTCAATAGGGAACCAGCTATCTAAAAATAATGATCCAAAGCTTGGTAAAAGTATATCGGCAGGCGTCAATGTATATTAGACGTTATATTGCCTTAAATGTTTTGTTAGACGTTGTATATTTTATTTTTCAACACGAACAAAGTCACGGGCCCGAGCTAGTGTACTACAATTAGCTTCTACTCAGAGATACTCGTAACTTGTTACATTTACATAAACAATGCACTGAAAATCTAAATTATTATCACAACACAGCCTAATAAAAATATTGCGCTCCAAGAAAACAACAACACGCCGTAATGGATTCAATTATGGGCGTCCTAAACTCAGCGAGTCGCAAAATTATTTTTAAATTTAAATATATGAAACTGGAAAAGTCCATAGTTAGTTATCCGGCGAGACAGTACTGCCGGCTGGAATAACACGACACAAGGTAATCCACACGAGAATAACAATGTTTTCACTTTATTTTCACTTGTTTTTGCTCATTCCCGCGAATGCTCCGGGGGGACAAATGGATACGAGTGGGACCTTTACCTTATTTACCACTCGTTTTTATAACCATTCTCTCTTTGAGCAGCGTAATTATTCCATTTTTCTTACATTTTGCAACGAGAAGCAAACAAAGAGCCAAGCCGTTTATTAGCCCACGGAAAGTAACAAGGTATAAAATAATTTGCTATTATACATTACTAGCTAGTGCCCGCGACTTCGTCCGCGTCGAAAAATGAAAAATATAACACCTGATATGACGCCTGACGTCTTTATCGCTGTGATGACGATAGAGACGTCACAGTTGGTGACAGTAACGCTAATTTTTTTTTTATAATTTTAGACGATCCCTCGGGAACCTAACATTTTTCCAAGATAAAAAGTACAATTTAAAGTAATAAACTTTCCGTGTACCAAATTTCATCCGACAAAATACCAGGTTGGGTCTTTATGGTCAAATTGAAAAAAAAATAACAATTTTGCACTAAAACTATTTTATTAACGTTATTATATTTATAGTTGAAGCTACCAAAATTCGCAGGTATTTTGGTTATGAACAAGTTTGTTGCGAATGTTAGACACACGTCCGAAACAACGGAACAGGGATTGCTCGTAGAGCAATGTTCGGTCTAACGAACACTCTCTAGAAGTATAGATGAAATTTTGTATCGCTAACGTTGTCACGAAACCCATTTTCAGACTTTTCGAGATATTCTGTCAAGAATGGGGCGGGCTCTTGTAAAATTACTTTCACGAAGACCTCGCGCCACCGCGCCGTGTCCGCCTTGAAGCCTTGATAATATGCGTGATATATCACTCCAAAATACATTGTGATACAACCGCATATTCCACTTTAATGTACCCAATTTTCTTTAAAATATATACATGCCAGATAAAACATATTTATTTAAAGGAATATTGGCTTTCGAGATATTTCAAATAGGATTTTCACTGTAACACAGACTTAGATACTGACTTTTTTTAATTAGAGATGGGTTTTCTCTCAACCAGCATTCAGCCGTGAAGCGAAGATGAGGCCTCACCTAGAAGAAGCCTATTCACTCGAACTTTGAAAAAGAGTTAAAAAATTGTTCTTCTCTAACTGCCTTATTTCCCCGACGTTGGCGATAACCCTCGAAATGCCTCTCTATCATGCGCCAGTCAAAAAAAAGGGTGCCACTTTGATATATCAGAGTCAACTATATCAGAGTAATATTATTCACAAATTTCATTACGAGTAGCAAAGTCTCTGTTATATATTATGTAAAATAATTATATTTGTAGCATTTAGGTAGGTACGAGAGTACGTCTAATAGCTTTGAATGTTTATCAAATATATACACGTTACATTACGTTACATAATATCAAACATTAATGTAGCAATAGTAACAGTGCAAAATGGAATCAAAGTTATTAATTCAATTCCGCTGTCGAGAGTTCACTCAATCGAAATTTGCGTTACTCGTAGCTAACAGTTCCATAACACATTTGCGCTTTGTTATTTGTGAACTGCGCCTGCTTCTACACCAATGCTCCACCCGTGCTACTGCCTATGTTTGTTGCCAGTTTGTGGAACAAGGCTAGTTATCACCTTTACACGTTTAAGCTAAACATTTCAAACTTGGACGTCGACCAATCCAATGCGCCAAACATAGAATCGCGTACAACGAATGGAGCGACCAAACGCAGCAGCCGGCGATCTCAATTATATTAAATTATATTATATTATATTATATTATATTATATTATATTATATTATATTATATTATATTATATTATATTATATTATATTATATTATATTATATTATATTATATTATATTATATTATATTATATTATATTATATTATATTATATTATATTATATTATATTATATTATATTATATTATATTATATTATATTATATTATATTATATTATATTATATTATATTATATTATATTATATTATATTATATTATATTATATTATATTATATTATCATTATCGTAATGAAAAGGCATCTAAAGGAAGAATTAACATAGATATAGCAAAAGAACGATCAGCTTCCTTCGAAGTTGGCCAACGACTATGAGGTTATAAGAAAGCGTTGAATGTACCCACACTTCTTCCTTTGCCATAAAGTATCGGATGTAAGTATCAAAAAATTCTTCCAAAAAGATAACCAACGTTGGGAAATCCTCATTCCAGCAGTGAATGGGCTGCTGCGGGGTTATGCCGGACTCTTACCGGCTAAAGTCCAACGACTTTCCAGCGCGGCCGAAAAGACTTTCTAGGCGGGGGTCGAAAGATGAAGCTGCCGAGAATCGAACCCGGGACCACTATTGACTACTTGTCAAGTAGTCAATAGTGTATTTATTTTGCATTTTAAACTTCAATTACAGAACTATAACAGTTATATTATTAGTCATTATATATGTTTAGAAATGTTAAGTGTGAATCCCGTGAGCTTTGGTTTAAATTATAACAGTAACGATGAACCAACAGAGACGAGTAAATTTCAATTTAATGCCATTAATATTCTCAGGGGACGCATCTGTGGGATTATTGTCATTGCAGGTAACGTGCAGCGGCCATTATCGAAGCGAGACAACCGCAATTATAACAATTATGAAGGCCACAAATCCGCGTCCTGTATACACCTCACGTCTAAACAAAGTACCGGCCTGTGCCCACGTGCCACTCTGTTAATAATTCAATCACTCGCCAACTCTCATTCGAGGTCCCGCTGAGCTTAAACGCACAAATATGCAAATTCCTGTATTTCATCCCGACGATACTTACTACCCTCACTGGCCTGCCGTAGCCACTACCAAATTAAATTGTATCTTGTTTCAAACTGTGCACATATTACATTATGGTAAAATTATGTATATTCTACATTTAAGATTCCATCTTCTAACAGATGGAGTGCAGCGTGTAATAAGAAACAAGTATATTCTGTTGTTACACTTTTGTTATGATACCTTCTTAGTATATTAACTTTTACAAACAACAGGTATTGTACTAGCGATCCGCTCCCGGCTTCGCACGGGTGCAATTTTTTATTATTCCTCGTTAACGTAATCACAATTTCTCGTTTAACGCTCTTTCCATTAGTGAAAACAGCATTAAAATCGGTTGCGGTTGAAAAAT
Organism: Synanthedon formicaeformis; assembly: GCA_945859745.1. Taxonomy (NCBI): domain Eukaryota; kingdom Metazoa; phylum Arthropoda; class Insecta; order Lepidoptera; family Sesiidae; genus Synanthedon; species Synanthedon formicaeformis. The sequence goes on from OX243954.1 coordinate 7,339,574, forward strand.
TAAATTTTACATTTGCTTTCTTTCTTGTTTATTGTACTTATTCTATGAAACTTATTAATGTAAATTGCTTTTAAGGATGTTGACTATTTTTGGGAAAGTATTTAAAATCATGTATAAGTAATATATACATACACATCATGTACAAAAAACAAACAAAAAAGTGTACAAAAAAAATTGTGTATTTGTAATGTATGGAAATTTAGCTCCTAAACTATTAAATCTAATCATATTCAGTAAGGGCCTCTTTCACCAACTACAAGTTGATTAGTTATTTTTCAAGCAACGCTAATTGGTGAATATATTGTGTCAGTTTCATTGAAATTACCCTACTCGAAGATGGTGAAACTCGTACGTTTTCTTACCGGTGACTAAATGGCGATTAGCCTATTTGACACTTTATTCAGAGATGGTGAAAGAGGCCCTTAGTATTATTGGTACCGAAATTCAGTAGGTACACGAATTTAAGGTTTCTTCTGTTTTTCTTACAAGTTTGAACTTTATATTTCCAAATCAATTGAAATACTCAACTTTCAAAATCTATTAATTTCGCAAAGAGACTAATCCTTGTAATGGATTTAGGGTGACTGACTTTCAAACATTTAACACCTCTCCAATCAATTTATAAGTAGAAGAGAAAGAAAAGTTAAAAGGCTTTGTATAAGCTATGTTCTTATTAAAGGCAAAATTATTATGACTTTTTCCTTTAGTTAATTAATTATTAAGCAATTTATGTTAGCAATATATTTTATTAAAAATCTGCTTAACTACTACTACTATTAATTATAAGAGAACTAAAAAAATATATCAGTGAGAGAGTAAATAAAAATAGCATTCAAACATAGGTACAAGACAGATTAATAAAGACAAAAAATGTCGGAAATACCTAAGTCTACTGCCCCCTACCGACTGAATTTACTGGAAGTAGCGGTACATCAGTTACTAATAATGAGCCATTTTGAGTGTTTAGTATGTGTAGATAACAGACCATGCCCGATGTATGGAAGCCATAGGAAATAGCTAGTAACAACATGTTTTACTAAAAAAGCTAAAGAATATTCAGTTCCGAATGGGCAAATGTAGAATCATCAATACTAATAATAAATCTGTAAGGGTTGGTTATGGAGTAAGTTACTTTGTTTTCAGAGATATCGTGTTTATAGGCTCTATACATGATACTGAAACTAAATTGACGATTTTTAGAATTTTTTTCTGTATGTATGTATGTTCCTCCATATCTCTAAAACGAATTAACTGATTTTCGTGAAACTTGGTAGATAAACATTTAGACGAACAGGACACAGGATAGGCTGCTTCTTTCTTTTTCGGCGCCAGCTAGTATGATAATAATTAAGTAAAGCCCCCCTCAACCAAAATTTACATGATTGTAGATTGCTGCTCAAACTGTGGTCCTGTAAAGACAAAGCTTTTATGATATGCCTTTGTTTCGCTCTCAGTCGCCTGGTGACCTGTCACTATTCTCTCGATCTTAACATCATGCAATCCCTGTTGAATTGACTTCATAATTAAGCGCCACCTCGCTCGGTTCTTTGCCATCTGCAATCGTGAAAGCCACTGTCATGATGTCATCGGTCCACCAGGTGGTCGGCGGTTTCTGCTTCAATAAAAATTTATCCCGCCCGTTTCCATTTCAGATGAATAAAATAGTTCACAAATTTCACTACAAACTAGGTTTGAAGTTAATTTTGTACCTATGAGTATTTGCATCTACCTGCATACTTAATTTAATGGAAGAATGGTGCCTTAAACTTTTTTTAAGACCTTTTAATAGATATCCAATAAATTATCAATCAATATTCATAAACTTCTGGCTATAAAGACAGAGGATTAAAAACTTTAAATTATAAGCAGTAAACCCATTATTAGACACGACAAGATATCAAAAAGCCATAATATCATAACGTCTAGAGTTGTTGTAAAATTTTATGTTACGACCTGTTCCGCTAAACCAAACTTTTGTGACGGCGATACCGAAGTTTATGTTTCCATGTATATGCGCGGTTGTATTGAGTATTACTTCTGTCCAAAGTAACAAAACAAAATTGAACTACATACTACAAAATCTTGTACAAGCTTTACAAAGATTCTCATCATCTGTTAGTTCTCTCTAACTTTCTAATATGAAAGATTTCAAAAATCTTTTAACTAAGTAGTAGGTATAAACTATTCATTTTATTTTTACAACAATGCAAGCCTGCTAGGTGTCGTACAATTTACTAATATAGAGACAAACTATATAATTTATAAAACTATATATAAGCGACTGTATAATTGCTTATATCTGCTCTAGTATTCAGTTTATTATAAAGTAGCATTAAATGTTTTAAAAATACGCTTCTATGTGTAATATGCATATATTTGATATATATATATAATAAGAAAAAATAATAGAAAAAAATTAATTAATTTTTTTTCGATTAGCCCTCCAGTAAAAAGTGTAATTTTGATTTGTGGCACTTTTGATTTTAAGCAGTGATATGATAAATAATAAGAAATAGAAAATGAACAGTATTCTATCATTTAATTTTGATCAAAAAGGTGCTTATGCATCTTAAGACGGGTAAAATATCGAAGCTATGTACATAAATAAATATCAAAAGACATCAAAAATTCTCATGGTGAAAAAATTTGTATGCAGCTGACAGTGTGAAATAATTGTGTCTTATGAAAACGTTTAAAAAGTGCATAATCAGCGCGTGCCAGGAGGCATCTTGCCAGGATCCTGTAGTTATAAATCTTACAGAGCCTCCATTGAATAGAAACTCAGTGGAATTATTAACGCCCCATTAGTCTCCACAGTCGTTATTTGTACATTTTAACTTATTGAAACAGCTATCTGTGACTGAACGAATTACAATCGGATTATTACAATACTAAATCTCAATGAATTACAATTTCCTGATCTAAATATTTGTCTTCCAATAAAAATTTACATTATTTATGGCAGCTTTCCTCATTGAGTATCTGTTAAGAGGTTCCTTTAAAATTATTAAAAAAATTGCTATTAAAATTTCATTTACGTATACAAAAACATAAAGAGCATTTGTCTGTACTTTGGACTCTAGCAGCCTTTTTCCTCGTTAACAATAGCACATATGCTGTTATTTCACGACGGTCTTCTGTAAGTGCGTGAGTTAGTGTCTTCTGTAATGGGCTGCCCAAATGACGCCAAACACAGTGTGCCCTGTCACCACCTAAGTACTATAGTTAAGAAAATTTCATCAATTTATTAACATAAACATAGCAAGTAGCTTAAGTTAGAATTAAATAGTCCGTTGCTCTGAAATTAATTCCGTCGTCAGTTGCGAAGTAAGAGTAGATGCAGACCATAAAACCGGCCAAATGTTTGCCCGAGGGTCTCGCATTGTAACAGCCTGTAACCACATAAAATATTTAATGGCAGACACTACTTACAAACTTGACAACACAATAAATCATACTAAATATTTTCATATTAATAGTTGGTTACCTTTGAACTTAGAAAAAGGTCGTCCTTATACGATACAAAGTCCCAGTTAACAGCTTTAGTGCTTAACAATTATTTTGCTTGTATAAATCCCTAGTGAAAATATTTAATTATGTTTCTTTTATATCAAAACATGATATTTTTATAATGTAACATATTTTAGGTTATTCCTTCAAAAAGCTTGTGTTATAAAATAATGCAATATCTATGCAATAAAGCAATAACTACTTCGAATAACATGTTTATTGTATAGATAGATGGACTATTAATACAAATCTGCAATTTTTTATATTATTTTTATATCACCATATGGAACAGTTCGTATTGATAAATTTTAAATGAAACTAAATAAAATCTTAAATAAAACACAAATTGCAAATATTAACTTATTAACAAATAAATAACAATAACACATCGATGTTTAAAAACTAAAGGGTCACAAATGAAAATTACACTTTTTACAGGAGAGATAATCGAAAAAAAATTAAACTTTTTTTGTTTATTTTTTTCATATTAGATAGGTATATAACAAATATATGCATATTATACATCGTTAGAAGCGTATTTTTAATTAGCGTTTTAAATACTTTTATAATAAACTGAATACTAAAAGAGATATAAGCATATAAGTTACTTTTGAATATATAAAACATGATCAAAATATGCTAAACATTGAATAAAACAACCATAAGTCTTTTTGCAACATACAATATGAAGGATTGTGTTACGAATTTGTGTACATATATATTCTAGTATATAAGATAATGCGTTTACAACAAAGAGATTGTAGAGATAGCAATGCACTAGCAGCTTGACCTTCGTATGTTGAATTCATACCTAAATAATAAAACAAAAGTGAAGGATGGGTCTCTTTGTTACTTTGCATTATATTAATTTAAAAACAACATTTCGTCCTTTATCAAATGAACAGAAACATTATCGTAACACGCCGAATGTAATTTGGAATAATGTTTTGTGTAATGGGTCTGCTCAGCAAAGTAGAGAGAGCGTAGTAGGCTTTTTGTCGATTTTCCCACGCCCCAGCCGCTATTACAAGCAAAGCAATCCACAAAAAGATAAATTGAGAGTGAATTTATTACAGTAAAGTGCTCTCAGCAGGACAGATATTCTTCAAGAATACTCCAGGTATTCCTTGCGCACCTACCTTTGTTAATTTTTTTTTTGCTCTGATTATAAAAACATTTATTTTCGCCCAAATCCTACGCATTTCTCGTTTCCTTGTGCGGTGTATTATTTTGTTATTATGAATCACTTTAATCGCCAATAAATTATGAAAGCTCTGAAATAATGTCTTTCTTCTCAAGAAAGAAATGAAACGAAAATAACATTATGTAAGGTCCTTCTTTCTTTCTACAGTACGCTTATAGAATTTACAAATAAAAAATAGAACTCCGTCATCTGTCAATAAAGAAAATGTTAAAAAAATGCACAATTTTATTGTTATGACTTCAAATTTTATTGTTAGAACCAAAAACGCTATTGGCTATAAGCTATAAATATTGATTGATAATAAAGTTTGTATGTAAACTAAAGTTTTTTTTTGTAGCAAATACGTTACAAACTTCTTAAATAAATAAGAGTTAAATACGAGTAAATAAGTTCAAAACAAGTTTTATAAAAAAAATTTGTCATTCATGTTTACAAACTATTATTACAATTTGAATGGATTGGAGGAGAGGAGTACGTGTACAAATCGTTTATTTTTTATTTTCATTTATTATTTATTGAAAAAATAATTAATGCACAGACACCACTCGTTTACAATTTCCTTATATTATATGTATTGATTTATATTTCACCGAAGTCTCAAAGTTGGAAGACAGACGAGGATTCAGATATGAGCCTACTGCCTCCGCCTTAGTTTTAATATGTATATATGTAAACTATCTAGGCGGAATATGAAGATTATAAAGGAAGTTTAGAGCGTGAAGATGAGCAGTCAAGAGGCGTAAAAAGTGCGCTTACACACGACGTAGGTAGCCGGTGGACATCAATCGCTCGTGTCCTAATAACCGTTTAAGTAGAAGAGAGATTTATGGAAAAGGCCAACAAAAGGGCCCTCGATCCGCCTGCACCGATAAATCTACGCACGAAATAATACGATCCCCGGGCGATTTGTTCACCGGGACAAAGAGACTCTCTGTTTTGTCCAATAAAATTAAGGCATGAATAAGACTACGACAATATATAGGTACGTCACATGTTGACCTTTTTGGATAATATAACACAATATTATACATAAATAATAAAAAAATATTTATGAAAATTAATTAACTTTGAAGTTTGATTTTAATGAAATTATAACCGTGATAATAATGTTGTATGAAGGACAATAATAATCCTCCATATGAGAATACTTAACTGGCCAGTCTTCATATGTCATCGAAGATACAAGGATAAGTTGAAGTTTTTTGTTGTGAGGATGTACCTACTTGGGAAAGTACATAGTTTTAAGATATACATTATATAATTTATCTATATATACACAGGATAAAATAAAATTTGAACTTTCGAAGAAATTCTCAAAAAAATGCATCAAACCGTCTATTATCAACCGACAAACATATTGAAGAACTCGTAACAGATAAACGAGATGTGGACATTTTTTTTCCAAAATCACGATTTTTAATATTTATATTTTGTCTGAAAATTTTACAAGAACTAATTCATGAATTTTCCATTTGAGAATACTACAATGACATGTCTAAAAGGTGTCTAGGGCAGTCTTACTGAACATAATTTATTAGCAAAGGCTCAGTTTCGTTCTTATCCTTTTGTTTCTATTCATATTTGAATATCCAGCGTATCAGCCGACTACCTAAAAACATTTTCAGTGTGTATCCACCGTGAAATTCGTATATTTCACTTGCAATGAATAATATATTATCAAGTTCATCGCAATAAATCAGATATCAAATTAATATTTCGTGAGTGGAGTTGTTTTAAGACAACTGAGATTTAAAGATTGCAAATAACAAGTAGGTACATATATTTTAGTTTAAAATTGCATTGTTGAAAATAATAATCTTTTCCGCACCGGACTCCACTCACAGCAAAACGACAAAAGAGCTGAGACCACCTTTTTTATCTTCGTCTTTCGCTTCGCCGATTCTCGTGAGTGGAGAAAATTATTGCCTTGTAGAAAAACCTGTGGAGCGAAAGGTCAGGAAAGAACATATAAAGACAAAACTGGCAATCGAAGAGACTGAGTATTGTATCAAACGAAATTATCCCATAAACCTAAGCACATAATTTTTATCCACACAATTGCCATAATAACTACAATATTTCATCTTGTTTGTAGCTGTTATCAATAATGTTAGGTATAAACCATGACAAACTTTCTGTATGAAAAATAATAAAGTATATCCAACATTCTCTGATGTTTTGCGGACGATTATTTAATATAAAATATTATATTAGAAATTTCGAGTTTATCCGATATGGTTATGGTCACTGTTTTTTGGGATGTGGAAGGAATACTTTTTATCGGCTATTTGCCTAAAGGTAAACGATTACGGGTGCCTGTTACGCCCAATTGATTCCAAAAGTGCAAAAGCAATTAAAGAAAGATGCTGGAGAAAGTTGTCGTTAGGTGTTTTCTTTCCAAAACGAAAACACTCCTCGATCTCAATTGTCCCTTACAGCAATCCGTCAAGCTAGTTTTGAGATTTTTACTGTCCTCTCCGGACTTAGCTCCTTGTAGTGATTTCAACTTACTTCCAAAATTGTAGTGATTTAAACGTACTTTCAAATTTGGTTCCACAGACAACATGTCAGTGGAACCAAATTTGAGGATAATAACGCAGTCATGGCTGCCATAGAGTTTCAGATACTTAAGAAAAAAGCTTGGAAAAAATAAAAAGTGGAAAATTTTAAATTAAGCTTGCATAAAATTTTTACTTCTTTTGAAAAGAAAACTTTTCACGTTCTAGTGAAAAGTTTCTTTAAAATCAATGTATTTCTATTTACTAATAAATTGCTGTTCATTAGGAGAAGTAGTTAAGTAAGGTATGATAGTGTGGGGTAAGTGTACAATTGTTGGCAGTTTAGCAGAAAGGCCGGCTCGTAACTCGTGGCGGTGAAGGCATACTGGCGAGCATTATTAACGGGCCATTAGCCCTCATTCGACGCTTCGCCGGGATCTGCCAACACGGCCTACAGACAACTATTCCTTACGAAATCGTAAACCCGATAATGACCACTTAGTGTTTTAGAGACAAGATTGTTTGCTACATTTATTTTACGGCATCACAGCTGATGTTAACAACTTTATAATGTCAAATTTAGAAGTAACTTTAAATTTGTTTAAATATTTTGGGTGGGTATGGAAACATAGAATTGATTATTTATTAAAATGACTAGGTTGGATTACTGTCAATATATATTTGTTCTCATCACCACTGCCGCAATGTCTTAAGGCCAAATTATATAATCAGTGCATCGTACCAGTGATGACCTATAGTGCCGAAACGTATCTACTATAGTAGTCATAGTTACTAACTACTGCAGAATGTGCTTTACTAAAACAACAATTAAAAGTTTTAAAGAAAAGAAACCCTTAGCGCCTCTTTCACCAACTACAAGTAAAGTGTGGATTAGTTACTTTTAGAAATCATTTTCTGTTTTATTGAATTATGCACTCGGTTTACTGCATCATTCGATAGGCGATTTTTTTTTATTATTTTCTTTTAAATGTTTGGAACTTTTACCGTACAAGCAAATGTATATCAGCTAAATTATTCCCGGTGACAGGTGACTTTAAGTGACGGTTTAGCCTACTTGACGTTGGTGAAAGAGGCGCTTAATTGCTTAACTGCCCCTAGCTAATAAGTAACGATCAATGGAACCACAAGATCGTCTTGCAACCGATGTGAACACAAACTCATCAAGTACGCAGCGCCAGCATTCACGAGTTGTATGTGAACAAGCATTTCAGTGAAGCATGCACTAATACAGGCTAAAATAGTATAACAAATTCAAAACTTGCCTCGTCGTACTCGAAATTCATTCACATGTGTGCGGCCAGCAATATATTCTCTAACAAGGCTAACTTTTATGTAAATATACATGTTGAAACATAGTAGTGGATTCCACCTGGGCACCGTCGTGCCTAACTCTAGCTACGTCGGCACACTAATTAACTACCCAAGTTGCAACAACAACATTGTTTTATTTAACCTATACAAAGCGATACCAAATTACAAATTGCAATATATAGTCTAAAAAAGATACTCAACGTTCACGCACTTATTAAAACGAGAAACAGGAAAAGCGGAGTGCAGAACAAACTTTTAGTTACGTTACGGTGTTGCCCTCATAACGGGCGTCTAATTAATTAATTAAAAGTTAGCAATTGAACTAATAATATAGCTTCGTTGCAATTTCATCTATACATTAATAGGTGAAGCTTGGTTTCCTTTTGTGCACGGTGAATTAAAATAAACATTACACACAAGCTACAACAAATTACAACGTTCCCCCAACCTTTACAAATAAATTAGATTAGGTATAAACAAATGTGATAAACTTTGCTAAATAAAAATCTTTATAGTACCGATTTATTGTAATTTGCCTTAAAGCCGATAATTCCGGATGACATCTCATGAAAGCGTTAATATTATGTTGATTGCTCATATTATCGTAGTCATACTCGTCGTGTGGTCGGTATTTTAAGTTTCATCGTAATTTGCTGAAGCGAAATCTCAGCGGCATTAGTACGTAAGCAATCTCAATCACATAACAAGGTAACCCCAAAACGGGAACAACCCAATTTAGTTATGTACAAGTTTATTTGGGTATCTGTCCGTGGGGCATTATAATAAATGGAAGGACAAATTCACGACCTTTCCGTTATTGAAATTTTAGTAAGTTAGTCAAAGTTATATGGGAATTTTAATTAATGGAGAAAATGTGATTCGAATTTATTCAACCCACATGTTGTCATACATAGTTATGTAATAATACTCCACTAATTTTTGCTACAGATTTTATTTCTTGTGTTTTAGTGCATTTGCAAGCACAGCTGCTACAGATCATTTCTATCTCTTCCTGTGTTCTTCTATATTTTCTTATAAATTTCAGTATTGTATGGTCCGAAACGCTACCATATAAGATATAACAAATTTGTAAAAAAAAAAAACATGTTATTAGAGATGGGTTTGCTCTTGGCGAGCATTTAGCCGTATAGCGAATATGAGGTCTATGATGGAGCGAGCTCACCCAGAAATGCCTATTCACTCGAACTTTGAAAAGATTTGGGTTATATGAGTTAGGAAATACAGACTTAACCATAGCAGTGTGCATTATAAAAAATGTTTTAAAGCGCTTGTTCCGAAAAAGAGGAATTTCGACAAGATGCGGATGGTAACCAGCCGTACGTCTGCTAATATTATACACATCTACTAATATTATAATAAATAAATATTTTTAGATTTTTTTACATAATGATCTTATCGTCTGATTATCTTGCACACACACATACACACTTAGTATCTTGCATTCTTACTAATAATTGTCCTATGGATGTTTTGTATTTGTGAAGCTATTATACTTTAACGATATTTTAGTGGAGCTATCTACCAACTAAGAACAGCGTCCAGTTTTTATCGCGTACGTAACTGAAACTCCTTCCGTTCCGGTCGGTCGATTTACGAGCAAGCGACCACTTACTTTAGTTAAACGTACAATGAATGGAATATCTACAAACAGCAAACACGAGGCTAACAATGTTTTTATCCTTTGATAAATTAATTCATAGAACATCGCTAGATTATGTACTGATTTTTGCTTATTCCAGATTTTAAACCTCTTAAATATTGCGCGAGCGAAACAACTGGCACGGCTGATAAATAATAACAATACGATTATCTAAAGAAATTATTTCTATGAATAAACTAGTAGGTGCTTAATGTTGAAGATGTACGTGATAAGAAAATATATATCTATGTAATTATATTCGAGGTTAAACAATATAAACGAGGCTAAAATGAGTATTTCCTTTAATCCGACTTACGGCTCTATTACTGTCTGAAGAAACAAGGGATTAGAATTAAAGAAAAGATTAGTAATTCTGCGTCTAGCGGCGGTGAAGTGAAGTGCTGGTGCAAACAATAAATCTTCGCGGTTTTCTTTCGCCGGGCACTGCAAAAAAGGCCACGCGTAATTAATTACCTCACTTTAGGTCAGCTGAAAATCCAATCCCTGCTTTTGACTTTTTTGGGATTGCAGCAAAATTAACAGTAGTTGAGTAATTGTTTTCATTTCCAAAACTACAACGTGTTATAAATCAACACCCAAGCCGCGAGCCCGAAATCGCTACAACTTTCAAGCGTTGACTCGAAGGTTGAATAAGTGTTTAATGATAAGTCAAAATCTATAACCTTTACTAGGAAATTGTTACTAAAATATTGCTTATTGCTAAAATATTGCTTTTTTTAATACACAGTTGATACAAAGCAAATTTATAATTATTTTGTTCTGAATTCTAAAATAAATTTTAGCAATGTTTTTAAATCGAATTTATAACAACACATTTGTCTGATATTCTATTTAATTTCAAGTTGGTAGCATGATTTTCTGAAATATTAAATAGTCTTTAAATCTTAGAATTATATAGACGCAAAATCGCACACAGGCAGGCTGTGTGTCTTTGCTTTTCGCTGCGCAGCTAGATGCTGGCCAAGAGCAAACCCATTAATAATGTATAAAAAAATGAAACCGCCGAAAAAACTGAAAAGCATAAAATAATCTTATTATTTTACCTAAGTAATTTTGAGTCGCCGCCGCGCATCACTCTTTACATAATTTTTGCTTGTTTGGCGCCGACTCAAAATTACTTAGGTAAAATAATAAAATTATTTTATGCTTTTCAGTTTTTTCGGCGGTTTCATTTTTTGTTAAAAAGTTTTATTTTATATTTTTTTGTGGCTATAATCTAATATTTACTACATGCTTAATTTTTAATTTTCCCACCCCCATTTTCCCACCCTTGGGGGTGCACCCTTTCAAAATAAATATATATATATATATATATATATATATATATATATATATATATATATATATATATATATATATATATATATATATATATATATATATATATATGCGTCGAATGGAGAACCTCCTCCGTTTTTGTTTTTTCGTTTTTTCGTCGGGTGATAAATATATTATTATGTGTCCTTCATTGTAAAAGTGAATTATCTCCTTGTAACTGAATTTTAGAATAACGAATATAAGCATTCATTCATTGTGTAGGAAAAAAATATAAGCATTCATTCATTGTTTTCACCTATAGGAATTTAATGAAACTATTGGAGTTACTTCACTTTTATATTGAACGACACATATAGCGAATACAAATTACAAAAATAAAACAAAAAAGTTAAAATATAAAGGTTGAATATCCTAGTAATAATAGTGGAGGTGCGCTTTGGCGAGTAGATCGTTCTAAAATTGTTTTCGTTTTCTTTTCAGGGTGTTTCCGGCGGACGACTTAGTACGGCCGAGGAAATGCGAGGCGCTTATCTCTTACCCCGGAAACATAGTGCGACTTTACGGATACTCACTGCATTTATATCTTTCAGTGTGGCAAACAGTTTATTATTTTTCATTAATTTTGCCACATTAAGCGCTTGTTTCACAAACGTCAAGTAGGCCAAACTGTCATTTAAAGTCACCGGTAACAGGGGATAATGGAGCTGATATACCTTTGTTTGTACGGTAAACGTCCCAAACATTAAATAGAAAATAATTAAAAAAAAAAAATCGGCTATCGAATGATGCATTAAACTGAATGCATAATTCAATATAACAGAAAATGATTTCTAAAAGTAACTAACACTTTACTTGAAGTTTGTGAAAGAGGCCCTAAGCCTCAATTTAAACCATCCACTAATTAACATTTTATTACTTCCTAAATAGTTGTAAAATGTGGTCACAAAAGTTAAAACGATATTTTAACATCAATTTAACATACACACAAACAAACTTCATCCATAAGTAATCTATGTATATTAATAATAAGTACATAAGTAATCAATTTTATAATCAGAAATTTGCTCAAACATTTTTTTAAGATCTTTTAAGATTAAATTATTTTCAATTTTTAATTTTGATAATGAATTAAAGTACCAACAATTAATATCCGTTTTTAGATGTGTGTATTCCATTATAATTCATTAGTATAATGTCCAATTAACAAACGGTTAGCGTCACAAATGAGAAGCTGCAGTTTGGCTCACCACAAAAACAATTACTAAGGTGGTTCCGCAAATACAAACCGCTGAAAATGTCCGTGTACAAACTACACAAACACTGCGCTACTATGCAACTAGTTAGTAAAATTCAATATTATATTTTAACAATAGCCAAACTTGTAAAAACCTTTCGCAAAAATACTGACAGTCGTAGAACTATACGTTAAAGTTTGAAGTAGACATTTTGGTACAGTGAACATTTTGCTACATAACATGTTGATAAGCCTCGTATCCACTAGGCAGCCTCGGGCCGAGCAGCCTCAACTTGAGGCAAACAGCCTCAACTCGAGGCTGCTCGGCCTGAGGCATAGGCTAAGGCACACTGCGGATCAAGCTGAGGCGACACGCCTCAGATTGATCCGCGACTATCCGCGAGCCAGTTTAAAGCAAACGCGTGATGGCACCAGACGCGCGTAGAGTAGCTGCTGCTTTAATTGTCATTAGCATCATTAAAAAAAGAGATTTATTAGTATAATTTTATTAATTAAATTGTTGATTAGTTGTCCATTGCGACCCGAGGCAACACGCCCGTCTCCATCAAATGCACAGCTCAGGCTGAGGCCCCTTTGAGCACGGCAAAAAACCGACAAAATATGGCTCGGCTTGAGGTGACGAATTTGCCTCGTGTCGCTGCGCGCCTCAGGTTGAGGCAGCGTCTCCACTTGCGCGGCCTCGGAGCAAGGCAGCCGCTCGGCCCGAGGCTGCCTCTAGTGGATACGCGGCTATAGAGTTGACACTTTGCTACAGTGGACATTTTGATACAGTGGACCTAACGCCACTGAACCGTTAACCTACTGATATGAACCTGGTTCCAAAATGTCAGAGTTCCATTACGTCAAAGTACAATCAAATATAGTATTTAGTATTTTGTTTTACACTGAATTAAAATCACAAATTAAAAATATAAATTACATCCCTCTGCTAGGCACAGGTCTGTTCTGAAAGCGAGGACACAGTATCCTCACATAATATAAGTCTCCTTAAACAGAAAGGTTCCTTCACTATTAATTACATCAATAGAGTGAACAAGTAAGCCTACCGCAATCAGTAAATTCGATCACACAATTACAATAAATATGAACAGTCATAAAAGCTTGACAATTGCCACAAAGAAAAACAATTGTTACTATAATTTAATTATTTAAACAAGAAAGAATACGTTGTTTCCATTATCTTGGTGCACGTGAAATAGTAATTTATTTCCAATCTTTTGGTAGAGGTTTCTAATTTCACAATTTTCACATTCAATCAATCGAAAGTTGACAAATATTTCTTATTACATATCAAATAATACCAAATAAGAACTATTAGTAGAAGATCCGAGCCTACAACGACCTTCACCGAGCTGATAATAGAATGAAATATATTTTATAACAAATTTAGTATACTAGAAAATATGTCAAGAATGGGTTGTCTAAAAAAATCCTGGACAGACTATTTTTAATTATTTTTTAAAAAATATTTTTTTATTAAATGTTGCAACATCGAGATAATAAGAATTTTTTTACCCTGACTTAAAGTATCAAACGTATAGAATGTGCAGCCGTTGGGTTGCCTATTCTTTGCCTGGACAAACTACTCGGTTGTCAGGTATAAGCGGGTATGTCGATACCAGTTACCTTCACTTGCTTGATAATAGATTAAATTTTATATCAATATAAGCGTTGTTTTATTGCGAACACGATGATATAGGGTTGCCTGCAAAAAACTTGGTCCTAATCGGGTTTGCGAATTTTAAAGTTAAATTTTAACGCGAGTGGAAATGTGTAACAGATAGATCTGAGTTGAGTAAAGCGTGTAATAATAAAGGACCCAACATTAGAGATGGCGATCTGATATCGATTAATCGAAAAATCGATATTTCGAGCCAAAAAAAAAAAACGATTTTATAAATCGATATGTAGTACTGGATCGATTCATTGGATCGATACATCACCCTTTAAAATCGACATTCGATTTTTTTCTGTATTGGTATAACTATAAACCATACAATTTAGGCGTGTGTTTCACTGAGTCGACTCAGTGATACGCTTCTTTAAAGTGATCGACTGAGTCGACTCAGTGGATCAGACTACTAGACTCCAAATTAACTGATTATAAATAGCTACATAAGTATAATTAATTTTATTAATTTAATGCTATATGATTTAAAGTAGGCAATTAAAATATTATTTTCAACTTTCAGTTTAAGTTTGTACATGTAGTTATAGTCCTAAAGTCGTTTTTTTTATAATTTATTTTTTATTTTTTTAATTACTAATTAGTATTAATTTTTAAAACATGGTTAACAAACAAGGTTTTATGAAGGTATTTAATTTATTCGCGCAAGCAAATAAATCGCCGATGTGAGATAAAGAATATCTGACACAATTATTGATCTGTAGAGTTTCACTGATTTACTGATTAAAAGATCTTTAATTTAATATTTGTTGTCTTGATTTTAATAAAATTGATTTATACTTACATTGTAAAAGCAAGTTTGGATTTGGAAAAAGATCGATTTTTTGGAAATCGATCTTTTAAATCTCGATTTTTTTGTGGATCGATTCATCAGGTTACGATTCGAATCGATTTGAAAATCGATATTTTTCGGAAAGAATCGCCATCTCTACCCAACATTGCAGTCGCACGTAATGGCAGTGTTGCCAAGTTAGCCATTTTTTGGCTATATCTGGAAACTTTTGGGATCGCACTAGCCATAAATATTAAAATATTATTGGCTAAATATTTTAGCCACTGTTTTGGCAACTTTTAATCATTGGCAAAGTATAAAAGTATAAAATTAACACTTGTCTTTACTCATCTCCATAAAAATACCTATTTCTGAACAAACGTTGTCTATTTGTGAGGAATAAATTGGTAAGTTGATGTAATAATGGTCAAAATACACCTATACAAATTGGATACGTCCTTAAATATTGTCAATTTTGGGTTCAAATCAAAAATTATAAAAATACAAGCGGTGAATCTGTATTTCACCGATTTGGCTTTGACGGATTTGGCTCTATTTCTACCAAACTCTACTGCTGAGGTGGAAAGAAATTTTAGCCACTTTTTAGGACATTAAAATTTTAACATTCTAGCACCTTTTTAGAAGTGTTTAGCCATTTTTTGTTTTACTGACTTATTTCATACGACAGAGAATGACAGCGATACTCTAGTAAACAGTGAGCGTTATTTTGGAGTTGCAACACGTGTTCTTTTGTATCGTTATGATAAAAAATTTAATTAAAATTTAATCTTTAAAATTCGCAAACCCCGATTAGAACCAAGTTTTTTGCAGGCAACCCTATATCAACGTGTTCGCAATAAAACAACGCTTATATTGATATAAAATTTAATCTATTATCAAGCAAGTGAAGGTAACTGGTATCGACATACCCGCTTATACCTGACAACCGAGTAGTTTGTCCAGGCAAAGAATAGGCAACCCAACGGCTGCACATTCTATACGTTTGATACTTTAAGTCAGGGTAAAAAAATTCTTATTATCTCGATGTTGCAACATTTAATAAAAAAATATTTTTTAAAAAATAATTAAAAATAGTCTGTCCAGGATTTTTTTAGACAACCCATTCTTGACATATTTTCTAGTATACTAAATTTGTTATAAAATATATTTCATTCTATTATCAGCTCGGTGAAGGTCGTTGTAGGCTCGGATCTTAGACTATATAGACAGAATTTTGAAACATTGTGAAGCCGGTTTTGTTAGCATGTGTGCGTGGTTTACACCCTTTCATTAAGCAATTCGGCATTTTCACTAGTAAATATTTTAATAAGGCGACGCGTAGTTGCATTTGTGTGCGCACACCCGTGTATATACACAACGCAGGCGTAGTTTTACCGGCTTTACTCTGCCTTCCACTCTATCTTAAATTTTTATTTTATCTGAGATAAAATGAAAAAACAATCAAAAGTGTAGGCGAGATCAAGTTTCGGTAAGTCTATAATCGAGTTAGGTTCGAGCTCACTCAATATCATCTGCAAAGATTTTGAGATCCACATTAAAAACATTAATGTTTTTCTCACAATATGAAATTAATCTTTTGCATTTACGCTATGTGTTGCTTTGCTCAGTGACCACGTGCAAGTTTCCCTTAGCTGATTGTCGGCTAATTCTTCCCGCTTCGTTGGAGGCTGTACAACGCAATAAATTCTTGGCATTCAGACGAAGCATCCATGCGAGAAACGCCTGATAAAAACGGGATGACGTGGCTTCCGTCACATTTTTTCTTTAGAAAACAATTCGCGAGTCTCTGAGGTATTAATACGTCAAGACATTGTCATTGTCACAGGTGATATGGTCTGGGGAGCGACTCGTACTAAAGACTGTTGTCAATAATTGATTAGTTAACTACCCATTCCACTTTCACTCAATATTTACCTGCGTATTTTATAACTTAATGTAGTGAAAGTTTTTTTAAAATTGGTATTTATATATTTATAGCTAAAAATATAAACAATTTTCCAGGATATAAACTGTGTACCAAATTTCATCCAAATCTGTTGAGACACTTTTGCGCGAAAGTGCCTCCATACAACATACCTCCATACAAACTTTTACATTTATAATATTAGTAGGATTGCCAAATCGCTACAAGCGTCGGCTAAAAATACGGCAATCAATAAATGAATGGGAAAGCAACTCGTACTGTATTAGCAACTCATACTGTTAAACCAATTTCAATTAGACTTGGCACATACATAGATAAAATCCTAAATTATCACAATATACATTTTTTACGTCAACAATAAGTTTCTATTTAGAAATATCTGAATTCTGAATTGCAATTGAGGTTTTTAATTTAACATTTAGTTCTAACATACGAGTAACAAATTGTTAAAATAATACAAGGAAATTTATAACCCTGAAAATATAATGGTTAGACAATGACCAATCGATATACTTTATTTGGGCAATTTTTATTTTCTTTATAAAATATTAAATAAACTATTAATGTACGTTTAAACGTTTAAAACTCTATTCCATAATCTATCTTCCTATCTGTCTTGTCTTATCATATACTGTATCCTAACTTATATAATATAGAATCAAGGCATAGTAATAAATTGTGTCCAAAAAAGAAAATTAGAGGAAAAGCGCCATTATCCTCCAAGGGTTAAATTGTGTGTGCCCGAGAATAAGGATCAGGGATCAGGGTTATAAGCAGTACATTACATGTAATGTGTATAATTGTATTAGACGATTTTAACGCTATCTGTGATTTCTATATATTTCTATATAATTCGGTAACGTTGGACGAACAATTCATGCCGGCTCGGAATTGATTCTTCATTAACTGCACTACAGATTTAGAGAGAACATTGGATTTCTATTTGGGGATATGTTTATACCTATTAACCGTTAACCTACAGACCCTACAGTTACGGTCCAATAATTTATCCTTATGAGTTACTATATTATTTCACTATATATGTATAGCAGTTACTATGTTATCAATCAATACTAATAATAAATCTGTAAGGGTTGTTCATGGAGTAAGTTACTTTGTGTTCAGAGATATCGTGTTTATAGGCTCTATACATGATACTGAAACTAAATTGACGATTTTTAGAATTTTTTTCTGTATGTATGTATGTTCCTCCATAACTCTTAAACGGATTAACTGATTTTCATGAAGCTTGGTAGATAAACATTTAGACCTTCAGGACACAGGATAGGCTACTTATTTCTTTTAAAACGCGGACGAAGTCGCGGGCGTCAGCTAGTCCTTACATATTATAAAACAAAATACACCGCCCTTTTTTGAGGAGGGGAAATCACATTTCTATATTTTAGTAAAGCGGGCAATGGCAAGTTGATTCAGAACTTTTTGTATGAAAATAGTGTTTGTCATTTTATTTATGTTATACAATCACTTATATTTATTATCACTTATTTTGTTTTTTTAAAATCTTTAAGGCTTTTTAATTTTTAAAGGTGCATTATATTAACCAAAGTTAAAATTACTATTAATTAGTACCAGTACCTACTTACTTACTTTAATATTGTTTTCATATGTAGCAAAATAAATGTCATAGGATATGTATAAATTTAATATCTGTAAAAAATGCTCAGTACAAGCCTTTAAATGGGTTAGCCCTTTAAATGTTTCTTTAATACATTTATTTCAGTCGCTTTATTGATAACAAGTTAATAACAACAGTCAAAAGCTGTAAGTTGTAAATATAAAAAACACCTTGCAAAAAATGTAATTACATTTTTTACATAAAACGTGTCTCTGTCTATTTTGGCATGTGGTCAGTAGATTTTGTATTGTACTGTTGAAAATATCAAGAGTAGTAGTATTTTCCAGCTTCGATAACCGCTATTTGTAAAAGCCCAAAGCGAGCTCCAATTTTATTTTCACGCCTGCAGCTCGCAGATACGATGAAACTTTCATCGGTGGCTTTCACTAGACGCGCGCCAACGAAACATAAATTGTGGACGGAAGCTGTACTACCCCCATCGCATCTTTATTGTTAACAAAAAACGAATATTCACAAATAGTTAGCAGCAGTCAATCCGTACAAACAATATGCTTTTTGATTCAAAGGTTAGGTTTTGTATCTGACATTGTTTTTTTTTATTAAGGTAATACAAGTCAGTTTTCCTCCATAATTACTCCGCTAACAACGTAACAACGTAGAATGTTAATTGCTCCGCTGTTTTATGTTTAATCATCGAAATACTATAATGGAATTTGCGTCACAAGTGCCAAAGGGGAACATAAAAAGAACGCCTTTGACAGAATCATGGCGGACTCTTGTCTTCACGCGTCAATGGTAAAAGGTAGTAACGATCAACTTCTACTATTTCATCTTTATAACTCTAATGGGTTGACGTAAAGTCACATTTTCTTTAAATTACGTACTATTATTATTATTATTATGTTTGTTTTTTTATAAATGACAGTTCATGCTCTCCGCATATGTAACTTTTAAATGTTCCATAAAATTCGTTGTGTTTTGTATGGCACGCGTGTTCCATGTTGTAGTAGTTTGATGTGTTTAATTTACAAAAGTAAGCATGATACCGATTTATCTTGTCATTAACTAGGTTCGAATGCATACAAACTTAAAAAAAGAGTATTAATATAAAAGATATGATCCTTGAAAAATCCATATTTTAACACAAGTTTTAATGCAACTTTGAGGTTGAATAGGTCACTCTAGTGTACAAAAACTCCAAAATACTTTGCTTATAAACATTCATTAGTTATTCAAGAGTTCAAATATCTTTACACGAAATAGATAT
Organism: Synanthedon formicaeformis; assembly: GCA_945859745.1. Classification (NCBI taxonomy): domain Eukaryota; kingdom Metazoa; phylum Arthropoda; class Insecta; order Lepidoptera; family Sesiidae; genus Synanthedon; species Synanthedon formicaeformis. The sequence continues at coordinate 7,359,600 of OX243954.1, forward strand.
ATGTAGTAGTTTTGTCAAAAAGAGGCTTGGCCCAAGGGTCTGTTTATGATTTTATTTTTGGTATGGATCATTGTGCATCTCACTCGACTGCTCTTCCCGCGCTTTGTGCTGTGTGAGACAGGACGCATTTTAGCCATGAGATCGATGAGTTCGGGCCGCCGACTTGTTTCACGTTAATAGAAATTAGTTAGGTATATTCGGATTTCGAATAAAAGCTATATTAAAATCCAAATGCAAAAAAAGACAATTTTGAAAAGTTCATTTCTAAAGTTGAGCCTGCTGGGAATCAAATCCTTCCCGACTTCCTAGAACAGAGCGTTAAAGCAAGCACTCTAAAGTTCATAGATTTAAGTATTTTCTCAAAGATAACATAACAATTGATAGACCACAAAGCGCTGAAACAAAAACGGATTGTCCGAACAAGGATTGACGGTAACAAGACAGACATTAATATCAATACTAAAAATAAATCTGTAAGGGTTGGTCATGGAGTAAGTTTCTTTGTTTTCAGATATCGTGCTTATAGGCTCTATACATGATACTGAAACTATATTGACGTTTTTTAGATATTTTTTTGTATTATGTATGTATGTATGTTCCTCCATAACTCTTAAACGAATTAACTGATTTTCATGAAACTTAGTAGATAAACATTTAAACGTACAGGACACAGGATAGGCTACTTTTTTCTTTTTCAACGCGGACGAAGTCGCGGGCACCAGCTAGTTTAAATAATATATTTGAATTTAAAACTAATAATAACTTTTTAACAAAAAAAAAACCGAATACAAACCATTTTCTAATGGATGCCATTGTCAGAACTGAATCAAAAAAAAAATCCCAGTCGAAAGTTCTGAGGTAACAAACATTAAAAAAATATACAGGCATCGGAAAACAGGATATAAATGTCGATACGGCAAACAAACATGAAATTATCATGGAGGTTGGATTAATTGAAAATTCGATTAGCAAAACACACATGCGGCGTGAATGAAGCGGTTCTCTTATTCAACAAACAAATAGACGAGTTTACATACTTATCAATTTCATTTTGGTCCAACGCACAAATACAAATGTTCAATACAGGGTGAAATTTTATTCGCATCGGTTGCAAATAAATCCACTTCGAATAATAAAATACAGTAGAGTAAATGTACACGTACATTTTTTTTAAAAGGAAACTAATCATTCATTACGAAGTCCAAGTCGAAATCATGTATTGAAATCTCCATCGGATATGCATGAAAATATTTTCTAAGTTTTTTATTATTTTACACTGTCTGTATGTACAAGAGACTTCGTACACACAGTAGTTGAATTTTTTTAAAATCCACAAGAACCTAACATTTTTCTAGGATAAAAAGTATGCTATATGTTAATCCAAGTATTAACTCTCTGTGTGCCAAATTTCATCCAAATCCGTTCATCCATTTTTGCGTGATTGAGTAACAAACATACAAATTTTCGCATTTATAATATCAATATTAATTAAGATTAGGAATTTGCAAATGAATACGAAATTGTTAACAGTATTTTAAGACTACAATTTAAAAAAATCTCACAATCTTTTTCCATTTATTATAAAAACGGCACTCATTTTTAATTCATTTATAGCAATGTTTCACAGCAGGAGAATTGCCTAGAGAATATAATTTTAAAGAAATTTGTTTCTTTCAAGGAACAAGTCATTTTTTATGGATTCATTATTTATTAGTGGTCGCCCCTTGGTCAAAAGTCGACCTAAATTATATAAAAAATATTAGCAAACTATGATTTGGTGGCACGATTCGCATCGGACAGATTCGACATTCGAGTAGTAAATGTAATATCTTGTATGACATTTGGCCTATATTATTAAGGTAATTAAGGTTATGTTCTACATGTTAATTAAACGCCTTTCGTGATTTTGATGCATCGCAGAGTTGATTCAGATCAGCCTTATCAAGAAGTCAACAAAAAAGAACAAACGTTTGTAATCACCAGCAAAACGATCTCTATTTCAAGAAGGGGAATACAAATTTGCTTCCTTATATTGGTTGAATTATATTATTGTGAAATAAATAAACAGAAACAGGTGGCCGTACTAATTACTTAGCAGTGTTGTATAAACTCGGTGACGGCCTGGCTACATTCATAAGAAAGCAAACGGAAGTCCCTGACAGAAATATTAATGGAAACACAATAAATAATTTCCAACGTTAACGTGAGAAATGGTCCGCAAATCAGTACAGCTTTGTTCTGCGGAGCCATCAAATATTATCTTTTATCAATGTCTTTTTTACATTAATGAAATCTGTTCTTATTGAGTTTGAGGAACGAAAAATATTTTATATTGTAACAACTGAATACACTTCACGTGAATTTAATAAGGAAAATCAGAGCTGAGCCTCTAAATTTGTGTCTAAAACAGAGAATCGCTGGTTTCCAAAATGTTAATTTTCCTGCTTTTAAGCGAACGTAACCCAGGAAGACAGACACAATTTGATTATAGTCCCATACTCCCTAATTGAAACATGTCGCGTGGAATATACGATGCCTTCACATTTACATCAAAACCGACTATCTCTATCTGCCCGCTCGCCAAATTTTGTAACTATCTAATTCTCCGACAAAATGAGATTTCGTTAATCGGTTAGCCCACACTCCAGTTGCCCCCCGACTGTTTTCAAATTATGAAAGTAACATTACAACATCAACGTAAACAATTTTACAGATTATTGACTTGACAAGGATTTATCTGTTATTTGACATCTTTATGTCTTACGTAACCATATTAAGTTACTTTAGGTACTTACGGGATCGAGCAAGCCATCACTCGAGCAATCCCATCAAAGAGACAAGATGTCATTCAAATTCTAGCACCGAGAGCCTCTTAAAGGATTTGTAGATTACGGATTCGATTTGTAAGCTTTCATAGGGTAACTCTTATGAGTATACATACATATACATACGTATAAAACATGAAAATATATATGAATAGCGATAAAATATGTATTCGGCAAATAACTAACATACTCGTACTTTGTAACTAAAAAAACCCCCTATATTTTCCAACCCATTAAATTTCAACAACCAAATGTTCAATCCTTTATATCAAACTAGCTGCTGCCCACGACTTCGCCCGCGTAACTTTGTAAATTATATACTAAAAAACCTTCCTCGAGAACCACTCTATCCATTGGTGAAAACAACATGCAAATCGGTGCAGTAGTTTTTGAGTTTATCGCGAACAGACAGACAGACGCGGCGGAGGACTTTGTAAGGATAAGTATAAGTAGCAAAAACAACTACTGATCAAATTTAATCGAATTAAAATACGTAATTGTGTTTTCTTTCTTATGTTGATATGCCAATTTTTTACTATTTTGTTTATGTACGTAAATGTTTTACGATAAACAAATTAGTATTTTAATTGAATTAATTAATTAAATTATTTCTTTTTATTTCTAGCCGAGATTTTTCAAGTATTGTTCAGAAAAATAAATCGCTCGCTTCGCAGCTTATCAACATTTTTTACAAATAAGAACCCAAAAATATTGTTCCTGCACAAAGAACGGACACTATTGATCCTTTACTAAGCATAGGTAATATGTCCCGTGCGATTTCGCTTGTTGGCAAAGATGAAGAAAACTATGTAGAGAAGATGTTTTGCCACCATAGACGAGATAAAGACTGAATTGCTGAAGAAATTCAAATTTGTGCGTTAAAAACTTTGAAGCATGGAAAATACTTTCACAGAGGTGTATTATATCCAAAATGATTGCTTTGGTGGATACAGTCATCAAACTACTACAACATGGAACCCGCGTGCCATACAAAACACAACGAATTTTATGGAACATTCTAAAGTGACATATGCGTAGAGCATGAACTGTCATTTATAACAAAACAAACATAATAATAAGTACGTAATTTAAAGAAAATGTGACTTTATGTCAACCCATTAGAGTTTAAAATGAAATAGTAGAAGTTGATCGTTACTACCTTTTACCATTGACGCGTGAAGGCAAGAGTGCGCCATGATTCTGTCAAAGGCGTTCTTTTTATGTGCCGCTTTGGCATTTGTGACGCAAATTCCATTGTAGTATTTCGATGGATACAGTATAAATATTGAAGCCTAAATAATTATTTATACCTCAACCATTACAATAGATAAATAATTTATTTAAGGACGTGCTTATCTACATCATTGATATTTTTTTGTAGTGGGAGAAATAGATATAAAAATATGTACAGTGAAATTTACAATATAATAAAAGAGTAATATAGAAAAACTAAATTTTCTAATTGGAATAACTATTTCAAGGAAATAGTAAATAATGGTAACGTCAACAAAAATGGCGGTTCGAGGGTCGATTGCGGCCAATATCGAATCTAACGGTCAATAAAATTGAGAGATATGATCGCTTCCAAATTTATCAGCGGCCCATCAAATATCCCGCAAAATTTCATGGACGACTGCGCGTAGCCCGGGAAATGTTTACTTAAGAATTGACCCGAACACATCTTTATGTTTTGTTCGGATAAAATAAACATTAAAGAGTTTATTTATGAGAAAGGATTAGCTTCGAGTTGAAAGAAGCGATTGCGAAAAAAGTTTTTGAGATTTAACTATTCCTATTTGAATAAATGCATTTTCTTCGCCCTGCTCTGGTACTCCAATACCTTTCCGCTGCCACAAAACTATTGAAACGTGAAATTCGACGGTTAAAATTTACGACGTTGAGATTTTACTGTAAATTTACCTCACTATATTATCAAATGGAATGACTTACATTGTTAAACATATTGTTTTTTTTTTAATGAAAACTTATTTACTTTTTGTATGGGGGAAAACACAGACCGGCACATTTTAATATGTAATACACAGATGTTTAGGTAATAGAATAGGTTATACCAGTAAAAAATAAGAAAACCCAGGTTAAGAAATAATATAGGTATCTTTGAATATTTTTGGGTAAATTTTCAAGTTTATAATTAACTACAAATTAATAATTAGTTACATTAATTAAGTATAAGTTCGTACGTTTTAAGAAACGATTAACTATTCGACCTTTAGTATATGAAGAACCTTAACACTACACATATGAACAATGGTTATATTATAATCATCGCGTTGCTCTGCCATTCCACTCTAAAATAATACCTCTACCTAACAAATGAAACATGTATTTTAAATATATTTTGAATAAAAGAACGATGACAGATAAGATAACCAAAATGATTTTTTAGCAAAAATTGTAGTCGCGATAAGATTTGATAATCGCGGTAAGCTCTTTGAACCATTATTCAGAAACAATAAAAAACAACTTGTCGCAAAGTGAGTTAGATGGACAACTATCACACCGTTACGCGCTAGGTAGGTAAAAAATTACTCTGTTAGGAAATAAAGAATAGCTTATACTTCTTTTATAATAAATTTATGATATTTCCTTTTTCTTGCAGATAAATTATGTATAAACTCTGGTACCCGAGACTTCGTCCTCATTGAATATAAAAAACATATAAGCATCATAACCCCTTGTTGGTACATAGCCAGGCGTTAGTTTTCTTATTTTTTTTAACTTTTTTCTGGGTGAAAGGTACCCTATGTCCTTTCGTATTTTTGACAACGTGTATGCAAAATTTCATGATGATCAGTTGAGTAGTTAAGGTGTGATAAGGTAACAGACAGACAGAGTTGGAACAGACAGATGTCTGTCTCCACTAGTGAAAATTTTGGTTTTTTTCATTAGTAACAATCGTAACAAAATCCGTAGTGTGGTTTAGAAAAAGAAGCAGAAAAATAGATAATACGCAAGCAGAAAAATAAATAAAAAAATAATAAAATAAAATAATAATAAAAAAAACAGAAAAAAAAATACGTAAGCAGAACAGAAAAATTTTGATCAAAACCGTAAACAAATGTAGACTTAACAAACCTGTAGAGAATAGTCCAGTGACCATGGCGACGACTGTTCTAGGTCTAGACTTTCTCTAGGTATTTGTCTATTAGGTAATTTTATCAAACTAATAGCAAATAGAAATGTAGTCAGAATTTATTCTACCAATAATAACATTTAAATATGTTACGGCTTTTTATTATTTTTTTATTGCCGTAATAATTGCTAAAAATTGGTATTCCCTTGTAACAGTCAGCCCTCGTAAAGTGACAAATGTCTTAGTTGAGCGGCAGCCTAATTAAACTAGCTTTGTCCGCCCTGGCGCCCTCGGCCGTCTGCAAGGAGAGATAAAACGACCATTTCTGTCGGTCGCAAGGTGAACCAGATTATTTGATCGCCACCTTATTAACAGGGCTCAGTGATGGATATTGTTAGACGAAACCGAGATTTTTCCTTCGTTCATTTGTGTTTTGTCACTATCTACTTTTCTATTTCCGATGAATAAAGTATCTACCAATCTATACTTTGAAGGACTTATATTCCAAACCGGAAATCAGAATTTTATATTGAAACTTCAGAATTTCCCTCGAGTACCTTGGATTTTTTCAGGGTAAAGTATTCTGTTTGTTAATTCCGATAATAAGCTATCTGTGTGCTAAATTTCAAATTAAAATCAAATTTCATCGAATCTGAGGTCTGATAAATTATGCGCTCACTTCGAACGCAAGAAAATAAAGAATAGGTAGGTACTGAAAATTGAGATACTCTGCGCAGTCCGCCTGACGGCTTTATTACTTACAAAACTACAAAAGTACCAAAACTACAAAAACAAAAGTACACATGATACTTACAAAGGATCACCGTGAGCCACCTACCATCGAATTAGATATCAACCTGTCTGCTACCCTTTGACTTACAAAAATGCTTATTGAACATGATGTTAGCGTTTCCTTTGTGCATAGCGACTTTATATCCTTACACCGATACTTTCATCAAAAGGGCAGATAATTAAACTCAGTCACCTTGTAGATTGTACAATATTCAGCTACGTATAAAGGAAAGGTTATTAATTTACTGTACTACATTGTATCTGAGCCATCGCACCAAGTATAACTTTCATACACACCGGTGAGCTTTCTGTGACCGGCACAACTTCACAGTATCCTTCTGGGAACATAATAGTAAAAGTAGGTACCTAATATAGTTTGCGTAGTTCAAATAGAAAACAGGTAATTCACACTAAAGTTTCCTACCTACGAAAAATACTTGCAAAATTGAAGTGACAAACTGCCTAAACGGAAAACTCAGCTGAACTCCAAATAATATCAGTCACGAGCGAGACTTACCATAATTTTAATTATTAAATTTTTCTTAGAAATATAAATTTTACAAAATCTTTTAGAGTACCTAACGTAGGTAGTACGTACATACATACAACGTACAACACTTTGTGATATTTAGCTATTATCTATTTATTAAAAAAAGACGAGTTTAACTGTTCGATTTAACTTGGACTTGAATTTAAAATGTGTTTTAAAATCATTTTTATAGCAACAAAATGTTTCTGAGCATGTGCCCATAAATATGATAACAGCCGAGGGAGGGTTCACTGAAAACATAAATTGCGGTTATATCACAGTTAACTATGGGCTATGCGAAAGGATTTTGTAACAAACATCCCCGTAATATTTTGTTAAAATATGTATTATAACACGTTACTTATAGACCTATAATATTTTTAAATGCAATAATTCAAGCGGGAAGAGAAGTCCCAGAATAAAACGTTGAATCATTGCCGGCAGTAAAAATAACATTAACCGGTCGAATAAACGATAAAGCACGTAATTTAGATAGGCCAATGGATACAAATGTAAATAAATCTCCCATACCCGTCGGCAATACATTTACAATCATAAACGACTTGATATATGATGGTAAAATTATGTAACATATTATTTAACGAGATCTATTGAGAATTTAAAAAACATTTTTTTCGAAGAACTCTATTTATGAAAAAAAGGTGTCAAGTAGGTGATTATCTATCGTTGTATATAATCACAAATAAAAGCAGGAGAACCTATAACGAAGTCCCTTATATTACATTTGATAAGGAACAAAGTGAAAAAGTTTAACATGAAATTTATTTTAGTAAAGATGACGTTTATTAGCATATTATTAATACCTTTTGGATATAGAAATAAGTAAAAAATTGGCAACTAACTTAATAAAATATAGGTACTTACCCCATTAGAGATTTGTTGCATTATCAAACACGGGTCGACGCGCATCCAATTCTTCCAAGCATTAACTTATCTTTGTTGTTGCAGTCCTTTCCGTCTCCTTCAATTTCCCAAGGCAGTGTCGTCGTCAAATTAATATTTATTTAAATATCGTCCAAATTAATTTAGCGGTTCGTTTGTAAGCAATCGAATTTTCATCGATCGAAAATAAAATTAATACATAATTTTAAAGGTTTGGTTCTGATGCGTCGTTTTTCTACGTGAAGCGGAAACCGATGCTAAACTTATATATTTATTTTATTTAAAATATGTATTTATTAAATACTTTATATGATATATTATTATTTATAATAGATATATTATTATATAAAAAAAATCCATCGCCGTGCGTTAGTCTCCCTAAAACTCAAGAATGGCTGGACTAGACCGATTTTAATTCGGCTTTCACTTATGGAAAAATAAACAGAGAAGGTTTTGTTTGTATATAAAAATTGCACTCCAGGCGAAACCGGGAGCGGGTCTCGTGAGAGACGTTTCGCGTTTCATCTTACTAACCGTTCACTTTTATTGAATTTTTATATTATGAAACTAAATAGATACATAACTTAATTATTTATCTACAACATTTGTCTAGAGCGTTTTCCTCTACTGACTATACTTTTGTGGACATTTCTTAGTTTATTGACCTAACCACGCTATCGTCGTGACGCGCTACATTGTGTTGGATAATGGTTGCCTCAGATAAGTGTTATTCAATCGATTTACCTTTTTATACAGTAAGTTGATAATAGACATCGAATATATTATGTATTTTTCACAACTATATAAATAACAGCTTGTCATATTGAGTAAAAAAAGTGGTTGTGAATTGTTTGCTCTTCTGCGTTGTTGCGTTTGTTCTTCTGATGCGAGTTCCCACATAACTTCTTCTTCCAACTAAAACGAGCATTTATCAAACATTTGTTCTAAAATCTACTATGTTTTGTATTTATCTCCAGTTAGAGATAATCTGTAAGTGACGGCTACTGATTTTTGTTGATGGTGTTTTTCGCTTGTCGTTCTTTAAAATTTTACATTTTAGTACAAATTTGAGACGCTTTAGCAGCATGTGAATTTCGTACTGAACCATTCTGGTACCAAACTAATGACCTATCGATTCTTTTATACTTTTTAAAATAAGTAATTTTATTAGGTTCAATACATTTTTACTTCAACTAAAATATCATATTGACTTTATAATTTTAAAGTATTTTTCCTCCATAGTTAGTTGACAGCATTCTTGTCGCATTCTTTATAATTTTATGGGTAGGTTTTCATTAAACAGCACAAATAAAAATCCAAAAAGGATCATAATTTATTTATAAAAGATATAATACACTTTACAATTGACTGATGCGTAAAAGCATCCTACACATAAGTTCATTGGTAATAGTACATTGCAATACATATTTACAAGATATATTTACAGTCGCAGACATTACGTCTCTGTCTTTATAAAAAGAGAACATAAACACACGAAGAAAGAAGGCGGCTTCACTAACATATTATAAGTACTGGCTATTGCTTGACCTTTCACGTTAATTTAAAAGTTCAAATGGAAAATTAAAAGTATTAATGCAACATTTAATAAATGCTTAGAACAGTTTAGACTTTTGTAAATAAAACAGTAAAACTTTTTAAAACTTGCAAATTTAAAGTTTTTATTTTATTTCGAAGCTATAAAAAAGTTAAAAACTTTTTTATTTTATCTTTTAGAGTACTGAAAGATTCAATACACATTTTAATTTGTTTAAAAAAAATCACAGGTAGTTAAAAAGTCTTATCCCCGAAACTAATACAAATAAAGTAAGTAAGCAAATGATGATAACGCATCATGCAAAGAACAGATTTGAAAACGTGAATCTTGTTCTTACTTTTAAGAAAACTTTAATGGAAATAGACATATTAATTTGAGGATTGTGGCTGGCTGACGGATCTGCAAAATTCATGGGCAAAAGAAAAGGTATTATTATTATCAAATTCATATAATGTGGTCACCTATAATACAGGAAAATTTACTAACAAATCAAAATTTGAGTCCCTCAGGGGCATTTTTTGTATAAGTTTATAGTAGGTAATATGTGATATCGATAGGTAAAAGAATTTTTTATTCCAAGCCAACAATCAGCCACAATCTATCAGCCTAGTCCATTTGCATTCTATATTATGAACATCCAATGGTTTTACAACTAGAAGAATTCTCTTCGGCCGCCTATCACACCCATGCTACAAAATCCATGTGATATTATTTCTACCTAACCAGCTTCGTACAGACATTTTATTCTTCGTACAAAATCGACAAAAACCATGCCACATAACCAGTTTAATAGAAAGAACTTTTTTATTTTGACTATTATCTCGTATTCAATATATTTGTAAAGTGTTTACGAAAAAACTCATCGAACGAAAACGTTTCGTTCGAAAACTACTTTAAAAGAGAGAGATATACGATTGATTTCTGTACGAAAATTGTAGTTTGAAAATGCCTACAAGAAGGCAGCGACAGCATATTATGTTTATGTGTAACTTTTATATTTAAGCCTCAAAACTAGTTATCTATACTAATATTATAAAGAGAAAGATTTGATTGTTTATTTGTTTGTTTGTATTGAATAGGCTTCGAAACTATTCGAAAGACCGATTTGAAAAATTATTTTACCATTAGAAGCCGACATTATCCCTGATGAACATAGGCTACTTTTTATCGCGGGAAAATGCTTCATTCCTACGGGAAAACGGGTAACAGGACAACGGGTAGTAAGTGGGTAGTACGGGTAGTCCTTCCGTACTTATCTTTTTCACATAACTTCTAAACGGCTGAACCGATTGGGTTGAAATTTTATATGGGTATTTCAATGGTTTCACAGACACGAATGTATTATATTTTATAAAGTTACGCGGACGAAGTCGCGTCAACAGCTAGTTTGTAATAATAATTAAAGTCGTTAAGCGCCTCTTTCACAAACGTCAAGTAGGCCAAACTGTCATTTAAAGTCACCGGTAACCGGGAATAATGGAGCTGATATACCTTTGTTTGTACGGTAAACGTCCCAAAAACATTAAATAGAAAATAATAATAAAAATTCGGCTATCGAATGATGCAGTAAACCGAGTGCATAATTCAATATAACAGAAAATGATTTCTAAAAGTAACTACTTTACATGTAGTTTGTGAAAGAGGCCCTAAGCGATATTTATTAGTCAACAAAATTATGAATCCTTATCAAAATTGAAAAAGTTTATGGTCACAAGTATTTAATATGCGTTATTTTTTCTCTATAATGCTATTATATATGATTTGGACAAATGTTTAAAGAAATAATAGCTAGTAACTTACGAAGACAATAAAAAAGATTAGTATAACCTTTTAGTAATGAGTTCGTACGTAACTGGTTATGTAACATGTGGGCGGCCAAGAGGCAGAATTAACCCAATAGCACCTCTATTTTTTTTCTTTTGTATCCAATAATTTTAAAGCACAATTGGCCAATTCTTAAGATTGAATATTTTATTGGAATCCTTTTAAATGATTGGATTTCTATTCTTTCTGAAATCGTGAATGCTATGCTTTTTTAGTTTTATTTTTCAATGAGCTCAACATGCATTTAAGCAAAAAATTAAGGCAGTAGTCCATTTAATAAACGAATCATAGTTTTAGATTTGCAACCTTTTAATTAATTTCTTTACAAACACAAAAGCTTTTAGAAAATAAACAGTTCAACTATTTCAACTATTTATAATAGGCATTTGGAAGTAAAAATATACTTTGTAGTATATTTTTACACGAGCAACGTGTCTATTGTGCACGTTTGGTTGTGTCCTGTAAGACCCTTAATCACGGCGAGTCCTGTAATGGTACGTGAGGTCGAAGTTATTGCCACAATACACTATACGTTCAGACTTTCACTTCGCGCGTCACCACTAGCTGTGATTACTGTACACTGAGTTCGTAGTTCTCTTTATACTCATAGAGGCACTGTTTCCGTTCTTCTCTAAACTGGCTAAAAAGTCCTCCAATAACTTCGCCAGGGCTTTCCTCTTGAACCTTAAAGACTCGTTTATCACTTCACGCATCACTTCCTTTTTAATATCCACACTACCTTTCAATTGTTTTAAGTGTTCAAACAGTTTTGAGAAATCTGGAAAGAAACAAAATATTCTATTCAATAATATCGCCAATTTAAACATTACAGGATCTCATTTAATTAAAACAAAAACTTGTATTCTAGGTGAAATGTAAAATTATTCTCACAAGTTCCTTTGATAGACCCGCCTCTCTCCGCTAGCAGGGTTTTTAATTTATCCAAACAATAAAATACAAGGCGAGAAAAGAAAGTTATATTAATTAAATTGTGACACAGTAGTTTAAGACCCATATTTTTAGAAGCAGGTTAAATTTTAGAATATTTTGAAAAAGTAAACGGCTTTATTCTGGCTTAAGTGTGTATCGTGTCGTCATCGCGTCAGTAGGGCATTTGCATATCCCTTGTTGCTTGTATCCTTTGGCGACGGTAGCTATTTACTATGAAATAATAAGAAAAGTGAATAATACCTCTTCCTGGTCGCCTCACTGCACGATACACCTCAGCGCGCACAGTCATGTTATGTTTCCGAATCTCCGCCAATTCCTTGCGCGAAGGCGGCGCAGGCGCCACTGGCTTCACCGGCTTTTCATTCTACAAAAATAATAAAACAACGTTAAAGTACAGTTCAGTTTTTGTTGGCCATATATTATAATGTTATCATTCTCTCTTTATTATCTATCAGGTATACGTAGAAAAAAATAATCCTTATCACAGTATTGGAATATCACAGTATCCTTATCACTTGATTGGAAGTGGTCAATCAACTTACAAGCTTTGTTGTGGTTCTAATCTATGGCTAATAATAAATAGTGAAATAACATAAAATGTGTTACTTTAACGGTCTTTAACTTGAACAACTAAGGGATTAATGCGATTTTTATCCTATTGTTGAAACATAAATTCTGGTTATGTAAAGTCTAACACTGTGTATTGTGTATCAATGTTTTTTATTGTTACTTCTTGTTGAATTATAAATACAGAAAGCATCCTTGTATGCTCTTTCCATTAGTGAAAACCGCATTAAAAATCAATTGCGTAGTTTAAAAGATCCAAGTGTACATACAGAGGGACAGGCGGCGGGAAATAACTTTATTTTATACTTATACTGGCTACACGTCCCGGCTTCACCCGGGTTCAAAATAAACGATCCTATCTTTTAAGTTGTACCAACAAGTTTTATCAAAATCGGTTCAGTAGTTTAGGAGTTCATTAGCGTCAAACAACGTGCCACATAATTTGTGATGAAGCAGTTATATATATGACTTATGAGTGTGTGTGTGAAGTGAAAATGCCGTGTGACGATTGAATGGAAAGGACGTACTCACCTTTCGCTTTCTTTTATTAGCGCGCGCGTTGGAGTAGTTCTCTTGCGCGATGCCTTGAAGAATGGCGTTGATCTGCAGCTCCTGCGAGTCGTGGAGCACGGGAGGCGTAGGCGGCGGCGGCGGCGGCGGCGGCGGCGCGGGCGACTCCGGCGGTGGGGACGGCGACCGCGCCATCTTGCTTCCCATCGTCGTATACGCGTCTGCGAATGCCAAACTTACATGTCAATATCTCCATCGCATGTTTCATCGATAGGAGCAGACATAGAGCTCGTTTATAGCGAATAAATAGACGAACAGTGAAGCGATCTAAGCATGAGTTGGTTGGCAGAACATACCGGCCATTAGTTTGATTCGATGAGGCATTAGACTGTTTCGCCGCTACCATTATTGGTCGAGTATAAAAAACTTAAAAACAAAGCCAACATTAACATGTTGAAAAATAATAATATTTTTTTCGAAATGGTGTAAAAACCAGTCTTCAAAAGATAAAAAGTCCTGCTTTTTATTTTTTGAAGACTGGTTTTTACACCATTTCGAAAAAAATATTATTTTTCAACATGTTATTAGAAATTAGAATCACCTTTCACACGAAAGTTAACTGGAAAAGCTAATATTTTGCCCTTACGCCATATCATAATAACAGGCCTACGCACTATTGTGTTGTCCGCGAAATTCTGTCTTATTTTTATTTGGTCTGAGTTAGTAGTCTGTTTCATTGAAGAATATCTGTTGTTTGATTTGAAGAGCGACTTTCTTCCCTGGTGCAAGCAAATGTCGACTTTAAGGTGACGAACCTTTTCCGTACAAACAAATATCTAATATTACTGACCTCCATTGAGGAATGGTTTGACGACCGGCGGTAAATTGGCAGGCGCGGGCGCAGGGGGTAGGGAGGGCGGTGGCATCGGCGCGCTGGCAGCGCCACCAGCCTCCGCGTTAGGCGGTTCCTACAAACAAACAAGTAGTAATATTTTATACACATAGTAATATGACTTTCTATTTGAATTTATTGTAACGTTAAACTTCTGAATCACATAGTTAAGTTTAGCCTCAGTTTATTCACCACAGTGTAAATGTAATAAGACACAAATGAGAAAAAAATCATATTCCAAATTAAATCATATAATTTACTTATCTATACTAATATTATAGATATTTTTGAATTTTTGTTTGTAAATGAATACAACTCAAAAACTACTAAACCAATTTGAAAAATTCTTTCACATATAGAAAGCTACGTTATCAGCGAGTAACATATGCTACATTTTATAAAGTTCAATTAGTATATTGAAAGTGTATATTCACCTCGGGTGGTCGTCCCGACGGCAGGTCCGGTGGCACCGGTGACAGGGGCGAAGTGGGGCGACGGACGACGGGCGCGGGAAGCGCGGAGATGAGGGCAGGGGGCGAAGGGACGGGGGCGACGGAGGGGGATGGGGGCGGCGCGGCGGGGGAGGAGGGCCGCCGCGCCACCACGTGGTGCGGGAGGGGCCCCGCCTTGCGCTTGGGGGGCGCCGCTCGGGGCGGCTCCCCTCCCCGCTTCGCACCGCCGCCCCCCGCACTCCGCACCGCACCTAACGGGTCTATGTCCGCTTCGTCTACCATCATACGCTGAAAACGATAAATTCTTTTTAACCAACGACTAACATGACGGTGGTCATAATTTTTCTACTACTGACGAGCAATAATTGAAAATTATAAAGTCCCGACGTCTGCTTTAAGTTGCTGAGGAGTTGGTTTTCTCGAAGACTACTTCATACTCCAGCATCAGGTCATGATTACCATGTCATGGAAATACCACCGAAGTAACAGTATACCAAATCTAGGAAGTGGACTGATGATCTTCAAACGCCTGAACAGATCATAAACTATAGCTAAGAACCATCTCAATCACACCAGCTTTCAAAGAAAAAAAACCGGATCAAAATTAGTCCATCCGTTTCAGAGTCGATTCCATAGACAGACACACAGATACACCCATGCACACAAACTTCACAAACAGACACACACGTCAAACTTTATAATACTCCGTTTTCGCGTCGGGCGTTAAAACAGAGAATGTAAGAGAGGATCTGGTTTCCAAGCATCATAATAAATGGTAAAAATATATAATCACAATATCATAATATCCACCTGTAAAGTAAATATGTACCGGCAAAAGTGTGAGAGACAAAGCGATCGTAAAGAAAATGTAGTGGCCGCACGATCGTTTTCTCTTTCTAGAGAGCGGGCGATTTCATGCAGGTATTGCTTGGTTCCATTCTCTATGTCTATGACCTTACCTTGTCGATCTTGAAAGGGTTGCCGAACATGTGCTGCCTGACGGGCTGCGACTCGATCTCCCTAAGCTGCGGCGTCATCCGCTTGAGGTACTCCTGGTAGTTGCCCATCTGCGCTACGGGCATCGAGTGCACGCTGTCCTCGTCGACGAGGCGCGTGTGCGCGAGCGAGGGCTGCAGGAAGTTGGCGCGCATGCGCACCACCTGGTCCAGCAGGTCGCGCCGCGGGATGTCGAAGGGGTTGCGGTACGCGTGCGAGGTTGCGCGATGCCGCCCGCGCGACAATCCCACCACGAACCCGCCGAATTCGTTAAGCTGCTCGCGCAGCGCCACGAACTTGTCCTGCAGGCACGGGTGCGTCGTCAGCTCCTTGCGCAGCGGCGACCGCCCCGTCACGCGCACGCTCTCCGCCACCTGCAACCCATTCACTCTCTCACTCACTTTTTTTTTAAATAACACGAGTGATATGGATTAAATCAAATATCACCATACCCATGCTATGTGCGAAATGCTTTACGAGATACATATATTTAAAATGAAAATTGTAAGGGGTTGTAAGTTCCTTACATAAAAAGTTGTCTAATTGTCTACTACGACTTGTTAACTCGTTTCTAATGGCATGTGCACTAGGGATGCAAATTAAACCAATTCTTCTTAGATATAATTTTACTAATGACACTTATAGGTAATTAACACGACTGGTAGCAATTAAACTTTAAATTGAGTGATCCCAAATATCAAGGTTTAACTTGATACTTGTCTAAGAACTTGACTGCAAGGTGAACACTAAATATTTTGTACATAAATTTCCTTATATACATATTTTTTACTCTTTTATTGTCACGTTTCCACGTTCCAAACATGAATTTTATAATAACAATTTATATAGTCTTAATTTATTTGTTATCATGTAAAAAAAAGTACATACGTGCTTTTATTTAAATATAATTTCCTTGTTTACCTGGCTAAAATAAGAGAAACACTCTTACGTGTCTTTATATTACTTCCTTGTAGGATGGTTCCATCTGCTAACTAAGCTAATTTCCTTGACATACTTTTCATACTGGCTTTTCTTTGTTCTTTGTTGTTGTTGTACGAAAGATCGTATAAAAATAGAGAATTTTTATTTTGCATTTAAAAGGTTTCACTTTTTTTTTTAATGTATTTTCTATTTTGTTTGAAGTACGCAAGCATTTGCATTTTGAATCATTAATTTTATTAAACTAATTTTTCGCATCTCTAAAGATAAAAATGTTGTGTTGTTCATTAACAAAATAACTAACCTTTTGATTGTTATTACTGGAAGCTTTGTTTATGACGTCTGCGCAAAGTTTCTCAAACTCAATCTTGGCTTGGTTTTTCAGTCTTTTCAAATAGTTCAGTACTGAGAAACTGAGCGAATTATCTGCCGTATCAGGAATCAAACTTTGAACTAAAGGCGCCGATGCACCCATCTTCGCTAACGCTCTTCGTAATGGCTGAAAAAGTAAATTTTAATTATATTTCAGACATTAAGTTTGAAAATTATATCTGACTTCAAACTTAACTCATGGATAGTACATAAAACATATTATCTTAGAAAATAAGTGTTTAGAAATAGTGAAAAATTCTACACATAATTTCTAAATCTCTCAATGGTCTTCTATTCAATTCAGATTCAACACTGTAAATTGATAGAAACTTACAGCCACATAGTAGGAGGGCATCCTGTCCAAGTATTGCTGAAATGCCAACTTCCATTCAGGCGTAGGTTTGCATCTGTGCACTTTGAAGAGATCGTCGAGCAATGGCAGTAGAACTGGATAATTGTATGGTAATACAAACAAATTGACACACGTGAGGTTGGTCGACGCCTTCAGATAGCCAAACGGATGGCTCACTTCAGAATTCTTGCAGTTGGCGTTGGCGACAAACACCTGAAATGTACAAAGGAATGATTTTATATATACACATAAATACTCTTGTGTGCTTGGACACTTTTATCTAATTATATCTAGCTAATTATATCTAATTATATAGCTGTTGCACGCGACTTCGTCCGCGTAACTTCATAAATTATAGCCTGTTACTTCACTGATAAGCTTTCTATAGGTGAAAGAATTTTTAAGCAGTAGTTATTTATTACAAACAAAAATAGAAATTTTCTTGTTATAATATTTATTAAATCAAACATTGTTAATGGTTACACAATGTTTAATTTTAATTTAAAAAATTTAAATATAATTGTGTATTCGTATTAATTTAACGCTGAATTTGTCAAAATGGTTATGTTGCATTATTTTGTACGTACCTGCCAACAGATAGTAGACTGTTTTCTAGCGAGTATAAACTGGGTCAGCGGGCTGGGCTCCAACTCATACTTATCGAATGGTAAGTTGTCAATAACCATTGGCTCCTGACTTGAACACGTAAACTTTACAGCAGGGTGAGCAGAGCGTGGAGGCTGCAAGTGAAATGTGATAACAATTAAATTTCTACAACACTTAATAACTGCCAATACAAGGGTACATGATAGCAGGTAGCATATACACAAGTAACAGTGATAATATTGATAAAGTATTGTAAAGTGAAAGTCATATAATAATATGACGAAAGTTATTATGATTTATGACGGTGACAAAATCTGATAAGAATGATAGAGTTAGTCATTCGCATAATTCAAATAGATAAATATGCAGATAAAGCTTATATCAACATTTCAGAAAAAACAACATACAGAATCCAAAATTTCGATAAATAAGAACATATTTTACTGTTTTATTAAGTGAAATCAAAACTTTAGTTGCGTAACTTACAAGTGTTGGTGCATTAGGATCCGGTCTGAAGGACTCCGGTATGGGCCAAAATCCGACTGCAAAACCCTTTTGTGCCACTGTTCGCGGAACATAGATCAGCCGACGACACGAGTGCCACGCTTGCGGAGCGCCCCCGCCCTGATTCGGTATGCCCGTTTGATAACCACCACCGTTCCATCGCTGCAAATATAATGTTACATATAATTCTCGGAACATGAATAAACAAGGAAAAATCAAAAGAGATCAGCCTCGGCCAGTCTGTCTTTTCTTTATAAAAAGTCTCGATGGATCCAGGCTGCTTCTGACTGGTCCTATTGAAATTTTATGGAAAGGGGCAAAAATGTCGAGCGGTGGATAACCTACGGCTGAGAGGATAATGTTGATTACTTTTTAATATTGCCAAAAATATACTTTTTTCTGTTATCCTTTGTTTGCCGACTAATTATAATGTCAGAATATTTTCTTGAAGGGGATAAGCTATCCTATTGCATAATTAAAAACAATTTAGAACAATATCTTTTCTCACCATTATAATATGCAAATAAAGAATATAAACGTGTGACAAAAATAAAGAAAGCTTAACATACCCCATTCCTATCACCATCGACTTCCATCTCCTTGTCTGCGTCATGATTCATGTCCTCCTGTTCTGTTCCATCCCTGCTGTTACCGCCATCTATTGGCGGTGGATCGGGGCCGATTTTCTCGAAATTTATCACCACTCCGCTCTGCACCTTTTGCACGAGACTGTCTATACATTGCATAAGCATGCGGTGCGAAGTGATGCAGTATGAGCGACCTGGAATAAAATATATTAACTAATCAGATCAACCAATACGATTATCATTGACGAGCCCATTGGATTAGTGATTAGGGTGCTTGCCTTAACGCTCAGGCTCAGGCGTCCCGGGTTTCGATTGCTGGCATAATCAACTTTGGAAATAAACTTTCTAAAGTTGGCTTTGGTCTGGATTTGTTAAGTGGTGGCAAGTCAAACTGCGTTTCTAATGTGGGCAGTTCCTTTGGCGGCAGTAAACACCCCTTTACAGAAGACTACCGTGAAATAACAGCATATGTGCTGTTTGTTTTAGGCGACGGTAGCCACCTACCATAAAATGAACTGTCAGCGTGTCTGTCGCCTTATACATTTAAAAAAATCAATTATCTATGTAACTTGTTCAAATCCCTCATTACAATAATATTGCAAAGTTTTAAAATAAAAGAAATAGGATATCATCGAAAATCTGTTTTAATATTGTCTAATATTCAAAATTTTATCTATGTATAAAAGAAAATAATAATGTACCTTTTTGCATCGTATAATCACTATTTAGTCGTATATGTAATCAATATTGTATACATAACATAAACAAAAGAAACAGAAAACTATGTATGTAAATAGAAAGAGTAGTGTAAACGAGATAACAAATGTAAGGGAACACTTCGACTTATTTTATTTTTTTAAATTATATGATACTTTATTTGGAGCTTAACTCGTAAAAACACTTAAACGTAATGTAATAGAATTTAAATATCAACTAATATTTTATAAACCACACTGTGTTGTCCATGGCCAAGTAATGAAAATGCACAATGAGTGTGACGTGTGTTTCTTATCGTCAACGCGCGAGTGTACGTATTTTTATATTTATATTATGTCTTCTTACTATTAGTATACATAAATGCAAATTTTTGTGTAGTAGATTCCACAGGATAATGCTAAACATTAGATTTTGATCAAGATGGCTCTTTGCATAGTATTTATTAGATAAAACAACAGTTTAAATAATTATGTATGGTGTGATGATACATAGAATCGAAAATGTCAAAAACTCAATTAAGCTTTTCAATAAATCAATAGGCTACGGCTAGTATGTGTATTTTTTTTTTTCACTTTTTGTGTTTTCGTCAGTTTGTGGTAACGAAATAAAGTTACGTATGTTACGTTTTAAAACGCCATTAAACAAATTTTAATGATATATAAAGCGTTGAAATCTTCAACGAGATGAAGGTTATAACAAAAAATGTCTGTAATGTAAATCTGTAATTTGATTTAAGAGCAACTTAATATGGTTAATGACTAATGAAACGCTGTGTCAATTTCTAATGCACGAGTAGGTATATCACGTTTGATTCTCTTACCAAATAAGGACGAGTGAACAGTATTGCGATTAAAAACGTATTGAAATTAACTAAGAGGCTACTGTCGTTATCTGACGCAAAATCTTTAAACAGTATCTTTAGACCGCATTTTGTTAATCATATAAAACTATATAGAACTACACATTATTTACATTAAATTAACATAATGTTGACTCACCAATTCAAAGTTACTGTTTTTTTTTTTGCTCGAACAACTAGGAACCTCATGATTAAAATATTTGCATTACATTGAAAACCTTGACACTAAGTGAACTATACAAAAACTTGTCAGACAGGTTTTCTAAAGGGCTTACACCTATCCCCTGCAAACACAATATAACGGAGCCATATGTGAGTGTGATTCTGATATTTTCTAAATATATTTATAGTAGACGACTAAATGTTATCGCAACTGTAGCACGAAGAAAAAAAAAAAACAGAGTAAAAACCTGTTCGGAAATTCACATGTAAACAAAAAAGGAGCCTTTTGTACAGACTCCTGGGTATGGGCATGGCGAATTATTACTTCGACATAAAGTTTAAGGAATCGGACTTCTATTATGTGTTATAATCAATAATAATATTAACAATAAGACCGCCCGTAACCCTTCGTTCTTACCGATTTTAAAAACTAAAATAAATATTAATCAAACTGAAGAGACCAATCGTAATGGTACACAGAAGTAAAGTAAAGCTATGAAAAATCTATAGAATGGACGAAAATCACAAATTTGTTGAGGACTTTTGTCTAAAATTTTGTTTTAAATATTTATTTTGCAGACAAGTCTAGACAAACTCGTAAATTTATATTCGCCTGTCACAGTCACTGTTATTTCCGTAGGCTTATCATATAGGTTTGTCTAGAAATTTCAATTATGGCATGAATACTCAGCTAAGTTATTTGGTAATTTACAGTCACCTGATACCGAACCATACCGTCTAACGCGCGTTTTGAATATTGTGCCCATTATTAGGTTTCAGATTTCATATAAGTATATAATATTTAAGAATTTAAACTTTTAAATGTTCATCAAACTAGCCGGATTGATATATATACCAAACTATAGGTAGGATATACTCGGCACGCGAGCTTCGTGATATCTTTAGGAATGTTGAAGTAAAGGTCTAGTGCAGTTATGTTATCGATATTACTTAAGTAATCATGAAATTATTCACTTTTTTTTTTTTTGGGTAGTTAGGTGAGGCATTTAATAAGATCAGAAATATTCCATAGCGCACGATTCCTTGAAGTTCGCGTGTGTACTATATGTATATTTAGTCGAAAAAAAATGGACAAAAATCTTAACAGGAAGATTATTGTAGACTCAGGTCGCATATCAAGCTGTAAGAACGTTAATTAATAATGACTCAAATAGGATTGAATGAGACATGGTAACTTTGGCCCTTCTTCAATCATCGAGACTAAAATCATGGTGGTCTTGTGGTTGGTTGGATACCGGTGCCGGGATGCCGCCGATAAGCGTCGGTTCATAGATGCGAGATAACCACAAGGACGAGTTTCGAACACTAAAAAATATAATGTTCTTTTATATATTTTAACAATATATAAATATGTGTTCTTTAGTAGTTTTATTTATAATAAACTATAAGTTTTCTTTAAGTCAGTGTACCTGTCCGTCTCTATCTATTTTTTTTCTATTTAGCCCAAACAATATACGTACTTAATGTATTATGAAATTATGATTAAATAGATATTAGAAGAAATGACGAGTGATATGAGGATATGGCTAATTTAGAGCCAGAGCTTAAATGTGATCATATTTAACTATGGTTAACTGTCAACGATCACATAATACTTATACATTAATATATTATTGATATAATCTATACCAATATATAAAGCTGAAGAGTTTGTTTGGTTGTACGCGCTAATCTCAGGAACTACTGGTTCGAATTGAAAAAAATCTTTTTGTGTTGGATAGTCCATTTATCAAGGAATGCTATAGGCTATAGAGAACGCGGACGAAGTCGCGGGCACCAGCTAGTATAGAATAATATTAATGATAATATACACTAAAACCCAATGCAAAATTAAATAAACGTCACTTGCAGTTTTTATGTGTGATAACAATAACTAGCTGTTATCTTTTTTTTTTTCTTTAACACGAGGGGCTAAAGAAATAGTACTAAGGTAGATTAGAAAAATCTTTTTTTATTCCAAAGGCGTATCACATATGGAGGAACAATAAAAATAAAAACACAAAACAATATTAATTCAGTTCATTAATGACTGTCTATATCTTCTTTTTTAATACATAAAAATGTTAAGTTGGTTTGTTTATGCTTCATAAACTCGAGAATGAGTAGACCAATTTTAATTCCGTTTTCACATAAAGAAGGAAGGATAAACGGAAAAGATTTTTATATATAAAAATGGCAAACCGCAAAGCCGAAAGCGGGTTGATAGTAATTCATAAAAGTACAAAAATCTTAAAAACTAGAAACTTATTTATCTGTACTAATATTATAAAGAGGAAAAGTTTGTATGTTTCTTTGTAGGGGTAATCTTGGAACCCATTTAAATAAATCTTTTACGACAATTTAACATCAAAGTTCAAATGTCAAAATATTAGTATTTTTCTCACGATTTTCCCACAAATCAAATGACAATTTAACTGTGTATAAAATCAAAAAAGAATCAAATTAATAAACTTGACACATTTAATGTTAATTACCATTGTCCTTAATAAAAGAGTCATTAAGGTGAATAGAAAAAAACTTACCACCAGTAACTTCACACATTGCATCAATGGGCGATGAGTCAGAAGGTACAAGTCCCGAGTCTCTCTCCACAGCGGGAGTGCCAGCCAACCTCAGCACTAAAGAAAAGAGTCTTTGGTCCCATCGAAATGGTTCTCGGGTCAACTCGGACCCTGGTATGGGGCAATTCATTGGCAATGTAAACTGTTGAAAAAAAAAATTAAATTTAGATAAATTCAAATTATACACTGCATAAGTACCTAGCTACCTAGATGTATGTTTATGTGCCTACTTTGATTATATAGTTTTACATTACCATTTTTACACTATAAAGAGCTTGATGATGACACTAAAGAATTTCTGTGTGGATTAATTCTATAAAATTTCTTTTATCATAATAAGTATGAAGCAATAATATAATGCAACAGCATTATTAGTAAGAAGAACAATAACATTTATAATACCTATTAAAAAAGCTATTTTTTTATTCCACTTGTGTGGGACAAAGGTAAAAATTAAGTTAGACTTTATCAAATATCAAATTTTATAAATATTATCAGTAAAGTTTTTTTTTTTAAATAATGTATATTGTGAAGCGACAAACTAGATAATGAATAAATACATACCTCTTCCTGAATGCCGGCATTACTTGAAAGTTTCCCACCATCAGTAATGACAACAATCACAGACGGTTCAAGATAGAAGGGACACCTGCCTTGTCCGTAGGTATCAATACCAGTCTGCATGCGATTGATGTTTAATACATCAAATGCATGCTTCAGTGCAGCACCCATTGTGGTTAAGCCCAAACATTGCAAGTTTTTCAGCTCATTAATGAAAGTAGCTAGATTCTCCTTCCATCCTGCCTGAAATATCAGAAACAAAATTATTTCAACTCATCACACACTTATTATGTAATAAAAAAGCTTAAGTATGTTTGTATCCACAAAACTCTAAAACCAGCTGCTGAATTTGACTTGAAATTTTCATACACAACATTGAATTTTGACAGAAAAGTTGTTTTTATATAATTTTTACTATAGTTCAGCTGGTTAATGTATATTTAGCGATGAAAACTGCCACTGCGATGTTATAATATAGGGCACAGTTTGAATGTGCACGCGTATCGCCGCAAATTGAATTTGTATTTTCCCACAATTCGCCATTTCGTTATATGCATTGAGGCGACCAATAGGAGCGAGCGATGAGAGCGCAGTCGCAAGCGCTATCGCGGAGGCAGCGACGGCGCGGCTTGTCCTGTTTACGTCGTTTTGTCTATTTCAGTAAATCACTTATTTTTCAAATATGTTAATGTTCTAGTTTACAGATTCAAGTGCGAGACGAATGGAAGCCTATTATTTAATTCCGAAACTGCATAAAGTATGATAAAACCTTTAAAAACGTGTTCAATCTACACACTAACCTTGATGTTCGCGGGTGGCTCTTCGAAAGTTAGAAGCATATATCTGTCACCTCTGCTTTCAGGAGAACGCTGTCGTACCTAAACAATAGAATTTTAATGTTAGCAAAATAACATGAAATAAACAATTATAAAATCGAGGCGGTTGACGAGTCGATGACACTGCACGTACCTTTACGAACGTTTCCACAGCGCCCTTGGCTACATCGAGCAATGTTGGGCGTCCGCCCAAATAAGCTCTTTGATTCATAGACGCTGACGTATCTATTAAAAAAACTATTATAGTCATCGTGAAAGTTCCCTAATTATTCTATTAGACATTAAATATGTGCACTCTATTATGAACTAAGAACAAAAATGGCCGCTACATCGTACGCAGACTCGCCGGAAAACGACCGCCCGACAGCCGCTTCGACGAGCAGCTGAACAAGCTACGCCACGAAGACTCCAAAAGTACCACGTGACCTAATCATACGTTCGGCTATGTTCGGTTTCCAATAGAAAAACAGTCGGTGAAACTCGTATTTTTAAAAAAGATTGCCATTTTATTAACTCACATTTCCCGATTTTCCCTAAAATATCAAATCTCAATATTTGTGTAAGTTCATCTATTTCATATTGTTATTATATGTATTATTTAAATTGAATCGTGTACAAGTCACTCAATAACTGGTATGTTCCTAATATTCTAAATTCTGGAATTCAAGTATTATGAAATTGCGTAAAGTAGGATACACACTATGACCGATTTACAATAAAGTATGAAGCTTACAGTAGTGTCGTTTCAGAAATGGAGGTCATAATAAGTATTTCATTTGTATATCACAATTTTCTTGAAACATAATGGATAGGAACTGGAATTAGCTGATGGTCAACAACAAATACTCAATAGTAAAACCAAAGAAAATTCATAAAAAGCTACATACGTTTCCTTTAGCATCTTTATGAAGTATTCGCTTGAAATCTTAAATACAAGACGGTGCATCGGAATATTTTATAGACATGTATAGTCTCTGACTTTTTTTGACTAGTTTGTCAAATTAATAATTCTTTAAATATCTGACGCATATATATTCATTTACTTAAAATTAAAATAGAGAGGCGAATTAGAAGAAATAAGAATATTGACCAATAATTAATTTATTTATACACTTTTTTTATTATAACTATTACATAAGAAATCATTGCATTAAATGATCAAAATTGGTTAATCAGAAACGAGAACACTGACTGGCGAATAAAGGTGGAAACAAACTATCGGACGCGTCCGACTGCCGCGACTTATGGACGCCGCTGTCAATGTGCACGGTCGTTCACATCCCAGATTCTATCGCACGTCCTAACGCTCAAGTCACGTCCCCGACTTACGTCCGCTAGTTTGCACAGCTTAGTGTATTTTTACTGTCAGATACCTGTCGGATGCGTCCGCATAGTTTGTTTCCACCTTAACTGGCGATGGAGATTTGCCATTAAAAGGGTAACACTGGAAATGTCACTTTGTATCATAGACAATCATAGACCACGAGACTGTCACAGTCAACAGGCACTTGTATTAATATTCTTAATAATTATTTAAATTATTAAAAGTAAGTATTTAGTAATGTTGAGAGGGCAGCCAACGGATCTCGGATTGGTTCCCTTTTGTTTGTATGGCAGTTACCATTCTCTATGGGAGTATATAGCTTTCTGTAGCAATTAGTCAGCTGGTGATCTCCGCCAGCCAGTGACTAGACCAAGGAGGATAGAGATAAGGAGGGCAATCTCTGAGTATTAAAAAGTGTCCGTCGAAAGAAGATAAATTGATGGCGCTAGTGAGGCTAGTGACAGTAAACAATTCAACCAAAATTCAACTCGGCGCACTTCACTCCGTCAACTACTGCTACATTCATTCCATACTCTCAAACTCTCTGTACATACTAGCGCCATCTCAATTTATCGCTTTTAGTTGCCACTTTTTCAGTTTAACACCCATGTAAGATTGCGCTCCTTAATTTTATTGTTTCGAATTTCATTATTCATTCTAGATTCATTCATTCAGATTCAGACACGGAACTGAGAGTGAGTACATTCAGACTTCATCATTCAGTTCAGTCAGTTCCAATCTGTGGTTCCAATTCAAAGGTCAGTTCAGTCAGTCAGTGAATTTAAAAAACATGCGTTGTTTTATTTAATGTTTTTTTTTTTCACTCTTAACAATTAACAAACGTGTGTTTATTCATAATTCTCTCGCTAGAGAGTAGAATATTTCTTATTAAATATTTGGAATCGATATTGATTTCATTAAATGGCTATTTTCCTTACAGATTATTGATATATTGTGTGTAGATAGGTAAGTAAGTAAAATTACATTACATTCTTACATGGTTTATAGTCGCTGGGCACTAATTATATTTATCGCTACAGTGTAAAACTTTCTCACTGTATTTTTTAAAAGAGATTTTTTATATAATTGTCTTCTGCTCATTCAAACCTATCCTTTAACTCTTTATACTTAATTTGATGTGTTCAGTCCATACAAATAAATATCACCTATTTATTTGTTATTGAATTGATAATCTGTCTATGACTTCGAAATGAAGGTTATTTTGTTAAGCTTATTTGCACAATACAAAATCCCTGTGTTGTGCACATTGAGGTTGGTATAGGTGCACATATATTGAGAAGATCGAAGCGTTAAAAAGTACTATAATAGTACTTTTTATCACATAAACATTTATGCTTTTAGTAATCTAGTTGAAAAATAGAAGTACTATATAACTTCTGTTGACAATTGCTTGGGTACAAATGACACCTAAGTAAGTGTGCTTATAGCTTATTGATTAATGTGTGTTTGTGAAATTGTTAATGAATGGAATTAACAAGTTGAATTCCCTTTTTTTTAGATAATGGATGAAGTACTACTTATTCTTGGTGCTGCTAGCATTGAAGACGATAATGCTAGCAATGAAAGTGAATATAAAGACTATTACAAAAATTGGGGTAAATTTGGACATCAAGAGCAGAGACGAAAAGATCTTTTGGAAACACAAAAAAAGTATGTTATAAAAATAGAAGTTAAGATATTGTTATGTTAGTGATGCCACACTTTGGTTACTATTGAGAGAGAAACTGAGTTTCTTTGCCAAATTCGTACTCAGGCTTCACATTAGCTATATTATCACACGAGCAATGCATTTTGTTCAGCTTCCATATTGTCACTTGTGACAACTTTGCAACTGTAAAAACGTGTGTGCAATCGTTCTTGTCGCTTTAGCTGTTGCTAAAGCGCTCATAAGGTGCTCTCATAAAATTAGTTAATTTTATGAGAGAAATGGTCACTCTAGCTACAGAATTAGTCTTATGCAACAATTCTATCACATATGACAGGACAGTGTGTGTGCTATTCATTTAGTATGATAATATTGTGCAGTTTAATATAGAAAGACACAGCATAGCAGCTAGTTTTTTTTTAATTAAAGATATCCATGATATTCTTTAAATTATTGCAACAAAATCGCGATTTATTTTCTCATAGGTAACCATGGATAAAATATACTTTTTGTCTGGTAAACAGATGGGTGAAGGACCTTTGGATCCTTTAAAACTGATATTTTTTTGTAAAGGTCTGCAGGCAGGCTGACAGTCCTCTTAATGGTCAGATGGGTCCTCTTGATGATAGATGCCACTGCCAATCTTAAGATTTATTTATGTGATGATGGGCAATGGCATACTTACCAGCTTATTTCATGTTGGTCTTCTGAAAGGTGGTGGCTACTGCTACTGTGTCTACAATCTGTCATTAAACTAAAATTGGTATGAAAAATAGAAAAAATAAATTTATCTTACTTGATTTTCTTTTAGAAATCGTTATGCAAAACTTGACAGTAACAGAGGAATTTTGGAAATTGTGCAAAGTTTTGAATCTAAAAGCTATAAAGTAAGTCATCATTTTTATTTATTTACATAAACATAACAATTTTTATGTTACAATGATGATTATAATAAAAGTACTAATCATCGTCTCAGTCATGTCTTAGGATGTCCACTGGTGGACATACGAGTAGGCCTTATATAAAGAGAATTTATTAATCAAATAATATGCCCCCATTGTTAGTAGTTGCTCTTATTGCTGTTAGTTTTATGGCTGCTGGTTAGATGATGATTTGTCAGTCAGCCTTTAAAGATTTTTTGTGTGGTTTCAATTTGTTAATCTTATTCGATATTTAATGTCATTTTCAGGGTGCTTATAGACCGACAGCTTACGTTGCGGGGTTTTCTAATAAAACAAGCTACAAAAATTTATTGATGTTGTCAGAATGGATAGTAGAAAGACCGGAAGATTTTAATGAAAACTGGTATATCGTTCCTTGCCCAATTGGAACTCGCGTACTAGTTGTCGCTAATCGGGTAAGATTTTTTTTACATTGTTTCATGCACTACAGATAGAGAATGACATTTTAATGACATGAAAAGATTAAATCTCTCAAGTATGGAGTTAAAACCATCCAAAGTCTTGAAAGTTTTTAAGGGGTTAATAAGCACTTCTAAAACTCATTGAAATTTTATTTAATTAATACAGTGTGATGGATGTGAATTAAAATAGCATAATTACTGTTTAAATTCGAATAAATTTAGTGTGTATAGGAAATTTTTGAATTTTATTATTAGTTAATTTTTAATTAGTTAATTAGTTAATCAATGACATTCTTGTTTATTTTAGGGATGGACAAATTGCTATACGAAAAATGGTCGTTTTCAATTTTCGTTTCGTTCAGTGTTGCCTGGAGGGAACCGTTGTGGCATTAGCATTAAACACTATACTGTATTGGACTGTTTTTACAACAAAGAAGCTAATACTATGTATGTACTAGACCTGCTTGCGTGGAACAATCAACCTATGACTGACTGCGAGGTAAGTGAAAATTGATTATACCTTCTGTTTACCAATAAACTATATGATAACCTATTGGATTAAAACATAATATTATGTTGATCCAGGTGCTATATTTCCTCACAAACTTTTGTACTTATAATAGGATGTGTCAACTATAATTGTAATTTAGATTTTTGTAAAAGTGTCATCGATACCATCAAAGAGGACAAAATGAATCCTTGCTTAAAAAATATTCCTTTTGTGTATTAAATTTCTTATGTAGGGTATGAAGTTTGTATTCTTACCTTCTATACTTTACGACCTTTATAATTATAAAAGCTCGTAATATAATTATAAAAGGCGCTGAATAAATTATAACCCCATTTTTAAGAAATCTAAATTTTAAGATTATCTAAATGTATTATTTTGAAAAAATCAGCTAATAGTGTTAGATATATAATTTTTCTATATTTTATACTAATAGTGTAACTCATGTATATATAACATATTTTTTGGATATTTATTTCAGTTAACTGGCCCTTGTTTTTATTAATCTTTTGCATTTATTTTGTTTCCAGACAGAATTCCGGCGCTATTGGCTCAGTACGCAATTTGCCGAATTACCAGATCTAGAAAAAACTAGCAAGAAAAATCATATAATTTTTTCTTTGATTCCGATGGTAGATTGTACTTCAGATTCATTAAATAAGTAAGTTTAATATAATATTTTACTTAAACGTAAATATTATTTAGTTGGCTATTAATATATTAAAAAAAATTAAATCAGATTCCTTTAGTAAATAAAATTAAAAATTGATATGACTGCAAATCACAGTCTTAAAATCAGGTGTGGTATAAGAAACATAAGAGAAATGTCTTTAATTTTATTGAAATCGAATAGACTGTACACTGCTCGGTGACGTCACAAGAAATTTAGTTGATAGTATGTTGCTTTAAATTACCTATAATACAATAGTGTACAAAATCTAAATATCAATTGTTTCTTACTCATTTTTAGTTAAAATTCTTTATTTATATGAATTTAAAGAACCAATGAAAGCTTTATAGGTTACTAGCTGGCACCCGCAACATCGTCCGCGTTGAAAGAGAAAAAAGTAGCCTATCCTTTGTCTTTTACGTCTAAGTGTTTATCTACCAAGTTTCATGAAAATCAGATAAATCGTTTAAGAGTTATGGAGGAACATACATACAGAAAAATATTGTAAAAATGGTCAATTTAGTTTCAGTATCATGTATAGAGCCTATAAACATGATATCTCCTAAAACAAAGTAACTTACTCCATGACCAACCCTTACAGATTTATTATTTGATAGTATTGATGATATCGTTATAGTTTGAGTTTTCTGTTTAAGGTTCATGATGACATATCCGCCTTTTCCTGAAAACCAGCCGCAGTTGGATGGATTACTGTTTTATCATAAAAGAGGTCATTATGTGTCTGGAGAGACTCCGTTGGTGGGCTGGTTGTACCCTTATATGGTGCCCGAATTGCTTGGGGAAGGTAATATTTGCATATTGATGTGATAACATTTCAAATAAATGATTATATGGTTTATATTATTATTATATGGTTTATATTTATATTATAAAAAAAAACAACTACTGAGAATGTGTCGTATATTTCCTATACTGAGAGTGAGAAGGGTCATTGTTAGGGGCGGGGCCTACATAAACTCAAAAACTACTGGAATGAAAATTCTTTCACCTATAGAAAGCCACATTACCAGCGAGTAGCATAGTCTATCAATACTAATAATAAATCTGTAGGGGTCGGTCATGGAGTAATTTACTTTGTTTTCAGAAATCGTGTATATAGGCTCTATACATGATACTGAAACTAAATTGACGATTTTTAGAATTTTTTTCTGTATGTATGTATGTATGTTCCTCCATAACTCTTAAACGAATTAACTGATTTTCATGAAACTTGCTAGATAAACATTTAGACGTACGGGACACAGGATAGGCTACTTTTTCTTTTTCAACGCGGACGAAGTCGCGGGCGCCAGCTAGTATTTTATAAAGTCACGCGGGCGAAGGGCGAACTCGCGTGCAACAGCTAGTATTGAATAAACGGATTTTATGTTGATTACGTGTACCAATAGCAATTGTAGTGCACATTTTCGGTACTCGTTTGTTAAAAAATAAATGAAATATAGTTTGTATGGCTACATATGGCAGATAATGATTATTATAAGACACATACTTTGCGTTAGCAAGTTAATAAATAGCAATAATAGTAAGTTAATAAACATTCGTATTGATGGAAAACCTTTATTCCAGATATAACTGTACACGATAACTTTAAAGCATTAAAACCGAAAGACTATACAAACCAAAAAGATTTTATAGTTAAGTTTGAAGAAAAAATGATTAGAAGAAAAGAAAGATATATTAAATCTGTTACTAATGAAATGGATACAACTGAGGTGAGTAAATGCAATTTGTTTTTATAAATTCAGATTACTACAAGTGAGAGATATCAACGATACGACTACGGATGGAATACATTGCGAGCCATGCTATACACGTGACAATGGGTATGCATGTACGTACATACATATCAAGCAATGTACTGTATGTTTTTTTAGACAGGCTGAAGGTCCACTTGATGGTAGAGGTGGCTACCGTCGCCTATAACACAAGAGACTCCACATGTACTGCGAGCAAGTGCGCTGCCTACTACAGTGGAATTAATGATACGGGATCGAGAAGGGATAGGGAAATGGGCTTACTCGCTCCCTCACATCCCTTTCTCGCTCATCAACAACAACAGAACACGTGCCACTACTTACTTTGGAATAAAGATACCTTTAATACACTGATCTGTAATAAAGCACTGGATAGGCTGCTGTCATTCGAATTATTTTTATTTTTATTTGAAAATCGCCACTTTGGCTATAGAATGTAAGTACAGTCGGGGTAAGAAAAGGTTCGTCACGTTAAAATTCGACATTTGCTTGCACCAAAGCATTTGTCAGCTAAAATTTCATTTTAAACCTCTGTCAGTTATCTGCCTAGTGTCTTAGTTTTAAAAGGTAGTAAGAGTCTGCGACATGATAAAGGAATGAATTTGAAAATGGACGAAGGTTTTCGTGCTTTACATGGACTTACCCCGACTTTACATGGAACTAAAACTAGTGATGTCAGCATGATAGGGACATTTAGAGAATACATATTTCTTCATGTTTCAAAACTCAAGCGGACACAAACAAACTTAAACAGCTATCATACTTATCTATGGATTAAAAATACGCAAACGTTAAAATTAGTTCGCGTACTTTCGTACGGCGGCGCTTCAAAATGGTACACGAAAGTATCTGTAATTTGTATGGGATAACCTATCCAGTGCTTTATTAGAGATCAGTGCTTTAATATGTAGTAGAGATTATACTTTTTGCTCTACAAATAAAAATCGCCCTATTTAGCGGACCTTCGTTTTTCAATACACTGTGAACACTGCTGAAATCAGGACCGATTTCAGTATCACTGAGTGTGTCTGTCGCCTGTCGCCGCGACCAAATTGTTGAGTATTTTTGCAGTTTCTGTACTAAACAGTTCTTTCAAGCATTATTGCGGACCTTTTAAGTACGAATATTCCGTGGTATCAAGTACCCTTTTATTCTTACACTTGCACTGTATTTTACACGGGTACTTTAAAACGATACCGGTGAATCTGTAGCAACACCGTTATAAAAAAAAATTATAACTTGTTATGTCTTTTTAGGTACAGAGTGACAAGACAGATATGGATATTGTAGCAAATGAAGAGAACAAACAAATAGAAGTGGATATCTCGGAACAAACAATAGATGACAAGACGGAAGAAAATAATATGGATTAAGATAGAATTGACAATAAAAAATTAAGTTGTCAAACCAAAATCTGCTATGTACAAAAAGTATATTTTTGAGATATGGACAAAAAAAGTTTTCCTAAAGTTTTTTACACGAAGGCTTATTTAAAAAAAAAGTATTTTAATTAAAGAACAATAGATAACTCAGTGAACTCAAT
Organism: Synanthedon formicaeformis; assembly: GCA_945859745.1. Taxonomy (NCBI): domain Eukaryota; kingdom Metazoa; phylum Arthropoda; class Insecta; order Lepidoptera; family Sesiidae; genus Synanthedon; species Synanthedon formicaeformis. Next base: position 7,393,416 of record OX243954.1, read on the forward strand.
AACTTCCAAATCTTAAAAAAGTGCACATAGCGGATTTTGGTTTGACAACGACGAAATGTAGTTATTATTTAATAAATGTTTATGTTAAATGCGAGTTAAATTTTTAAAATTGTTTATTTTTCCTCAATGGCTTATGTGTGGCGACGAAATACCACATTTAAAATTTGACAGGGATAATAAGCCCTAAATTAGTGTTCTTGAATTGAATCAAATGGATATTATTGTTTAAGTTATGTATATCTTACTTATGTTACTATTTATTACTTAGCGGAAATGTGCTATTCAGCGCGCTATCGAATCCTCATCGGATACATCATGTCTATTATTATAAAACAGTAATTATTACATTCAACCGCAGCTGTTTTTTATTTGTTTTTATTTTTTGTCATCATATTATACCTTTTACAGACAATTCTAATTTTTATGACTCATTAGTTCATTCAATCTCTGACTTAACATAGGACCAATGACGCATGCAGTGTCGAAATAGTGAGTCATTTCAAAACGTTTAAAATTAAATGAAGACGTGAGTGGATGAAGGTGATATGTCGCATTTTTGGGTTTTTTTTCGTTTTTTTTTGCGTTAATGAAGGTAATATGTCCATATAAATGATTACATACCTTAAGATCGTCGATTTAAGACCTTTTTGGGAAATAAAAAGTAGAAAAAGGTATTACGTTACAGTTAATTTTAAAAAGCAAAAAGTGCAGAAAAGTTTACTTTTGTTAATGGAAGAGGGAGCTATGTTCACTTTTTTTAAATTAAATAATAGAAGTGTTTACTTACTACCATACCATTAATATTTTAGGTTGTTTACACAACTTTTCATCATAATTTAGTACAAAAATCAGTTCCGTGGTGACTAATATCTCAAAAATTAAAAGTGAAACTAATCTCGATTTATTCAAAATTGGAATTATGCGACATATCACCTTCTCCACTCACGTCTTCAAATGTCAAATAAATAAAAATCGAAAGTGTATGTATGGATTCAAAAACCGCTCAACTGATTTTGATTCGGTTTTCACTTAAAGAAAAACCAATAAACGAGGATTTGTGCATATCATTTGCAGAAAAAAGCATCCGTGTAAACCCGGGAGCAGGTCATCAGTTTCTTATAATTTTGAAAGCTGATATCCAATGTCTAGAGCTTTAGAGCCAAACAAATTTGAAACGCTGTTATTATATTGTGTTACTTGTGTCCTTAGGCGATGTAACCTACCATCAAGTGGACCGTCAGCCTGTCTGCCACTAATAGTATTAAAAACAAACTAAATAAAATACAGTGACAGTGTACCAAATTGTTCTTTTATACTTTGAAAGTATATTGTGATTATGTGTATTAATGTTTAGTTTTTATATAAATGTGTTAATAACTACTACGCATTGCGATTTGAGTATGTAAACGAAATTTATTAAAAAAGTTGGTGAGTAAAACTCATACCTTTTTAAAATAAAATGTATGAGAATAAATTTTGATTTGTTTAATTTTTGTAGGTTAAACCTCTATTTTCTTTTGTACTCGTATTTCCATTGCAAATTATGTTTTAAAATATAAATTGTTTTTTTCAATTAATTAGTTTCCTTTGACACTAACACATATGCTCAATTCAATTATTTATTGCGAAACCATGCAAAATCATTATTAATATTATAAATGTGAATGTGAGTTTGTTTGTTTGTTACGCTTTCACGCAAAAACTACTGAACCGATCACCATGAAATTTTGCATACACGTTGTCTAGGACACCAGAAAGGACATAGGGTACCTTTCATCGTTCAACGCGGACAAAGTCGCGGGCACCAGCTAGTATATAGTGTGGTTTTACAGTGACGCTTACCGTCCGCGCGGGTGGTAAGCGCGGCCCGTAAGCGCTCGACGAGTTTAGAGTCGCGCGGTTTGTTAGTGTGGTTTTACAGTTACGCTTACCGCCAGCGCGGCCTGTAAGCGCTTGACAAGTTTAGACGCGCGCGGTTTGATACCTCGTACAGTCGTCAGCGCGGGCCATCTGCGCGTGTTGGCTATGTAACGATCCAAGAGACGCAATGCTCCTGGCCCACAACGCTTACGAACCGCGCTGGCGAAAGCGTCACTGTAAAACCATCCATAATATTTTTTATCCTATACAAGGTCCGTTTCAAAATCAATTACTTACTTTTTTTTAATTAGAGATGAGTTTGCTCTTGGCCAACACCCAGCTGTGTAGCGAAGATAAGGCCCATGATGGAGCGAGCTCACCCAGAAGATGCCTATTCACTTAAATACGTTCATACTTTATTAGCAATTAGCTGGTGTCCAGGTGCCCGCAGCTTCGCCCGCGTGTAATATATAGCCTGTGTCCATACTAAAATAAAATTCCATTCGAACTATTGTTAAAAGATTGTTTTTAATTGGACAAGTAGTTTCGTAGATTACTTCCTACGTACAAATATATTATGCAAACTACCTTTTTAGTATAATTATGTTAGTTGCTGTGGCCAATGTGGCTTAAATATAAAAGTTAGACCTAATTATGCTGTCGATAATTTTTCTTTGTAGTAATTAATAGACGGATAGAAATTAAAATATAAAACATTAGGCGCCACCGTCGTCACAGAGATAAAGATGTTAGGCGTTACAACTCGCACTTATATTTATATTTTTCACCCTTATGAAGTTGCGGGTATAGCTTATACAATAGTAACCTATTTGGCGAGTTATACTTATTTGCAAATCGTAAATTAATAGACTCGCAATAAATTATGTTTATAATAATGAATATTAATAGAAAAGTCATAATATTTTTTATTCCTTGACTGTAACGATAAATATTTATACAGTTTGATTGAGGGATATAGGGCAGTTTGAAAGCTAACACTGGATTTTATGGGTAGCAAGTATTAATTTTATTAAGTATTAATTTAAAGCGCTTGGGGTAGTCAATGACGTTGGCCGTCTGGGTGGGGTGTAGTACGAGTAGCCCGCTACACCGTACACGAAATAAATGCAACCCCTTTTTGTGTCTTGAAAATTAATGGAAAGGCGATTGCCATATTTGTATTTCAAGAAGCTTTATTTTTCGCAGTCCATTAAATATTAATAGTTTCTAGGCATATTTCTTTGAAACTGAATATAAGGTACGCCTGCCCACAATATCCTATATCCAATGAAATGAACTTTGTTTTGCGCTTACTTTGGTTCAATGATTCATCATCTGTGCTTTAGGAAACTGACTGAATAATTTCATGTCATCGTTTTCAATATATACTAAAGGGTTTTCTACGAGAATGAAAAAGTTCTTAATATTACCTACCACGTCATTAAATCTTTTTTGAATTTCTGCCAAATATTTCTTCATGTAGGACTGGCAACAATATACCTATCGGATCGCAGTGCAGCAAGTCTTCCGATTCAAATGCTAATACATAATATTTTATTCGTTACTAACTTTTGCCCGCGATTTCGTTTGCACCTCTTTATTAAGTCTTTATTGCTTTAATTGTCTTTAAAGTTTTGAATATTCTTTCTAACTAAAGTCTAACTTTTTCTTAATTTATAGCGAAATAGTGACACAAAATTACCTTAAAAACAAATAAAAACCTGTTTATCCGATTGCTACTAAACTTTACAGGTTGGCTGATCCTTTAAAGTTTAGTTGGACTAATATGAATAACTGCCTAAAAATTTCATCAAGATCGGTTGAGCGGACACACATCGATTTTTAAAACTTTCAATGAAGATTATTTTGTATTTCATAGTAATATTAACAAAAATGAAGTAAATGCCCACCAATCACCGTTTTAAAGTTAAAAACATTCTTTAGCTTCTTAATTTATTTAGAAACTTATTCATCATATCCTACAATTGGTTTTTCAAATTTGACAACGCCAAGTTAATGAAGCAAGCGGTTAAAGCTACCATTTTTTGTGCCCACTGATTTAGTTAGTTCTGAATCAGAACTTCTGATGTACTTTTTCGCAAATGGCATTGACTTTTTCAGTAACAGAGCGGCTAGAGAAAATTGCATCTTCAACCTCAACATCCAAAATTTGCTGACAAAAATTACTTGACCCAATTTTGTGCTAATTAGAAACACTGCATAAAGAACAAATATAAATAGAAGAATCGTAACTAGCCAAGTAAAAATAGTATACCAAAGAATATGATTACAATTTAATATATTCAAAACGCGAAAAGATTTTCTTCCCTACTTTCTTATTGTGCATCAAAACCTTTAAAAATACTATGGTAATATGTTTAGGTTTACTTTTTTTCGTTATGATACCGTGCCATCAATGTAGATTACAAAACATCAAGGCTTTGTGCGAAGATTGGCAACCAGCCAGTTTATTGTCCGGCGAGGTACCTGACCGCTGGATTCTATCCGATATTTATTCAAATGAGAAAAATGAAAAATAGCAGAGAATTGCGGGGGCAATAAATACCTAATCGGGGTTCAGTAAATGCAAAATACAATCACAATAATACATCACATGAATATTAAAGATAACAAATAAATCAGAAGGGATTTTTTTATATCTCAGATTCGAACACCTAAAAGTTTTCTATTCTCGTTACGAAATATTGTCGAATCACGCTAAGTTCCCTGCATTCTTCTTTGCTAGTAGTTCACAAACTTATTGCTGATTCATCGAATATAATTTATTTATTTAGTTTTGATAGCTGGGAGCATAGAAGCCTTCTATAAAAACTATACCTATATGCTACAGAGATAACAGAATAACAAAATGTTACAGATAACAAAATACAAAGTAGTATTGTTTCAATAAAGTTTACCACATATGTTTATAGGCTGGCTAGCAATTCAAAGACACAAGCAATACCAAGGCGATCCAGTCAATCTTGGAATTACTTATTATACTCCTACGTATCTAAGTCTAGGAGACTGACAGAAGAATCCAACTGGGATTGGGCTGCTTTCGGGAAGCTACGTCATCTCTTCTTAATATCACCATTGCCGCAATGTCTGAAGACCAAAGTCCAAATAGTGCGTCCTGTCAGTAATAACGTATGGTGCCGAAACGTATATAATATGTCTCATGACTTTGGACCACAAGTTCAGAGTCTTTTTTTACTCTGGAGCGGGCTATGCTCGGAGTTTCTTTGATGGGTGAAGTCAGAAATTTGTTGTCGACATAGCCTAAAGAATCAGCAAGCTGAATTAATGCCAACGAGGCCACGAATTGGAAAACAAAGCGTGGGAGGACATGCGGCCAGGTGGACAGACGAAATGAAAAGCTTCGGCTGGATATGAAGCGCAGACGACCGTGTGTGGTGGCGAGTCTTGGGAGAGGCTTACCTACATCCAGCAGTGGAGAGACACGGCCTGATTATGATGATGGATAAATTATATCATTTGGAGTTTTTCTAAAACAAAGTCAAGAAAACCTAAAATACCTCTTCAATTAAAAAAAAAATAGTTACTTCTGTTAGTAGATTACATAATAATATAGTTGGGTGCACGCCATAATTGCAGAAAATTTAAAATGTGTTATAAATGACATTCCCTTATTTATACGAGAATAAAGAAGCCGTTACTGCTATAGGTAGTCTTAGCATAAAAAGGGAACATTATTCATGGCCCTTCTCGCGTTATTACCATAATAAAATCTGCGGAAATAAAAAACGTAATTTGACACAAGCGTCTCGTGACGCATCTAGTACTTATCCCAAGATATAGGACGACTGTAAAACGTTCTTTCGTTGCTTTGTGTCTTTACTTTTGAGATTTTGTGAAGTCTTCTAACTAGATACAGTAGGTAAATGTTAGGTATATTTTACAATGTGTTTTTGAAAACTATGGATACTATTTTTCACATAGCATAGGTGCGGTGCGCGTGCTATTTGAATTTGGTATTGGTAGGTATAACTATACTTATTTTTTGGTTGCAAATATCAAACATAAAACTTATGTTTAATATTTGCAGAGCAACAGTTTTGAAGTCCATTTTCACGTCAAAAAGAGACTATATTTTTAGTAGACACAAAATCGAGAGCGAAAATATTTGTTCATCACTTCAAATTCTTCTCGGCTTGACGGCCTATGTACGAATGACTTTTTGCCTTTAGGTAAAATCCATGCAACATATCTACGAGTAATGAAATATTTGTATTTGTAAAGGCAATCATTTACGCCTTCAAGATATCACCTTCAAGAAGTCATTTAAACGAATTGTCAAGGTCCAAAATAAATGACTAATCATTTTACAGCAAATAAATGTGGTTTTTTAAATTATTTATTAAACCAATGCTAACACCTTAATTGGGTCACACTTTATATAGAAAATAATAATTATATGACAGCATCATCGCTCTCTGGTTGAGGAGCAACACGCGAGAGGGCGCTATCGTCGCGTGTATCGGAATGTGAATGCGTGGGGTTCGGTTGTCGTGCGGAGTCGGGCGCACGCACTTCATGAACATGAACAAACACATTGTTTTAGTTTTAGTTGTCATTAATTGTTACTATTATTGACTTTTTTATGTTAAGCTCGACATATAGGCCTGACAGTCCACTTTATGGTAGGTGGCTACCGTATCCCATAATACAAGCAACGTCACAGGGAAATAACCGCATGTGTGCGGTTGTTTTTCGGTGGATGAGTAAGGCATGCCAGAGAATATTTCCATATCCCTTCCTAATCCATTATCTTTAATCATAATATTGTCGGCAGCTCACTTGCAGCAACCATGTTGCTACTGTTATTAGCTATCTATCATCAAATGAACCTTCAGCATGTCTGATGACTAGTATAAAAAAATAAGTAAAAGAAACCATTTAATTTTATTACTCTTTTTTAATAGACCAAATACCTGGTTGTTATCGAGTTTATGAAGTTCAAAAGGGTAGTAATAAGTTTATGATAAAATCCATAATGAAAACCATAACGACGTCAATAATTTCACCAAGAACATTAGGAAAACGTAGCTCAGTATTTCACGAGTTAGTTAAATTGGATTGAAGTGTCCAAATTAAAAAAGATTGGCTAATTTACTCGTAGATCACAAGCTACGCGTACATCCACCGAACCCGTGGTCCCTGTGGCTTTTCGTAATCTGTAGCCGTGGTCGTAGTTTAGATGTGCTACCAAATTGGTACTCGTAACGTGAGGCTACGAAAAAGCTTCGCGCTCTATTTTATTTCCTCGACTAAAATTGTATATGGATTTAGTTTCATATAAGGTATATTCATGCTTTAGTGAAATCCTACTACAACTACTTTAGACAGTATAAATAAATGGAAGTAGCTTTCCGCGTCTGTCTCTATGGCCGCTAGTTCATCTTAAACCACGCAACGAATTTTGATGTGGTTATCACCATCAGTTAGATAAGACATAATTAACTTAATATTTTGCAAACAAGTCGTTGATAATAAATTTACATGGCTTATGTAGGCGCAAAACCGTAAGAGCTACACAAAAATGATGTACTAGATAAAAACGTAGTTCGTCTAAAATACGGTTGACTCACAGTAACCGGTTCTTTAATTAAATTATAAATCCGTAATGTCTTTTTCTCCGCTAACCACTTCTCAACCAACCAACGGATCCTACGATTTTTACTTATGGAAAGAGATAAACAAGGAAGGTTTTTGTATATAAATTATTTTTATCACGGGCGAAGCCGAGAGCGAGCACTAGTAACTATAGTAACGATGTCGTAAATAACCATGATTTATTATTATTACTTAATACTTAAGTTCTTATGATATATCTACGTACAAACCATTACCTTACCTATACTGATCTTATAAAGCTTTTTTGAAGTATTTCACATAAATAATATCATTATTGTGTTCTATTTTAAATACTTCATTTTATTTGCAAAGAACTTGTTCCCAGTTTAAATCTTATTTTGTTTATAAATTGAACTTAATACAAGAAATAATGTTCTTCCCCTGTGTTGAGAAGTTTTGTTTTCCTAATTCTGAGTTGAATAAAGCGTTGCGCAAACATTTCGTAAGTCATTTGTTTTGACTAGTGATTAACTGGTCTGAGTAATTTGCTTCTTACAACTTTGTTGTATGTATTATTTATTACCACTTGGAGACAAATGAATTGATAGTTCATTATTATACACGTTCTTACTTGAATAGCGATATAAAAACAAAAGATACATATCGATTTTATTGGAGGTATGAGATCGTTGGCTGAAATAAATTAGAAGGTCGGTAATAGATGGGAACAACGTTCGCAATTTGGTACCCATAGTATGTACTCTAATAAACTTGGGTACATAGGCTTCTAAAGATTTTTTATTCAATTAAAATTATTTTTATTTGTATAATGAGGATCTGCATTGTCAAATTTATCAACTCAAATTTACTGATGAATTATTCTATAGGCACTAAGGCTCAAAATGGTAAATATCAACTTTAAGGAAAATCCGCAGTCTTAAATTTAAATTAAATTTAAGTCTTAAATAGCCCGTCTAGCGGCAAAAATCACAGAAAATACATAACTGTGAATTAACAGAACGTGTGATGTACGTGATTTAGTATTTCTATCCCCACATTGTTCCTCGTTCTTTATTCTATAAGTGGTAGTCAGCGCATTTGCATTCCCCTTGTTTTACTTACTCGTCTATGTTAATAGGCAATCGCCACCTACAAGAAAATGAGAGGTCAGTTTGCCCGCCATTCTTTAAGAAGAAAAAGTTAGTTCTTCGAACTATTTCATATAGGTTTATTGTATCTTTTGCAAGCAAATGGAGCTCCATCTAGGCTAATGAATCAGGGATTCATCTTATCTTGTGGGAGTTCAGTGACGCCTTGCGTTTTATTTGCTATCGCATCTGTTTTTATTGCCTAGAGAAATTAAAAACTATCGAGTGTCATAATTATATGAAATAATACTTCTATTTATTTTAATATTATATAACAATTTTATAATTATCTTACTTATTGTGTTATATTTATTTTAGTGTATTATGCATACATTTCTATAACAGTTTTATATTTAGGTACTTAGAAGCACACTCGTAAAATTGCAATCTCATGAGTTGACATTTAATGTATTTTGCATAGGTATATCAATTTTCAAGACTATTTGTTTTATTTTCCTCTAGCTGGTGCTCGCGACTTCGTCCGCGGCCAAAAATAAAATAAAATAGTAATATAACGCAAGACAACTTTACTGCTGTGACAACGGTGGCGTAGCCACGGCGACAGTAGCGGCCAGTATATAATTGTTTTAGAAGATCCCTCGGGAACCTAACACTTTTTCTGGATAAAAAGTACCCTATATGTTAATCCAGATAATAAACTAACTGTGTGCCAAATTTCATCTAACTCTGTTAGGCTTAGCGGCTGCTTTTGCGTGAAAAGTAACAAACATCCATCTCTTCTCTTAAACATTTCGAAATGCGAAACATTTCGAATTTGAAGATTTTAATTTTTAATGTACACGTAAAACTTAAATTTGTATTATAACTGCATAATATTAGTTCTATGGATATACCATTGTGTATAAAAAAATGCATTGCTTATAATTAATTGCCTAAGGGATTAAGTTTTAGTTGCTTGATTTCCAAATTTTAAAATTTTAACTATCACGCGAGGCTCAAAAAGTAGCGCATTTCTTATTGAACATTATCACGAAATCATATACAGTTAGTCAAGTTTGAACCAGTTTTTAATAGAAATAGTTAAACTTTCGAAAAGTTTTCAGGTCAACCGCTCCTTCATGCTGGTATCAGTCGTCCACAAAGAACGGAGTAATTTTCTCTAAGTCGGAGTAGAGTCGGAACTCATTTCTCTGGATACAACTTATCGTGCTTTCACAAGTTTTCCGCACTACCGTTTGCATTAAAGCTTTTGCCCGCGACTTCGTCCGTATTGAAAGATGGAAAATATAACACCTGACAAATTAGTAATCTTTAGGTATCTCTGTGACGACAGTGGCGCCGCCATGGCGACCATGGCGCCCAGTCTATACTAATATTACAAACAGAAAAGATTAGCATTTTTGTTGTAAAAATTATTTCCAGGTATAGAAAGCTACAATAACAGAGAGTAACATAGGCTATCTATACTAATATTATAAAGATTTGATTGTTTGTTTGTTTGAATTGAATAGGCTCCGAAACTAATGGACCGATTTGAAAAATTATTTCACTAGTTAGGAAGCTATATTATCAGCGAGTTACAGAGGATATATTTTATAGTTACGATTTTTATTTTAAACGATCCCTCAGGAACCTATAATTTTTTCAGGATAAAAAGTATCTGAGTGCCAAGTTTCATCTAAATCCGTTCAGTAGTTTTTACGTGAAATAGTAGCAAACATTACATTCATTCATCCTCACAAACTTTCGCATTTATAGTATTAGTAGGATTGCATGATGAAGCGTTGACGGAGACATTGAGTAAGTAAGTACCTACAACTGATGTGAAACATGAATTGCAACCGAGACGGAAAAAGTTTGATATATTTAAGGAAACTTGACATAGATTGATGATGTTACGTGTGTAAAATGTTACACATATACCTATCATGTACACTTAACAGTGACAATATTAGATTATTTTTCAATTCTCAAAACCTGAATGTGTGACTGAGATTGCAAAAAGGAATAACCAAATCGGTGGTAACTTTTTTTTTCTAAATAATTTTGTATAGTAGGATATAAATTTCAAATATGGAGTACTTGTGACTTGACAATGACAATGGTGTTGGGTTTATTTAATTTCATTAGCGTGTATTTCGTTTAATTTTATTATTTCCAATGTGTTTTGGATTTTAAAATATAAATATTATAAATAAATGGTAGGTATAGAGTTGTCATAATATGCCTTATTTTGAGAAAAACATTTTCGCGAGTGATTTGACATTTATCTTACTTTTATATAAGTGACCCACTCCCAGCTTTACCTGGGTGCAATTTTTATGTATAAATATCTTCCCCGTTGATCCCTCTTTTCATATGTGAAAACCGAACTAAAATCGGTCTAATTCTCGAGTTTTTGAAGCGTACACAAAGCAACTTAACATTTTTATTTTTATAATTGAAATTAAATTAAAAATATAGATTTTTTTATATTATTGTCAATTACACAACTATTAGTCATATTATCATGTCAGTTAAGCAATGTTTTAAGTTCTAATTAGACATATAATTATGTACCTGATATATATGAGTTAAGAAAGACACACTTACTACTTTTTCAGTCGTTAGTCAAGCTTTACATCTGAAACTCATATCTCTCGTTCAATTTAGAACTTAATAAGGAATGCTACATTAATCAAAACAACAACACGTTCACATCGTAACATAAAGTCACGTGTGTAGATTCAAAACTTAGTTAAGTTCGCATTAAGTTGTAACTCTCGAAATACGTGCAGGATTACTGTTTGAAAAATAGCAGTGCATAAAAGAGAATGCTTCGCAGTGGATGTGGTTTTAAGCGATGAGAGACGGAAACTCTAAAATGAGGGGCCATAAAAACTAAGTATTCAATTCGGGCTAGCGAAGGGCGAGCGCAGCTTAGCGTAAAGCATGCCCTAATCCGGCAATACCAGAATAAATCTACGCGCGCTCACACTTTGTGCAAACTTTGTTATACACTGCTTAAGAACTTGAATAAAAATGCAAATGTACGGATTTTTTTTTTCTTTTTCTACACGTACGCCGGAAATTTGCGTGTACGGAATTTATAAGTGGCTGAAACGGATACTATTTTACCTACATTACATTCACACCTGAATAAGTAAAGCAAATAGAATTATGGGATAGCCAAAGTTATTGTCGACTTTTCCGGGTACGGAAAATCAGAGGATTTCCGATAAAATCTCGGATGTTTTAATGTTTATGTATTGCCAGACCTGCTTTTAAACTATTGCATCTAAAAGAGTATTGCAGCGCTCCTGTTTGCCATTCTGAAATCAAAAACGTTATCACACTTCACTAGAGGGAATCCCCTACTTAGTGAAGTGTGCTTCATTACACGTTCATACAAGTGCACTGCCAACCCTTATTGGACAAATGTCTCACAAGACGAGTATAAGAAAATAGTCTGATCCAGTGAAATCTAATAATAATATTGCTGATATTTTGCAAAGCTTTTCTTTAAGATGGTAATTATGTACTACTATTTTAAGCTGCTGACTATTTTATAAATAACTAGCTGGTGCCCGCGAATTTGTCCGCGTTGAATTAAAAATTTAAATGTAACCTGAAAGTATGAGTAAATATGACACAATTATTGCTGAAATATAATCTGCATGAACATAAAATATGTAAATATATATTATGAATATATCAATTAATGTCATATATGAATATGAAGATAGTTGCTAAGTTGAATAAATGAATATGAACATCTTCCATAAATGCATAGAAAATTTAATGATAGAAGTTACGTAAAATGCAAGAGCTCGATCTAAAAATGTTTCGTAGTTCACGTTATATGGAATGTGCTATGAATTTTGTACTATCACCTCTCGTATTGTCCAAAACAGCGCAGTGTTCGACGCTCAGCTCAATTGTTCACTAAGAGCCTCTCGATGTTCTGTTAAATTAAGTGCATTTGGTACTCACCTTCACTAATTGCATCCCATATGTTACTGTCACATATACGCATATATTGGAAATTAGTCATAGTAAACTAATGTGAGCTACAATATTAATTAAGTGTCCTATTAATTCACTTAGTTGAAAATAATATTTCTTATAAGAAAATGTTAATTTTCTTACAGTTTTTTTTTAAATACTTACATGAGATTCATTGACTTACAATGACCTACCGATTTACAATTTATTTTATTAAATAATAAAAAACAGAATCAAATCGAAAAATTTCAATACATTGCCTTTATACAAAAATATTGGAAAGAAAACGAATCGAACAAGATTGTGTATGTGACTAAAATCATTTTACTGAGATTTAAGCACGTTATTCGAAATAGAACGATGATCGTCAAAGAATACCGATGTAATTTTGAAAGTAGTCAAAATGAATCGATTCAGTTTGGTGAAGATAACATGGGAGTAAGATAAAAGTAAGTAGTAAGTAAGTAAGTGGTGCGGCGTATGAAGATAATTAGTGGACTGTATTGTTTCGTGGTGCGTGCAATCAAAGGGGCTAGGAAGAGAGTTGGATAGGACATGCAACACCTACCTCGTCGCTGCCGGTTATGATGCAAATCCTCCAGGACGATGGAGACGGAAGCTGGCCCGCCGCACACTCGTTCTGGTTCCAAAACTGTCCTTTTTCACCTCAATTGCACTCGCGGAGCCACACCATTTGTAGATTACAAAAGCACAATGCTTCAGCGGTGCGATATGGGAATAATCGGATTCATTAATTAAGAGCGGGCATAAAGAGAAATAGCCAATCCTAGATTTGAATTTTATCTAAGTAAACAAAGTCAATTTTAATTAATTTTTTTAAATAGATAAATACATTATAAATGAAAGTGACGTCTGTAACAGAAAACATAATATATTGAAATTTTCTCGATAGAAAAAAATCAACAAGTGAGCTCTCATTTCCATCGATTTTAGTTTTATTTTCAAAATGACACACATTACAAAGCTAAAAGTGCATCAGTAATTTCACTTCACATATTATCTAAGGCTGTATGTAACAATTTTTCATTTGACATTGTAGTTTACGAATAATTAATATTTAATACTTTTGGCACTTATAACATTTTTATTGAGCGAGTTGCGCTATCTTCCGTCGCATGTTGTGCGTAGTTCTACGTATTTTGTGTCACTGTCATGTCCAAGGGGCCACTCGGGTGAAATTACTAATTTTGTTTGCTTTATACCCATTAAATCCTCGCGGCGCGGTTTTTCGTATATCGAACGTTGCGTTCATTTCTTCATCTTGTATTGATGTGTGCGCCAGAGGGCGCTACTGCGTTGCGGTGTATGCATGTTTGTTGGTGTGGATTCGGAATTGGAAACGCACCACAGATAACTAATGATTTGGCGCCACCAGTAAGTAATATGTAAATACAATAAATAATCGGAATTCTCTCCGTTTTCCATTTTCTCTGAAATTTACAACTTGAAACTCTTCATGAACAATGAATCATCTATACACTTATCATCAGATAAGATTGAGGTCAATCGCTTTTCCTTAAAAAAAGGGAGAAGAGTTGTAAAAAGTAGAAGATTTATAAGTTGTTCTAAGCTCGCTCTTATTGCGACGTCGCAATTTTAGTATTATCGCATCTATAGTCTTATTTATAGCGTTTTGGATCCCTTTCAATAAAATTAAAGCTGAAATTTTGTGTTTCGAAGCATTTACAATAACGCAATATTGTAACAAGGAACCCGTAAAAAGATGTAACGAACATCTTACTCGCATTGCGAAGGTTGTTTCGCCAAGTGAACGGCTTTCACGCAATAAAACTTACAGCGTCATTTATGCCGCTTTTTATTGAAGTTTTTTCTTACGGTACATTTAAGCGACGCGACGCGACAAATGCGACGTTGACACCGCAACTCAAGGGACGTTTTACTTCACTATGAAGTCTATTGTTTTTCTTTTCTTTTTAAGTAATGCACGCGTGGTATGTTGCTGTTGCCAGTTAGAGGTGCTAAAGCTCTTTCTCCTATTCTTCGTCATCATCATCAGCCTCTGTCTCTCTTCTATTGGATATAGACTTCTCCCAAGGCTCACCACCACATCCAGCCTTTTCTTGCGATGCCTTTTCAGGTCGCTTGTCCACCTGGCCGTAGAGCGTCCCGCGCTGCGTCTTCCAATTCATAGCTCCATTCGAGAACTCATCTACCCCATCGATTATTTGTTCTGCGACAGATTTGACCGCCCCATTGCCACTTCAGCTTGCTAATTCTCTCAGCTTTGGTTCCTCGGCAAATTTCCGAATTTCTGATCCTATTCACCAAAGAAACTCCGAGAATAGCCCGTTCCATTGATTAGTGTGCCATAAGAGGCCACATTTCGGTACAATTTGTCATTACTGAGAGGACGCTCTCGTTATAGATGTCTTCAGATATTGCGGCAGGGTGACAATAACAGATGTCATAACTTCCCAAATGCAACCCAACCCAGCTGGATTCTTCTGTCAGCATCTTTGTTATTCAACTATCCATTGGTATTGCTTGCGTACTTTAATTTAATTTATAAATAGGTATGGTAAATTTAAGCAATGAATATCTTAAGTATATGAAAATAAAGGCGCGGTTTTTCTAAACATAATAACCCGTATAAATTTGCACCCCACAGTAAAGAGACCACTTTAGTTTAAAGTACACTTTTTAACTGTTGCAACGTCTCGACCTTAATAAGTGTGCCGCAATTAGTGAAACAACAGCAACATTGTGGGGAGTTCGTATAGACTTCATTACCGGTAGCTTTAACGCACTCGAGATTCGCCTTTTAATGACCGTCATTCGTATGGATACGGCTCCACACGGTGTCAGCCTATGTATTATATGATATAAATTTAAGTCCCATAATAGTTCTATTGATACGCTGACTTTGTACGTTTTAAATAAGTTTGTTGTCGCCATCTTTCCCATTGAGGTATCATACATTTATCTGTCCCAAAAAGTCGACAGCCCACTTAAAAACTATATGGCATTGCCATATGGCATGTAGGTATAAGCTGACGATAGCCACTTTCCTTCAAGTTGACCGTAAAACTGCCTGCCGATCTTTACTAAATAATGTAAAGGAATGACCGGGCTCAATTCATGCCTACATTGATTTTCCAATTTATATTCATGCACTACACCTTTTTTTTTACTAGAGGAATAATCATGGATACCCACCGGCCTGGGGACAGACCGGTGAGTTATGTCAGACTTCTGCCCCATGATGGTACTGGGGTAGACCTACAGACTAAAGCTCTTGGCGTCCTCCCTATTATTATTTACCTAAATAGTTCACTAACAGTATTACTAATAATACTACCAACTAGTAGTTCCGTCTCAGAGATAGAAACAATAGCTTCTTTCATAGTTCAGTATCGTATCCCAAGAATATATTTTCTGCCATCTTGATTATGCTATGATCAATTGATTATGCAATAATTAATGAAATACATTAAAATCTCATTTTCCTTTGTTCCATTTATGATTGAGTTTTCTTAAGCTAGTAAGTCCTTATAAGTTCGTGTGTAGTAAGTTATATCAGAATTTAGTAATACCTCAAACAACTACACTGAAAGCGTATTAAGTTTTTTAAGTTACATTACATACCAACTAAGTAGCAACAATGTAGTATTTCTCATACATCGTCATTATTTTTATAATGGAAATGTATAGCTGATTTTTCCGGGCATGTAAACATAACTCACATTATGTGTTTGAATGGAGTACAATATAGGTCAGATGTACAAAGCGCACCTACGTGTATTGAATATTTCAAATGGCTGGTAGAGTGAACAGAGGCATGTAAGTAGTACAGTCAACTTCAACATATATCACTTTGTTACTGTATTTCTATTATCTTTCGGAGCATCAGTAAACTTAGCAGAACCTAGTGTTCTAATTGCTAGCAACTCTATTGCGTTACTGGTGTTGCCATTTTTTGTGATTTTCAAAAATCATATTTCTTTATAAAGAATAACTGCTTGTCTGAGTGTACTTGGTAGTTTACTATGTAAAGGTGTTCGCACATTTCGACTGTTTTGTATGCATTGGACGTCTCGCCCAATGAACGGTGTAGGTATGCAAATTTGTGTTCAGATATCGCATTTCAGGTCGCGCCTTCAATAGGTCTCAATGAAAAACCCTGGAAATGAATTCTTGGATATCCGTTCCATTTTTTTTACTGAATACACACTTTTTAGATATATGCAGAATACTAATCAGAAGTTTCTGTAGGATGAATAAGAGTGGAAGTTATGGAAACTGTAAAATAAAGCAAATTGTTTTACCTTCGACATGTTATGAGTGAATCGTAACATAGACATGATACATCTAGGCTAAAGAATCTTAAGGAATTTACTTCACTGTCTATGCTTGGTGTTTTTTCCATATAGCAGCATCAAAAGTTTATGAGTTAAATTAGTTTACTCAGAAAAGTCTTAGTGAAGAAAATGTAACTGTAGTTTTTTTTTCTTTTCATTATTATAAAGAGCCATTTGATGGTAAGTAGCTACAGTCACAACAACAGGGGGTACAGCTGCGCTGTCGATCTCTTAAGATTTTTTTAGGCTTAGATTTTAAGGCTGAAAAATCTCAGAAGGGACATTGTACCCAAGTTCGCGCAATGTGCGACCACGGTCTAACTTCATATATTAGGTGCAATAAATATGTTGGAACTACATACTATTTATGTAAATG
Source organism: Synanthedon formicaeformis (assembly GCA_945859745.1). Classification (NCBI taxonomy): domain Eukaryota; kingdom Metazoa; phylum Arthropoda; class Insecta; order Lepidoptera; family Sesiidae; genus Synanthedon; species Synanthedon formicaeformis. The sequence goes on from OX243954.1 coordinate 7,410,683, forward strand.
TAATCGCTTAACTTATGCCGGGACGTCTATCGGGAGATAAATGTAAATTATTTGGAATTAGTCACTATTATCGCACAGTGGAGACACTATCAAGTTAATCAAGGTTTGTAAACTACAAAGATGTAAACATTTTATATACTAGATAGCTTTTGGTTTTCTACATTGGAAGTAGTAATATTAATTCCTTCGAAGTAAATTCTGATTTCAAGTTTCAACATACTCTCCTTGATAAACCGAAGATTTTTTCAGTGTAGTGGAAATAAGAAATACGCGTTGAACGCCTGACATCTTTATCGTGACGATACTGGCGTCCACCACGGCGACAGGATTTTCCAGGATAAAAAGTATCATATATGTTAATCCAGGGAACAAACTATCTGTGTGCCAAATTTTATCCAAATCCATTTGAGCCGTTTTCGCGTAAGACAGTAATAAATATCCATATATCCACACATACCATAATGTGTGGATATATGGATGTTTATTGGGATCTAGTATTATCTGGGATAATACCAGATTACGCTGCGCCATCCGAGATGCAGTGATTCTATTTAGATTTTATTAAATAAATATATAAAAAAACGAAACGATTCCTCAGTTTGTATCTTTAGATCAGTGGTATTTGTAGTAATGGGCGAATTGTAATCAAGGGAATCCCTCGATCGGGAACAGTTGGAGGGCCAATCGGTTTAATTAATTGCAATTCGTAGTCCTTGGAACATTCGTGCTCAAGTAGCGTTTACGACGGTCAGGTGTTTTGAGCTTCATTAGACCTACGAGTATGTGCATAGCAGAGATAAAGTGAAATGAAGCCAATTCAATCGCTGGCGGTAACATGTTTATGAAGGTACCTTTATAGTTGTAGCAAATGTAGTCGTTCTATTTGACGCTAAGCATGAAGTAAAAATGACATCACAATTTGTAATTTTTCTCTTTTGTTTTTAATGTTTCTTTAAAAATACACAATTAACGTCTATCTCGATTTTCACTGTTTTTGCGATTTCATGTTGCTTATAACTTATTGTGCTATTTTTATTAAAACTTTTAAGATCAAATTTGTATATTAAAATTTCTACAGACAGGCTGACGGTTCACTTGATGGTACATATTTCCTAAAAAAATTTAACAAAAAAAAACCTTTGATTTTTTTATGCATGCAGGTATGCATATGTTGTGTTTTTCGTAAAAATTCTTAATTCCTAAAGTATATTTAGCTGTCAATTATTTTATTATTATTAACATAATGTTCTAATAATGAAATGACATGATTCGTTTACGACGGTGATCGACTGGTTGCAGGCTTGCCGAGACGCGGAGCGGCGTATTGATTACATTTTAATGAGTGTTTGATGGGAAACTCTGTTGTCGAACTCTTTATCTAGATATTACATCTTACAATTTGTAGCTAATGAGAAAAGATAGCATTTTATCGCGCAATTTCTACAGTTGCAAAATTAAACAAGCTATACTTTTAAAATGGCAGGAAACGCAGTCACAAACTGGACAGTCCATACTACATTATGTTGAATACATTAATTTGACGTTTATTGAGATTAGGGTGCAGACAGACAAAAATTCTAAAAACTATTTTTTTACCTCGGCACCCAACATAAATACCTACAAAATGCAATGGCTTTTTTTAACATTTAATATACAGACACGGCTTGTTTACTATTTTATAATATGTATGTAGACATTGTATAATAAAAATAGAGACTTTTAGCGACTTCGCTCGCATAAAAATATGAAAATACATAATGCCTTTGCTTTACCAGGTATTGAGGTTTTGATTCGTCAGTACATAAATTATCAAATTCACAATTCTACTTACATTTTAAAAGTTAGTTTATCATAATTCTTAATCGTAGACGAAAACACTTTATGAAATTATTTTTGATAAAATGGCATTAAATAAATTACTTAAAATTTTTGATCAATAGATTTTGAACGAACTATATAAATTATAATAATAATAAACTTTACTTGGCCAGTTGGCCTAAATAATTTAAAAATTCATATTACCTACTAAATTTTCAAAGTAAAATCTTAATGTAATAGAGGTAGCAGAAGGTTCCGAATACGAATTGGAAGAAATGTTAACAGTATTACGCTTTTCGTTGTACGTCTACTGGGAAATGCAGGGAATTTTCCGAAATCTCAGCATTCAGATTTAGTGCTATGGACAGCGAAAAATTGTTCACCAAGGGATCTCGAAATTATTCACCGCTACAGAGCTAGGCTACTGAAACCCATTCGAAGCACATACTCTCTGACTACGCTTTTACATTTACAATACTTAGATGAATGAAAAATTTTCACTAAATAGGATTCATAATGTAATCAAGTAGGGTATAAAATAAAGAGGCAATAAATTTAGGATCATAAAATTACGTTTTGTAATACATAGATTAGTTATTTTAGATCCAATACAGTAAAGATAAAGATAATAAGGCATTGAAAAGAAACAAAATGACTGCCCCATTGATTCACACAGTGAAGTCGTTAAAAAGCGTCGCGTGGACGTTTAATCAATTGTACGATAAGACATTTCTTGTTTCTAATTTATATAGAGTTAAAAAACTATGCCTCTGCGTTCAGTATGCCTAGTTAGTAACTAGCAAAGGTATAATCAATTATTAAATATCGTCATTGTCAAACCAAAATTTGCTATGTGCAAAAAATACTTTTGAGATATTGTCGAAAATATTTTTGAAAATTTTTAAAAGATTTAATTTAAAAAAAAAAATAGTATTTTATTTGAAACTTAGTTGTTATACGAAAACTAACTCATTTGTCGTAACTTAGGAACTTAGGAACTTAGGAAGGTAACTTAGGAAAATTTAAATATTTATATTATTTTGATAATAAAGTAAAATTTACACATAGCAGATTCTAGTTGCTGCACATAGCATAATATTTTATTAGGGGGTCGTATTCGACAAATAGTGTTTATAAGAACTTAGCAGTTTTTTTTATACGATAGTAAAAAAAAACTTAGTTTTTAGTAAAAGTATTCTGGAATCCATGTATTTGCCCGTTATTATTCATCATATCAATATCGGCATATCTTCCATCCCTTCTGACATTCTTGGGCGACGATAGCGACCTTATCTACAAGTATCATCAAATCGATCGTAAACCTAAATAAATATTGTTAATTGGAATGGAAATGGAATAAAAGCTACCTGGATGACGTGAAAGTCACAACTAAAATACAATTGAAACGAAATAATCTTATTATCGCATAGTGTTGAGCGAACAAACAGAGTTAACAGGAGCGGCCGGCGCCCGTAGAGCACCGCACCCTCGAGACAACTGCCAATTCAACTTTTGGGACACCCGTTTTCAAACTCTGTTTTCATACTTGCTCTTTGAATACTTTTCTGAAGGCATTGTTTGCAGTTTAAAACGACATCGGATATATTGATTGACAAAGGTAAAACGACTAATGGACGAAATAGATCAAGCGTTTGGCGTGACGACAAAATGACGTGAGGCAACGGCGCCGATTTTACATACAGTTTTTGACATCAATCCATCAGTTTTTACCATTCACGATCAAATTTTGGCTTCACGCCAGTTAATTTGACGCTATGGACTGACCGTGTATTTGGTCCATAATGATGCTTGGTTTACTTGAATACATAAATAGATTAAAGTTTCGCGACTATAAAGGATTTCAATTCTATTTGCAATAAAATACATCTATACTAATATTATAAAGAGGAAAGATTTGATTGTTTGTTTGTATTGAATAGGCTCCGAAACTACTGGACCGATTTGAAATATTCTTTTAACATTAGAACCCGACATTATCCCTAATGAACATAGGCTACTTTTTACCGCGGAAAAATGCTTCATTCCTACGGGAAAACGGGTAATAGGACAACGGGTAGTAAGAATTATCCTTCCGTACTTATCTTTTTCACATAACTTCTAAACGGCTGAACCGATTGGGTTGAAATTTTATATGGGTATTTCGATGGTTTCCTGAATGATTTAAAAATACAATTAGACCCGGTATGTGGCGCTGCTGTCGGTATGTCAACTACTAAACGGCTTGACTGATTGGGTTGAAATTTTGTATGTGTATTTCCATGGTTTCACAGACACGAATGTATTATATTTTATAAAGTTACGCGGACGAAGTCGCGTGCAACAGTTAGTATTAAATAAAATAAATTATTGTATTTTGTATGAACTAGAAATGAACTGAAAGATATGCAGTTTGTATATATGTATATTTGAGTTTATAACGCCGAAGGGGTAGATATATGTATATGTACACAACAAGTATATCTACCTGTTACATATCTGTTGTGTATGTAACAGGTATATAACAATTGTATATAAAAATTTTATAACATACTAACTAGCCTATCCTGTGTCCTGTACGTCTAAATGTTTATCTACCAAGTTTCATGAAAATCAATTAATTCGTTTAAGAGTTATGGAGGAACATACATACATACAATACCCTACACATACAGATTTATTATTAGTTTTGATTACTATTATAATTGTAGGTATATAACATTTTTTTTTTCAGGAATATTTGGTAGTTTTGCTAAGTATTTTAGACACCTGATACGTCATCAATTTTTATGATTTTTTTCTTTAGAAACTTATCGAGGAGTATCGAATAAAAGGGCTCCATCATCTGATTCCATAAAAACACCACATCAATATATTTAATCCAGTTTTTACATAAAAAATAAACACACTAAATTTGGGTTCTTCCTGACAGGGAACGGCTGAATGAATATTTCTAAAATACACGCCGAATGACTCATTTTATACTCAATCTAACGTAGTAAAAGGAATTTGGAAAATTTTATTATTTACTGTTATGTTTTACTTTTTTTATGAGAACTCATAAACAAAACATACAAAAATACAGGCATTAATATTTTCCGAAATTAATTTTTATTATATTATTCCAAATATAATGAAAATATACGCCATAATGGCTGATAGCTTAATCAAAAACACAGAAGGAAGTACTTCATCAAGTAAATCTTATAACAGCTACATATAAATAACTTATCAATAAATAGTTTAGTCTGAAATACAAATTGTTAACTTTCACCAAATTGAAAGCTAGGCTGCAGCCGAGTTTGGACTTGGGAATTGAGGCATGACCTATTTCCTCGCGTAATAACAAATATCCCTTGTCTGTTAATGTCAGTGAGTTTGTGCAGTAGACAGCAAATGGGAGGTCTCTGTGCGGGAATGCACTCTACGAGGGGGACTAGTGAGGCCGGTTTCAAATTTGCAAGTCAATTCAATACAATACAATGCTCTTCTAACATTAATATGTATATATATGCGCATTTTTATAGTAATCCTCTAGCGTTTTGCAATTAACAAATTATTTGTATCAATACTAATAATAAATCTGTAAGGGTTGGTCATGGAGTAAGTAACTTTGTTTTCAGAGATATCGTGTTTATAGGCTCTATGCATGATACTGAAACTAAATTGATGATTTTTAGAATTTTTTTCTGTATGTATGTATGTATGTATGTATGTATGTATGTATGTATGTATGTATGTATGTATGTATGTATGTATGTATGTATGTATGTATGTATGTATGTATGTATGTATGTATGTATGTATGTATGTATGTATGTATGTATGTATGTATGTATGTATGTATGTATGTATGTATGTATGTATGTATGTATGTATGTATGTTCCTCCATAACTCTTAAACGAATTAACTGATATTCATGAAACTTGGTAGATAAACATTTACACGTACGGGACACAGTATAGGCTATTTTTTTTTTCAACGCGGACGAAGTCGCGGGCGCCCATCTAGTTAATAATAGAAACATTAAGCACTATGTACCTACTGTCTCATGACCAATATTTAGTATATTTAATTGTATACTAGTAATGTGATAAATATAGCCCTGTAATGAATAAACAAAGTAATAATGTTAAGTTTTTAACAAGTTATAAGTAGAATCCAGATTATTTAGAATCGTTTGTTACTAAAAAACAATATTAAGTTAAAAATAACAAAACAAATTAACTGTATAAACGTAAATAGTTTGCGTTCTGCGAATGTTGACTTGTCATATTTTAATTTAATTACTATGGAGAAAGTACTTTTATTGTGTAAGACACAATTCCATTGAGGTGATTGCGTCAGTCCGTACCAGATGCGAGAAAGTGGGAGGAAAAAGAATGCACAGTAAATATTTAATCTGCGTACCTTTCTCGCTTCAGGTGGCATTCACGTCACAAGACCATTTTTTTTTGCTTTCTCCTTTAGCCCTCCCTGATATCTATCCCGCACGGGGTCAGGTTTATTCAAATGAATTATGAATTTATGTTTTACACCGCGGCTTAATAACAACAGATTTTGTTAATGTAACAAAATGTGATGTTATGGTTAGTACGCTTGGAACTCATTTTCTTACAGAGAGAAAATAAAAACTATATTTGCTTATTGTATTTTTAGAAAAAAAAATAACTCCAAAGCTACAAATTATATTATATATAACTTAGCTTCAATGATTTCATCAAGCACCTCAATTTCCTACTTAACCATAATTATCCTGTAGTTCGTTTTATAAAATCCCACGAGAACGTAATATTTTTCGACGATAAAAAAAAGTATTTTATATAAACTATTTGTGTGCGAAAATTCATACAACGGATTCAGTCGTTTTTGCGTGATTCAAGTGACAAACATCAAAACATACAAAATTTCGCATTTATAAAATCTATTAGTAGTATTACGAGTATTTTGGGTACACACTTGGCAGACTTCACAATACAAATCATTTTAGCTTGGCTATTTATCCAAAATGTATAATATAATTTACTGGAATAAAAAAAAAATACTTTTAAATGACCGGTATCCACTATATTAGTCAAAGATTTTATAAACTCTTTGCCTTCATATTATATTTAGGCCAGAGAAACAGAGAAATAGGCGAATTAGAACGTGTTATTATTTAACAAAAGACAAGATATAAAAATTGAATAGACTGATAAAACTTGATGTGATTTATAATCATTATAATTATAATAGGTAAACAATTATTGCTAAATTATTCTTTGTAATTCGAAAGAATATCTGTGAGGTATTCTTACATGATGATACTTGACAGATTGATGGTAGTAACAATAAATATACACGGATTTAAAATACGAATATCAGCAAATACGGTATTATAAACACAGAAGTTGTCTGAATAGGTACAGATACTATGCAAAGTTAAAATAAACCTGTTTTGCAAGTCAATGCTGAAATATCTGCGAACGTTGTTTTTGACTATTCTATTAGCTAATTTGTAAGATCATGCATTATATTTTCTTAGGTTTATAACCTCTCTAAGGAAGATTTATATACCTACATATAAATCTACGTAATTGTAGAAGTAAAAACATTCTTAGCTGAAACTATTTACGGTTAACATGCCAGTCAAGCAAATAGACTCTCCGGGCACAATATCTAATCAGAACGCGCACGTGAGTCAATACTCGCGCCACGGTAATGCTCTGCTTCCACTAGAGGTCCTTCGTAATATAGGTGTACAAAAAATCAAATTACAGCTCTCACATGAGTTCACGTTAATGTAGTTTTGTTTATTTCGTTGGGCTTTTTAGGAGACATATTTTATTAATTACGAACGTCATCTATACACACTAGCCAAGGGCATTAAGTATATTATAAATGTTCTCGTATACTTATATTATTACTAGCTGGCGCCCGCGACTTCGTCCGCGTTTATAAAGAAAAAAGTAGCCTATCCTGTGTCCTGTACGTCTAAATTATCTACCAAGGTTCATGAAAATTAGTTAATTCGTTTAAGAGTTATGGAGGAACATACATACATACATACATACATACATACATACATACATACATACATACATACATACATACATACATACATACAATACCTACACTTACAGATTTATTATTAGTATTGATGATAATGAAGGTTATAGTTTATAAATTTTCTATTTGTCATCTTTCATAAATGTTTTACATTGTCTCATTACATCACTGTTTTACAAAATCGTAGAACAAAATACTATGTATATGCTCAAAATCGTTTTGATCTTGGCTTCATAATCGCCTAAATAAATAATCAGCGATTTTATGTTTGGTTAGTAAATGAATATATAACTTTAATCGATTAGAAAAATGAGTATAAAACTAGTCAGTAAAAGTGTATAACCAAGTGTATGTCACTGACAGATTTCCAAGAAATTTCTACGCGCGGTTAAAAGGAATTTGTCGACTCGATGGCGAGTGTCAAGCAACACTAGGGAGGGATGAAAGTGTGCTGCCAACTCTGATAGGATAAAGTGTAAGGGGGTAACAGGTGGTGTAATTGTAATATATCTTATATCCGAGTGAATATATTTTTAAAGGTTCACCCACGGGATTTAACCATTTGTTTGTTAGGTACTTACTTTAACAAACTGGTGCACGGTGTTGAGATTTGGGAGATTCGGATATTGTATTTTCATGTATGGAGGCTTGTGGCGAGACCGCAGACAGAGCAGCTTAAAAATAAAATGACCGTTTTTTCCATTAGCAAAACAAAGTTTATTTGACATGTTGCCAATTTTGGTTATTTCACAAATTGTACACATATGTAAGAATATCATTCGTCAGAAAATAAGTAACTGCTTACTTTGTTTAACCAAATATTACTTATTGAAAACACTTATAAACTCTTACGGGATAGTCTCATATGGTTTATCGCAGATGGTCTATGGTAGCAAACCTACTGACACAATGTAAAAACTATTTAAGACTAATATTTGTCAATATAAAATAGCTTATAGCACTCGATGATGTAGTTTTCCAAAATTCTGAAATTTGATGAAAAATTTCGGAGATGAATGCATACTCACAAACCCTTTATCCAGAAAAAGGGTACTGTTCCTGACGAGCTTTTTAATTTACATCTAGTCAGGTCATAAGTTTTGTCAAATAATCAAAACTTTTGAATGTACTCGTAGTAGGTATGCTGCCTAAAAATATTTATTGAATGTAGGCCTTAACAATTGGCCCGATAATGTCGACATTTTGTCCAGTTCACAAAGTAACTTTATTATTCAGTATTTGTATTTGTAAAAAGAAAACAATCTAGGAAGATTCCGCTGAGGGCTCTCGTGATTAACGAGCGGCTCTTTTCCAGCGGCGTTTTGTAAACTGATATGAAGACAAATAGTTTCTTAGTGCGAAAAGTAAACGATGACCTTTGGGGTAAACAAATAAAACTCTGAAGTGGCGAATTAGGGAAAGGAAACGTCACGTCACTGCTACAAACTATAATATATGACTTTTCAGTGTCTGAATTGAGTATATTTATAGGAATCGTACTAATCTATTACAAACTAATATTATAAAGAGGAAAAGTATGCATGTTTGTTTGTATGTAGGAGGATTAAAAACTACTTACTTAAAAAAAATTTCATCTATAGTTAGAATAGAATTTTAGGATGTATGGCCGACCGGAAAAGTGCTTTATCAGTTTCGATAATAAACTCCATTCAGAACGCAGTGATTATATTCTCTTTGCTCCATTCATTTCGAAATTCGCTAAGGCTTAGATTTGAAATAAGTATTGATTACTGATTGACATAATTGTCACTTTGAATTTTAAAGGAAAACAGACCTTATCGTTCTACAAAATACAAAGAATGTTCAATCTTGAGTGATAAAGCACTTTATTTGTCGAGTTTATATAGGCTAAATATTTCACGCGGGCGAAGCCGTGGATATCTAAAAATCATCTAAAAATAGAGATCCAACGCTTAGAAAAAGTATAATTTCAGTCGTCAATGTATGTCAGGCGACATATTGCTTTACATATTTGACAGCCGTTATATATTTTTCAACTGAAGTCCCGGGCACCAGCTAGTATAATAATAATAATACTAGTGTTTTATACCTTTACTAAATCATCACAATCATCACTAAGAGTCACATAGATCAATAGATCAATAGGTTATAGTGACGAATTTTAGTTCTATAAATTACTAGTGGCCCGCTCCCGGCTTTGCCCGGGTTCAAAATAAAAATTATCCTATCTTTTAAGTTGGACCAAATTACACATATCTATATATATTTTAAGTTTAACTCATTTTTAAAAAAATTGTAAGTTATGCACTTGTTTTACCGAAGGTGCGATTTAATAAAAAAGAGAATAATATTTGTTATTTATTTTAAAAATCTGGTTGTTCCTACGTGTGTAAAGCTCATGTCTCAGGAATTATGACAGACGAGGCTTGCCGGCCAGCCGGGGAGAGTTGGGATCAAATTGGACGGACACAGCCTAATAAAAATTTATGAAAATGGACTACCTCTGGGAAATCTCGATTATGATACTTGGACCCTTTTTACACCAAAACGCGATTTTACATATTGCCAAACCCACTCGAAACTATAATACCTGGATGACTTAACTTGTTAGTACGTATTGGCACGTGTCGATATTGCGGAAATTCAATTTGTCGGCCCGACTGAACTTTTTCATATTGAAAGTTACAATACGATTTTAATACGAACTACATTCAGTTTGCGGAGTGTATTATTGTATGTTTTTTATTGGGTTATGAACGTATACCTTTCGATTAATTAATTAATCTGTGTTGACCTGAACTCAGTTAGCTGAGAGCTGCTGTTATTTCATTAATTCCTTTTTTTCCAGACAGCACTGTCTGGAAAAAACGGACGGACAACGATTGTAAAATTACAGTCAATAGGAAAAGTCAATTTAGTTGTTCGATTACGTTTTGTGATTTTTTACGAATTATCAACGTACTAGCGACCCGCTTCCGGCTTTGCACTGGTGAAATTTTTTTATGCAAATTATGGACCAAATACACGGTCAAGCGTTTGACGTGGCTCCAAACGACTTAAATCAAATGGAGCCACGCCAAAAATTGTGCCCACACACGGTCAGTCATATTTTCTGTCATTTGTGCATTTTATTATATAGTAAAAGACATTTCAGTTTTTACGTCTAGTCACATTGACAATTTCAAGTTGATCTTTTAATATATCATCCGTAGAGGTTGTATAACATTATAACAAGTTTGACAGGGTCGAGAGACGTTGACATGAGCTCTGATTCGGAAGAAGAACTTTTACTTTGTGCAGCTGCTGTTTGTCATCATATAATAACTCGAAAACCAAAAAAAATGGTGCAAAGAATGGCTAAAAAAAAGAGATATATGTCTTGTCGGCGCGGAATGATATAAAAAGGATGTGGTTCGTATGTACCTACTTGTTGGAATTATACCTCTATGGTGTTTCGTATTCACGGGAAGCGAGGCGTGATGCCACGGCGTAGTATTTCTACCGAGGAGGATAGAAATGTATTCTATCCTCCTTGGTTTCTACACTCACTCAGTTGACGCGATAAACTGACGTGACCCAACGGCGCGATTTGAAATCTAGTGTTTGACATCAAGCCATCAGTTTTTACCATTCACGATCAAATTTTGGCTTCACGCCAGTTAATTTGACGCGATGGACTGACCGCGTGTTTGGTCCATTATATTTGCAAACAAAGTCGCTTCCCGCCATCTGTCCCTCTGTATGTACGCTTAGATATATTAAACCACACGACGGATTTAAATGCGGTTTTCACTAATCGATATAGCGTTAAACGGGTTTGTGTATAATACGTGCTATTAAATATAAATATAGATTTTTATTGGATAGATATAAATTGGGTAAGAATTGGAGCAATACAAACAAATAGGAGTTTATTGTTTTGAAGGTTGGTTGGAACAATCGAATTGACGCGTCAGTGGGTGATGGCAAAATGTATGCACGAAGCGCGGTGACCTGACTCTAATGCATTATATTGAACACACTTTATTGAAACAAGCAAACGGCATTATTTACTACACCAATAAATTGGTTATGTGGTTCAAGGCGTACTTAATGACATCAAATTGCAAAACTTTATGTACTATCTATAGGTATCTACTCAAAAATGAGACAGTCGGGATACTTTAATACAAAAAAAGTTAGGTTCCCGAGGGATCATCTAAAAATATAAAAAATTGGGCGTCACCGTCGTCGTCACAGCAATAAAGATGTCGGATGTTATATATTTTTTCTGGTGTTATATTTTTCATTTTCCAACGCGGACGAAGTTGCGCACACTAGCTAGTTGAAAATAATGTCGTAGAAAACTTGAGATAGAAATACATGAACACAAAATATATTATGAACGTTTCTGATCTCACGTCAGTTGTATCGTTCCACTGTAGATAATGTTACATTCTGCAACCGTCAGATCATTCATATGGAAAACTGCGAGCAGGAATAAAGGTTGCATGATATTGGATGAAAATATAGCACACTAAATAACATGTAGGGCACACCTGTCGCCTGTTTCATTATTTTTCTGTCTAAAAGGAATATCACAAATTTATTTGCATACGAATACATTGTGCAGTTTGCATGACGTTATTCAGTTTATGTGAAGTGTGGATTAAAGAATCTACGCTACGTGACGTCAGTGTTTTATAATTTGCATAGGTATAGACCTTTCGAAGGGGCATTTTTTACTCTCATCCGGGTACTTATATGGGTAAATGATGGTATTAACATTTTTCCGTACATTTTCCCACGAATTTGAGTTTACGAGATTAGGGAACACGACATCGATTTCGATGATTCACGGTGATATTTTAATAGGAGCAACGGTGATATAACAAGAGTATTATTATTTCGATGGATATAGCCCAATCTTCTTACTGTAAGGGCCTCTTTCACCAATTACAAGTAAAGTGTTGATTAGTTACTTTTAGAAATAATTTTATGTTTTATAAAATTATGCACTCGGTTTAGTGCATCCTATGATAGGCATTTTTTTTATTATCATTTTTTACGTTTGTACGGACTTTTACCGTGCAAACGAAGGTATATTAGCTCCATTATCCCTGGTGACCGGTGACTTTAAATGGCGGTTAGCCTACTTGATAGATGGTGAAAGGGGCCCTAAGACTACAAGATTTAAATGCTGCCCATCGAATCCAATGGATTTAAAATGATTGACTACAACTACACTGAATAAACTAAGTATTTGTAGTATAGCTTTGAAAAAAACATAAGTGCTACTCTTTTTTTATCAATTATTTTTAAGTTATGAATATTTTTAATAGTCAGCAAAATTACAGCGCAATCACACGTCGAATCACATTTGCTGAGTTACACCAATTTGGACATAGCACAGTGTGAAGTTTGAAAGCAGGGGCGTAAGCATTGCTTGTGTTATAGATGACCTTCACTAAATCCTTCATTAACTTATGTATTATACTTCTTAACTTAACATGAATAGGCTGATAGTAACTTGATTTCCTCTATTCATAGGCAAACTTACTTCATGACGCAAACTTTTACTTTGACAAGAATCTTACAGAATTAATTAATTTTTATTAATAATTAATTAATTACAGAATCCTAGGTAAAATTCCAATTTAAAGGCACAGACACTTGTTTATTGCTGGCATTGGAAAATATGAGTAGTTTTCACATAAATTACCTATCGATTGGTAAAAAAAAAAACTACAATGCTGATAATGACCACATGTACGAGTATCTCCGATACTGTTGTGTTCAGTGATAACGCACGGTCAGAATGCTAATGGAATTCTAATGCTTGCTAATGGCTTCCAACATTTTAAACACACAATCTTCATTCTTATCTGTTAGCGGCAATGGACGTGCCAGACCAGTGAAGGCAATTAAAGCCAAACATTCACGTAGCAACTTTTAATGTTTCTTTTAAAAGTTGAGTCAGCTGTCTGCAGCAAACGCTTTAAATGGTTAAACGGACAAAGGTCGACGAATTAAACTTTCAAAACTCATTTGTTAACAGAGTACTTTTTCTCTAAACTGTCTCCCTATGGGATTTATTCCAGCGTAATAATTGTTTCAGCACAGACTTACTATAGTAGCTCAATGGGACTATATTTCTTTTGAAGATTGATATTTTCATCGCGTCAATATATATACGGTAATCTATATATATAAAAGAAAGTCGTGTTAGTTACTTCACTTATAACTCAAGAACGGCTGAACCGATTTAGCTGAAAATTGGCAGGGAGGTAGTTTAGAGCCAGGAGAAGGACATAGGATACTTTTTATCCCGTTCGACATCATTCCCGTGTGACTTGACATGTAACGTCAGTCACTATAAAACGTGGTATAACAAAAAAGAATCAGACTTGGAATAACAAAATTGACGTATAATGACAGCTATGTAATTTATATATATTTAAAATGTAAAAAGAAAAAAAATGACTTCAATTTTGACTTCAAGGAAACCAGCTTATCATTTCCTCAACATTTTGGTATATAAAAATAATGACATAAGTAACCAAGGAGGTTTTCAACTAAATAGTTTACAACATTAAAGAAAATTCCTATAGAAAGAAATTGTACTTTCAAATCGTCAGAAAGAGCCCTGTCAAAGACGTAATCTAGCACCTAGCAAACATTGTTGATAACTTTTTCACTGTCATTAGAAAATACAAATCAATTGTCAAATCGATTGGTCTCATGTTGTGAAACAATGCCGCGACCCAGAAGATCTAATCTTTCCCAACAAAGTCGTAATGCAATTAGGCTTCGGAACAACATTTGGAATCAATCCATTGTCGCACGAGAAGAACGAGGAAACTATAAAGCCAAAAGGCCACTGACGGACAGATAGTGACACATAAAGTTGTTCTCCCAGAAGGAGTGGTGGGGGAATTCCCGTTTGTTGCGCGTAGGTCGCGTAGGGGGTTCCCCGGTGAGTTCCAGAAAAATCTGATATCCTCGGTATCGGTTGTGGTAAAAAGTTGATGAGTGGTTCTCGGAAACGGTGAGGGATAGAAGGGTGGGGTTTGCGGAATGTCATAGAGGGTCATCGGTAGTTGCCACAGAACGACTCATCCCCCACCATACATTTTTTTTAAACTCCATACAACTCTTTTGGACTCATCCAAGTGGAATATCTGCAAAATCACCGGGGATAGATGGGCAGTCTCTTCGGGGGGGTGGTAGTTTCTCGCCAAGGTCCACCCCTCGGCACCGTCCCCCCCCCTCCCTACAAAAGTGACATTTTCGGCGAAACGGATGGCAATATCTCCAAAACCATCGAGGATAGGTGGTCGATCACTTTGGCGGATAACCATCACCCCGCGGGGTCCACCCCCCGGGATAATCGCCCTCCCCTCACTCCACCCCTTCACCCCCCCCCCCCCCCCATACTTTTATGGTTTGTCGGAAAAGCGATTTATTTCAACCGGAAGGAGATTTTCTAAAGCGGTCTCATTCCATCGTATAGAGGTGGCCTAGAGCACCCCAGGAAATTCCTCGATCTTCGGTCCACCGACCTGGTACAAAGATGGTGAGAGATCCTCGGAAACTATAAAGGATAGAAGGGTGGCGTTTGCGGCATGTCATAGAGGATGATCGGTAGTTGCCACAGAACAAGTCATCCCCACACCTTTCATACATTTTTTTTACACTCCATACAACTTTTTTGCTCTTGTGTTTGAGAGTGGACTTCAGTCCAGGTCGCTGGACCGGGGATCGAGGAATTTCCTGGGGTGCGCTAAGCCACCCTCTATACATGTGACACACGATGCGCTTTTCAGAAAAACACCATAAATTTGTATGGAGGGAGGCGAAGGGGGGGGGGGGGGGTGGGGGAGGGAAACGGTCCCAAGGGGTGGACCTCTGGGAGAAACTGCCACCCCCCGAAGACTCCGTCCCTTTATCTCCGGTGGTTTAGGAGGTGTTCCACTTGGACTAGCTGACCCGGCGAACTTCGTACCGCCTAAAGCTTTGGTCTCTTGATCGAAACGCACAACTCTGCGGTGAGCGCTATTCTGTGGACGCAAAGATCATAATAAGTCCATAATCCATTCAGACAGAATGAATAACTTTTTTTATATTAAACCGTTGCTTATAATACAAGTAACGCCACTGGTTGCTTGTGTTATATGCCAACCATAGAAGGATTAAAGACAGGGATTAGGAAGGATAAGGATTAGGGATAGGGAACTCTTACTCACTCACCGAAACACAACAGCACAGATGCTGTTATTTCACGGTGGTCTTCTGTAATGGGGTGGTTACTGCCACCATACGGGCTGCCCAAAAGATTGCGAAACGCAGTGTGCACTGCCACCACTAATTATTATTTTATTTTATTGTGTTTAAAAATGTACTTAAAAGACATACTTATTTTAAGTAAAAAAAAAGTAAAATATTGGTATTTTCAATAGTTGAATTTAAGTGTAATTGAATTTATATAAGTATTTGGAAACTTCAAAAGAACACATAACAGTAACGAAATCTATTTACATTTATGTTCGAATCACGTAGGCTTTAAAATGTGTAGGGACAACGAAGCCAACCTTTTCGATTACCTATGCTAGGAACATTGGTGAACTACGTATTTGCAGAAAGGAAACATGCCCAAGACATTTCGCCTCTCGACTCCGCCGCCATATATTTTCTTTACAACCTCTTTTTCCTCTTGACCCTTTCGGCCTCACTTCTCAATTGTGTTTATCGCTCATTGCTTTAAAAATAAAAAGAAATGTCCCATCCACACGCACTTAATAAAACAAATACAAAAAGTATACTGCCCTCGACGTAAATTGCCACTGTGAAGTAATAGTAAATATAATGAACTATAATACTGAAATATGGTTTAACAGAGCATGCTTTGAGTGTATACATACAGAGTTCCAGAAAGAATGGATAACCCTGGAGCACCTAATAGTAAAGTTACAATTTTCAGGTGCTTGAAAAAAAAAACATGTGTCTGCCACCGTCATTTTTTTCTTACCTGAAATTGTTTATACATTTTGCAATTTTTTATGCGCCGGTACAATACCTTAATATATTTTTCTAGACATAATTCCAAATCCAATAAGTTATCGCACATATTTTTAGAAGCTTTATTAAGAATTAATTAACATCAAATTAAACTTGTGAACTACATAGATTACGAAGTACAAAAGTGTAAAAAATATTAGAAGCAATAACTTGTATGTTCACAATGCACACTGTAGCCATTTTCAAATGGTCCTTATAAATGTTATAGCAGAAAATTACCGGCGTTCGTGTTTTGAACGTAACACTCGTATCAACCCTTTAATAATTTATTGTGGTTGTGAAATTGACGCCGTCAAGAGTTATATATTATATGATTCTTTACATCTGCTATCATAAAGCATTTTACTGCTTCATCCCTGTTCCAATGTGTACGTGAAATATTAAACAGCCACTGTTTTTTCAGATTTGTTATTTGTAAATATTAAATTTAATTCATTCACATGAGCATATGGAATATAAAAATTATTTACAAAAGAATCCTGTATTTAAAAAATAAAGATTAACGCCTACATCCACTGCTCGATGTAGACCTGTCCCAAGGCTCGCCACCATGAACGGTCTTCTATGTCCTTCCTTCGCATCCAGCCGCTTCCCGTGAGACCTTTCGGGTCGTCTGTCCCACGCTGCATTTTGCAATTCGTGGCCTTCATTCGAGAACTCTTCTACTTCATCGGAACCATAATTACACTAGTTTACAAATTATTATTTTTTTCAATACCCATAGACAATTTATAGTAAATTTGATTTGTGTCTACCCTCATATCATTACAACTTAAGCCATATATTTTTATCACGTCACGTTTTTTAAATATACCCTAAAGTTGTTTTATACAAATTTATACTTCGTGTCTAGTTTGTTGCTATAATATTGTAAGATTAAAGTAATTGTTGAAAGTGATTTCCTTTTAAATATGTCTTCAAGACAGTGTAAATTAAGCCCGAATAGTTTTTGTTATGTTTGCGGTAAATTTATCATAACAAAAAAGAAGATAAATATTACAGAAGCGGTAAAACTAGCCTACTTCCAATACTTTCAAATTCCTGTATCAAATCTTGATAAAAAATGGGTACCTGGAGTAGTGTGTGATAATAGCAGAAGTGTGCTTACGAACTGGGCTGCAGGAAAAAATAAATACTTAATATTTGGCATACCAATGCAATGGAGAGAACTAACAAATCACGCAACTGACTGCTACTTTTGTCTAACAAAAACTTTTGGTTTTATAAAGAAATTGTTTCCAATTTATTACAAAATTACCACAAAATGGGAGTGCATATGTCCCTTAAAATCCACTTTTTGCACTCACACTTGGATTTTTTTCCCGAAAACCTAGGAAGCGTAAGTGACGAGCATGGCGAACGTTTCCATCAAGATTTAGTCTTTTGAAGAGAGGTACCAAGGTTTTTGGGACAAAAATATGTTAGCTGATTACTGCTGGTCTATCTTGAGAGAAACTGACCCCGTCTAGTATAAAAGAAGAAGTATTTTGAGTCATTTTTAATGTTTTTATTGTATAACTAAGCAAAAAATTCGAAATTTTTTTTTAATAAATATTTTCAAAATGTGACGTGCTAATTTTTTTTTTACTTCAGTATCGAATTAAGGATGATTTATTCTAAAGATACACATCACTTTCATGCGTGGGTATTTTTTGTTGTAAACTAGTGTTATCATTGTATGTGTACCTACATAAGAATGTATACAAATATACTCTATATATATAATATATTATACTCGTAATATTCATATATTATACTAACCCTGGCATGTCTCTCTACAACTTAGCCCACATTGAAAGTTTATAGCTCATTTTCAAAATGGACAAGAAATAACATGGCTTTAGTTGTTAACAAAAAGGAATTAAAAACATCGTATATATTAGTTACTCGACCTCATTCTGAAATGTTATAGGTTATTGCAACAAGATTAAAAATATTCTTTAATTTTGATTTTACGCTTATTCGTAAATTTGAGCACAGTTATTTAGAAACTTCTCGAAATATTATCTCATTCTATATGTATCATCATGTCAAGTTACAGATTTGTATGTAAGTTTTGGTTCACTTGATCATCTTTCTTTCTGTATTCTGATAAGTATTCTGATTCCAGTTTGTCACACAAAGATTTCTAAATAACATAAAACATAATAACATAAGTCGTATCGTCTGTCAGTTTCTCCATTTAGTTTCCTTCAACTATTGAAATAAGAAGCACAGTTATCATTTTAATTTATTTTTCATCATTTTAAAATTATGAGCTATTATGAACACATGTGCCAAATCGTAACAATGTTTATATAACATTGGTTATTACAGTGTTTCATAGATATAAATTTCAAGATAAAAATTAATATGACGAAACTAGGTTACAATAAAATTATTAAGAAGTAAGTACATGTATGCCATAAAGCGAAGATGCCGTCAGTGAAGCGTGGATGTTCGCATCAACTACCAATTCACTCGTGTACGAAACGGCAATTTTACAATATTCCGCTCTCATGCTTTGCACTGCACATTCATCACCGATCTTCTGAATGCGAAGAGCTCACGTATCACTTATATAACGAGCTTATTGAGTTGTATTTTCGCAAGCCCCAGCTTCGAAACCTGACAAGGCATGTTCTAGATTTCACTAATAATACAAGTTTGAAGCTATACGTCAACGTTTAGCCTTAAACTGTTTGTCTTGTGATCATCAAACTACTACAACATGGAACACGCGTGCCATACAAAACACTACGAATTTTATGGAACATTTAAAAGTGACATAATAATATGCGTAGAGCATGAACTGTCATTTAAAACAAAACAAACATAATAATAAGTACGTAATTTAAAGAAAATGTGACTTTACGTCAACCCATTAGAGTTTAAAATGAAATAGTAGAAGTTGATCGTTACTACCTTTTACCATTGACGCGTGAAGGCAAGAGTCCGCCATGATTCTGTCAAAGGCGTTCTTTTTATGTGCCGCTTTGGCATTTGTGACGCAAATTCCATTATAGTATTTCGATGCTTGTGATGTTTATTTGTAAGACGGTTTGACATAAAGAGAAGATTTTCGTTCATTCCTAATTCCAAAATTATTTTCCCGAGATATTTGAAAATGGTTTTCTCATTACTTTAAACAATAGTGTATTTCTAACTAGATGAGAACCGCAGTTTCATCAGTCGAAAACCCGACTTTACGAATAGAATATCGGAACCACGCGGGAGGCGGGATGGTATTTTGTACCTTGTACGGGATGGTAACATCCTGTGTGCACCATTTAGGGCATACGCCATAGGAATGCACATTTAGGATCTTTTTGGTAATGTTCGGTTCTCATCTCATCCGATATCAAATATACTCCCGCTAACTCGTTACATCATTAGTGCTCTCTCTGACTTTTTTATTTTTGCTTGACTATAACAGCTTCTAACGTAATGTTTAATATTGTAAAACTTCCTCAAGAAATGCGCTATCATAAATTCGAAATTAATTATCTTAATTTAATAAAAGTTCTTAGAAGTTCCTTTACCTAAATTAGTTAAGTAATTAAAAGAGTGTTTAAACAAAAAAAATCTACAGATTTATTATGACAATATTCATAGTTGCATTTTCTTATTGACGAAGAATTCCATGTCTTAAGATATTAAATTTATGATATTAAATCTTGCTGCTTAGGGCATGCATAGACTATTGAAACCCAATGCGCCGTGATGTAATGCGACACGTACTAACATGATCCAATAAATTCGTGCCTAGATTTTCTATCATTAATAACATATTATTTACAAGTATTGATAACACATACTATACAAGAGTTGAGAGTCATTTTCAATAGATCGTCATCATCATCGACCTGTGTTTCTCCATTGTTGGATGTAGGCTTTTCCCAAGACTTGCCACCACTCAGGTTCTTCAGTCCTTCGCATCCAGCCGCTTCGTGCAAAGCCTTTAGGTCGTCTGTCCACCTGGCTGCAGGGTGACCCTCGCTGCACTTTCCAATTCGTAACCTCCATTCGAGAACTCTTCTACCGCATCGGTTATCCGCTCTACGACAGTTTATTGAGCGAGTCATATTTAATTTCGTTAGTCTATTTCATCTTTATTTCAACGTTCTATATTCTGTTATAACATGTGTGTACTCTTCCCTAGTTCCCTAGATACAAATTGTTAGGATCATTTATTTTTTATTAAAAACAGTTTATTGATTTTTAACTTTTTTTAAGCATAGCGTGCTACATTCATAAATTAGCAGTGCTTCATAATTAGCTGCCGACCATAGTGAGATTGAGAATAAGGTACTTGGAAGGGATGGGGAAATGGGCTTTGGAATCACCAACCGAAACACAACAGAACACATACTGTTATTTCACGGTAAGAAAGTATGTTTACTGCCGACAGGCGGGCTTCCCAAATGGCTGCAAAATGCAATTTAATTTTTAAAAGTAAATCCAAGGTTTACTGTAGAGTTTAACAAAAATTATTAAGCTTTACAACAATAGCTTTGTTAATTGAGTAGTCAAAAAAATAGTATATAGAAATTTTAGAACAGCGAACGCTGTACCAAAACTATCCGTGAATGCTATTTTATGTAGTAACCTGTGACGAACATGTAAATATGAACTGCCCTGGGGAAAAAATCACTTTATAAACAAAGAATGAAAATATCTCTCTTTATGAAATATTTTCCTAGCTCTGGTTGATATTATAAAATTTATATTTCCTGTATAAGAAAACACAATCTCTAGTGAAAAGGGTAAAAGAGGTTGAGACATCATTTGAATTTGTTCCGTAGTTTATGTATTTTTTGCTCATTATTTTAAAAATCCTGAATTTCTCATACACTTTCATAACAAAGAAAAAAAAACTTCTCAAAAATTAGTAAGCGCTACGAAAGTAGATTGAACAAGATTTTTCCAATTGTCAAAACCTTTTAGATCACTAATAGTTTAGTACACTCTACTACTATTATATCAACTAAAACTAAAATATAAAAATAATATTGTTAATTTGTTTTAGTTTTATGGTGTTGTTCTTGTTCTTCGTTGTTTTTGTATTTTAGTGTATTTTTTGTATATAAATAGGTATGTATAAAGTTTTCTCTGTTAAAAATCAATGTACCAATTCGTAGAAAATGTTGTTGATTGCATCTATTTGTGTATGTTTCTCTTTCTTCAAATTTACTATTATATGGTGTAATTGTTTGTTTTCCAAAATAAAAAAAATTAAAATAAACTTTATCTTCAATAAAGGGTCCTCAGCCGCACACAGGTTTTTCAATTGATCACCACTTCATCCAATCTTTGAACCAGGAAAAACTAGTATTACATACATTAGAAATCGGTATAAAGAACACAAATTTGACAAACGAACAAAACTCAAAAGGTTATCAACAATGACAAAGTGTAAGGCACCACATCCCTCCTATATTTAGTACGACACGACACGACATGAAAATAAGATGATGGTGTAATATTGTCGGTGCCGTAGCTCGACATTTAGAGTATGATTGCCGTAGCTCGTAGCTCTCTCGTAGCGCAGTCAGCGAACGCGGTCCGCAAGGGTCGGCCGTTGCGCGCTACTCCCGTTTCGCCGCGTCGCGTAAGCGCCGCCCGTACGGTATATCTCGTCTCGTCTTCTATACTTCTTCCAATATTAAGATGAAGATATATTTCTGACTTTTATCTAGTGTCAATTGTAAAATTTCCAATATGGTTTTAATAAGGCAAGTATTTGTTATTAATTAAAAATAAAATAATTGTATTGAAATGTAGAAATAATTAGTTTAGACGTTGATGTTTCGTGGAATTTATCCATTAATTTTATCAGATTTTGTTTTTGGGATTGAAATGACGGATCGTGTTTATTCAAAGAAAACCTTTTATACTCAACTTATTCGGTGGTTATTCAGATTACGGTCTTAAGAGATGGAAATTATGAATAGAGCTTGTTTCGTTTCCGTAATACTTGATTAAATGAATTTATTAAATGAAAAGGTTTCCTAATGAGAGTACTTTATACAACTTTTTTTTCAGGCGCTCCCTATATTATTAATTAAACTGAATAAATTACACATTTCAAATAAGTATCTCAGTTATTTTTCTTATAATTGTCCTTTTTATCAATATATCTTTAATAATTTATAAAAAGTCGTAGAAATAAAATACAAAAAAATTAAGATATTCAATCACTAAGATTACCGATTTAGTTTAATTTTCTTGATTAGTGTAAGGAATTAATCCGGCAAGAATACGCTTTTCAACGATTTTGTATCACAAGATACATAAATACCATACATATACATAAATACTACATAATATTATATATTATGTTAATATTATAATATTAACATAAGGCATCCGCCTTGTGTTAATTATTTTGTACAATGTGTTAGTTGGATGTCTGCCTCGTTGGGGGCCTTGTACAATAAATAAATAAATAAATATATGTAGATATAAATATACTTATACATATAAATATATTATAGTGACCCGATAGCAGTTTCTGTTTTTTTTTTTAAATATTCAAATGATAAGTATTCAAATGAAACACCGATACTGACTGGTTTATATTAATGAGTGACCTATTATGGTAATAAAAAAGAATGGTATTATGGAGAAAATCAGTGAGAATAGGAGATGAGGTCTTACTAGACCTTAACTCACGGTAGTCTTCTGTAAGATAATGGCTCTAACTACTATAAGAGAGGCTGGCCATTTCATGACTGTGAAAAGAAATATAATGGGATGTCTTTGATTCATTGGAAGATGGGTAGACCGTTAGTGTGAGACTCCACATGTGTAGACACACTGGCTTCTTCCCATCTTCCCAGTACCATAGTTAAAGCGGTGCCGCGGCAGAGAATGCAGAGTAAAGAAAGATTTATAAGTAATAAATATTATATTTCTTATAGAGGTAATGAAGCCAGCATGTTGAGTGCCTTGTCACCTGGTTTCAATTTTAATTGCATTACATATACGAGTATATAATTTGTAAATAGTAAGTTACATGTTAATTAGCTTGGTTTTTATGTTCAGTTGTTTTTTTCATAAATTGACAATTAATATATATACAATTTAAAAAAAAAAATTTACAAATATAGGTCCTTCTCATCGTCATATTGGGTATCGTACTTTTGCCTGACTATACCTGTAAAATGTTGGATTTTTTCCACTACTTTTGCGGAGCTTCTTATGTCCGGATTTTCCATTTTAAATTAACGGTATTGAAGTGCCAACGACTCAACTGAATTGATGTATTAATATTAAAGAGAAGTTTTCTTGTCTTCATTTCTTCGCGATTTTTTGTTGTACAGTTACAGTTTCATACTTTTTATGAACTTTCCTTTTAACCCAGATCTATTGTAATAATTGATTGCATTCAATAGTGAAAGATAAGTACCTACTTTTTAAGAATTATTCAAATTCCGTATGAATAAATAAAAAATAAAAATATTTTTATGTGTTTACGTAATGCACATTTCAATTGTAATTTAGTACGCCTGAAAAGTCTGGAAACAATCAATATTAACTTAATATTGTTTGCTTTTGGTCAATGTTTTTAATTAGAATTTGATATCTTTAACAACTTTAATAAATTAACAACTAATCTATATCTAAAACTAAGTTATATATATATTTACAAATTGTATATTAAGCTTCGGTCCCCTAGGCAGGGTCCTTTGTATGTATAATTTATGTACATACAACGTATGTATGTATGTATAGATGTAATGTATGTCCCGTACGTATGTAACAACTTAATTTTAAAAAAAATATACGAAAAGAGTATATAGCTACTTGGTAAGTAACAAGAAATCAATTCTAACAGAAGGCGTGCCGCGTGTGTGTAACTTACCAAATGACACGAGATAGGGTAAAATGAGTGGCATATTAACATATCTTCCGCCTTACACATGACTTAGTCCCCCAACGGCTCAGAATTACATTACCATGTAATTATCAGCTAATCTCTGCCAAGAACGTATTGTTGTTCAACCTCAAAGAAAAATGACGTCGACTTTTTCTGATAGTCTAAAAGGGTCCAAAGGGAAAAGAGGGTTGCGCAATGATTCGGCATGATTTGGCATCAAATGAATG
Organism: Synanthedon formicaeformis; assembly: GCA_945859745.1. Taxonomy (NCBI): domain Eukaryota; kingdom Metazoa; phylum Arthropoda; class Insecta; order Lepidoptera; family Sesiidae; genus Synanthedon; species Synanthedon formicaeformis. The sequence goes on from OX243954.1 coordinate 7,435,674, forward strand.
TTATTTTCAATGTAAATGTAAATCATTAATAACCAATGAATATTTAATTGCCAAATCTAATTTAATTTATTTTCCAATACTTGTGATTGCAAATGACTAACATAATTGAAAAATTGTTTACTAAAAAGGTTTGACAAAAATATACAATATTTTCAACCCGCCACCGGTTTCGGAAGTTGAAATTTTCAAAATTTCTTTGGCTGTGCCGTGATAGTCAATTAGGACAAACGATTTTAGAAGTGTATAAGTTTGATGCGCAAAATATTCATAGTACCTAAGAAGAACAAGATTTTTTTACAATTTTTATTAAAAATTATGCACGAATGTTCATTAACGATATAATTTACGGAGAGAAAAATTGGAAAAATTTAAAAACTGTGCAATGCCGGGGGCGCGGGCGGTTCGATAGTTCTAAATAAATATAAAAGCCGAGATTAGTTTTAATTGTTTTTCCTATTTGTACTCTATTCATCTAGTAATTAAATGTAATGCAATTAGATGATGTTAGTTCGATAAAAAGGTAATTAAGTACCGTTTTTTAAATTGATCGCTCCTTACGGACGGTGTGCGACTATCACTTATTTGTCTTATTTGCCAACGAAATTTATAAGATTAAGATAATTCGAATTAGGATACTGATATTTGACTTAATTTCATGTTATTTCATTTACTTTAGATCCCAATTTTTTTTTATTTTTTTTTAATAATAAAGAGGCGGGAGACAGGCTGGCGGCTCACTTGATGGTAGGTGGTTATCGCCATTCATTCTTACTTCTATTTCCAAGTAAAAACTAAGTTATTATTGCTGTTTCGTAGAGAAACTACTCCGCCCGCAGTGTTAAATACTTTTAGAGTTTCTAACATTTCTGGTCTGTTACTCACGTAACTTGACAGTAACTTTTAGACTCTAACTCTAAAAAATAGTTGCGTTTGTTATTCTTACATCACTTCCTATTTTCGTTATACCAATTATTTATTACTGTATTACCTAAAAGAGACCAAATCTGTTAATCAAAAGATCCATTAATTTACAACAAAAAATAATACTAAATGCCTACTGCGTTCACTGAGAGCGCTCTGGTTATTAGCGATGACACTTCAAAACTTTTAATTATTCATTTTGACGTCAACATTTTTAATTTAAACGTCGACGATTCAAGCATAACTTAGTTCGAAAGTCCGTAAATAATAATTCAGGGTTAGGGGCAATTAAAACACATTATACCTACTACTATGGACCTTATCTCAAAATATATCTACGTTTCGATACACTATTTTATATTTCAAAGTGTGGTACATCGATTGTACCAAAATAACCGCTTCATTACATTTTTTTTGTTACAAAAAATGTAGTAAGTATAAATTTACTCTCTCACGCAAAAACGGCCCAATAGATTTGGATCTAATTTGGCACACAGATAGTTTATTACCGGGATTAACTTACAAGATCCTTTTTATTTTGGAATAATGTTAAGTTTCCGAAGGATCGTCTTAAAATATAAAAAATTGGTCGCCACCGTCGTCACAGCAATAAACATGTCAGGCATTATAAATTAAGTACTCATATAATTTATTTTTCAATGCGGTAGAATTCACGGTATGTTGTATTTTATTGTATATTTTATATTAACTAGATATGGTTCAAATTAATCGCACTAAACTCTCAATTTGTTAATGCACACACGTTTGGTCGTAAGAAATTATTACGTCACCATACACTTACATTTACACTTAAGCGAATTAAATATGAAAGCGCTTCTGGAGTAATTTACTAATTTTTTTTTTATTGTGGTTTGCTGAAGTATTTAGTAATGCCAACTTGCAGATTGTATTATTTCTAACAAGTGACGATTTTTAATAAATTAAAAACGACATTTCAATCCTCGATTAAAAAATAAATAAAAGTGAACTTTATGTAGGTAGAAAAAATATATTTCTTTTTTATATTAAACGTGCATTACATATACAAGGAAAAAATATTACACAATATATAATAACAAGAGAAAGAAATAATTAAAACCGTCGCCTATACACTAACAACGCCACTGTACAGGTGCTGCAAGTACATTGCCAACTACAGTAGGATTGAATAAGGGATAAGGAGGGGACAGGGGCAAAGGGACATTTAAATAAGCATAAATAATTCATAAACATTCTTTATTTATTAAATAAAATAGGTTTTTTTAAATAACGTAAGCATTCGCTTAGAAATGATTTTTGAAAATTTCAACTCCGTGCGAAACTGGGGGCGGGTCGCTAGTGTTATATATAAAAATAAGAAATATAACGTTTGACAAAATATAAAAGAAATATAACAGCTGACATCTCTATTACTGTTATACTTTTGCCAGGCGTTGGATTTTTATTTTTAGATAAAAAAAAATTTGGGTGTAAGGTCGTAAGGTACCGGGAGTTTAGTTGAGAGAAACGCACTATTTACATTTTTTTAAATATCAAATGTGTTCGCGAGTAAATAAAAACAAACCACTTACGCAATTAGATTAGGTTACATGTTTTTGATAGCGCGTGTCTCATTAGTGAACGCGTCATTAATCTAAGCGTTGACTACCTGCTGCCAAAGACTTTATAAGTATATTTGGGAGTATAGACACGGCGTAGCCCGTAAATAATGGTAGTAGTACAATTCGTCCACTCGAGATTGTCCACACGAGAGAGAAAGAGAGAGAAGTGGACGAATTCGCACTGTCGCTCGCTAGTGCGAGTAGGATTTTAATACTACCAAAGATTTCGGGGCTTTCTGCTTGCTACGCCGCATCTATAGTTCAGATCAATGCCTGCTGCAGATTATTGTCAGTTTTACGTCAGCTAAGTTTTAAGTCCAGTGGTACTTCATAAGAAACTTCGGGTCTCAGAAAATAAAGCTGAATAGAGTTTCTGTTATAAGTTATAAGGAAAGATAAGTCCGGCTTCTGTCGAAGTTCATAAATCCTTTATTAGCGAAAATGCATTGTACATTGTACATCCTCCCTTGTTTTGCTTCCGGCAACCACCTACCACCATGTATACCTATCGTCGGCTTGTCTGTCGCTCTTTTAATATAAAAAACTACAAAGACAAAATACGACAAGACAAGGTCAACAAATCCTTAAGAAACGTATCTTTTATAAAATGACGGAAACGGAGAAACGTCGCCCACAGACGGCTCTTAACGCAAAGCCGTCATCTTCATAATGTCGCCAACGTACACAGTTGGACATGATGTGGGTATGATGCTACTTACTAATCGGAAGAGGATATAAAATGGAATGAAATAGATTTGGGATAAGAAATAGGTCACTAAAGGGGAATATATTCTTCAACCTTGTTGATGAGTCTAAAACACCTGATTAGTTCTAGGCACTTGTGATATAATAATGTCTATATAATGTGATGGTTTTTGTAAATTTTTGCACAAATGGCTCAATTTTAAATAGCTAGAACAATGATACTCTTCTGCCACTAAATTAATATTTACCTACTAGTGACCCGTTCCTGGCTTAGCACAGGTGAATTTTTTTTCTGCAAATTTTATACAAAAACCTTCCTCGTTTCTATTAGTGAAAACTACATGAAAATCTGTTCAGTAGTTTTTGAGATCACCGCGAACATACATATAGACATACAGATATTGTTTTGCTACTTATTGAGGGACTTTGCCTTAATTAATTTCGCTAGCCCTATCAAACCCCAAACAAACAATATTTACGATTATTGGTACTAAAGCTTTATTGATGATGATGAGTATTAATATTATCATTTATGACAACCGCAGTTGTCAATTGGACAGTTCGTTCGGTGGCAGTAAGCAACCTTTTACACAAGACTACCGTGAAATCACATCATATATTTTGTTGTTTCAAAGTAGTAAAGTATGCCCTTATATTTTAACTCATTAGTTAACCTTCAGTTTTTCTGTCGAATATAAAATATACAAAAAAAATATATATAAAATATAAACTATACCATTTCCCTATCCCTTCCTAATGCCTTAATCCCTATCCCTTAATCCCATTATGCCCGTCTGTCAACCTTAACATAAGAAAAATCAAATACAACATGCAACAAGAGTAAATCTTATGACGTCTCTTTACTTTTTGAAATAAGGATCTGGACTTAAGTTTAATTGAAAAAACACTAATTCGTACAAATTTCTATGTATCGATTTTTCCCAAAACGACACGGTTATTATTTTTAAACAAATACGGTTCGCATACAAACTGTTTAAAAAGCGTGAGTTGTGTCAACGTCAGACGTACCTAGGTAATAATAAATGCGTTGAATATTTAACCTTTAGTCGTAAACCATAAAGTAAGGGTAAAAAAACAGTCTTGTTTTTTCGTTGTTATTCTATAGATATTTCTTTAATACTATGTCAAATATTTTCTCATGAAACTTTACCATAAAAACAGCTCATACAAACTATTCATCTGAAGTGAAACAATCGCAATGATGACCTTACATTTCGTATATGAATTTCCAAGTTACCTGGTTCTCGTTTCACCATAGCAGAGCTTGTGTTGTGTGGATTCGAGTTAATTCTTCAATCAAAGCAATTTCCTAAGTGTTCTTTGTTTGTTGTTGAAGGTCTGAGAATCATAATTAAATTAAAAACTAATATTATTTTATCGTTATAAATACATCTACAAATATTTCCATCTAGCTAGTAGTAAATACATTATGGAAATTCTATGGTGAATAATAACCAAACGGTCGTAACAACATTTTAAAACGTTTACTTTATCACTCATAAAGTGGTGTATTTATCTTTACAACCATTACCTTAAACATTACAGCAATAGTTTTATTTATATTCCTACAAGTACGGTTTGTATTGCATGTAATATTAATGAGAAGTTTAACATTAGACATGCATAATTTGTTAGGTTGACGTGTTCTCTGTATAATCAATCTCATCTGCTGCAATTTCTCATATTATACATACATTTGTTAGAATAATACATATATGTAAAACTGTTTAGTTGCTTTTAAATTGTTTTTAAAACCATTTAACACGGCCGTGGCTCTGACATCCCTGTTGGCTCACCGAATCACAACAGCAAACGTGCTGTTATTTGACTGCGAACTTTGAAAAGTTTATTTCCACAGTTGATCCTGCCAGGAATCGAACCCGGCAAGTAGAGACGGCAAGCAAGCACCTAACCTAACGACTCATCCAAAAATAATATCATCCAATAAATATATTACATATATTCTTTTTGTCTTGGTTGGTTATTAGTAAACAAAAAGACATTTTTAAAACATTTTAATCCCTCAAGTGGGTTATATTGTAATACATTTTAATACCTAAGTGGATAGACCACCAATTTTCAATGAAGATAAGCGACACAGAACACATATGGGCCTCATTTGAAATTGATAACTGGAACTGCCGTCGAAGCTCTACGCATGGTTGACCGTAATCCCATCCGATTAGCTATTCGAACATTCGATACGATCCTCAATGTCAATACCTCGGGCCGATAACAAAGGCGCCCCAACATTACCTCGAACCGAAGCAACGATAAGGAGACGTAACGTTTTACTCGGGCTGAGAAGAGAGCTAGTGAAGCATTTTATCTCCCATAATATAAAATTACAACTGGGAAAGATTTTATTGATGTTTACTGGTATGAATCGCCAATCATATTTTCTTACTTTAGCAAAAAGTTATCTGAAAAACTTTATCACAAATTCGTAACGCTTTCTATTGAAAAAGAAAGGTAAGGAATTGGTTTTTGTGTTTATATTCTTGCATTTATAAAAGAAAGTCCCCCGCCGCATTTGTCTGTCTGTGTATGTATGTGTGTTTGCGATGATCTCAAAAACTTTTGAAATCCAATCCAGAGCCAACTTTGAAAAGTTTATTTCCAATGTTGACCCTGCCAGAAATCGTACCCGGACCCCTGAGACAGAGCGTTAAGTCAAGCACTGTAACCCCTATTCCAATAAATATATATTTATACTCATTGAACTATTTTAAATATCGCAGCTTCTAGACAAAAATATTTTGCTACTACAAAGCAAAAAACAATAAAAATTTATTTAAAGTTATAATTTGAATTACTAAACTTACATACTTACATGAATTCGATTAAGTATTCATGTCATAACATAACTCGCGTTAAGGTGATTGTGGTTTTAATCAAACTAAAGTTTGCCAAAGCGTTACGGCTTTGGTATAGGTCGAGAAACTTGTTCGACAACTCGCCTCACTCAGAATTCAATAGGTGTACTTAGTATACCTAAGCGCTTCTCTTAAGAGTAGTTCTTTGCCAACACTTTAAATAATATAAAAAGTTTTAGTTTATACAATAGACGCTGTGCTGAGCGCCGAATGTAGGCTCCACTTTTCAAGTTTTAAAACTACTTATAGTTTAGAAACATATCTGGACAAAGTATATCCTTTAATTTAATTAACTCTAATATTGACTCACAAAAAAAAACCTTCATTTTATAGTTTAATCTTTAATATTACTTTATAAGGCAGCATTTAAAATTTAAGAATATGTATTTAAGGATATATTTAAAAAGGTAGTGAAAAGTGGCCTTAAGGTGTCAATTTTATGTAGCGAAGTTGACATGTTAAAAAATGGATGTCTCATTTTGTTAAGAAGTGTAAAATTAAGGGATGTTCGCTAGCGAACGGCCCCTAGAGTTGGCGGGGCGTCATTGCCCATTAAACTCTTAATACGTTAAATATGCTAAGGAGCTGCCATTCCAGAGAAATAGTGAGACAACCTGTAGTTGTACGGTACACTTTCCTCAAACTTTACGAACATTGTTCTCGGTGTTATGCACATGAAGTGCCCTTATAATCATAATATTAATTAAAAACTTTGTATTCATACTATATGACACTGTAAATTTTCTATTAGCGCCTCTTTCACCAACTACAAGTAAAGTGTTGATTAGTTACTTTTAGAAATCACTTTCTGTTTTATTGAATTATGCACTCGGTTTACTGCACCATTAGATAGGCGATTTTTTTAAATTATTTTCTATTTAATGTTTGGTACGTTTACCGTACAAACAAAGGTATATCAGGTTAATTATTCCCGGTGACAGGTGGCTTTAAGTGACGGTTTAGTCTACTCGACATTGGTGAAAGAGGCGCTTAATATAATACTTTGCGTGTGTAAGAAAAGAGAGACTATGTGTTTCTAAAGTGATCATAGGAAAAATGCAATATTTCAAACCCACAACTTCATCGGTGTTGAAAAATAAGTCTACACTTGAGGCCTGATATTTTATCGCTGTGACGACGCGACGGTGGCTTCGCCATTGTAGACTGTGGCCCCCATTTTTTTTTGTGAAGTTCCCTTGTCAACCTCAACATACAAACTTGGCGTTTATAATATTACTATCTGTGGCTACGACTTCATACACGCTGTACTTCGTTTTTTAAAATGACGATATTTTCTCAAACTATACTTATTTATTAAATTTGCTCACCGAAATACCCTCCCTATAAAAGAGAGATAGTGTGATAAGAAGGCGATATTCCACATATTTCTATTTAAGTTCCAAATTGAACCCATATCATTTTTCTTTTCATGATTGGCAGACGGGAAAAACGTGTTCGTGGTGATGAGGGTGTTCTTTAAGAATCACTCGTAACCTACAAAACACAAAAGTTGACTTATTCGTTCTGTTGCGTTGTGATATAAGAGGTTTTCTATAATATAAATCTTCCAAGACATTCTATGATTTCCTTATACTTTCGAAAATATGGAAAAGAGTAGCTTAGCTTTATTTTAAAGCAACATTTCTTTTTCAACACATAATTTGATTCCACTCTGAAGCTTAATAATGATATAGCAAGCCTTTGTTTTATTTTAACTGAGCACAATAATTCTTTCGAATACCAATATGATAATTCGAAAAATAATCTTGGGACACATTTTACTGTTTCAAAAATAAAAAGTGAACATTTTTGTTAAGTTAACAAAAAGTGAGTTAGTGATTTGACGGACATGTCTTAAAAAGTCAGATTATAAAATATATTTCGATATAAAACGTAGACTGACTTGCCTGAGTAGCAAAATTTGTGTGAGTAATTTATTTTTCATTTATTTTAAAATATCCTATTAGCGTTGATTTACATGCCAGGGTCACATTGTCCTCTGTAGTGTTGCAACATGCAACAAGAAAAATGTAAATTTGCTAAAGGGCTACTACTCGTGCTACTACAACTGAGCTTGCTCAAAGTCGCTCCAAGCTGATTAATGTGCTACATGAACGCGATCTAAATATTTTACACTTAATTTCAACATAAAAATGTTTTATTTGTTCCAGGTGGAGAAAAAAATACAGTCAATTAGCTGTTTTCCTTATTACTCTTAAATGATCATATTTATTATAGAACAAACGTTGACATCAGAAAAACCGTGAGCCAGATGTCTGATGAACAAAGCTTTAAAATGAGTTGCAAAATAAGCCATACTTTTGTGAACATGTTTTTATTAGTACTGCTTTAAAATATTTTGTCATTGGTGTTAGTGGAAAGAAACGTTGATGAAAATGCTACCAGTGCCTCAAGATCGTTTGTCAGGTCGACGGAGCAGCTCTATAGTCAGTCGTACTTTGCTCGGTCGTCGAGCTTCAGTCTACGTTACCGGAAACCATCAAGATCCAACAAAGGTAATTTTTGTGAACTTTTATTTGGTATTTAAATATATAAGCGCCTGTTTCACAAACGTCAAGTAGGCCAAACTGTCATTTAAAGTCACCGGTAACCGGGAATAATGGAGCTGATACCTGTGTTTGTACGGTAAAGTCCCAAACATTAAATAGAAAATAATAAAAAAAATCGGCTATCGAATGATGCAGTAAACCGAGTGCATAATTCAATATAACAGAAAATGATTTCTAAAAGTAACTAATCAACACTTTACTTGTAGTTTGTGAAAGAGGCCCTTAGAAAAATTAAATTTTTTAATGGTAAGAAACAGCCAAAAATTATGTGCCATAGATAGGATAACTAAATTTCAAGGATTATGTGGTCACAAGCCGGTAATAAATTAATAAATAATACAAAATATAAATAATAATTCATGTATTGTTTTGTGGGGCTCCATTATTCCTAACCTTAGTAGAGATTCCTTAACAATTGTCAGCATCTGTACAGGTTTGGTTTGAACAATCAATGCCGGCGGCCGCTCCGCATTATTCATGATGGCAAATGCTTCGTACTGTTACTACGCCGAGACTTGAAATAGACGATCAGCTGTTCAGTTTTACCGATCGTCCAAAGGGAATACGCCGATAACATCAGAAACGAATTTACATTATAAATGAATTGTAAACTTTGGCAAATCAGATTGTTCGTGAACACTAGTCAATTAGTGTGGGATCAATCTAGGTTCCTATGTATGTCTATAATGCCGACACGTTCACTTGAAACGACGTCGCTCAGAGCTCACCGTTATTATCTTGTCAAATTAATCCACCATGTTTACTTACGTTCGACAGAGTTGACGGCTTATATGTATCCACTCTCTACACTTTAGTTACAAAGTAGACGATTCACGAAGACGGATAATAACAGCTCTCTAGTTAACAGTAAATTACTTGTTCAATATGGTTAAAAGTCATCAAACAAACGTTTACTTAATGTCTATGTTGTGCACGCAGGTATTCAATTATTCTTTTTTATATATTTATCGGGATTTTTTAACACAGAAATTTTCTTTTCCTAAATTTTTGTTATGGACAAGTGACAGTGGATCATGGCGATATTTTATATTTTTCATTATATATGTATTTTATATAGGATTTAGGATGATTGGGAAGGGATATGGAAATGGGCTCTGGCATCTCTTACTCACTCACCGAAACACAACAGCAATCGTCCACTACTAATAAAAAGGGATATAGATATTCTATACTTAATTTTATTTTAATTTTAGAATGATACTATTCAATACTATTTTTTTGTATGAAACTTTATTAAGTATATTTGTTTATATTAACCACGATACTTAAATGATAAAGAGCAAATTTTGCAAGTTTATTTGTATGTAAAAGGCAATGTGTTGAACCATTGCATCTATTTGAAAAAATGTAACAGTTTTTGAAATTTCACAAGGCATAAGCTTCATTATGTACGAGTATACTAACTCGTATAACTACTCCCCTAATTACATCCGGACTACGTATACTAACTCTCCTAATTACACCAGGATGAAGCAGGGACGCGTCGATCTTAGCCTGTAATACTATTATTATTATTTACAATTTACAATACTATTATTATCAAAATATAATATAGCTTTCTATAGGTGATATAATTTTTAAAATCGGTCCAGTAGTTTTTGATTTTATTCATTACAAACATACAAATCTCCTCTCTTTATAATATTAGTATATATTTTTATTTTTTCTGAAATAAAAGCAGCTCAAGTTACTCTTTATAACATCAGATATATGTCAGTGAGAGTTATGTCAAAATCGGCCCAGCCGTTTCTGAGATTAGCCAGAACAAACAGACAGACAAAAAATTAGAAAAATATTATTTTTGTGATACAATAGGTATATTCATTTATTATAAAGTAGTTACTTTGACATTACAAACAGAAACTTCAATAGGTTAGTATTGATATAGACTAAAGTTTTTGATGTAAGTGCCTACTAAGATAATAAAATTAGCGATGCGGAAACGTTTAAAATTTGAAAAACGTTTATATCACGTACAAATTGTGTACCTACAGAGAAACTAAATGCTATTATATCAAAAATAACTTCCAGTCTCCCTCTGCGAAGGAAATATTGCTTTTATGTTTTTGTGAAGGCCACAATAGTAAGACGTACCCACAAGAGTCACATGAATCATACTGTTTACAAGTGGTAGACATTTTCAACAGTTTATTTAATAAAGAATTTTATAGGTTTGGAAAAATATGGCGCGCAGCGAGAGCGTATGCTGGCGATAAAATTATTATAACATTTTATTTCTTTGTTGCGTGTTACACAATCTATAGTAGGTATATTTAGCTTTAGTTTTTGGACATGATTATGACGAAGAAAGGGTATAATCTGCAACGAAGTTCTTTTTCTGTAAATTTTAATGAGGGCGCAGCGCCTATGACCTGATTGAGTATGCAAGATTGAATATAGGAAAAAATGTGTTGTATACGTGAGCTCAAGGTGATTTTTTTCTTAAAAATATTGCCCCTTTGCATTGGAGTTTATGTGTTTCTTATATAAATGAGTCAAAATGAAATTAAAAGTGATAATAAGGCGAAGAAGTGAAGCACCTACGAACAAGATAAAACTGAAAAATGAAAAACTAATATTGTTTTATTGTTTAATTCGATAAAGGTACCGTTTTTTTTATTAAATTATAAAAATCTGTTATAAATTTATATTTTTATTCTAAAGTTTCGTCAAAATCGTTCCGTTAATTTTGCCTGAAAAGTAAGAAACCACCGTACATCCGTCGTCACAAATTGTCGCATTTATAGTATTTACTATTTTGCACAATTATTTAGTTATTATTATAAATTTAACGAAATTTAAATAAAAAAATTAACGCAAACGTGTAATAAAAAAATTGTGAATTGTAGGAAAACTGAAATGGATATTTCAGGTCCATCAAAATCAAACTTAGCCAACTCAAGATTAATAAATCTATACCTACTAATATAATAAAACTGAAGAGTTTGTTTGTTTGAACAAGCTAAACTATGAATAAGTATACTTAATTTGACTTAAATTTATAATTTTAAGTTTTATAAATTTATAATACAAATTGCTCTTAAGTAAATTTAGGCTGAAATTAGGAATCTAAAGAAAAAGTCGCCGATCATGTGGTGCCCAAACACAGCAAAACTATGGACTTATCAGTCACATTAAAAAAAAACTAAATTCTCGTGGAAGGTTATATTTATCATCACGCAGTAACTCTTAGGAGCTAAGAAAAAAGAAAAAATAAAGATAGAGAAAACGCTAAGCGAGATGAGATGCGACGCGTTGGGTCAGGGGCTAAGGGCGTTCGACCTAAAAGAAACAATTTTCCAAAAATTATACGGCGTGGCTGAATCCGCAGGCCAAAGCTAGCGTAACATAACAAGCAATAATTGAATAGTTGTCAGTAAACTGTGCGATAAACAATATATCAATGCAATAATAATGGATAAACAAGCACACAAATATACATGTGACATCTGCGTTGGAATATTATGTTTGTAAAGGTAACAAACAAGAACCACCGCATACATTGTTCCTCGTTTCTTCCGTTCATTCCACCAACAATATGCTTATTTCGTGCTTCAATTAAATTAAGTACCTATATATTGTACTTATCTATTTAGTCACCTGAAAAGAATGATATTTCTAAAGTCAATATTTTTTAATAAAAAAAGTTGGATACTTTATCTTTTTTAGTTACAGATAGTTACGACAGATAGGCTGATTGTACAGTAATGATGACGCCCGGTCCACCTATCCTCAATATTCCCACTTATATGGATTAGATTACATTCATAGGGAATATTAATGGGAATATTAAAACGTGCACATACATAGGGATTTCAAGGGTTCTGCCGACCTTGATAGAATTAAGGACGACGGAATAAAGGTTAATTATCTATATTCTTCTTGCGTATAGAGCAATGGGCTTTGGTATTCCTTATTCAGATTATAAAAAATCAACACGGAACTGGAAAGCTTTCCTGGTTACTGCCGACAAGTTCATGGCCTCAACGAAATATTAATAATAATACTTTTTCTATATTATAATTCCTATTTAAGGTATACATGAGAATTACCAACACAAGCACTTAATTTTCGGTTTCATTTAAACAAAATCAAAATATAAATTGAAAATTGTTACAATTGAAATAGTTTAAAATAGATACACTTATACCTACTTGTAAATGTAAAGGCACCCGAACGGAATAATGAATAGTCGTTGGGGGTCTTGAAATCCAATTTTCTTTATAATTGGTACCTAATTGACAAAAAGCACTTGAAAGTGACAGGGAGAGCGAAGCCAGGTTGAAAAGGGTATTGGTGGGCATTAGAGTTTGTTGGAGACATAATATCTGTCGTCGGTTCTTATGGCCGGAACGGATATTTTATGGTGTCAACACAAATCCGCCTTAAAATATTTTACATTCATAAAATATGGATATTAAAGGAAAGAATCCGAACTATAGCAGTCACGGGCACCAGCTACTAGCATAATATTTCTGCATAGAAATCTTTAATAATAGAATGAAAAATTACAAATAGATTGTCTTTTAAATATAATAATAAAATAAAAATAAATTGACGTTTCATTGTAACTAATACGAAAAATTACCCATTAAGCCTATTGCTCATAAATTACTCATTTTTCATGTTCTACATAGGATAGGATAGGTACTCAAGAAAGTATTTATGACTCAATTAGTAACAGTCCTTGACCTTTTTACTGAAACGCTAACAATTTCATAATGGGAGATTTGATTTCCAATAAACGGGGAAATATCTTCATTGCGCTCGCCTCGTAATAATATCTCGTTGAAAAAGGTATTTTGCTATAAATATATTAGGGTAAACCCTCCCGTTCACTATTTAATAATGAATCCTTGCCGTCCGTACTTGTAATTCATATTTTAAGAGAATATTAAATATTTCTTCTACTACAGTGTAGTGTAATGGCATATGAATTTCAAAATAATTTTAATTTTACCAACTTACTAACTTTTGCCGGCAACTTCGTTTTCTTAGGCGTTAAAACTTTTATTCAATTTTTATTGCTAACTAGTTGTTGTCACTATTAAAATACTTTGTAAATTCATATGTATATGAAACAACAATAAAAATAGTCACTTCATATGTATCTATGGTTCATTTGACCAATATGGTCGTTTTGACTTATTTATTTTCTACAACCAGGCCAACCAAAGAAACAATAGTTATCAACTAACAATAATGAACTTGAACGAAGACACTGTAAAAAAAAGAAGTGAGCAACTTCGTGTTGACATTGCAAAGGCCGTTTCCAAACATAATCCATGTTCCATAAATAGCATTATGTTGAATTCCAAGACTAAAAATAACAAGTAAAGTCTTAGTGACATTTATAAGAAAGCGAAAAGTGTTTTCCCGAAATGTTTCGTTGGAGCCAAGATAATGCTGTCAAGAGAAATTTTAGACAAGCTAAAGTTAGTAGGTACAATACAACTTTGGGAAACCCAGCGATTCATACCATAACTATGGCCAGTTGATCTATCAGGAAAAGGATTCTTAAGCTATCCAACCTTCTACTTAAAAATAAAAAAAACCCTCAAAATTCTCTGTTAATGTGTAAATATTATAAATATATCATATATCATTGAACACGCCTAATAATACGCCTTGGAGAGCCAACCTATCTTCTCTTAAAATTTTATTACGTTACACACTTGAGCCATTCGTTTTACCAATAATATATTAGATTACAATATTTTTATTTGTTAAGGTCAGTAGAGAGGCTGATGGTCCATAATGATCGTCCATTTGATGGTAGGTGGCTACCGTCGCCTATAACACAAGCAACGGCACAGGTCCTGAGTGCGCTGCCGACTACAGTATTAAGGTTGAGGGATTGGGAACGGGGCTCTCATATACCTATCCTTACAGTAGGAAAAAGTATAATGAAATTAAAATATTTGTATATTATTTAATGCATTAGTAAAACAAAAAAATAATAACAAGGTTGGCGCAACAGTAAATATTTGATTGTGCCGCAACGGAAACTGCTTTTAATATTTTTCTCATCACGCGGCGGCAATGCCAATAACGCAAACGATAATGAAGTTCCATTGTCTCGCAATGACACCGTGCTTTATGTAACAAGACCCTCGTAATTGAATGCGAACAAATGTGCGTTTTTCATTTGTTATTTCGCTTTACGAGTATGCACGGAAACAAGTGGAATAGCTTTTGAATAACAACCAAGTGAAAAGCTCTCGCTTCTTTTCTGTTTGTATTTAAGGGGAAAAATGTTTTAAATAAATTATTTTTTATCCTTTTTTTATTTTTATTAAACTAGTAGGTTATTCTTATTCTTATTATACAAACCTTCCCCGTTTATCTCTCTTTCGATAAAGTTTGATACGGCTTGATGGTGGGTGGTTAACATCGCCTATTACACAAGTAACCCCACAGGTGCTACAAGTGCGCTGCCGACAATAGTGGGATGCAAGATAAAAAAAGTCAAGTGAAGCACCGCTTTGTCTGACGAACTTAACATAAAAATATTAATTATCTTTTTATATATTAATATCGTCAACGAGCCGTGTCTGTACATTAAATATTCTAAAAAAATAGTTTTTAGAATTTTTGTCTGTTTGCCTATGTCTGGCTTAACCGATTTGAATGCGGTTTTCACTCATGCATTGATGATTACCTGGATTACACTTCTTCTTCTTCTTTTTCGGCTTCACTCTTGACAGAGTGGTCGTGGCCATCATTTCAGGTGTTGGTGGCAAGCTTCACAACACGCCGCCATTCCTCTCTGATGGCCGCCTTCCTCGTGCACCCTTACAGGGAGTAAGGGGAGAAAGGAACTAAGATCTTATCCTACCCCACTGTCAACCTCACCTGCACGCGCCGGATGGCGGCGGAGTGACGTGCTACTGCTCCGCGGTGCTTCCTGCTAGACAACAGACGAGGCTCTGGCGACCGAATAAATGGCGCGATAACCATTCACCTGGCTGGGAAACCGGTTGGAAGAGGCTGAAACGGCCTTGGGGCTTAAATCACTCCTAAAATGCTTAAATGCAGAAGGCAAGGGGAAACCACTGCATATTATCCTCTTCCCACGAAAGTCATCATGAAGGATTACACTATATTGAGGGGGTACTGCACCATCTCTTTTGAGGCGGCGTGTGTACTGGCTGGCAGTACGCCTCCCTGCGTTGGATAGCCGTGGCGGGGCACCGAAGTCGTGTAACAACGTCCCCACGACCCCGCCCATCAGCGGCCGCGACAGATAGAAAGTCGTTGGGTTTTAGCCGGTAGGAATCCGGCATAACCCCGCTGTGTCCCCTACACTGCCGGGTATCCAAGAGGATTTCCCAACGTTAAAAAAAAAAAAAAAGGATTACACTATATGATACTTTTTATTCAGGAAAAATGTTAGATTCCTGTGGGATTTTCAAAAAACGAACTACTAGTGCCCGCAATTAATTAATTATTAATTTGCTTACAAGTCTTATAGATAAACTTGTTAAACATACATTATACAAAAAGACATTAATAAAACATTAATTGTGTTTATGTATGTTAACAATGAAGCTCTTCCAATGAGATTTGTTTCTCTTTGGAATTGGTAAATCATGGTTTCAATATTAGTTTTGCATATTTAAGCAAACATCAAACAGTCAGAAGTACTTGGCATGTACCTACACTTGTATTTACTTAAAACGTTCGTGAAGTTGATTCAAAGCAAGTTAGAAAACCACTGCATTCGAGCAAATATAAAATTCCAAATAAAGGAAAGAACTCAAAGCAACGTGCATTTTTTCTATTTAAAAAAACCGGAAAGATAATAAACCGTGAAAGTGTTATTAGTAATGAAACAATATTCTTTATTTATATATTATAATTATTATTGTTGATTGCAAAACACAAATAATTGATGTACCAGCCGTTAAAATCTTTAATTTGGCTACTTAGTTTAATTTAAAACCAAATAATAAACGGGTTTTAAGATGGATGTCATATGAAATATTACTAGACTAATATTTATTATACCATTGCCGCCGGCGACTTCGCCCGCGTTAAAAGGGATGTGTAGCGCCTGACTAAATGCGTAAAGCAATATAACGCCTGACATCTTTGCTATTATAAAATTTCAGGGGTTGTATCTTTATTTTTAGTAGATACGTGGTGCCCGAGACTTCGCCCGCGTTGAAAATTATATACTAAAACCTTCCTCTTGAATCACTATCTATTAAAGAAAACCACATCAAAATCCGTTGCGTAGTTTTAAAGATCTAAGCATACATAGGGACAGACAGACGGGAAGCGACTTTGTTTTAATGTATATATGTGATAAAACATGTTACCTATTGGTTCTTACTTCAAAATATTTTTAGCGGTGATTCTTCATCCGCGTCATAGCATAGACGCATTTCTTTTCTGCAAATCATATACAAAATCTTCTGCGCTTAACACTCTTTGAATTAGTGAACACCGTATCAAAATTCGTATGGTTATTTAGGTTATTCCGACGTAGGAGTGAGTGATAGATGAATGAAGATGAATAAAACACCTTTAAATAAAATATTAAAACACATGCTTACAAAATTGCCCTATGTTTTTGTTGTTGAAACTAAACCGCTATTATTTATATTGCTTGCCATTTTGATAACAACTTGATAAAACACTGTACACGATATAGAATGGATCCATTCATTCATAATTGAACAAAGTGGTATTAACCCATATCAAACATTTATCTATTCCTGTTCCTATGATAACGATAACAATCTAACTGCAAAGTGGGTTAGTGTATTTATAGTTTCTTTTTTGGTAATTACTTTTTTTATGATAAACCGGTACAGGAAGAAATATACTTACGAGGAAGACATAACAAGACATACTTACGGCGTATAGGGAGTGCTAGTGTGTAGCTGATCCTCATAGGATAATGGGTAAGGGTCAAGTTGGGGATAGGGAAATTGACTCTTGTATCCACTTAATTGTGATATTCTGTAATTTGGTGGTTATAGATACCAGTCTTTATCACAACTTAAGAGCTAGTTGACAATTTTCCTAAATCTGAGGGTTTTTAGATTTATTACTGCGACATTGTATTACTAGCGAGCCCGAAAAATATATAAATTTGTAAAAAATTAATAAATAATAAAAAAGTACTTTTGTTTTTGTGTATTTTATTGACACTTTGGATAAAAATACGCGTACTAATAGTAATATTTCTCTTAAATTCAATTAAACTTTTCATCACAAACAAACTGAAGTCTCATCGGGATTTAATGTAAAATATGAATTTGATTTCGATTCTCGCTTTCCAGCGACAGCTATCAGGTATCTCTGTCCACGAGATTAGATTTCTAATTCTCCTATGGAATAGTAAAA
The DNA here is from genome assembly GCA_945859745.1 of Synanthedon formicaeformis. NCBI lineage: Eukaryota > Metazoa > Arthropoda > Insecta > Lepidoptera > Sesiidae > Synanthedon > Synanthedon formicaeformis. The sequence goes on from OX243954.1 coordinate 7,453,746, forward strand.
AAGTATTTTCACGAAATATTTTTTATAGACTCTGGATATGTCCACAGCAAAGCATACCATTAGCAACACCAAAGAGCAAGAGTAATTCAATCACTGTCCCACTATCTACAAAATTCAAACATTTCGAAGCTTCTGCTTCGATATTCAAAAATTTTTGTTTCATTTTTAAATCGACCTGCTGTGACCGACTCGCCTAATTTAACAAAAAATGTGAATCTTGAAAATGCAAAAGGCATTTTGCAATTTATTCAGATTAATATTTTAAACCGCTTTTATATTTTAATTCGCTGACACTTTATTGAAAAGTAATTTGTATGTATTTCTAATAAGTCTATACGAGAGTAAAGAAATAAAACATTAATTCTTAACTGTTAATAAACATTTTTATTTTTTTATCTTTTTAACCCCCGTCGCCCGACGCAAAAACGGGGATAAGTTTGACGTGTGTGTGTGTATATCTGTGTATATGTGTGTATGTATGGGAGTAGTAGCTCCAAAATAGATGGACCGATTTTGATCCAGTTTTTTTGTTTGAAAGCTGAGGTGATCGAAATGGTTCTTAGGTATGGCTTATGAAAATCTGTTCAGGCGTGTGAAGATCATTAGCCTATTTCCTATTTGACGCAGGAATTTCACTAACTTCCAGAGGTTCACTTAATGTGAAATTTTGTGTACTGTTAGTTCTGTGGTTCATGTGGTACATGACACACTAACCTTGATCTGATGCTGCAGCATCAAGTAGTCTACGATACGAGACACCTAACTCTCTAGTACTTACAGTAAATATAGCGTGTTCGGGCTCAACAGAAAGTCGGAGGTTAGTTTATAACCAGAGCTAAGCTAGTTTGGATATAAATACAATTAATACCCAAACATAGCCTCCATAATCTTCGGATCTAGGCCAAGAAAACTGTAAGTAAAAGTTGAATTAGTGTCCCAAAATTCACCCTAATTAGAAGTTATGGAACACGAGTACATACTTTCGAATGTAATAAATAAAAGTTGATGAAATGGAAATGTTGGTCGTAATCGCAATTCAGATAAAGTTTATTACATAATCCAAGAAGTTTCGTCGAGTTACTTGACACTTCTCTCCTTACATTATTTAACAGACTGAAATGGCACTTCCACACTCGTTCAACGATTCATGAATTTACTTACTTATCCACCATCACGCTGCTTCTAAAGGAACACAGTACTTAAATAGAATTTTCTAATTTATCTACGAAGTAGTAAGTAATTTATGTGTACTTTAATGAAGAAAGTGTTGGCAGGAAAGGAGGTCCATTCATCAGGGGAAGGCCATTTACTTGCCCGAAGTATATTACGCAGGCCGCATGTCAAAGAAGCATTCGAGGAATGCTTAACATTTTTTGTTGTACTTACTGTTGTCGCACTATAATTGAAAGTAGAAAAGTTATAAAAGTATTCTAGAATAGACAGATGAGTTTTAATCTTGAACACAGACTTAAGTAATACTAGGACATTATTAGGTGATATTATACTTAATGAAGAGAACTTTTTAATATAGGTAACCATATTAAGACTGGCAAAATTTAAGGCTGGCCAACCATTTTGTACGCACGTAGAGAATATCTAAAGAAAAAAAAAACAACACAAAATGTACCTAGAGTATCCCTAGTTTACGACCAGACACAGTGTGTGTATATGTAAAAATATAGGTAAATTTGAACTATCTCAGTATACCCACATGATTGATATCAAAAGTAAACTTTAACAAAGCCGAAATTTGTTTGCAAAGTAAAGTTGTGCATAGATCGTTGTCTAAGGTCGAGGTGGTACCTTCGCCGTACCGCGCTTATTGACCTTTCGTAAGGGGTCAAGCGAGGGATTTACTGAGAGGACAGGATATTAACACAATTTTGTAGTGTGGCGGATTCCTTGGGTGAATTACTGTATCAAATTGAATTGGTTGAACTCAGTTGAAGGCGTCGACTGCAGTTATGGAAAATATACTTAAATTTTGCATTTTGTAAGTTGTGATGTTTCTTGACTCAGGTCATAAGAAACATTTAGCGACCAATTCTGAAGTACTGAATACCCCAGGAAAACATAAGATACTCGGATAAAAGTATCCGATGTATTTGTTAATCATGACGTTGTTCTCTTTATACGCCTAGTTTTAATGTTCATTGCTTTCACGTGAATGGATGGAAAACGTTCAAACATCCAAAGATCACAAAAATTTACAAATATGTAACCGATAGAGATTTTGACCAACTGTTTACTGTTGTTGTTTAAGCCCATTGACATTACAATTTCTTAAAAAACATTGATAATTTTGCGAATAAACATTTCAGAGCGAGTCATGGTCTGGCTGTTTTCGCTATTCCTTCGTCTTAAATCTCTTGTTTGGTTTCAATGTCGCAAGTTTGAAAACTCGGTTTGGGAACATTGTTTCAAAGGTCAAGAAAACCATTTTTCATCTTACTGAGTCACAACAACATTTATAGAAAATTAATATTTCACATTTCAACATTACATATTCTAAGTTCTACACTTCATCATATTTCTATGACAAATGAAAACGGACACTTATATACTACATGTTTTTAGTTATAAATTAATTTCATTCGAAATTTTACAATACATTTCTTCTGCTTTAAATTCAATTTCAACTCTTATTTAAAACCAGTTATTTGGCTATTTCTTCTACTTGAATATACTCGTATCTGTCGCCTTTTAACTGAAATAAATGTGAAACTGTTGTACAATTTTATACTTTTACATTTCCATTCTATGGGACCTTTCTTTAAAACTTCTTAATATTTAATACGAGAAATAAAAAAAATGTATTATATTTATTTTACTACTTTGCATTATCAATTTTTAATTGAAAAATTGTTCTGAGCTCACATTGCAGAAATATATTTGTGTTGTGTGACTCCAGAGACATTAAGAAATATTTTACAGACAGACAACAATGGTTTAAGTTAGTTTCCAAACAAGAAGGCAAATTAGCAGCTCAACTGTCAATTTCAACTTTTTCGGTTCAAGAATATTAGGATACGAAGTTTTTAACTGAAGTTAAACAATTAAATCGAAGCAAAATATTTAATTTAAAAGTTAGCGCTAATTATATATTACTGTAGAACGGGGCGAAAAATAAAGGCGCCACGACAGCAGAATTAATTAAATTTGCATTTTTAACGGTTTAAACAAGTAACTTATATTAAAATACCTTTAAAGGTTCAATATATACTGGTTTTTATTTATCGCATACCTGTATCGAGATACTATAATTTTGATACTAGTTTAATGCTGTGTTAAAGACAATTTAAAAAGATTTATCTCTCGTGAAAAAAAACTGCATCATGTTGGTATCTGCCACAGATGATACGCAGAGCAAATTATTCTTTTTGGGACCAGAAAGACGTACTTCGTTCAGTAAAGTCCTAGTAAACTACTAACCAGAATTCCAAGGCTTTTCTTTGACTTTACGAGATTTCGACTTTTGTCGTAGGAATATTGCAGACTCGAATTTATGAAATATTTAGAAAATAAAGTTGTTGGAATTCAAATGTCAAGCTGCGTCATGGACAAAACTTAAAACTTAAGCTTTTTAACAACTGACAGAACTTAAAGGGTTAAAGTTAAAGTAAGACTCTTGCAGAGTAATAAACGCCAAATGTATTATGTTTTATGTGGGTACTCGAAATCGAGTACCTATTATAAATCTCGATTGTATTTCGCAGTTATTTGGGCAGTCCGTCTGCCAGCTATCAGCACGTGTGCTATTTTGTTTCGCCGGGTGAGTAAGGAATATCTTATTCTTAATACTATAAAGTCGGCAGCGCACTTGTTAATAATACCTGTGGTTGTTGCGTTGCTTCTGTTAAAGGCGACGGTAGCCAACAAGTGGATAGTCAACCTGTCTGACAACTTTTACAATAAAGAAACTCACAATAGGCTCCATTAAGCATCATTCAAAAAGAATACTGAATCCTTTTACTTGTCCCCAAATATGTCATCGAGATTACTCTTTCGTGTTGTAATTTGGAAGCATTACGCTTTTTATGGTTTCTCTAAACGGCCCCAAATATTATTTATTTATTTCTGATATCGGATTGACAGGCGTTCCGATCCCTTACCCTTTTCAACGGCTTTTGCTAACTCATATCTCAAGACCTTTCGGCGCGTTCGAACTTTCAATGGCTTCCGAGGTTGCCTTAATATGACAAAATACGTAAACATACTGAAGTATCCTGAAATAGTTGTCTATATTACACGCTATGGAGAGGTTGTGGTAGTTAGTTTTCAATTTTCCGTATATTGCATCGTTCAAATTGTTTGTGTAAGTTTATTCGTTTAACTTTTAGGGTTGAAAATACTACATCAAGTTGGAGTGTAGCGTTTCACGGAAATATTACAAAAGTTGGTCGGTTTCGCCGTTTATGTCAATAGGGGCTATGAATTTATAGCTCCGCTTGTATTGTATTCCATATTTATGTACTTGTACTTTTTTTGTAAACATGAAACACGACAAGTAAAATTATATCTTATACTTATTTTTATAAGATATGATCAGAACTACACACAAACTAAGTGATTTTACAAATTTGGATGAAGAAATCCTCGCGACACAGATTATATTTGTCACCTATAAATATATATAAATTCACAGATATTCTGCACACCTGGATTAACATACATAATATAGGATCCTGTGGGATTTTCAAAAAACGAACTACTTACTTACAGCATGTACAAATTCGCGGGCACCAGTTAGTAAGCAAATAATTATAGCGAATATTTATTACGTTAGTATTACGTCAAATATTTTAAGTACGTAAGTACATATCTAAGGTCTAACTTAATCTATTTGATTTTAATCTGAAGTAAAACTCGAAGGAGGTTATTTTTCAACGGAGCGTGAATAAGCCCCAGAGCGAACGAATGACAGAGGAGTTAAATCGACGAAGTTGTCGAGACGAACTGTGCCATCCGCCATTCATAGTCGGCGAACACAACGGCAACTTTGAATGAAAGCATTCAAAACTTGTGCGGTCACAACGCGCCGCATGCCGCCTTCATCTATCCCCAGATTTAAAGGACAGAAACTCCGCGTTGAAATATCAACTATAATCAACTATAGCAGATGTATATCTGCTAGCCTTCTTGTCATCAATTAATAAAATCAATGGTTGAACAAAATATTTCGAAAATTGTGTATTTGTAGTGTGCACTAGCTGGTGCTCGCGACTCCGCCCGCGTTGAAAAATAAGGATAATAAGGATAAATTATCCTTATTTACATTTGCCAAGAGTTGTATTTTTATTTTTAGAAGATTGCTGGTGCCCATGGCTTCGTCCGCATGTAAATTTAGTCTATGACCATCCTGAAATTTTACCGTGGTGACTACTTACCGGCAAGCGCAAAGTAGGACGTCCATCTTCGAGATGAACAGACTACTTAATAAGGGCCTCTGGTCGACACTGGATGTCTGGCTGCTTCTGAGCGGTCCTAATAAAAGATTATAGGAGAGGCCTATATCGAGCAGTGGACGTCCTACGACCGTATTATTTACTTACGAATCGTATTACGAATAATGAGCACTTGTCCCAACCAAACAAAAAATAATATAAAATATTTAAACTGGAAATTTTAAAATTCAAACTATTTTGTCATACGAGGATGGAGTTTTTTTGCACATTTACAAACTGAGATGAAAGTCGAAGCATTTTCGGGAGTAGCGTCCATTGCGGCAAATTTAAAATGAAAATCTCGTATTTAATTAAATTAGTCATTTTAGTTAAGTTTATATTTTAACTTAAAATTTAAAATATAAAAAAAAAAAAACTGTTCATAGCATTTGGACGTTCTGTCATGTGAACAGGTTAAAAAAAATGGCATTCGATAGATTACAAGCCTACTTACTGTAAATCTTACTGTTAACAAGTGACACTCGATTTGGAAGAGGTTTATAGTAGATCAGTCACTTTCGTGTGGAGGTCAATTTTTTATTATTTCATTTTGACGGTTAAAACTTGTTAAGATAAAAATATAGATTTTACTAGGAAAATAACGTGTGATTTGGTAATGGAGTTTCATTGACATTTATGTTTGAAATATTTAAAAAGTTTATAAGTATAAAAAGTATGAAAGAGTAAAAAAGTCTTCGATTATCCCCATCTACAAAACGCGTCCTCCGATCAGTTGGATAAAGCAGTCGGACCACGCGGTCTTTGGGAAATTCACAGAAAATTACTGAAATGAAGTAAAACTTTTATCAATAAATTCTCCAAAGTGTAAGTTAAAAACAAACGATGTCCTTGTTTTGAAAGTGACACTCAAAGAAGAGTTTAACTTAACATTAATTCAAGATGTATTTCCACATAGAAGTATATGTGTTATTATATAATACGAGTAACACGAATAAAGTTGATGTTGTTTAGTGGAAAGATGTTCGAGAACTCTCCACTCCATTCAGAGAAATCCCACTTCAGCCTCAGTGAATCCGGTGCCCAAAGCCAGCGGTGTTCTCTAAAACCTTTTAGTCTTTATTGAAGTGTAAACGTACTCAGCCTCACAAATCTGTGTGCATTAGGAACGAGTAAATCTTTTACACCTCGTTATTGCTTGTTCATTTCCCGCTTTCCACTAATCTTTGATAGTTACGTTACGGATGTGTACCTAATCCTTACATAGTACAGTCGGCCGCATAAGTCGATTAACACATTCAAAAGTGCAAAACAACTGAACACTTAACTTACTTACTTAATTACTTACTTACTGAAGCTTTTTACGACCGTTTGTACGTGAAGTTTATTTTGTTCTCTAGTCGTGACAAAAACTTATGGCGCGTTAAGTGTTACGTTATTTTGCATTTTTGAATGTGTTAATCGACTTATGCGGCCGACTGTATAATTTTAAGTCGATTTCCGCGTCTGTGTCTGTAACACCTCCTAAACCACACAATATATACTTATACTAGCTGCTGTTAAACTTTATAAAATATATCCTATGTTACTCGCTGATAATATAGCTTCCTAAGTTTATATATAAGCAGCGCACTTGCACGCGTGGCGTTGTTTGTGTTATAGGCGACGGTTGCCACCTATCATCAAGTGAACTGTCAGCCTGTCTGCCTACCTTAACATACAAATAACATATAATAAAATCGAATTAGGCTTTTATTTAAGAAAATAAAAAACAATATTTTGCAACCTAGTCGCCGATTCTGTCCGCGTTTCACTAAACGAGGGCTAAACGAAAAAGGTTTGTCTATATAGTATTACCTATAGTATAAAAAATCCAAAAATGCATTCCAGGCGAAGTTGGGGGCTGGTCGGTAGTTGTGTATAATCTGGTAATTAACATTTCCTAGTAATGACTATGGCAGAGTAACTTTCACATTTATAATATTAGGTAGTATGGATAAAAGACATAAAACAAAAGAATGTATACAAGATTATTTTTTTTGTATTTTCATTACAGAAGGTATTAGTCTTTGTGCATGCTTATAGCCCCGTTGTTAGATTAGTAGGATGTCTTCGAAGATTGCTAGTCTTCCCGGATACGCGAGATTTCTAAACTTGTAGTGTAAACTTGAAAATGTGTAATAGACGGCAACGATAATTTGAACCTCTCTGCCTTGATCATAGCCGCTTTCTAGTGAGATTATGATTCTATTTACTACTAGAAAAGTCAACCTAACTAAAGAAATAATATGATTTTCAAGCAGACAAATTATTTTAATATAATCCCTCTTTCATACCGTCATAAGTAGTGGCTAGCAGACGTCGTCCAATGCCTTCATTCATTCGTTATATTATTGCCAGATTATTACTGCGTGGGCAATACGAGCGTCTTTAGAAATGTGATTCTTTTGAAAGCCGTTTTTGTGTAAAATAAACATTATTACATTTTCTCAGAGATTTTCGATTAAAAACACATATTTTTGACGCCTGAAAACATCCTATTTTCTAAATTAAAATTTTATTTCCTTAGATATGGAAGAAGGGAGAAATTTCTTAGAAATTCGAAACACATATTTGCGACTTCTGAAAACTTACTATTTTCTAAATTAGAAATTCGAACTCCTTAGAATTAGAAATTAGAAATTTCTTAGCAATTCGAAACATATATTTTTCGACTTCTGAAAACTTCCTTCGAAAATTTACTATATTTGCCAAACTACCCAGTTAACAAAGTAAACATAGTAGTTAAAAAACTAATTTCGATTTTGCATATAATTTGCAGAAAAAACTACAACCATGCGAAGCCGGATCACGGGTGCTAGAACTTAATAAAACAAAATTGTTCACTGTCGCGATGACGTGCGATCTTTGTAGCATGTGATCACATCTGCATCGGTATGAATAGACTGAGCCTAGTCGTGACAACTTGCTTAATTTGTGGATTCTGAAAGCTTTAGCTTGTTTGAACAGTCATCTAGACCTGCAACTCATCGCCCGCTTCGCTGAGAGACAAATTTAATAACAGAGCTGTAAGTACTCCCTCGCTAACCCTTTAATGGCCACCCCTCTGCCATTAAACATGTTTACTCAAAATTATAACAAATGCTTTTAAATTTTAAAGTACCTACTGGACGTTCCAGTATACAAAGCTCAAAATAATTTATAAGAGACTTTTTCGTTCGTTCGTTTCTTTTTAAATCCCACAGAAACCTAATTTTTTACAAGATAAAAAGTATCATATTCGATTAGATAATTTCATGAAAAGGTGAAATCCTAATAATACGGAAGTTGAAGTTTGTTACTCAATCGCGAATTTTTCAGTATTAAAAGTATCCTATATTTTATGTTAATCCAATTAACATATAATAATTAATATTAAGTTTAATTGTTTATTTGTTTGTAATTTATTTGTAAAATACTTTGTTATAGATATTGTTAATTATAATAAGTGTTAATCCAGGTATTAAACCACCAATGTGTCAAATTTCATCCAAAACCGTTCATCCGTTTTTGCATGAATGAGTAATAACCATATTCATACATCCATACATCCTTAAAAACTTTCGCATTTATAATATTAGTAGGACTGTTAATATTACACGACCAACAAGTTGCAAACAAATTTCCAAGGTGTTGACGAAGTGTGTACTGTGAAGTAATCCAGATGGATTGGTCTCGGTTTTGAATATGTATATAATTAATATTTATCTTGCATGTACCTACTTATTATTACTTCGTGGTATACTTTCCACGCAACCAAATTACGATCCATATCACGCGTGTGCGTAAACAGCTTTTTAGTTATACGCAATGTAAACAAAATGAAGTACCAGTTAATCATAAATGTATTATATTACTTTTATTTCATTCGTGTAGGAGCGTTCTTTCCCATTAATCTCATTATCAAACATGATGTAAATTCTGTATGTTTGTGTAGCAATAAGAAAAACGCAAAAAGGTTTTCCCAGAATATCAATTTCGAAGGTATTTATTACAGTACATATCAAGTTATTGATTTTCAATCTAACAGTAAACGTGTTATGATCTAATTTACCTCGTGTCAATAATTACTTGTGCATCTCTTCCGGATCATAAATATAGGAACATAACGTTGTTACGTACCAAAAGATTCAGGGTCGGCTGCCCTCGTATAGGGGCCATAAATTCGAGCACAATTAAAGTGCCTTTCGGACATTGACTGATATACAACCTCCTTGCAACATTCACCAAGAGATTTGTGCCTTGAGACCGGACCGATCGGAGTGGAAAAAATGAGGAGGCAGCGCGAATCCTGCTACAAAATTTATTGGCGGCAGAATCGAATTATAATTTGCATTTTGTAATTTGCTGCTAGAACATAATATAATGTCATGTAAAATATAAAAGTATAATTTATGAGTAACAAGCGAAACAAGGCACGCTGTTCTTCATTCTTCTTCTTAATAGCTCTTCTTTCGGAAATTCGGAAGGCTCTTCTTAATAGCCTTTCGTAAGTTTTTGTTTCATACCAATGCGGTTGTAAAATAAAATTGCTGTCTACTTTTGTCTGTTTCGCCGCTAACTTCTTCTAAATCGCCCGATGAATGTTGACACGGTTTGAACGAATGAAAAGAGAAGATTTATAAACAAAAATTACATCGTGCGAAGTCGGAAGGTCAATGTATAAAATATAAATGTTACAGCGAACGTGTAAATTACCTGATTTCAAATCATGCTTAGTATTTGCGTGAGATGTGGAAAATACTGTTCCATGTCACTGTAAGTAGTACGAAGTAAACATTAGGCTCAGAAACAGAAAGGTTTGCGTGTGCAACTGAAATAGGTACGTTTGTAAGAATTTTATCGAAGGAAACATAACGAAATACGGGTCAGATTGTAGAAGTCGCTATTATTTGAAAAATTCTCGGTGCATTTTAGCCGCACGTTAGAGGATATTGCTTTGAGACTGCAGAGTAAGCTTATATTTTACGTCACTTCTCAAAAATGGGAACAGTTACAAAGTTGCCCCGACTAACCTCATTTAAAGTACATAGTTGAAAATCATTATAAAACTTTAACAGTTCGTTAATTTCCTTTACTTTATTAATACACCATCGGTGGCCAAATTATTAGGGACAGTGCTCATATTCATGTAAACAATAAATGATTCCCTGGTAATGACAACTACATTTTTATGGATGACTCTGCACTGTGTCACAATGCCAAAAGTGTACTGCATTCTTGGCTGAAAAAAATGTTTTGACTTGGCCAGGGAATTCACGTTGACTCACCAAACTGGCGATGCCGAAAGAACTGATTATCACCAAGCGCCAATTCATTGAAACTCTCATCAGAGATTGGAATCATAACTCCACACTCCAAGAAAATGCAAAAACATGTATTGAGAGCATGCCCCGACGAATAGAAGCTCTTATTTCAGCAAAGGGAGGCATCACTAAATGTTGAAACTTGTTTTATTAATTTTTATGAATTTAGTTTTATGAATATTAGTCATACGAAGAATATAAATTTTTGTAGTTTTTATGATCCCAATAAAATACAGATAAAAATAAAAAAATACATAAGAGACCTACAACGAATCATTTGTTAGAGAAATCCAATTAGACAAGAAAATTCAAAAATCTAAGTAGCTACGAGTATTGTACCTAATAATATGGACACTGCACAATAGACGTGCAAGCTATGTTGATCTATTTTTGCTGTAATAAATACGATTCAACTGATATTGTTAATAACATCTGTTACCGAGCAGCAATCAGATCACTGAAACGCAAACCACCTGGGTATTGATAACAAATACATTACAATCTGTAAAATTAAACGTGACCTACGTGTCGTTTAATTGCCATTTAGATCAATTACTCCATAAGAGACTTTATTAGAGAGTATTGTGAAACTTAAGGTACCATCAAGTGGGCTGTCAGCTTGTCTTAATATTAAAAAAATTAACAAATTTTCTAATATTTGTAATTTATTTAACGATTTTTTAATATAGGTATATAGATATTTATTTATTTTTTATCTCCTACTAATCATAAATCTTTGTAATCTTTAAATTTTGTGTTTAAGTTCATATTTTCTTAGTGTTTCATATTATTATTATTAAATTCAACAATATATATAAAATATTATTAAAACTAAAGTACGTGCAAGAATAAATGCACCTCTGACTCCTCATCGCACAACAAACATTCATACATCCTAACAAACCCTTGCAATCATAATATTAGTAGAATTCAAAGCAGACTTTTTACCTCATGCTGCTTCATCTCTCATGGGAAAGCGTTCGGGGCGGAGTAAGTATTGAGTTTGAAAGCTCTGATAATTTTAAGCTTCAGCATGTGGCGCCATCTGTTAGCTTTTGAAATCAAACTGTCTACGGCTCACACATGGGGCGGTTCATGAGAATTCCTCTTAGCGGGGGAAAATTTACCAGCCTAATGTTTCCCTTGTTTTTGACTAGATGTCGCTGAGAAATCGTTTTGTTTTCTTTTTAGTGGGAATTTAGTTTATCCAATCTCAGTTTCCTTTGCGTTATTCGGTATACCGTGGATTCTGATCTGAGAAACGAATTTTCATGATAGTGGCGATTCCTCATCCTCCAATATGAATATAAAGTTTCAACATAATATTCATGAGTGCATAAAATAACATTACCGGTCACATTTAGTGGAAATTCTGAAATAATAAATTCACTGCACCTAAATAGCCAAATAATTATTTTTAAGAGCTTTTTAAATACTAAAAAAAGTATAAAATATTTTTTTAAAACAACGGCATTACTCTGTTCTATTTGCCAAATAATTACTATCTTAAAGTGTATAATACGAAAAGGCTGGATTGGATGGTTTTTGTTTTTGAACGAAATGAACATACGAAAGTCGCATGAAATCCATTTCTGATGTAAGTAACGAGGTTACACGATTGTGCTTTTACTGAAAGGTTTCCCAAAGCTTCAGACATTTGTTTCTGGAACTGTTTAATAAACCAAAGCATATTATATACTTTTTACGACAAAGGAATAATTTTATGTCAAGCCCTTTAGATGAGTGATTAGGGCGCTTGCCTTAACACTCTTTACCAGGATTCCCGAGTTCGATTCCCGGCAGGGTTAACTTTGAAAATGAACTTTTCAATGTAGGCACACTGTGTTCCGCACTCATTTGGGCAGCCCTTGTAGCGGCAGTAAACACCCTCATACAGATGACCACGGTTGAATGACAGTTTGGTGCTGTTGTGTTTCAGGATATAGGGATGTAAGAGCCCATTTCCCTATCGCTTCACAATCCCTTACCTATGCCTAATCCTACTATAGTACTATTGGCCTAGAATTAGCATAGTACTATTGGCATAGTATTAGCATAGTACTATTGGCAGCGCACTTGCAGCACCTGTGGCGTTGCTTTGTAATAGGCGACGGTATAATTCATCAAACTCGTTGCATAATTTAGAACGAAGCGGACTATCTGGACGACTGATAAATCTATCTAACGATATTGTCAAATATAATTTGATATTGTTAAATTAAATCGATCTCGATGCGGTATGATCGACAACTTATGAAATTGCATGTCTAGTTCCAAATGGGTCTCGTATGTAGATCAGAAAAAATAGCATATAGAGTACCTACTTGAAAATATTCCTTATTTGCTTATTAAATAACGCTCCTTAATTTTGCATACAAACAAACAAACAAATATTTTTATTAGTATAGATTTTTTATTAGTAAATGTGGAAACATTTGATATCGAATTGCAACTGGCATAAAAATCAAATACCCTGTTACATTTCCAATTCTATTTTCAAGTGGCTCCGGCTGAAGCAAAAATATCCTGAAGCTTGCCACATATGCACCCACCTACTACAATCGGGAATTCAATTGAATCAGTTTAGAGAGCACAAACGCCACGAACACAATTTTGTCGTAGAGAAACTTCGTGAGCCACTTTACTTCTTCCAAGTTCAACTTTACTTCAACTAAAACAAAAGCTTACAATGTCACAGAACTGAACATTAGTACTTATACGTGCTTCATATATAATACCTACCAACAAGTTCAGTTGTGACTTAACTCTGTTACCCTTGAACCCATTATTTTAACTGTTTCGTGACTTTAAGTGTCAAACCCATTAAAAATTAAACTTATTTATGACGAGTTAGAGGCAGTTTTACTAAAAATGCTTAATGCATAAGCCCTTACTTAAAGTTAAACAAAAGGCGAACCAAAATTTAACTCAGCCAAGTTTTCTATTACGAAACTATACACATTTTCCAGACTTAAGAAGTTTTGGAGATGCCTTTATATTATTAAAGATAATGATTAATGATTAATGTTAAATTGGTACTACTATTTATATTTAACTAGCCTTTGTCTAAGCCTTCGTCCGCTCCCATTTTTCTCAGAGCTTAAAATATTTATTCAGTCTTTATTGTTCATATCTTCTTGCCAGCCATTGATTTTTTTGTTATTATTTTAGATTATCCCCTTTATTCACATAATTTTGTCTGGATGAAAGGTACCTCATGTCCTTTTTTGTGTCACTGACAATGTGTATGCAAAATTTTGTGATGATCGGTAACAAACAAACAAACCAACAAACAAAAAAAATGTGAATAAAATTTATTTTCTCATACATTTTGCATGGAACGGGTTTTTATTCTGAGGTTATACGAAGTTCACTCGATCAGCTAGTATTATAATAAATATTACATAATAATATAATGTTCTTGTTTCAAAAATATTATCCCAGAAAATATGTATTTATAGGTAGGAACAATATAAGCAGGTGTAATTAATACGGTTCAGTGGTTTATATGCTGGAGGGCGGTGGCACATGCAGAATCATTGGCGCTTGTTGTTTGATTTGCCCTCGAAACCACTACCACAGGTTTGCGTCTTGTTTCTTCTCTTATTCCGCTACTACACATTACATATTCTCAGACCCCTCGATTTGGTACAGTCGAGTTGGTATGAATGTGACGTAGAATTAGCAAATAATCATCTGTGAAGGTCTGGTTAAATTAAAAGCTACTAGACGACTAGAAGGTAAGCGTAGGAAGTACCAGAACAGTAGTAAGACTGCGCAGAGCTTAACATGCGTTGCCTACGCTTTCTTAGTGATGTGTGTGTCGCTACAAATCTAAATATTTTAGTTTTTTGAGACAAACATGTATTCACCAATATATTTTACAATTTACGACTCATTGGATGAGTGGTAATGGTGTTTGCCTAACGTTTGAGGGGCCCCGGGTTTGATTCCGGGTCAACTTTTGAAAGACTGGTCTGGATTTGAAAAGTAGTGACAGGGCACATTACGTTTCGGAGTCATTTGTGCAGCCCGTCTGACCGCAGTTACAATGCCCTTTCAGAAAACCACTGTGAGAAAATAGCATGTGGAAAAAATTGTGTTTCGGTGAGTGAGTAGGGGATGCCAGAGCCCATTACCCCAACCCATCATTATCCCTTATCCTTAAGCCTTCCATGGTCGGCAGCGCACTTGCAGCACCTTATGACGTTTCTTGTGTTATAGGCAACGGTAGCCACCTACCATCAAGAGGACAGTAAGCCTGTATACATAAAAACAACATAAAAACAAAACTATCTGTTAGAACGATACAAAAAAATACGTGACCCCCAACGGAGATTCTAATAACGATATTTAAAAAATTATGAAATTTGAGCGAGATAGGTACGAGTACCAATAGTTATAGTGATTGCAAGTTTCGCACTACTGATTCGTTTAACTCAAGTACCTATAGATAGACGTTGTTGTTTATTCTGTATCGCTGCATTCGATATAAGTAAAAATCTTATAATACAAGTGTATTTTTCTTTTCTCTACTCTTTTAAAATTTATAGTAATTTAGTATACATTAATAGTTTATTATTTTATAGCATCTCTATATAATCACCAGTTTTTTAAGGACGTTATAGGTTAATAATAAGCATATGTACAGAATCTTAATAGATTTAATACAGCAGTTACAGTACAAAGTATGTATGTTTTACACGACAGGGGCTTGCGAGTTTGTATTCAGTTCATCTATGGTAATAGAATTTAATAATCTAACATGAATAATCTAAGCTAAAAGCTAAATAATCTATAGTATATTTCTTATTTTCCTAATAATCACATATTCTAATAAATAAATGAAAATAATAATATAAAATTGTGTGTTAATATAAAATACTAAAAGTCGTAATAACAATAATAACAATCGGTCAGGAGCATAAAGATATAATTCCAAGAAGTTACCTAATATTCACTCTACGGTCAGGAGGCTCCGCACTCTGCAGCCATAACTACCGGTAACTTGAGCCCTGCCCTTAGATTGCTACTTGCGGCAATCTAGTGTTAATTTTTTATAATACATTTTTATTGTTTTTGTTAGTGTTTATCTTTCTTCTTCTTATTATATATAAAAGGCTTCTGTGTATGTATGTATGTATGTATGTTCTCTATGGACTCCAAAACCGCTGAACCGATTTTGATGAAATTTTCAGACAATCTGCAGATTAATCCTGTGAAGTTTGGTAGCGATCGGACGCGGGCGAAGCCGGAAGCGGGTCGCTAGTATTATAAAAAACTTAACAATCAAATATTTTTTTAGACAATGGAGGATAATTTACCTAGGTACTATCTTTATTTAAAATATTAAATTTATAGATTAATAGAAGTTTAAAAACAATATAGTCCGTGTCTAAAAAGATGGGAATTTTTTAAATAAAATTTTTGAGACTTTTTTTTATTTTTTTTTTAAACAAAACAAAAAAGATAACATAAAGATTACATAAACCTGTACATAATTTATTTTACATGTAGAAAGTGTATAGAAATAGTGACCCAAAGCTTGAAACTGAAAAAGGGATTCATTAATTAACCGAGTCTTCCTAATTTATTATCGGACTTTAACGAAGCGAAAGCGCTGGTAATGTTCTTCACGCATACGTCTCCTCCATATGTCGGGGCACACCCCCGCTTAATGAGGCTTACTTTGTGAACAACAATGTAGGTGGTCGATATTAAGAATCTGCTGTTCAAAGTCCAGATTAGATAAGCAATAAAAATTACAAGTAATTGTTGAACATATTTCGAAGATCTATCTATAACAAAGGGTTGTTCACTTTCCTTTGTATTCCCGGCTCTGCTTTAGCTCTTACTTTAGATATACTTATATATGTTACCTTAGTCGTTGTTGAATGGAGTGTTCAAAGACTATTGTTGTATGTCATATTAAACTGTAGTGTTACTATATGAAGGTTACATAATAATATAATCCCATTGTCATTTGATGCACAGTTTATTTAAAGTACTCGCTTAAAAATGTTATCTAACATGAATTCATCAAATTAGATAAAATAATTGCAAGTGAAATTGTGCTTTCCAAGGAAAATATAATTATGAAAAATGGGCTGTATAAAGTCTTTCGCCCCCAGTACACTGTAACGTTATTTATAACACAAAGCTATTTCTATGCTTATTTTTGGGGGCTATACAATTTTTGGGTTTCGATGCTCTTTACCACCATGAAATAACAGCATATGTGCCGTTTAAAGATTGCAAGAGACCATTTTTTCATCCCCCTTCCTAATCCAACGCACTTGCAGCACCTGTAGCGTTGTTTGTGTTAATAGGCCACGCTAGCCACATACCACCAAGTAGACCGTCAGCCTGTCAGTCGACCTTAACATATAAAAAAATAAAAGTAATGCTCTAATCGTTTGACATTAAACTAAGTTCTAAACTCAGACCTTGGTAGTAATCAAACTCACGGAACTCTACCCAAACGCTAAGCCAAAAGGCTTACAACCTTTATGGTAATTATAAAATGAAATGGAAAAGCTATGTCTTTTATTACAAATGTATATTTATAGATTCATTTTAATATAGTCATAATGTCAGGGATTGCGTCAGTGGGTGCCGGTTGCGTCGTTGCGGTAATAGGTCACACTCCGTAGTGTGGGTCACATGCATCGGACTGCAATTAGTCGAACGCTGAATTGCCAATCCATTCGCACGAACGTGTGTTATTTTGATTCCTTCCTTATTGAGGCTCTATACGCTTTAATATGTCCACAGAATATGTGCACCGAATTACAATCAGTACTGAATGTAGTAGGTTGTAAAAACAATACGAAATACGTTAGGGCACTGAGAAAGTCTTGCCTCAATAAATGTTTTCAAAATAATTTTGATCACAAGCAATACATCTCTTCATCTTCCATAACCAATGCTATTACTAACCACATCTGCCGCGTGTACCTTAGGGAGACTAGCACAGTCATTTTCTCAAACCATCATAAGGTCATTATGACTGAAAAACCGTCTTTCATTCCACTTGACTTTCATATTAAGAAACAGTGTCAAAGTTACAGGGAGCAAGGTCTGCTCTTATAAAGAGTGTGATCAAGTGGTTTCAGTCCTGTAGTGGTGAATAGTCGGCGCAGGCTTTTGCACAGTGTGTTAGTGCATTGTCATTGTCGTGGTGAAAGAACCAAATGTATAATCTTGAATTAGTTCCTAAGTTCTTAAAAGTTTCGATTACTTTGGGCAGGCACGTTTCAATGAACCATTTATGCGCAGTTGTGACTACATACAAATACGCTGCACTATTAATTTCGATTATAAAAACTTTTTAACAAAAAATAAAACCGCCGAAAAAAATGAAAAGCTTAAAATAATCTTCTTATTTTATTTTACCTAAGTAATTTTGAGTCGCCGCCGCGCATCACTCTTTACGTAATTTTTGCTTGTTTGGCGCCGACTCAAAATTACTTAGGTAAAAAAAAAATAAGAAGATTATTTTATGCTTTTTCAGTTTTTTCGGCGGTTTTATTTTTTGTTAAAGTTTTATTTTATATTTTTTGTGGCTATTATCTAATATTTACTACATGCTTAATTTTTAATTTTCCCACCCCTAGGGTAGGAACGTTTGTTCCAAAATTATACGAGACCAACTTCGAGGTATACCCTATCCATTAAAAAAAGAATTATCAAAATCGGACTACTGTGTAAAAAGTTACGCGTGGTTATACGCTACAATCGGTGAGTGAACAATCAATCATCCCCTGTTTTCCTACCCTTAGGGTTGGAATTTTTTTTCCAAATTAAAATGGGACCCCCTCGAGGTACATCCTTTCAAATAAAAAAAAATTATCAAAATCGGACCACCCTGTCAAAAGTTATGCGTGATCATACATAAAAAAAATATACGCGTCGAATTGAGTACCTCCTCCGTTTTTGTTTTTTCGTTTTCGTCCGTTGAAAATACAACTAAATTTTTTTTCGTTACTGATTATGATTTTCTGATAGCGACGGGTGTATCCTCATCTTTTCAAACCCTAAATATATAGTCCTAGGGTGTTGACACTCATTACCTAGTGCAAGATTCATTTCTCCACGATCACCACGATGCCATAAACAATTGAGCTATTACTGCTCATAAACAACACAAGTACGAACACGTCTTAATATGCTCCAGCAGGAAGATCCCTACGCGTCTTGGTTGTGTCATATTGCAAAACTTTCCTAATGCCCGACATACGAGTATATCTTCTTCTTCTACTTTATATATAAATATCAAGTTTTCACTTATGGAAAGAGGGATAAACGAGGAAGGTTATCCCTCTTTCCATAAGAGGTTTGTTTGTTTGGTTGTACGCGCTAATCTCAGGAACTACTGGTTCGAACTGAAAAATTATTTTTGTGTTGGATAGTCCATTTACCGAGGAAGGCTATAGGCTATAGAAAACACGGACGAAGTCGCGGGCACCAGCTAGTATAATGTATATTTGGTGTATTGAAAAACGATTGATTTCTAGATATGTTTTATCCAAATATGTACTTATGTATATAATTTGTAAAGTAAACTTTCTTTTACAGACAGTTTACAAATTATGTACGTACATAAGTGGGTGATTCAATTCAAATATCCTCATATAAAACGTTCCGCTGCCCTCTGCCGGAAGCGCCTTACGAATTGACACAAAATATGAGCGATCCACATGAAGCCGATAATAATTACTAATATGTTTGCTACATTTTCAATACAGTTCATATTTGGAGTAGAGCCAAATTATTAACAATATTTTACAACCATATTGAGACAACACTTACTCGTAGCTGCCTATTTTGGAGAACGAGCGTGTTACACGCTACCATTTAATACCCTCCTCACCTATCTAACGTTTTTTCAAGAAAATTTAATAGGAGTCTATAGTAAGTATTTTTTACTTGTGTATCCGTCACCTGGTAAATTTTCCAGTTATAATGTCTTGAAAAAAATTTTTTTTTTCTTCAGAAACCTATCGAGCGGGGTATCAAATGAAAGGACTCCGTGAGCTGATTCCAAACGTATATCAAATTATTGTTTTTCAGCTAATTATTTAGTAAAAATTACTAAATTTTGGAACTCTTCCTGACAGGAAACAGCTGAATATTTTTTTTCTAAAATAAACGCTAAATGACTCGTTTTAATCCTAACGTCTAATGTGTTGAACGGAATTTTAAAGTCTTAATTATTACTATTTTTTTATTCTTTTCTGTAAAATATGTTTTTTATGTTTTGCGAAACAACAAGCTGAATATAGCCAGGCCCAAGTATAGCTGAATATAGTGCGGAACCTAGTTGAATAAACATATTTTTGAATGTTTTTCTACATGTGTTTTTATACAGAGTTCGGCAGACAGGTTGCCGAACTCCTAGATATATAAATGTACATAAAGCTGTATATCAACACAACGACTAAAAAGATTTTCGATGGCAAACAATTCCTCTCAGAGCACTGTTGCCCTTTTAAAAATAAAATATTTACAAGCCATCTCAAACTGTCGGTGGAGACATGAGATGCATTTATTATGCGGTTGATACTTTGATATTTATATTATTTGTTTGGGGAGATCGTAACAACGGGAAATATAGCAAATAATATTTTATATATATATAAATTATAAATATTATATAATATTAGTTTTAATTATTTGGATATTCAGCGAAAGACAGACAAGAGTCAAATTTCATTATTAACTGGTAATAAATAATAATTGCACTGTTATTTCGAAAACTTCTTGATTAAAAATATTAATATCGATACCAAAAGTTTACTAAACTTATCAGAGTATAGAAGACAGAATTACTGTAGTGATACTTAACTTGATCTTTTCTTTTCAAGCTGATTAGAACACTAGCAAACCTAATTGAAATCCTTTTCTTCTAATAATGAAGTGTATATAAAATTGAAGTTTTGCTACTATTATATTACATTACATTATGTAGTTGTTAAGGTGCCACGTTCAACCAAAATAATTTCATAGATTTAATTGATTGTTTCGATGGATGTGATAATCAGCGAACTTACCCTTACATATATTATAAAACAAAAAAGTCCTCCCCCGCGTATGTCTGTCTGTTCGCGATAAACTCAAAAACTACTGCAGCGATCTCCGGGAAGGTTTTTAGTATATAATTTACAAAGTTACACGGGCGAAGTCGCGGACAGCAGCTAGTTAATTATAAAATGTGTTCTCTAATACTTTTGTTAGACTTTATTTTGAAAAGAAATAAAAGACAAGAAAAGATTTTAAATAATCTTGAGACACAAATTATGTCTTAGGTTTAAAAATAAAATCTTTTACGTGAAATTGATACAGGAATTTGGCATTGAGTGGTCTAAACTAAAAAGATTCTGTAATTTTAAATATTAAAGACAGATTTTATTCGTGGCATAATGGTCTTTAATTTATGGCCTTTTTTATTATACTATTCGTATTCGTCACATATATTGAGGTCTTGAACATTATTACCTAATTAGATTCCTTGTATGTATGTATATTGCTAAAACTAAAATAATTCATACTACATAGTTATCGAAAACTGTATAACCATTTTCTTTTCTTATTACATCGTTAGTTATATAATAATTCTGTATCTTGTATTTTTCAAATTATAATAAGATCAAATCATAATAATATAATAACATTTCCTTCAAAATAGGAATTCTCACAACAGGTCCTTAGTTACTTAATTTTGTATGTTATAAGTGACATATAATAAAATTATATGCGATATCTTGCCTAGGACACCCCGTAGGCTGTCTGTACTTTGGTCGTAGATCATGCAGCCTTTTATTAAAACTAAAGCAATTTAGACTGTATACATATTAAAGCCTTGATCCTTTTAGCGATAACATTGACCTGAACCAACTCATTGCGTGGTTAAAACCACTTTAATATTACGTGGCAAGTGACCTGCAAAGCCTCCGACTGTATATTGTTTATTACCTTTACTTTATAATATTTGACCTCGTATAACCTAGTTCAATAAACCTGCCGTATACATTACACAAAGAAAGCGTATTTGTTTTCTATTAAGCAGCTACATTTGTTTAATAGATTATGATCAACTTTTAAGTAGTTTAAGTACAAACAATAGGTACAACAAACAATGTGTCATACAATTTTAAAACCCTGTAAGTACTGAATTTTTTTTTAATTTAAGACAAGGACTAACCTAATAACTTATATTGCGCAATGTGCAATATTGCGCATCAAATTTTTGTAGCTCTTCGGAGATAACCGAACAGATTTAAAATTGGAAGGATTTTCTTAAATGTTGTGTAAAATATGAAAAAAGAAAGAAAAGTATCCGATTCAAGCTTTACTGTACAATGTAAGTTAATTAATAAGCCTAAAAAAAAGTAGTTATACGGGAAAATTTTATACTGAACTTTTTTTTAGCAGTATTTTACTAAAATTTTTTCTCAGAAAATGGTTTTTTTTTATAAATCTGCCCGATTCAAACTTTTTTCCATATAGTCTATTATGCACTGTATTTTTATCTAACTTGAAATTTTACTCTAAGAAGTCAAACTAGGCGACGAAAATAACGCTGTTCTGCTAAGTCCTCGCCTTAAAATGTTCTAAGTAATAAAAATTAGCATTTAAATTTATACTTTAAACTGAAAAACGCTGTAAACAATGTTTGTATAAATAAATTGTGTATTGGATAACTAATATTCATAAAACATTTTCATTAAACATGATTCGCTGTGACGGTCTTTGTAACACAATATTAGCCACTAAAAGCCGTAATATTGAGCTCGAAACCTTGTGCAATACATCGCTGGCTCCTTGACGGTTCATTGATATCAACCAGTACTTGTGTACCTACTTGTGATTTAGACTCTTATACTGCATATATTGAATTGAGATTCGTTGAAATAGGAGATCGCTGTTCAAAAGTCTCTTTATTCTGCGAACCTTGGAATTAACAAATGCTTTTCCCGCGTATATTTTCCGATTCGTTTCGATTCTTATAGAATTTTCATTGAAAACAAAGGAATATAGTACACTATGTATAAGAATATACTAAATATATAACTTATATACTTAGTATATACACACCGTTTTCTTTTTAGCTACAGTACTTATAGTATATCATCAGTCCGATATACGTATCTGTCCGATAAATAAATAAAAGTGTATATTATCGATCCAACTAAGGGACCAGGTTTGGATCACTTGCAAAGTTAAGCAAACGAGCTTTTAAAAATTGGCCTTAATCAGTTTGTTATTGATAATTAATTGCCAAATAAATTAATTTTTTATTTTGTATATACGATTAGCATAATTCTCTGTGAATTATTTTTAATTATATACAATAAAAACACAATGTTATTAAATTAAAAAAAAAACTAATTCATTTACTAATCTTCAAAGGAAAGTGGACAAGAGCTGAATTATTCATATAAAGCGATTAATCCTTCTATTATCCTATGACAAACGATAGAACGAAAGCAATTTTTATGATTAGATTTAATCTAACGCAATAAAATATCACCAAATAAATAACAATATAAAAGAGAATACAATCACACAACAATCACTCGGCATTTATCAATTGGAATTATGAGGTCAACCACGAAATTTAATTTCGAAATTGTGGTCACAAATAATCTAATAAGTGGTTATCACGTTTATCTGACTGACCATTTATAATTTATTGTCCTAATGCTTTGGAAATAGAGTCAAGAGTGTGGTGTTAACATAATGTGAAGCTTGGTTAACTCTATATTATAAAATAATAATAATAATATTATAAGAGATTTGTATTTTTGTATGTTTATAATGAATAAACTCAAAAACTACTGGAACGATTTTAAAAAAATTTTCACCTATAGAAAGTTATACTCGTATTATCAGCGAGTAACATAGGCTATGTTTTTATAAAGTAACGAGGACAGTCGCGTGCAACAACTGCTAGTATTATTATAAAATGAAGTTGCTGTCCGCTTCTGTCTTTTCTCCGCTAACTTTTTCTATACAATCCAACAGTTTTCGATATGGTTTCCACTAAAGGAAAGAGCGATAAGGGGATATAACATGCAGAAAAATGCATCTGTGTGAAACTGGGAGCAGGTAGGTACCTAATATACTTTGAAGCCTTTTACGAAATTTAGTCTTAACTTCTGTATTTTTTATTATCTGGTGCCCTCGACTTTCGAAAAATATTATGACGCCTGACATCTTAACATAAAAAATTAAGGTGACGACGGTGGCACTGTCACGCGAATTTATTTATATTTTTAGA
The DNA here is from genome assembly GCA_945859745.1 of Synanthedon formicaeformis. NCBI lineage: Eukaryota > Metazoa > Arthropoda > Insecta > Lepidoptera > Sesiidae > Synanthedon > Synanthedon formicaeformis. The sequence continues at coordinate 7,477,775 of OX243954.1, forward strand.
CTAGCTGCTGCCCGCAACTTCGCCCGTGTAACTTTGTAAATTATATATTAATACCTTCCTCAAGAACCACTCTATCCATTGTTGAAAACAGCATGAAAATCGGTGCAATAGTTTTTGAGTTTATCGCGAACAGAAAGATAGACAGACGCAGCGGACTTTGTTTTATAATATGTAAGGATAATCCCTCGGGAACCTAAAATTTTTTCAAAATTAAAAGTATTCCATATGTTAATCCAGATGTCAATCCACTATCTATGTACGTTTCATCCTAATCCATTCCTGTCTTTGTGTGAAAGAGTAACAAACATATCTTTCTCAAAAACATCCATCCTCACAAACTTTTTCATTTCATTTCATTGTATTTTATACATTATTTCATTTAACAAATAAAAAAAACACACAATAACACTAACGTAACACACACATAAACACGTCAGCTGAAGACGAGAAGCCTTCAATTCCAAGTTCCAAGGTAGTTTATCATCTATCCATATAATCTGATACGAGCAGCCCTACGTATATCTGCTGGATATAGGTTGGTGGCGATTTCCGCTTTATCTAGCACATTGCGCTTTTAGTTCAGATTAAAATAGGTCGGCACACGAGTGTGAGGAATTAAAAAAAAATGTATCAAACAACTTACCTCAACATCTATAACGATTTTCTTTAATGTTACCCTAAACTTATTACCCTAAATCGGAGACGACGTTTGACTCACTGACACCTCTGCATTTTCAAAATTATTCATGTGTATTATACATAAAAATAAAATAAATTTGTTAGAATAGATTTTAAATAGTTAAAATCAATTAGATAAATTAATAGGTGTCCCACATTAGATGCTTTTTATTTAAGTAATATGTAAATAGAATAAATTCAATAATTTATCTAAGAAGGAGTGGATCTATCATTTTGTCTATATAAATAAGATACGCTACAAATCTTGGAAGACATATTTGTAAAGTAATATCTGTATTTAATAATAAAATAAATTTATTGATTAAAAAATTATTAAACTAAACTAACAACTTAAATATTAAAAAAAACAAATTTATTAATAATCCCAATATTAATATAGGAGCAGGTTCAACTTTAAAAATAACTTTAACTTTAAATTTTTTTATAGTTGGCTCTGGTCTGGAGCAGGCAAAAAGTGGCAGGGCACATTGTGTTTCGCAATCATTTGGACTGCCCGTCTGGGTGTAACCAGCACTGTTTCGCATCTGTTCCTAATCCCTTATCCTTAATCCTACAACAGTTGGCAGCACACTCAGCGCCTAAGACTGCGTGTTTTATAAGCAACGATAGCCACCTACAATTAAGTGGACCGACAGCCTGACCAACGAACTTAACATTTAAAACAACTTTCCTAAATTTTAATAGCTACAATGATATTAAAACATTTGTGTCTAAATTACCTTTGTGAAAGAACGTTTTTATAAAAACTTATTACCCACGTTTTTCACTGCGAAAGAGTATTTTAATCAGTTTATATAAAGGCAGGTGTAACAACATCAAAGAAATTTTCTTTGCGGCATCGTGACCGACGCGGCGGAAACACCGCCCTCACTCAGGCAACAGGTAACCTCTATCTAAACATCATCAACGAGAATTATTTTCATTTGTAATACTTTCTTGAAGAATATTTAAATATGTAGTTATATATTTCCACTTCACTATAATTATCATACTTTATCATACTAAATATTTGTTGTTTGTTATAAATCATACTAAATCTTAGTTATTGAAAAAAAATTTAGGGACATATTATATGTTGACAGTTTATATGTGTACGATTATAATAAACGTTTTTAAAAACATATTTATGAAACGATTCTTTGCATACATACTTATGCACTCTACTCTACCTATGTGTGTCAATTATATCGTAATATTGTTATAATCTAAAAAGGAGTACAAACGTGTTTTCAGTATTATTTGCTTAAAAGGTTTTTGGGTCAAATAAATATTTGAGGTACAAATATTGAATCAGGGTTGGGTGTTTAGGTCTCACTGTATATATCTACATACTCGTATAAAATGTAAATGTACTTTATTGTTTCTGGTACACGTAAATCACGTATTCTTCCGGTTCTCTTATTAATCGATTCGCAAGAAAATGGAATAATTTTGGAGATTTTAAGACTTACGATATTATGAACAGCGTTAAAATAATATATATTTTAGACCTGTATTTGTTTCAATCGAAATGCTAAGAATTCTATTATAAAACTAGCCAGAAGAGAAATTAAACATAAATACACCTAAACATCCTGGTGATTATAAGGACGTCATGCTTTCTTACCATTAATGTGAAAATTTGTCACTGTAAAAATTTTTAAAATACCGGTGTGCCATATTAAAACAAGTCAAACCTAAAACCTAAACCTAAAAAGTCTACAGTAAAACACAATTTTATTTCTGTTATTTTTCTTGTGTTACTTACACACAATCTGTTATTGATGTCTATTTTAAGACAAGGTCTTACGTGGAATATTTCACTTTTGTTTCTTTTAAGAGGTTGGTTACTAACCACCAGAGAATCTGCCCAGTAATGACTGAAACGAAATTTTCTGCCACTTCACTTCTAAAACACCTTTTCTCTATAATTGATTTGGTTCTTCTCAAATATTCTACACTAGCTGTTGCCCACGACTTCGTCTGCGTTGAAAAATGAAAATATTTAACATCTTTATCGCTGTGACGTCCGTGGCGCCGCCACGGCGACAGTGACACCCAATTTTTGATATTTCAGACGCGAACCATTTGGACGTTCTGTCATGTAACGGCCATGTCCCGGAATGAACCTCGGGAATCTAACATTTTTCACGATAAAAGGTGTCCCATATGTTATCCAGGTAATAGTGTTCCAAATTTTATCCAAATCCGTTGAGCCGTTTTTGCTTGAAAGAGTAACATCCATATACATATATTAGTAGTAATATTAGTAGAATAATTGATTTTATTCTTCTCAAATATTCTATATTAAACTGTTAGCAACCACTTGCGTGAAATCAATATTCCAATTAACTAATACAGGTAGCTTTCATATTCGAATTTCAGGATTTCTGCAAAGCACGAAAACATAAAATATCGTGTTACAAAGCGCGAAATAATTTTAATTATGCCGCCATATGTCACATAAAGAAGAATATCGTGTTCAATAAATAGATCAAAGAAATTTCTCCACTGCCACATTAAAACTGACTGATGGATCTACCATATTTATATGACGATAGGAGGTATGATATATAATATAAGTATGTCTTCGTGAGAGCATTATTTTCCCCTGTGATTTTTTTTGTAACAATAGACTATTTTTGCTTCTCTGTAACGACGATATAATCCGTCTTTAGAAATGGAACATGGAAGTATATATTTAAGTATATTGAGGTTGGACTATTTACTCTCCGTATCTATTGAATAAGTCCCTTTGAGAAAATGTCAGTAAGGGAACCGAATAAATATTTTTATCATTCACCTATACGAGAAGTAGGATGTTGTGTAATTGAAATGTCAGTATGCGGAAACCTGAAAATGGTAGACTAAGAACTACGTCGTCGATTTTACATTTAATTAAACGCGTTTTAGCTTTAATTACTTTGCTCTGTTCAATCTTAAACAAGCATGTCTAGTTAACTGATATTTACTAAAAATATAATTAATTAAAAATTCTAACTTATTATAATATTATAAATGTTAGTGATTTTTCATTGTTTACTTGCTGACCCGGCGAACTCCATATAAAATCTATGAGAAATGAATTTTGTCACAATTTCTTTTCGTGAATATTTCAGATATTAAATAGTTATTCTGCTAATCGGAGCGGAGACAAATTCACCAAATCAAGGATCATAAAAATCGGGCCAGTTGTAGTAGTGAAACTGACACGTCTGTGTCAATCAGTTATCGTGAAATTTTGCACACACATTATAAAAGATACAGAAAAGGACACAGGAGGGTAACGTATTCGGTGTTCTTCGTTGTACGCTCTTTCCATTAGTGAAAATCGAATGAAAATCTGTTCAGTAGTTTTTGAGATTATCGCAAACATACAGGCACACATACGTGGCGGGAATTTGTTTTATAATTTGTAGGGATACACTTATACTAAAAGCCTTAACTTTCTGAAGTTTATGTGTTGTTTTTTATATGTATATAATAATAGTTTCAGACCTTAATGTACTATAAGTCATTAATGTGTTTGCTTCTACAATGGACAATGTAATTTACTTATCACAATTTTTTTTATATAACTATCTATATGAATGAATTATACCCGCTTACTGATTATCCAACATTGTGAATCAACCGGTGTAACAAATATTCAATAAAAAGAGCAAGTTTACATCAACAGGTAGCCGTCGCTGTATAGTTTGTAAATATTTAAATGTTTATTGGAAATGCAACAGCTTTTGAGCGCTCAACCTGCCTACAAGTGGTTCAGGTGACAACGCGGAATGCCCGGGTGATGAATGACCCCGGCTTGTGTGTAATGCAGACCTACACAATGGCAATTGGGACACTAAAATAGGGCAAAAACCATTCGATTCACATGTCTACATAATTGGGACATACATACATACATAAAATACAAATTTTTAACAATTTTAAATGTGTGTTCAATTAATTTTCCTTTAAAATTTTTAATTGTTAAATTGATTTAGTTTTTACCTAAGAAAATACAGGAGAAGTATTTTGTCAATCATTAAACAGTGCGGAGTGCGCGGGCCGGGCGCGCGGCGAGGCTACAGCGGCCGCTCTCTGCGGCAGTTGAACGCTAGCGAGCGCTACATTGGGATCACTCGTAGCGTAGCCCTTTGTATACCACCTCACAAACTCGTAGCGCTACGACAGTCTCGTAGCGTGTGCTACGCGCGGCGCGACTCAATAAAGAAAAAAATACTAATATTCAAAAAGAAAAAATAAAGTATTTTTTAAGTTTAAAACAACAGTGATTTTAAATTTAATTTAATGTGTGTTTGAAAGATTTTTGTGCCTCATCGATTAAAATTCTATTAATTTTTATCAAAGCGTAAAATATACTTTTATAAAGACCTGCGAATTGTGTAGTCAAAAATTAAAGCACTCGTGCCGTTAGGCTTTTACTACGTGCCCGCCTGAGTTCACTACTTAATTTGGAAAAGTTCTTTCCATAAGCATAGCTTAACAAGTCGACAAAGGGGTTTGTCAAAATTTCTTAGGAAAAGCACAATATTCACTACGGACTCTCGTGATATTTCCAGGTTTCAAACTAGTATTTAACAGTCATTAACACCATAACACGTAACAGCATACTGACGAAACCAATTAATCAGTGCCAGGTACAAACTATTTCGTGCTAAGATAAAGATCTATGGGTCTATAACTAAAGATTTATTGGATCTATTTGTTGAAAAGTTTATGGCCAGAACTAGCCGGTTTTATCCGCGTTGAAAAATAAAATATAATATAACAGTTGACAAATAATATTGTTAAGCAATATAACGCCGGACATATATTTGTCAAGCGTTGGATTTCTAGATAGCTGGTCATTCTAAAATTTCATTCTAAATATTGGTGAGATTTTTTTCAATCGGATGAGCATTTTCGAAGATGATTTCCTACGTACAAACAGAGTAACATATAAGCTTTACCTCTTTATAATATTACCATAGATAATTCATGACGAATTATAAAGATGAATCAATTAATTTTATTGAAAGCTTTTATTTCATCTATAGCAAAATTATATACAATCAATAACAATAATGATCGGTTATTCATCAATTCGAAAGAAATTAAATACGAGGCTAAAACATGATTTTTTTATTCACTTCTTTTTGCCAGCAAGCCTGTCTCAAAGTATTACACAGATCTGAAAGCTTTTATCAAATAAATCTTTAGCGATCAAAATCTACACTCTTTTTTATACGAAAATCCTACGATTTTATGAGATAAACAGCTAATAATTGAATTTTCTTTGCGTTCTCAAAGATGGTTTCGTTTCTATTCAGACTTGAAATTAATTCCCTTATTTTTTTCTTCAACTTATTTTAATGTTGAAATATGTAATTGCATATATTAAAGTTGACAGACAGGCTGACGGTTCATTTGTTAGTACTTAGGTGGCTACCTTCGTCGCCTATAGCCCTATCACAAGGAAAGCCACAGGTGCTGCAAATGACATAGATTCTAATTAATCCTAATCCTAATTAAGGATAAGGGATTAGGTAGGGACAGGGTTATGGGGATACATTACAATTAGCTACTTTTAATACGACTTTAATATAATAACTTGAAAATTTATTGCTTTTTTATAGGTTGACGGTCCACTTGATGCCAGGTGGCTACCGTCGCCAATTAACACAAATAACCCCACAATTACAGCAAGTCCGCTGCCGACCTTAACAAGATTAAGGATTAGAAGAAATGGGCTCTTTCATTCCTTACTCATCTACCGAAACACAACAGCACACATGCTGTTATTTCATGATGGTCTTTAAAACATACACAATAGTAATGTTATTGCCATCATCAAGTGCGACACATCCCCGTGTAATAATATAAATGTGACTTCAGCCATTAACAAACGAAATTTGGGGAAACGGATGGTCTTTTTAATGTCTGCGTCTAACATTCATATGAATTCAAACGATCTTAAGTCGTAACCTTTTATTGTGCCACATGTTCTTTCACTTCGTTAATTTCTCATTATGGTTTTATGTCAGTGAGATATTAACCGTAATTTATACGGAAGGCATTTTTTTTATAATTTGCTTTCTCACAATAATTATGTGCATTTTAATAGCATGCGAATTATGTATATTATAAGGTAATATATTATATCAATAAAGTCAGCTTGAGTGGTGCTACGTTATATATAAACTACTAGTTGTTGTACGCGACTTCGTCTTCGTAACTTTATAAAATATAGTCTATGTTACTCGCTGATAAAGTAGCTTTTTATATGTGAAAGAATTTTAAAAATAGGTCTAGTAGTTTTTTAGTTCATTCATTATAATCAAAAATACAAATTTTATTAGTATAAATAAATAATCATTTATATCTTCTATATCGACATGTTTACATATTAAAAACTAAAGTAGTGACACTGTCCGCCTGTCTGTTTTTACTGTGACCGACCCATTGCCACTTCATCTTGTTAATTCTCTTGGCTATTGCGACAACCTTGGCTCTTCGGCGAATTTTAGAATTTCTGATCCTATCCAACGAAGAAACTCCGATCACAGCTCGCTCATAGTCCTGCCATCGAAGGCCACGTTCAGGCACCATACGTCATCACTAGCAGGATGCACTCATTACATATTACATTCAGACATTGCGGCAATGGTGACGAGAACAGATAACGTTATGTTTTGTTGTTATGATTTTTAAATACTAGAAAAGTACAATACAATAAAATTGTCCTGATTGTAAACATGATAATTATAAATTAATAAAAATTGCGCTTTGATCCTTATTAAATATTATTTAACAAAAAAGCAAATATTACTTTCCACATAACCCTTGTTTTTGTGCCTTTATCGCGGTTACTCCCTAGTTAAAACTGCGCACTTGTTAATTCTCATTTTCCTTTACGAAGAACCTGGGTACTCTAAAATGAAGCTGTAGGTTTAATTAAAATTTTTATTGCGTTTAAAAGTTACTTAACAAAAAACGATAATTTTAAAATTCATACTAGGGCTTCAAATCGCGAATGTATCTACTAAATAAGTGAAATATTTAAAAAGGGTAGAAAACGCAGGGATTTCACCCCTGAATATTTGATATTATTCAGTAACCGTAGTAGCCAATAGTAGTACGCAGAAACGTGCTCAAATCTCATTTGTTCATTGAATAAATAAATAAATAAATCCGATCACTGAATTATGTATGGGATGGGATAGCTTTGCGACTTGTAATAATTCTATATTTGTTCTCTTTTATTCAGGCCCCTTAGGAATAGCATAGGAAACAATTATTTTTATATGACCAAAAAGCCGGTCAACTTTTAGGCGTAATGGGGAATAAACTACTATCTAACTAACTAGCTTTTGCACGAGATTTCGTCCTCGTAACTTTATAATATAAAGCCTATGTTTCTCGCTGATAATGTATCTTTCTATAGGTTAAGGAATTTTTAAAATCGGTCCAGTAGTTTTTGAGTTAATTCATTACAAAGGAAATCAAACCTTTTCTCTTTATATTATTAGTATAGATAAAACTAAAAATTCTTCGAAAGAACAAAAAAAGAGAAAAGATATGGTTGATTAACGGATCAATAATAAAACATAAATGTAAACAAAGTGTTATACCTAAAATATTTATTATTATAAAATTTATATTGGAAGTATTTTCAACTTTAAAATACCCAATATAATAAAAACATATAAATTTTAATTACAACGGACTCCTTTTTACACTCATTTTTAAACTACCATCAACAGATAAGAAAGTTAATAGTACGAGTATATATTTATTTCGTAAAGAGTCATTTCGACTATTTTTATAAATGACCGTCGCTATAATGGGGACGTGATAGTGAACCCAAAATGTAGTCGCGGGAAGAAGGAATGGCGGGGACGATTCGACACCTGTCCACATACCATCACGAGCCAGGGCAAACACCGCAATCGGTAAGAATTCACTTTTAGTTTTATATTGATAAAATGATATTCTGTGAGGGGAAAAATCGCATTTCAAGAAAAGATTTTTTATGCTAACGTCGGCAAACAGGCTGACGGTCTACTTGATGGTAGGTCGCCTTAACACATACAAAGCCATTGGTACTACAATTGCGCTGCCGACCTTAGACCTCCTGTCCTCCCTGCCCCTGCTTAAAACTGCAATAATAACTGAAAAGAGATAACTGCTCCTGCAGATTAAGTTTGAAAGACTTTATCTTTAGCAAGAGTTAACTTCTTGCTAACTAGTTGGCGGGAAATGTGAGGTAGTTAAATACTCTTATGGAATTTATGTATAATCTTACGAAATAAGATATTTAAAGATATATTACAAACGTTAACAAGATATAATTACAAATTATAAACTAATCCCGACATTCTATTAAGTTTCAAACGCGTTACATCTGCTGTAAGATCAAAGTTATCATGTCATGAAAATACCATCGAAGTAACAGGATACCTTTCACATCAATCGAATCTGTGGAAATCCCTTCGTTGATTGACTGATGGTCTTCAAACGACTGAACAAGACTTCACATATTATAGCTGAGAACCATCTTGATTACGTCAGCTGTCTGTCTTCCACATACAAACACACAGACACGCACGTCAAACTTATAACACCCCGTTTTTGGATCGGGGGTTAAAAACTTTAAAAGGCAACTTTTATAAAATATTTTTAAAATCTTTTTACTGTATGATCTTTTTATTGCATCTCTTGTTAAAATGTTTTATCGCCTCTAAGATAAAGGTAAATAAATTTGTCCCCTGAAAACGAGGAGAGAGAGAAAGAAAGACATATTCTATTATAAAAGTCTCCCTGTTTGCGAGCCATTCTCTACCCTACGATTCAATAATACAATGGGCTTTGTTTTAATTTAATGAAAGAATAAAGTTATTTTACGGGTGCATTTTTAATTATATCCAGTGTATTGACTCTTAAGTTGGACGTTAAGTTGGATCTTAAGTAGATGGATACTGTCGCCTATAAACACACACAGACGCTGCAAGTGTGACGATATAGAATAGAAGTGCGGACCTTCATATGGTAAACTAGCTGGTGCCTGCGACTGCGTCCGCGTTGACAAATGATAAATATCTGACATAAAATAAAATAGTTTGAAGGCTAATACGCGTAATTCAATTTAAAAATTATCTCAACAACACCTTCATTCAGTATATCAATAAATGACGCTAGCGAAGGTATATATGTACGAGTAATTGTCAAATACGAAATAATTGGTTGTCAGATGAACACACTCTGATCTGGGTTCTAGCGTAATACTCAGAAAGCAGGTTCAACTCTGAAACGTTTAATTATTTACAAAGAGCGCTAAGTCAAACTTCTTAGGCCTTCCTAGATTACTGTGTTTTATTAGCATAATAGCTGGTGCCTGCGACTTCATCCGCGTTGAAAAAGAAAAAAGTAGCCTATCCTGTGTCCTGTACGTCTAAATGTTTGTATACCAAGTTTCATGAAAATCGGTTAATTCGTTTAAGAGTTATGGAGGAACATATATATACATACATACACTTACAGATTTATTATTAGTATTGATAAAAGACTATTACTTAATAAAATATACTTTCCATTTTATCAGTTTGGAGTTCGTTACCTTACTGTATTTAATTTTCTGTATTTTCTTAGACAATTAAGCAAGTACAATTATTTGTATTTCCCAATTCAGTTATCGTTGAAAGATTCTGATTAGCAAACCTAAAACTAGTCTCCCGTTAACTTTGGTCTGAGAAAGACTGACTATTAACATGAGATTTCTAGACTGCAGGCTGTTTTAGTCTATTAGGATAAATCTAGGTATACTAGCAAAGTCGTTTGTACTGATTGACTAAATGCTGAAATTTCGAACATTGATTTATTTTATTACGTAAGCTTTTGAAAATTTCAATTCGCTAGTTAGCGTTGTAGTAGGTAAATGGTTCAAAGTTGAACGGTATATAAACTCCAAATGTAAAATAACAAATCAACTCTTTTTACAATAACATCATTTTTATTATCCAGATTATGTTTCAAAATCAGTATGACTTGGTTATATTTACTTAAAAGCTGTCTTTTAATTTAATAGATCAGTTTCAACTAGATATTTGTTTATGACAGGTTTTCATATAACTTATTTTAATAGCAAAACATGATTTTGGCTTGAATAAATCAAAATTACACGTGACATCTTCGACAGCTACAGTTATTAATAATTCTGTGTGTTTACTATAGTACGATACGATATATCGTATGTCACACAATTATCACGGCCTATCCACGAAAACCATTATATTCACGACCAATCAAAAATTTATATTTGGAAATAATATTTGCAAATAAATTGCAAATTTTATCTTTCAACGCGGACGAAATCGCGGGCACTAGTTAGTAAAATATTTATACAAACTGACATAAAGGTGCGTTAATAATTTTGTATTACTGACATGGAATACTAATTCTTCTTGACCAGATTTTCCTCTGTAGAATTATTTTATTCTCTAGAACAAGTAAGGTAGTCGATGTGACTGTTCGTCGTACTTCTCTGGTTTATGTGACAGAGTATCGCTGGCCCTAATTTGTACAATGTCACAGTTATATCGCTCCATTACATTTTCTCGCTTGATTTAGTCGCCTTCGCAAACAACCTATCGCTGAGGATTACATACTTCCTGACCTAACATATAATATAACTATAGTACCGTACAAATTATAGGGAAGCGATGTGGCTATTTGTTTCTGAGTACTTTTAATCTACATGAAAATTTCATGGCCACATCTCTTGTAAATACGAGTATAAGTAGCAACACGTTGAATGATAAAAAGGCGTGTGAAGGCAAAAAGTTTATCCCTTGCTCAACACACGACCTTGTCAGCCGAATGCTTCTTCGGATTTCCAGTTTTTCTAAGATGAAAAAGAAAAGCTTTTGTGGTATTAAACGTCCATTTTTATTATTATACTTTTGACGAAGAAAGATGGTAACAAAACAGTGTCGAAGTAACTATTTATATCTTACAACGGTTTTTTATTAATATTTAAAAATCTTTTGATGACACAGATATAGATCAGTCAGTCGAGTTGTTCATTAAAAATATTCAAAACCAAAGGCTAAACGACAGAGAATGATTAAATTAATTATGTCATAAGTGTCAAAAGTGTAGAATAATTTATTTAATTCTATTATAACAAATTCGATATTCAATAAATTGTTCATTTATTTTGGGTAAGTGATAATTGGTGATAATATATTATGATAAAATAATATATTGGCGACTTCGTCTGCGCCCCTTTTTCGTCTCGTACAAATCTCGTTTTGTATTAGTTTGTATGGATCGCTAAATCGTATCATACGGGATCGTGCGCTGGGCTTAATATTGCCTGAAAATGTCATCAAAATTGGTTGAGCGGTTACTCTCTCCTTCAATACATATTATGTTGTTTTGTTTGTTATTTTAATTGACGTCGGCAGACAGATTGACAGTCCACTTGATGGTGTCGTGGCTACTGTCGCCTATAATATAAGCAACGCACAAGTCATTCATTAAAACACGTTACTTTGTATCAGTAAATCTACCACTCCAGTATTTTTTTGACTGTGAAGACACACTGTCACGATTTTATATCTAATTGAAAATCTAATCACTGTGTTTCTTCTACAGTTGATAACGGAAATCAACGTGCAGTTGGCGCTTTTCCGGGACCTGTTAATCCACATTGGTCAGCCCCACGATAGTCCCGAACTCCGAGAACGGGTGCGGCGCCTCAGACGTGCTTGCGTCGAAGCTACCAAACAAACCAGTCAATTAGTGCTTCCAAATTGCAAAAAGTAAGTACATTTTGACACATTTAAAAAAAAAATTCAAATTTGAAGATTTGTATGTAATGAATAAACTCAAAAATTACTCGGCCGATTTAAAAAAAAATCCCCCACAGAAAACTATTTTATCAGCGAATAACATAGGCTATAATTTATAAAGTTACGCCGCCGAAGTCGCGTGCAAGAGCTAGTATCTAATAAAACTAAAAAATAAACCGATTTTCGCAAAGAAGAGAACTTTAAGCGTGGCGCATAATTTTACTTTATTTATTGAGTCCGGTATAATTTAAGCTTAGAGCTTAGTATAATACAGCTTAAGAGACATGGAGGAGTAAATCGCTACCTGAAGTGATGTAAATAAGTCAATAGATCACAGTTTAGGGTTAAATTAATGTGCCGCTACGACCAGACAAATGGTTTTATAACAAAACAAATTTGGACTAAATTTAGCACCGCCTGCCAAACTAAAGTGAAATTAGATGGACATTAATCTTGGTGTGTGTCAATTATAAGCAAATAAATCAAGACTTTTCGTAATTTTTAAGTGACTTAATATTACTTACAAATTATCTAATAAATAAAAACGAATCAGTTCTTTTTGTATACCTAAGTTCGAAATAATTTTTGGTATTTTTCACGTTTATAAATATTAAAAAACTCCTGAGGACACATGTAATGATTATATCTGTTCTCTCTACAGCATAATCGACAAGATTTTGCAATTGTCATTGTAGATGTATAGATTTATGATAATTAATTTCTTAATTTATTTAACAAAATAACATTTGAAAATACCTTTTTTATTTTTTTTCTTTATTTTCAATTGTAAATTATATACATAAAAAAACACATCAATTAATGAAAATTAATTTATGCGATTACGAGTAATATGTTTCAATGACGAAATTAGTAAATAGATTAATGTGATATGAACAAAATAAGTTTGAAACGTAACTTTAGCTCCTTTTATACGCGTATCGTATAACAAAAATATGTATTATCAACTATATTCATTTTATCACCTACACTATTCATTTGAGCAAAGGATTTTGTGTAAACAAATTTCAAAACATGACATATAAATGTAAATGTAATCGGGTGTGACTCTATAATAAAAACTTTTTGGTTAATGTGCGTTTTTGGTTTTTTGTTTCACAAATGAATAGTGTATAGTAACATAATTAAAATAAAAGTAAGCATTATTTTATATTCACATCTCAGTACTGTGGAGGCGAGAATATAAAACTGTAGCAGCGAAATAAGCTTACACTTCCACACAAACTGCACCCAATTATTTGCATTTCTAAAGGCAAAGCAGTCGACCTCTCGGAAATGTATTCTGAAGGAGAAATAATTGCAACAGTTTTCTACCTTTTTACCGCTTCTATAGAAGGAAACAGGAAACTAACAAATAAAATGGGTAGGCAATTAAATAAATTGTTGTCGGCAACTTGGTTTGTTTCAAATTTCCCTATATAAACGTGGGCCAATAGATTATTTGATTTAATCACTTTGAAATAAAATCATTGCAATTCTCAAATAGGATTCAGGACTCGGGACGCGTTTTTTAGATTACACTTAATGACATCATCAGATGATATATAGATATAATACAAGCGACCCGCTCCCGGCTTCACACTGGTGAATTTTTTTCTGCAAATTATAAGTATATAAAAACCTTCCTCATTTAACACTCTTCCCTTTAGCGAAAACCACATCAAAATCCGTTGCGTGGTTTAGGAGTTAAAGAACATACATAAAGACATCCTGCTATGTAAGGCGATCACAGTAAAATACCGTACGTGTAACCGTCGTCTAATTTCAAAGTCGGTAGCGCTCCAAGAGGCGTGTTGCTTGTGTCCTTAGGCGACGGTAGCCACCTACTTCGGTATGACATGGTAATATTTACTCACAAGCTGTCGTTTTATTTAATAGATAAGTTTCAACTATATATTTGTTTATGGCAGATTTTACCTCTTCATAATATAAAAAATAGTGACTGAAAATTTTAGTTATTACACTTTTAATGGTCTCGCTTCAAGATCTAATTAAATCTAAATCCATAACAAAAAGACAGACGCCATTAACGCTCATTCGTTACTCGTTAGTGTTGCAAAATAATTCGCTAAATTTGCCATTGTAGCGAAGATAATTTCATCAAGGATCCAACTTACTCCTATCCATTTCTTCAAATGGACTGTATTTTTTTAATTTTAGCAATGATAAAATATGATAATGAGCAATGATGGCGCTGGCTAGTGTCAAAGTCGGTGTGTAAACGCGAGAAGAAAGCAAGCGTCAATCATTGATCTGAACTAAATATACTTATATAGTCTTTGGCGTCAATAGCGTCAGAACGTATAGAACAATTGGCGTATGGAACGTTATTCGAATGAGTTTTTGCGTGAAAGAGGAACAAACGTACATCCATACAAACTTTCGAATTTATAATATTAGTTCCTAACACCTGCCGCTGGGATGTAGGTACCTATAGCAGTATTGAATATTATTTGCCTTTAATCGTTGCACGACACTATCTATCGTTCTCTCGCCACCATCAACACACCTGCTACATTTAAATTGAATGATATCATTATTTTGATAGAAACAGATAGATCTGATGGTTATTCAGTTCTCTTCCATGTAAAATACCAGTCGTTATACTTTAGTGATATGTGAGGGGTGCTATAGGTACATGTAGTCGGGCCGGCATTTCATTCGGCAATGTCTACCGCCCGGCTTTTCCGACACGGCTATAACTATTAGCAATTTGTCGAACGTTCATCTACACATATTCGATTCTACCGCCCGGCTATGCTGGCCCAACTATGTATAGTAACCGTTACATGCGTCTAAACGTTGCACCTCCTCATATTCGAGGAAAGGTGCTCCCTCACCGAGTGCATTCACCTGTAGTGGTTTTGCAAACTTTTCCTTGTTAAAATTAATATGTATATTATATGCCTCATTATGACTCAATTGCCTTTTCTTAATTTTTAATCACATTATTCAAAAAATACGCATAGTAATTATAGATCTCACTCGTTTTTTTTTTCCTTTATTAGTTATCTTCTTTAAGGCGAGGACTTAGCAGAAAAGAGTTATTTTCGTCGCCTAAATCAAATTCTTAGAGTATAATTAAAACTTAGATAAAAATACAAAATAAGTCTATACTTAAAAAAGTTCAAATCGGGCAGGTTTATAAAAAAAATACTATTTTCTGAGAAAAAAATATTATAAATTACAGCTCAAAAAAACCTTTCTCGTCACAATAATAAAAAAATTCAGCGACAACTACATTTATTTTTAGGCTTATTAATTAACTTAAGTTCTGTACTAAAGTTTTAATCGACTACTTTTTTTCATATTTTACATAATTTTAAGAAAAACCTTCAAACTTTAAATCTATTCGGTTATCTTCGAAAAGCTATAGATTTTTATAGCCATAGATTATCGTAAAAATTATCTCTGGTCTGAGGTTAGTCCATGTTTTAATACTAATTTACTTAGAAAATTAAAACAGTGTTTTTCGTTTATTAGATCGACAAGTGAAGGGTGCGCAGAACAACCGCAGCTGGTGTTGCTGTACTTCATGGCACAACTGTTGCTAAGGGAACTGGCCAAGTGTCATCGCCTTGTACAACTTGTACCAATGGACATGACATCTTATTATGGTTGGTATAGATACAATATGATAGCGCACATTAAATATAAAATCGTTTGTCCTAACTGACTATCAAAGCAAAGCCAAAACTTTGGAGTCCAGACAGCTGAAATTTGGAGTATCTTGAAAATTTGAATCATCCGCTAAGATAGAATTAACTAAAATACAAAATTATCCAGCCTCTACTTTATTTTACTTTTCCAATCCAGAAATATTGCAAACTTGTCGCAAACATGCGACTTTTATAAGAAAATACTACTATTTTTTTCATCGGATGACGTAAATTCTCTTGAACAAACATGTATGAAGACCGATAGCTTCAGATTAGTCAACCGTGCTATGTCAAAGGGGAATTACAAAAATTACAATCTATCAAAGCCAATGTTTCTTTTCCTGAATTGGTTATATTCCGGATGCACCATACATGGGCTAGCATTTGACTTTTTGACGAGCCCAATGGGTGAGGGGTTAAGGTGCTTGCCTTATCGCTCTGTCTCAGGGATACCGGGTTCGATTACCGGCAGGAAATTAACTATTCAAAGTTGGTCCTTGTCTGGATTTGAAAAGTAGTGGCAGGGCAAGCTGCAATTTGCAATCAATTGGGCAGCCGTCTAGTGACAGTAACCATCCCCTTACAGAAGACCACTACCACCTTGAAATTTGAAATTACAGTTGTAAATTTGCACTATTTCTACATAATTGTGTGATAAAATCGTCAGCTAATTAACTTAACTTACTAAACATTGTAATTTGAGTTTATCCAAAAGAAAAACATTTTAAATTCATACACAAAGCTCACCGGTGCCTAGCGTGCCTGTTTACCATTTTTGGAGGACGATAAAATATTAATTTTCATTTGGCTACCCAATCCAGTCCTAATTGTTTTCCTCATTCGTCATTCATGAACTCTGGCAAAATGGCTAAACGAAACGTACCTTTTGTAAACAGAGAATCGCGCGGGACCTTCTAATTTTGGCAACGTGATCAGTCAGATTCTACTGTGCAAGCAGATCACGCCAGACTTCAATCAGGAGGAGCTTTGCAGCATCGCCAAGGACACACAAGAGATCACAAGGATAATGAACGATATTCAAGAATTTCTGCCTCAACATGAGAATCTTAACCATTTGGGTAAGCGTAGCTTTCATATCATTATAGAGCCCATTTTCCCTATCCTTTCACATTGAATTGCAGCACCTGTGGCGTTACTTGTGTTATAGGCGACGGTAGCCACCTACCATCAAGTGGACCATCAGCCTGTCTTCCGAACTTAAAAATTAAAAAAAAATACACTAAGTGAGAATATTTATATAACCTTAAACTAAATTGGCTGTAGAGAGCTTCGGGTATAGCAACTTTTTCAATACTATCCCGGTTTCGCTACGCCTGTCTACACCTTCTACAATATTCATTGAAACATCTGGAAGTCAAACCGAATTTAAAAATAAATTATTAATGCAACAAATGGAGGATTCGTTTTCCCTGTTCGCCCGTTTAAAACTGAACAGATTTTTGAAATCCATTTTACATCCTTACAAATGCACACATTCACAGATATTCCGTTCCATTAAATTTGGGCTTTGTTTCAACTTTCATAGGAATCAAGTTGTAAGGAATAACAAATAATTTTTCCTTAAAACAAATATTTGTTGACTAAGTTCGAAAGAGATTTACAATTGAGTTTAAATAAAGATATCCGTGTTGGGACCAAACAAGTTATGACACGTCATTAGAACTTTGAAAGAGTGCTACAAACGAATGCTTAAGAAAGTAATAGATACTAATAATAAATCTGTAAGTGTAGGTATTGTATGTATGTATGTATGTTCCTCCATAACTCTTAAACGAATTAACTGATTTTCATGAAACTTGGTAGATAAACATTTAGACGTACGGGACACAGGATAGGCTACTTTTTTTCAACGCGGACGAAGTCGCGGGCGCCAACTAGTTTATAATAGATTTGGTGTTACTATTGTATAGTAACATAAGTTACTTTAAAGTTAATTGAAATTGACCTTGACTAACCAAAATATATTTTAACTACTTTATGCTAAAAGTTTTTAATTTAACAGTTCATTTGACAAGCTACTACTTCTACAAACCTTCGTTTTTTAAATGTAATAGAGGTTTCAACTTCTAAAATAAAAATAATGGCCATATTTTCTTTGTTTGTGTATATTTACTAAAAGAATACAATCGGAAACGGTTCCTTTTACAAATGTCTTTGTAAAGGAACGGTTGTTTAAATTTTATATTCTGGACCAAATACTGGGATAAAGAAATTCCTCGTATTCAAATACTGATAAATATTTTAGTTCCTATAAATACAATAGAAGTGGTTAAATATAATCTTATTGTTCTTTGTTTAATTGTTAATTAAGCAATTGTTCTTCACGTCTTTACCTTCCAATGTTTAAATTAAAATAATTTACGATAAGAATAAAACAACTAAAGTTAAAAAATTATTTAAAATGCACGCTTATTAGAAAAATAACAAATATGAGTAGTTTTAAACATAATTATGTTCAACACATCAACAACAACAATCAACAATACATCAACAAACATTAAAGCTTCAGTTTTTTCTTGAGAGTATAATAAAATTATTTAGGGCCTCTTTCACAAACTACAAGTAATGTGTTGATTAGTTACTTTTAAAAAAAAATTTCAATTTTATTGAATTATGCACTCGGTTTACTGCATCATTCGATAGCCGATTTTTTATTATTATTTTCTATTTAATGTTTGGGACGTTTACCGTACAAACAAAGGTATATCAGCTCCATTATCCCCGGTTACCGGTGACTTTAAATGACAGTTTGGCCTACTTGACGTTGGTAAAAGAGGCGCAATACCTACTAGCATTAATTTACTCATAATATCATAGGTGTACAATAAGTAGTTGTTGGAATTATACCTGTATGCATGTCATATATAAGTAAATTAATTCTTATCAAAGAAAATAGAGATTCTAGTAATCATCCAATCAATAACCCATCGACTCGAAGTTTGCACTAACTTTATTTTTTTTTTTTTTTTTATTTTAGCGTCGTGTTGGTTTGTGATTCTCTCTTGATTGCAAGCCTTCTTTGACGTGGAATGTATATACTTACTCGTATTTATGTACTTATATAAGGCTCTACTTGATTGCAAAATTTATTTTCCTCCCTTCTATTTGCTTACAGAGACAAATGTAGCGTTGAAAGGCGACGATGTGACCGAGCTGTGGCGTAATAAGCGAAGAGGATCACTGTACAAAAGCATGGGAGTGCTCTGTTGTGTGTCGAGGCCGAATTACCTCTGAGGGTGACCGGATTCGCCTTCGAGGCGGCCCAGCTAGAAACACCAATGTAATTTGCACTTACGTACGACTAATTAAGGGAACCATTCGCGAAGAGGTTTGTATGTGACAACAATAATGTGTAACAAGTGTTCAGAAACAGTGAAACGAACCTTAAATCTATTTCATAATGCGATGTATATTAGAGTAGTGGTGATATACGATGAGTGTAAAGCGTAGACAATGAAAGGGTCCATTAGACTGTTTATTTTTTAGTGTAACATAGTATATGATTTAGGCCCTTTGCACATTACGATACTTGTTAGATACGATACCTACTCCAGTTGAATACAAATTGCGTACTCGTTCGCGACTCGAGGTTCGCTACTAAATATAAACCAAATTTTATCTTTTTCAATTACACAACACGACATTTTGACGTCACTCATATGTTTAATTATGTCGAGTGACTTTAGTGATGAAGGAACACTTGCGGTCTTTCCGTTTTATGGTAACAGAAGATGACTTATATTAACATAAATATAAATTGCAGAGATTTTGTGGTTTTACAAGAATTACAAAATTTCCTGTTTAAATTTAGTAATTAATTCTTGCTTCGCCGCCATTTTGCTGATACTTGTTGACATACTTTGATGACACGGCGGGTATAGCAATACTATAGTCGCGAACGTCTATACTCTTACTATAGTCTATTACAGTGGGTATAGGATAACCGGTAACGAAATGTGCTATTCATCGGACATATGTTAGTGTGTGATACTCCGCGGAAGCTCAACCTCGAGACTTGTATAGGATATTTGCGTAGTCTCTGAGTATCTTAATGTGCGAAGGGCCTCAGTGAGATTGAGTGGAAATTTTTAAATATTTTTAGGTATTAATATAAAAAAGTCACGTACTATTTAATAATAATACATCACACAAGGTAGATCAATTAGTAATATGTAGATAAATCTCAATATATAAAATTGTAAGTATAATGAATTGTAACGGATTTACTTATCGCCTGGGACGGGATCAATTGCGTTTAAGTAGAAAAATTGTAGCATGCAATGCTTTTTTGCACAATAATATTTTTTTTTGTTTAGATTGTCAAAATGTAGTTTAGGTACGAATATTTTATATTGGTTTAAGTCTTGCCGCGTCTAAAATAAACGTAGCCTAATAGTAATAATTATTATTCTAAGATATTATGAAATTATTCACTAAGTACCTACATCAATTTTTGTAGCAACATAAGCCATTTACGGAAATTTTGTCACGTCTATTATTATTAATAACTGCATAACTTTATTTAATAGGAATTAGCTATGTTTTTCTTTGCATTTTAGTAATATATTCTAGGCTTTTTCGTTATGAAAATCGTTTAAAATCAGCGTTAATTTTCAAACAAAATCAAAATTTTACTTTCGCAACCACACATTGTACCAGACAACATATGTCCTATAAAGCTGCGAATTTATTCTCTATTTATACTATACTACATAGATATAAGTATCAATGTCACGTCAAAAACAAATATAAAATAATCGTCGATTGCGCTATTGTGAAATATTAAAGTTCATATCGGTTCACCTTGGGTTCATATCAGTCTTAAGAGTGCGTATAAAGCAAACAAAATTTATAATTTCACCCGCGTGGCCCCTTGGACATGATAATGACACAAAATACGTAGAACTACGCACAACATGCGACGGAAGATAGCGCATCTCGCTGAATAAAAATGTTATAAGTGCCAAAAGTATTAAATATTAATTATTCCTAAATTACAATGGTAAATGAAAAATTGATACATAAAGCATTAGATAATCTTACTATCATTTTGAAAATAAAACTAAAATCGATGGAAAAAAAATTTCTATCGAGAAATTTTCATTATATTATGTTTTCTGTCCGAGTCTTCACTTTCATTTATAATGTATTTATCTATTTTAAAAAAGTTTTTAAATTGGACTTTGTTTACTTAGATAAAATTCAAATCTAGGATTGGCTATTTCTCTTTATACGCGCCCTTAAGTTATTTTACTATGACTATTTAGTTGGCCTTAACAGCTTTAGATGAGATGTTTTTTCTGTACCCACTGAGCCGTTGATGTATACCTGTATAATACATCTACTTGAGACTTAGATATAAAAAGTATTAAAAATCTACGTACTTAAACTTACTTAACTGTTAACTGTCCTTAAATATTTGCAATTCTTGTCTTTTTCTCTCAGTATACGTTACAATATGGTACGTCTTCCAATCCCACCTGCTCAGTGCTCACTGATCCATATTTTCACTTTCTATTGAAACAAAAACAATATCTCTCTTATGACTGAAGAAATATATTTCGGTTTTTTTTCCACACGATTGGTAAATGTTTCCTATTGATAAATTTCATCGTTTCTCTTGCCGGAACCATAATTCATTTAAGGCCTAGTTCAACTGAAGTTACATGTTATTTAATTAAATTTTTATTCTAGTCAATTATTATATTGCTCTTAACAATGGCATTATAAAGCTTTTAAGGGCATTTGCTTAAACATTAATTTTAATTGATATACGAGTACATAGATTATACTAAAATTGTCGGAATATTTAAAATACTTTATTCACTGAGTTACCTTATAACAAGGCTTTAATTTTTGAAGTGTTCTTTAGGTGCATTGGGAACTTTTAGTATGGAAAAAAACAGTGAACATACTGTGTGCGACACCTTCAGTGACAATTAATTGTTACTTATAAGTGCCATCTACCCGAATTAATACGTCGTACTTCTTGGTTCATAATAAGCTGTTAAGATAAAAACAGATGGTTTAGTTTTCACTTCTGACATGCAGTCCTATGACTGACAGTTTATATTATTATATTTTTTTGTAACCTATGTAACTTGCTTTATTTAGGTATAAGTAGGTTTTAATTATATACTGATTTACACTTAAATCTAGTCGCTCATTAAAAGAAAATTTTATAGAATACTATTATCATAAAAAAACAATTTATTCATATACTTATAAAAATCAATTAGAGTAAGTTAGAAAGCTAATAAATGAATTAAATATTAAATAAATAAATAACACATTCAAAATATAATAAACAGTTATTTTTGTTAGTACAACATAATTAAGTTTATTTTTGAAAAAATAAACTCAATTAAGTGTATTAAGGTAAAATGTATTTTACAGTCGAAAAGCTGTGAAAGCTTTACCAGTGTATGTAATAGAAATGTAACAGTACCTATTGTAATAATATATTTCCAATAGTTTACTCATCCGATATATTTGTCACTTTATGCACAAAGCCACATTTATAGAAATATTATATTCACTTTAACAAATATCCAAAACAACATATAGAGGAGAATGACGAAATTCATTGATATTTGATCTCAGGGCTACTTATAGTTCTCGTTAATTCGATAAAAAACGATAAATTCGATATTTGTAGATAGTAAAAAAGCATTCAAAAAGTATAAATTATTATGGCCTATCTATTATTATTGTTCATAAATAATTTGTATGCCAATAATGGTAGGTTATATAGAACGAATATATTAAAACAATATCATCTATCTATATACAAATAAAAATTATTATTATAGTACTTTAACATAATTTTGTATTTGGATTGGTTATTTTCTTACATATATGTGTACATTGCAATCTCGTCATTCTCCCTTTTACAAACACATTTTATATTTTTCATGTCATAATATAAACATTATAAATGTTTTGAATAATTTCGCGTATTGTATTGTATTTAAAGCATTTACTAAAGTGATGACTGTGATATACTCGTAAAATAAATCTATTAGGAAATTGCAACAAATAAAGTTATTAGTCCAATAATAACCAAAATGTTTCATTTATTTAACCCGTCACTTCGCCAATTTGAAGTCCCCTTATGATCAATATTAACTTTATGAATAATCTTGTAAATGAACTATCTAAATATGTGTTTTTTTGTATACACCAATTTTACACCCCTATTTTGTTTCATAAAGAGTTTGGGTCTATTTTTTAAACATAACCAAATTAATAACTATGGGACACATACTAAAACCAACTTAATAACTAACTTAAACTATACAAACATCATTAAATCGTACATCGAAAAATTTATATAAATCACCAGGAAATAATATAAATTACCAACTAAAGTGTTAGATTAGTCTTCAAAATAAAAGATCTGTCACCAGATCAGATTCGAATCATCAAACAATATCAAGTCGCGGGTCTATTTTTTTTTAAATCGCCGGAATAATTAATAAATACTTAATTACATTAGTAATATCAGTGTTGCCATAATAAATAATCTGTGGGCGGCAGGATGATTCCGGTAAAACTACGCTTCGCTGTGTACAATGTACATACACGATTCCAAACACCCAACGCAATAAAACTACGCCTCGCGTTTTTACTATTAGGTATTTAGTAGCGAAAATATCTAAGTAATTGGGTTAGTGAAAGGATGTAAAAACGAGACTTCAAATATAAAAAACAGGATGGAATCACGTTTTATACGTATAAGTTAACTTGGATACCAATGTTTTCTATATTTTGGTTACAATATTTTCAATAAAACTAATGAAAATGAATTAGTACCTATGTCAACACCGGCCCACGTACCTACTACTTGTTTGTAAAACCGGCTTCACTATGTTGTCCGCAAAATTCTGTCTTTATTAGGTACTATTATTATTTAAATAAATTTATTTATTTAAATTTCCTGAAGTCCTAAATTATGACAATTTACAGAATACTCACTGCGAGACGCGTCGTATCGAACGCCTTCTAAAACGTTGTTAATTAGATTTATAGACGAAGGGCTGCCTTGCTTTACTTTGATCATATAATTTTGCAAGGCGCAGTTTTGTTCAAGTTGTTAAGTGCTGACTTATGTTTTTGGATTTTACTATAACATAGAAATAAAGAGACCAGCGTGAGCTGGTTGATTAACATTAACGACGTATGTACGACTATCTAAAGAAAAACATTTTAAGTGCTTTTTCAATTTTATAGTTAAGTATGTTACTTAAAACTAAAAATAAAAAATCAGTGCCCAACAAAAATATGAGCATTTATAAAAAATAATAATAATAATAATAATGAATAAAAAATATGATTAAAAAAAAGTTTTAGCCCAATAAATGTAAACATTTTTGGCTAAGTTTTTATTACAAAACATATTTATGCAAAAATCAATGACTTCTATATTACTTCGTAAGGACAAGGACTCCTAGTACGTGGCACCGACGCGCCGGTGTCAAAATCGAAAATTGGCACCAATGACGGGTGTTCATTCTGTGTGTAGAAAGATACGAAAATGCCTACTTACCAGTGATATGTCCAACCAACCAATGAGAACACTTTACAATAACAGAATACGCCAATAAGAAATAAAAATACTTTATTAAGATGGCAATGAAAACAAATTATTTTTAGTAACTAGATGTGCAAATTGGAGGACCATTTTTTGTCACTAGTAGTATGGTAAGGGCGCATCCTGTCTTGTTTAACATATCACTGGCAAAAATTTAAATCATCTACCACGTGGTGTTTGCATAGTCCATAGGCAAGGTACGTCACGACTGTATAGAACGAATGAAAGAAATTTTCTATGCGGATATATTTCCGTCACAGTTTCAAATTCTAAATATTTAGTCCGTATAACGAGTTTGAGTGTGGCTGGAGGAAGTCATATAGCTGCCAATTACGTGCAACTCGTGCAAGCAGCCCCGGCAACGACCGGCTGCTGTGTAGTCAATTAGGGAAGTGAAGTAGGTTGTTTTGGTGAGCGGTTTTCGTTCAGTTTGTTCACTTTCAAGCGGCGAGGGCGAACTTTGTGGTGGACAACATTGTTTCTACAGGTAAAGTTCATCTAGCCTGTTAAGTTTATATTAAGTTCTTTTCAATATTTATGAAATGTATATATTATGAAAAATGTCTACACAAATAAATAGAAGTATACCTAGTAGGTAAGGTCAGTGTTTTCAACATTATTTTTGGTCATTAAACTTTTATCAAATCAGTTGATGAGCTTGGATTTAGTTTGTTAAATTAATAGATGATCTTCGTGACCTTTATTTGCCAATTAGCAAAGCCAATTAACTCTCTGTCTCAAGGGTCCCAGTTTCGATTCGAAACTGGGCTGACTTTAGGAATGAACTATTCCTATTTGGCTCTGGTCTGGATCTGGTAAGTACTTAGTGCCAAGGCACACTGTCATTTATGCAACCCGTCTGGTGGCAGTTACCACTTTGAAGACCACTGTGGTGAGTAAGTTTTGGTGAGTAAGTAAGGGATTCCAAAGCCTATTTTCCATATTCCTTTTTAACCCCTTATCTATAATCCTACTATGGTCGCCTTGCAGCACCTGTTGCGTATATTGTGTTATAGGCGACCATCAATTGGACCGTCCTGTCAGCCTGTCTGACGACCTTAACATATTAAAAAATAGCCATTATTTCACTTGTAATTGGTGAAAGAAGCCCTTAACAATATAAGTCATGTTATAAGTTTTTCCAGAGATTTTTCCTTATACTATTAGCTATTATCTAATTTTATATTAGACAACGGGGTACTTACTTACAAGCATAAAATTTAAAAAATAAGAGGATAAATTTATATTTTAGAATTAGCGACCCGCTCCCGGCTTCGCATGGGTGCAAAAAAATCAGTGCGAATGAAGCCGCAGGCGGCCTGCTTAGTTATATATAAAAACACTCTTTCCTTTAGTGAAAACCGAATTAAAATCAGCAGAGGGACAGACGGCGGGAAGCATCTTTATTTTCTACCATGTAAACATATTTTAAATAATTCTGAAATTAGGTCAATGCACTAACTCAACTCAGATACAATGAATTTTAATGTATAGAATATAGTTGTTTGTCTTACATGTGGTAGTTCGAGGATTACTTTGGATATTGCTAAATATTTAATCTTTCCCACTGGAATTGACATTCAACATGACGTTAACTGTACACTGTACATAACAGTGTATAATATGACCCACAGGGAAATAGGAACCAGCGTCGTCATTAACACGTCCTTCATGTTCGGCTGGATTTCCATTACGCCACGTGCTTTGTTGTCTGATTATATTTAATGGAATAAACGACCTTAATTAATAAACTTTTATTATAATCGATACTAATAATAAATCTGTTAGCATCGGTCATGGAGTAATTTACTTTGTTTTCAAAGATATCGCGTTTATAGACTCTATACATGATACTGAAACTAAATTGACGATTTTTATATTTTTTTTCTGTATGTATGTATGTATGTATGTTCCTCCATAACTCTTAAACGAATTAACTGATTTTCATGAAACTTGGTAGATAAACATTTAGACGTACGGGACACAGGATAGGCTACTTTTTTCCTTTTCAACGCGAACGAAGTCGCGGGCGCCAGCTAGTTATATCATAAATAAGGTGAAAATTTCATCTCAGTCTTCAATTACATAGTCTAAATAATTGCAGAGATCTTATATTTACTGCTTATATTATTATGAGGAAATAAGGTATTTTAGAGTTTACTGCAATAAAGTTCTATCAAAATGAAAAATTGTCACTAAATATGTATAGTCTGTAGCATGAGCTACAATGTAGTATGTGCTATGAAGCAATAGGTGAGTTCTTATAACTATAGGTTGATTTTTGTAGGATGTTCTTGGCGGTGCCTATTTGAAGATTATGAAGTTTCAAAGAACTTTTTTTAAAATTATTTGTAATAATTATGTGTACCGTATAGAACACAGGAAATTGAGTGGAAGTACCGTAGACACGAATGACGCTTGGCGTCGACATATTCTATAATTACTAATACGGACTCAACGTTACTCAATTTCAGACATTTCCGATCTAATTATTAAGCATCAGGTGTAGATGGAATATCAATTAAAATTTCTAACATAACGGAGAAGGCCTTCTGTCGGTATTTAGCAAGGTATGTTTAATATTATAACCATTTTTAAGATCATTTTATTTTACTATTCAATGTGGACGTTCAGCGGTTGAGATGATGATTACTCTTCTATAGATCGATTATAATTACATATTATGTCGATTTAGTACACTTTGTATTAAATTTTGTTATACAGTTATAAACTATACCTAATACATATACGATATACTTATATACTTATAATTTTTTTTATTCGGATATACGAGTCGAGTGACATTCTCTTTGACCTATATATTTTTGCTGCCTGTGAGTAAAATGAAAACTAGTTCTGGTATTTTATTCTATAAAATAATTGTTTGAATTTTTCATTATATTCTATCTCACAACACACAACAATATGTTGTTCTTAGTCTTTTTAAATCCATCTTTTAACATATTTTAAGTAAGTATACACATAAATAAGTAAGGCACGTGTCATGTGTGTATAATTAATATAGAACTTGTCGTGCCAAACGTGCGTTAGGCAAAATTTACTAAAACTCATTAAACGTTACACACGCAATCCGCTTTGCTTTTATTTTTAAGTAAATATTCATTGAGAATCTGAAACACAATTCATATGTTATTTATTACACTAAAATATAGCTTACAATAAAACATTTTGTAAAGTTTGTGCCAAAAAATTAGTGACTAAAACACTAATTTTTTGCCTTTAGTACCACAATCACAACAAGGGAATAGGTTTTTTGATTTATGTGAAATCTAGAAAATAATAAAAAGTATCAAGATCACTTGTAGTGCCTAACATAGATAATTGTTGTTTACAATCGTTATTGATACGCATTGTTGTATTTGAAGTAGGGTCTCAAGTGTTTTCGTCACTTATTTTTTGGCACAAACTATACCAGAAGTAGTATATATGTTTTGTAGGAAAATGTTGATTGATTTACATGTGATCAAATATTTAAATCACAGTTGCGCCCTTGCCTTCAGGCGGCCGAAAATGTGTCATCGTTGGGAAGAGTGAGCGCACTCTTCCCGCCTTAGTCACTTGTAGAAAGCAGAGAGCGGTTCACGTTGCATACAGACATATTATAAACATAAAAAAAAACATTGTTTTGTTAACATTTTTTTTAAATAGAAGTTTTGGTTTATACGAAAAAATTGCTATTTTAAAAGTGATAAATTATTGGTAATATTTTTTTGAAGCTTTTTGGTCTAGCCATAAACGAGGAGTAGGCTAAAGCGAGTACC
This sequence comes from Synanthedon formicaeformis, assembly GCA_945859745.1. NCBI lineage: Eukaryota > Metazoa > Arthropoda > Insecta > Lepidoptera > Sesiidae > Synanthedon > Synanthedon formicaeformis. The sequence goes on from OX243954.1 coordinate 7,506,366, forward strand.
CACTTGACGGTACTGAGCGCCTTAATGAGACATTATAAATTAACAAGTGACAAATGAGCGACATTGCAGTACAAAGTAGTGAAATGATATGAAATAAGAATGACTGCAGTGCAGCCTACACTGCATAATATTAATAACAAAAGAACTTGCTTAAATGAATGTACCTACTCGTAGGTATTATTCGTTTCATCACAAAACTGAAACATACTTAGTGATGTACAGATTAAAATTGTTGTGTAGGTAATTAATTTAATTATATTTATCTATACTAATAAATAAAATTGAAGTGTATATTTGTACTTATAAAAAAAAATAGATTTGAAGAAAATTTTGTCTTTTTTGTTCCGGCTAACTCTGAAACGGCTGGACCGATTTTGACTGAATTTTCACTGGCAAATAGCTGATATTAAGTATAAAGAGTAACTTAGAATACTTTATTTCAGAATATATTTTATAAAAATATCTATATCTACATATTAAGCAGTGACACGCTCCTCACGTTCGCCGCAACGAAGCAGCCGATTCAGTTCAGTAGGTATGTAGCTATCTATAACTGTATTATAAGTGAATTTAAGTGTATGGTACACCTACAATAGAAAGCTATATTTGCTTAAATACTGATAGCCTACTGATAGCAACGAATACTTGGCTGGAGATAAGGTTATTAATCTAAAAATAAAAAAAATTCGAACAAATGAATAATAAAAATACTGACGTAAGTTAGCGGCTTTGGGTCTATTTAATTGTGCGTTGATAAGAAATGAAAATTTCTTTCTGGAAATTTAAAGGAAAACGTAGCGAGGGCATTTGCATGTTACCACAATTGTGTATAGCAATCTTCAAAGTCTTCTGCCAATCATCAGTGTAGATCTTGTACATATGAGGCGACGTATGCAGGATTAGTATGCGTCACCTTATACAGAGGAAAAGCTTGTAACGGGCAGTGTCATAAAATATGCCTAAATAGACTGATTATACATATGTAGGCAGTTAGATATTATGCACACTGAATCGGAGAGCACATAATTTAATTAAGGTATCTTTTAACGTTCTAGTTGTTTTTTTTTTATAACATCTAATTTCGTAAAAGGAAATTAAAAAATCATATTACCGTGCAGAAAATTGTGTAAACATCAGTTGAATTGGATTTATAGCAATTTTATTGCTCTTATTATTAACAAGCTTACCATGTTGGACATCACAAAAACCATTTTGGGTATGTAAATAGGATTTCTGTTAAATATATTTTCATTAAATTTAATATGTTATTTGAATTATATATTTTTGTAGCGATAGTTGCGGTTTCAATAGTAAAAGAAGTCGTTAGTTCAACGGGATACAATGTCGTAGATCTTGACGATTTTTTAAACAATGGTAAAATTGACGTACGAGATAAACACAAAGATGATAACATTGTTGACGTAATTCTAAAAGCAGCAAATAAAGGTAAAAAACATAGCTCACAAATTGACAATCAAGGAAATGTACGAAATATTAGAGATTTTATTTTACAATCTAATAATATGAACGTCGCATACAAACATCGACATGGTCATAAGAAACAAGTATTCGTAAAACCAAACAATTTACTGGGAAATTCCGATTCTGATGAAGAAGACACCTCATCCTGGGTTCCAAAAGCACTTGTAATTTTAAATTCGAAGGACTTTCCAAATGAAAGAAATATGAATGAACTGGCAAATGTGTAAGTGTATTTTTTCGAATAAATATGGTGCACAATTATCATAAGCTGAAGAGTTTGTTTATTTGTTTGGTTGGTTGTACGCGCTAATCTCAGGAACTACTGGTTTGAATTGACAAATTATTTTTGTGTTGGATAGTCCATTTATCCAGGAAGGCTATAGAGAACGCGGACGAAGTCGCGGGCACCAGCTAGTTATTTATAATTCATTTAGCCATTGATAGCGAGCGAAAAACTAGATACACTCGACGGTGAATATAATCCTGTCACCTATAAGAAACAAAGCACTACCTTAGACACCATTACCACCGAAAAATATACCTTTTCGTCCTTTATTTTTCTTAATCGCTCCACCTGGCAACCTCCTAGTGAGCGTTGTCAGTGACATTGTTTAGAAGGGCTGAGCGCTCTCTCGCCAAAGCCCGGTGACGATTTAAAGGTCTTAGGACTAAAAACAAAAACAGAGGTGATTCCAGTACGTAAAAACCCGACATTACCTTGTGTGTGTTACTCGTAAAGCAGCAGACACAATAACAGCTCGTATAAGCTGTTTATTTGTGCCTCAAGAAGACAAAATTTAAGAAAAGTTTTTTTTTAATAATGTGCTGCTAACAATCTATATATTGTTCTGTTTGCAGTATAAGTAACCTTCTCTCTCCGTCTTCGAATCTTCAACTTTACCATGAAGGACTAAGAAACAACAATGAAGGACCAAGACGTAAAATTGAATCATCAAAGGAAAGTAAGTATTTTTCACAATTTTATTTTGTAAACCTATAAATTTCTGTGTCTGTACCTTTTTTTTTCAGTTTATGCCCCAAACTCATTGGACGAAGAATACAAGACGCCGAAACGAGTGCGCAGCGATTACAGTAACATAATGCGCACAGCTATTCCATATGTTAGACATCGTGGAGACATTTACGAAAGAGATGTATAAACACATTACATATTTATTAATATATTTGTCGCTAAACAAAATGCATTGTATGTTTATTTTGTTCCTGCTTTTAATTGAGAACATGGAAACAATTAAATTTAAAAAAAAATCAGAGTAAATGCCTCTTTCACCTTACAAGTAAAATGTTGAGTAGTTATTTTCAAGTAACGCTAATTGGCGAGTAAATGTTACGAGTTTCTTGTGTGAATTTCATTGAAATTACCCTTGAGTAATGCTACTCTTACCGGTGACATAATTATGGCGGTTAGCCTACTTGACACTTTACTCAGAGATGGTGAAAGAGGCCCTTAGTAGTATATTTTTGTAGTTTACTAGCAACCCGCTCCCGGCTTCGCCCAGAAAAAAATTGGGTTTTATTATATGTATAAAAATAAAAATTTATAACTAGTCAATCAATAATTATTATCTAACTGGTGGTGAAGACCGCATCACAATCTGTTGCATGGTATGTTGTATGCAGTTAGCAGCTATACAGGCAGACAGGGGAAGTGACTTCAATATAGGTATACTAACAAAAGAAGCACTTTAGCTGTATAAAGTACGACGTATAATATACCTATATAATAGAGGCGACATATAGAATTTCAAACAATGATTTAATAAGTGAAATAGGTTAGTTACCGTCGGTCGAGATGAACAGAAATCGGGGCATGTGATCTCGTTTATAATAATTAATGAAGAGAGCAAAGTGGACCGTATATGCTCTCTAATATTCATATTTTCTACTTTTAAGGACACGCTGCACTAGCGTGAGAACTCAGTGATTAGGTATTTGGAAGAATTTGTTGTCTTAACTTACTATAATGCGAATAACCGAAGACAGAATGCGACGCAAGACATTCTTAATGAACTCGTGAAAATAATAAAACTTACGCCAGAAATTCAAATATTTTAGTAAAAGCTTTATAGATGGTAAGTAGTGTAAGCATAATATTATAAAGCTTGATATATCGGTTGATTTGCTATAGCAGAGAGGCGGGGACGAGGTATGCGCCGCCGGTACCTGGAGAAGGGTCTGATGCATAAAAAACACAGCCCGGGGTGGCGGGCGGCAGCGTACATTCTCGTATATAACTTTGTGTGAATAACAAGTGTCCTCAGATTATTATTAAGACGAATAAACAGTAATTGTATGTTTCAAATGTCCATGTGAAAATATAGTAATAGAAGATAGTCCGAGTTTAATTTGCAAAATCCTACGTTTCTGGAGCTATTCCTCATAGTCTCAGAAGTGGGATCGAAAAGAAAAAAGGAGTTTAGACTTCTTTTTCGATCTATGCCTACAAGAAAAACAAAATTGAACCATGGATCGAGAGGACAGGGTGAACCGACGTCATAGAAACTTCAGTGCAGACCCAGGTTAGCCCAGGTTCGAGGGCCAGGTTCGGGAAGCACTTGAACTAAGACGAAGTGGATTCAGTGTTGCTACTTGTCCAACTCAGGCGTGAGAGCATCGGTCCAGGTCGATGAGGACTCTGTGTTCGGAGCGGCCAGGGGTATCGCGGGTGCGCGATACTGAGGCGGAGCGGCCAGGGGTATTGCGGGTGCGCGATACTGAGGCAGAGCGTCGCGAACTTGATGGAGTCTCAAGGACGAAGTATTCTCCACTCACGGAGAACAAGGGAAATGTCCCTCCACACACTTGTACGGGTTATGCGAAGTCGTTCACGCAGCGAATATGACGGTCGGAGGAAAGATCAAGGAGGAAGATCGGGTTGGTATGCACATCAACAAGAAAGGAGAAGTTCAAGATCTAGGCACGAGAAGAGGAGAAGTCGTAGCTTATCAAAAGAATCTGACGAGTTGTGGCCATCTGAGGCTAAGCGATATGGGGATACAACAGATAACGTATTAGATAAGGTTTTGTCGATGCTGCAGGCAACCAAGAGTTTAGATAGGCCTAAATTTTCCTTCAACACTAATATTATTCCCGAATTCGACCCTATATCTAAGGAGCAGACTATTTTAATATGCTTAACCAAAGTAGAGGAGTGTGCTCAAATTTACGGATGCGAGGAAAAGGAAACAATTCATTATGCCTTACCAAAATTGACTGGCGTGGAAAAGTCCTGGTATCAGAGCTTGCCAACAATGATGTTTACTTAGGCCGAGTGGAAAAATAAATTAATAGAATCCTTCCCCGTCCGCGAAGACTACGCTAAACTCTTGACTGAAATGCTTGCTAAAAGAGTTAAGTACGGAGAGTCACTTGAACGTTATTATTACACTAAAATAAACATGTTAAATAGATGCAATATCCATGGACGTCGAGCTGTTGATTGCTTACTGTACGGAATTGAAGATAGGGCCGTTAAAGTAGGCGCACATGCCGCGCAATTTTCAGAACCGGAACTGGTCTTAAAATATTTTAGAACCGTTAAAGTAGGGTCTACACGTCTACGTACATGCAACTTTTAGGTCTCGAAATGCCCGCAAAGGTATAGTTCCTAGCACCAAATTTAGTAATGCGAAAATGACGTGCTATGACTGTGGCCAAAGTGAGTCACCCAGTTTCAGATGCGATAACCCCGCGGCCTAATACGTTAATTGTGATAAATCTGGTCATTTATCTATTCATTGCTTTAGAACCAAACAAATAAATAGGGGTCGCGAGAAAGACGTGAATCAAACTAAGTTTAAGGGTGAGAAACAGGTAGTCCAATTGCGCGAAGCTGAAGACTTGACCGCTAAGTATATAATGTCTATTAAAATTAACGGCCGTGTTATAGACTGTCAATTAGATTTAGGAAGACAGTGCTCTCTTATCAAGCTTTCGAAGACCAAGGAGCTCACATTAGACTATCCGGTAGGTAGGACGACAGTTACGGTCGAAGTGCAAGGGATAATGGAAACCATTAACTTGTATGTGGTAAACGACTATGTTCTTAAGTAGTCGGTACTAATGGGGCACTCTTTTATGGAAAATCCGGATATTTATATTAACAAGACTCTAACTGCGGTCATATTCAACAAAATTTCAAACCTTATATTCCTAAAAACACGTACAAACGTTCAGCTCTCAACAAACACTTCACGTGCCGTTCTGGTAAATATCGAACCTAGCGTAAACGCTCGAGTTTACGTACATGGATCTATAAAACTCAAAACAATGACGTTCTAAACTGCAGTGATACCATAAACGAGGAGGTACGTCTAAAATTGCAACGATTAGTAGAGAAATACCGTGATTGTTTTTCGAGTGGGCTCCACGACTTGGGTTTTACGAACTTAACTGAAATGGTAATCGAGCTCCAAGATGCCGACCCGGATGTCTATCGGCCTTATCGCATGTCTTATGCTGATCGAGCTGTGGTTAGAAACATGGTACAAGAGATGATTGATCATGGTATAGTTAGAGAGTCTACTTCGCCGTATGCCAGTCCAATTGTCTTGGTACAGAAGAAAACTGACGATAAGCGTTTATGTGTTGATTAACACTATCCGCTTCCTCGAATAGAAGTTCAATTAGATCAACTGGCAGGCAAAAAGGTATTCACGTCGCTAGATTTAGCCTCTTGGTATTACCAGATACCGATATCCGAAGAGTTGCGGCATAAGACCGCTTTCGTAACGCCAGATAGTCAATATGAGTACAACCGAATGCCATTTGGTTTATTAACGCACCATCCGTTTTTCAGCGAACAAATAATAAAATACTGCAAGAAGCAAATATAAAATACGCTATTATCTATATGGATGACGTCCTTATTTCCGGCTAAAGATGTAACTGAAGGTTTACGGCGATTGGAAGAAGTTTTTAAACTACTCAAAAGAGGAGGACTCACACTGAAATTGAATAAGTGTCATTTTTTCTTAAGCACGATTGATTTTCTAGGGTACGAAGTGAGTTCCAATGGTATTCGACCTGGAAATTGAAAAACTGAAAAACCGAACAGACAATTTCTGGGATTATCGGGATACTTTAGAAGGTTCGTAAAGAACTATGCTTTACTCGCTGCGACATTGACAGAGTTATTAAATAAAAGGCGAAATGGCTGGTGGGGTGAAAGCCACGCCTTTAACAAAATAAAAGAAATGCTGACTGATAGACCCATCCTTGCACTTTACGATCACAGAGCAGAAACACAACTGCATACCGATGCCAGTAAGGATGGCTTAGCCGGCATCTTACTACAAACGGATGCGGATGGCGTTTTTACCCTGTCTCTATTTTAGTCGAAATACCAACGCGGATGAAAGGGAACTCCATTCCTACGACCTTGAGACGCTAGCAGTAGTAGCATCTCTTAACCGATTTCGTGTTTATCTCATCGGCATTGCTTTTAAGGTATTTACCTACAGATTGCAACGTACTGCAATCGACACTAATCAAGCGTGATTTAATCCCACGAATTGCACGGTGGCGAATACAGTTGCAAGAGTTTGATTGCACCCTTGAATACCGCCTAGAATCTCGTATGTCGTATGTCGATGCGCTAAGTCGCAACTCTGTTGGTGAAGGAAACTCGGGACCGCTAACGTGTTTAGATGTCTTAGCAATCGAAAATAGTGAAACAGACTGGATTGCTACGGTACAATCAGCTAACGAGAAAATGAAAAGGATCCAAGGAAATTTTAATGGATACCGAATCTGAACAAGTGATGGACGTTTACAAAAATTACAAAAAGGATAGTTGAGGATGAAATGAAGTGGCTGGTTCCGAAAGGAGTTCGATGGTAAATTTTAAAAATGAATCACGATGACGTAGATCACTGTGGTTATAACAAGACTTTACAACGCATCCGTAAAAATTATAGGTTCGCTAAAATGCGCAAGTTTTTAAAGAAATATGTTTCATCGTGCCTGGAAAATTCACACCATAAAGCACCCAGTGAGAAGCGGGAAGAAGAACTGCATCCGATAGAGAAACCTAGCGTACCCTTTCATACAGTCTATGCAGATCACCTATTTGTGAAAAGTAAAAAAGGCAATTCTTACTTACTTGTTTTAGTTGAAAATTGTTTTAGTTAAAGTTCGTCAACATATAACCTGTTAAAGATACAAAATCGGCTACCACAATAAGGATTATAAAAGATCACGTCAGTCACTTCGGCATTCCAACACGTCTTATACAGACCGAGGCACCAGCTTCACAAGTGGAGCTCTTAAGGAGTTTATCACGTCGTATGGTATCAAACACGTTATGAATGCTGTGGCAACTGGAGATATTTAACAGAACCATTTTAGCGGCACTCTCTACTTCGACCCATGGTAAAGACGAAAAATCATGGGACATCCATGTTTCGGATATTCAATTAGGTTTGAACACGACGACTCATAAGACAACCCAAATGACGCCATCGGAACTACTGTTTGGGTTTAATATCAAGTGTAGAACTGAAGCAATTAATTTTAGTGAGATCCTAAATGACACTGCTAACGTAACATCTGCGAAAAATCTAGAAAACATTAGAAAGGAAGCTGAAGAGAAAATAAAAGACCAACAAACCAAGGATAGAGAGAAATATAATAGTCATAGGAAAGCCGCGAAATATTACTTCGTAGGAGACTTGTACGTATAGAGCGCCAAGTCCCTCATGATGGACAATCAATAATGCTGGTTGTTAAATATCAAGGACCCTATCGCGTAGCTAAAAACTTCCCAATGACAGATACGTTATTGAGGACACTGTTATCACGTAAAAACAGTTGTCGCTACGAAGCTATAGTTGCGGTAGACAAAGTGCAACCCTGGCTGATCTTCAATAGAGATTTAGAAAGTAGTTGCGAAGAAAATAATTCAGACGATGAATAATAGCAAAAATCGCATAATTAAACATTAAATTTATTAATAAGTTATTCGTTATGAAAATGTCTAAATTGATAATACGTATAAGTACAACCGATTATTGATTTTTTTTGTTCTTTTTCTTTTTATTGTTATTATTATTACTTATTGCATTTGCATTTCGTTTACTTCTAAAATAAATAAACAATGATAAAAATGCATGGTAACAGCCACAAAAACTATTATATTTTAAAATAACTTATATATAATTATTATTATTTTGTATTGATCTAACCACTTAATTATGTTATTTAAACGCTTTATTTTTTGAGAGAAGGGATTCGCTCTTAGCAGGAAGGCCGAGTAGTTGTAAGCATAAAATTATAAAGCTTGATATATCAGTTGATTTGCTATGTAAATGTGTAAATCGATAATACCTACGTATAAGTACCTACAACCGACTATTGTTTTTATTTGTTCTTTTTCTTTTTTTATTATTATTATTAATATTGCATTTGGTTTACTTGTAAAATAAATAAACAATGATAAAAATGCATGGTAATGCAAAAACTATTATTGTGTGAATAACAATTAGTGTCCTCAGAATATTATTAAGACGAATAAACAGTAATTGTATGTTTCAAATGTCCATGTGAAAATATAGTAATAGAAGATAGTCCGAGTTTAATTTGCAACATCCTACGTTTCTGGAGCTATTCCTCGTAGTAGTAGCTATTGGCAATGCAATATTAAGGAGGCGTATACGAAATCCATCAAAAACCAACGTCTTGCGGTTCATTTATTAGGTAATCTGTCACTTATGAAAACAAGTTTTTAACTTATATGGGTAAATAAATTCCTTAACTACAGTTTGTCCCACGCGAAAATGAAAATTATCTTTTTTACCCCTTCTAGTGATCTATTTCCCAAAAGCATTTTCGAGAAAACGCCTAAAACAGTGTCTGTTTCGGTACACATATCTAAATAATTGGAGCATTTAAAAAAACAATAAATTTACTTACAGACGGCCTATAAAGTCTATTTTAATTCCTCCCACAAAAAATTACAAAAAAAGGCCTAGAAACTCAGTAAAAAAAATGAAATCATTTTTATAAAAACTCATTTGAAATTTGCCTTATTGCAAAGAAACAAGGCTCAAAACGGCTTCGCTTTTGTATGTTTGCGTTTTCGAACACGTCTTGCTCAACACTCAGTCTACGCCAAGGCGTCGTCGAGGTAGGACCTGTGTCGCTCTGTTCAAGATCGAACTTATTGTATACAGATACGAAATAATCGACTAAACGCCTTTGATACTTTAGCCAAAACTATATTTTTTTACCAACATGCAATTCAAATTATTATGTACTAGCTGGCGCCCGCGACTTCGTTCGCGTTGAAAAAGAAACAAGTAGCCTATCCTGTGTACGTCTAAATGTTTATCTACCAAGTTTCATGAAAATCTTCGTATACATACAATACCTACACTTACAGATTTATTATTAGTATTGATTGATGATATCTACTAAGTAGCTAGATAATATCGGAAATGGAGACGCCCCACGGAACTTTGAAACAGAAAGAGATAAGTATCTCGAGTTTGGGCTCTTTTTGTTTGTATTCATGAGTACTAACATGCTGGATGACTTGGCTGACCTGATGATGGACTCCGGAGACACCCCATGGAACTCTGAAGCTATCAAAGGTAGGTATCCCGAGTTTGAGTTTTTTTTTGTTTGTATTCATGAGTACTTACATGCTGGATGACTTGGCTGACCTGATGATGGACTCCGGAGAGACCCCATGGAACTCCGAAACTATCAGAGTTAGGTATCCCGAGTTTGGGCTCTTTTTGTTTGTATTCATGAGTACTTACATGCTGAATGACTTGGCTGACTTGATGATGGACTCCGGAGAGACCCCATGGAACTCCGAAACTATCAGAGTTAGGTATCCCGAGTTTGGGCTCTTTTTGTTTGTATTCATGAGAACTTACATGCTGGATGACTTGGCTGACCTGATGATGGACTCCGGAGACATCCCACGGAACTTTGAAACAGAAAGAGATAAGTATCCCGAGTTTGGGCTCTTTTTGTTTGTATTCATGAGTACTTACATGCTGGATGACTTGGCTGACCTGATGATGGACTCCGGAGACATCCCATGGAACTCCGAAACTATCAGAGTTAGGTATCCCGAGTTTTGGCTCTTTTTGTTTGTATTCATGAGTACTTACATGCTGGATGACTTGGCTGACCTGATGATGGACTCCGGAGAGACCCCATGGAACTCCAAAACTATCAGAGTTAGGTATCCCGAGTTTGGGCTCTTTTTGTTTGTATTCATGAGTACTTACATGCTGGATGACTTGGCTGACCTGATGATGGACTCCGGAGACATCCCATGGAACTCCGAAGCTATCAGAGTTAGGTATCCCGAGTTTGGGCTCTTTTTGTTTGTATTGATGAGTACTTACATGCTGGATGACTTGGCTGACCTGATGATGGACTCCGGAGACATCCCATGGAACTCCGAAACTATCAGAGTTAGGTATCCCGAGTTTGGGCTCTTTTTGTTTGTATTCATGAGTACTTACATGCTCGATGACTTGGCTGACCTGATGATGGACTCCGGAGACATCCCATGGAACTCCGAAACTATCAGAGTTAAGTATCCCGAGTTTGGGCTCTTTTTGTTTGTATTCATGAGTACTTACATGCTGGATGACTTGGCTGACCTGATGATGGACTCCGGAGACATCCCACGGAACTTTGAAACAGAAAGAGATAAGTATCCCGAGTTTGGGCTCTTTTTGTTTGTATTGATGAGTACTTACATGCTGGATGACTTGGCTGACCTGATGATGGACTCCGGAGACATCCCATGGAACTCCGAAACTATCAGAGTTAGGTATCCCGAGTTTGGGCTCTTTTTGTTTGTATTCATGAGTACTTACATGCTCGATGACTTGGCTGACCTGATGATGGACTCCGGAGACATCCCATGGAACTCCGAAACTATCAGAGTTAAGTATCCCGAGTTTGGGCTCTTTTTGTTTGTATTCATGAGTACTTACATGCTGGATGACTTGGCTGACCTGATGATGGACTCCGGAGACATCCCACGGAACTTTGAAACAGAAAGAGATAAGTATCCCGAGTTTGGGCTCTTTTTGTTTGTATTCATGAGTACTTACATGCTGGATGACTTGGCTGACCTGAAGATGGACTTCGGAGACATCCCATGGAACCCCGAAGCTATCAGAGTTAGGTATCCCGAGTTTGGGCTCTTTTTGTTTGTATTCATGAGTACTTACATGCTGGATGACTTGGCTGACCTGATGATGGACTCCGGAGACATCCCATGGAACTCCGAAACTATCAGAGTTAGGTATCCCGAGTTTGGGCTCTTTTTGTTTGTATTCATGAGTACTTACATGCTGGATGACTTGGCTGACCTGATGATGGACTCCGGAGACATCCCATGGAACTCCGAAACTATCAGAGTTAGGTATCCCGAGTTTGGGCTCTTTTTGTTTGTATTCATGAGTACTTGCATGCTGGATGACTTGGCTGAACTGTAAGTACTGTGACTTGACGACTAGGTCTAGTGGCTAGTACCTAATCCTAGCTCTTAACCAAATGGTCGCGGGTTCGAATCCCGCTAGGGGCAAATGTTTGTGTTAGCATTTTACCTTTGCACCTGTCATGGATGTTTTGTATTTATAATATGTATGTATTTACAAAAAAATATATCAACTGTCTGGTATCCATAATACAAGCATTAGTTGTTTACTTTGGAACTGGATCATATGTGGAAAGTATGAAAATATTTATTTATTTATTTATTATTTATTTATACAGCATGTAAGTACTCATGAATACAAACAAAAAGAGCCCAAACTCTGGATACCTACCTCGGTTAGTTTCGGAGTTCCATGGGGTCTCTCCGGAGTCCATCATCAGGTCAGCCAAGTCATCCAGCATGTAAGTACTCATGAATACAAACAAAAAGAGCCCAAACTCGGGATACCTAACTCTGATAGTTTCGGAGTTCCATGGGGTCTCTCCGGAGTCCATCATCAAGTCAGCCAAGTCATCCAGCATGTAAGTACTCATGAATACAAACAAAAAGAGCCCAAACTCGGGATACCTAACTCTGATAGTTTCGGAGTTCCATGGGGTCTCTCCGGAGTCCATCATCAAGTCAGCCAAGTCATTTAGCATGTAAGTACTCATGAATACAAACAAAAAGAGCCCAAACTCGGGATACCTAACTCTGATAGTTTCGGAGTTCCATGGGGTCTCTCCGGAGTCCATCATCAGGTTAGCCAAGTCATCCAGCATGTAAGTACTCATGAATACAAACAAAAAAACTCAAACTCGGGATACCTACCTTTGATAGCTTCAGAGTTCCATGGGGTGTCTCCGGAGTCCATCATCAGGCCAGCCAAGTCATCCAGCATGTTAGTACTCATGAATACAAACAAAAAGAGCCCAAACTCTGGATACCTACCTCGGTTAGTTTCGGAGTTCCATGGGGTCTCTCCGGAGTCCATCATCAGGTCAGCCAAGTCATCCAGCATGTAAGTACTCATGAATACAAACAAAAAGAGCCCAAACTCGGGATACCTAAGTCTGATAGTTTCTGAGTTCCATGGGGTCTCTCCGGAGTCCATCATCAGGTCAGCCAAGTCATCCAGCATGTAAGTACTCATGAATCCAAATAAAAAGAGTCCAAACTCGGGATACCTAACTCTGATAGTTTCGGAGTTCCATGGGGTCTCTCCGGAGTCCATCATCAGGTCAGCCAAGTCATCCAGCATGTAAGTACTCATGAATACAAACAAAAAGAGCCCAAACTCGGGATACCTAAGTCTGATAGTTTCTGAGTTCCATGGGGTCTCTCCGGAGTCCATCATCAGGTCAGCCAAGTCATCCAGCATGTAAGTACTCATGAATCCAAATAAAAAGAGTCCAAACTCGGGATACCTAACTCTGATAGTTTCGGAGTTCCATGGGGTCTCTCCGGAGTCCATCATCAGGTCAGCCAAGTCATCCAGAATGTATGTACTCATGAATACAAACAAAAAGAGCCCATTCTCGGAATACCTACCTCTGATAGTTTCGCGATGGTTAGGAAGAATAATGATAAATGGACGGAGAAGGGACAAAGAAATAAATATACAATATAGTTATGGTTGTGAGGTATGTAAGATAAAATTATGTGAGCTAGTAACATAAATACTAGGCTGGCGTCCGCGACTTCGTGCGCGTTGAAAAAGAAAAAAGTTAGCCTAAGTACCCTGTGTCCTGTACGGCTAAATGTTTATCTACAAAGTTTCATGAAAATCTTCGTAGTTATGGAGGAACATACATGCATACATACATACATACATATTACATACTCGTACATACACACTTACAGATTTATTATTAGTATTGATTGATGATGATGATATACAGAGCGAACGACTATGCCACATGGAGGGAAAGTACCTTGAATATTGTAGATGGAACATTTTACTGAAAGAAGACATTATTTTAATTTAAAAAACAATAAACTGCATTCATAGATTTTTAAATAATTACATGGTTGAATCGGGAATCGAACCCGCTATACGAGAAAAAAAAATACCCTGTAGCTTTATCATACCGATCGAAAGGCTTCACCATAAGGATTATTTTTTGCTAAATAACATAGTGTCAGAAATAAAAGAAAGACTATGAATTTTAACATTTTTAATACAAAATTTATCAATTTATCAAATGCTCAAAATGAGTCCCATACTGTTGAATACAAAGTCGCACTCTTTTGATTTTTCACTCCCTGTCGATTTTTTGATCTTGTGGTGGATATTTAGAATAATACGTCTAAGCTCTGTTTGTAGCTCGTGGACACTTTCATACTGGTTCTTGTAAACTAAATTTTTTACATAACCCCATAAAAAAAATCTAACGAGGTTAGATCTGGGGATCTCGGCGGCCATCCGTTTTGTCCATTTGTCCCGATCCATGGACGAAAGTGTTCATTGAGATAGTCCCTTGTTCTGTGACTATTACTAAATGGTAATAGGTATTTATGATAATGTCAGTTGTATGTCCTTACGGCAATGTCAGCTTTTCATTTTTCTGAACAAAATTTCACATCAAATGTTAAAATTCATAGTCTTCCTTTTATTTCTGACACTATGTTATTTAGCAAGAAGTAATCCTTATGATGAAGCCTTTCGATCGGCATGATAAAGCTACAGGGTAATTTTTTTTCTCGTGTAGCGGGTTCGATTCCCGGTTCAACCATGTAATTATTTAAAAGTCTATGAATGCAGTTTAAATTGTTTTTTAAATTAAAATAATGTTTTCTTTCAGTAAAATGTTCCATCTACAATATTCAAGGTACTTTCCCTCCGTATATAAAAAGTATATAAAAATTGAGTAATGAATGCCATCATTAGACTAAAGTGATTAGACATAAGCAAATTATTTAGAGGCTGTTTTATAAGTATTATTTTAAGGTTAAGAATTTTATAGTATGGTTTTTCCGTTTTGAAGTTGCATAGGGTGTCTTCAAAGTCCATTGTCAGCCCTCAATGTTTATTTTTAGTCATAAACAAGTGTATTTTTTATATATGTACCTACATTCACTTTGCTCATTTCAAGGATCATTTTTTTATTTTTATAAATCTATACTAAACTGACACGAATAGGTAAATATATAACAAAATTACAACAAATATCAAGACTACAAGTGTCGTCTGTTTTCTGCCTTGCCGACAGCGTCACTGTGTGCGCGACCCGTGCGCGTGTGTTAATCCTTCTTTTTGACGGAAATCGTAACGTCAAAAACGTATAGGCGTCCTATTATAGCTAGAATGTTTTCATAGAAAAACATTTTTGTCTTTTAGTCAATAATTACAAGAATTCAATCGACAAAAATGTCACAAATTTTGCACATTTTAGAAATTAAACCATCATATTATATATCAGAAATGTCATGTTTTTTTATGTATTGCTACGACCAATAACTAATGAATAAGCATGGAATTGCGTAGTATGGAATTGGTAATCTGTTTGAGTTGGAAAGTGGGCTCTTAACTAGCTAGACAATAGGTATGTACGTAACCATACTACACTATTTCATATTCCCTGACTATTGATTAAGTATTGCCATTGTAGTCCATTGTAACAAGTCTCATGAGATTGGTTTCGTACTTTTGTTATAATACCTATATAATTAATTGACTAAAGTTCCAACCTGATACGGTCGTTATAATATTGGTATCAAATGATCGATTCACCCATTAGTTGATTATATATACCGTAGTAGGTTTTTTTCAAGTTAAGCTCGACACACAGGGTAACGGTCTACCTACTTGATGGTAGGTGGCTACCGTCGCCTATTACACAAACACCACGTGTGCAAGTACGCTGCCGACCATTGTAGGATTGAGGATAGCGATTATGAAGGGATGGGGAAATATATATACATACGGCTCTAAATACATATACATACAGGTATTGGGAATTAATAATAGCAACATTTTTATTATTAGGTACTAATATTCATTATAATAGTATTACGAGTATCATTATCGTTATTCCGTTTTAATGATTCGGTTGAATTTTTTTACGCAAAAAATTTTTACTTGTGATAAATTTTTAATAAAAGGAAACGGTTAACCTTCATAAAATATTTTAAAATTTATAGAATTACATAATGTTATTAATCATTAATTTAATATTAATTTTTAAATGAATAATTAGGACTACGATAATGATGTTGTTTTGACCATATCTTCAACCTAACTCTTAACAGTATAAGCGGTCTAATTAAATGCTTGTCAGTTGAATAGAACCGAGCTACTCGACCGAGTACATGTTTGGGTACCTATACCGTACCGTTTAATAAACGAGTGCTCGGCGCATTTCTGCTTATCATAAAGTTCTCGTGAACAAATATTTTTCTACTAAATAAACAATAGAATATCACCTAATTTAGTAACTAATATTGTGTAAGTAATTATAACATAACACAGCAAAGAGATGTCTACTACAACAGTAAACATTAACCTCATTCCATTTAAACTATCTTTCCGGAGCTTCTAATTCGTCGTAGGCGTGTGTTCCCTTACAATTATCACAGAGGATTTGAAAGCTCTGAAACAAAAATAAGATTACATAAGTTTACTTATAAGTGAATTAGATGCCTTATTTTCTATATTACAAATGAATCACATAAATGGCTAAAAAACACTTTCCAAACTTAACATTTATTGCTAAATTTTAGCTAGCATTGTAACCTTGTACTTTCAAAAAGATTTTTAGTAAGCATTTCATAACCATTTGGACATGTTTAGGACCTCTGTCTAGTTCAATTCGATGTAATTTGTATCTATTCAATGTACTTGTCAGTGTCCTGTTTTGTGTACCTTATTAAATAAAAATAAAATAAAAAAACCACGCCACACAACCGCCTGTGTCTTAAATCCAATAAACCGTGACTAACAGTAAAAGTTTGCTTCAAATTGACCCCAGATCCCATGGGTTTCATAGCTAACAAATAAAGGGCTAACATGTAATAATCTAAAGCTACACTATCCTTCCTTACATATTACAAAGTCCCCTGCCGCATCTATCTGTCTGTATGTCTGTGTGTATGTTAGCGATGAACTCGAAAACTACTGAGCAAATTTTCATGCTGTTTTCACTAATGGCAGAGCTTTAAACGAGGAAGGTTTATATAATATTGCAGAAAAAAAAATGTATGCTACTGATGCGGATTTTGTAAGTAGGTTTATAATGGAGGTTTATCCCTGGAAACTCTGCAACTGTTAAAAATAACATCTACTATTTGAAAGCATTACCTATTCCAGGTTAAGAGTGCGTATAAAGCAAATAAAATTTGTAATTTCACCCGCGTGGCCCCTTGAACATGATAGTGACACAAAATACGTAGAACTACGCACAACATGCGACGGAAGATAGCGCATCTCGCTCAATAAAATTGTTATAAGTGCCAAAAGTATTAAATATTAATTATTCGTAAACTACAATGTCAAATGAAAAATTGATACATAAAGTGAGATTATACTCTGATACACTTTTAGCTTTTTAATGTGTGTCATTTTGAAAATAAAACTAAAATCGATGGAAATGAGAGCTCACTTAGTAATTTTTTTCTATCGAGAAAATTTCATTAAGTATATTATGTTTTCTGTTACAGACGTCAATTTCATTTATAATGTATTTATCTATTTTAAAAAAATAATTAAATTAGACTTTGTTTACTTAGATAAAATTCAAATCTAGGATTGGCTATTTCTCTTTATACCCGTTCTTAAGCTATATTTTTATACATATTATGTATATAATAAATAGCTTATAATAAGTCTCCTAATATAGGTAGGTATAGTTAACGCAGTCACTCAGTCTACAACATAAAATAGGATAATCAAAATAATAATATATTTTTATTACTTAGGTATATAAAAGCTAATCTACTATTGGGCCAACGAGACAACGCAAAGAATCAAAAAAAAAAACTTCCAAGGGTTGTCAAATTCATATGAAACAGATACAATGATACGGCTGCTTCGTGTCAGGCAAAAGAACAAAGGGCCGGATCTATTTACATTGTTTGCGCGGCTTGGCTTTACTTATTTTTCATTTAAGTAATTAAAAAGTAAAATCTGAACTTACGTAATTGTATTGTTCTCGTACATTATTCATTGCGAGTCTGAACTTCTCATTAGGCTTCATATTATAATTTTTAAATAACAACACCGCTGATTCAGATGCCAAAGCCTCCAGCTCTCGGAGTGTTTTAGGTTCACTGCGCGTAACGTTGCGTCTCCTCCCGAAAGTAGAAGCGTATAATCCATGATTGAGATACCCCCTTCGATATAGTGGTGGAGCCCTTCGATCTTGCGCTGGAGCCCTTCGATCTTGCGGTGCTCTGGCCACTTGTTCACTAGGTGTCGGCAAATTCACCATTATCAATAAAAAAATCCAAAGAAAAATTGCACCAAAAGTTTCCTGGTGGGCTAATATCACGTTCAATCTAAGCACAATTCACTGTATACTGTCGTTATGCACTGCACAGATAGACATTAAGACAAATTAGGCAATTACTTAATGACTAACTAAATGTATTGCTGGAGACATGCTCTATTAACAAACTTTAGTAGAAATGATGGCGAATATGCAAATGTTGAACTTTTATACAAATTTCTTTGTGAATAAGCAATGAATAAGTGGTTAAATGAATACAGAAAATGCGACAGGCTCAACGAACAATGGCAAGCAGGTAAAGAAATCACTCCTTAAGAATAATAAACAAAAAAATATGGCCAAATTTGGGTATGAATTGTTTTGCGTCCAGACATTTTTTAAATTGTTACAAGAGCATAACTGTTATACCTGGACATTTCCTGGACAATTAAAAACAAAAATATTATTATTGCAATTTTAAATTTCACTTTTAAATACTTTTTAATGAGTGCCTAAATCTATGTCTATTCTATACATATATTAAAAATAAAACCGTAAACAAGCCGTGTTTTGAATAAAATTCAAAAAACAATTTGTACACGCTTATTTTCAGGGGAAGAACAATGTTGATAATAAGACGCGGCTTTTGTTTTGGAACATTTATATAGAAAGAAAAAAGAAATCATGTTTATTCGACCCCATAATACTGACTGCATATAGACAAGACAAATACTATTTCTGATTATCTTATCTAACAGTTGCAGTTTGATATAGAAATTCCTAATTCTGCTATATTTTACAGTTCATGACAATATTATTAAAAAGTATGAAATTAGAATTAAAGAACGATAACTTTAGTTTGTTGAGGACGAATGACAAAGACGGATTTAACCACAAAGAGGCGGCATTACGCCGGCTCACGGCTTAATCCGGATAAAGCCGCCAATTAAAATACTTATCCTGTCGGTATTTCATCCGGATACAGCAAATTTTACTCTAAATTATGTATCCTAATCCTTTGCTATTGTTCTCAAAAAAATTAACTATTCAAATTCACAATGATTGTTATGAAGCCAAGGTTTTTAGTTTTTCTATTGTAATTCATTAAAAGTGAGACCAATTAGTATGACAAAATTTCAGCGATTGTTACTACATTTCTAAATACATTTTGTTTTTAAACTAAAAAGTACTTTAGAGTACAAATTATCTCTTTTCGAAGCGTTCAAACTATGCAAAGGTAGCGATCCGCTCCCAGCTTGCCAGGGATACAATTTTTTATATACATAAACCTTCCTTTACATTATCCCTGAAACTGAGTGAGTGAAAACCGAATTAAAATACGAATTTTTATATAATTGCAGAAAAATATTTCACCCGTGCAAATCCGGGAGCGGGTCGCTAGTAGATTTACAAGAAAAGAGCTAACTTAGTATTAAGTAAAGTTATTACTTGAAAAACGATTCATACCGAAATAGAGCTTTTAAATTGTACCGTTTTATAAAAAAGCTCCGCGAGGGAATGAATATTTCAATCTAAAAATATTTTTCATGTAACAGCGTCGACAAACAAAGCTTTGGGTGAGCCGTCTATCCACGAAGTCTTTTCCGCAGCTTTTCCATAAATACGACCTTCGACGATCAATGCAGGCAGTGGATGGAGCATCCCTTTGGCTAAAGGTAAATCCGCATATCATTGGGAGCTCATTGAAAATCGTTTTCGCTTTTATTTCCACTTTAATTAAGTAAATGAGGGCCGACCAATTCTTATTAAATAACTAGCTGTTGCACACTAACTGGCGCCCGCGACTACGACCGCTTTGAAAAAGAAAAAAGTAGCCTATCCTGTGTCCTGTACGTCTAAATGTTTATCTACCAAGCTTCATGAAAATCAGTTAATTCGTTAAGTTATTGAGGAACATACATACATACAATACCTACACTTACAGATTCATTATAAGTATTGATTGATGATTGATTCATTGATTGATAACCTATGTAACTCGCTCATAATGTAACTTTCTATATGTGAGATTTTTTTAAATCGGTCCAGTACTTTTTGAGTTTATTCATTACAAACAAAAATATACATATTTTTTTTCTCTTTATAATATTGTATCGTTTTTCCTGTGGCCCAAATACGCAAAACACAAAATTAAACAACGCCATTACTTACAATAAAACGCTTCCTAAACTGTGTACTTTACCAATACAAAAGCGAGCAAGTATCCATAAATTCTGTAAACAATCCTGAATACTAATAAGTTTAAAGACAGTCGATACAAGTTTACTCTAAAATTTGGTCTGAAGCTGTTTGTTATTGGGCTTGGTTACAAAGCCGAAGTAAAATATTGACATTACTGAAAGTTCACCTCTGTAGGGAGCCTGATGCAAGCTAATGAATTTTCTCCGTAATAACTTATTTAACTTAGGAACCGAGATGATTAATGAATGACGTTGTCGTAACCGAACTTCAAAGGCACCCACCGTTTTTTACAATAGTGATGTAGGCATTATAACACGTCAAACAGTCTTTAATGGTATTAAAATAGGAAATATTGCTGGTCAAGTTATAGAAAAATCGCTCATTCGAATTAATCGCTAAATGTGTTGCTAAGCGCTAATCTCGAGAAACGATTCAGATTTTTTTCTTTTAAATATTCTTTGATAGTACGAGGGAGCTTCTTATGAAGAGATATCTATTTCTTGAATGTTAAAAGTTTATTCATTCTTTATTGATCATATATTATTGTATTGCTTTGAATTTTTCATTTTAATTTTTAGATGATCCCTCGTTTCTGTAACCCTGTCAACGTGTATGCATAATTTTATGATGATCATTTGAGTAGTTAAAGCTAGAAAGCGTAACAAACAACACATTTAATTGATTAGTTAAGATTCCTATTATTCGCATTTTTATATGTCTGATTTTAGTTATTTAAGATCATTATCATTAAGATCATCCGTTAACATCATATTTACTAATATTTAATATTTATAATATTTAAGCTTTACTAAGGCTATCTGATAGGATATAGGCTGCAACTAGTTTAATCCGTAAGATTGACATAGTTAATTTTATAGGTACCTTACAGAGGTTCGCAGATTGTCTGGGAGTCGGGTCAGACTTTGTTGATTGATGACTTAGCAACTGCATAATGTATGCTTAGAAGCTCTTATCCTAAATTAGATCTTAAACCTAGTCACGCTTTATACAGTCTATTAACTCATATGAATCGGGTTTAAATTTATCAACCATTATATTCATCCGCACAAGAGTAAAGATAGAGAACCACGCTAAGAGGTGAGTTTCAGGACATTTTGTATAGAGTATAATTTACCTGTTTAAGCATCCCGACGTTTTGGGGCAAATTTTAACGGGCACAAGAAAGTTTGAGTTTTACCATAATCCATAATATTCTCGTTCAAAGGAATATATTATACCTAATATTCGTTTCGTATCAATTTCCTATTTAAAAATTAATATGTATTCGATGTCCGCGCCTGTGTTTTTGTACAAGGACCAGGAAGTATTTTTAATTTTCGTACAAGCGGATTATAAGGAAACTGGAAAACGGTACCTATATGATATTAGAGTACAATCAGTATTGTAGATCGCACACTATTATCATCTACCTAATCATATATTATGATAATATAAGAGGTAATCTTCGAAACTAATCGTCCGATTTTAAAAATATTAATCCTTATCACAATAAGTTATTCCAACATAACTCGTGTTAAATGGAGATAAAATTAGCCATTTACTGTAACTTCAAGGCGGGCAAAGCCGCTGAGCACAATTAGTGTTAATATACTCTTCAGTGAGATTGAGGCTTAGTTCTCACGTAATAAAATTTTATACTTTTGGTAGGTACCGACTCAGATTAGTAAAAAAACAAAATGTGTGGAGACTACAATAATAAAGTTTGTAATTTTAAGTTGTTTTCCCTAACACCAAAATCCTCAAATAAACAAGAGAATACATTTGAATGAATAAAAGAGCCACGACGTTTCCGGTTACCTACAAACTAAATAAACAACAGAGGTGAAGGGCGCGGTATAGGGTAGGTAAGTCCGTCAGGCAGTAAACTTTTCGAACTATAAAAAATAAAAATGCTCACGTTATAGAAGGTATTTTTATTGGAACTGAAACGTGCGACTTTTATTTGGATTTTTTTCACAAATGTCGAACCATATAAATGTTATGCTGGTTGAGGCCTATGCCCACCAGCGGTTAAAATCCTAAAAGATCCTACGGATGAGATGAAGAAGATTCAAAATTATTCCAAATCTCACATCTAAAGTTGAGCGTTGTTACCTTATTATGATAAAAAATATCACGAGTTTATTAATTACTAATGACCCGCCCCCGGCTTCGCACTGGGCTACTCGAATTGGCTGCGAAACGCATAGGCACAGTTTTACAATACAGCCAGTTTTACAGGACAGCCAAAGCCTAATGTGGGCGACAGATATGTATATAAAAAATTTTCTTGATAAATTTCTTTCTTTCTTTGAATGAAAAAATATGTACAAACTATCAATTCGTCAATTTCAAAAACCTTTCAATATTCTATCCATTGTGGGATCAAGAGGCGGTATGGATTATTGATTACACTGGTTTTAAAGTATAGATATTTTTCATTTTCATTGTGGTGTAAAAATGAAAAGAGAAATGGGAGAATATATATAAAATATTAATACCCACTTCAAAGCCAACATTCACATTCTGTTCATTGTAAGACCTTTATCCCTTCTTTGTAGTACTTAATACTTTGATCAAATGTAATATCGAGATATATTGGCTTATAACCACAATAGGTACGTAGTGAGGTAAAATAGCAGAGGTACTTGGTTGGTTGTGCAATTATATACCTACCTAACAATTCCTCATATTTGTCCCCAAGAAGAACCACTCAGAATCCACCGGTAGGACTAACGCAATTTTACATCAGAGCAACAACTTAGGTGAGTACATTAATATGTAATCGTAAGTTATCAATCATAACCACGAGAGGTTTCGTGGGGTTTGTTTGTAATTGACGCTTTCAAATAACTCTGCGGCCTCGCCCTAATAAACTTTCGACTTGTTAAATTAAACGTTTATGATTCACGAGAGAAAATCATTGAAGTTAGCTAATTGAGTCTAACTCAAAGGTGTATGGTTTGGTTTGGTATAATTTTGTGTTCATTTTAGTTTTATTTATTTATTTAGACTCAATAGTTGTGCCGGCTACTTCGTACGCGCTATTTTTTCAAAATAAAAAGTACCCTATATGTTAATGCAACCGATAAACTATTAGGTAATAGGTATGTCAAATTTCATTCAAATCCGTTTTTGCGTTATTGAGAAACAAACACCCAAACATACAAAAAACTTTCACATTTATACCTAACCTACATATAATAAAATCGCAAGCGAGCCGTGTCCTGCACATTATATATTTTTTTCAAAAAATTATCCGAACACCTTTTCAAAATGTTGCAGAGGTTAAAAAAGAAAGTTTTTAAAAATTTTATATGTTTGTGCACGCTAATCTCAGAAACGGCTTAACGGATTAGAAGGGGTGGGTCTCAAACGGTCTAGAACGCAATTTGACTAGTTGTAGTTTTGTTTGTTTGTTTGTTACTCATCGCGCAAAAATGGCTGAACGGATTTAGGTGAAATTGAGTGTAGACTAATTAGACTACGGCAGCGGCAGTAACCACCCCTTTAAACCTTGTCATGTTAAATGAAATAAAAATTTGAATAGATAAAATTTATGAAAGTAACTAATTGTGATGAAGGTGCACAAAATTTTCACTAGGTAATGTAAGTAAAAATCAATCAATGTCAACGTATGTCGCTGTGAGGTAACATCGTGAGGAAACCTGCATGTCGGAGAAAGCTAATATTTTCAGTGATTTGACAATATCATAAATGGTTTAACTAACGAAAAGAATTATATATTTTTCTAGCGTTATCACTCGTTCTAGCGTTAGGTAGCCAATGCATTGTAATAAATAAAATGAAATACTATGTCGCAAGCTATTTGTATTTCCTACATTGGCTGCAGCATGGCTGTTGCGTGTTACTTACAAAAGTCGGTTACTTCCTAAACATACAACTCTAAGTAAATATGAACCCACTCTAAATAATATGACTTCATTTAATAATTAAAGTACTAGAGCCAAAAACTAGTACCTAATGTTTGTCAAGGGGCTTCTAAACGAGCCATGTTTTGCTGCAATTTGTGTCTGCACTATTGGCAACTAATTGCCCGGCCATCACAAAAATATTTTATTGCAGCTGATGGCCGGGCAATCTATGGCTGGGCAATGTCTTGCAATATGTCTGCAATAGTATGGCTCATGATACAGACTCTTAAACGAGCAACCCAAACCGGCAACAATGGCTGACGAAATCACACTTGTCGCAGCAGCTTATATTGTTTTAAAGCAGCAGAAAAAAAAAAGAGATTGTGGATTCGACCTTCCTGAAACTTTAGATAATTTAATTGCAGAAACTTATTTCTACAATTAATACAATTATTTGAAAAACATAGAAAATATATTGAAAAATATAGAACTACTACGAGTACATAGAATGTCAAAGGGTGACTTCGACTTTCTTTTAAACAAAATTGGACCAAAAATAAAAAGAAATGATTTTGTTTTTGTTTATCAACAAAACTTCGAAATAACATGCAACTGATCGCAAAGCACAGAATATAGCAATATTTAGTAATTTATAATTTGTTAATATTAAAATTAATATTTTTATTTTTATTTTATTTTTTGATATTTATTTTAAATATCAAAAAATAAATTTTAATCAATTCATGAAGCACACGATACAGGCTTGCAAGCCTAGTGTTTGCTTTCATGGCCAATTAAATTAAATATAATATGTTATTGTAAATAAATAAATAAAAAAAATCACGGCATTAACTCGCAGCAAACTTCATGTCGCTTAGAAAAGGATACACTATGCCAAATAATAGAGAGTGACTGAAACAACAATAAAACTGACCGAGCAATATTGCAGTTAAAATCGACCGCCTATATAGCGATCGTCCGGCAACCCATCGGGGCATTATCGGCCACAAGTGGCAATACAAAACATGTTTTTCTATATGGCCGGGCCATTACTGCAATATTGCATAGTCTGGCTGGTATTGCTTGCGATGTAGCCGGGCCACTGTGTTGCAGACACAAATTGCAGCAAAACATGGCCCGTTTAGAAGCCCCTTCACTTTATGTAGGTATTTTTTTTTAATATTATGTCAACTACGTCATTGTTATGTATGTACTGCTAGCGGAGCAGTTCGGACTTAAACATTTGCCGCCAGTAGGCTATTCAAATTTTGCCGACCCTACTGACCCCATGCAATTCGATACCCAAGTTCACAATGAAAATAATATTTAAAAAAAACTGATGTAATAAGGTACTTCAATTTAGTCACAGTATCGGCTTCCGAGAGGAATGCGAGCAATTTCTGGGTCACTTTTATAATAATACATATTTTTATTATTTCTCTAAGAAAAAAAATTTTTTGGCCAAATTTGCCGTCCTAGGCTCCAGCCTACTCAGCCTTCTGGTAAATCCGCTACTGTAGCGGAGCCACTAAATTCTAGTTTTTTCTTAATATTAAGGTCCACTTGATGGTAGGTGGCTACCGTCGCTTATAACATAAGCGACATTACAGGTGCTGCAAGCAGTGCCGTAAATAGCCTTTTCTGCGCCCTGTGCGAGCTAACTGCGCCCTTGTTTTTTTT